>CM065593.1:27494596-28747096 GCA_033119425.1 Bufotes viridis
AGATCTCAGTACTGGAACAGCACAACAGCACAAGTGTGAAAGTAGCCTTATTATGCTACCTAAACTGAGTCCCCGCACCTCCCCCAACCCTTATTCAGAACTGAACTCCATTTTCTGACAGTAAGGCCCCTTTCACACGGGCGTGATTTCCGCGCGGGTGCAATGCGTGAGGTGGACGCATTGCACCCGCACTGAATCCGAACCATTCATTTCTGTGGGGCTATGCACATGAGCGGTGATTTTCTCGCATCACTTTTGCGTTGCGTGAAAATCGCAGCATGCTCTATATTCTGCGTTTTTCACGCAACGCAGGCCCTATAGAAGTGAATGGGGCTGCGGGAAAATTGCAAGCATCCGCAAGCAAATGGGGATGAGGTGCGATTTTCCCGCATGGTTGCTAGGAGACGATCAGGATGGGGACCCGATCTTTATTATTTTCCCTTATAACATAGTTATAAAGGAAAATAATAGAATTCTTAATAGAGAATGCAAAGTAAAAAGGGCAATAGAGGGTTAAAAATAATAAAAAAAACGAACTCACCTCCTTCATTTGATCGCGTAGCTGCCGGTTACCGGTCTTCTGTTCTGTCTTTAGCCGGGAAGGGTGTGAAGGACCTTCAGTGACGTCACTGGGTCACATGGTCCAATCAGCTGCTTCCATCATCAAAACGCATTAAAACGCTTTGCACTCGTACGGAAAAATCGTGCATTTTCCCGCAACGCACCCGCCTCTGATCCGGGCGTCAAACGTGACTCCCGTGTGAAAGAGGCCTAATCCCCACACCCAATGCACTAGCTCATGCAGCTCGGCCTGCACAACTCTATCTAGTACACAGGAGGCTGGACCGCTTTGTAAATCAATAAACTTTACCTTTTGAGTCACCCCCATTTCCTTAGATTGTAAGCTCTTGCGATCAGGGCCCTCACTCCTGGTGTTTTAGTAGTTTATTACCCAGCAATCTTTGTGATGTTTTTTTGATTTGTACATGAAAAATCTGAGTTGTAAAGCGCTGCGGAATATGGTGGTGCTATATATAAATAAAGATTATTATTATTGATATTATGTGTTAGGCCAGGGATGGGAGAACTGCGGCTCTCCAGCTGTTGTAAAACTACAATTCCCACCATGCCCTACTGTAGGCTGATAGCTGTAGGCAGTCTTTGCATGCTGGGAGTTGTAGTTTTGCAACAGCTGGAGAGCCGCAGTTTGCCCATCCTTGTGTTAGGCCATTCGTTTGCCCACGAGTTCATGTAATACCACCAGTGGCTGCTTGCATGGCAAATCTGAAGCTGTCTAGAGCGTCCACTTTTTTTGGTTTTAGTTGTCAGATCAGTAGCATTTAGTTGATCATTGGGTCCTCATTTAGAGAAGTGATTGTTCAAATCACCTTTTAGGGTAGAGAAACAAACAGAGACTCCCATCCATATTCGGACACAGAGTGAGCAAAAATTGAGCTGTTCTCAAATGGTTATTAATGCAAGACTGCTGAAAAACTGTTAATTGCTTGCAAAAACCACGTGGACATTATGAATCACTTGGCTGCATTCATACCTCAGCCGGACTGGAGACACTGCTGTGTGCTGTGAAAGAAATCACCACCTATATCTTTACAGCTGGCCACTCTGCTTTCCTATAGTCCTGAATGGCAAGTGAGCAAAGTGTAGAGTGGGATTTATGACTGCAGATTATACACGGTATAAGTAATCTGAAAATGCTGGGTCATAATCTACGTGGTAGCTGAGGGTGACCTGGGTTGCCAACCAGAAATTTTCTTTTTTCTGGACAACTTATCCCGAAATCGCGGAGAGCCAACATTTTTTACGGATTAATTGGAAAACCATAATGGATGATAAATATTATAAGTCTCACATGTCTATAGCTCAGTATACTGATAAGGACTCATTACCAGCATTTACTGTGAGCTATAAAATGATGATAATTGCCACCAAAATAATCTAGTCAACTATCACCAGCCTGAAAATATCACGAACACGACAATTTTTTTTGACGCCCATAGGAGAAAAGTCCCCTATTTTTACGGAATGTCCAGAAATTTCTGGACAGTTGGTAACCATGGTGAGGATATATTAGTAGTAACCCAACTTTCCAGAAAACAGATAAGAAATTTAAAGGGAGTCTTTCATCCCCAAACCCCATTGCCCCCCCAATAAAAAGCCTCTTACCCCATTGCTGTACCGCTTACCTATCATCATAAAATCACTTTTATTGCAGCTGTCAATCACAGCTGAAGGTGCCCAGGGGCAGCGGCACAACGGCCGGTGCCCAGGCCGCGCGCTCACCGCGCAGGCGCGGGATTTGGCTACTTAAGAAGGAGGACAAGCAGAAGACACTGGGCAGGCCATCTGGGTGAAAGGGGGCGTGGACAGTTAGGAAGATGAGCGCGCGGCCTGGGCACCGGCCGTTGTGAAGCCGCCCCTGGGCACCTTCAGCTGTGATTGACAGCTGCAATAAAAGCGATTTTATGAAGATAGGTAAGTGGTACAGCAATGGGGTAAGAGGCTTTTTAATGGGGGGGAAATTTACAACAGGAAGATGTGAGTGATGAAAAATGTGGTTTGGGGGTGAAAGACTCCCTTTAAGCATAGAATGTGCCAAGACGGGAGGTAAAATAAAGGACTGTGATTCTATTTTCAGTGAAAATGCCCTTTAAGTACAGCATGTTTTTTTTAGGGGTTTGGATGTTTTGTGTCTGTACATAGAAGACAAGGTGCTTTGTATTTTATCTGAACAGACTGTCCCTGGCTCAGGTACAAATAGCCACCTCCGACCTTCACACTCTGAAACTTCTTAATACTGTAATTACTTAGCAATAATTTACCCACAAGTTGTACAAAGGAATCCCTCCATATCAGAAGTAACAGATATGGAAACACCATGCACAACATATACTGTAATATCAATCATTGTATACAGAATGACAGCTATAATATATAGACTACCCTATTAATCACTAATGACCTTCTTATATTAAAAACAAAACTGACATCACAGCCACTCATTAATTAAGATTTCAGTTCATTCTAGAGAACAAGAGTCTAAAGACTATCATACTATCTCCTGTGTAAAAGAATTTAATTACAGTACACTAATAATACCTCCCATGTACAATAATATAACTACTATAATACTGCTCCTATGTAGAAGAATATAATTACTATAATATTGCCTCCTATGTACAAGAATATAACTACTATAATACTGCTCCTATGTACAAAAATATAACTACTATAATACTGCTCCTATGTACAAGAATATAACTACTATAATACTGCCTCCTATGTACAAGAATATAACTACTATAATACTGCCTCCTATATACAAGAATATAACTACTATAATACTGCTCTTATGTACAAGAATATAACTACTATAATACTGCCTCCTATGTACAAGAATATAACTGCTATAATACTGCTCCTATGTACAAGAATATAACTGCTATAATACTGCTCCTATGTACAAGAATATAACTACTATAATACTGCTCCCTATATACAAGAATATAACTACTATAATACTGCTCCTATGTACAAGAATATAACTGCTATAATACTGCTCCTATGTACAAGAATATAACTGCTATAATACTGCTCCCTATATACAAGAATATAACTACTATAATACTGCTCCTATGTACAAGAATATATCATTCCCTGAGGCTGATGCCAGCACCGGGAAAGAACTCTATGTCAGCACTGCGCATGCGCTAGTTTTATGACGTCGGAGAGCAAGGAGCAGATTCAGAGGATGCGGGGCGGTCCTGGGCTCCTTCGCAGTGGGCGTGGCTGGGCTCCAGAAAGGTAAGTAGACTTTATTTGCGTATCTATAAAATCGTTTTTTTGACACAATAAAAGCACTAAGAGCTATGGGGACTGGAAATGGTGAATGTGCTAACGGCCATCTAGCAGCCCATGTCCCCAGCTCTGTACACAAAATCCAGGTGACAGGTTTTCTTTAGCCTACTAAGGGCAGAAGGGCGTACATGCTGCACGCCGTCCACACTAAGATGGCGCCCGCTCCCGCGCGGAGCGGGCGCATGAGCTCTTGGTAAGCAGCTTGATTCATCAAGCTGACACCCGCAGCTCATGTCTCGCGACCGGCAGCGATGCCGATCGCGGACATTTAACCCCTCAGATGCGTGGTCAATCCCGACCACGGCATCTGTATCGCGCAAACCGAAAGTTTCACTTCGGTTTGCTCAGCTCCGATATTACAAGGGGAGCCGGAGCATGCATGTAGTAGCCTAGGTCTCTGTGAATGAAACCTAGGTTACTACATAACTGTAATAGGCTCCATAGGAAATATGCGATTTTCTCATATATTCCAATGCTATTGCATTGGAATATATGAGAATAACAATCTGATGATTGCATCTTATAGTTCCCTATGGGAACTATAAAAAAGTAGTAAAAAAAAAAAGTTTAAAAATAAAAATTAAATAAAAAAAATATAAAAATTCAAATCACCCCCTTTCCCCAAAATGAAAATAAAATAAATAAAAAAATAAAAAAATTACACACATAATAGGTGTCAGTAATGTGCAAAACGCCCATACTATAATATATTAAAAATATTCACCATACGGTAAACATAAAAACGGAAAGAAGCGTCCAAATGGCTAATTCGCCATTTTTGGACGCTTCATTTCTAAAAAATGAATAAAAAGTGATCAAAACATCATACGCACCCCATAATGGTATCAATTAAAAGTTCAGATTGCCCACGCAAAAATGAGCCCCTACACTGCTCCATGCGCATAATTACAAAAAGTTATAAGGGGTCAAAAACATGGCGACAAAAATAAAATAAAAATTCCCACTTTTAATTTTTTTCACTATCAAAGCAGCAAGAAAAACTATACATATAGGTATTGCCGGATTCGTACTGACCTGAAGAATAAAATTAACCAGTTAGTTTTATCGCAAATCGAGCGTTGTAATTTAAAAACCCGTAAAACTGTGGTGAAATTGCTTTTTTGCAATTTCACCCATTTGGAATTTTACCTGTTCCCACTACATCACATGCCAAAAATAAATGGTAGCGTTAAAAGTACAACTTAGTCCCACAAAAAATAAGCCGTCATATGGCTATGTGAGCGGAAATATAAAAATGTTATGGCTTTTGGAAGGCAGGGAGCGCAAAACAAAAACGCAAAAATCCCAAAACCCCCGGTCCTTAAGGGGTTAAAAGCAATTGTGCCCCCTTCCACCAATGGCATCCTAGTAAGCTACCTACTTATCAGTGGCGTAACTAGAAATGACTGGGCCCCAAAGCAAATCTTTTAATGGGGCCACCTCCCCCAGTAATTTTTTCACAACCCCTTCCTTTCTTGCCGCCCCCTTTTCCTGTGGCTAGTAAAGAAAGCTCTCTCAGACCAGGCCCGGCAGCTGATCCATTCGCTTTCTACACTGTCTATACTTCCACTGTATATAATTTTATTGTGTAATACTGTTGAGGGGCCCTGACAAAATCTTTTAGTACTTCTCCTTCCCCTCTTGGACGGGCCCCTTCTGGGTCAGGGCCCCAAAGCAGCCGCTTCCCCTGCTTCCCCTATAGTTACGCCCCTGCTACTTATTCTCCTTGTACTGGCTCCAATGAATTTATAACTACCACTATTTTTTCAGCACACAGTAAGAGAAGTTTGTTTAGTATGTTACTGTCATTTACTGTGTTTTTCATCCAAAGTAAAAATGTCAGTACAAAAGGACCTGGGAGCAGTGAATGAAGCGCTCACCGTGCTCTGTATGTAGTGCCCTGAAGCAGGGGTACTGTGAAGTCTGGGCATTTGTAAACATCTGCCCCTGTTTCCCCTATGCCAGGCATGTCCAAACTCCAGCCCTCCAGATGTTGCAAAACTACAACTCCCATCATTCCTGGACAACCTACAGCTATCAACCTACAGAAGAGCATGATGGGAGTTGTAGTTCTGCAACACCTGGAGGGCCAGAGTTTGGACATGCCTGCCCTATGCAAAGTTATAAACTTCGTACTTTACTTCACTTGAAAGTGTTAGGTGTAACTTGCGCTGTTCAATATCATGTAACTGAATTTGATATGTTGTTATATATATCGTGTTCATTTGCACTGTATTTGTGCGGCTCTGTGGAAAGGGTTAATGAATACTGAGAGACTTTTGGAACTTTGAATAAGTAGCAGGTAATTTTCCGCTGCTGTCATAGGGTTTAAAGAAGATCATGTTTTGGAGGAAAAAGCCAGACTTGTTTACCATCCAAACAGAGACAGACAGACTTTTGAATGTCTGGTTTAGCTCTGGTGTTATGTCTGGAAACTTGTTTTTGTCTGGAAAAACTGCTGTGTCATTGCCATTGAGTATCATTGAAGCTCTAATGTACCACATTTTTCGCCCTATAAGACGCACCTAGGTTTTAGAGGATAATTAGAAAAAAATATTTTTCATTAGACCTCAGGTCAGACCACCAATTTGACCCCCAATGTTAATCAGACCATAGCTGACAGCCCGATGAGACCCCTAACGTTAATAAGACCCCCAATAAGACCTCAGATCAGAACCCCAATCAGACCTCAGCTCAGACCCCAATGTAAATGACCCCCACAGACCTCAGATAAGAGCCCCATGCCTCTAATCAGCCCCCATTTTCTCTAATATCAGCCCCCATGCTTCTCTTATCAGCCCCCATGCTTCTCTTATCAGTCCCAATGCCTCTCATGTCAACCTCCATGCCTCTCATGTAAGTCCCCAACCACAGAGCATATAAAATAAAAACCTTACCCCTCCTGGTCCAGACGCCTGCACTCCTCACAGACAGCGATCTTCTTCCTCCTGCCGCCGGCTGTGCTGTGAACCAGTGCGCACAGCATGAGGTCACAGAGGGCCCTTATGCTGTGCGCAGCCACAGCACAAGCGACAGCCATAATGGAAGTGCTCATAAGTATTCGCTCAATAAGACGCAGGTACATTTTTCCCCACTTTTGGGGGGAAAAATGCTTCTTATGGGGCGAAAGATACGGTAAGTCTATGAGAGATGGAAAGTGTTACAATGTATCTGTTTGTGCTGAGTTTCTCCACTCCACCCCTCCCACTAGAATGTTCTAGTCTAGCTAGAAATGGTATATAAAGAAAGCAGTCAGAGCTCTTAGTGTTCTGCAGTTAGGGACCAGTGCTTGGAGGGGAGACTCATTCCCAGCCTGCATGAGTGACCAGAAGAAGACGCTGAGATGGTGACGGTGAGCCACAGACCATGGGTCACCACCCCTGTGACCAAGGAGCCACCCAGACTACTGAGCAACAGACCATGGGCCTTTAACCAGGGTACCAGCCTTCTGAGAGAGAAAAGGACAGCTAGCTTAGGCCTTTCCTCAGCATCAAACTCCTTCTTCCAGGGAGGAGACTGGAGAAGCCAGCCCTAAGCCTCACCTGTATTGTTTTGAACTTGAATTCCTCGAGTAAAGAAGCACCCTGGTTTACTGCAGACCCTGACTCTCTGGACTTATTTCCCTTTGAGGTGCACCATGCTTTATTATCCCTTCCAGAGAGCAGCAACACGTGGTGACAGCTCAGCGATGTCCGGGGGACCCAGCATAGCGTTGCGGCCACCCCAAACCTGGCCACTGCATGTACTCACTGCTTCCTGGTCTTCCTCTGCCCCTTGCTGTACTGTGACTGTGCAAAGAGTGAGGATGTCAGCGCTCTGTGACTTTATGCTGTGTGCGTCGGATTGCTGTGTTTGAGACTCTTAAGTGAGGCTCCACGGCATTTTTGTAGCTGGTCTCCCTAAGATCAGCTATTGCTTTGTTTGAGTAGTCACCAAAGCATTGCTCCCGGTTAGCCAGAATCCTACTCCACACTGATGAGGGGCAACACCCCGAAACAGCTGTCTGTGGATGGATAACTGGCTTAGGTTTTCCCCGTCACATCCTTAAAGCTTGTAAAAGAGCGGGATCTTGACATAGGGGCCACTTAATATGGTGGTTTTGGTGATCTCTGTAATGGAGACACCCCTTTGCTTGTTTTTCCTTCCTTTGAGGGATATCTGGCTTTCACTGTGTTGTAGACCCATAACTGGGGCTCCACAATCTTTTTGCCTTGCTGTACTGTGACTGTGCAAAGAGTGAGGATGTCAGCGCTCTGTGACTTTATGCTGTGTGCGTCGGGTCACAGCCCAGCATGGCAGGAAGGACAAGGAAAAGCATTGGATGCCAGGAGTGGCGGCGACGTCCGGAGCAGGAGAAGCAAGTTGAATTTGTTTTTTGTTTTTTACCTGCTCTGACCATGAAGGTCTGAATTGGCGTCATTCACGTTGGGGCTCTGATCTGAGGTCTGAATGGTGGCTCTTATTTACATTGTGACTCTGATCTGAGGTTTGATTGGGGATTATTCAAATTGTGGCTCTGATCTGAGGTCTGAATGGTGGCTCTTATTCACATTGTGGCTCTGATCTGAGGTCTGAATGGTGGCTCTTATTCACATTGTGGCTCTGATCTGAGGTCTGAATGGTGGCTCTTATTCACATTGTGGCTCTGATCTGAGGTCTGAATGGTGGCTCTTATTCACATTGTGGCTCTGATCTGAGGTCTGAATGGTGGCTCTTATTGACATTATCACTCTGATCTGAGGTCTGAATGGTGGCTCTTATTCACATTGTGGCTCTGATCTGAGGTCTGAATGGTGGCTCTTATTGACATTGTGACTCTGATCTAAGGTCTGAATGGTGGCTCTTATTTACATTGTGGCTCTGATCTGAGGTCTGATTGAGGGTCTTATTAACATTAGAGGTCTGATTGGGGTTCTGAGCTGAGTTCTGATTAACCAGTCCCGGACCGCCGTACGCAGGATTGCGTCCTGCGGGCGGCCGGGATCTTCTGAGTGGACGCATCGGCGCGTCCTCTCGCGAGACCCGTTCACAGGGGCGCGCGTCTCGAGAGTTGAACTACAGCCTGCCAGCGATGATCAATCGCTGGCAGGCTGCAGATGCTGATCTCATCGCATCAAACATGTATACCAGACGCTGTTTTGTGAACAGCGTCTGATACTACTGCTACCTGGTCCTCTGGTGGCCCCATTTGCTGGGATCGACCACCAGAGGACCAGGTAACTACAGTAAAGTTGCACCAAACACTACACTAACCCCCCACCCCACCCTCACCTATTAACCCCTTGATCACCCCATCTAGACCCCCTGATCACCCCCCTGTCATTGATCACACCCCTTGTAAGGCTCCATTCAGACGTCCATATGTGTTTTGCGGATCCGTGGATTCACGGATCCGTGGATCCGATCCGCAGATCCTCAAAACACGGACACCGGCATAGTGCTTTCCGCATTTTGCAGATCCGCACATTGCCAGAACTATATAGAAAATGCTTTTTCTTGTCCGCAATTGCGGACAAGAATAGGACATGTTCTATATTTTTGCGGAACGGAAGTGCAGACCCGGAAGCACGGATCCGTAATTCCGGATCTGAGCGGGACAAAGTCTGTCCCCATAGAAATGAATGGGTCCGCAATCCTGTTCCGCAAACAGAATTTCGGACGTGTGAATGGGGCATAAGGGTCCCTTATCACCGCCAGTTAGTTAGCTACTTGTTAGGTAGTTAGCGCCCAGCCCACCGCACCGCAGTCACTGATTTTGGCAGAGATTTTTTCATCCACATTGATCGATGCGAATGAAAAAATCTGTGCCGTTCATTTTTTTTTTTTTTCAGCGCAGAGGCTAAACGGAAAAAAAAAATCTCATTACCCGTATGCTCAATATACGGAGAATCGCAGAAACTCCTAATGCTGGCCATACGTGTAATGATTGCGGGAGACCCTCAAATGCCAGGGCAGTACAAAAACCCCACATGTGACCCCATTTTAGAAAGAAGACACCCCAAGGTATTCCGTGAGGGGTATGGTGAGTTCATGCAAAATTTTATTTTTGTCACAAGTTAGTGGAATATGAGACTGTAAAAAAAAAAAAAAAATCAATTTCCGCTAACTTGTGCCAAATTTTTTTTTCTGTGAACTCGCCATGCCCCTCACAGAATACCTTAGGGTGTCTTCTTTCCACAATGGGGTCACATGTGGGGTATTTATACTGCCCTGGCATTTTAGGGGTCCTAAAGCGTGAGAATCAAATGCGTAAAAATGGCCTGTGAAATCCTAAAGGTACTCATTGGTTTTAGGGCCCCTTTGCGCATCTTGGCTGCAAAAAGTGTCACTCATGTGGTATCGCCGTACTCAGGAGAAGTAGGGCAATGTGTTTTGGGGTGTATTTTTACATATACCCATGCTGGGTGTGAGAAATATCGCTGTAAACGACAACTTTTTAAAATTTTTATTCAAAGTTGTCAATTTACAGAGATATTTCTCTCACCAGCATGGTATATGTAAAATACACCCCAAACACATCGCCCTACTTCTCCTGAGTACGGCGATACCACATGTGTGACACTTTTGCAGCCAAGATCGCAAAGGGCCCAAATTCAACGAGTACCTTTGGAGGGCATTTTACGCATTTTCTTCTCACGCTTTAGGCCCCTAAAATGCCAGGGCAGTATAAATACCCCACATGTGACCCCATTTTGGAAAGAAGACACCCCAAGGTATTCGCTGAGGGCATAATGAGTCCATGAAAAATTAAACTTTTTGTCAAAAGTTAGCGGAAAGGGAGACTTTGTGAGAAAAAACAATAAAAATCAATTTCCACTAACTTGTGCCAAAAAAATCTTCTATGAACTCGCCATGCCCCTCATGGAATACCTTGGGGTGTCTTCTTTCCAAAATGGGGTCACATGTGGGGTATTTATACTGCCCTGGCATTTTAGGGGCCCTAAAGCGTGAGAAGAAAAATGCGTAAAAATGCCCTCCTAAAAGGTACTCATTGGAATTTGGGCCCCTTTGCATCTTGGCTGCAAAAAAGTGTCACACATGTGGTATCGCCGTACTCAGGAGAAGTAGGGCAATGTGTTTTGGGGTGTATTTTTACATATACCCATACTGGGTGAGAGAAATATCTCTGTAAATTGACAACTTTGAATAAAAAAATGTAAAAGTTGTCGTTTACAGAGATATTTCTCACACCAGCATGGGTATATGTAAAATACACCCTAAACTACATTGCCCTACTCTCCTGAGTACGGCGATACCACATGACTGACACTTTTGCAGCCTGATGCTAAAGGGGCCCTAAAACCAATGAGTACCTTTAGGATTTCATGGGCCATTTTTATGCATTTGGATTCTCACACTTTAGAGGCCCCTAAAATGCCAGGTGAGTATAAATACCCCACATGTGACCCCATTTTGGAAAGAAGACACCCCAAGGTATTTCGTGAGGGGCATGGTGAGTCCACAGAATTTTTATTTTTGGCACAAGTCAGCGGAAATTTTTTTATTTTTTTTATTTTGTTTTTTACAAAGTCTCATATTCCACTAACTTGTGACAAAAATAAAATTTTACATGAACTCACCATACCCCTCACAGAATACCTTAGGGTGTCTTCTTTCCAAAATGGGGTCACATGTGGGGTATTTATACTGTCCTGGCATTTTAGGAGTCTCTAAAGCCTGAGAAGAAGTCTGGAATCCAAATGCGTAAAAATGCCCTGTGAAATCCTAAAGGTACTCATTGGTTTTAGGGCCCTTTGCGCACCCAGGCTGCAAAAAGTGGCACACATGTGGTATCTCCGTACTCAGGAGAAGTAGGGCAATGTGTTTTGGGGTGTATTTTTATATATACCCATACTTTGAGTGAAAAATATCTCTGTAAACGACAACTTTTAAAAATTTTTATACAAAGTTGACAATTTACAGAGATATTTCTCTCACTCAACATGGGTATATGTAAAAATACACCCAAACACATTGCCCTACTTCTCCTGAGTACGTGATACCACATGAGTGACACTTTTTGCAGCCTGAGCACAAAGGCCCAAATTCAACGAGTACCTTTAGGTTTTACATGGCGACTCACAATTAGCCCCGCCCAAAATGCCAGAACAGTAAACACACCCCACAAATGACCCCATTTTGGAAAGTAGACACCCCAAGGTATTCACTGAGGGGCATAGTGAGTCCGTCTGAGATTTTTTTTTTGTTGCCAGAAGTTATCAGAAATTGAAACTTTTTTTTTTTTTTTTCTCAGAAAGTGTCATTTTCCGCTAACTTGTGAAAAAAATGAAATGATACATGAACTCACCATGCCCCTCCGCGAATACTTTGGGGTGTCTTCTTTCTAAAATGGTGTCATTTGGGGGTATTTATACTTTCCTGACATTCTAGCACCTGAAGAAACATGACAGGCGCTCAGAAAGTCAGAGCTGCTTCAAAATGCCGAAATTCACTTTTTGCACCATAGTTTGTAAACGCTATAACTTTTACCCAAACCAATAAATATACACTTATTGGACTTTTTTTATCAAAGACATGTAGAACAATAAATTTAGAGAAAAATTTATATAGAAATGTAGTTTTTTTTGAAAAATTTTACAACAGAAAGTGAAAAATGTCATTTTTTTGCAAAAGTGTCGTTAAATTTGTATTAATGGCAAAAAAAGTTAAAATGTCAGCAACAATGAAATACCACCAAATGAAAGCTGTATTAGTGAGAAGAAAAGGAGGTAAAATTCATTTGGGTGGTAAGTTGTATGACGGAGCAATAAACGGTGAAAGTAGTGTAGTGCGGAATTGTAAAAAGTGGCTTGGTCATTAAGGGTGTTTAAGCTAGGGGGGCTGAAGCGGTTAATACTGGAGGTCAGATCTGAGGTCTAATGAAAAATCATTTTTATTCTTATTTTCCTCCTCTAAAGCTTGGTGCATTTTATAGAGTGAAAAATATGGTATATCAGTTTGGCACAATTGCCGTGAGATTCTCTGGATCAATGTAGGATCAACGTTGGGTACGGTGTTACCTTCATTTCTATAACTGCCCAGAAATGCTTATTTACTAATTGTGCCACGTTTTCTTCCCCCTTTATGGTCTGTGGCTCATTAGTACAACCAATAATATCAAGTGCCAGGAATGTGTAATAATGCCTGGCTGCTGTACTTGATGAACGAGTCTGACGGGTATTTAACAGGCATGACTTCAAATAACATTGATTTAGTCTTGTTTGCTTATGCCCTTGCAGTGGATCTACATTTTACCAACAGTGTTATAAAGTTCAGGAAACCTTACTGATATCAAGAAATGGCGGTATGGATTTGCAAAGGACGAGATGCTGGCATTGCGGAGAATCAGGGTAATTCTTCTAGAACTTGTCTAGAAACGGGTGTGCTGTGCTTTAATAAGTAGCTGATATCCTTTTCGGAAGCTTTCCACAGTCGCGCTTACTGTTTGACTATGTCAAGGACCAGTATGTCCGCTGTTTTGTGCCCAGAGTGCTATATCAGAGTGCCTCTCAATAAGAGGGTTAACCACCTTTTGGGGAATTTTAGTCAAACCCAGGAAAGCTTACTTACTTGCTCCTCGTGCTGGGTCTTGTCTCCTTCGCCATCCGTCCTTGGCTGCCTCGCTTATGTCCCCACTGTCAATACCTGCTTTGACACAGTATTAACTATTATAATACTTCCTCCTATGTACAAGAATATAACTACTACAATACTGCTCCTATGTACAAGAATATAACTACTATAATACTGCTCCTATGTACAAGAATATAGCTACTACAATACTGCTCCTATATACAAGAATATAACTACTATAATACTGCTCCTATGTACAAGAATATAACTACTATAATACTGCCTCCTATGTACAAGAATATAACTACTATAATACTGCCCACTATGTACAAGAATATAACTACTATAATACTGCTCCTATGTACAAGAATATAACTACTATAATACTGCTCCTATGTACAAGAATATAACTACTATAATACTGCTCCTATATACAAGAATATAACTACTATAATACTGCCTCCTATGTACAAGAATATAACTACTATAATACTGCTCCTATGTACAGGAATATAACTACTATAATACTGCTCCTATGTACAAGAATATAACTACTATAATACTGCCTACTATGTACAAGAATATAACTACTATAATACTGCTCCTATGTACAAGAATATAACTACTATAATACTGCTCCTATGTACAAGAATATAACTACTATAATACTGCTCCTATGTACAAGAATATAACTACTATAATACTGCCTCCTATGTACAAGAATATAACTACTATAATACTGCTACTATGTACAAGAATATAACTACTATAATACTGCTCCTATGTACAAGAATATAACTACTATAATACTGCTCCTATGTACAAGTATATAACTACTATAATACTGCTCCTATGTACAAGAATATAACTACTATAATACTGCATATGTACAAGACTATAACTACTATAATACTGCTCCTATGTACAAGAATATAACTACTATAATACTGCTCCTATGTACAAGAATATAACTACTATAATACTGCTTCTATGTACAAGAATATAACTACTATAATACTGCTCCTATGTACAAGAATATAACTACTATAATACTGCTTCTATGTACAAGAATATAACTACTATAATACTGCCTCCTATGTACAAGAATATAAGTACTATAATACTGCTTCTATGTACAAGAATATAACTACTATAATACTGCTCCTATGTACAAGAATATAACTACTATAATACTGCCTCCTATGTACAAAAATATTATTTTGTGAAATTTGCCGAATTTCACCAAAAAATTTGCTTTGATTAATTACTTTGTCATGAAGCGCATTGTACCCCCTCAGATGCCGCGTTCATACATGATCGCGGCATTTGAGTGTAAAATTAACAATAAAAAAAATTAAAACAAACTTAATGCCTCAATTTTCTCGCGACAGGCCAGACGCCGCCATCTTGTTTGTAGATCTGACTGATAATACTGCTGCTGTGCACAAGAATATAACTACTATCATCTGCCTGCCGGCATGATGATGTAATTTCGCGCCGCAAGGGATTTCGGCCAAGATCTTCAAGCAAGATGGAGACTGGTGGCCTGTTGCGAGCAAATGGAGAAGGTAAGTTAGAATTCTTTAGTGTTTTATACCATTTCAGGTTAAATCGATTCGCTGACACGAAGCACGAGAAAATTCGGCCTTTAGGCCAATCGAATTTATCCTGAAATTCGGATCGAATACCACTTCGTGGGATTCGATTCGCTTATCTCTGAAAATCAAAACTACTATAATACTGCTCCTATTAAAAATGTATCCAGACAGTCCATCATGGAGTTGGATGCTTCTTCCATAGGAGCTGGTATAGTCGTGTAACAAAAAAATTCCAAAGACAAGATGGTCTCCTGCAGGTTTTTCTCCAAGCTCTTCTCTCTAACTTAGGCCTTTTTCACACTTGCCGCGGTTCCTGAGGATCGTGGGGGCACTTAAGTACCGCGGGATCATCAAAGCCGCCAGTCTCAAGCGTGAAGACTGATCAGGATCCTACTGTATTGGAGAGAATTTCTGGCCATTAAACTGGCCCTGAAGGATTGGTGTTATTTGTTGGAAGGTGCCGAACATCCAGTGGTCATCTTCACCGACCACAAGAATCTCACATCTCTTCAAACAGCACAGTGTCTAAATTCTCGCCAGGCCAGATGGGCACTCTTCTTTTCTCATTTTAGATTTTCAGCCGACAAAAACATCAACACGGACGCTCTATCCTAGTTGTTTGATTCCTTGGACCAGCAAGAGGAACCCCAATACATTGTCAAGCTCGCACACCTGATCACTGTGGTTCCTGCCCAGGTAAAAGACGGGAGGTCCTTTGTGCCACTAGCCAAAAGGAGATACATACTAGCCTGGGGGCATGACTCCAAACTGTCCGGTCATCCAGGGATACGCAGGACATTAGAACTTTTATCACGCCACTACTGGAGGCCCACAGTTCCAAAAGATGTTTGTGATTATGTGTCTTCCTGCATTGTCTCTACTCAGAATAAAGTCTGCAGGACCAAACCACCCAGGCTGCTGTTACCTCTTCTGTTCCTGATGCCCAGTGGCAACACATTGCCATGGATTTTGTCACCGAGCTTCCACCCTCTGCCAGATGTACAGCTATCTGGTTGTGGACCGGTCGTCCCAGATGGCTCACTTTGTCCCTGTATCTCGAGAGCCCTTGGCCACTAAACTTGCTAAATTGTTTGTAGAGCACATATTCCGGTTACATGGACTACCTTTGCACATAGTCTCCAACCACAGAGTCCAGTTTCCCTCTAAGCTCTGGAGAGCTCTTCGCTGGCTGCTCAACATTGAAATAGACTTCTCTTTGGGATATCAGCCCCACCAATGGTCAAGTAGAGCTGGTCAATCAAATATTAGATAACTATCATTGGCATTTTATCTCGGCCCAACACAACAGCTGGGTACAATTGCTACCTTGGGCAGAGTTTTCCTATAATAACCATTTTAGTGAGTCTACTGGTTCTTTTCTATTCTTTGTCATTTCTGGATGACATCCTCATACTTCTCTTGCTGTTCCTAAGTCTTCTGGGGTACCAGCTGTGGATTCTTCTTTTAAGGATTTCTTGAAGATTTGGCGTTGGACCACAGACTGCATCAACAAAGCGGTGACTCGTATGAATGTAAATGTTTTTCTTCAGGATATAAGGTATGGCTCTCCTATAAAAATATCCGCTTAAGGCTTCCCAGTTTCAAATTTGCCCCTAGGTTCCTGGGAACCTTTGAAGTATTGAAGAGCCCTTGCTGAAACCGGTAGTTCTAAATAGCTTTTCTACTGTTCCATCTACTTCAAAGTCAAAGACATCCTGGACATCAAGAAGCATGGCAACACCTACTATCTTGTGGACTGGAAGGACTTTGGTCCTGAGGAGAGGTCTTGGGAACTAGAGGAAAACATCCATGCTCCGAATTTGGTAAAGAGGTTCTTGCCTTGGACTCAAGAAGAGGGGGCGTAAGGGTTTGAACTGTACCAGCGGTTGCTGTCCGCCACTATTCCCCTACTTACCGCCATGGTCCCGGGCTCCATGTTTGGCGTTCATCAGTTGCCAGTGTTTCCCTATTCACCGCCGCAGTCCTGGGCTCTGTCCTTGCAGGCACCATCCTTTCTGGAATAGAATCCACGATTTCCTTCCAGCCGTGGACACAGCATGCTTTACAGCCTTTTCCCTGTAGCACTTCCTTAAGGGCCGGCGCTCATGACTTCCTGTGATTTATGGGTTTAGCTCATGTGACTGTGTTGACCAATTCTAGCCCTCATGCACCTATGTATGTGGTCCAGCCCACTTCCCAGGTGCCTGAGCGTCAAAGGGCCTTGTTGCTCTTGTCTGTACTTGAGGCCCCAAAGGTTGCTGTTGTCTGTAATTGAGTTCCTGTATACATGACCCGCTCTTGTGTTTCTGGACTCTTTGCCTCGACTCTCCTGTTGCCGACCCGGATTACCTATACCGCCTACCCTGACCCATTGCTTGTTTGACTTCGCCTCTGCCTCATCCTTTGGTCTTACACTGATGCTCCTGGTTACGACTCGGCCTGTTGACTACGACTGTACTTCTGGTACCTTGCACTGGTACCCCCTGGTCAAGGGGTTCACTTAGACAACGCCCTTAGAGGAGGTTGGTCACGTGGCTCATACTGTATGCGTCGCTTTTATGTTCATATTAATGTTCTGATCCACCTCCTCTGTTATTGTTTATTCTATTAATAGTATTACAAGACCTATCTTAATGCTGTACCCTAGGCCTGGGAATATTTAACGAGCTTTACTTGTTATCTGTTTACTGGCTTTGCTGATTAATTACATTATATTTCCTGCAGAGCGTGACTTGTATCATAATGATATGAAGCATCAGGTTCTACTATTTGACATATAGCTGTTACATACAGTTCCTATGCTTCTTATTAGCAATCATTCATGCCTCATGACAGGACTAGCATGAGGGATGAATGAGTTCAAGTTCATTAAAGATACATACTCACCATCGAGCAACATACACCTAATTATCTGCTTTTGTATGTCTACACTATCAAATCAATACCGTCAATAGTGTAGTGAGAAGCCACAGCCTAAATATACATCAGTCTTCCAGCGAAGCGCCTGATACGTCACACTTTATATGTGAGCGATATAACGTATTGATGAAGCACAAAATCCACCCAAATACAATCTTACAGTGACATTAATCTACATAACAAGATGAGTTACATCCTACGTTATACTCCAGAGCCGCACTCACTATTCTGCTGGTGGAGTCACTGTGTACATACATTACATTACTTATCCTGTACTGATCCTCAGTTACATCCTGTATTATACCCCAGAGCTGCACTCACTATTCTGCTGGTGGAGTCACTGTGTACATACATTACTTATCCTGTACTGATCATGAGTTGCATCCTGTATTATACTCCAGAGCTGCACTCACTATTCTGCTGGTGCAGTCACTGTGTACATACATTACTTATCCTGTACTGATCCTGTGTTACATCCTGTATTATACTTCAGAGCTGCACTCACTATTCTGCTGGTGGAGTCACTGTGTACATTACATTACTTATCTTGTACTGATCATGAATTACATCCTGTATTATACTCCAGAGCTGCACTCACTATTCTGATGGTGGAGTCACTGTGTTGCCAAGAAAACACAAAAGAGGCTAGGGGCAACTCTGTGAATGTCCTTAAGTGGCCCAACCAGAGCCCTGACTTGAACCCAATCTAAAATCTGTAGAGAGACCTGAAATTCACTGTCCACTGATGGTCCCCAATCCAACCTGACAAAGCTTGAGAGGATCTGCAGAGAAAAATGGCAGAAAATCCCCAAATCCAGGTGTACAAACCTTGTGCATAATAACCAAGAAGCCTGGAGACTGTAATTGCTACCTGGATCTTCACTAAGTCAACTAAGGGTCTGAGCACTTACGTCAATGCAAGCTTTTAGTTTTTCCTTTTCAATAAATTAGCAAAGGTTTCTCGTAATAGGTTGTTGAGTGCAGAGTGATGGGAAAAAATAGTGAAAAGGTCTGAAGACTTTCTGAATGTACTGTATCTAAAGAACAGGGATCTATCAAAGTCTCACCTTCACAACACAGGTTTTTGGAAGTGTATCATGGCACAAACCAAGAAGACCTTAGAAGAAGAGTTGTTGATGCTCATCAGGCTTGAATAGGTTACAAAACCATCTCTAAAGAGTTTGGACTCTACCAACCCACAGTCAGACAGATTGTGTACAAATGGAGGAAAATCAAGGCCATTACCAGGAGTGGTTGACCAACAAAGATGAAACCAAGAGCAACGAGTATAATAGTCCACGAGGTCACAAAGGAACCCAAGTTAACCTCTAAGCAACTAAAGGCCTTATTCACATTAGTAAATGTTAATTCTCATGTCCCCACTATCAGCAGGACACTGAACAACAATGGTGTCCATGGTGGGATGGCTGGGAGAAAGCCAGCTCTCACCAAAAAGAACATTGCTGCCCGTCTGCAGTCTGCTAAAGATCCCATGAACAAGCCAGAATGCTATCAACGTTTTGTGTACAGATAAGACAAATCACCATGTTTCATCTCATCTGTGAAACACAGTGGTGGCAGTATCACAGTTTGGGCTTGTTCTGCTGCATCTGGGCCAGGACGGTTTGCCATCATCAATAGAACAATAAATTATACCAGCAAATGCTAGACGACAATGTCAGAACATCTGTCCGCGAGTGGAGTCTCAAGAGCACGTGGGTCATACAGCAAGGCAACAACCCTAAGCTAATAAATCGTTCCACCAAAGAACGGTTAAAGAAGAATACATTTAAAGTCTTGGCCATTTCTATAGATAGCGGTTATAGCTGACAATCAGGAAAAAGTCCAGAGTGGACAAGCAAAGTTCAAGTTGTTTGCAGCTGCAGTCACAGTGGCCACAGTAAGGTAGATGGAAATCCTACAGATTGGTAGGTGAGCTGAGGTCAGGGCACAGAAATACAGTAGAGTCGATCAACACAGTAAAAATTCTCTAGCTCATGTTCATAGTCTGAAGAACAAGCGTTCTTATTGCTCACATGGTGGAACCCTTTAAATCTTGTGTGGCTATCCTGCATGCTTAGTGAAACAAAAAACAAAGGCTACCCAGAAAAGGAAAGCAGTGCCACTGACTACCGAGAATTATAGTCAACTACAAGGCCACAAAATATGCATCTTCTCCTCGTGTTCTATTATCAAAAAGAATCAAATTCTTCGCTTATTTTTGTTTTTCCAACCAGAACATTTTCTTGTAAAGGATTACATTACATGTTAATGGGAGGAACAACGGCCAAAGATCTCAGCCCCGATGTCCTTCTCCTTGCACTTGGCTTTGGCTGACTTACAAGTATTATGAGTTGTAGTATCAGATAAGAATAAAACTTAACTCCTCCCTAGTATGTGCCAGCTCTAGTTCTGACCGGGATAGCTCAGTCAATCCAGATCACTGCTCAAACACTGTTATGACATCAAGAAGAGCATTTGAGGCCTCTTGACGCTTCATTGGCCTCAACAAGGCCCCTCACCTATCATGTACCAGACAAACAGACCTTCGGGCCCCTTCAGCAACCAGAGCTCAGGGGTGCGACTTCTACTTCTGCACCCCTATGGTTACATTCCTGAGACAATCCATGATATATCGATGTAATATTAACCGTAGCATCTCCATAGGCAAAGATATCAAACCGTAAAACAACAGCTACTATATGGGGGCACTAAGGGGCCGTAACTATTGTGTGGTGGCACAAAAGGGACATAACTACTATGTAGGGGCACTTAGGGGGTATAACTACTGTCTGCGGGCTCTAAAGGGGCACAAGTACTGTGTTGGGACCCTAAGAGGACATAATCATTATGCGGGGGCACTAGGGTGGCATCTTTACTGTGTCTGGGCACTAAGGGGCATTCTACTGTGAAGAGACACTAAGGGGGCTTAACTTCTTGCGGATGGAGGGTTGTATGGCGAGCGTGGATCTGTCTTAGGGACCATTCACACGTCCGTGTGTGTTTTGCGGACCGCACATCTCCGGCACTATAATAGATGCGGATGTGGGCAGGACATAGTGTGTCCCCATAGAAATAATAAACAAAATGCGGAACAGAATTGCGGACGTGTGAATGGACCCTTAACTAGCTGTGGGAGGAGAGGTTGCGGGTAAGTTGCTCATGGGACCCCTCATTTTCTAGTTCCACCCCTGCTTATAGACTCTTATTTGGGCCACAGCTTCCATGTTGGCTGCAGAACTTCGGTCTAATAGCTGCCACTACAGCAGATCCAAGGATTTCCTCCATCCCAACTGAGGATAGCCTGTCCCTTCAGATCCACAATCCAGGCCATGTCCGAACCTCATGGAGCACATCTTAGAGGGGTTCTCTCTCAAAATATATTCTACACTTTTCAAACCAGCACCTGGTTCCGAACAATTGTGTGACGGCACGTAATTAAAAATGTATCATAGCCACTGAGATGTTCACTGAACTCTATCGATATAGCACCACCTGCTGTTTGCTCTTTCTGCAGCAGAAAGGAAACGCTCCCTAAGCTGACAGCCTGAGATAAATCTAGCAGAGCAATGAATGGGGAGATCTCTGGATCCTTGTGAGGTACAGGGCTGGTTCTAGCTTGGATCGAAAGAAGTTGTCATCTACTGTAGGATGTCTGGTTCTCATTTTTTTTACTTTATTCTTGGGATAACCCCTTTAAGATCTCCTTGTCCGATCACTGGAGTTCTTCTTTAGTCCAGGGAACCACAGATATGGAGATCCATGGACAACCTTCCAACCACTGCTTTTCCTCATCTCTCTAGAGACTAGCGTTTTTATGTTTCTGTCAGGGGCTCCAAGAATGGATGCCCCATAGCGGCCATGGATTCCTTTTGAATGTTGATGGAGTAAACTGAGCCTACATACGGTGTCTTCACTGGCGTCCCGAGCCGCGTGGTCAATGTCTGTATAGCTTGGGACATACAAAAGAAAACCAGTGTAAGTAAATTAAAATAAAAGGGCATCTGTCAGCAGTTTTGTCCCTATGACACTGGCTGACCTGTTACATGTGCGCTCGGCAGCTGAAGACATCCGTGTTGGTCCCATGTTCCTATGTGTCCACATTGCTGAGAAAATGACGTTTTAATATATGCAAATGATCCTCTAGGAGCAATGGGGGCGTTACCATTACACCTAATAACTCTGCTCTCTCTGCAACTGCCGCGCTCTCTGCACTTTGATTGACAGGCCCAGGCAGTGTAAATGTAATCACACCTGGGCCTGTCAATCAAAGTGCAGAGAGCTCAGCAGTTGCAGAGAGAGCAGAGCCTCTAGGTGTAATGGTAACGCCCAGGTTGCTCCCAGAGGCTCATTTGCATATCATAAAACCTCATTTTCTCAGCAATGTGGACACATAGGAACATGGGTCCAACACAGATGTCTTCAGCTGCCAAGTGCACATGTAACAGGTCAGCCGGTGTCATAGGTACAAATCTGCTGACAGATGCCCTATAATGGGAAGAACCACTTTCCATACAACATAATCCTAAAAATGGGGCCCTCCATTTGAGACCCCCACACTGTTAACCAGATCTAAGAACCAGAACAAAAAGCTGATCTGGAGGACCGGGTCTGTCCATGCATTACGTCATGGACGGCCAGCCTGAAGCTCTCCAGCTGTTGCAAAACTACGACAACCCCCAGCATGCCCAGACTGCCTACAGCTATCAGCCTACAGCAAGGCATTGTGGGAACTGTAGTTTTACAGCACCTGCCGCCGGTTGCCCATCCCTGCATTACATGATCGGACGCCTCTCTTCAATGGCCGCTATGTAATGGAGATTTATAGCGAGTTGCAGTTTCACCCACAGCTTCCGAAATTGGACTCCTAGTTGTCTTCATATGTTAAAATTGTTGAAATTCTCTTCATATTTTATCCGTTTCCCAGAAAGTTAGGTGACGACCATTGCCTATCCCACAAGGGTCCTCACCCAGCTTTCCCAGACTCCTGAACGGGAAATCAGCATATCTATGCAGTGAAACGTCTCCCATTCCCAATACCTATGCATTCTAAGAGTAAAGCCAACTTGGGTGACAGGGACAGCTGTAATAGCAGCCATAATGGTAGTCACCCAGCTTTTCAAGGACAAATATAACTAAAAACAACTCACAAAGAACATATATATTAATGTGCTGCACGGGTTTCCTGTCAGAAAGTACAATCTTTTCACAATTTGAAGGAGACCGTGACCTCATTACAGGCCAAGCAAGAAACCTCCTTGCTTCCTAGCCATCACCTCACGACTGTCATTCATAGGACAACCATTGCGCTTCGGCAAAATGGCGCCTCCCTGAAAGACAAGCCGGTAACTACTGGGGTTCACTCTAGCAACCGCGCCAGCCAATCACATTCCACGTTCTCTTGACGGCGCAATACACTCGCGCAGCGATTGGCGGAGTTTCCAGCGTAGCGATTGGCCGGCAGAGTGAAGGTGGGCGGGGCTTGGAGCAGCAGGGAAGTATTTTGCAGGGTTACAATGTAACCTCGCAGCTTCCGGTACACACAGTGTTCATCTGTTAGTGACGGGCGCCGGGTGGTCAGGGGTGAGTGTCGGGCCTCGGAGCCGGTTACAGGTCAGTTTCTGACGAGGAAGAACCACTTTATGAGCCGCCAATAGGAGCTGCACCCCCGGGGGCTGGAGGAGAGGAAGCATCACTGCAAAGTGGGGTACATAGGGGCGCCCCCTGGTGACAGCCCCGGATACTGCACCCCTGCACCAGGCCCATTTGACCTCCTGCAGCCCGCACACGCTGCTGCTGCTGGGGGAGGATGAGCTGAAGGGCCCTGAGAAGTTCCTTCAACTCCTGAAGGTCATAAACTTCCGCAGCTGTGTCCTTGTGAAGGGTTAATGCTTCTGTATCACCAGTGGATGCTTGGGCGTTTTGTTGATGTAGCATCATGTGGCATGCACAGGGTTAATACTTTTGCACATGCTTGTAGAAGTGCTGTTTGGCTATAGAGGGGTTAAAACTTTAGGATCGGCTCGTAGCTTTACTGCATTGCTGTGTATGGAGGGGGTTAATACTTATGCATTGCGTTGACCAGTGGCACTTATGTCTATATAGATGTATATAGCCTATTATTGGGGGGGCGGCAGCGGAGGGTCTGGGGTACCCTGTGGGGGGCAGCTCCTGAAGGTCATACATCCCACTGGTGACTGTTACATGAATGATCTCTATTTGTCCTTGTGTTTGTTACATTGTGTCTTATAAGCACAGTACAGAAGGATGTGACATGTCTGCGAGGGGTTAATATTCATCTCCGTGCACCTCCCAGAAAACTGCAAGTTATGTCCACAACTGGTGAGGTCCTGCTTCTCAGGGAATTTATTTCCCCCTTTGGAAGTCATCAGGTGCTTATGTGCAGAATTAATACACAGAAAGTTACATCCTGTATTATACTCCAGAGCTGCACTCACTATTCTGCTGGTGGAGTCACTGTGTACATGCATTACTTATCCTGTACTGATCCTGAGTTATATTCTGTATTATACTCCAGAGCTGCACTCACTATTCTGCTGGTGGAGTCACTGTGTACATACATTACATTACTTATCCTGTACTGATCCTGAGTTATATTCTGTATTATACTCCAGAGCTGCACTCACTATTCTGCTGGTGCAGTCACTGTGTACATACATTACATTACTTATCCTGTACTGATCCTGAGTTACATCCTGTATTATACTCCAGAGCTGCACTCGCTATTCTGCAGGTGCAGTCACTGTGTACATACATTACATTACTTATCCTGTACAGATCCTGAGTTACATCCTGTATTATACTTCAGAGCTGCACTCACTATTCTGCTGGTGCAGTCACTGTGTACATACATTACATTACTTATCCTGTACTGATCCTGAGTTACATCCTGTATTATACTCCAGAGCTGCACTCACTATTCTGCTGGTGCAGTCACTGTGTACATACATTACATTACTTATCCTGTACTGATCCTGAGTTACATCCTGTATTATACTCCAGAGCTGCACTCACTATTCTGCTGGTGCAGTCACTGTGTACATACATTATATTACTTTTCCTGTACGGATCCTGAGTTACATCCTGTATTATACTCCAGAGCTGCACTCACTATTCTGCTGGTGGAGTCACTGTGTACATACATTACTTATCCTGTACTGATCCTGGGTTACCTCTGTACATCACTGTATAGAAGTGGACGGGGCTGAGAACTTGTGGACGTGGCGCTGTTCTAGGAAAGAGGAGCTTTCTGTCACCTATAGGGAAGTCTGATCTAGAAGAAGCGGCCCTCATGGTGCCGTGTGAGGCATGCCAAAATGTAAAGGTGACCTTAAAGGGGTTGTCACCTTTGGCCTGGGCACATCCCCCACTCTTGGGCGAACCTGCAGGGGAAGCATACTCTCCTTCCCAGTGCTGGCTCCCGGCCTTAGCCACTCCGCCACGTTGCCACCAATCTCTGGCTGCAGTGGTGACCTGTGTCACGTGATGCAAGCGGCGCAGGCCTCCACTCCACCGGCGATTGGCGGCAGCAGCGTCAAAACTGATGTTTACATCCATGGAGCAGCAGAGGCCAGAAAGGAGATAAGTATCTGCATATCTGTCCAAGGTGGGTACCCTGTGCGAGTCGACATTCCCACAGCGCGAGGGTTTTGAAACTACAGCACCCAACATGAACACTTGCTCAGCCGTCCTTGCAACTCCCAAAGAAGTGAATGAAGGATGGTGAGAGTTGTAGTTTCACAATAGCTAGTGTTAGAGGTTGCTGACCCCCGCCAAGGATAACACTGGGGTAGCGGTCATCCCACAGCCATGTCGCCCTAACCTTAAGAGAGAGGTGGAGTAGGAGCGGAGCGCGGCTGCGTTCTGTGCGCTGCTCCTTCGTGAAGGACGTTCTCCAGTCCTTGGCTGCCTGCCAGGCCACAGGAAAGCAAACAGGAATCAAAGTCGTAGGAGCGCGCTGCACAGGTATGGCTCCCGCTGCTCTGTCTCCATCCGTCAGTCACCTTTTAAAGTGACAGCGCGCTTTTAGTGTCGTTAATTGCTGGCATGACAATTCCCTGTATATGCGGTCGCCTCTTCTGGTTGAGCCGCTGGACATGACTGGAGTGGTTGGTGTGCCTGTCAAGGTCACATGACCTTCATTGGTGAGCTTGAGTACTGTTGCAATGTGATTTATTTATTTTTTTACTGTGAAGCCCCTTTAATTCAGCAGTTAGGGGGTCCTGATTCTGGCTGCAGTGCTCCTCATGGCCCTGGCCCCCATGATCACTACTTTAGGTCTTTACTCCAGCGCCGACAGTTCTGCACGTCCTCATATTTCTGATAGGAGCTCCTCTGCTATAGCCGTGCTTCCGAATACAGGGACGGCGGCCCTTTAAATTGACTATTCGTAGGCTCTGATGAACACTCCTCCTGAGTCCAGAGAGAGGTATGTACCGGTGACTGAGGAGGAGCTGCAGGTCGGATGCCGTGACCTTGTCTAACCTCTACCTGCCGTAAAGATTCTGCAGTTTGGAGCTGGATCTCTCCATGACTTTATCTGGTGGAGGACCCCCGTGTAAATCCGGAAGTGGAGAGGAGTCTGTTAGAACTTTGGAGCGGTCACAAATAATCTGACAACGCCTGCTCAGTCGCAGACGGTCACTTCGCTTTTTACAAGGCTCTAGCCGAAGGGTATTGTCCTATCGAGGCAGGACCTGCTGGTGCTCATGTCCTCAGAGGAAGTGGTGCCCGCTATGGTACGTGGTCACGGGTAGTGCCAAGTCCTCCCAGGTTGGAGCTACCTGTCATCTTTACAAAGATGATGATGAGTCTTGAAATCCATATTCCGCTGTCACCCAGCTGTGAAGTTTTTTTTTTTTTTTTCAAACCGGTTCAAATCTGTATTAAATGTGGTTCAAACCTTAACAAACCCCCGCCCGCCGCTCTTAGGTCTCATGCACACGACCGTTGTTTTGGGCCGCGTCCGAGCTGCATATTTTGCGGCTCGGGAGCGGACGCATTCACTTCAATGGAGCCGCAAAAGATGCGGACAGCACTCTGTGTGCTGTCCGCGTCCTTTGCTCCGTTCCGTGGCCTCGCCCCAAAAATAGAGCATGTCCTATTCTTGTCCGTTTTGCGGACAAGAATAGGCATTTCTACAATGGGCTGTGTTACATTACGGAACACGGAGAAGCCTCCGTGTTCTGCGGATCTGCGGTTTGTGGGCCGCAAAACACATACAGTCGTGTGCATGAGGTCTTATTCTGATGCTTTCCAACTCCTACTGGTCTCTACCTCCTGGTCCCTCCTCGGCCAGTCAGTAGCCACATCGGTCAGTCAGTAATTGGCTAAGCGATCATCTCCTGTTTGTCAAAAAGATCCAGGAAGTAGAGACCGGCAGGGGATGGGGGAGTGTCGGAACTGGTGCGGCAGGGGATGGGGGAGTGTCGGAACTGGTGCGGCAGGGGATGGGGGAGTGTCGGAACTGGTGCGGCAGGGGATAAGTGACTTGACTCTTATTTTACACAGATCGAACTTTGTTTCAAAACTTTTTCATCAGCTGGACGTCCTGTTTAATATGAACGTGGTCTTCCAGCTTGGCTCCACTCTTCTGGTTAGATGTTTCACCAAATTCTCCAGGGAACCACCTCCATTCAGCCGTTTGAACTCCACTATTGATGTGGACCAGCAGCGGGGCCCCGCTCAGTCAATATCCCAGTTCATCCCGTTGGGGTGAGGACTCTCTGCAGTTGGGCTCTTCCACAATGGGCTCGGCCATTATTTTTTAGTGGACCTTACTATGTACAGAGGAGATTGTAGAGATGGAACGGCCACTCTCGGAGGGTCTTATTTTTAGCTAGTGGACAATGTGACCTGGAGGCTATTAGCTGCATGGGATATCTTTTGGTACCACAATGCAGAAGTCCTTGCTGGCTGTTGGAAATGTCCTACATTTTTGAGGAGCCTGGTGATGCACCAGTATTCTGTAATGGCACTGACACCCGAGGGGTTATCCAACTCCTAGAATGCCCCTTGTACTGGTTATACTTACCCCGCTCCCTGGCACCCGCATCACTCTTGATGCCTGCCGTTGGATCTCCCCTTCAAGCGGAGGGGGGGGGGATGCGGTCAACCAATTGCGGGCCTCCCTAGCGTCACCCACGATGCCAGAGGGGTTCCATCCCGTTGCAACCTGTTAATTGTATTCCACATGGACTGATAATTCTTAAGCATCTCTTCTTATAAATGTACGTTGTCTTGCTCCTCTGTTATTCCTGCTAGAATACATTGTTAACAGTTGGGGGCGTGTCCCATCACAGTCTGCCGCTGTTAAATCAGTTGCTGCTGGCGTCAGACTGGGAACACCACCGCCCCTAACTGGTAACACCCATCTGGAACTTTATTTGTAATCTTCTAGCAGGAATAATAAAGGAAAGGCACGACACAGTTATACAAATAGTTGCTCCAGAATTGTTACATGGGAAATGCGAGTGGTTACTTAGATGGACGTGTCGGGAGAGGCGACGGCTCCTCTTTAATTTTCAGGGCACACTTTGGGACAGCTTTGCGTGCGTCTGTTGCCATGCCCACGGCGGCGTCCTCTGTTCGCCCGGTGCCGTTGGCTACCTACAGTACATATTGGTTGTAGTTCCTGGAAGCTACCTGCGCCGTCTGGTAATTAATGAGCTGTAGAATCACTGAGTCGCTCCCGGCAGGTCAGCCGTCTCCATAGTAACGCGCCTGTCATCCGTGAAACCTTTACACGTGAGTAGTTGGCAGCCGTCTTCGTGACTTTTAATAAACCTTTCCAGATGCCTGATCCCAGAGCCGCATAATCCCAGATCTTTTATTTGGTGAAGAAAAGTCCAGGTGGACGCTGCGTTCTTAAAGTAAACCCCCCCCCCCCAGTTATTAACTTTCCATTGGGTGAGGGGCTGCAGCAAAACTTCAGCCGACTGTTCCCGTGGGGGAGAGTCATGGATTTCGAGGGGACTTTGTGGGGTCCTTGAAGAGCAGGGAGCGGTGTGTTCTTTAGGTCATACATTAATAGAAGTGCACTCCAATACCTTGGGCGCTCTGAAATGGAGATTTGTATTCTTGCTCTTGGCGAGGCTGCTCTAGTATCAGGTAAGTGCAGGTGGACAGCGGGCCTCGCATCTGACACATCAGAAGATCATAAAGTACCTTGGGCGATCAGCTGTGATCTGTGGGGAAACCTGGTAGTAAGTGTTGGGTTTCTCTGCAGCGCCACCACAGAGGAAATAAAGTATTACACAATGTCTACAATTATCTGTCTATTGCAGGTCAGGACAGGTCCTCCAGAGGGACCATCATTGTAATCGCTCTATAGCCAAGAGATGAGGATCCTGGACATAGGACAACCTCCCTCCCCAAACACACTAAAAGGGGTGTATAGGATTTAAAAAAAGGCATGGCTGTGTTCTTCCAGAAACGGCACCATACCTGTCCGCAGATGGGTGGTATTGCAATTCAGTCCCATTCTCTGCAACGAAGCTGAGCTGCAATACCAGATGTGACCCATTGGCAGATGTGGCACTGTTTGTGGAAGAAAGCAGCCGTGATTTTCTGATCTTGGATGACCTCGTAGAGCGGGGGTCTGCAACCTTCGGCACTCCGGGTGTGGCAAAACTGCAACTCCTCCCAGCATGCACACTTGCTTGGCTGTTCTCAGAACTCCCGTAGAAGTGATTGGAGCATGCTGGGAGTTGTAGTTTCACAACAGCTGGAGTGCCGGAGGTTGCTGATCCCGGTCATAGAGTATCTGAGTGGGGTTGTTTCTCCAGGAAGGGGAAACATTTGTACAGGACTGGACAGACGCGAAACATCTACAGCAAATCTGTTAATTGTGAACTTGCCCTAACAGGATTGCTGTCCGCGGCATGTGTATCTAATTAAAGGGTTCCCCGCTTTGTGATCAGTTCATTGGCAGGGGGGGATCCTTCCTACAACACAGATTGTCCATGGTGCCTTTCTGCTATGACCTTCAGCGATCGGCTGCAATCTGTGGGGAAACCTGGCAGCAAGTGCTTGATTTCCCTGCAGTGCCTCCACTGGAGAGAGAAAGTATTACACAGTTCTCATTGATGACAGCGGGCTGTCCGTGTGGCCTGGGACCTCCAGGGGAACAGTCAAGCTTTGCTTTAAGGCAATGGCGGCTCTTATAGGTCTCCAGAGGAGTTTGGACAACTGGCGGTCTCCTGCACTCAGGTTTCTTCAGACTCCATCATTACAGAGCTGCAATACTTGGTTCCTGCTGGGTTTGAACGTACCCGCCTCGTGATGAGGATCACCCTTTCATTCTTGTTCTCTCTTCTTTTCCAGCTTCTTGAAGATGGCAGCAGATGGGAGCTGGATTTGTAGTCTGTGGCTGTAAACATCCCCGACTGGAAGCTTTGAGGCTAAATGGAGCTTTCAGTCCGATGTTTGCTGCCACCGGCTATAAAAGTCTCACTGAATTGTGGACTTCGTGTTATGTAAGTATTCATCAGTGAGGCCACATACCTGACCGAGAAACACATTTCTTATGGCTGTCAGTGAGGCTCTGGGAAGTTTCCAGATATGTGCTTTTTGTAACAAATCTTAAACCAAGAAACAACTTCGGTGTGAGGTCAGAAATATCTAGTAGTCATATAGAGGAGAACGCAGTGATAGAAGAACCATCAAAAGGTAGATAATCTACATAAAAGGCTTAGTCACTTAGTATAACAACATTACTCATCCTAAATTACATTGTGTATTATACTCCAGAGCTGCACTCACTATTCTGCTGGTGCAGTCACTGTGTACATACATTACATTACTTATCCTGCACTGATCCTGAGTTACATCCTGTATTATACTCCAGAGCTGCACTCACTATTCTGCTGGTGCAGTCACTGTGTACATTACTTATCCCTTACTGATCCTGAGTTACATCCTGTATTATACTCCAGAGCTGCACTCACTATTCTGCTGGTGGAGTCACTGTGTACATACATTACATTACTTATCCTGTACTGATCCCGAGTTACACCCTGTATTATACTCCAGAGCTGCACTCACTATTCTGCTGGTGCAGTCACTGTGTACATACATTACTTATCCTGTACTGATCCCGAGTTACACCCTGTATTATACTCCAGAGCTGCACTCACTATTCTGCTGGTGCAGTCACTGTGTACATACATTATTTATCCTGTACTGATCCTGAGTTACATCCTGTATTACACTCCAGAGCTTTGTGGAGACCCTGAACAAGCAGGGGATGGTTGTAAAGTTCAGCACTGAAGTCTGCAGATTTGTGATTCCTTTGCAGGAACGTCTAACACAACTTTTGAACTTGGTGATAAGATTGTAGAGCGTTGAACTCCTTACTCACTGTAAGTGGCACACCTTCTGAAGGAGAAGGACCGAGAGGTCTAATTTTAGCAGTCGAGGGAGCATTTCCTGTTTTCCCCCTTCCCTCTACACACAGTTTCTGCACAGCAGTCTCTATTGTCTCCAGATCCTTCAGCTTCCTCTCTATAAAGCCTCCACGCGTTTCACTTTTTGTCTGCTCCACCCACAGAGGCTCGTCCTGCCAAGAGTTACTGTATAAGAAAGCGTGCCGCAACCCATCCTCCCGTACAGCGCGTCTTGTCCTAATGAACTCGATGCTCCTCAGTTGTTGTAAACATCCTACACTCAGCTCTCGTGTGTGATACGGCTGGGTGGAGGATGCTTACCTTAGCTGATCTGTGACTTCCAGCAGGACGTATCTGGGCTGCGGATGATGAAATGAAGCGTGCTCGTCTGTTTCCCAGGAGATGCTGCTTGTTCTTAAAACACCTCGTTGACTTATTATCTGTTGTCACTTGTTTTTCTTGCCTTTCATGACTAGTTTGTGCAGGTCAATAAATTCTGCTTGTGCCTCATATTTAAACATGTTTCTGCTTTATGCCATTAAGCCTGAGGCTAGGGTTGCACGCACTTTGGGCCAGCTAACAACCACAGTATTGCAATGCTGCACCACGACATAGTGAACGCTAATGGGTTAAATTTAGACTCCGAAGTTGAACATGTGGTGACTTGAATGTCATGGTCGGAGCAACTTGTGGGGCGTAACGCGGCAGTGTAGCCCAAGCCTAGGATCTTGTATAGCAATTACAGTCAAACTGCATGGTAGTAACTAAGTGACTTAGTAACTGCATTGCTATTATAATGCGACTGCCATGTAAAATATACTGTAATATAGTTCCCTATATCCAAGATGATACTATAATACTGCTCTCTATGTACACGAATAGAACTACTATAATACTGCTCCTATGTACAGGAATATAACTACTATAATACTGCTCCTATGTACAAGAATATAACTTCTATAATACAGCTCCTATGTACAAGAATATAACTTCTATAATACAGCTCCTATGTACAAGAATATATCTACTATAATACAGCTCCTATGTATAAGAATATAACTATAATAATACTGCCCCTATGTATAAGAATATAACTATAATAATACTGCTCCTATGTACCAGAATAGAAGTACTATAATACTGCTCCTATGTACAAGAATATAGCTACTATAATACTGCCTCCCATGTACAAGAATATAGCTACTATAATACTGCCTCCCATGTACAAGAATATAACTGCTATAATACTGCTTGATCTAGAGAATTATATTCTCTAGATGACAGTTACTGAATATTTGCAGAGTCCGTGTAGGCTGGTGGAAGGTGGTGAGTAAATCCTGAGAGTTTCCTGATGCCTTAGACCCCGATAAGTGAGGCAGGAGATGCTGTTCTTCTGGTTTCTCCCCTGGCTTAGCTCCATCTCTTAATAAAAGCTGATTGGTGAGCAGATGGTCGGGAGAAGCGCGCCGATCAATCATATTTACTGTCTTTATGTACAAAATGTTTTATTTCCTCCTCATTGCAACCCATTAGTCTGGTGATTATAAGGAGACTGGGGGGAGTTGTTGGTAGTGGGGGGGGGGGGGGAATACTGGCTCGGAGTCGGTTGCTATTATTTTCCTAAGTGATTAGTTGTAGTATGAGTAGTAATTAGGTTGCGTATCCCGTTCATTTCAGCGTCCCCTCCAGGAACATTCTGTGCACGGGACGATTATCTTTAATTAAATACCATGAACATCACAACGTATTTGTGATGGGGCGCTTCTTCAGACCGCACCCAAGGCTCGTGTCTCTTGGGGTTCAGCTACACAGTGCATGTTTGTCAATTGTATCACAAAGTGACAGGTGCCGTACTGCACATGCTAGATGTGTCACAGGTGGCACTTGACTTCTACTTCATTGACTTTAATGTAACTCATGCACAATTCACAATTCATTTATTTTTTATTTTTTTATCATGTAGAACATTTAGCCATGTAGCCGAACCCTCAGGCTGAAAACAAGCAGTGGCGGGGGTTAGCGTTTCTGGTGTTTCCACACACATCAATTTGGCTCTGCCAAAAAAATGACGAATAAGCATTTGAGCAGCTTGTTTTGTTTCTTTTTTTTCCCCTCAGTTTTGCTACATTTTTATGTTTTTGCACTCAGTGAGGTTGTTTGCAATAATTTGAGACTTTTTGGCAACAAAGCAAGCAAATAAGGTAGAAAAGTAGAAAGTGTTCTGTCTTCATACACGTTCACACAGTGTGCAGTCTAACATTCAGCATAAACAATTCCTGTCTTCCAAATAAGAGGACTGTTCTTTGTAGTCTAACTTGTTTATTGGCAAAACAGGATTGTTTGGTAAAACTACAAGAATACAAATAGCATGTATAAGTATAGATAGCATGTACTATAACATTTGCATTAACACTGAAGCGCATGGTAAAATGGCTGCCTGTACATAGGATTACATGTCTAGGTAACAGTAGTAACAACTTCCCTAAGTAACAATTACAACTAGCTGAACAGCTCTGCATAACACAATATGAAAGCTCAATAGGAAAGCTCTGCTGATGTGTACTGGAGACTTCTCTTTCCCAGGATGCTTTGCACTCCCTCAATGCAGTGCACCATCCACAATGTGTAGTCTTTGTAACAGGAAAAACAAAGTGTAATACAACTTAACACCGCTAGATGGTGCTATAACCACTTGAGAAATACCAAGACCCTGGCAGAATGAACTAGAATCATTTTCTAACCCTGCTGGGCAAAACGGCAAGAAAGACAAAAATGGTGCTTAAGCTCTTTAGAACACAGGGTGTACATGCACACCCTTGTGTCCTGGTACTTAAGGACGCAGGGTGTACATGTACGCACGTGGCGGTGTTCGGAACAAGTTGCCTGCTAAAATTATTTAGCAGGCACCTTGGCACAATGTACAGGGGCTCCTGTGCCCCCCCCCCCCCCCCCCCATGTTGGCGATCGCAGCAAGCCGCAGGTTAATTCAGACCTGCGGTTTGCTGCACTTTCTGTTTTCTCTGAGACTGCGGGGATCAGAGACTTAAAAATGCCCCAAACTTATAAATTTTAAACACACCCCGCCATATTAGAGTCGGGCATTGCGGGGATGACGACATTGTGGGCAGTGCGGCAGACGGGATCGCAATTGCGATCTACCACCCGCCTCCTTTCAAATTATTTCCCTGGTGTCTAGTGGGTATAGCAGGGGGTCAGCACAGATGTCACCAGTTTAACCCCTTCCATACGGCGGTCCGTACGGACCGCCGCGTGGAAGTGGTTAACAGGGATGGAGGTCCCTCCCTCTACCATCGGGTAAAAATAAAAAAAAATACATATCACTGAATAAAAATTAAAAAAATAAAATACACTACACAAATTATGTATCGCCGCGTCCGTAACAATCTGCTCTATAAAAATATCACATGACCTAAGCCCTCACGCAAATATTGTGAAAACAAAAATGGTGTAAAAAAGCCATTTTTTTTTGTCACCTTGCATCACAAAAAAGTGTAATACAAAGTGATCAAAAAGGCGTATGCTTCCGAAAATAGTACCAATAAAACCCCCATCTCATCCCGCAAAAAATGAGTCCTTACATAGCGCAATCGCCCAAAAAAATAAAATATGGCTCTGGACTATGGAGACACTAAAACATTTTTTTTTTTTTTTCTAAAATGCCATAATTGTAAAATAAATAAAGTAAAATAAATTAAAAAAAAGTATAAATATTAGGTATCGCCGTGTCCGTAAAAACCTGCTCTATAAGAATATCACATTATCTAACCCTCAGGTAAATACCGTTAAAAAATAAAATAATAACAATGTAAAAAAAAACATTTGTCACCTCACATCTCAAAAACTGTAATAGCAAGCGATCAAAAAGTTATATGCACCCAAAAATAGTGCCAATCAAAACGTCATCTCATCCCGCAAAAAATAATATCCCACATAGGACAATCGCCAAAAAAAAATAAAAATATGGCTCTCAGACTATGGAGACACTAAAACATAATTTTTTATTTTTTTTGTTTAAAAAAAAATAATGATATTGTGTAAAACTTAAATATATAAATAAAAAGTATACATATTCTGTATCGCCGCGTCCGTCGCAACCTGCTCTATAAAAATAACACATGACTAATCCCCTCAGGTGAACACAACAAAAAAAAAAAATACGGTGTCAAAAGCCATTTTTGTCACCTTTTATATCACAAAAAGTGTAATAGCAAGCGACCAAAATGTCATATGCACCCAAAGATAGTGCCAATCAAACTGAAATCTCATCCCGCTAAAAATGAGCCCCTACATAAGACAGTCGCCCAAAAAAAAAAAAAAAAAAACTGGCTTTCAGAATGTGGAGACCCTAAAAAAATCTTTTTTTTTTTTTTTTTTTTAAAATGCTTTATTATGTAAAACTGAAACAAACCCCCCAAAAAGTAGCCATATTTGGTATAGTTGCGTTCGTGGCAACATGCTCTATAGAAATAGCACACAATCTAACCTGTCAGTTCAACGATATAAATAACAAAATCTAAAAAACGGTCCCAAAACAGCTATTTTTTTTGCAGATTTTCCATTTTAATCCATTTTTCCAGAAACAAAGCAAGGGTTAACAGCCAAACAAAACTCAATATTTATTGCCCTGATTCTCTAGTTTGCAGAAACACCCCATATGTGGTCATAAACTGCTGTATGGCCAAACGGCAGGGCGTAAAAGGAAGGGAACGCCATTTGATTTTTGGAAGGCAGATTTTGCTGGACTGGTTTTTTGACACTGTCTCATTTGAAGCCCCCCTGATGCACCCCTACAGTTGAAACTCCAAAAAAGTGACCCCATTTTTGAAACTACAGGATAAGGTGGCAGTTTTGTTTGTATTATTTTATGGTAAATATGATTTTTAGTTGCTCTACATTACACTTTTTTTGAGGCAAGGTAACAAAAAATAGAAATTCTGAAATCTCATCTCCATTTGCCAATAACTCTTGTGGAACACCTAAAGCAGGCATGCTCAACCTGCGGCCCTCCAGCTGTTGCAAAACTACAACTCCCAGCACGCCCTAACAGCTTACAGCTATCAGCCTAATGCAGGGCAATGTGGGAGTTGCAGTTTTACAACAGCTGGAGGGCCGCAGGTTGAGCATGCCTGACCTAAAGGGTTAACAACGTTTGTAGGGGGTGTAGTTTCTTAGATGGAGTCACTTTTATGAAGTTTCTACTCTAGGGGTACATTGGGGGCTTCGAATGGGACATTCAAAAAGCCAGTCCAACAAAATCCGCCTTCCAAAAACCATATGGCGCTCCTTTCCTTCTATGCCCTGCCGTTTGGCCATACAGCAGTTACGACCACATATGGGGTGTTTCTGAAAACTACAGAATCGGGGCAATAAATATTGAGTTTTGTTTGGCTGTTAAAGCTTGCTTTGTTACTGGAAAAAATGGATTAAAATGGAAAATTTTCCAAAAAATCGAAATTCGGAAATTTTATCTCCGTTTGCCATTAAGGGCCCTTTCACACGGGCGTGATTTCCGCGCGGGTACAATGCGTGAGGTGGACGCATTGCACCCGCACTGAATCCGGACCCATTCATTTCTATGGGGCTATGCACATGAGCGGTGATTTTCACGCATCACTTCTGCGTTGCGTGAAAATAGCAGCATGTTCTATATTCTGCGTTTTTCACGCAACGCAGGCCCCATAAAGTGAATGTGGCTGCGGAAAAATCGCAAGCAAGTGCGGATGCAGTGCGATTTTTCCCGCATGGTTGCTAAGAGACGGGACCCGATCTTTATTATTTTCCCTTATAAAATGGTTATAAGGGGAAATAATGGCATTCTTAATACAGAATGCTTAGTAAAATGTGGATTAAGGGGTTAAAAATTAAAAAAATGAACTCACCTTATCCACTTGATGGCGTAGTTGCCGATCTCTTCTCTCTTCTTCAAGCATTAGCTGCCACCTAACGGATCTGTGGTTACGTCACATCACATGGTCCATCACCATGGTGATGGACCATGTGATGAGCTCGGTGACATCATCACAGGTCCTTTAGCCGTCAGCAAATGCTTGAAGAAGACAGAGGAGATCGCAACTACGCAATCAAGTGGATAATGTGAGTTCATTTTTTTTTTTTTTAACCCCTTAATCCACATTTTACTAAGCATTCTGTATTGAGAATGCTATTATTTTCCCTTAAACCATGTTTTAAGGGAAAATAATAAAATCTACAGAATACTCAACCCAAAACCGGACTTCAGGTCTGGGTACCAAACATGGCGATTTTTCACTCGTGCGTGCAAAACGCATTAAAACGCTTTGCACTCGCACAGAAAAAAACGCGCATTTTCCCGCAACTCACCCGCCTCTTATCCGGGTGTCAAACATGACGCCCACGTGAAAGGGGCCTAACTCTTGTGGAAAACCTAAAGGGTTAATGACGTTTGTAAAATCAGTTTTAAATACCTTGAGGGGTGTAGTTTCTAGAATGGGGTCATTTTTGGGTGGTTTCCATTATGTAAGCCTCACAAAGTGGCTTCAGACCTGAACTGGTCCCTAAAAAGTGGGTTTTTGAAAATTTCTGAAAAATTTCAAGATTTGCTTCTAAACTTCTAAGCCTTGTAACGTCCCCAAAGAATGAAATGGCATTCCCAAAATGATCGATACATGAAGTATTTTTGGTATATTTGGGATTTTTTTAATAAATAAAAATGAAATTTTTCGACTTCATTTTACCACTGTCATGAAGTACAATATGTGCTGAAAAAACAGTCTCAGAATGGCCTGGATAAGAAAAGTTAAAAAAGTTTTAAAATTATCACCACATAAAGCGACACTGGTCAGATTTCAAGTCCTTAAGGTGAAATAGGGCTGAGTCCTTAAGGGGTTAATGAACAAATGACCTTTGGCAAGAATAAAAACGAAACCTGCTTTTGTGTCCTGTGTTTCCCATAGACCAGATAACATCAAGTTGGTGGTTTAACCCTTAGGATAGCAGTTTTTTTTGTTTTGTTTTTCGTTTTTGCGTTTCTTTTCGTTTTTGTGTCTTCCTTGAGCCATAACTTTTTGTATATTTCCATTCACATAGCTGTGCGAGGGCTTATTTTTTGCGGAACAAGCTGTACTTTCTAATGCCACCATTTAATATGGCTTACAGTGTGTAGTGGGAAGTGGCAAAAACAAAAAAAAAAAATTCAAATATGTTGAATTTGGGGGAGACAATTCCTCCACCGTTTTATGGATTTTGCTACCATAGCGTTCCGTTTGTGGCCAAACTGACCCATGCCCTTCATTCTCTAGGTCAGTACGATTATGATACCCTATATGTATAGTTTTTTTTTTTTATCTAAATCAGGCATGCTCAACCTGCGGCCCTCCAGCTGTTGCAAAACTACAACTCCCATCATTCCCTGACAGCCTACAGCTATCATCCTACAGAAGGGCATCGTGGGAGTTGTAGTTTTACAACAGCTGGAGGGCCGCAGGTTGAGCATCACTGGTCTAAATAGTAGAAAAAGAAACTTTTTCTTTATCACCCTTAGAGATGAGTGAATTTTATATTTTGAAATTCGTTCATTGTTTGTTTGGTGGTAAAAGCAGAATTGCAGTAGGGATTCCGTTACCATGGACTGTAGCGCAATTCTATGACGGAATGCCTTTAGAGGCGTTCCGTCATTCATTCCGTCGTAATAGAAGTCTATGGGCTGCAAAACGGATCTGTCCTATTTCCGTTATGCAGGGGAGTCCTCTCCTGATGCTGAGTCCTCTCCTGATGCTGAGTCCTCTCCTGATGCTGAGTCCTCTCCTGATGCTGAGTCCTCTCCTGATGCTGAGTCCTCTCCTGATGCTGAGTCCTCTCCTGATGCTGAGTCCTCTCCTGATGCTGAGTCCTCTCCTGATGCTGAGTCCTCTCCTGATGCTGAGTCCTCTCCTGATGCTGAGTCCTCTCCTGATGCTGAGTCCTCTCCTGCAATGGAAGCGGGACGGATCCGTTTTGCAGCCCATAGACTTCTATTACGACGGAATGAATATTGGAAGGCCTTCCGTCATAGAATTGCATTATGGTCCGTGGTAATGGAATCCATACCACAATTGTGCTTTTACCACCAAATGAAGCATGAACGGATTTCATAACATGAAATTTGCTCATCTCTAATCGCCATATTCTGACCCCCATAGCTTTTTCTTTTTTTTTTTTTTTTCTTTTTTTCTTTCTTATAGTTATATCTACTGAGCTGTGTGGGGGCTCATCTCTTGCGGGACAATCTGTAGTTTTTATTGATACCATTTTGCAGTGTGTGACTTTTTGATCCCTTTTTTTTTTTGGGATAAAAAAGGCAAATTGGCCATTTTGACCCTTTTTTTTTAGTTGTGCCATTCGCCCTATTGGAAGAATATTTTTATATTTTAGTAGTACGGGCATTTTCAGTCATGTGATACCCATGATGTTTATATTTTATTTATGTATTTTTTTTATTCTACGGAAAGGGGTGATTTAAACTTTTATATACTTTTTTTTTTTTTTTAAATTATATATTTAATTTAATTTTTTTTTTACTTTTTGTTATGATTTTTGAAGCGCATAGTTGAGTGTACAAAATAATTTTTTTTACATTTCATCCTACACGACGGCATACCATGAGAGAGAACCCTCCTCCAACCAGGTAGGGACACGAAGCTTAAAAGTAGGCCCTCCTCCATCTCACCTTCAGTGTCTTCCTGTCCCTCCAGGTGTTGAGAGGCCATCTCTCATGGCATTTGCTATGGGACCACTCGGGGGTCAGTACTGGGTGGAGGTGAAGCAGACTATTGTAACAAAACCTGCTTCCATCCTGTCAACTACTCTTTCAGCTGGGATGGCTAATAAACTGGCAAAAATCCAATCCAGTTCCCTCTCAGCAGATAATGTTTTTGGGCTGTTGCTGGATTGCACCAAACAGAACTTTTTTGCCTCCCCAAAATATAGAATTCTTAATTTCCAAGGTGTCGAGTTTCCAGAAAGAAGAAACACCAAAAAGACCATTTATTTTGCCCAGAAAGTCTTCTAAATAATACACTGGAGTGGCTGAAAGCCACAAATTTTCTGTTTACGGCTTATTAAAAAATAACTTTTTATTATTTATTCTTAAAACTAAATAATCCCAAATAAACTAAAATCTCTGGGCAGCCGGAAGGGTTTAGTATTTATTATTCAAATATAACTCCGGGGACTAAATGGAGGTTCTACTATCTTTGAGAACCATCCTAATCTAATGTAAGTTTCCAGAAAGTGACGCACTGTCCATTCAGAGAGGCCATGTCCTTACTGGGGTCACTGACAGCAGGCATCTGGTGTCATGGTGGGCTCAATTCCATTCCCGCATATCCCAGGATCGGTTGCTGAAAAGCTGGGACAGAGATCAGAATTCCCTGGAGACAAATATCGCCATTCCCAGTTGTGTAAAGGATTCCCATGGATGCAAGCCTTTGGGTCAGGGGCCTGCAATTCTCTGTTCAAGGTCAGTGGCCTGCTCATCTGAACGAACTCTCTTTAAATAAAAAAAAAGCTCTTGGCTGTTTGGGAGGCACTAATAATCTGGAAAAAGACGTTCAGATAAGGTCAGACAACACCTCGGTTCTTGCTTATCCAAATCGACAAGGGGGTACAAGAAGCAGGGCTCTAAGTTGGATATCGAAAAATATATTTTCCTGGGCGGAAACACACATTTTCCCTTTCATCCTCCATGACGGCATACCATGAGAGATGACCCGCCTCCAACCAGGTAGGGACAGGAAGTATAAAATTTGACCCTCTTTGACTCCTCCTCAGTGTCTTCCTGTCCCTCCAGGTAGGAGACGGGTTGTTCTCCCTAGGTATTTGTCAGGGAGGATGAAGATAAGGATATGTGGCGGCATGAGGGGGCAGGGGGTCCGGTCACTATGTGTGCTCCCGAGACCCCAAAAAACCGGGTTCGTCTGTCCCTCACCTGCGGCGGGCGCGAGGCAGCAGGTCCATGTCGGCCGGACACTCAGCGAGTTCCTCCGGTCTGGCCACCAGCTCTCCCAGGGTTGCGATCTGGCAAGGCCGGCTCTCCCAACGGCGTCCCCATGCTCCGTCTTGGCTGCCTTCAGGCCTACTTCCGGTAGACGCTGCGTTCCACGGCCTACTTCCGGTGGAGGCCTGGGAAGCAGCGTTGCGTTCCACCATGCGTTCCACGGGGCCTGGCACTTCCGGTTTGGACGGGGATGGCGGGAGATTCAAAAATCGCGCAAGATTACGGCGGAAGTCGCCCTCTGATCTGAGGTCTGCAGGTAAACATTCACTATTTAAGGGCCATTCACTAGTAGGTCGCCCTGAACTATGCAGGATCTAAGTGAGACTATGGAGTCTGCTCAGGGATCCTCAGCAGTCGTGAGTAACCTTACAAGACCTGGTTAAAGCAGTTATTTTTTTCTGTAATTTAACCCTATATATGTTATCTACTCTTTCCTTCTGTGTGCATGCAGAGTGAGAAAGAGCCTGTTGTTAAGACAAAGTCTGTTCATAGGTCTAAAAAGTGTAGCATTTGCTCATATAAATTACCAGATTCCTATACTAGAAAAACCTGTGAAAAATGTACAGATAATATCACTAAGGATATAGTACCGTCACTAAAGGAAGAACTTAAAAATGCCATTAGGGATGAAATCCGCTCAGTAATGGCAGATGTATCCCTACTACCGTCCGGTTCTAAACCGGCTAGGGCCTCTGGTTCAGAGTCTCCGATAGCGTCAGATGACGATTCAGAATCAGGGAATTAGAGTCCAGAGACTCCTCGGATTCTGACTCTGAATTTAAAAATTATCTCTTTTCATCGGAAGATACAAAAGAGTTAATTAAAGCAGTAAGAGCTACTATGGATCTCTCAGAAGAGAAGGTCCGTCGCTCAGTACATGATGAAATGTTTAGTGGATTTGAGCAGAGATCTAATCGGGGTTTTCCAGTACATAGGAGCATGCATGAACTGGTTAAAAGAGAATGGAAAACTCCGGATAGAAAGCTTTTTATCCCTAAAACAATAAGACGTAGATTTCCATTCAGTAATGAAGATGAAGCACTTTTAACTACGTGCCCCAAAGTAGATGTATCCCTATCAAAGTTGGTAAAAGGGCCGAACGCTTTACCATTTGAGGATATGGGTTCCTTGAGGGACCCAATGGATAAAAAAACGGATCAGACATTGAAAAAAACATGGGAATCCTGCATGGCTTTATTTAAACCAAACTTAGCCGCTACCACAGTCTCGAGGTCACTGAAAAAATGGCTTATACAGCTAGAATCTTTATTAAAGGAAGGGTCTTCCTACGATAATTTAAATAATTCCTTCCCCTTACTTTTAAAAGCAGTAGATTTTTTGTCTGACGCCACTGCAGAATCAGTTAGAATAGCTGCAAAGGCCTCTGGCTTATCAGTTGTGGCAAGAAGATCTCTCTGGTTAAAGTCATGGTCAGGAGACGTTGGTTCAAAATTAAAATTGTGTAGCTTGCCCTTCCGGGGAAATTTACTTTTCGGTGAGGATCTAGAGTCTATTTTAGAGAAAGCCTCAGACTCCAAAAAAACCTTCCCCAAAGAGACAGGGAAAAGGAAGTTCCCCTTTCGAAAGACAAAAAAGGAGCCCCCTTTCAAACGAAAAAGACCAATAGAGAGTCAGGCTGGTCAAGAGGGAAAACCCAGAGGAATAGGGGTTCCTGTTCACGTCAAAAAACACTGAAACCTCAAAGCAATGACGCCAGGTCTCAGGTAGGAGGAAGACTAAGTGCATTTCTAGAATTTTGGTCAGAGATTACAACAAACCCTTGGGTTCTAAATATTATTTCTTAAGGGTACAGAATTGTATTTCGCCTTCCTCCTCCCTTAAATATCTTTCGTATCACGCCACGACAAAAGACAGACGTCCTTCAAAAAAACCTAGAAGAAGGGATTCAAAATTAATAGACCAAAGGGCCATAATTCCAGTTCCCCCTCTCAGCAGGGCCGAGGTTACTATTCTACAGTATTTTTAGTGAAAAAGCCAGACGGGAAATTCCGTCTGATAATAAACCTAAAAAAATTGAACAAGTTTATTCAGTACAACAGGTTCAAGATGGAAACAATAAGATCAACAGTGAACCTACTAAAGGAGGGGGATTTTTTGGCCTCAATAGACCTAAGAGACGCTTACTATCATGTGCCAATGTGCAAGCAGTCTCAAAAATATCTGAGAATAGCGGTTTACTTGGGAAAGAACCTTTGCCATTTTCAATTCCAGGTTCTTCCATTTGGCATAACATCAGCGCCCAGAGTATTTACAAAAATAATGTTGGAAATAGTGGCACATCTAAGAAGGAGAAACATCCTAATTGTACCATATCTAGACGATCTTCTGATAGTGGGCGAGTCGAAACAAGCTTTAGAGAACAATCTCTTTATTACCTGTCAAACTCTATGTCAGGCAGGATGGATAATAAATTGGGAGAAATCAAAGACGGTCCCAGTACAAAAAATTGTCTTTTTAGGTCTCTCCTTGGACACTACAAGGCAGCTGACATCACTCACGGAACAAAAAATTTCAGGAGTGATAAAGAAAATCACAGAGTTTCAGAGCAATCAACAGTGCACAATTCGGGAGGCGATGAAACTTCTAGGGACTCTAACCTCTTGCATCCCAGCGGTAAAGTGGGCTCAGTTCCACACACGGACCCTTCAACACTGGGTTTTAGCGTGTTGGGACAGAGATCAGGATTCCCTAGATCAATCCGTCTCGATTCCCCCTGCCATAAATCACTCACTTCTATGGTGGAAACAGGTGGATCACCTGCAACAGGGGATTCCATGGATTTCAGAAGAGCAAGTGACTATCACAACAGACGCAAGCCCTTGGGGCTGGGGAGCGCACTTGTCTCATCTTTGTTTCCAAGGGGCTTGGAAAGACCACCAAAAGCTGTGGTCGTCAAACCAAAAAGAATTGATGGCGGTGTGGGAAACGCTAAAATTAGCTGATCTACACATAAAGGGGAAAAATGTTCAAATAGGATCAGACAATACCACGGTGGTAGCATATTTGAACCATCAAGGTGGAACCAGGAGCCAACACCTAAGCCAGATAGCAGAAAATATTTTCTGCTGGGCAGAAGAAAATATAAAGTCACTTTCTTCAGTCCATCTAAAGGGGACCTTAAACACAAAAGCAGATTTCCTAAGCAGGATACAGTTAAAATCAACAGAATGGAGTTTAAAAGAAGGAGTTTTCTTGCAGATAATAAAAAAGTGGGGAACTCCACAGATCGATCTTTTTTGCGTCGGCTGTAAACGCGAAAGTGAATCAGTTTTTTTCCCTCAACCCAAGAGACGGAAACATAGGGATAGACGCGTTATCGATCAGGTGGAATTTCAAGCTGGCCTATGCTTTCCCCCCGTTCCAACTAATACCCAGGGTAATAAAGAAAGTTCGGCAAGACAAGGCCCATGTGATCTTAATAGCACCCCTATGGCCCAAAAAAGCCTGGTTTCCACTATTGAAGAAATTGTCCATTCAGAGTCCATGGATCCTCCCCTGGGACCAAGATCTGTTGTCACAGGGCCCGATCCACCATCCAGAGGTGGAAAGATTGCATTTAGTGGCATGGAATCTGAGAGGATGATTTTAAAAGCAAAAGGTCTGTCAGACCCTATTATTAATACCATGACAGCGAGTAGGAAAACAGTTACCTCCAATATCTATGGTAAAGTGTGGCGAACATTCAACGCCTGGTGTGCTAAAGAGAAGATTTCTCCCGAAAAATTCTCTATCTTGTCTATTCTAGGATTCCTGCAATCCGGTCTAGAAAAAGGCCTACGTCCTAATACTCTGAGGGTTCATATTTCTGCGTTGAGTTCAGTTTTTGATGAAAAGATTGCCAACCATAACTGGGTCATTAGATTTTTAAAGGGGGCAGATAGACTGAGACCATCACTAAGATCATCAGTTCCTCCTTGGGATCTTGATACGGTCCTGTCAGGTCTGGTAGAAAGCCCTTCTGAACCTTTATCGGATATTTCTCTAAAACTTTTAACACTAAAAACCCTTTTTTTGGTGGCAATTACATCAGCACGCAGGGTTAGTGAAATCCAGGCCCTAAAGATCAACGAGCCGTTCTGTGTTATTTCTTCAGACAGGATTACTCTTGCCCAAAGTTGTGTCTAATTTCCACAGACAAGAAGAAATAATCGTCCCCTCCTTTTGCGACACGCCGAAAAATAAGGGTGAAGAAAGGTTTCATAAGTTGATGTCCACAGAGCAGTACTAACCTACCTAGAAGCTACAAAATCCTTCCGAAAAACAGACTTTCTTTTTGTTCAGTTTTTAGGTTCAGGTAAAGGACAAAGGGCGTCAAAAAATACCATTTCAAGATGGATAAAAGGGGCTATCTCAGAATCCTATAAGGCAATAGGGAAAATTCCCCCTGAAGTGTTTACAGCACACTCCATCAGTCTCAACCTCTTGGGCGGAAAAAGCTCACGCATCCTTAGACCAGATCTGTAGGGCAGCCACCTGGTCGAGTCCGAATACATTCATCAAGCATTACAGAGTTAATGTAATGGCAAGTCAAGACTTAGCCTTTGGGAGAAAGGTTCTTCAAGCCATTGTCCCCCCCCTAGTTTTCTTCTTAATATGTTATATCTCATGGTATGCCGTCATGGAGGATGAAAGGGAAAAACCAAATTAATTACCGGTAATTCCCTTTTCATGAATCCTCCATGATGGCATAGGGATATTCCCCCCCCCCCCAAAAAAAAAAAAACCTTCTTTGATAGTTTTTTTCAATAAATAGTTATGTCAATAATCCCCACTTAGGTGTAGGGGTGTGTGTGTGTTGGTGTGCAAAAAAAAAAGAGAATAAATGGGAAGTTCGAAAGAGGCTCTCTAGGCTGTCGGTCCAGAAAGACACTGAGGAGGAGTCAAAGAGGGTCAAATTTTATACTTCCTGTCCCTACCTGGTTGGAGGCGGGTCATCTCTCATGGTATGCCGTCATGGAGGATTCATGAAAAGGGAATTACCGGTAAGTAATTTGGTTTTTCTCAGCAAAGTTCATTTGCTGTTGTGGGAATGGGGCTCACACCAGGAAGTGTTCCATCAGATCTGCGTTAAATGGGGATTTCCTCAGATGGATCCATTCTCTTCACGAACCATCTAAAAGCAAAACTTCCAAGATTTTTTTTCCCCTAAACCCAGTAGATGGGTTTGTAGGAGTGGATGCCCTCTCGCAGACATGGGACTTCTCTCTAAGCTTTGCATTTCCTCCCATTCCACTAATTTCAAGGGTGTTGAAAAAAATTAGGGAGGAAAAAGCCTGGGTGATCTTGATTGCTCCTCTGTGGCTAAAAAAAGACCCGGTTTTTGTTACTGAAAGTCTTGTCGCTGAGCAGCCCCTGGGTTCTTCCTTGGAGAAAGGATCTTCTGAACCATAAGTGGAAAATGTACGCCTTGCTGCTTGGGATCTGAGATGTTAGATTTTAGAGTTAAGGGTCTTTCAGATTCCGTAATCAACATAATGGCTGCTAGCAGAAAATAAGTCCCTTCAAAAATGTATTCTAAAGTTTGGAAGCGATTCTTGTCTTGGTGTTTGGAGACTTGGTTATCCCTGTCCTTTTCCATCCAAGCAGTTTTGGGGTTCCTTCAGTCTAGGTTTAGTAAAGGCTTACGCCCTAATACTTTGAGAGTCCATATTGCAGCCTTAAGCTCTGTGTTTGATGTCAAAATAGCTGACCATCCGTGGATAATCGGGTTTCTTAGAGGAGCAGACAATCTTCGTCACACACTTAGACCTATAGTGCCCCGCTGGGACCTCAATTTCGTTTTGTAATCGCAGTATCCCGTTTTCACCACTGTCTAAGGCCTCCCTTTGGTTGGTTACGCTCAAAACAGTTTTTCTAGTAGCCATCACCTCAGCCCGTAGAGTCCGTAAAGTCCAGGCTCTAAAAATGATTGAGCCATTTTGCAGGTGTTTCCCTGACAGAATAGTTTTCCGCTTGGAGACTTCCTTTCTTCCAAAAGAGGTGTCAAATTTCCATAGACAGGAACAAATTTTCATTCCCTCATTTTGTGAGAATCCTAGAAGCTCGGGGGAATGTAGATTTCACCCCCTTCACATGAGACGTTCAGTACTCCAGTACTGCGAGTCTACAGGGCCATTTAAAGAAGTCTAATTTCCTATTCATTGCAGGGTGGCAATAAGGGGAAAAAGCTACTAAAGGGTCTATTTCCAGATGGGTAAAATCCACCATCACTGAGGCATACAAAACATTGGGGAAAGATCCGCCGGGGTTCCTCATTGCTCACTCTACCAGATCATTGGCGGCTTCATGGGCCGAGAGAGCTGATGCTTTGGTTGAACAAATTTGTAGAGCAGCCACCTGGTCGTCTCTACATACTTTTATCACTTTACCTGTAATTCCCTTTTCATGAATCCTCCATGACGGCAGGGGATTCTCCACCCCCCAAAAAAACAAACAAACATATAAAACTGAGGTATATTGCGTAAATATACCTGACCAAAAAAAAAAGAGAAATTAAAAATATTTTTTTATATACACTGTATTTTTCACTTTATAAGAAAAAGTTGGTGCTTTTTATAAATGAAATGTAACACCAAATGCGCAGGCTGCGGTGCTCAGGAGCTCTCACTAACGCCTCCTGAGCTGCCATGAAACTGTGGGCGGACGAGACTTAGTAAGGGCGGGTGGGAGTTACAGTAGCGCAGGCTGGCAGCACGTAGCCTTCAGTGACGCCTCCAGCCCGCGCATACATGGCTGCACTAAGCAGCACCTGATGGGCGGGTTGATGGGTTCACTAAATGCTGAATGATGCCGGCACCCCGCGCATCCACCTACACTATTGTTGGGTGGGCTGGCGGCTTCTCTCTCTACACTGTACTGCCGCCAGCCCGCACGTCCTTCACTCACCACAGCGCAGTAGGAGGAGCCCCCTTCTCTGTGCTGCCTGGCCATCCAGCTGCTTGGTGGTGAGCGCGTCCTGCTCCCCCCCAACCAAACCCACCCTTCACCCCTCACCAATCAGCTCCCTACATGTCTATATTAAAATGACTATAACCCCCCCCCTCATCCATAGGAATCCACCCATGTACTGCAGTATATGGGTGGATTCCTATGGATGAGGGGGGTTATACAGTAGTCATATCAGTTACTGTAAGCTACGCTAATATTGGTACAGTCTATGGACAGTGTTCATATTTAACCACTTCAGCCCCCCTAGCTTAAACACCCTTAATGACCAGGCCACTTTTTACAATTCCGCACTACACTACTTTCACCGTTTATTGCTCCGTCATACAACTTACCACCCAAATGAATTTTACCTCCTTTTCTTCTCACTAATAGAGCTTTCATTTGGTGGTATTTCATTGCTGCTGACATTTTTACTTTTTTGCTATTAATCAAAAATTACCGAAATTTTTGCAAAAAATGACATTTTCACTTTCTGTTGTAAAATTTTTCAAAAAAACTACATTTCTATATAAATTTTCTCTAAATTTATTGTTCTACATGTCTTTGATAAAAAAATCCAATAAGTGTATATTTATTGGTTTGGGTAAAAGTTATAGCGTTTACAAACTATGGTGCAAAAAGTGAATTTCGGCATTTTGAAGCAGCTCTGACTTTCTGAGCGCCTGTCATGTTTCTTCAGGTGCTAGAATGTCAGGATAGTATAAATACCCCCAAATGACACCATTTTAGAAAGAAGACACCCCAAAGTATTCGCGGAGGGGCTTGGTGAGTTCATGTACATTTCATTTTTTTCACAAGTTAGCGGAAATTGACACTTTCTGAGAAAAAAAAAAAAAAAAAGTTTCAATTTCTGATAACTTCTGGCAAAAAAAAAAAATCTCAGACGGACTCACTATGCCCCTCAGTGAATACCTTGGGGTGTCTACTTTCCGAAATGGGGTCATTTGTGAGGTGTGTTTACTGTTCTGGCATTTTGGGCGGGGCTAAATTGTGAGCCGCCATGTAAACCTAAAGGTACTCGTTGAATTTGGGCCTTTGCGTACCAGGCTGCAAAGCGGCACTATGTGGTATCTCCGTACTCAGGAGAGTAGGTCAATGTGCTTTGGGTGTATTTTTACATATACCCATGTTGGGTGAGAGAAATATCTCTGTAAATTGTCAACTTTGTATAAAATTTTTAAAAGTTGTCGTTTACAGAGATATTTTTCACACAAAGTATGGGTATATATAAAATACACCCCAAAACACATGCCCTACTTCTCCTGAGTACTGCGATACCACATGTGTGCCACTTTTTGCAGCCTGGGTGCAAAGGGCCCTAAACCAATGAGTACCTTTAGGATTTCACAGGGCATTTTTACGCATTTGGATTCCAGACTTCTTCTCACGCTTTAGGGGCCCCTAAAATGCCAGGACAGCATAAATACCCCACATGTGACCCCATTTTGGAAAGAAGACACCCCAAGGTATTCTGTGAGGGTATGGTGAGTTCATGTAAAATTTTATTTTTGTCACAAGTTAGTGGAATATGAGACTTTATAAAAAACAAAAAAAAAAAAAAACAATTTCCGCTGACTTGTGCCAAAAATAAAATTTCTGTGGACTCACCATGCCCCTCACAGAATACCTTGGGTGTCTTCTTCCAAAATGGGGTCACATGTAGGTATTTATACTCACCTGGCATTTAGGGCCTAAAGTGTGAGAATCCAAATGCATAAAAATGGCCTGTGAAATCCTAAAGGTACTCATTGGTTTTAGGGCCCCTTTGCGCATCTTGGCTGCAGAAAAGTGTCACTCATGTGGTATCGCCGTACTCAGGAGAAGTAGGGCAATGTGTTTTGGGTGTATGTTTACATATACCCATGGCGTGTGAGAAATATCGCTGTAAACGACAACTTTTTACATTTTTTTATTCAAAGTTGTCAATATACAGAGATATTTCTCTCACTCAGCATGGGTATATGTAAAAATACACCCCAAAACACATCGCCCTACTTCTCCTGAGTACGGCGATACCACATGTGTGACACTTTTTGCAGGCAAGATGCGCTAAAGGCCCAAATTCCAATGAGTACCTTTAGGAGGGCATTTTACGCATTTTCTTCTCACGCTTTAGGGCCCCTAAATGCCAGGGCAGTAGAATACTCACGTGTGACCCCATTTTTGAAAGAAGACACCCAAGGTATTCCATGAGGGGCATGGCGAGTTCATAGAATATTTTTTTTTGGCACAAGTTAGTGGAAATTGATTTTTATTGTTTTTCTCACAAAGTCTCCTTTCCGCTAACTTTTGACAAAAAGTTTAATTTTTCATGAACTCATTATGCACCTCAGCGAATACCTGAGGTGTCTCTTCCAAATGGGTCACATGTGGTATTTATACTGCCCTGGCATTTAGCTCTAAAGCTGAGAAGAGAATGCGTAAAAATGCCCTCTAAAGGTACTCATTGAATTTGGGCCTCTACGCATCTTGCCTGCAAAAGTGTCACACATGAGATCGCCGTACTCAGAGAAGTAGGCGATGTGTTTCAGGGTGTGCTTACATATACCCATGCTGGGTGAGAAATATCTCTGTATATTGACAACTTTGAATAAAAAATGTAAAAGTTGTCGTTTACAGCGATATTTCTCACACGCAGCATGGGTATATGTAAAAATACACCCCAAAACACATTGCCCTACTTCTCCTGAGTACGGCGATACCATGAGTGACACTTTTTGCAGCCAAGATGCGCAAAGGGCCCTAAAACCAATGAGTACCTTTAGGATTTCACAGGCCATTTTTACGCATTTGGATTCCGTAATCAACATAATGGCTGCTAGCAGAAAATAAGTCCCTCCACAATGTGATCTACAGTTGTGGAAGACGACACCGCCAAGGTATTCCGTGAGACTTGGTTATCCGCGAGTCCTTTCCATCAGCAAAAGTTTTGGGGTTCCTTCAGTCTAGGTTTAGTAAAGTGCTTATGTTCTATTATACTTTGACAGTCTCATATTGCAGCTTTGAGGACCTGTGACCGATAAAATAAAACTACCTTGCATGAGGCTGCGCTCAGGCTCCACTCACTAGAATGTCTGGGCGCGCCTGTCACTCTGAAATAGGCTCGTGTACATGAGCTCCTCTGTTAGTAGGGCGCGGACTTTGATCAGCGTATATTGCTACGAGTGGCGCATTCATTCAGCGCACAGCTCATAGCCAGGCAATGAGCTGTGCGTATTGGCCAGCTCTGCAGCAAGGGACACGCTGATACAAAGTCCCCGCCCCATACAACAGAGGGAGCTCGACACCGGAGCCTATACCGGTGAACGGAGCGGCTGCCAGACATACAAGTAAGTGCAGGGGACCCTGGGCGCCGCTCTGCCCACAGGTATAGTTAGTTTTTAGTTTTTAAATCGGTGAAAGGTCCTCTTTAAGCTCCGTGTTTGATGTCAAAATAGCTGACCATCCGTGGATAATCGGGTTTCTTAGAGGAGCAGACAATCTTCGTCACACACTTAGACCTATAGTGCCCCGCTGGGACCTCAATTTAGTTTTGTAATCGCAGTATCCCGTTTTCACCTCTGTCTAAGGCCTCCCTTTGGTTGGTTACGCTCAAAACAGTTTTTCTGGTAGCCATCACCTCAGCCCGTAGAGTCCGTAAAGTCCAGGCTCTAAAAATGATTGAGCCATTTTGCAGGTGTTTCCCTGACAGAATAGTTTTCCGCTTGGAGACTTCCTTTCTTCCAAAAGAGGTGTCCAATTTCCATAGACAGGAACAAATTTTCATTCCCTCATTTTGTGAGAATCCTAGAAGCTCGGGGGAATGTAGATTTCACCCTTCACATGAGACGTTCAGTACTCCAGTACTGCGAGTCTACAGGGCCATTTAAAGAAGTCTAATTTCCTATTCATTGCAGGGTGGCAATAAGGGAAAAAGCTACTAAAGGGTCTATTTCCGGATGGGTAAAATCCACCATCACTGAGGCATACAAAACATTGGGGAAAGATCCGCGGGGTTCCTCATTGCTCACTCTACCAGATCATTGGCGGCTTCATGGGCCGAGAGAGCTGATGCTTTGGTTGAACAAATTTGTAGAGCAGCCACCTGGTCGTCTCTACATACTTTTATCACTTTACCTGTAATTCCCTTTTCATGAATCCTCCATGACGGCAGGGGATTCTCCACCCCCAAAAACAAACAAACATATAAAACTGAGGTATATTGCGTAAATATACCTGACCAAAAAAAAGAGAAATTAAAAATATTTTTTTATATATACACTGTATTTTTCACTTTATAAGAAAAAGTTGGTGCTTTTATAAATGAAATGTAACACCAAATGCGCAGGCTGCGGTGCTCAGGAGCTCTCACTAACGCCTCCTGAGCTGCCATGAAACTGTGGGCGGACGAGACTTAGTAAGGGCGGGTGGGAGTTACAGTAGCGCTGGCTGGCAGCACGTAGCCTTCAGTGACGCCTCCAGCCCGCGCATACATGGCTGCACTAAGCAGCACCTGATGGGCGGGTTGATGGGTTCACTAAATGCTGAATGATGCCGGCACTCGCGCATCCACCTACACTATTGTTGGGTGGGCTGACGGCTTCTCTCTACACTGTACTGCCGCCAGCCCGCACGTCCTTCACTCACCACAGCGCAGTAGGAGGAGCCCCCTTCTCTGTGCTGCCTGGCCATCCAGCTGCTTGGTGGTGAGCGTCCTGCTCCCCCAACCAAACCCACCCTTCACCCCTCACCAATCAGCTCCCTACATGTCTATATTAAAATGACTATAACCTCCTCATCCATAGGAATCCACCCATGTACTGCAGTATATGGGTGGATTCCTATGGATGAGGGGGGTTATACAGCAGTCATATCAGTTACTGTAAGCTACGCTAATATTGGTACAGTCTATGGACAGTGTTCATATTTAAGGTGACTTATAACTTATATATAAATTACCTGCATCCTCACTGGCTACACAGGATGCCGGTAAGAAGCCCAGAAGCACGAACGTGTGTTTTTTTTTTTTTTTTTTTTTAATCAACCTTTTAACCTCTTATGGACGCAGTGCGTCCTGGTACTTAAGGACCGAGGGCGTACCTGTATGCCCTGCGAATTTCCGATCACCGTTGCACAGGTGGCGGTCATCGGAACAAGATGCCTGCTGAAATCAATCAGCAGGCACCTTGGCACAATGCCCACATTGCTGACACTGCTAAAAACGGCTGACATCCAGATGTATGGAAGGAGTTAACAGATCGGAGTATGGAAGGGGTTAACAGGGTGGGAGCTCCCTCCCTCTCCCATCGGGGGCTGCTTTGCCCTTGCAGACCCCGATTCTTGATGGGAGAACAGAGGGAGGGGTCTCCCATGACCTGCAGCTCTGTTCTGGCAGCGGGTGATGGTTACCATGGCAGCAGGATGCCTTCAGAAGCGTCCTGCTTGCCATGGTAATGACAAGTCTGATCTGACTTCTGCTAAAGGCAGGAGTCTGATCAGACTTTGTAAAGTAAAGAATACAGTACAGTACACTATATAGTGTACTGTATTATACAGACATCAGACCGACTGGATGTTCAAGAACCAAGTGGGTCTGGGTCAAAAAAAATGTAAAAAAAGTAAAAAAAATTTTTTTTTTTCATTGACTAAAAATAAAATACACATATTGGGTATCGCCGCAACCGTAAAAACCTGCTCTATAAAAATATCACATGACCTAACCCCTTAGGTGAACACCATAAAAAAAAAAATGCTATAAAATAAAAGCAATTTTTTTGTCATCTTACATCACAAAAAGTGTAATACCAAGCGATCAACATTTATATGCACCCCAAAATAGTATCAATCAAACCGCCATCTCATCCCGCAAAAAATGATACCCTACACAAGACCATCACCCAAAGAAATAAAACAAATATGGCTCTCAGACTATGGAGACATTAAAACATGATTTTTATTTTTTTTCTAAAATGCTGTTACTGTGTTAAAGTAAAATAAATAAAAAAAAGTATACATATTATGTATCGCCACGTCCGAAAAAACCTGCTCTAATAAATATCCCATGATCTAACCCCTCAGGTAAATACTGTAAAAAAAATTTAAATAAAAACAGTGTCCAAAAAACATTTTTGTCACATCACAAATAGTGTAATAGCAAGCGATCAAAATTTATATGCACCCCAAAATAGTGCCAATCAAACCGTCATCTCATCCCGCAAAAAATGATACCCTACATAGGATAATAGCCTAAAAGAATTTGGCTCTCAGACTATGGAGACATTAAAGCAAGATTTTTTTTGTTTTGTTTCAAAATTGATATTATTAAATGTAAGTAAAACTTAAATAAATAAATAAAAAGTATACATATTAGTATTGCCACGTCCAAAACAACCTGCTCTATAAAAATAACACATGAACTAACCCCTAAGGTGAACACAGCAAAAAAATATATAAATATGGTGTCAAGCCATTTTTGTCACCTTACATCACAAATACCTTGAGGGGTGTACTTTCTTAGATGGAGTCAGTTTTTTTGAGTTTCTACTCTAGGGGTACATTAGGGGGGCTTCAAATGGGATACAGGGTCTAAAAATCAGTCCGGCAAAATCTGCCTTCCAAAAACCACATGGCGCTCCTTTCCCTCTACGCCCTGCCATGTGCCCGTACAGTAGTTTACTATAGCTCTATTAGGGTGAATAGGATCTCACCCTCTCCCTGCTGCCCTACACACAGCGGCAGGGAGCTGACCATGGCAGCCAGGACTTCAATAGCGTCCTGGTTGCCATGGTAACCGATCGGAGCCCCAGCATTACACTGATGGGGCTCCGATCACTGCCACCATTGAGGAGGAGGTGAGGGGACCCTGTGGCCACTGCCACCAATGCTTTTAATACTGGGGGAGGGAGGAATGGGGATGGGGGCACTCTGGCCACCAATGTATTTAATAATGGGGAAAAGGGGGGGACATTGGCCAATGTCTTTAATACTGGGAGGGGGCCACTGGCCACCAATGAGAAGTGACTTTTACTATACAGATGCAGGCAGAAGAAGCTCATTGCCGGCACCTGCCTGTGACTGGGCGCTGCGATCAGCGGCAGTTAACCCCTCAGGTGCGGTACCTGAGGGGTTAACTGCCGCGGATCGCAGCGCCCGGTCACAGGCAGGTGCCGGCAATGAGCGTCTTCTGCCTGCATCTGTATAGTAAAAGTCACTCCTCATTGGTGGCCAGTGACCCCGCCTCCTCTGCCCCTCTCGCTCTATTGGTGGAAGCAGCACAGGGGGCGGGAGAGACCGCCTCCTTCTTCCTGTGCTGCCGAGGAGAACATGGCCGCGCTGAGAGCGGCGCAGCCACGTTCTCTGACACTGGGCTGTGCAGTAGCGCAGCCCAGTATCGATAAAATACTAATCCTGGTATCGAGCTCGATACCAGAGAAAAGTATCGATTGGGTATCGAAACTTCGATACCCGAAACAACCCTACTATAGAATCAGGGCAATAAATATTGAGTTTTGTTTGGCTGTTAACCCTTGCCTGGTGACTTAAAAATGGATTAAAATGAAAAATTTTACAAAAAATCTAAATTCTGAAATCCTATCCCCATTTTCCATTAACTCTTGTGGAACACCTAAAGGGTTAACAACGTTTGTAAAATCAGTTTTGAATACCTTGAGGGGTGTAGTTTCTAGAATGGGGTCATTTTTGGGTGGTTTGTATTATGTAAGCCCCACAAAGTGACTTCAGACCTGAACTGGTCCCTAAAAAGTCGGTTTTTGAAAATTTTCACGATTTGCTTCTAAACTTCTAAGCCATTTTTTTCCAATTCCAAAAATTATCCAAACATTAAGTAGACATATGGGGAATGTAAATGAATAACTTTTTTTTGGCAGTATTACTATGTATTAGAGAAATTGAAACTTGAAAAATTACAATTTTTAAAAAAATTGTATATTTGGTATTTTTTTTTATAAATAAAAATGCATTTTTTTTTTTACTCTGTTTTACCACTGTCATGAAGTACAATATGTGACGAAAAAACATTCTCAGAATGGCCTGGATAAGTAAAAGCGTTTTAAAGTTATCGCCACATAAAGTGACACTGGTCAGATTTGCAAAAAATGGCCGGGTCCTTAAGGTGAAATAAGGCTGCGCCCTGAAGGGGTTAATTGCTGTGATTTCACTTAATCACGGCATCTAAAGGCTTAAATTATTGCGCTCGGCATTATCGTCAGTCGCTGTAATTAGCTGTGGGTCTCTGCTGCTTGAGCCAGCGGAGACCTGTCGGACATGACGTCCGCTGAACGTGCGAGCGGATGCCATGTTTGCCCACCGCTCACGGGCTGTACATATACGGCGCTGGTAACGGAAAGGTTAACTGCAAAAATGCTACAAAAAACATAAGTGCAGGAAAAACCTGTATGTGAAGGGAAAGCAGTATTAGTGCTTTCACAGACAGGTTTTAGGTAGTGGTTTTTGCATCTTTTTAATTTCTTGTAGGAAAAAAACGTCAGCTCTAAGTATTTATTTAGCTGCAGGGCTGTGAGAAACATGAAATAGAGGACATTCAAGGTTTCTTTAGGCCAGTGGTATATTCGTGTGTGTGTCCCCCCCCCACCCCCAAGTGTTTTTCTTCCACATATTTGTTTTGAAAACACCTTAAAACGAAGGTCATGCAAAATAAACAAACAAAAAAAACGAATGCATTTTGATTCGTTGGTGGATAAACGCCAGAGACCATTCATGTGTGCAGGGGCTCCTGTATTTTAAAAATTATTGGTAGTTACAAAGCTACAGACTGTTCCAATGACCCGCTGGAAGAGAGAAGCTGATTCTATATCGATTCTCCTCCTCCCCATTTTGCGGAATGTAATTGCGGACCCGTTAATTTCAATGGGGACAGACTATGTCCCGGCCGGGTCTGCAATCGCGTTCCCGAAAAAAATAGAACATGTCCTATTCTTGTCCGCAATTGCGGACAAGAAAAGGCATTTTCTATTTAGTGCTGGCGATTTGCGGAACGCACATCGCCGATGTCCGTGCTTTGCGGATCCGCAAAACACACACAGACGTGTAAATGGAGCCTTACAGTAGTAATTCACCGAAGTCTTGCACGACTTCGGGTGAGACAAAGTTAGGCTCCATGGAGCCAATACATATTTAATGTTATACGAAAATGGCATTAAAAACGAAGTTATTGAAAACTCGACTTCAGACCTATGATCCAAAAGTCGGTTCACTCAAGCGTAGACCTCAGTAAAGAAAATTGTGGAAAACCCTATTAAGGTCCTGCAAATCAAGAAATTAGCAGGTGTCACTAAGATCTGCGGATTGTCAAATTGTCAAGCCCCTAGCTCCAATCTGTGGCATGTAGGTGGGGTGTAAAAGCCAGATTGAAAGTTTTTTTTTGGTGTTTTTACATGCTCCCTCAAAAATCCGCTTAAAGAGGACCTTTCATCGGGGCAAAAAATGTGTACTAAGTGTGCTGACATGTAGAGCGGCGCCCAGGGATCTCCCTGCACTTACTATTATCCCTGGGCGCCGCTCCGTTCGCCCGGTATAGGCTCCGGTATCTTCTAGGACTTGGTTCTACTAGGAGGAGCCTAGTACACTTGGTTATAGTAGGCGTATCCCAGGCTGTAGCGCTGGCCAATCGCAGAACTCAGCTCACAGCCTGGGAGTTTTTTTTTCTCCCAGGCTGTGAGCTGAGAGCTGCGATTAGCCAGTGGGTTCGCGATCCGCATGCGGCTGCCCTGCGGTCTGTGCCTGTGCATTGTGCACCACAGTTTGTGGTCCACAGCACGGGCACGAGCCCTTACGTTTTTGGGCATGAGGAACCAGTGGTACGGCCATTTCTCCAAAGTGTCCCAGGAGCCATTTTTCAACAGGACAACACGAGGCCACATGTTGCTTGCCAAGGAGGACATATGGGATATCTTTAGTCGTCAGTTGCAGAGGATGCTGCCAGCAGCAGATCTTGATGATTTGCGTGCCCAAGGGCATTCAGCGTGGCAGAATGTTCCTCAGACAACTAATGAATAGCCCCATTAATGGCAAGTGCGAGTATTTTTGCATGTGACATTCATACGATACTGAATAAATCAAGATTTTTTTGAATATTTTATTTCCATATTTAATCATTTACATATCATTAACATGTCTATTGATCCAGTGATTTCCATTATTCTTTGACTTTTCTTTCCTATGCAGTTTCAGTGTTGAGGAGTGTGTGTATGCATATATTATATATACACCTTTCAAACTATTTTTGTCCAGTCCATGACAAAATGTAAATGGCTGGAGCTGTTCAGAACTCCATGTGATGCGCTGCACAAGAGCTTTTACCCTGGGTTCACACCTGAGCGTTTCTGAGACGCGCGTTTTACAGCGCGTTTTTGCAAATAGGAAACGCGCGTCATACGCGCGTTCGTGACTCTGGAGACCAATTGAAAAAGGCATATCTACACTTTAACGCGTGTTAAACGCGCGTTCCCATTGAAGTCTATGGGTGCAAACGCGCGACAAAACGCCCCAAAGAAGATCAAGAACTTCTTTGAGCGTAGGGCGTTTTACAGCGCGTTCAAACGCGCTGTAAAACGCTCAGGTAAGAACCATGCCCATAGGGAAACATGAGTTTTCTCCTGTTGAGCGTTTTACAGCGCGTTCGAACGTGCTGTAAAACGCGCAAGTGTGAACTGAGGGTTAGGCTAGGGCTACATGGAGACATGTATCACATTGCAACAACATTGACTTTTATTACAAAAAATGTTTCAAAGACCGATTAAAAACCTGTTGCAAAACTTCTAACGTTCATAAGTGTGCAATAAACAAATTTTAGCACATAAACAGTGTGTATTCTGGGCGTCCTATTGCACCTGTTGTGTTTTTCCCAAAAACCTGTTGCAATTTTTCTACTGTTTATTAGTGAGCGTTTTTAACAGATTTTTCCTATACCACCGTCAGTACGTAAACAACATCTACCCCAATAAAGCCTCATTCACACGTCAGTAATCAGCAGGGGGCATCAGTGAGCAAGGGGAACGCTCCCCCATGGTTGGGAACATAGGTAATTAGTGATCCATCCTGAGGCATGAGGGGAGAGACTGAAAAGAACTTGGACTGTTTACTGCCCCATCACATGTTAACCACTTGAAGACCACAGGTTTACACCCCCCTAGTGACCAGGCCCTTTTTTACAAATCCGCACTACACTACTTTCACCGTTTATTGCTCGGTCATACAACTTACCACCCAAATGAATTTTACCTCCTTTTCTTCTCACTAATACAGCTTTCATTTGGTGGTATTTCATTGCTGCTGACATTTTTACTTTTTTTGCTATTAATAAAAATGTAACGACATTTTTGCAAAAAAATGACATTTTTCACTTTCTGTTGTAAATTTTTTTTAAAAAAACTACATTTCTATATAAATTTTTCACAAAATTTGTTGTTCTACATGTCTTTGATAAAAAAAAATCTAATAAGTGTATATTTATTGGTTTGGGTAAAAGTTATAGCGTTTACAAACTATGGTGCAAAAAAGTAAATTTCTGCATTTTGAAGCAGCTCTGACTTTCTGAGCGCCTGTCATGTTTCTTCAGGTGCTAGAATGTCAGGAAAGTATAAATACCCCCAAATGACACCATTTTAGAAAGAAGACACCCCAAAGTATTCGCGGAGGGGCATGGTGAGTTCATGTATCATTTCATTTTTTTTCACAAGTTAGCGGAAAATGACACTTTCTGAGGAAAAAAAAATAATAAAGTTTCCATTTCTGCTAACTTCTGGCAAAAAAAAAAAATCTCAGACGGACTCACTATGCCCCTCAGTGAATACCTTGGGGTGTCTACTTTCCGAAATGGGGTCATTTGTGGGGTGTGTTTACTGTTCTGGCATTTTGGGCGGGCTAAATTGGGAGCAGCCATGTAAAACCTAAAGGTACTCGTTGGAATTTGGGCCCCTTTGCATTTAGCTGCAAAAAGTGTCACTCATGTAGTATCGCGTACTCAGGAGAAGTAGGGCAATGTGTTTTGGGGTGTATTTTTACATATACCTATGTTGGTGAGAGAAATATCTCTGTAAATTGTCAACTTTGTGTAAAAAAATTTAAAAAGTTGTCGCTTACAGAGATATTTCTCACACCCAGTATGGGTATATGTAAAAATACACCCCAAAACACATTGCCCTACTTCTCCTGAGTACGGCGATACCACATGAGTGACACTTTTGCAGCCTGGGTGCGCAAAGGGCCCCTAAAATGCCAGGAGCAGTATAAATACCCCACATGTGACCCCATTTTAGAAAGAAGACACCCCAAGGTATTCCATGAGGGGTATGGTGAGTTCATGTAAAATTTTATTTTTGTCACAAGTTAGTGGAATATGAGACTTTGTAAAAAAAAAAAAAATATCAATTTCCGCTAACTTGTGCCAAAAAAAAATTCTGTGAACTCGCCATGACCCTCACGGAATACCTTGGGGTGTCTTCTTTCCAAAATGGGGTCACTTGTGGGGTATTTTACTGCCCTGGCATTTTAGGGGCCTAAAGCGTGAGAAGAAAATGCGAAAAATGCCCTGTGACCTAAAGGTACTCATTGAATTTAGGCCCTTTAGCATCTTGGCTGCAATAAGTGTCACTCATGTGATCGCCGTACTCAGGAGAGTAGGTCAGTTTGGGGTGTATTTTACATATACCATGCTAGGTGAGAGAAATATCTCTGTAAATGACAACTTTTAAAACAAATTTATACAAAGTTGTCAGTTTACAGAGATATTTCTCTCACCCAGCATGGGTATATGTAAAAATACACCCCAAAACACATTGCCCTACTTCTCCTGAGTACGGCGATACCACATGAGTGACACTTTTTGCTGCCTAGATGCGCAAAGGGCCCTAATTCTAATGAGTACCTTTTAGGAGGGCATTTTTACGCATTTTTCTTCTCACGCTTTAGGGCCCCTAAAATGCCAGGGCAGTAGAAATACCCCACATGTGACCCCATTTTGGAAAGAAGACACCCCAAGGTATTCCGTGAGGGGCATGGCGAGTTCACAGAAGATTTTTTTTGGCACAAGTTAGCGGAAATTGATTTTTTATTGTTTTTCTCGCAAAGTCTCCCTTTCCGCTAACTTTTGACAAAAAGTTAAATTTTTCATGGACTCACCATACCCCTCAGCGAATACCTTGGGGTGTCTTCTTTCCAAAATGGGGTCATTTGTGGGTGTGTTGTACTGTTCTGGCATTTTGGGCGGGCTAAATTGTGAGCAGCCATGTAAAGCTAAAGGTACTCGTTGAATTTGGGCCCTTTATGACTCAGGCTGCAAAAGTGTCACACATGTGGTATCTCCGTATCAGAGAAGTAAGGCAATGTGTTTGGGGTGTATTTTTACATATACCCATGTTGGGTGAGAGTAATATCTCTGTAAATTGACAACTTTGTATTAAAAAAATTAAAAAGTTGTCGCTTACAGCGATATTTCTCACACAAAGTATGGGTATATGTAAAAATACACCCCAAAACACATTGCCCTACTTCTCCTGAGTACGGCGATACCACATGTGTGACACTTTTTGCAGCCAAGATGCGCAAAGGGGCCCTAAAACCAATGAGTACCTTTAGGATTTCACAGGCCATTTTTACGCATTTGGATTCTCACGCTTTAGGACTCCTAAAATGCCAGGTCAGTATAAATACCCACATGTGACCCCATTTTGGAAAGAAGACACCCCAAGGTATTCCGTGAGGGGCATGGCGAGTTCACAGAAAAAAAAATTTTGGCACAAGTTAGCGGAAATTGATATATATATATTTTTTTACAAAGTCTCATATTCCACTAACTTGTGACAAAAATAAAATTTTGCATGAACTCACCATACCCCTCACGGAATACCTTGGGGTGTCTTCTTTCTAAAATGGGGTCACATGTGAGGTATTTATACTGTCCTGGCATTTGAGGGTTCTCCGCAATCATTACACGTATGGCCAGCATTAGGAGTTTCTGCGATTCTCCTTATATTGAGCATACGGGTAATGAGATTTTTTCCGTTCAGCCTCTGGGCTGAAAAAAAAAAAAATGAACGGCACAGATTTTTCATTCGCATCGATCAATGTGGATGAAAAAATCTCTGCCAAAATCAGTGACTGCGGTGCGGTGGGCTGGGCGCTAGCTACCTAACAAGTAGCTAGCTAACTGGCGGTGATAAGGGACCCTTATGCCCCATTCACACGTCCGCAATTCTGTTTGCGGAACGGAATTGCGGACCCATTCATTTCTATGGGGACAGACTTTGTCCCGCTCGGATCCGGAATTACGGATCCGCGCTCGGGTCTGCACTTCCGCTCGCAAAAATATAGAACATGTCCTATTCTTGTCCGCAACTGCGGACAAGAAAAAGCATTTTCTATATAGTTCTGTGCGGATCTGCAAAATGCGGAAAGCACATTGCCGGTGTCCGTATTTTGCGGATCCGTAGATCCATGGATCCGCAGATCCATGGATCCGCAAACACATACGGACGCCTGAATGAGCCTGTAGGGGGTGATTAGTGACAGGGGGGTGACAGGGGGTGATCAGGGGGTGACATTGGTGATCAGGGGGTGACATGGGTGATCAGGGGTTAATCAGTGATGGGGGTGGGGGGTGTGTGTAGTGATTGGTGCACTTTACCTTAGTTTTCTCTGGTGGTCCCAAACAAAGGGACCACCAGACGAGCAGACAGCAGGCATATCAGACGCTGTTTACAAAACAGCGTCTGATATGCGATTTAAATGCGTTTTTTTCCGCATCTACAGCCTGCCAGCGCATGATCAGCGCTGGCAGGCTGTAGTTTCAGTTGTCCCGGCTCCGATCACATGAACGCGCGCGCGTTTATGTGAAATCTCGGGTCTCACGAGATGACGCCGATAGGCGGCAGTGAGACCTGAGAGAGCCGTCGCGCTGACGCCCATCGGCGTTAGCGTGGCGGCAAGTGGTTAAAGGGGTTTTATGGGACCTTAAAGGGAACATTGCGATTGTCACATTAAAAATGCAGTGTCACCTGCCAGCAGCGTTTTATAGAACAGGAGAAGCTGAGCGGATTGATATATATTTTTATGTGGGAAGATTCACTAAAACATGTATCCATTTCGATTCCTACATTGGAGTCCAGGAGGTGGTCCTAACAGCTGTCAATCACTGATGGGCCGCCTTCTGGACTTCAGAATGAGCAGGGATTTACCGATTTTACAGGATCTTTTCCTATAAAACTATATATCAATCTGCACAGCTCCTCCTGCGCTATGACATGCTGCCCGCAGATTATACGGCATTTCTATGGTGATGGGTTCCCTTTAATATTGAAGGCTTATCCTCAGGCTCGGCCATCATTTTCTAGTTGGTGGGGGTCTGAACCTCTGCCGATCAGCTGTTGTGGACCACGATGGACTTCTGACACCAGAGCTCCTGTAGCTACTGCAGAACAGCTGATCAGTAGGGTGTGCGGGGCGCCGGACCCTCACCGATCAGATATTGATGGGTCATCAAAGTCCCAGAAGACCTCTTTAATAGCGATCATGACTGGAATTTCCCTTTAACCCATTAATGACCACCAGTATACTTTTTTTCAGTGGTCATCAAGTGCGTGTGCGCTTCAGCCCTAATCAGTAGAATCAGAAGATGCTCCAATCCTGGCTGTTTAACCCTTTTGATTGCCACCGTCGAGTGATTTGCGACATGATCAATAAGGCATTCCCCCTTTCTATCAGGTGACAGCGATGCGATAAGGGGCTGGAAAACCCCTGAGCAATCAGGCCTGGGGACCTAGAAAGGACCCCACTCTGTATATGGGGACCCAGAAAGGACCCCAGGTCTGGCTATATATGAAGCCTGCTGTTCGGGCACACTAAGGCCCTAATCACACGTCCGCAATGTTTGTCCGCACCCGTTCCAGAACGGGTGCGGACCTATTCATTTTGAATGGGGACGTGATGGATGCGGAGAGCACACACTGTGCTCTCCGCAGGGCTGGGACAAGGTCCACCACCAACAGAGGCTGAGCTTTCCAAGTGCGCCCCCCCCCCCCCACTTCACTTCAGGGCAGACTCATCTCACGATCTATCCCTTCCGGGGCCTGGGCTGGGTCGTGACGCAGTGCTGTGCTGCTGCCCGCGCTGCTCCTGGTCTCCAAATTGCGCACTTGTGACCTGACTGAGTACTGACTGAGTACAGCGCGTCAGGTCAAAGTGAACGCTGTACGCAGCCAGTCAGGCAAGCGACTGAGCAGAGACCAGAGCAGCCGAGCCAGGAGGCGGAGCGGGGAGGGAGCACGTAAGTCAGTGCCAAGTGCTCACTACTCCCTCCATCCTCCAGCGCGGCCGGCAGCCCGGCAGGCGCGCCAGCAGCAGCGACTCTGGTCCAGTGGCATGTATGGAGTCTGCAAGAAGCATAAGCCTCTAGGGAAATCAACTGTAATTGGTTTGCTGTAATGCTCTGCGGGGGTGCTTTAATGCTCTGCAATGGGGTGGGGTTGTTGTAATGCTCTGCAAGGGGGTGGGGTTGCTGTATTGCTCTGCAAGACCCCCAATATACTGCGTAGATAGCCCCCATATACTGCGCAGACCTCAATATACTACACAGGCAAACCCCCAATATACTGCATAGATAGCCCTCAATATACTACGCAGACAGCCCCCATATACTGCGCAGACCCCCAAATACTGCATAGATAGCCCCACATATACCCTATATAATTACAGCAACCCCTTGCAGAGCATTACAGCAACCCCAACCCCTTGCAGAGCATTAGAGCAACCCCCTTGCAGAGCATTAGAGCAACCCCAACCCCCATGCAGAGCATTAGGAGCAACCCCCAACCCCCTTGCAGAGCATTAGAGCAAACCCCAACCCTCCTTGCAGAGCATTACAGCATCCCCACCTTGCAGAGCATTACAGCATCCCCCTTGCAGAGCAATACAGCATCCCCCCCTTGCAGAGCAATACAGCAACCCCTTGCAGATCATTAAAGCAACCCCCACCCCCTTGCAGAGCATTACAGCAACCCCCACTCACCCCTTGCAGAGCATTAAAGCAACCCCCACCCCCTGCAGAGCATTACAGCAAACCAATTACAGTTGATTTCCCAGAGGCTTATGCTTCTTGCAGACTCCAGACTATCTCTATAGGCCCCTGCAGAGTTTTACTTACACCCACATACACCCACCAAGAGAAAACCTCACCTGCTACTGGCTCCACTCATAAACCCAGGAAATCAACTGTGCTTCTTGCAGACTCCAGACTGGCTCCGCCTACTGGAGTCTGGTCACATGAGCATGACATCATCGAAGGTCCTTTAGCTGGCTAGGAAATAGCATCTACAGTCAGTGCAGCGCTGGGGGGTGAGTGGGGATGCTAGTGCTGTTGGGTCAGGGGGTCCGGGTGTCACCCCGTGCGGCCCGCACACCTCGCAATGCCACTGACATGGTCAGTGGCCTGCCTGCCGCCCAGAGGCTGGGGAGCTGGCCTGCGCCCTGACGCTGGAGCGCCCTGAGGCTGGAGCCTCCCCAGCCTCTGTGTCGGCCCGGCCCTGGCTCTCCGCATCTGCATTTGTGAAGCGCGCTGCCGATCTTCCGGCCGGCGGCTCTGCAATAATATAGAGCATGTCCTATTCTTGCCCGCAATTGCGGACAAGTATAGGCATCTCTATAGGGCTGGTGGCAAGGTGTGTTGCGATCCGCAACACACTACGGACGTGTGAATTAGGCCTAAGGCCAATTTCACATGAGCGTATTCTGTCCGTTTACTACACTGTTTGGCAGTATTTAGTGGTCTTGACGCTGGTACTGTGACATTAGGGCTCATGCACACAAATATATTTTTATTTTCGTGTCCATTACGTTTTTGTTTTCTTTTAGTCCCGTATGCGGAACCGTTCATTTCAATGGGTCCCTCAAAAAAAAGGAAATGTGCATTCTGTTTCCGTATGTCTGCAAGTCCGTTCCGCAAAAAACATAGAATATGTCCTATTCTTGTCCGTTTTGTTAACAAGGATAGGCATTGTTAGAATTGATCAAAAAAAAAAAAAAAAAAAGATGACGTGCAGTTCCGTGTTTTGCGAATACATACGGTCGTGTGTATGAGCCCTTATGATGATTTACAAAGCTGCGTGCTCCAGCTCATTCTCGCATTTACTGAATTGCACCCGTATGATGCTGTCAGTACAAGTCAGGACAGCCGCGTTGGGCAGGAATATTCGGCATTATAAACCAGGTATAATGCCGTCTTGCAGCAGCGTTCATTCTGTGCGAAGACCGCGCTAGATGTGATGTCTAGCGCTGTCAATCAATGGGGGCGGGGGTTTGTTGTGAGGACAAGGGGTGTAGCTGTAGTGGTGCCTGAAGCGCTTCATCCCGCACCTTGGTGCTCCGAATAACTCATTTGCATACTGTATAAAAGAGCAAATAACTCATCAACGCTGCAAGCTATAGATTAAAGAAATAATATTGCTTTAATTAGCACGATCCACCCTTCCGGGCAACATGTCTGGTTTACTAGGGTTGATCATGATGACAGAGCCTCTTTAAGAAAATTAATTAAAAAAAAAAAAAAGTTGGCAAAAAAGAGTTACCGGTAAATACATTTTCCTGCATAAAATAAACATAATAATAATTAAAAAAAAAACTACTGTGTACACTCACTTTGGTCCCCACACCTCTGTACTAAGCTGAAGCATTTAACAGGTTATTTAGTGTAAAACATGCATAAGCTATACTCTTAATGAAAAAAAAAAAATGCTCAGTAATTTATATGCATAGTATAAAAACAGTATAGAAAATACATATATTTACAATTTCAACTGCAAAAAACAGGCCTCATACAGCTAAGGCAAGTGAAAAAATGAAACGTTACGGCTGCCTAAATGCAGCATGACGAAACCTCAAAAGTGGAGCTGGTCATTAAGGGGTTAAATGTTTATGACTTTTTTTTTTTTTTCTTTTTCTCATTTTGCTTGTTACGTAATTGAAGCCCTATTTCTATTGAAAGTGCTGGCTCTGATTCCAGATGGACTGTTCGGTGCGGAGCCCTTATTACAGGCCGCTCATGTGACGCACAATGTATGCATTGTCCTATACAAGTGGGGCAGGGATGAAAGCGCTCTCGAAGCCTCTCCAGCTCCTTTCTGATGTCTCCTCCTTGGCTCCTGTCTGTCTAGAGCCTCTGTTGGGTGCAGGATTTTCCTCCCGACCCTCTTGAAGCCTGTATTTGAAGTTCCACCCTTCCTCTCCACTGACATTTCCTACAGATTGCTGTCAGATAAAAGCCCTTATAATGAAGCTGCGCCTGGGACCCAGTCGGAAATAACAGTAGAAAAGTGGCGCGACGAGGGATAATGCATTGTACTCGCTAATCTCTCCCTATACATCTACATACGGGAAGATTAGCGCCATTATTTCCCTCCCTGCGCCTGTTCTTGCCGAGTTCTCTTTCTTTAGTGGATGATAATTAAACACCTACAAATGAGGAAAGGTGAAAGCGATTCCAGGATGCTGTTGCCATTTAAATCTCCGACTGTGACATTTTGCTTGAATAGAATTCCAGGCCTGCAGTTCATTCAGACTGACACGCAGCATCACTGTGTTTATTAGCTGTGTACTGTGACATCACTGTGTTTATTATCTCTGTACTGTGACATCACTGTGGTTATTATCCCTGTACTGTGACATCACTGTGTGTATTATCTCTGCACTGTGACATCACTGTGTCTATTATACCTGTACTGTGACATCACTGTGTGTATTACCTCTGTACTGTGACATCACTGTGTTTATTATCCCTGTACTGTGACATCACTGTGTTTATTATCCCTGTACTGTGACATCACTGTATTTATTATACCTGTACTGTGACATCACTGTGTTTATTATTCCTGTACAGTGACATCACTGTGTGTATTATCTCTCTACTGTGACATCATTGTGTTTATTATCCCTGTACTGTGACATCACTGTGTTTATTATCCCTGTACTGTGACATCACTGTGTTTATTATACCTGTACTGTGACATCACTGTGTTTATTATTCCTGTACTGTGACATCACTGTGTGTATTATCTCTGCACTGTGACATCACTGTGTTTATTATCCCTGTACTGTGACATCACTGTGGATATTATCCCTGTACTGTGACATCACTGTGTTTATTATCTATGTACTGTGACATCACTGTGTTTATTATCTCTGTACTGTGACATCACTGTGTTTATTATCCCTGTACTGTGACATCACTGTGTTTATTATCTCTGTACTGTGACATCACTGTGTTTATTATCCCTGTACTGTGACATCACTGTGTTTATTATCCCTGTACTGTGACATCACTGTGTGTATTATCTCTGTACTGTGACATCACTGTGTTTATTATCCTGTACTGTGACATCACTGTGTTTATTATCCCTGTACTGTGACATCACTGTGTTTATTATCCCTGTACTGTGACATCACTGTGTGTATTATCCCTGTACTGTGACATCACTGTGTTTATTATCTCTGTACTGTGACATCACTGTGTGTATTATCTCTGTACTGTGACATCACTGTGTTTATTACCCTGTACTGTGACATCACTGTGTTTATTATCCCTGTACTGTGACATCACTGTGTTTATTATCCCTGTACTGTGACATCACTGTGTTTATTATCCCTGTACTGTGACATCACTGTGTTTATTATCCCTGTACTGTGACATCACTGTTTATTATCCCTGTACTGTGACATCACTGTTGATTATCTCTGTACTGTGACATCACTCTGTTTATTATCTCTGTACTATGACATCACTGCATGCATTATTCCTGTACATGAGTTAAAGTAAACCAAATACTTCATTTGAACTTGCTTCTGCAGGTGCTCATGGTCGGAGTACAGCCGTATTTCAGATTTTGCTGTGGCTTTCTATGGTTACTTGTTATGCACCTAGATAACCAGCAGTGGCCGCCATCACTCTCCCTACTGCGGTGAACAAATCAGCGGCATGATGTATCTCCCTCCTGGGATGCATATTCCTTTCTAGTAATGCAATGACCTGGTGCTCGCAGTGTCAGATATTGGTCAAGCCCTCATAACAGCAAAAAAAACTGCAGCACTAAGACTTTTCTAGCGAAAATTCATCAGTGAGATGCCAGGTTTGAATCCTGGCTCCGTCTTCCATGAGAGAGAATCTGCTAGGATTTGAAGAGTTGCATCTGATGAATGGAAAGTGCTTCTTTGCTGGAAAAGTCAGAGTGCTGCAACTTTTCTGCTGTAATCTCCTGATTGGGGAGTCACCCAGCATTTCATAGACGGTAAATGGCATATTAACCTGCACTGGTAAGTGGTAAGACAGTCATAGAGAAACACATTGCACTCATATAACAGACCTAAGACCAGAGGTGTATAACATGACGCTTCCGCCCCTCAATGCTGCTACCTCTGAGGGCTGCAGTGCTACACAATGATCTTTGGTTGTGCAATGAGTGTCACGCCCATTTCCACTGTTAAGCCCCAGCCTCCAGCTGTACCAGTGCCCCATGTATAATACTAGTGTCTTATCTCGCAGTACCTGGTTGTGACTACTGCCTCTGCATCCTCTATAGCCATGCTCCTGCCTGAGGCCTCATGCACACGACCCTCTCCATATTGCGGTCTGCAAACCGCGGATCAGCAAAATACAGGTACCTACTGTGTGCAATCTCACTCCCTTCCTAGAATTGACTATGCTCGTCCGCAATATGATGGACGTATTTCATAATTAACAGAACGGACATACGGATGTGGTCAGCACAAGGATGACGTCCATGTGCTGTCCGTTTTAGTTTTTTTTTTCCCCCAGACCCACAGAAATCAACGGGTCCTTGTGCTATATGCAAAAATGCAGATTGGACAGGGATGGAAAATACGGTCGTGTACATGAGCCCTAACACCTGGATCCCTTGTTATTCTGCTGAGGTCACCGTAAGGTTCTGCGATGATCGAAGGCTGGGTCTCCACATTCAGGTTTTTAGATGCAGTTTTTGAAGCCAAAACCAAGAATAGATCATATTTGGCAGACACTTATAGGGTAAAGACTGAGGCCCAGATTTAGTTATGTGTGTGCACCAAAAATCTGCCTAATGTTACATCTATATAAGTGACTCTTCAGTAGTCATCTGTAACCCCTGCAGAGACAGCACTAGGTATAGTAAATACTGCTGCTGTCTAGGGTTGCAGCGGGTATCGAACTTTCGAGATACCCAGATCGATACTGTGCTGCGGCTGCCACTGCCAGCAATGAAAAGATTAAGGGGAGGGGCTATGGAACTGCCGCTGGCCACCGACTAATATAATACTGAAAAGGGTTGGTGGGCCAGAGACCACTGCGCCTCCGATAGAAGTAGTTAACTCCCAAATACAAATGTACGTCATGCGTCCAGTCCCTAAGGATGGAGCCCGCTCCTGCCCTCTGCGGGCGCCATCGCTGCGGGGGTCCGGCTGTTTCATGTAGCTGACCTCCGCGGCTAATGATCGTGGTCGGCAGTGATGCCGATCGCAATTATTTAACCCTGCAGATGCCGTGGTCAATCCCGACCACGGCATCTGCGCGCGCGCTAAAACCGAAAGTAAAACTTTCGGCAGCGCTCCGCCTCCCCCTAGTGGTGATCGGGGGTATCGCAGCGCTGGATGTAAGGCCCCTTTCACACGGGCGAGTTTTCCGCGCGGGTGCAATGCGTGATGTGAACGCATTGCACCCGCACTGAATCCGGACCCATTCACTTCTATGGGGCTGTGCACATGACAGTTGATTTTCACGCATCACTTTTGCGATGCGTGAAAATCGCAGCATGCTCTATCTTCTGCGTTTTTAACGGAACGCAGGCCCCATAGAAGTGAATGGGGCTGCGGGAAAATCGCAAGCATCCGCAAGCAAGTGCGGATGCTTTGCGATGTTCCCGCATGGTTGCTATGCAACCATCGGGATGTGTAACCGGTTCTGTATTATTTCACATTATAACATAGTTCTAATGTAAAATAATACCCTTAGCCATCTTCCTAATGTTTAAACAGGTGCAGAATGGGTTAAAAATAATAAACTAATATTAACTTACCTGTTCCATTTGATCGCGAAGCCCGGCCTCCTCTCCGTTAGCTTGCTAGTAGGAAAAGGACCCGTGATGATGTCACAGCATCACATGGCCCTCATCTTCTGCGTTTTTAACGGACGCAGGCCCCATAGAAGTGAATGGGGCTGCGGGAAAATCGCAAGCATCCGCAAGCAAGTGCGGATGCTTTGCGATGTTCCCGCATGGTTGCTATGCAACCATCGGGATGTGTAACCGGTTCTGTATTATTTCACATTATAACATAGTTATAATGTAAAATAATACCCTTGGCCATCTTCCTAATGTTTAAACCGGTGCAGAATGGGTTAAAAATAATAAACTAATATTAACTTACCTGGCAGGGACCGCGTGATGATGTCACAGCATCAGATGGCCCATCACCTGCTCCATCACTATGGTGATGGAGCATGATTGGTCCATGTGACCATGTGACATCATCACAGGTCCTTTCCTACCAGCAAGCTAACGGAGAGGAGGCCAGGCTTCGCGATCAAATGGAACAGGTAAGTTAATACTAGTTTATTATTTTTAACCCATTCTGCACCTGTTTAAACATTAGGAAGATGGCCAAGGGTATTATTTTACATTAGAACTATGTTATAATGTGAAATAATACCAGCGGGACAATTTCTGACCCAAACATGCACTTCTGTGAAGAAGTGCAGGTTCGGGTTTGGGTACCAAAAGTGCCGATTTTTCTCCCGCTCGTGCAAAACGCATGACAGCGCTTTGCACTCGCAGGGAAAAATCGCGGCAATTCCCGCAACGCACCCGCACTGTTTGACGGAGTGCACCCGCAACGCCCGTGTGAAAGGGGCCTAATAGTCTCGAATTCAATGAATGATATGAGGCTACTACTTACTATTTCCTGTGCAGCCCTTGTTAGCAATAGGGCTTCATAGGAAAGTAGTAAAATCCTCATAAACTCCAATACAAGTGTATTGGAGTTTATGTTAGAAGCAATCAGATGACTTATTTATATAGGTCCCTATGGGACCTATATAAAAGTGAAAAAAAAAAATTTTCAAATCGCACCCCTTTCCCCAAAATTAAAATAAAATAATTTAAAAAAAATATATATATATACACATCATGGGTGTCGCAATGTGCGAAAACGCCCGTAGTATAAAAATATATTCACCATACGTTAAACAGAAAAATTGAAAAAAGTGCCCAAATGGCCGATTCGCCGTTTTTGGACGCACCCCATAATGGTATCAACTATCAAAATGCAAGAAAAATTATACATATTGGGTATCACCGGATTCGTACTGACCTGTAGAATAAAACTAAATGCAGCAGCAGGCATTAGTGCTGATTTCTCCTGAGGTGAGGTGGACTACAAATCCCACGAGAACTTACTCCTCCCTGCAGCCAGCTGCAGAGGGACCAGGGGGTAAGGCTAAGGAACAGCAGCCATCTTAGAGACAGCGGTATGGGCAGGAGATAGATTGAGAGATCTCCACAGACAGATATGTGCCCTGCCTCTGTGCATTACCCCTACAGCATGGTCCAGACAGCTCCTGTTTGAGAGGAGAAAGCTCCACTGCTGCATCTACCCTACAGTACAGACCTGACTGCTCCTGTATGAGAGGAGATGAGAGGAGAAAGTTCATCTGCTGCATTACCCATACAGCACAGCCCAGACAGCTGCTATATGAGAAAAGAAATCTCAGCTGCTGCATTACCCCTACAGCACAGTCCAGACAGCTGCTGTATGAGAAAGGGAAAGCTCAACTGCTGCATTACCCCTACAGCACAGGCCATACAGCTGCTGTATGAGAAAGGAAATCTCAGCTGCTGCATTACCCCTACAGCACAGCCCAGACAACTGCTATATGAGAAAGGGAAAGCTCAACTGCTGCATTAACCCTACAGCACAGCCCCGACAGCTCCTGTATGAGAAAGCAAAGCTTATCTGCTGCATTAATCCAACAGCACAGTCCTGCCAGCTCCTGTGTGAGAGGAGAAAGCTTATCTGCTGCATTACCCCTACAGCACAGTCCTGCCAGCTCCTGTATGAGAGGAGAAAGCTTATCTGCTGCATTACCCCTACAGCACAGTCCACCAGCTCCTGTGTGAGGAGAAAACTCAGCTGCTGCATTACCCCTACAGCACAGTCCTGCCAGCTCATGCATGAGAGGAGAAAGCTCAGCTGCTGCATTACCCCTACAGCACAGTCCAGACAGCTGCTATATGAGAAGGGAAAGCTCAGCTGCTGTATTACCCCTACAGCACAGTCCAGACAGCTCCTGTATGAGAGGAGAAAGCTTATCTGCTGCATCTTCCCTACAGCACAGTCCAGACAGCTCCTGTGTGAGAGGAGAAAGCTCAGCTGCTGCATTACCCCTACAGCACAGTCCACACAGCTCCTGTATGAGAGGAGAAAGCTCAGCTGCTGCATTACCCCTACAGCACAGTCCACACAGCTCCTGTATGAGAGGAGAAAGCTCAGCTGCTGCATTACCCCTACAGCACAGTCCACACAGCTCCTGTATGAGAGGAGAAAGCTTATCTGCTGCATCTTCCCTACAGCACAGTCCAGACAGCTGCTGTATGAGAAAGGAAATCTCAGCTGCTGCATTACCCCTACAGCACAGTCCTGACAGCTCCTGTGTGAGACAAGAAAGCTTATTTGCTGCATTACCCCTACAGCACGACCAACTTCACTACCATCAAAGCTTCTGAAAGCTGCAGTCCCGAGCAGGAAAATCATAAGTGCACCAACATTATAGCGCCAATGTTTTCTGCAACCGGGCCCTAATGTTCGGACTGGGTTAATTGATAGACAGTAGGATATAGCAAGCTGAATGCTAGGAGTGGATAGCTGGGAAGTGCATACTGTCTTTATCTTCCAAAGGAGAGTGTGTGTTATCACAATCACTGCTTACTGTTTATAGATAGTCCACCCCCTTCACCTGGGGTTTTCCTCAGACAGATATAATCTGAACTGTTCTTTTATAACATTATATTCGTTTTTCACCATTGTTTACCCTTTCCCAAATAAATCTGACCAGTTAACTCCTTCCTGGGGTGTGTACTGAGCGAGCAGGTAAGAACCACCATAGTGGCAGAGTAAGAAGAAGTGCATCATGGGTTTGGTTGGATACAGCAACAGGAAGTGCTACATACAGGATGGAAATGTAGTGCCCTGGAGCAGGGGTACTTTGAAGTCTGAACATTTGCTTATTTACCCTATGTAAAGTTATAAACTTCTTACTTTATTTTACTTGAAAGGGTTAACTTACATTGACTTCTATTGTTAATACTGTGTAGCTGCATTTTATATGTATGCTGTGATATATATCTTGTTTATTTGCGAGGCTCTGTGGAAAGGGTTAATAAATACTAAGAGACTTTTGGGACTTTGAATGAGAAGCTGGTAATTTTCCACAGCTACAATAGGGTTTAAAGAAGAGCATGTTTTGGAGGGAAAAAGCCAGACGTTGTTTATCGCCAAAACCAGACAGCCTGACCTTGTGACTGTCTGGTTTAGCTCTGTTGTTATGTCTGGAAACTTGTTTTTGTCTGGAAAAACTGCTGTGTCATTACCATTTAGTATCACTGAAGCTCTAATGTAAGTCTATGACAGATGGGAGTGGTAACTTTGTATCTGTTTGTGCTGAGTTTCTCCACTCACCCCTCCCACTAGAAGGTTCCAGTCCAGCTAGAAACTGTATATAAGGAGAGCAGTCAGAGCTCTTAGTGTTCTGCAGTCAGGGACCAGTGCTTGGAGGGGAGACTCATGCCAGCCTGCATGAGTGACCAGAAGAAGACGCTGAGATGGGGACACTGAGCCTCAGACCATAGGTCACCACCCCTGTGACCAAGGAGCCACTCGGACTACTGAGCTACAGACCATGGGCCTTTGACCAGGGAGCCAGCCTTCTGAGAGAGAAAAGGACAGGCCTTTCCTCAGCATCAAACCCTTCTTCTGCCAGGGAGGAGACTGGAGAAGCCAGCCATATGCATCGCCTGTATTGTGTTGTACCTAAATTCGTCCAGTAAAGAAGCACACTGGTTTACGGCAGACCCTGACTCTCTGGACTTATTTTCCATTGGGTTGCACCACGCCTTACCATCCCTTCCGTAAAGCAGCAAAAGGTGGTCCATGCACTACTTTTTTGTGGTGCGGATCACGGACCCCATTCGCCCTGCATTGCAGACCTCACTTTGCACTGCCACAGCCGGCACACATTCGTGTGCATGAGCCCTAAGGACCATAGCAAAAACCACAGCATCACAAATCTTCCTTCAGTCCTGACAGGTGGCTGTTACCTGCACCCATAGTAAAAAGTCCATCACCTGAACAGGAGGAAAGAAACTGCTCCTCTGGCGCCACCTACAGGCACCTGTGCTGTCAGTCCCTTGCCCGCTGCACTAATATTAAGGGTGAATTCCCACATGGCATATTTTCTGCAGACATTTCTGCATCTGAAATATTCACTCCATACAGCTGAACGTGTTTGCTTCTGCAGTACCCGGATGGATTTCTGCGGAAACCAATCAACCAATCGGCCGTGTGTGAGAATTCACACTCGTGAGCAGAAGCTGTAGTTCTGATTGGTTGTGTGAGATGCTGCCATTTGCCCATTCTCTCATTCTGATGTACGTACATCAGGGTGATCCTACATAATCCCAATTCCTGCATTAATGGACCCTTAAAAGGGCTTTCCGAGATTTTTATACTGACGATCTATCCTGAGCATAGGTCATCAGGCTAGGCGCAGCTCCGCCCCATAGAAGTGAATGGGGCTGAGCGCGATATCAAGCACGGCCACTATACAATGTACGGTGCTGTGCTTGGTGAGCGGTGAGAAGGACGTGGTGCTCACAGGAGCAGACAGCTGATTTGTGGGGGGCCCGACCCCCACCGATCAGATACAGGTCATCAGTATAAAAATCTTTAACCCCTTATAGTACAGCCACACAGCCATAATCAGGAGTGGATCTTCAAAGGAGAGAGAAAGTAGAAAGGAAAGATAAAACTTTTTTGAATTCCCTCCTGGTTGTATCAGAAAACCTGACCATGTGGTCATATTCTTAGGGCTTATGCAAAGCACAGGCAACATCCGTGTAGCTGTCGCAGACGGATCCAGACTAGGGTTGAGCGAACTTGAATTTTAAGTTCGGCGTCCAAAGTTCGAGTTCGGGTTATCTTGGCATCCCGGTATGGATTCCGCTACCACGGACCATAACGGAATTTGGAATCCAAGTTCGCGCAACCGTCCTTCACTGCTCTACTTCCTTCTTCTCCTCCACACAGAGCACAGGAGCTCCGCCCCTCATGTCACATGATCATTATACCAGGCCTTTACCACCTCTTATCCAATCCAGTACTGAGCCACGCCCCCTGCACTGATCACATGACGGCGACGTCACCCCAGGTCCATAGTGTTGTCCAAGGTTCGGGTTCATCGAAGAATCCCCTTATGAATTCAGAATTCCATTTTGGTCCTCGGTAGCGGAATCCATAACGGGATTCTTCGATAACCCGAACCCGAACTTTGGACGCGGAACTTAAAACACAAGTTTGCCCAACCCTAATCCAGACCCATTCAAGTTGAATATAAAAAAAAAAAAATAGAACAAGTTGAGGTTCTGTGCCTCAGTTCTGCATCGCACCTTCCGGATTGTAGACCCATTCGAGTCAATGGGTTCGCATCTGTGATACAGCGCAAAAACGGCCGTTGTCCGCATATTGAAGACCCGCTGTTTGCTGGCCGCAATACAGGCACAGTCTGCCCGGCCGAGTGCATGAGGCCTTAAAAGATTTTCCACTGGACTCTGTTACTGGACACTGGCCGTGTGCTCCCCGCTTTACGGATGCTGACCCATTCACTTGAATGGGTTCGCAATCCGGAGCTGCGGTGCAGTCCCCATTGCACGTAACGGCCGCCCAACTGCCTTGTGCATGAGGCCTAAGACTGAAGTGGGGCAGGTAAGGGTCCATTCACATGTCCGTTGTGCATTGCGGATCCGCAAATTGTGGATCTGCAATACACCCGATCGGCACCCCCATAGAACTGCCTATTAGAATAGGACATGTTCTATGATTTTCCGGAGCCGCGGACCGTAAGTTCGGGGGCGCGCTCTGGAAATGCGGATACGGACAGCACACTTTGTGCTGTCCGCATCCATTCCTGCCCCATAGAGAATGAATGGGTCCGTACCCGTTCCGTGCGGACACATTCTACGGACGTGTGAATGGACCCTAAGGCCCCTTTCACACGGGCGAGTTTTCCGCGCGGGTGCAATGCGTGAAGAGGACGCATTGCACCCGCACTAAATCTGGACCCATTCATTTCTATGGGGCTGTGCACATGAGCGGTGATTTTTACTCATCACTTCTGCGTTGCGTGAAAATCGCAGCATGCTCTATATTGTGCATTTTTCACGCAACGCAGGCCCCATAGAAGTAAATGGGGCTGCGGGAAAATCGCAAGCATCCGCAAGCAAGTCCGGATGCGTTGAGATTTTCCTGCATGGTTGCTTAGCAACGGGACCAGATCTTTATTATTTTCCCTTATAACATGGTTATAAGGGGAAATAATAGCATTCTTAATAAAGAATCCATTAGTAAAATGAAGTGGAAAGGGTTAAAAATAATAAAACTTAACTTACCTTAGCCACTTGATTGCGTAGTTGCGATCTGTCCTCCTTTCCCAGCATCAGCTATGAACTAAAGGACCTGTGATGACGTCACATCACATGGTCCAATCACATGGTCCATCTTACCATGTTATAAGGGAAAATAATAAAATCTCCAGAATACTCTACCCGAAACCGGACTTCAGTGATGAAGTCCGGCTTCGTGTCTGGGTACCAAACATGGCGATTTTTCTCACGCGCGTGCAAAACGCACTACAAACGCTTTGCACCCGCGTGGAAAAATCGCGCATATTCCCGCAACGCACCCGCCTCTTATCCGGGCGTCAAACATGACATCCGTGTGAAAGAGGCCTGAGGCTGGGGACACACCTAGGCGTTTCTGAATCGCGCGACGCGCGTTTTACGGGCGTTTTTGGATGCGCGTTTTTGTAACTAAGAAACGCGCGTCATACGCGCGATTCAGTGATTCTCCCCTATGGCAACATTGTCCATAGGCGCGTTAAAATGCCCAAAAGAAGCTCATGTACTTGTTTGGGCGTTGGGCGTTTTACAGCGCGTTCAAACGCGCTGTAAAACGCCCAAATGTGAACCATGCCCATAGGGATGCATGGCTTTTCACATGTTGAGCGTTTTTCAGCGCGTTTGAACGCGCTGAAAAATGCTCAGGTGTGTTCCCAGGGTAAGTGTGTCTCTTCTACTTCAGGGGGCACTGTAATTAGTAACAGGCTGAAGCGCCCCTTCATGCAGTGAATGGATCAGTGCTCTATCCAAACCCGATTCTTATAAAAACGTTGTTATGAATATGGGCTCCGTTCTGCTGTAAAATGTAAGGCCCCCGCAGAGGTCTTCCCGAAGTTTCACTTACTTCGTCTCGCCTCTATCACGTGTCCCTTTGTTTATTCGCATAAATTACTGCATCAAAATACTAAGCCGGACTGGTCTTCGTGCCTCATTATCGAAGCTGAGTTCAACTGTGGCGGTCGTAACCTATGACAACAAGATGTAAACAAAGTTATGGAAAAATTATAAATATTTGCAAAAGGAGAAGAAATGTATAATTACACGAATAGGGAATCTGGTATAAGGTACGCAACGAATGCAACTACAAGATGGGACAAGCCCTTTAAAAAAATATGGCTGCTTTCTTCCAAAAACAGCGCTGCCGGGGTCTGCATTGGGTTGGGTCTAATGGGGGTTGGACTATTTAGCCACACCCTTTTATAAACACCTACAAAGGCCACTCCCATTTTTTCCTGTGCCTGTGACCCGCAGCCCAGGTAGAAGTCCCCTAGTAGTGTTGAGCGAACTTGTATTTTAAGTTCGGCGTCCAAGTTCGGGTTATCGAAGCATCCCGTTATGGATTCCGCTACCACGGACCATAACGGCATTTGGAATCCATAAGGGGATTCTTCATTGAACCCGAACCTTGGACAACCCTAAGGACCTGGGGTGACGTCACCGTCATGTGATCAGTGCAGGGGGCGTGGCTTAGTAATGGATCACCTCTTATCTAATCCAGTGCTGAGCCACGCCTCCTGCACTGATCACATGACGGTGACGTCACCCCAGGTCCTTAGGGTTGTCCAAGGTTCGGGTTCATTGAAGAATCCCCTTATGGATTCCAAATGCTGTTATGGTCCGTGGTAGCGAAATCCATAACAGGATGCTTCGATAACCCGAACTTTGGATGCCGAACTTAAAATACAAGTTCACTCAACTTTATTCCCTAGAATTAAATGAACAGAGCTTTATGGGGACACTTTGGCTGATACTATCATTGAAGAAGTTGGCTTTGGACCACAGTGAGAACCCTTTATCCATCATGCTTCCTGGTGCTATAAGGGCAGTCATATAGCACCATATAGCAGACAGCTCACATGGACCAGTCCTCACTTCAAGCAGCATTGCATCTAACACTTTGCTGCAGTCATCTAGCTTTGATAACTGGAGCTGAGCTAGGACAAAATGGCGTCGCCCTTCGCCGCAGACACTTCAGTCCGCGAAAGCTATGCAAGTATCTTCAACTAGTGTTCGCCAGTAAACCCGCCTACCGGTCACCTTCATCCAATCAGCGATCGTGTTAGATCCTCGGCCTCCCTAGTTTGAGATGTGAGAATGTCTGGGATTGGTGGAGAGTTTGTACACAGAGCGCTGATTGGCTGGCTGTCAGGACCCTGTAGATGTCGCCTTCCTGGCTTCCGGGACTTTAGTTGTGCTCTGCCCCGTTATATCCCGCCGTAGTGTGGATGGTGAAGCCGGAGGGGATGGCGGGGAGCTGGGCTGCTCATGGAGGAGCACTAGCAGGCAAGTCCCGGGGTGCGGGTGTGAATATTTATGCCATGTGTGTTAATGGCCGTAGACTGTGGTCACAATGCGGCTGGACCAGTGTGTTTCAGTGAAATTCCTTTAATCCGTCATGATGCTAAAGGCAGGTGCCGCATTATCAGACGGCCACAGGTTAAGGCATTGTTCAGACTTGGTTTTGTGCTTGTGTGTTACCTGTCAGTGAATGGAACCGTAGACGATGCACTCACACTTCTTTTTCAGGACTTTTCGCATTTTCTCCCAGTTCATTGGCCTCCAGGAGAACAGCGCAGTCATGGTTTTCCATAAAAAGTTGCCGGGAACCGCCCCTTTAAGAGAATACATTGCATTATTTGATTACAGTCCGTCTGCGTGCGTCGGCGTGCGTGTAGTCTGTTACCGTGGAGACACATAGGTAGGTATAGGAGCTGTAGACCTGAAACGGCCTGACGTAATCGCATGTCGGGGGCTCAGAGCGTTAACCCTCTCAGTGCCTGGTTGTGGCCCTGCGCGAAGGCGACCTGCTGAAGCCACAGCTGGTTCTGGAGGGGTTAATCTTGTGCCAGTTTTACGCTGCCCTGTGGGACGGAGACCCTGACTGTACTGCTGATATTCCTGAAAACCGGAAATCCCCTCCCCATGATTGACAGTGATGGGGGGGAAGGGGAGAGTCGGGGACTCCGCCAGGGTCTCTGTCCATACAGGGCCGGTGCAAGGATTTTTGCCAACACAAGCGAAGCTACATTTTGGCGCCCCCCTCCCCCCCCCCCCCCATGATCACATTATGACCCTCTATTGTGTCACACTTCTCTACCCCCCCTCCTCCCATGTCACATTTCTCCTCCTCCATGGCACAGACTACAGACATTTGATTTGTCCCCCCCCCCATTAATGTTGTGTAATAATTATAAACAATATGCGCTCTGCGCTCATCACCTACCGCCTACCCTATGGCAGTCGACAGTCCGTGTGGGCTGGGTGTGTGAGTCACAGTCACCAACAGCTGCTCCAGTCCCTGCTGCTGCCCTCCGCGGAGCCACTCGCCAGTCACACACCCCCTGAGTGCCCCCGTGACCGTGTTGCTGTGCTGCCGCCCTGTGAGTGAGGATCGGGGCCGCATGGCACATGCAGGCTAGGGTGGGTGGCTGGGGGCCCTGCGGCGCAAGTAATTTAAGAAAAAAAAAAAGTTCATTTTTCCGCCCCCCCTCTTCTCTGCGCCCTAAGGCAGCCACTTGGTCTGCCTTATTATAGAACCGGCCCTGTGTCCATAAAGCTGCATCAAACTGCTGACAGGATCCCTTTAAGACTGCCCTTGTCCTATCGGGGACTAAAAACCTTATAGAGGCCCCCCCCATTCAGGATCCCCTTTGTTAAAGGAGTATTCCGGTTGTTTGAAGTAGTTTGAGCTATTAGATCGGTGGGGGTCCTACCTCTGGGGCCCCTACCCATCGCAAGAACGAGGGCCCGTCCCCCCCGCATTGTATGGAGCAGCAGTCTCACATCTGCGTGGTTGCTCCATTTATTTTTCTAGGGGGTTGGGGGGCTGCAGGGGGGACGTTGGGGGGCTCCCATAATCGGTGGGGGTCCTGCCAATCTATTAGTTATCTTCTATCCTCACAACCAGAATAACCCCTTTAACAGAGGGGATCCTGAATGTGTGTGGGGGGGGGGGGGGAGAGACCCCCCTCTATGAGGTCCATAGTCCCCGATAGGACATGGCCAGTCTTAAAGGGATCCTGTCAGTAGATTGCTGCTCTATTTGGGCAGAGACCCGGACTGTAGTGCCCGGATTCATGGGCCCCAGGCTAAGGCCTCTTTCACACAAAGTTTTTTTTTGCGAGTGTAAGGGACGTTTTTCCGTCATACGGAACCATTCATTTCAATGGTTACGCAAAACAAAAAAAAATAGAAGTGTTTCCGTGTGCATTCCGTTTCCGTTCCGTGCAAAGATAGAACATGTCCTATTATTGCCTAGTTAATGCACCATGCATAGGCTCCATTCAGTCAATGGATCCATAAAGCAAGCATACGAAATGCATCTGTATGTCTTCTGTATCGTTCCGTTTTTCTGGAACCATCTATTGAAAATTTTAAGCCCAGCCCAATTTTTTCTATGTAATTACTGTATATGCCATACGGAAAAGCGGACAGAAGCGAAAAACGGATCCGATAAAAACGGCCCGCAAAACACTGAAAAAGCCATACGGTCGTGTGAACGAGGCCTAATAGTTATCCCCTGTCCTCACAACCAGAATAACCCTTTAAAGGTTTTTTTCAAGGAGAAACTTTTGTATAAAAAAAGGATTAGACAATGTTAAAAAGAAACCTCAAAATACCGTAACCCGCCTCTGCCGATCCAGCGCCGCTCTCTACTTCCTGCCCCCCCCCACTGTTGAGGTGACTGGCACCTACTGACACCTTTGTATTAGTGACTACCAGCATTCCCCATTCAAGGGGCCATTATTTCACACGTCCGCAAAATGGGTCTGCATCCGTTCCGCAATTTAATTTCCAATGGGGCCGCAAAAGATGCAGACAGCCCACAGTGCGATGTCCGCATCCACACCTCCATTCCGCATTTCCGCAAAAATTGCGGACAAGAATAGGTGTTTTCTATGAGAGTGTCCGTGTTTTGTGGATCCGGACGTGTGAATGGACCCTAAGGCTACTCTCACATTCGCGGTAGCCTCTTCCGGCAGGCGGTTACGGATCCGTGCTACTGCAAGTCCACCGTGCCGTCGAAGGTCCGGTCCAGGCCCATTCACTATAATGGGGGCGGGCTGGAGCACGGAAAACATGGCGAATAACACTACAGCACGCTGCGTTTTTTTTTTGGCCGCCTCTCGGGATGATTACAGTGAATGGGGCCGGACCTTCGGCGGCACGGTGTATTTGTGGCTGTTCCCCTGCCGTAACCGCAAGTGTGAGAGTAACCTAGACTCTGTTGTGCCGTTCCTCCATTATTACTACTAAAAGTTTGTGAATGAATTGAAAATGCCCTGCAATTGAATCAATTTCAGGTTTTTCCTTTATCATTTCTATGTCCCCCTCCCGACACCAGATTGAAGGGGTGTAAGTTCTGTAAATGTGCGTGTACCCCTCAGTAGTTATTGATAAGGGGCCTGATGAAGCGAATTGCGCCCCCTCCCCCGATTGAGGCTCCTCCCCTCAGTCAGTGGGGGACACTTACCCTGTAGCCTTTATATTCTCATGGGTGATCTGCTTTTTTACATTTTATAATCGCTTATACTGTGCAGGCAATCTGTACAGTCAGAGCTGCAGTGTAAAGCATGGTGGAGGGATCGACAGTGCAGCAGTTTCCATGGGGCTGTTCCCTGCAGTTCACGGGCACTTTCGCCAATCAAGTCAATTCCTCATATTGTTTTTTTTTTTTTTTCTCCAGTTTCAAGATCTCTGCTAGCGCTCAGTGAATGGAAAAGAAGCGCTCTAAGTTAGTTGCCTTCATGACTTTGGCGATCTCTGATAGGCCGTGTCCTGGGGGATTTGCGGTGGCGTTCACACCGGGCAGAGCCGTCTTGCCGCGGGTTTAAAATCTCGCCACGTGTCGGATATTTTTTGTATGAGAGGTGATGAAATGTCGTCCGCTTTGCTTATACTGTAAAGCGCTGCATATTTTCCGCCAGCGAATCTGGAAGGAAAACCCCCAGCATTTCCGTTACATGGGGAGGTAGTCGTCATGTGCAGGAATTGGTAGTCGTCTTGTCCAGGATGATAACACTGATGTCCCATCCTCTGGATATCAGATTGGCGGAGCTGTAGGGGCCATGTCGCATTTAAAAGCGTCCTGAGGTCCCAGAAGTGACTCCATGTGGGAAAGAGCCCCCCCCCCCCCCTCCCGGGCGAACCCTTTAAGGGGTGGAAAGGTGTCTCTCAGAAATGAATATGTAGTGCTTGGTGAGCTCTGCAGACTAAGCCTTCATCCACACGGCAGTGGTTTTTTGCGGCCTCCGTTCCGTTTTTTTTTTGCGGATCTGATGGTTTCCCATTCATTTCTATGGATCCGTTAAAAATGCGGATGCCACTTCCGTTGCCTGTCCGCAAAAAAAAAATGGCATGTCCTATTCTTGTCCGCAAAAAACGGTTTGCGGACCTATAGAAGTCAATGGGTCCGCAAAAAATGCGGATGACTATTGGAAGCCATTCGTTTGTCATCCGCATCCGTTTTTTTTTTTGCGGATGGTTGCTTGGAAACCAAGGTACTTTAAGAAACTGGTTCAAGCCTTCCGTTTCTTTTGCAGATCTGCAAAAAACCGGAAGACACACAGAAACACAACCTACAAAATTTGCGGACACACGGAACGGATGTGGATGTGAAAAAAAAAAAGGAAGACGGATCCGCGATTTGCGGATAGCAAAAAATAACTGTCGTGTGCATGTAGCCTAATTCAGAGATAGGCTTCATGCACACGAACGGATTTTCTTTCCGTGTCCGTTTTGTTTTTTTTTGCGGACCATATGCGGAACAATTCATTTCAATGGGTCCGCAAAAAAAACGGAAGGTACTCCGTCTGCATTCCGTTTCCCTATGCCCGTTCCACAAAAAAATAGAGCATGTCCTATTTTTTTCTAGTTTGCGGACAAGGATAGGCATTATTACAATGGATCCGCAAAAAAACAGATGCCATACAGAATATCATCCGTTTTTTTTGCGGATCCGCAATTTACGGACTGCAAAACACATACAGTCGTGTGCATGAGGCCATATAAGGAGGTAACACTACAGGGTACGTCATGGCTGACATTACACTAATCCTCCGTGGATGAGCGGTGGGCTCTGAGGCGCTCCTGCAGGCACAGGCCGGGTATTCAGGGCAGGCTTCGCAGAGGTAAATGGTGTCTTTCCTTATCCCCCTTTTGGGACACGCCCTGCACCTTTTTTGGGGTCCTTCCCTTCCTTGCTGTCTGGGGGACTTGACCTGGTACGACACGGGCACCACGACTTCCTGAAGTACTGGGACCCTCCCCGGCCTGGGTTTGAAATATTAGGGCCTTGATAACCACTGAAGGAAAGTTCCCGTGCGGCCTGCAGACTGAAATAGCACTTACGCATTTCACATTGCCATCTGTACGGCCAGCTTTGTGTACCACACTTCCGTTTTTCGTGTGGCACTGTAGGGCTTCAGAAGTTGATCTGAAAGATCCCCCTCCCCTCCCATGTGCCCGTTGTAGTCCAGGATACAAACTGGTTTGGGGACAGTGGTAGCGGTACCTCGAACAGGAGCAGGGGCGCTGGCGTTAGTGTGAATGCTGGTCAGTGCAAGGACGTCCCTCTTGTCCTTAACCACCAGCCTGTTCTCATTGCGGAGAGCCCTACTTTCACCCATTCTCAGTGGTTGCCCGACCAGGGATCTCGGGAAGGCTCCCTGATTTTTGCGCACTGTGCCGCACACCACAGAGCTCTGGCAGTTAGGGACATGAATAGGGGTATGCTGGTATAATAGTTATTCACATAGAGGTGTGACCCCCTATCCAGCAGTGGGTGCAGTAAGTCCCACACAATCTTCCCACTAACTCCTAGGACGGGGGGGGGGGCAATTTTGGGGGTTCTATCTGGGAATCTTTCCCTTCGTAAATGCGGAACTTGTGGGTGTCCCTGGAGCTTGTAAATCTTTATGCCATACCTTGCCCGTTTGCTAGGCCGGTACTGGCGGAATCCAATCCTCCCTTTGAAAGGTTATAGGGACTCATCTACAATTAAATTTTTATCTGGTTTGTACTCCTCAGCAATCCCAGTGTTAAAGTGGTCCATGACAGGCCTAACCTTGAACAGACGGTCAAATGTCGGGTCGTCGTGGGGTGGGCTCTGAGCAATGTCGTTGTAGTGAAGGAAATTCCGAATTGACTCAAATCGCCTCCGGGTCACGGTCTGACTGTAAATTGGAGTCTGGTAGAAAATGTCCGAACTCCAATATTGCCTAACGTTTGGCTTTTTTACAACGCCCATATGCAGCGCAAGTCCCCAAAACTGCGCTGACTGGGGTCCAGCCTAGGGGTCTGGCGTGTGCCGATGTAGGGTACTGATCAATGAATTGTTGGGCGGATAAATTGGTTTGGGCCACCAGTAAATTTACAAAATCTTCAGAGAAGAAAATTTTTAAAAAAATCTAGTTCAGTGAAGCCCGCACAGCCTATCCGTATTCCGGAGCTGCCCTCAAAATCCGGAATTTGGGGCTGATAATCGTCAGGCGGTGGGGTCCATATGGGGTCACTCTGGGGGCTGCCTCCACTGCTACCCTCGGGCGCCTTCTACAGGGTCCCTCTTCAGCGGATGATGAGGAGGGGAGAAACGTTTCATCCTCTTCCCCCTCACTGGCAGATTCCGTATCGGAGGCAAGCATGGCGTACGCCTCTTCAGCTGACTATACTCGTTGGGACGGACGGACCATTTTTATTTTATTGGGGTGTGACGTGCGAAATGTGTAAACCTTTATTTCATGTATATAGTGTTTTCCCACGTGAAGGGGCTTGTAATAAATTTGAAACATAGAGGAAAAAAAGTTAGGAGAGGGATGTTTAGGGATCTGGAACAGCTGCAAATGAAAAAAAAAAAACTGCAGCAATTCCAGATGTTCTTTTTCTTTTCTTCTTTCAGCAGGAAAAGCTCAAATCGCAGTGATGTGCACCACAAGTCCCAGCAAGCCAACAAGCAGCAGAGAGAAGCACAGAACCTCTCTGCACGCTGTCACCAGCTGCCTGCAGCGAGGTTCAGCCCCTTCCTGTGCAGCTGTAGCGCTGCCATTGGCTGGAGCGGTGTTCCAGGGCCGCCAAACACTGGAGACCACTGCCTGACCTCGGAGGAGACCGCTGCTGACCAGTTCAGCATCAGACACCTCCACATGACCCCCCCCCCCCGCCCCGCAGCTTCCTTATGCTTCCGGCGCTGAGATGTTACCGGTCTTCATTGACCGGCCAATCGCAGCGCTTGGAGCTGCAGGGGGGCGGAAAGACACCATGGTGCCCCGATTCCCCCACGATCCTGCCCCAGCACCCAGCAGACCATGCGCCGTACATGTACGGGCCCTTAAGGGGTTAGGTGGCGGAGAAGGTTCTTGCAGCTGGGAACCAGGGTCTTGGGCAGAGAGGGGCAGTGTCCTTAAAGGGAGTCTGTCACCACATTTTCACGTTTTAAACAGTTCACATAGCGCTGTAGCCTAACCATAGATGATTGAAATGGTACCTTTCTTTGTTTCTGTTGAGCTTCAAAACAGGCAAAAACGCACTTTAATTCATATGTAAATGAGGGCTCGCAAGTGCCCAGGGAGGGGTTTACTTCGTTGGAGCCCAGGCTGCTCGGCCTCTTGGGCTCATATCCCCGCCCCATCCTCTGCCTCAGCCCGCCCTTCTGTTCCCTGGTGTTCGTCTTCTTTCTATTGCGATACAGTGATCTCGCAATGCCTGCGCTCTCCTCACTGGGCCAGGGCATGCGCAGTAGCGACAGTGAAGCCGTGCCCACAATGGTCATCGCAGTGCGCATGCCCGGCCCAGCGAGGAGAGCGCAGGCATCGCGAGATCACTGTATCGCAATAGAAAGAAGACGAACACCAGGGAACAGAAGGGCGGGCTGAGGCAGAGGATGGGGCGGGGATATGAGCCCAAGAGGCCGAGCAGCCTGGGCTCCAACGAAGTAAACCCCTCCCTGGGCACTTGCGAGCCCTCATTTACATATGAATTAAAGTGCGTTTTTGCCTGTTTTGAAGCTCAACAGAAACAAAGAAAGGTACCATTTCAATCATCTATGGTTAGGCTACAGCGCTATGTGAACTGTTTAAAACGTGAAAATGTGGTGACAGACTCCCTTTAAAGGAGTGAAAGTCACAGCGTCGGACATTTTGGAGGTGCACGATGTGCTGCCAGGAGCAGGAGGATAATCCGCCCGCACCGAACGTGGTGACCACAAGCCTGTGATGAACTTCTCCGCTCAGAGGCTGCAGTGAGCCTGTGCTGCCACCAGAGGGCGCCGGAGGAGCATGCAGCGTGTGGATTGTACAGCAGCTCCCGCAGCTCTCCCCATGGGAGCAATGAATGAAAACCTTCTATATTCTACAGAGGATGTCATTTATTTATTTTCAATTTTTATTTTTTATTTTTTATAGTTTTTCAGTTCCAAAAGCCACAATTTTTAATATTACATCATATATATATCCAATATTAAAAATTGTGGCTTTTGGAACCGAAAAAATAAAATAAAACCCCCCATATACAGTAAACATCTTTTATATAGGATGAGTTGCGTTGTATTACTGGCACCAGTTCGGGGTGCATACATGCATATTGTGTCGAACCTTTAGAAATAACCTTTTTTTCGTATTCCCAGAAGCACTGGCCTTCGGGGGTCACACATCCGACACCCCCGTTGATCCTGGGAATGGTGGTGCTGGTGTATTGCCGCATCCCGTGCCGCACCGCCACATTCACTTACATGGATCTGCATAGTGGATGTACAGGGTGCGGCACTGGAGGATGGGTGGGGGTCCCAGAGGTCAGACCCACTCCTGCCATATACCATGACTTTATGAGCTGGGAGCACAGAGCGCCTCGATAGCTCTGTTATAGGGGTGCTTTATATTGAAGTGTACGTCGCCCAAGAGCCCCCACATGAGACGTGTACCAGGTCCGCTGGCTGCCTGAGCTCATCCTCCAGAAGATTTATGTAGCATGAACTGCTGACAACGTTCCTGCTGGTGATGATAGAAAGGTGTCAGGACACTGGACATTCCAGCATGTCAGGTAGCCACATACCGGTCACAGCGCCCATGCCGACCCCTATCCACGACTGAAACCTGCATGGGGCTCATGAACATCAGAACTGGACCATGGAGCAGTGGAAGAAGGCGGCCTGGTCTGATGACCATCATTATATGGTGTGCTCCGCAAAGTGCGAGTGTCACTTACCTGGGGAAGAGATGGCACCAGGTGTACTATAGGAAGAAGGCCGCCTGGTCTGAGGAATCACGTTACATCATGTGGATGGCTGGGTGTATGTGCGTCACTTACCTAGGGAAAAGACGGCACCAGGTCTACTATAGGAAGAAGGCCGCCTGGTCTGAGGAATCATGTTGCATCATGTGGATGGCTGGGTGTATGTGCGTCACTTGCCTAGGGAAGAGATGGCACCAGGTGTACTATAGAAAGAAGGCCGCCTGGTCTGAGGAATCACGTTACATCATGTGGATGGCTGGGTGTATGTGCGTCCCTTACCTAGGGAAGAGATGGCACCAGGTGTACTATAGGAAGAAGGCCGCCTGGTCTGAGGAATCACGTTACATCATGTGGATGGCTGGGTGTATGTGCGTCACTTACCTAGGGAAGAGATGGCACCAGGTGTACTATAGGGAGAAGGCCGCCTGGTCTGAGGAATCACGTTACATCATGTGGATGGCTGGGTGCATGTGCGTCACTTACCTGGGGAAGAGATGGCACCAGGTATACTATAGGAAGAAGGCCGCCTGGTCTGAGGAATCACGTTACATCATGTGGATGGCTGGGTGTATGTGCGTCACTTACCTAGGGAAAAGACGGCACCAGGTCTACTATAGGAAGAAGGCCGCCTGGTCTGAGGAATCACGTTACATCATGTGGATGGCTGGGTGCATGTGCGTCACTTACCTGGGGAAGAGATGGCACCAGGTATACTATAGGAAGAAGGCCGCCTGGTCTGAGGAATCACGTTACATCATGTGGATGGCTGGGTGCATGTGCGTCACTTACCTGGGGAAGAGATGGCACCAGATACACCATGGGAAGAAGACAAGCTGACGGAGGCAGTGTGATGTTGTGGGTAATGTTCTGCTGGAAACCTTGGGTCCCGGGATGATGTGGATGTGACACCTACCTTCATGGCAGCAGTGCCCCCCTAATGCCATTGCCTTCCATAAGCCGGTCAATGCTGCGGTCTCGCTGCAAAAACTGTTGAGCAATGAGGAACATGACAAAGAGGTCAATGTGGTGATTTTTATTTTTTTTGTCCCCAAATCCCCAGATCTTAATCTGATTGTCATCTGGGATCCATGGAGGCCGCACCGAGGGACTGATGGGATTTGCAGCCACAGGCCACCTTCAGAGGTCTTCTGAAGTCCATGCCTCAATGGGTCCGAGCCGTTTTGTTGGCACATGGGGGGGGGGGGGTACACAATATTAGGCAGGGGTGTTGCGGTTCTGGCTGCTCACCGTCCCATCTTTATAACGGGATGCGTTGAGCTGAGGATTATGTCTCGTGTGAGGCTCCTCATGGAGTCCTGTCTTATTACTTCTCTTCTGGGTCTTGCCCATAAAGTGAGAACTGATCAGGTTGTGAGTAATCTAAGGAACAGAGGAGCGCGGCTGAAGAAATGCGCAGCGTCTTCCCACGTACTTTGCAGGTTAATAAGGTTAGTTGAGCCCCCAGGTTGTGCGGCTCCGTGTTAATCTACACCGGTGCATTGCTCCTGTCCGGACACTAGATGGCGCTGGATGATTCCACATCATGGATTATACCCTCGATGTCTGTGCTCTTCAACCTGTTGGGAAAACTACAACTCCCAGTGTGCTCTGACATCCAGCTGGAGACCACGGCTCTAGGTGTGCAATGTGAAAAAAACACATAAAAATCTGCATACGGTTTTTTCGACAACATACTCTACCTGTGTTTATGCAAAGGCAAAGCGCCCAGTAAACCCGAATGACATTCATGTGACTCCGTTTTGTAATTGATGTCAGTCTTTCTGTGTGATTTTGCTTTTTTCCCCCTTTCCTGGATGAAAATGCAGCATAGACGCAGGTATATTGTGCAAAAACCAATTGAAGATTTTTAATACGTTTTTTTTTTTTGCCGTACCCAAAGTGCAGTACAGCCACACTGTGTGGCCGCACCCTTAGAGCACTGTATTGGATCTACTCGATTAACTTAAAAGCAACCGGTCACCTAGATTTGGGTCAGAAGAAGTACGGCACAAGCTAGGAGTGGGCGATTATATTATGAATCATGTGTGATATGCGATATATATATATATTTTTTTTCTGCATGGGGGGGGGTTTAAACTTTTTATTAGCCCCCTTAGGGGCTAGAACCCTTGTCCTATTCACCCATATAGACATCCATTAGGGTGAATAGGACCTCACACTGTCCCTGTGCTCTGGGCACACTGCAGCAGGGAGCTAACTATGGCAGCCAGGACATCAGTAGTGTCCTGGCTGCCATGGGAACCGATCGGAGCCCCAGCATTACACTGCTGGGGCTCTGATCACTGCCACCCATGATCGGGGGGAAGTCGTATAGGAGCTTTCATTAGTTTTAACTTTATGACTTAGGTAGCGGCACAAAGGGCATATATGGGGCACTTACTATTATATCTGTGAGGGGCCCCGTTCACCCGCTCTGGCCCCCGCTACATGGTGGGAACAGCAGGGAGGAGACATCAGCCTCTGTCCCTGGGCGTCCCATCTCCTTTCCTGTGACGTTCTGCGCTGTGATGGGACAGCGCTGTAGACAGGGAGAAGGAACGCCCAGGAAGAGAGGCTGATGTCTCCTCCCTGCTGTTCCCACCATGTAACGGGGGCCAGTGAGGGCGAACGGGGCCCCTCACAGATATAATAGTAAGTGTCCCATATATGCCCTATGTGCCACTACCTAAGTAATGAAGTTCAAACTAATGAAAGGTTCTATGTGCCGGCCATATCCCATGCTGGGCCTCCATGACTGCGTGCTGCGATCCGCCGCAATTAACCCCTCAGAACCTGAGATGTTAATTGCGGTGGATCGCAGCGTGCAGTCATTGAGGCCGGGTATAGGATATGGCCGGCACATGCAGGCTACGTTGCTATTCAGTCATTCATTGGTGGCAGTGGCCACAGTCCCTCCCCTCCTCCGCTCCCATTGGTGGCAGTGGCCACAGTCCCTCCCCTCCTCCGCTCTCACTGGTGGCCAGTGGCAGCCGCACGCAGTGGGGAGCCTGTGCCGGCTCTGTAGAACATGGTGTGCGCCGAGAGCGGCACATACCATGTTCTACGCGATATGGCGATATGGCGATATAGACGAAATCGATATCGTGGCACAAATTCATATCGCATATCGTCTATATCGCCCGTATCGCCCACCCCTAGCACAAGCCCTCAATATCGGAAGCATGCGCAGTGAAGCAAGGTGTACCAAGCTGTATTATACTCCAGAGCTGCACTCACTATTCTGCTGGTGCAGTCACTGTGTACATACATTACATTACTTATCCTGTACTGATCCTGAGTTACATCCTGTATTATACTCCAGAGCTGCACTCACTATTCTGCTGGTGCAGTCACTGTGTACACACATTACATTACTTATCCTGTACTGATCCTGAGTTACATCCTGTATTATACTCCAGAGCTGCACTCACTATTCTGCTGGTGCAGTCACTGTGTGCATACATTACATTACTTATCCTGTACTGATCCTGAGTTACATCCTGTATTATACTCCAGAGCTGCACTCACTATTCTGCTGGTGGAGAGTGACATGTATATCTGCCTCTGTACAGTCCTCTCTCGCCGTTGCTCCTCTTCCAGGGGCCTTTGGCACTATGTAGAACCCCTCTGCCTGCGGATGTAATGAGTCTGCGGTTTCTCGCCGCCTCCTAATTGACATCCGTTCCTCGCTCAGCCTTCGTGTCGCACCGTACTGATATTTTGTCGTCTGAAATCCGGTTAGCGCTGAAATGGAAGATGAAATTCCAGTTCAATTTGCCGTCAGTATCATTCAGATGAAGGCGCGCGGCGCGGGTAATTTATTCTCTGTTACGTCGTCTGGATGTGAAATGACTTCTGTAAGCTCCCCACAGCTCGGTGCTGTCAGCGCAGGAGTAGCGGCTCCTCCGAGAGCTGGGGGCCCATTTAATAACATTTCGCCACAGGTTCAGATCAGCAGCGCGTTAGCCTGAACGTGCTAACCTTTACAGGGATAGTGGAATGGACCTGCATTGAGGAAGACCTTAGGAAACGTATAGTCTGTATTCAAGAATAGAATGCCAGAAATACAGTAAAGACTGACACTCGGCCAAGCATTAAAGGGGATGTTTCACTTCAGCAAATAGCATTTATTATGTAGAGGAAGTTACTACAAGGCACTTACTAATGTATTGTGATTCTCCATATTGCTTCCTTTGCTGGCTGGATTCATTTTTCCATCACATTATACACTGCTCGTTTCCATGGTTACGACCACCCTGCAATCCATCAGCGGTGGTCGTGCTTGCACACAATAGGAAAAAGCGCCAGCCTATCTGGTGGCGGGGACCATGGGAGTGCACATAGGGTGGTGCTTTTTCCTATATTGTGCAAGCACGACCACCGCTGATGGATTGCAGGGTGGTCGTAACCATGGAAACGAGCAGTGTATTATGGGATGGAAAAATGAATCCAGGCAGCAAAGGAAGCAACATGGAGAATCACAATACATTAGCGAGTGCCTTGTAGTAACTTCCTCTACATGATAAAGGCCATTTGTTGAAGTGAAGACCACCCCTTTAAGGGAAACGAGAAGGAGGGATTATCCGGCACGGCCTGGGAAAGATATGCCGATTAGCGCTCATCTCTAAGGAATATTGGTCAATAGACAATAAGGGGCATGCTGGACCCGATAACGCTATGGCAGTCGATACCCCTTTAACCCGGCCAACCTGTTTAAAAGGGTTTTCTGCCTGTTTTTTATACTGATGACCTATGCTCGGGATAGATCATCAGTATCTGATCAGTGGGGGTCCGACACATGGGACCCCCGCTGATCAGCTGTTTGAGGAGATCACAGCCCCCTCGCAGCTGACCAAGCACAGCGCCGTACGTTGTGTAGTGGCTGTGTTTGGTATCGCGCTCAGCCTGTGGAATGGGGCAGAGCTGCGCCCAGGCCACGTGGTTTAGGAGTCCATTTTCCTTCTGGAGGGGAGCTGAGTTGCATCCCTTTTCCCCGGGTGCATTGTCTATACAACCTCCTACAGCCGGAACTCTGCAAGGAGAAGGGAGGTATCCGACCACTGCTTCCTACGTAGGGAGTGATTGTGCTAATGAGTATGGAAGGGAGTTGCCCTTTACGCAGTTTTCTAGGAACGTCTCCCAGCCAGGGGCGCGTGTAGTGGTCACAGCGCAACGTCTCCCAGCTAGGTCTGCAACTGTACTAATAACGGCTCCCAGCCAGGGGCGCATGTAGCGATCACAGCGGAACGTCTCCCAGCCAGGGCGCGTGTAGCAGTCACAGAGGAATGTCTCCCAGCCAGGGCGCGTGTAGCGGTCACAGAGGAACGTCTCCCAGCCAGGTCTGCAACTGTACTAATAACGGCTCCCAGCCAGGGGCGCGTGTAGCGGTCACAGCGGAACGTCTCCCAGCCAGGGGTGCGTGTAGCGGTCACAGCGGAACGCCTCCCAGCCAGGGCGTGTGTTGCGGTCACAGCGGAACGTCTCCCAGCCAGGGGCGCGTGTAGCGGTCACAGCGGAACGCCTCCCAGCCAGGGCGCGTGTAGCGGTCACAGCGGAACGCCTCCCAGCCAGGGCGCGTGTAGCGGTCACAGCGGAACGCCTCCCAGCCAGGGCGCGTGTAGCGGTCACAGCGGAACGTCTCCCAGCCAGGGCGCGTGTAGCGGTCACAGCGGAACGCCTCCCAGCCAGGGCGCGTGTAGCGGTCACAGAGGAACGTCTCCCAGCCAGGGCGCGTGTAGCGGTCACAGAGGAACGTCTCCCAGCCAGGGCGCGTGTAGCGGTCCCAGAGGAACGTCTCCCAGCCAGGGGCGCGTGTAGCGGTCCCAGAGGAACGTCTCCCAGCCAGGGGCGCGTGTAGCGGTCCCAGAGGAACGTCTCCCAGCCAGGGGCGCGTGTAGCGGTCCCAGAGGAACGTCTCCCAGCCAGGGGCGCGTGTAGCGGTCCCAGCGGAACGTCTCCCAGCCAGGGCACGTGTGGCGGTCCCAGCGGAACGCCTCCCAGCCAGTGGCGCGTGTAGCGGTCACAGCGGAACGCCTCCCAGCCAGTGGCGCGTGTAGCGGTCACAGCGGAACGCCTCCCAGCCAGGGCGCGTCCAGGACTTTAACCCATCTCCTGCTCTACTTATCTGCTGCACAGTGTGCCCTCTGCTGGCAGGAAGCTACATACACCTGCTGCAGTGTGCAGTCTCTGCTCAGCAGTGGTCAGTGACCGTCTCTTCTGGCGCTTGCGCTGTCCACCGCAGGCTCAATGGTAAACTTACATCGTGATGTCGCCCTCGTCACATGTCTGGAAGGCTGACTTTTCCCTTTTGTAAGCAGTAAATTATTTTCCCGCTGAGGACAGCCTGATTTCGTATTCTGCCGCTGCCTGCATCACGGGGGTTGTCGGCTGCTCTGTATGCACGCGAGGCGCTGTGTACACAGAACGGGGAGCGCTTGTTTTTGTCTGAAGGTGAGAGGAGGTGTAATGTTCTTGTATCCGACGTCCCCGGACGCTGCCGCTGGGTGAATAACAAGAGGCAGAAATAGAGCAAATAACCCAGAACTAGTGCCCATCACAGCTCGGGCATTGCGCCAGGAATGTAGAATGTGACCCATTCCCAGACGCGGATCCTTCATATCTGAGGATCAGTTCCTTTATTCTGTCACCTCCAAAATCGCACAGGAAGCATCTCACCATAAGGGGTAGGTGCCCCAAAATATGACCATTGTCCGATAAACCTAAAAAATACTGCTTTTTATTTTGATGCAAATTGATTTTTTGGTGCACTGTGGGCGGAGCCACTGTGTTTGGTGCACCTGGCTTCCCCTCTGTCAGCTTTACCGGCTGTGAAGTCTCAGGGTATGTCAGTCAAACAAGGCGGGGGGAGGCTCTGAGCAGCAATATTACAGGGTCGTGGTGCACCCCACGGAGAATCCCCGCCCACAGTGCACCGAAAACCTTCAAAAGAAGCAGGATTAGGATTGGAGGACTGGATTTTCACAAGAAAGCTGTGATTTTTTTCTCGTGACATCTTCCGTATATGGCGGTATGCTTACTTAGAAACCAGTTCTGTAGGCGACTGACTCCCTTTAAGAGTTAAAGGAGTATTCTGTCAATAGCAAGTTGACCCCTGTTCACAAAATAACTGCTAGGTTAGTAGGGGGTCAGACTACTGTGACCCCCAGTGATCACAAGAATTGGAGTCTGAGCCCCTGGCTTCAGTGGAGCGGTGGTCGGACACCTGTCTAGCCGAGTCCGAGAGAGAGTCATTGGGCAGAGGGAGCGGTGCTGGGTCCCCATCTGAAGCATGGCATTTGCCATGGGAGGTGAAATTTCCACCGTAGTCGGCCATTTTGGAGTCTGTGGTCACCCGGTCACCCACTAGGCTCTCCCCTCTCCATGTCTCTCTGTGCGTGTGGGTCCTCTGTATGTAGTCCTCATATCTGAACTGCTGCCTGGATCGGAGCGCAGTGGGAAGGTCCTGTTGTGTCGTCTGTCTGATAATCACATTGAAACTTACCGCCACGTGTGTGATCTCTGATCTGCGGATTATTTTGCAGTCTGCAGGTGCTAACCGTCCCGCTGCCGTCTATGGAGAGGTCCAGCTGCCGGCCAAATGCATTCTGTAGAGAACAACTGCAACCATGACGTCTCCAGGCCGAGCGAAGGTACGGTGCTCAGAGGAGCCGGGACACGAGCAGTGCTAACAAACAGGTTCTGCCCCCTGCAGGGTTCTCGTCATGTTTCACGGCTCGCATAGGTCAGCCTGCGGTGTATTCCTGCCATCAATATGACGGGAACCCAGGTGAACCCCAATTATAGATCCGTCACAGCACTGCGGCTTCCGTTGTGAACAGATCCTTAAATACATTTTAAAGGGATTGTCCCATCTGGACATTTATGGCATTTTCATAGGATAGGTGCAGCAGGACCTCCTCCAGCTGGGGTATCCTCAGGAGTCACATACCTGTGGCTGGTGAGAGCTGTGCTTGTGTGGCCTGCTCGTCAGTCATGGCAGTGTGCAATGGGGTCCTGTTAATGTCCCACCTCTGGATCCTCCTGCTGCCGTAAATGTGCAGATGGGACAACCACACTGCAGGGTAACTGCGCATCACTGGCCATGGAGATGAAAGGGCTCCTCAGGATGAATCGTTATGGACGTGCACCCTAAAAGTGACCCTCAAGTCAGTGGTGGTCATCTGCGGGTTATTTCCCTCAGATTTTACTGCTCCATGAGGGGCCTGAGCATAACAGTTTCCCTCTCTTATGTCCATTGTCATGATCCACCCGATATCAGATTTGTCTGGAGTGCTCCTTTCAGGGGCTGACTGGGAACTAAAAGTGGCCCTGGAAAATAAGGTAAAAGTGGCCCCATGTTGCAGGTGGGTCCAAATTGACGGAAGGCGGGGCAACATAATTAGGCAGGGACAACAGAAGTCGGCCGGGCCAGCGATACCATAGTGCAGAGCAATATACCGCCCCAGCTGGACCAAATACCACAATGCAGCACAATATACCGCCACCTATGACACAGGATTCAACTGTATCGTTATCCTGTAAATGTCAATACAGTTGAATTCCTGATGGCTAGAGTTGAGCGAACTTGTATTTTAAGTTTTGGCGTCCAAAGTTCGGGTTGGGGTTATCGAAAAATCCCGTTATGAATTCCGCTACCACGGACCATAATGGCATTTGGAATCCATAAGGGGATTGTTCAATGAACCCGAACCTTGGACAACACGGAGGACCTGGGGTGACGTACCACCTCTTATCCGATCCAGTGCTGAGCCACGCCCCCTGCACTGATCACATGACGGTGACTTCACCCCAGGTCCTTAGTGTTGTCCAAGGTTCGGGTTCATTGAAGCAGCCCCTTATGGATTCCAAATGCCGTTATGGTCTGTGGTAGCGGAATCCATAACGGATGCTTCGATAACCCGAACTTTGGACGCCAAAACTTAAAATACAAGTTCGCTCAACTCTACTGATGGCACCTGGCCAGGTGAGTAACCGAGAATCGGATCATTATGTACCCGGCTGCTGGCTGTGAGGAGGGCTCGGGTGGCCCTCCCAGGCATCGGCCCACCTGGAAATTTCCCCGTAGGGTCTACGGCCAATCCGCCCTGGCTCCTTTAAAGGAGTTATCCTATGATTAATGACATATAGTGCATGACAACCTTCTTCTGTCGTAGGCGGGTCCTAATTGATGTCAGGGCCAGCAGAACAACCACCCTGCCACAGTATTTATTGAGGATGATGATACAGTGAATGCAGGAGGGCACTAGGACGCCCCTAGCATTAATTAATACTGAGGGCTCGACCCGCCAGGAAATATCCCTGTAGAGACTATGGGTAGTACACCCCTGCTACAGATACTCTGCTAGGCTTATTTTAATCTAGCAGCTCAGGAGTTGTGTCTTTCCACTGGAGGCGTGCCCTTTCTGCTGCATCTCTCTATCACAGCTGGGGGGATCTTTCTGTTGTTGCTGTCTTCGTGTGACTGTCACAGATTCTAACAGAAAATCTGGCCGATGGCAGTTAACGGATGGAACTGAGCACGTGCGACCACCTCTTCAAGATGAGAGAAATAAGGAAAAGCAGGGACAGCCCCTTTACGCACCCTTGGCCTGTGATGTACATTTACTACAGTGTGTCCAATTGGTCCAAATATTATGACCTCTGACAAGCTGACTTGTAATATCGCGCGCTATGCCCTGCTGTTCCATAGTGAATGTAGCAGTGCTCACGCATGCGATCCTGTGATTGCTGGGGGTAGAAGTAGTCAAACCTCCAGCGATCAGATACCTTTTCCCGTATCACAGCTCAGACATATAAATGGTGGGGGGGTACGACGCCTTATGACCCGATGAGGCCCAGAGCGTCCGCCCGCGTTCAGCCATGAAATGTGTATCTTTGTATCAGGGCGCGAAACCTACAGCCGCGAGCCTCCCTATTTCTATTCTGTTTCTCATTGGTCAGCCATGTTAGTAATGGCGGTCTGTAGAGTGCTGTCACTAGATTATTCCCACAGCTCCTCCGTGAATAAGTCTGCACGCCCCCCTGCAGCACCCTCCTAGACAGGGGTATATACAGGCAGGCAAGCTGACCCTTCCACAGGCAGAGACATGAAAAGACTGGAAGTGGCCCTAGAAAAATGTTGAAAAATAAACCCATTGACTATTGGAACTGGTGTGCCTGGAGCGGTTCTTCAGTACGGGGTAACTTTTTGTTTGTTTTCTTGTTTTTTTAGGACCCAGCTCCATCTACATGTGTAAGCTCTGCAACCTGTTCTCTCCCAGTCACTCGGAGCTCCTGTTACACGTTACCGAAAATCACACCAAAGAAGGTCTGAGCCCGGACCACATCATTATCCCGCTCAGACCACTGGTGCCGTCCAGCAGGAACGCAGAAGGTGAGATGCAGGTTTGTTCTTGTAGCTCTTGTCTGAACCCTTCCTCCTACAAGCTTTATGAAAAGGAATTATGGATGAGAAGGTTCTGGACATTCTCATGTCCGCCAGTACAGTGTGGCCAGGTACTTTTCCCCCATCCCTCTCCATAAACATGTTAAAGGGGTTCTCCGGGAATTAAGAAACTGAAAATACTTAAATATGACTTTATTGTAAATATATTCTCAAATACCTTTCATTAATTATAAATGCTCGTCTTGTCTGGGGAGCAATTATCAGGGTAAACAAAATGGCCGCTGTCCCATCTGTTCACACAAACCCTGTCCTGATCACACATGATGTAAAGAGCTGCCTCATCCTCCTCTCTGCTCTGCTTGTCAGGGATTATGATCCTGAATACAGATAACATCTTCAGCTGAATCTATGTAGGAATGGAGTTCATGAGGAGACATGAAGTACAGGGAGGACTGACAGGACAGGCTGTGGTAATGGAGACTGTAAACAAGTGTTGCTGCTCATTAGCCACACCTCGCCCTCCTCTCGTGTCTCCTCATCTTCTCCAGAGAGTCACCTGTATTCAGAATCATAATCCCTGACAAGTAGAGCAGAGAGGAGGATGAGGCAGCACTATGGCTCATTGTGGTGAAGTAACTTTTCCTGCTGTGTGATTAGGACAGGTTTTGTGTGTACTAATAGGACAGCAGCCATTTTATTTCTCCTAATAATTGCTCCCCAGACAAAACAAGCCATTCTAAGGGTTCTTTCACACTTGCGTTTTTGTTTTCCGGCATAGAGATCCGTCCTCGGCGCTCTATGCCGGAAAAATCCTGATCAGTTTTTTCCCAATGTGCATTCTGAGTGGAGAGAAATCCGTTCAGGATGCATCAGGATGTCTTCAGTTCAGGACCGGAACGTTGTTTGGCCGGAGAAAATACCGCAGCATGCTGCGCTTTTTGCTCTGGCCAAAAATCCTGAACATTTGCCGCAAGGCCGGATCCGGAATTAATGCCCATTGAAAGGCATTAATCCGGATCCGGCCTTAAGCTAAATGTCGTTTCAGCGCATCGCCGGATCCGACGTTTAGCTTTTTCTCAATGGTTACCGTGGCAGCCAGGACGCTAAAGTCCTGGTTGCCATGGTAAAGTGTAGTGGGGAGCGGGGAAGCAGTATACTTACAGTCCGTGCGGCTCCCGAGGCGCTCCAGAGTGACGTCAGGGCGCCCTACATGCATGGATCACATGATCGCATGGGGCGCTCTGACGTCATTCTGGAGCGCCCCGGGAGCCGCACGGATGGTAAGTATACCGCTCCCCCGCTCCCCGCTCCTACTATGGCAACCAGGACTTTAATAGCGTCCTGGCTGCCATAGTAACCTGAAAGCATTTCGAAGACTGATCAGGATCCTGATCAGTCTTCTAATGCTTTCAGGCGACTTGCATTCTGACAGATCCGGTGGGACGGAAGTGCCTGCCGGATCCTCAGAAGCGCAAGTGTGAAAGAGGCCTAAGTAATGAAAGGTATTTTAGAATATGTTTATTATAAAATGATATTTATGTATTTTTATTTTTTTAAATTCCTGGAGAACCCCTTTAAGCCTCAGTTTGACCAGCTTTTTTTTCTAATCTACTTTTAATCTATCTTCTGTACCTGATTATCCATCTTTCCTGAACTGCTCCTCTGCTCTATTTAGCAGCCTGTTGTGTATCGATGCCTCATTGATGTCTATAGGAGAATGTTGTAGGCATGCTCTGTGACCTGTGCAGTGGTCATTGTGCAGGGAGAGGGAGTAGATAAGCCATGACTATCCCCTATTGTGAGTGGTGAATCTTGTGTTGTCTATGTGTAGATGTTATTTGTTGTTGTAATCCTGTCTGTGATGACAATGAGATGACTGCTGAGAAGTTCTCTCTATAGAACAGAATGTTTTAATCTGTTATGAGTAGTGATGAGAGAAGTTTTTAAAAATTAGATTCAGCTGCTTTGTAAAAAAAAAATCGCATTCCAATATATGGAGGGGGCGCAATGACTGGAAACGGCGATCCTGCTTCCCCCTCTCATTTAACCCCTCAGGTGCCACGTTCAATGCTGATCACAGTGTTTGAGAGTCACTTTCAGACATTCAGGGCTTAATCAGGGGTTAAAAAAACAAACAAACATACTCTTCTCATCCATTTGATAGCGGAGAAGCAGTTGTGGCCATTTTGATTACAGAAAATGCGGCAATTCTCGCGCGCTGACGTGATGATGTCATCACATTTGACCGGGCACGGTGACGTCACCGAGCCGCACAACGTGACGTCATACATCAGCGTGCGATAATTGGTGCATTTTATTCAATCTTGACGGCCTCTCCTTAATCAAATGGATGAGGTGAGTTTTGTTTTTTTTACCGCCATTTTTGGAGATCTCCCCGATTTTATTAGTGAGTTGCCATTAATTCATGGCCACCTCATTCCCGGGGATAAGGGACTGGTCTGCCCTCTTTATCCTAGGTGATGGAAAACCCCTTTAATTGTCACAGAGTCACAGATCCACCCCTTTTATTGCACAATTAAGGAGCACCAGTCAGCCGGATCAACCCTATGAAACTGCCTTGTAGGGTTGATCATGCTGATTAAAACGATACCTATCGTGAAAATTGGTTTGTGACATAGGAAAGATTTTTTTTTTTTAATGCAAATTAGTTCTTCAGTGCACCGAGGGGTGTGGCCAGCACAGAACAGTTGAGGTGCACTGTGGTTAAGCCCCTCCCCTCGGTGTATAAAAAAATAAGCCCCCCCCCCCCCTCTGGAACGCTGTAATCGTAACGCCGTCATTTTTTGTGTGTGTGTATATATATATATAAATTTATTTTTTTCTTCACCAAACAGAAATCATTTTCATTAGCGGGATCCACCCTACCAGACAGTATGCCCGATTTAATAGGGTTGATACTGTTGACAGGTGCACTTTAAATAAAAATCTGAATCAAGGTGTAGATGAATGAGGGATATTGCGGCATTCTCTTGGCCCCTGTTGTACGACTGTAGATTATGGAAATAGGTTACGCGGCCCTCGCTATTTGTTAAAATTCTTTTTAGAATCTCTTAAAAATGTTTATTATCGTAAAATCTGAAAACTCCTCCGTTTTCCGTTATACTGTGGCCATTAGAGGCACCGCTGCCATCAGGTATGCGCATAGATCTGCAAATCTGAATAACGAGGTGGAAAATCTTTATCTGATTCATGTGGGGATTCTGTTCATTTAAATTCTGACTTAACCTTTTAATGTCCTCAATAATTTTTCCTTTTTTTTTTTAAACATGATCCAATCTTTCGATATTTTATGCCATAAGCCACAATCGCTTACTGTTGCAGTCTGTGAGAATTGTGCTATCACAGTGCGTTCCCTAGGATTTTTACGTTCTCAGGTCAGATATCAGATTGGCAGGAGCCCAGTGCCAAGCACGCCCATCGATCGCCTGATCAGCAGTAGCTTCTGAGTCAGAACTACACAGCGCCATCCATCGTGTTGTGGACAGAGCTGGTTACTACCGCACTCACGTCAGTGGGAGGAGCACTGCGGTAACCAGTAGATGGAACTGCGCGGATCTGCCGCCAGAGCTACTACCCTGCCTTCTAGATCGCTGTATACACAGCGCTCAGAGAGTGCTGTGTATACAGATCAGGAAGCGCTATGCCGGTTATGTGATCGCCGGGCCGGGGGAGTGCAGGAGCTGACGGGTCTTCCATAGACCTCCATCAGCCCTGCACTGAGGCTGTACAGCCCCTCTGGGGGGTGTATTTCCCCTGTAACTGGGGCTACTATGTTGGCCTCAGTTACAGGAGAAATCAATAGGGGGAAAAAAAAAAAAAATGAAGTTAAATGTTCCCCAGAGGTTTTGTTTGACCTTTTGAAAAATTAAAAAAAAATAAAAAAAAAAATCCCCCTGAATCCGGTATTTAAAAAATGCTAAAAATATAAGAAAAAAAAATAAGATCTATTTGGTATTGCCACGTCCGCAACGACCGGCTCTAAAATAATATCATATGATCTACCCCATCAGGTGAACACCGTAAAAAAATAAACATTACGCCAAAACAGATTTTTTTTGTGAGCTCACCTCCCAGTCAAAAAGTCGTATGTACCCCAAAATGGTAGCAATAAAAACGTCACCTCATCCCGCAGAAAATGAGCCCCGCACACAAGACCATAGCCAGAAAAATAAAAAACTTTTGGCTCTATGAAAATTGCAACACAAAAACATGATGTATTTTTTTTTTCTTTTACTAAAAATGCTCTTATTGTGTAAAATGTTAAAAAAATTAATTGGACATATTTGATATTGCCGCATCCGTAACAATCGGCTCCACAAAAATATTACATAATCTACCCCATCAAGTGAACAGTGTAGAAAAACAAACAAATAAAAATTATGCCAAAACAGCCTTTTTTTAGTCCCCTCACAAAAAACATATCAATTAATCAAAAAGTTGTATGTAAAAGCAGAGAGATTCAAATCGTTTTGGATTTTTTCAAATAAATAAAGGTAAAACATATTGACTCAAATTTACAATTAACATGAAGTACAATGTGTCACGAGAAAACAGTCTCCGAATGGCTTGGATAAGGAAAAGCGTTCCAAAGTTATTACCATAGAAAGTGACACATGTCAGATTTGCAAAATTAGGCCTGGTCAGGAAGGGGGTAAATGGCCCGGTCTGGAAATGGTTAATTGCCGCTCTTGTACCCACTAAACCCTGTGATCATTAACAATTAGACAGTAATTGGGGAGGGGGTGGCAGGACGACACGGTGTATAAAAATCGCTTCGAAGGGTTGTGCTAAATCAGTGCTGCTGCTCCCATTCCGGTTATGTAAACCTGTCCCCTGTCCACAGGATAAGGGATAACTATTAGATTGATGGGGGTCCTATCCCTGGGACCCTCCACTGATCATGAGAACGGGGGGCCTGTACCCCATGGCACCTCCTGAAATGAACATAGTGGCCAGTTGGGCATGCCCGTGGCCGCTATGGGAGTTCTGGAAATAGGTGAGCGCTGTACTTGGCTATCTCCGGAACTCCCATAGAAATGAATAGAGCGGCTGCACACATGCCTGCCCGGGCACTCTGTTCCTTTTGGGGGGGGGGGCCTCCACGGGGTACGAGCCTCCTTTGTCATGATCGATAGGGTCCCTGTGGTTTGACCCTACCGATCTATGATTATACCCCATCTTGTGGATAGGGGATAACGTTATATAACCAGAATACTCCCTTGTCTGCTGATTGATTGTGTGTATATATGTCTTGGCTTTGTTTTGTATCGGAACTCTAGACCTGCTTGTAACCCTCTGTCTACCGACTGTGGCCCGTTTGCTGGATTAACCCCCTCGTCTGTTAAATTGGCTTCTACTGATTTCCCTGGTATGCTGACTGGGGCTAGTTTCTGGATTAACCCCTTGTCTGCTGTTTGGGATTTACTGGTCTCTCCTTGTTCTGACCTTGCTTGTCTACTACTCTTTTCACCCTCGTCTTTCTGTCATGTCTGCTTGTAGTGAGCTCGCTCTAGTTCTCTGCTACCTTACTCCGCAGACGAAACCTGGTTCCTGTCCGCCAACTCCGTCTGGCCCTGCAGCAGGATCTGACGAGAAGCCTTTGGGGTAGCCTTCGCTTCCTACCAACTGGAGGAAAACCAGTAGCAGTTTCTAAGTTTGCTGTATGTGGTTCTGGATGGACACCGTATTATTCCTCCTATTTGGGTTGTTGGGTGGAGTTTTAGCTGTGGTTTAGGCTAATGGTGGTGTTCTTGCCTTCTCTATGGGAATCGTCACTTCTGTCCCGCAGCTGTATTATCTCTGTACCTCTGCAGAGTTATCGGACACCCTCTCAGGAGTGTGTGGAGGGACTTTGGTAAGTGTGTAGACTCCGGTAGTTTCTTTGATTGCTCACGGCTTTCTTATGTAGCCGATAAAGGGAATCTGTCCGCTCCCAAACTAGAGTAAGTGGTGTATAATGTAAGGGATGCGGAGTCCGAATATGCAATTTTTATCTTTATACTCGCATGCATTCTGACGCTGTGCTACCGAAAACCAGCAGTAAAACGCATTGAGAGGACTCTTCTTTGAGTCCTCTCCATTATGTGCGTGAGCTCAGGAGTCCTGCTGGTTTGTCGGAGCACAGTGTCATGATGCATGTGAGTATGACAATACAGATTGCGTAGTTGGACTCGGGGCCCCTTTAATATTCTGCACACTTACCTGATGTAGATCCTCTGACTGTCGCGCTGGGCTTTATTACGGACGGATCAGGCCGAGATCACAGCTAGCGTCCTGACGGGCAGCTTCACAGCGAGTGGGCTGTCGGTCAAGACCACCATCTGCGGCTCATAGCCTGTGCGGCACTGTCTGCTACCAGGAGTCAGACCCCCACCAATCTGATATTAACGGCATGTGTAGTAAGCCATTACCATGCCGCTGACATCCTTTGTCGAGGAGCCGGGACACCCCCGCGCTCATTCGATGGATGGGTTTGGCCAACTTCCTACGTGTACGGACACCTTTATATTGGGTGAAGGTTTGTGCTTTTAAAGTAAAATTTGATTTTTTTTTTTTTTTTTTACAAGGATTTTATGAAAAATTGCATTCGGGGGACTAGCCGGGATTTACCCAAGCTTTTTCTTGTGATCCTCTTCCTATGTTCGGCCTCCGTATATCGCAGTGCCGCAGACAGTAACAAATGACGTACACGAAGCCGGGCAGGAAAGACATTAATCTCTTGGTTCAGGAGAATGTTCCCAGCGGCAGGTCCCTGACACCAGATCAATGTCGGAGATGTAGGGGGGGGGGCAGATGGCGGGTATAATTGTAAAGCATTGAACTCTGGCACCGCACAATGACTGTAGGGTTTATAATTGATCCCGCAGCCCAGGGTGATATTGCAGAAGATCAGAAACCCGGCAATATGTCATGTATAGAGCTGCAGAGGGTGTCTTGTCATCACCATAGCCAAGGGCCCTTGACAAGTGGGGGCCCACAGATCCTTATCTGTTTTAGCACCCCGTATAGGGGTATTCCGACAATAAATCTTTACGGTATATCCCTGCTTTAAAGTCCTCCTCTGTTGGGATGCCTTTCACCCTGACAGAACCCAGCAGCAAGGAAGAGGAGACGTGAGATGTCCCGACAGGTGGGTGTGGCCCTTCATTATATAGATCAGCCATTAAGACAACCCCGGGGTGTATTGTGCTTTGTAAGGGGCCCATGAACTTTAACAGCCAGGGGCCCAGATAACCTGCCCGCACCCAGTCTACGTATATCATTATTTAATAAGTGGGTTTCTGGTGTGGGTTGCTCTTTCTTTTGCTGTCCTCTTCCATTATCTGCTCCTCTTCTTCCTTAAATCCTGCTTCTCATTCTTTCCTTAACTAGATCATCCCATGCTTAACCCCCTCCCCTCCCCCCACTCCTCCTCCTTTTCTTACCATCCCATCCTCCTCCCATGCTTAACCCCCTCCCCCCACTCCTCCTCCTTTTCTTACCATCCCATCCTCCTCCCATGCTTAACCCCCTCCCCTCCCCCCACTCCTCCTCCTTTTCTTACCATCCCATCCTTCTCCCATGCTTAACCCCCTCCCCCCACTCCTCCTCCTCCTTTTCTTACCATCCCATCCTTCTCCCATGCTTAACCCCCTCCCCCCACTCCTCCTCCTCCTTTTCTTACCATCCCATCCTCCTCCCATGCTTAACCTCTGTTTCCACCCTTCAAATCAAGTGTATTGTCTGTCCAGGATGATTGTGACACTCCTTCCCCCTCTTTTACAATAAGCGCACTATACAGTATAAAGCTTCACATAACTGCTGCAGAACCTCATAATACACACCTCAGCTGCTGCAGAACCTCATTATACACACCTCAGCTGCTGCAGAACCTCATAATACACACCTCAGCTGCTGCAGAACCTCATAATACACACCTCAGCTGCTGCAGAACCTCATAATACATACCTCAGCTGCTGCAGAGCCTCATAATACACACCTCTGCTGCTTAGAATCTGATAATACACACCTCAGCTGCTGAGAACCTCATAATACACATCTCAGCTGCTGCAGAGCCTCATAATACACACCTCAGCTGCTGCAAAACCTCCTAATACACACCTCAGCTGCTGCAGAACCTCATAATACACACCTCAGCTGCTGAGAACCTCATAATACACACCTCAGCTGCTGAGAACCTCATAATACACACCTCAGCTGCTGCAGAACCTCATAATACACACCTCAGCTGCTGCAGAACCTCATAATACACACCTCAGCTGCTGCAGAACCTCATAATACACACCTCAGCTGCTGCAGAACCTCATAATACACACCTCAGCTGCTGCAGAACCTCATAATACACTCCTCAGCTGCTGCAGAACCTCATAATACACACCTCAGCTGCTGCAGAACCTCATAATACACACCTCAGCTGCTGCAGAACCTCATAATACACACCTCAGCTGCTGCAGAACCTCATAATACACACCTCAGCTGCTGCAGAACCTCATAATACACACCTCAGCTGCTGCAGAACCTCATAATACACACCTCAGCTGCTGCAGAACCTCATAATACACACCTCAGCTGCTGCAGAACCTCATAATACACACCTCAGCTGCTGCAGAGACCTCATAATACACACCTCAGCTGCTGCAGAACCTCATAATACACACCTCAGCTGCTGCAGAACCTCATAATACACACCTCAGCTGCTGCAGGACCTCATAATACACACCTCAGCTGCTGCAGGACCTCATAATACACACCTCAGCTGCTGAGAACCTCATAATACACACCTCCGCTGCTGCAGAACCTCATAATACACACCTCAGCTGCTGCAGAACCTCATAATATGCACCTCAGCTGCTGCAGAACCTTATAATACATACCTCGGCTGCTGAGAACCTCATAATACACATCTCAGCTGCTGCAGAACCTCATAATACACATCTGGGCTGCTGCAGAACCTCATAATACACACCTCTGCTGCTGCAGAACCTCATAATACACACCTCAGCTGCTGCAGAACATCATAAGGCACACCTCAGCTGCTGCTTTGTCATCCAGTAACTTATTGAAGTTTTCCCATTTTTCCTATCGAGCTGTTGTGCAGCCAGGACTGTGCGGTGTCTAGCTGTGCTCATCTCCATGCAGCCCTACGTCCGAGCAGCGAGCCTCTCAGGGCTGGACCCTGTTCCTTTAAGATGTTCAGTCACCTCGATGTCTTGGCTCATTTAGCGGCATGTTCACCATAAACAGCGACACAAGCTGCCAGCACATTACAGCGAGCGGCCCAAACCTGGAGCTCGGAGAAGGGGCAGCCTCATTATACATGCTGTGTGATGTCTCCCCAGCGCGGCTGCTGGACGGCACACCTGAATAATTTACTGTAAAGTGTCTGCGACATTAATCCTTATCACTGCCTCTAATGAGATGGATCGCGTCAGTATCACTCAGTGTCGGCTCTGGGAAAAACACTCTGCTACCTGCTCATGTCTAATATACGGTCCAGTCCTATTAATATGACCAGCAGCTAATATCCGGAGTCACCGCCGTGTGCAGCACAGACAGCAGCTGGGGGGACTCTAAGGTCCAGGTAGGTTGTCACAGGTATCTGAAGCCATGCTGACTGCAGAGCATCCCACAGCTGCTGGAGGGGTGAGGGTGAGGGTCCACGTGACCATCGGGGTGGTCCCACAGATGCTTAATTGGGTTAAAGTCTGAGGAATTAGCAGCCCAGGGTAGCTCTTGGAAGTCTTGGTCATGCTCTGCCAACCAATGTCGGACACTTCTAGCCGTGTGACATGTCACATTGTTTTGCTGGAAGATCCCGTCCACCCCGGGGGAGACAATCAGCATGTATGGGTGTACGTGATCGGCAGGGATGGATTCATACCCAGATCAGTGTAGAGTGCCTTCCACATAGATATATGGCCTAGAGAATTCCAGGAGAACCTTCCTCAGACCATAACGCTGCCTCCACCAGCTTGTGTTCTTCCTCTCCTGACAGGCCAACGTCCATCCGGTCCATGAAGCAGAAAACAAGACTCATCCGAGAAGACAACCCTTTACCAATCAGCGGCGGTCTAAGGCCTCTCGTGTGCCCCCCATGGCCGTATTGTGGCCCACATACGGTGGGTCCGCAATACACGGGGTACCGGCCGTGTGCATTCCGCATCACAGATGCAGACCCATTCACTTGACTGGGTCCACCAATCCGGAGATGCGTAACGGAATCCTAAGGAAGCGCTACAGAGTGCTTTCATGGGGTTCTGTTCCGCAAAAAGACAGAATTTTTTGCAGAACGGAGGTATCGTGGAACCCATTCAAGTGAATGGGGTCGCGATCTGCATGCGGCTGGCCCACGGTCTGTGCCCGTGCATTGTGGACCCCAATTTGCAGTCCGCAGCACAGGCACAGCCGGCACACGTTTGCGTGCCAGAGGCCTAATTCCGATACTGCTGTGAAAAGTCAAGCCTTATCTGCAACTTTAGCCGAGGTGCAGTGACCATCTATCTGCTTCGGGGTCCCATATGCAGTAGGGGGTCACTGAACTGTGGTGTTAGACACACGTCTGGTAGCCCCCTCCTCTGTAGCGGGTCTGTTCATCCTCGCACACCTTCATAGCTGACATCCACCTCTCAGATCAATGGCTCTGCCGTAGGTAGCACTGGTGAGATCGTACACAAGATATGCTGGCAGGCCGGGCTCATCCCTGAGCAGTAACTTCAGCGCCCGGACGCAGTGCAGTCAGGCTCTGCTCCTCTCAATCCCATAAGGAGCTGTAGAAGTGGCTGCAAGTGTCCCAATCACATGTTAGGATGGGATGACAGGAGCCATTTTGATATATTCCTGGTGGACCCCTTTAAAGAGAAGTCAAAATCTGTCTGTGCTAGCTCCCTCTAGTGGTGGCTGCAGACCACTAGGCAGCAATTATGGATTTTTGTATTAGGAAAAAAAAAACGGAGCACCTATAACGATATGTTTTGAAGCAAATCCAAGTCGTTTCCATAACTTTTGGAAAGTCTGGTGGTTAAAAAAATAATAATTTTACTTTTTCTTTCGTTTTTTTTTTTTTAGAGGGTTTATGTTTACTTTGCTGTGTGTTTTTATTCCTTGTAGAATTGTGCGTTGTGAAACGAAAAAGAGGACGACCTAAAGGGTCCACGAAGAAATGCATCGCTGAGGAGGAGCCCACAGAGACCAATGGAAGCCTGCCTAAAGAGGACACCGAGGAGGGACGCCTGTCCCCGGAGCCTGTGCCGGACAGCTTGGAGTGCCGGAAATGCAGCCGAACGTTCTCCAACCTCAGACAGCTGACAAAACACATCTGCATCATCGTGTTAAATGACGATGAGGATGTCACTCAAGGTGGGTGAGCGAATGATCACTTATGGGAGCCGAGCTGCAGCGCCCCGGCACGGCCACCGATGGAGCCTTCTGGCTTCCACTCTGTCCACCCTATAGTTTCCGGCACCTCGGCCACCGGAAGCAGCCGATCGGTGCCGGGGGTTGGGCTCTCACCAGTCTGGTATTGATGACCCGTCCTGAGGATAGGTTATCAATAGTGTTGAGTGAATTAAAGTCTACGAAGTGGACTTTGATCTGAATTTCGGGTAATACAATTCGCCGCATAGCCAAAATTTCCCTGTGCTTTGTGGTAGCGAATTAATTTTCCCTGAATGGCGGTAAAAGACACAAAAAAAAATGCATCTTTGAATTGAATAGGTAAAATTTCCTTGTGCTTATACATAGCAGCTAATCTGAGAAGCAGAGCTGCTGTGTAAAGGATGGAGGACAGAGCATCGAGATAAAGGGGTAGTCGGGGAATTAGATGGGCGAGAGTCCAACTCCTGGGACTCCCACCGATCAGTTGTTAGAAGAGCCCGGGCGCTCCATGAGTACCAAGAACCTCTTCGTAGGTCATGTGACATCACCGTACACCGGCCACATGGCCTAGTAGCAGCTCAGCCCCATTCCAATCAATAGTGCTGAGCTGCAATACCAAGCACAGCCACTATACCATGTAAGGCGCTGTGCTTGGAAAGCTGCCGGGAGCCTGCATCACTCACTAGAGCTCCGGTGCGCAGCAGCTCCCTGTAACAGCTGATCGGCGCGGATACCCCTGACAATGGGACAATGATGAGCTATTCTGAGGATAAGTCATCATTATTGTTTCCAGGTTAACCCCCTTTAAGACCCTCTTTAAACAGATGGTGGATTCCAGACTACTTCAGACTCCAACAGAGAGTGCAGCTAAGTTGGAGTCTGAACATGGCTGTGTCCTAGCGCATCCAACACTAAACACAGTGAATCGAGTACGTGTTATGAATTTATCTGGACATTTCCTTTAAATGGGTTGCTTCCACAAACAGCGCCACGCCTGTCCATGGGTTGTGTCTGGTATTGCAGCTCGACCCAATTCAAGTGACTGAGGCTCAGTTGAAATTCCATATGCAGCCTATGGACTGGGTAGGTGCTGTGTCTGGGAGAAAGCAGCCATGGTTTTTATCTCATACAGGCCCTTAACATGTCGAAATATATTTGTTTCTTTGGCTTTTTATTAGCCAACGACTTCGAGGGGAAGTTTATTTTGCCAGATAATGAAAAGGAGAAGGAAAAACAGCCAAAGAGATCGCGCCTGCAGAAAACGGAAAAAGCGCTGCAGCCGAAAGATACCGAGAGACCCCAAGGAGTGAATCCCATCGTCAGCGTTCTTTTGACGGCTCACGAGGCTATTCCAGGTATCGGTCTGTTCTAGGTTTAGGGGTGACGCCCCCAAACTATATCTAATATATCACTTACTGTAGGGCTGAAACGATTACTCGATTGAGTCGAGTAATTCGACACAACAAAATTTTTGGCATCGAGGATTTGTTTGTGTCATGTGACCACGGAGACGAAGTGAAGAGCTTGCTATTACTCACCGCTCCGTGGTCACCCGCCGGCCCGTACCGCCCTGCACTTTCCTCCTGACACATGGTGAGGACGAAGTGCATGTAAGCGTGCGCTTATACACTGCCGCTGTGTGACGTCAGGACGACAGTGCAGCGCGCGGAGAAGAAGATGGACGAGCCGTGGAGCGGCGCCCTTACAGGAGAGGTAAGTATTTTATTTCACTGGTGCTGGGGACATGGCTAGGATGGGGAGATGGTGCACTGGGGGTGGGGGGGTTCAGCCTGATGGATGGGGGGGGCAGCTGATGAGTTTTTATAAAGGAAAAAGTTATTTTAAATTTTTTTTTGAGTACTCGATTAATCGTTGGATTAGTCGAAGGAATACTCGATTGCAAAAATAGTTGATGGAACAATTTAGCTATTTAGGGTTGGTTCACATCACGTTTTTACCATCCTTTTAACGTATACAAAAAAACATATACATTAAACGAATCCTTCAGACTGATGCCATACACCGGCATCCGTTCACCATAGAGTTCCGTTGTTAAAAATTTTTTACGTGGTGTGCTATGTTTTTGTATCCCTTTTTTTGTAACGTATAGATCAAACGGAGACCTAAAGCGTCATGTGAACCCTCCCTAAGGCCCCATTCACACATCCGCAATGTTCGTCCGCACCCGTTCCGCAAATTTGCGGAACGGGTGCGGACCCATTCATTTTGAATGGGGACGTGATGGATGCGGAGAGCACACATTGTGCTCTCCGCATCCGCATTTGTGGAGCGCACCGCCGATCTTCCGGCCGGAGGCTCCGCAATAATATAGAGCATGTCCTATTCTTGATCGCAATTGCGGACAAGTATAGGCATCTCTATGGGACTGGCAGGAAGGTGTGTTGCGGATCCGCAAAACACTACGGACGTGTGAATGGGGCCTTATATGTCCCTATAATAAGGATGCATTCAAGAATTTTGACAGTTACCTACATAGTATACCGCCACCTGGTGTTCAGAATGGAAAGTGATGTGCACATCCACCCAGTGAGCCATTAGAAATGGCGTTCTCCTCCGCTTGTCCCAGAAGGGCTATAGCTGAGAGACCATCCTTCTGCAGGGAAATAAGAGGGGGCTACATGTTCTGAAATATCACTTAGATATTGGTAGGGGTCCGACCTCCGGGAGAACATTGTAATGTCAGATATTCTTCAACATTTTCCTTTCTCTCCTTGGAAGGAGCCACACGAATAGTTCCCATAGAAGCTGCAGCTCCAGCGGTGGAGCCAGAGGTGAACACGCAGACGGCGGATCCAGAGCCGGGGCTGAAGAGAGGATACCAGGAATACGCCATCCCGCAAGTCCCTCAGGAACAGGCCGCCCACTCCAGCAGGTTGCACGGCTTTATGCTTCTTTAGTTGTCGTCTTTTTGCTGTATGTCCTCAGAGATGTCGGTGGCTTTTATGCAAGTCACGGCTGGCACCAGAGATACAAGAGGGCACCGGCCTCAGATCGGTGTAATACACAGAAACGTGTTCCGCTAGTGATGGGGCATAATACGGACACGGAGAAATTTAGCAGTAAATTTATTATGGACATTCGCAGCTCCTGATGTGGCCCATTTCGGGAAGGCCGAGCGGGCCTCTGCTTGACAGGTTCACAGAGGAAGGGGGCTCCCTCCCCCATCGGGCCGCTGCTCTGTTGTGGCAGCGTCACGATGGTTACCATGGCAACCGGACGCCTACTCAGGCTTCCGGCTTGCCATGGTATAGCTAAGCCTGATCAGGCTCCTGCTATAGGCCGGAGGCTGATCAGACTGTGTAAAGTCACAATACTCTGCAGTACACTATGTAGGATCTCCAAGGACCAAGTGGGTCTAGGTAAAAGAAATTTAAGTAAAAAAAAAAAAATCTAACTTATAATTATAGTTGATTAAAAAAATAAAATACACCACACATGTTTGATATCACCGCGTCCCTAATGACCTGATCTATGAAAGGGTCATGTGACTTTCCCCGCACGGTGAACGCCATAAAAAAAAAAAAAGAAAAACTATGTTGGAATTGAAATTTTGCCCACCTCCCTACCCAAAAAAGGTATTAAAAATGATCGAAAAAAGTCTCAGAATGGCCTGGATAAGTAAAAGCGTTTTAAAGTTATCACCACATAAAGTGACACTGGTCAGATTTGCAAAAAATGCCCTGGTCCTGAAGGGGTTAACATACCCAAGACAGATCTGTCATGAACTTCATTGAAAGTCAATTGCATTGTAGGTCATGACGGATCCGTTTTGCTCCGCAGCCCATGACAGAAAGAAAACCGCAGCATACTGCTTTGCTCTCCATTATGGGAACGCAACCAATCGGAACGGAATGCGTTCTGTTGTACTCCCGTTCTGTTCGGTTACGTTTTGTCCCCATTGACAATGAATGGGGATAAAACGGAAGCGTTTTTCTTCGGTATTGAGACCCTATGACGGATCTCAATACCGGAAAGTAGGCTAGTGTGAAAGTAGCCTAATTCACGTACCTTATTTACATATTGCCTGAATTATCCATAGAACATCGATCTCTTCCTCCGGTGCACTGATGTTGTGGGGAGACGTCTCGCTCCTGGGGTATAGTTTGCTGGTTTTGTTGCCTTTAATGCCGGGCAGGGGAAATAAAGTTGAGTAGTTGTCGCCAATAGATCTGTCAGGTGCTGGATTGATGTGCAGAGCCGCGGCCGGTGGGGGCGTGCAGCCGGAGTTTAGCACTAGATTTGAGAAGCCGCTCTCCGGAGGGGTCTAACTTCAGCTGCTTTAATTTCCCTCAGATGTAGATCAGAGCCCCGAAGACGCTTCTGCAATCAGACGCTCTCCCTCGGCGCTGACAACTTTTAGATTTACAATTAGGAAGTTCAGCAAGTGCTAGTGAAGAAGATTAATGGGGGGAGACACAAGTCCAGATAAACGTTATTTCCCAAATTGCTGGAGAGCTCACGAATATGTTCCTGTAAGGGATTCGTGCTGTCATCGCTGGTAACCGGCTTTTATGTAATTACATAGCTCAGTGCGATGCTATCTGCCGGGAGCCAGTCATATACAATTTATAAAGGATCCCCCTCTACCATCAGCCCACCCAACCTATATCAGATCACACTGTGACAACCATTGCGGGATTGGTTTGCATTGCCATTCGGCGATCTTCATCTGTCAGAAGATGGATGACAACCAATATGGCGTCCATTACGTAGATGGAAAGCAGCTCTCCTTAGAGGTCTCCTTGTGTAACGGCAGGACATAAGCAATTTCCTTTTAAAAGGTCAAAGGCTTTTTCCCATCTCAGACAATGGGGGCATATCGCTAGGACCCGCACCTACAATGAGAACGGAGCGGGGAAATGAACGGAGGGTGCACCGCGCATGCGCAGACACCTTCCGTTCATTTCTATGGGGCTGACGAAAACTAGCTCGGCTATTTCCCTCTGCCCCATAGAAATGAATGGGAGCATGGCGCGCGCATGCGCGGTGCGCTCCCATTCACTTCTATGGGAGCAGCGCTTGGTGGTGGACGGACCCCGGGAAACCCGGGAGTCCTCCAGCCACAGTGCTCCCCGCTTCGTTCTCGTTGTAGGTGCGGGTCCTAGCGATATGCACCCATTGTCTGAGATGGGAATACCCCTTTAACCCCTTAAGGACTCGGGGTTTTTTCATTTTTGCATTTTCGTTTTGCGCTCTATGCCTTCCGAGAGCCATAACTTTTTTATTTTTACGTTCACATGGCCATATGAGGGCTTTATTTTTGCGGGACAAGTTGTACTTTCCAACGCCACCATTTAATATTGCATACGATGTAGTGGGAAGCGGGAAAAAAATTCCAAATGGGGTGAAATTGCAAAAAAAAAAACTCTACCACAATTTTACGGGTTTTTAAATTACGACGTTTGATGTGTGATAAAACTGACCATTTAGTTTTATTCTACAGGTCAGTACGAATCCGGCGATACCCAATATGTATAGTTTTTCTTGCGTTTTGAAAGTGGGAAATTCTTTATTTTATTTTTTTGTCGCCATATTTGACCCTATAACTTTTTGTAATTAAGTGTATGGCATTGTATGGGGGCTTATTTTTGCAGGCGATCTGAACTTTTAGTTGATACCATTATGGGGTGTGTGGGACTTTTGATCACTTTTAATTAATTTTTTGAGGAAATGAAGCGTTCAAAAATGGCGAATCCGCCATTTGAGCGCTTTTCCATTTTCTGTTTACCGTATGGGGAATATATTTTTATATTTTTATACCACGGGCGTTTTCGCACATTGCGACACCCATGATGTGTATTTTTAAAAAAAAAATTATTTTATTTAAATTTTGAGGAAGGGGTGATTTGAATTTTTAGGTTTTTTATTTATTTTTTTATTTTTATTTCTTTTATTTATCTTTTACACTTTTATATGGGTCCCATAGGGACCTATATAAATCAGTCATCTGATTGCTTCTAACATAAACTCCAATACACTTGTATTGGAGTTTATGAGACTCACTACTTTCCTATGAAGCCTAACAAGGGCCCATAGGAAATAGTGAATGATAGCCTCAAGCTGAATGAAAGGCTTGAGGCTATCATAGCAGCTCCGATTCTCCGATCACCACTAGGGAGCCGGAGAGCTGCGAAAGTTTACTTTCGGTTTAGCGCGCGCAGATGCCGTGGTCGAGGTTGACCACGGCATCTGCGCAGGTTAAATGATTCTGCGATCGGCATCGCTGCCGACCGCGATCATTAGCCGCGGGGGTCAGCTACAGGAAACAGCCGGACCCCCGCAGCGATCGCGCCCACAGAGGGCAGGAGCGGGCGCCATACTTAGGGATCGGACCCATGACTTACCCATACGTCATGGGTCCTTAAGGGGTTAAAGGGGTTGTCCCATGAAAAATATTCTACAGTTTTCAAACCAGCGCCTGGACCTGAATAATTTTGTAATTACATGTAATTAAAATTTTAGCATAGCCACTGAGTTATTCAAGAAAATGTACCTGTATAGCGCCACCTGCTGTTTGTTCTTTTCTTATTTCCTTGTCCCGCTCACTGAGACGGCCGCACATGCTCAGTGTCATCCTTCAACTGCCTCCTGAGCTGTGATGGGGAGAGCTGAGACACGCCCCCTGAGCTGTGATGGGGAGAGCTGAGACACGCCCCCTGAGCTGTGATGGGGAGGTGAGACACGCCCCCTGAGCTGTGATGGGGAGAGCTGAGACGCGCCCCCTGAGCTGTGATAGGGAGGTGAGGCACGCCCCTGAGCTGTGATGGGAGAGCTGAGACACGCCCCTGAGCTGTGATGGGGAGGTGAGACACGCCCCTGAGCTGTGATGGGGAGAGCTGAGACACGCCCCTGAGCCGTGATAGGGAGAGCTGAGACACGCCCCTGAGCTGTGATAGGGAGAGCTGAGACACGCCTCCTGAGCCGTGATAGGGAGAGCTGAGACACGCCCCTGAGCTGTGATGGGGAGAGCTGAGACCACGCCCCTGAGCTGTGATGGGGAGAGCTGAGACACGCCCCTGAGCTGTGATAGGGAGAGCTGAGACACGCCCCTGAGCTGTGATGGGGAGAGCTGAGACACGCCCCTGAGCCGTGATGGGGAGAGCTGAGACACGCCCCCTGAGCTGTGATGGGGAGAGCTGAGACACGCCCCTGAGCCGTGATGGGGAGAGCTGAGACACGCCCCTGAGCTGTGATGGGGAGAGCTGAGACACGCCCCCTGAGCTGCAGATGGGAGAGCTGAGACACGCCCTGAGCTGTGAGCGGGAGAGCTGAGACACGCCCCTGAGCTGCAGCGGAGAGCAGAGACACGCCCCCTGAGCCGTGATGGGGAGAGCTGAGACACGCCCCCTGAGCCGTGATGGGGAGAGCTGAGACACGCCCCCTGAGCCGTTATGGGGAGAGCTGAGACACGCCCCCTGAGCCGTGATGGGGAGAGCAGAGACACGCCCCCTGAGCCGTGATGGGGAGAGCAGAGACACGCCCCCTGAGCTGCAGCGGGGAGAGCAGAGACACGCCCCCTGAGCTGCAGCGGGGAGAGCAGAGACACGCCACCTGAGCTGCAGCGGGGAGAGCTGAGACACGCCCCCTGAGCTGTGATAGGGAGAGCTGAGACACGCCCCTTGAGCTGCAGCAGAAAAGACACTCCCCTGAGCTTTCAGCTTGATATAAATCTAGCAGAGCAATGAATGGGGAGATCTCTGGATCCATGTGAGGTACAGGGCTGGTTCTAGCTTTGTTAGAGATTTTGTCATGTGCTACATGATTTTCATTTTTTACATCAGTCATGGGACAACCCCTTTAAGTAGGTAGGATTGTCATTCAGAAGTCTAGTGAGGCTTGGTGACGACCCCTTTAGTAGCTGTGTTTGCCCAGATTTCCCTATGTAATGAGAGGGAACCTGTCGCTGTTACCCCGGGCACAGTGCCGTGTAGGACTAGCTCAGTTAGCTCACTTAGAGATCCATTACTTCATTCTCAAAAAAAGAAGTTTAAGTCCATATGCAGATGAGTTGTTAGGTGCACCTAGGGCGGGTCCAAGACACTGTGTGCACCCTTGCTCCTCCTACTTCCCCTGCCAGCCTCTCCCTCTCCTTCTTGATTGACAGGGCTAGGTTCCTGCATTGTCCTCTCTCCAGGCCATGTCGGGAAAAGGGATTAGCTGGAAGAGGATGCAGGAGGAGCAAGGGTGCACAGAGTAGCTTGGGTCCGCCCTTGGTGCACTTATCTGCTTATTTGCATATGGAGCAATGAAGCAACAGATCGCTAAGTAAAAGGTATCATTACATTTAGCCGAGCTAGCCCTACAAGACATCATGCCTGAGAATTTCCTGGTGACACATCCCTTTAAGGATTGCCTAAATGAAATTTGAACGTATGGACATTGAGATGTGTAAGAAGAAGGGTAAAGTTAAAGGGGTTCTCCGAGCCGTTCTGTTATGGCATCTAGAGACGCTGGTGTGCCCTGTGCTTGACAAGTGTCCTATTACAATAAGGGCTCATGCACAAGAACCTATTTTTTTCCGTTTCAGTTTTTTACAGGTCCTTATTCGGAACCATTCCGCAAAAAAAAAAAAAACTGAAATCACTCCGTGTGCATTTAGTTTCCGTCTGTTCCGCAAAACAATAGAATATGTCCTATTCTTGTCTTGTGGACAACGACCGACCTTGTTACAACGGTTCCACATAAAAAATGGATCCAACATGGATGTCGCACGAACGCCATCCATTTTTTTTGGGGGGGGGGGGGCGGGATCCGTGTTTTGTGGACTGCAAATATAAATACGGTTGTGTGCATGAGCACAATGCTTGCTGGGCGCCGGACCACCCGACGTACTGCAATATCTCTTCACAATCACATCTGATGAGAAGCATGGGCTGGACCAGTCTTTTAAAGGGGTTTTCCAGGATTACTATGCCCCTTACCAAATATGCACATGTAGGTGCGCGCCCCATGTACGTGTCCCCTGTGATTTTTCTTTTTCAATTTGAGTCCCCGTTTTCATGTAAACCAGTCCCCCTGCTTTGTTCCCATCCTGTATCTAGCACTTTCTGTTGCTGTATCCAACCAAACCCATCATGCACTGCTCCTTCAGCTTCAGCACCGCCCCTAGTTTATAGCTCCTCCCACTCAGTTACAGAGTCACTCCCCTGCCACTGCCCCGCCCATGGACACATCATCACAGGAAATAAGAGAGAGCAGCATGGACATGGTCATGTGACCATGTTTAAAGGAATACTCACTTATGAAGGTTGCTGTAAATTTGTGAGTATTTTAGAAGATGTTGATGTAAACTGGAAAACCCCTTTAAGGAAAATTCTCTTCCAAATCTCTTCAAATGCTTAATATTTTTTTTCTTTTCAGGGCAGGTCCAAACCAGCTAAAAATTTTCACTTGCGAATATTGCAATAAGGTCTTCAAATTCAAGCACTCTCTCCAGGCCCACCTGCGCATTCACACCAATGAGAAGCCCTACAAGTGCCTGCTGTGTAACTACGCCAGTGCCATTAAAGCCAACCTGAGCGTCCACATGCGCAAACACACAGGGGAGAAGTTCAGCTGCGACCACTGCTCCTTCAGCTGTCTCAGCAAAGGTCACCTGAAGGTCCACGTGGAGCGCGTCCACAAGAAAATCAAGCAGCACTGCCGCTTCTGCAAGAAAAAGTACTCCGATGTCAAGAACCTCATCAAACACATCAAGGAAACTCATGACGTGCTGGACAAGAAGGTGAAGGACAACTTGGATGAACTCAGGTTACTGACCCGAGAGGGAAAGAGACAGCTCTTGTACGACTGTCACATCTGTGAGCGCAAATTCAAAAACGAGCTGGAAAGGGACAGACACATGCTGGTCCACGGAGACGAGAGACCGTTTGCTTGCGAGCTCTGTGACCACGGGGCCACAAAGTATCAGTCTCTCGAGCTCCACGTACGGAAGCACCCCTTCGTCTACGTGTGCTCCAGTTGCTTCAAGAAGTTTGTCAGCACCGTTAGATTAAAAGCTCACATCAAAGAGTTTCACCCAGATCTTCAGGAGGACATGATCTTTAGAACTTCCATTAATCAGAGTTTTTACCTCCTGGAGCCTGGGAGTGACATCCAGCAAGAGGCTCTTGGCGACGTCGATGGTGAGGCTCAGCTAGACTACAACGCACCGTCTTCCATACCGATTCCCCCAACATCGGTACGAAACATCGAACAATCTCAGAACTCTACTGCCGAAAGGGTTGGTTTACTGCCAGGCCAGGAATCGCAGCCACTTGTATCTGAGCAACCGGGTCATTTACCAGATTGCGCAATATCAAAGCTAGCAGGCTCCCCAGACGTGTCTGCGGAGGTGTCAAGTGAAGATCTTCTTCGTGGTTTGACAGAGAAAGATAATGATAATTTTTATGCTAATCTCGGAAACGATCAAGGCGAAAGCAACCAATCCGGAGCAGTCAATCATGTCACAAGCGAGTCGAGACCCCCGGCGGTAGACCCTTTAGCCGACCAGATTTCATATGGACATCATGAAAGTGGAAGCCAAGAAGGCCCAAAGGACACTACTGGAGACGGAACGCGTAGGGCTCCCCCCTCCGGCACACCCAGTGCCTGCAAACTCTGGAGAGACTGCAGCCTTTATGACTATCTTGAATGGACTGCACAAGAGACAGTTGTCGGTGGCCTTGTTTCAGAAGATCAGGAAGATTTACGGGGACCTGGAGTGCGAATACTGCGGTAAGGATGGAGAACTATTACGGTTAGGATTTTATGCGGGTTTTCAGTTCTGATTTCGGGCTGAAATCTGCAAGCATGCACTATCCTGCGAATGGGGTTTTCGGCAATGCCGTTCACGTTCCGGGAGGGGGGGGGGGCCAATAAATCTGCGAGTGTAAGGACTTTCACGCAGAAAGCAAAATGATCTCCTTGAACGGGGTTAATCCTTGCTCATATCTGCAACTTATGCGGTGAATCCTCTCTATACATGTCGGATTTGCAACTTTTTGCAATTCCGACATGTGGTGAGGATGTCCTAAAGGGGTAATCTTATCAGGTGACTTATATTTCTATTACTTTGTGACTGGTCGGAGTCCAACCACTAGGATCCGCACCGATCCCGGAGAATTAAGGGGCTGTTTTTCCCTACGGTAGCCGGCTGCTCAGGGAACCGTAATGCATCTCCCTACAAGTAAATGGATCCGGTACAGCAATGTAGCCAGGACCATCGCTGTATTTAGGCAAAATGGGCTAAATCAGTGCTGCGGCCCCTTCATTCTCAGGAGCGGTGAGGGTTAGGGTACTTTCACACTTGCGTTATTCTTTTCCGGCATTGAGTTCCGTCCTCGGGGCTCTATGCCGGAAAAGAACTGATCAGGCGTATTCCAATGCATTCTGAATGGATAGAAATCCGTTCAGTTTTCATCAGGATGTCTTCCGTTCAGTCACTGTCAGGCATTTTGGCCGGACATAATACTGCAGCATGCTGCTGTATTATGTCCGCCCAAAATGCCTGATCAGTCGCCGGAATGCCGGATCCGGCATTAATTTACATTGACTTGCATTAGTGCCGGATCCGGCATTGAGAAACAACTGAAGGACGGATCCATCCATCCGCATAACAAGCAGGGGGACGGATCCGTTCTTGCAATGCATTTGTAGATGGATCCGCACCCGGATCCGTCTACAAATGCTGTCAGTTGTCACACTGAACGGCGGATTCGGCAGGCAGCTCCGACAACGGAACTGCCTGCGGGATCACACTAACGCTAGTTAGGTCCGAACTCCACCGATGTCTTATCCTAGCAACACGCCTTCGCTTTATCAGGTGGGAATAACCTGTAGGGTACTGAGCTAGATGCGCATGGTCCTGGAATTTAGACTGAACCGGTCTACACGGAGTGCCTCCAGAATAACTGATTCGCTGGAACAGTTGGCTTCAGTTTGCTTTCTTCTTTTACCACCACAACCTTCCCCCAACCTCAAAGTAGAGTTCTGCCCCCCACTCCTTGTTATATACAATGCATTCAGAAAGTCTTCAGACTCCTCACGGTTTTTTTATGTTTCGGCCTTGTGCTAAAATAAAAAAAATAAAAAATGTTTTCACCGTCATTCTGCACCCATGTGACAACAGAATGTTCGAAATTTTTGCCAATTTATTAAAAAGGAAAAACTAAAATCTTGCGTTGACATAAGTATTCAGACCCTTTACTCAGGACTTAGTTGGAGCCCCTTTGGCAGCGAGTCCAGCCTCCGGTCTTCTTGGCGATGATGCCACAAGGTCTCCACACCTTCTCTGCAGATCCTCTCAGGCTCTGTCAGGTTGGATGCAGACCATCGTTTTACCACCATTTTCTGGTCTCTCCAGAGATGTTCGTCAGTATTAGATCTGCGGGGGTCCAATCAGCTGTTCGAAGAGGCCTTGAGTGCCGCAGACCATGTGACATCCCGGTACATCGGTCATATGGCCTACTTGCAGCTCAGCCCTATTCAAGTCAATGGGACTGAGCTGCAATACCAAGCACAGCCACTGTGTGATGTACGGCGCTGTCCTTAGAAATCAGCTGGGAGCCAGCGTCACTCCCTGAAACATCTGATCGGTGAGAATGCTGGGACTTGGACCGCCGCTGGTGTGATAACAATGACTTATCCTGAGGACTTATCCTATCTTTTCCAGGATAACCCCTTGAAGAATATCTCTGTACTTTGCTCCATTCAGCTTCCCCTGCACCCTGAACAGTCTCCATGCCCCCCCCCCTCCATGGCTGGGTAGTATTGGGCCGGTGATGAGACGCGCCTGGTTTTCTCCAAACACATAGAATTGAGGCCTAACAATTTAATCTTGGTTTCATTAGACCAGAGCATCTTGTTTCTCACAGTCCGAGAGTCCTCTAGGTGCCTGCAGACTGTCATGTGTCCTTTTCTGAGGAGAGGCTTCTTTCTGGTCCCTCTGCCATAAAGCCCATATTGGTGGAGGCTGCAGTGATGGTTGACCTTCTAGAAGTTTCTCCCATCTGCACCCAGGATCTTTGGAGCTCAGCCAGGCTAACCCACGTGCTTTAGGTGTGGTATTGGGATGACGCGCTCGTTCTGCTTTTTTACAGGTAAGCTGTTCTGGTATCAGGTCCACTACGACATGCACGTGCGGACACACACCCGGGAGCATCTGTACTACTGCTCTCAGTGCAGCTACTCCTCCGTCACCAAGAACTGCCTCAAACGTCACGTCATACAGAAGCACAGCAACCTGTCCATGAAGTGTCCGGCCCCCGGCTGCAGCTACTCCAGTCCGGACAAGTATAAGCTACAAGCCCATCTGAAAGTCCACGCCGAGCTGGTAAGTCGGTGCACGGAGGCCTCGGACCCCGTGCTTTACTCCTGCTTTTATTTTCTGATACTTTATTATTTGAGCAGCATTATACGGGACTGCAAGGTTTACCTTATAGCATGCACCGGAATTATGGACACGGAGAGTGTACCGAGCATGCTTTGTGTGCTGCAGAATCACTGTACAGGGAGGGGGAGAAGCTGAGCTTGCCATCAGTCCCTTAGCGACATGTGACGTACAGATAACATCACATTCATGCAGGGAGTGAATGGAGAGGTTAGATTGTTGGGGCCTCTTTGCTGTGGGTCACAGAGGGATTATTATTATGGACGCTCACTTTACATGATGCTGCGCATGTGCAAGATTTTACCGCAGCGGCCGGGCGACGTCCACACATCAAGGAGGAGGGGAGGAGCAGGGCTCACTGAGAATGAGTGCGGCTGGGCTCCACGAATGCTCAGTACCGCCTCTTGGGCTTTTTTCAGGCTTATTAGCATGTTTGTAAAATCGTTTTCTTCAGGGTCACAAATCCATTTAGGTTACGTTCACATTCGCGTTTAACTTTTCCGGCAGAGGATCTCAATACAGAAGAAAAGCGCTTCCGTTTTGTCCCCATTCATTGTCAATAGGGGCAGAACTGAACAGAACGGAATGCGCCAAAATGCATTCTGTTCCTTTTGGTTGCGTTCCCATACCGCAAGTCAGTGCTGTCAGATCCGTTTTCCCGGACACAATAGAAAACGGATCCGTCCCCCATTGACTTACGATGGTTTTAATGCCGAATCCGTCTTGGCTTTTTTAATGATAATTCAACCGGATCCGTTCATAACGGATGCTGATGGTTATATTATCAGAAATGGAAGCGTTTTTGCTGATCCCTGCCGTATCAGGCAAAAACGCAAGTGTGAAAGTAGCCTAAGCAGGTACGATAAGACGCCTTTATTGTCACTGTACAATACAATGAAATGCTGTTTGGAGCAATCCTAGAGGCCACGGACAGAGGGACAAAGTCGCTTGATGCTGGTGACGGGTTCCCTTTAAGGACTGGGCCAGTTTTCATTTTTGCGTTTTCATCTTTCACTCTCTGCCTTTCCGGAGCCACAACATTTGTCTTTATTTTTCTGATCATTTAGCCGTATGAGAGCTTGTTCCTTGTAATGTCACCATTTTATATTGCATGCCATATAGTATGAATCTGGAAAAAATCCAACTGGGTGGAATTGGGGAAAAAAAAGCAATTCCGCCATAGTTTTATGGGTTTCATTTTTACAGCGTTTCCTATGCAGTAAAACTGGCCTGTTAACTCCAGTCTGTGGTCCGGTGCGATTACAGCAGTACCACATTTTTATAGAGTTTGTTGTATATTGGTACTTAAAAAAAAAACTAAAAGCTTTGAAAAAAAATAAAAATGTTTTTTTTTTTTTTTCGCATCACCGTATTCTGATCGCCATGACTTTTTTTTTATAATGACATCTACTGAGCTGTGTGGGTCTCACTTTTGTAGGATAATCCGTAGATTGTATTGATATCGGAGTGTATGACTTTATCACTTTTTATTAAATTTTTTGGGGAGGTGAAGCAACGAAAAAAACAGCAAATTGTCCATTTTGACTTTAATTTTTTTTCCTTTATGTCTTACGAATAAATACATTTTTCTATATTTTAATAGTACGGCCGTTTTTGGAAAACGGCAATGACTATGATCTTTACTTTTTTTAATTTATTTTTAATGTGGGGAAAGGGGGGGATTTGAAGTTTTATAAACTACTTTAGACTTTCCCCCCCCCCCCCTCTTTCTTAAGTCCCAGTAGGGGACCTGAACATGAGATCATGTGATCGCTTCTCCAATAGACTGCAGTGATATAGCATTGCAGTCTATTGGAGATTTGCTATGCTCCTATTGAGCCTTGCCTGTGACAGGCCTCTCTAAGATTGCGGGAGCCGTTCCAGCCCCGAGAGTGCAGCACTTGCAGAGAAACCCTCTCAGATGCCGTGGTCACAATTGACCATGGCATCTGAGGGGTTAAATGTCCGTGATTGTTTTTTCTGGCCAATCACAGATAACTCTGCTTTTGCTCTGTGCCTGTACAGCGCTCGTCCGTAAGGGGTTAAGCCGTTGTCATTGTTGTTCATTTGCAGCTTTTCTCCTCACCCCCTTTTGTGTCCACGTTCTCGCTCGTTAGGAATCCGAATTCCTGTGCTCTGTATGCCGCCAATGTCACTTTAACCTTAGACGTGCATCACAAGAAAACAAATGGTCTTGCCAAAAACAATTCCTTTTTAGCGGTTTTCCTTGCACGTTGGCGCTCTGCGCTGTATGAATGACAATATACTGTTTCCATAACTACAGCAGAAGGAACGCATGCCTGAAGAATCTGCATCCACATGTAATATCAGGACATTCGTACATTCGCCACACATGCTTCTTTAAAGGTGATGAATGAAGCAGTTTTGTTATGATTGCATTTGCCTCATTTTGGGCTAAAATATATTTTTTTTATTGGTCTTTATTAAAAATTGTCAGCAGTTTTTGTGATACTTGGGGTTAAAAATCAGCCTATTTGAGTCTGTCCCTCCGTAGTTCCCTCAGCTGATGGCTTATGTGAAGCCTTATCTCTCATCTCCTGACCTCATAAACACTTATTTAAAGGGGTTATCCAAGACTAAAAAGTGTCCCCCATATGCCCGGGCCCCTCACACTGAATCTGCTTACTGGCTCTCCGTTCCCTGCGCCGCTCCTGGTCCCTGCACCGCCGCTGCTGATTCTCCACATGCGCGGGTGACAACATCCACTGTCCGGGGGGAACGGAAATACGGACATACAGAAACAGAATGCACACGGAGTAACTATCATTTTTTTTTTGCCGACCCATTGAAATGAATGGTTCCATATACGGTCCGCAAAAAAAACGAAGCGGAGAACGGATACGGAAAGAAAATTTGTTAGTGTACATGAGGCCTTATTGAGTCCTGATACATTCTCCACCCCATGTATTTTTTATCAGTATTTAAATACGCAATAAGGCTCATGTTCACAAACGTATATTATTTCCGTGTCTGTTTTCCTTTCCTTTTTTTTTTTTTTTTTGCGGACCGTATACGGAACCATTTATTTCAAAGCGTCAGCAAAAAAAAAGTGAAAGTTACTATGTGGCGCAATTTTAGATCTAACAATCATTGTCTGGAACCTGGTGTCTAGTTTTTCGCAGTCCTGCCAGAGTGGCTTTGGGACTTTTAGTGCAATGGTACTGCCTCCCTGTAAATGATGTACAGATAGTACTGCCTCCCTGTAAATGATGTACAGATAGTACTGCCTCCCTGTAAATGATGTACAGATAGTACTGCCTCCCTGTAAATGATGTACAGATAGTACTGCCTCCCTGTAAATGATGTACAGATAGTACTGCCTCCCTGTAAATGATGTACAGATAGTACTGCCTCCTGTAAATGATGTACAGATAGTACTGCCTCCTGTAAATGATGTACAGATAGTACTGCCTCCCTGTAAATGATGTACAGATAGTACTGCCTCCCAATGATGTACAGATAGTACTGCCTCCTGTAAATGATGTACAGATAGTACTGCCTCCCTGTAAATGATGTACAGATAGCTGCCTCCTGTAAATGATGTACAGATAGTACTGCCTCCCTGTAAATGATGTACAGATAGTACTGCCTCCCTGTAAATGATGTAGGTCAGATAGTACTGCCTCCCTGTAAATGATGTAGGTCAGATAGTACTGCCTCCCTGTAAATGATGTACAGATAGTACTGCCTCCCTGTAAATGATGTACAGATAGTACTGCCTCCCTGTAAATGATTTACAGATAGTACTGCCTCCCTGTAAATGATGTACAGATAGTACTGCCTCCCTGTAAATGATGTACAGATAGCACTGCCTCCCTGTCAATGATGTAGGTACAGATAGTACTGCCTCCCTGTCAATGATGTAGGTACAGATAGTACTGCCTCCCTGTAAATGATGTAGGTACAGATGGCACTGCCTCCCTGTAAATGATGTAGGTACAGATGGCACTGCCTCCCTGTAAATGATGTAGGTACAGATGGCACTGCCTCCCTGTCAATGATGTAGGTACAGATGGCACTGCCTCCCTGTCAATGATGTAGGTACAGATGGTACTGCCTCTCTGTCAATGATGTAGGTACAGATGGTACTGCCTCCCTGTCAATGATGTAGGTACAGATGGTACTGCCTCCCTGTCAATGATGTAGGTACAGATGGTACTGCCTCCCTGTCAATGATGTAGGTACAGATAGTACTGCCTCCCTGTCAATGATGTAGGTACAGATAGTACTGCCTCCCTGTCAATGATGTAGGTACAGATAGTACTGCCTCCTGTCAATGATGTAGGTACAGATAGTACTGCCTCCTGTCAATGATGTAGGTACAGATAGTACTGCCTCCCTGTCAATGATGTAGGTACAGATAGTACTGCCTCCCTGTCAATGATGTAGGTACAGATAGTACTGCCTCCCTGTCAATGATGTAGGTACAGATAGTACTGCCTCCCTGTCAATGATGTAGGTACAGATAGTACTCCCTCCCAATCGCCTGCTCGTCAGTGGAGGCAACACCTTAACATGCAGCGATCTCCACAGTATGCGGAGCATTGATCGCTAATGCCATCGCTCGTCCCCATACAGAAGCGTTCCTTCCTGATAATTGCCTGCCCGTCAGTGGAGGGGACACCTTCACATACAGCGATCTCCTCCACAATATGAGGAGGAGCGATCGCTAATGCCATCCCTAGTCCCCATAAGCTTTTTAGCTTGCAGCAGAACATGATTAGACAGCACGATCTGCCGTCTGCAAATTAGGATTTTTTAAGCTGCTTTAAAAATCTGGATTGCTCGATGAACGCTTGTTCCATTAGGTAATCGGCGGCAGTATTACACTGCCAGATCATCATTAACGAGCCTTCCTATGGCCGACAATTGGCCAGTGTCATTACAGCAGCCTCTCTGATTTACGAGAAGACCCAGGGATTCATTACTATCTTTGTCTCGATAAGTGTGTGGAGTCTACTGTTCCCTATAGTCTTGATATCAAGGTGACCACCATCTCACTGCTCAAGTTTCAGTCTACTGAGGTGGTCCGCTTGATATCAGCTGCTGCTATGCAAGAACCCGCTCAAAGACTAATGTTAGGTGGGTTATAATATTGAGATATGGATCCGTCATTCCCTCAGTGTAAAGGATCAAGAACATTAGCATTTTGGGAAAGTAGAAGAACACTGGAGATATCGTGAGAGCCCAGAAGAAACTTTCCAGAACTCCTCGGGCTCCTGGTTTGGTGTTATTTCTGGACTATCAGCTCTTTTGCAGCGGTCCCATCTCCTGGTAAACTCTGCCCTATGCCTTTGCAGCTATTTCTGTGGTCGCGTTAATCAATAGGTATGACTGTGAAAGTCGATGCCAGGCTTTTAATTAAGCCCCATGCACACGATGGGGACCTGGAGACCGAGAGAAGACAGCGGGGGGATTCTGTAGGCGCACGCCATCGTTCTTGGTTTCGAACCGTTCCTTTCTAACGAAGCCCTTCTTCTCAGGCGCGCGTGTTTGTGACAAATTACTCGCCCGTCCGTCCCATTAAGGCTTCAGTCAAGGCCACGACGTGCTGTGGGAAACGAGCATTGCCATCGTTAATGATGTGCGTCGAGAGACCCAGGTGTGTTGTCTACGGGAAGAGCCGCGTACGTGGATATATTTATAGACGTAGATAAAACTTTTAGTGCGTGCAATTATTCAGCTTCCCCACTGTTAGATTGTAGCCCAGCCGTACGGTGTTGGAATAGGCGCATGAAATTGCCAACGTGCTGCTGTCAGAGGCAAAGCCCACATTATTCCTATGGAAAGGATGTGAAATGGGTTTTCGTTGTGGAGTCCACGGGGGGTCTGGTAAATAAAACATGGAGGATCTGAATCAGCCACGTAGAAGAAGCTAGAACGACAATATGTGCATGAATATAAGCTGCTCCGCTCTTCAGCGCATCTGCAAAGTGATGGGATCGATGCCTCGGAAGACTAGAACCGTCTTGGCTCTTGAGGTTTACATGTTGGCGCCTCTCTACTTACTGTAGTTTTTTTTTTTTTTTTTTATGACTCTGGATAGCGGGTAAAACCAACAAGTGGGTCATTGACCGAATCGAGTTGGTTCTTCACCTCAAAGCACAAATTCTTCGACTGAAGCTGAAGGCTTTGTCAGAAGACCCGATTCATGGGAAGAGAGAATTGTCGTTGGGAGGTTCAGGCTCTGAGTGTTAAAGGCACTGATTAAATACGGCCCCACTGGTATCGGTCGTAGGGCTGCTCCGAGACTGCGTTGCGGTTATTAATGGAAAACATGCGAAAAGTGCTTAAAAGGAGATGTCCTGGGGGATAAAGTGTGTCTAAAGTGGGTCTAGTAAAATTTGAGACCCAGGACATTTCAGGTCACCCCTGGCCCGGAAATGAAAATGTGACATGTCTATGAGCTGAGTGAGCCTGAGCAATAATGTCACATGAGATATATATTACTGCACACAGTATTGTAGTAGTTATATTCTTGTACATAGGAGCAGTATTGTAGTAGTTATATTCTTGTACATAGGAGCAGTATTGTAGTAGTTATATTCTTGTATATAGGAGGCAGTATTATAGTAGTTATATTCTTGTATATAGGAGCAGTATTGTAGTAGTTATATTCTTGCACATAGGATGCAGTATTATAGTAGTTATATTCTTGTACATAGGAGCAGTATTATAGTAGTTATATTCTTGTACATAGGAGCAGTATTATAGTAGTTATATTCTTATACATAGGAGCAGTATTATAGTAGTTATATTCTTGTACATAGGAGCAGTATTATAGTAATTATATTCTTGTACATAGGAGCAGTATTATAGTAGTTATATTCTTGTACATAGGAGCAGTATTATAGTAATTATATTCTTGTATATAGGAGCAGTATTATAGTAGTTATATTCTTGTACATAGGAGCAGTATTATAGTAGTTATATTCTTGTACATAGGAGCAGTATTATAGTAGTTATATTCTTGTACATAGGAGCAGTATTATAGAGTTATATTCTTATACATAGGAGCAGTATTATAGTAGTTATATTCTTGTACATAGGAGCAGTATTATAGTAGTTATATTCTTGTATATAGGAGCAGTATTATAGTAGTTATATTCTTGTAGATAGGAGCAGTATTATAGTAGTTATATTCTTGTACATAGGAGGCAGTATTATAGTAGTTATATTCCTGTACATAAGAACAGTATTATAGTAGTTATATTCTTGTACATAGGAGGCAGTATTATAGTAGTTATATTCTTGTACATAGGAGCAGTATTGTAGTAGTTATATTCTTGTACATAGGAGCAGTATTGTAGTAGTTATATTCTTGCACATAGGATGCAGTATTATAGTAGTTATATTCTTGTACATAGGAGCAGTATTATAGTAGTTATATTCTTGTACATAGGAGCAGTATTATAGTAGTTATATTCTTGTACATAGGAGACAGTATTATAGTAGTTATATTCTTGTACATAGGAGCAGTATTATAGTAGTTATATTCTTATACATAGGAGCAGTATTATAGTAGTTATATTCTTGTACATAGGACCAGTATTATAGTAATTATATTCTTGTACATAGGAGCAGTATTATAGTAGTTATATTCTTGTACATAGGAGCAGTATTATAGTAGTTATATTCTTGTACATAAGAGCAGTATTATAGTAGTTATATTCTTGTACATAGGAGCAGTATTATAGTAGTTATATTCTTGATACATAGGAGCAGTATTATAGTAGTTATATTCTTGTACATAGGAGCAGTATTATAGTAGTTATATTCTTGTACATAGGAGCAGTATTATAGTAGTTATATTCTTGTACATAGGAGCAGTATTATAGTAGTTATATTCTTGTATATAGGAGCAGTATTATAGTAGTTATATTCTTGTAGATAGGAGCAGTATTATAGTAGTTATATTCTTGTACATAGGAGGCAGTATTATAGTAGTTATATTCCTGTACATAAGAACAGTATTATAGTAGTTATATTCTTGTACATAGGAGGCAGTATTATAGTAGTTATATTCTTGTACATAGGAGGCAGTATTATAGTAGTTATATTCTTGTACATAGGAGGCAGTATTATAGTAGTTATATTCTTGTACATAGGAGCAGTATTATAGTAGTTATATTCCTGTACATAGGAGCAGTATTATAGTAGTTATATACTTGTACATAGGAGCAGTATTATAGTAGTTATATTCCTGTACATAAGAACAGTATTATAGTAGTTATATTTTTGTACATAAGAGCAGTATTATAGTAGTTATATTATTAATCATAGTAGCAGTATTATAGTAGTTATATTCTTGTACATAGGACCAGTATTATAGTAGTTATATTCCTGTACATAGGAGCAGTATTATAGTAGTTATATACTTGTACATAGGAGCAGTATTATAGTAGTTATATTCCTGTACATAAGAACAGTATTATAGTAGTTATATTTTTGTACATAAGAGCAGTATTATAGTAGTTATATTATTAATCATAGTAGCAGTATTATAGTAGTTATATTCTTCTACATAGGAGCAGTATTATAGTAGTTATATTCTTGTACATAGGTGGCAGTATTATAGTAGTTATATTCTTGTACATAGGAGCAGTATTATAGTAATTATATTCTTGTACATAGGAGCAGTATTATAGTAGTTATATTCTTGTACATAGGAGCAGTATTATAGTAGTTATATTATTGTACATAGGAGCAGTATTATAGTAGTTATATTCTTGTACATATGGGCAGTATTATAGTAGATATATCCTTGTACATAGGAGGCAGTATTATAGTAGTTATATTCTTGTACATAGGAGGCAGTATTATAGTAGTTATATTCTTGTACATAGTAGGTAGTATTACAGTAGTTATATTCTTGTACATAGGAGGCAGTATTATAGTAGTTATATTCTTGTACATAGGAGGCAGTATTATAGTAGTTATATTCTTGTACATAGGAGCAGTATTATAGTAGTTATATTCTTGTACATAGGAGACAGTACTATAGTAGTTATATTCTTATACATGGGAGCAGTATTATAGTAGTTATATTCTTGTACATAGGAGCAGTATTATAGTAGTTATATTCTTGTACATAGGACCAGTATTATAGTAGTTATATTCTTGTACATAGGAGACAGTACTATAGTAGTTATATTCTTATACATAGGAGCAGTATTATAGTAGTTATATTCTTCTACATAGGAGCAGTATTATAGTAGTTATATTCCTGTACATAGGAGCAGTATTATAGTAGTTATATTCTTGTACATAGGAGCAGTATTATAGTAGTTATATTCTTGTACATAGGAGCAGTATTATAGTAGTTATATTCTTGTACATAGGAGCAGTATTATAGTAGTTATATTCTTGTACATAGGAGCAGTATTATAGTAGTTATATTCTTGTACATAGGAGCAGTATTATAGTAGTTATATTCTTGTACATAGGAGCAGTATTATAGTAGTTATATTCTTGTACATAGGAGCAGTATTATATTAGTTATATTGTAGTCATTTTATGAAGAGAATGACATTTGTTCTGAAGTATGGTTTCTTCAAATATCTGTACTGTTTTGTATGAGCGGTTGCTGCTGCGTTGACATTAATGTGAAGTGTGACTGTAATCACCCTATACTATATTCTAATTGCCTTTAAACGCATGAGTAGCGGCGTCTTTCGGTTTTACAGTGTTGTCTATATATTATGCAGTGAAAGGAGCTTAGCATAGCGTATGCCGCTGCCTACATTGTCCCTGACAGTACTTCTGGGCCCTGTCAGTGTAAATACAATGCAGCTGTTGTCTGTAAACCCGTATAAGAGCCGTGCCATTATTCTGCACGAGCACTCGGGGGATCTGTCAGCTTTATTCCTCTACGCGTTAATGCGCCATGCTCACCACGACGGGGAAAGACATTGATTTTGCAGCAGGATGGGGGGAAAAAATTCTCTCTGGTTTGTTTCAGGCTGATTGGATTTCCTGGTGAATTATGCCTTACTCGTGTACCCTGCTGTTCCAGTTCAAGCCAAATCCATACGGGGCGTGCCGTTTACTGACTTGTTCAGGCCTGCAGGCATATAAAAAAAAAAACCCTACCACACGCTGGCGGGTTTAATTTGTCTGAGGCGAAGGAAGTTACATTTTTCTTTTTTCCGAAGATGATGATAAAGGGGGAAGCCGAGGAAAGAGCCTTCTACCGCTCTTCTAGGAAAGGCTTTGATGTAAACTCTCTTACCTTGAAGGATCCTCTCTCCATTGATTGATGTTCTTTGAAGCAGGGTCCACTGGCGGCGAGCTTTCTCGCGGTGTGAATACGCATGGAGGAAAAGGAGGCGGAGGCCCTGCCAACCGAGCGTTTATTTATTTTTTCCAGGTTACCAGTTTACCAGTAATTTCGTTTCGGCATGCTCTCCCATATGATGGGACCGTACCGCACGTGTTCCTGGGAAAATAAATTGAATGTTGGAGCCAAAAACAATCTTTTTTTTTAAAGTTTGCAGATCCGCAAAACTCAGATACCGCCTGTGTGCGTTCCGCATTTTGCGGACTGCACATGGCCGGCCCTATGATAGAAATGCCTATTCTTTTCCGTGGACAAGAATAGGTCCTGCTTTATCTTTTTTGCTGGGCCGTGGAATGTAAGTACGGATGCAGGCAGCACACCGCGTGCTTCCGCGTCTTTTGCGTCCCCCGTTCAAATGAATGGGTCCGCAGCCGTAACGCAAAATGGGGCGAACCCAGCGCCATACATGATTACATACATGCCATACATGCAGTGTGACATACATGCTTAGTTCCATCCTTCAGCTGCAGCAGAAAGGACACACACCCTAAGCTGCCGTCTTGAAATAAATCTAGCAGAGCAATGAAGGAGTAGATCTCTGGATCCATGTGAGGTGCAGGGCTGGTTCTACTTTTTTTTGCTTTAATCATGGGATAACCCCTTTAAGGCGGGGTCTGTGTACCCAACTTGGTTAAAAGGGTTTTCTGAGATTTATACACTGGTGACCTAGCTCGGTGGGGGTCTGACACCCGAAACCCACTGATCTGCTGTCTGTGAGCGTCCCTGCCTTCTCTCAGCTCACCAAGCACAGCGCCGTCATTGTATAGTGGCTGTTCTTGGTATTGCGGCTCAACCCCTTTCACTTCTATTTGACTGAGCTGCGCTTAGGCCACATGACAGATAAAAGTGTCGTCACTGGCCTAGGAAATCTGCGAGTAGGCTGCTGTGAGTGCCAGCGCCTTCTCAAAAATCTGATCGGCCGTCAGTTATTACATTTCAGAAAACCCTTTTAACCGATTAGGGTGCATTCACACGACCGCAGTAATGGATCCGCATCCGTTCCGCAGTTTTGCCGTAACGGGTGCGGACCCATTCATTTCAATGGGGCCGCAAAAGATGCGGACAGCACACAATGTGCTGTCGGCATCCGTTGTTCCATTCCGCGGCCCCGCAAAAAATCTGGAGCATCTCCTATTCTTGTGGACAAAAAACAGGCATTCTCTATATAGCGCCGGTCATGTGAATGCACCCTTGGGTCCCACAATTAATAGCAGCTGTTGCATGTATGGAGTCTGACAGAGAGAGGGGGCACCTTCTGTCTGCCCATCGGCTGTGCGATTATAGGGTGTCAGTGAGTTGGGACGTATATAGGGTGTCAGTGAGTTGGGACGTGTATAGGGTGTCAGTGAGTTGGGATGTGTATAGGGTGTCAGTGAGTTGGGACGTATATAGGGTGTCAGTGAGTTGGGACGGATATAGGGTGTCAGTGAGTTGGGATGGATATAGGGTGTCAGTGAGTCGGGACGTGTATAGGGTGTCAGTGAGTTGGGAAGTGTATAGGGTGTCAGTGAGTTGGGACGTATATAGGGTGTCAGTGAGTTGGGACGTGTATAGGGTGTCAGTGAGTTGGGACGTATATAGGGTGTCAGTGAGTTGGGACGTGTATAGGGTGTCAGTGAGTTGGGACGTGTATAGGGTGTCGGTGAGTTGGGACGTGTATAGGGTGTCAGTGAGTTGGGACGTATATAGGGTGTCAGTGAGTTGGGACGGATATAGGGTGTCAGTGAGTTGGGACGGATATAGGGTGTCAGTGAGTTGGGACTGATATAGGGTGTCAGTGAGTTGGGACGTGTATAGGGTGTCAGTGAGTTGGGACGTATATAGGGTGTCAGTGAGTTGGGACGTGTATAGGGTGTCAGTGAGTTGGGACGTATATAGGGTGTCAGTGAGTTGGGACGTATATAGGGTGTCAGTGAGTTGGGACGTATATAGGGTGTCAGTGAGTTGGGACGGATATAGGGTGTCAGTGAGTTGGGATGGATATAGGGTGTCAGTGAGTCGGGACGTGTATAGGGTGTCAGTGAGTTGGGAAGTGTATAGGGTGTCAGTGAGTTGGGACGTGTATAGGGTGTCAGTGAGTTGGGACGTGTATAGGGTGTCAGTGAGTTGGGACGTATATAGGGTGTCAGTGAGTTGGGACGTGTATAGGGTGTCAGTGAGTTGGGACGTGTATAGGGTGTCAGTGAGTTGGGACGTGTATAGGGTGTCAGTGAGTTGGGACGTATATAGGGTGTCAGTGAGTTGGGACGGATATAGAGTGTCAGTGAGTTGGGACGGATATAGGGTGTCAGTGAGTTGGGACGGATATAGGGTGTCAGTGAGTTGGGACTGATATAGGGTGTCAGTGAGTTGGGACGTGTATAGGGTGTCAGTGAGTTGGGACGTATATAGGGTGTCAGTGAGTTGGGACGTGTATAGGGTGTCAGTGAGTTGGGACGTATATAGGGTGTCAGTGAGTTGGGACGTGTATAGGGTGTCAGTGAGTTGGGACGTGTATAGGGTGTCAGTGAGTTGGGACGTGTATAGGGTGTCAGTGAGTTGGGACGTGTATAGGATGTCAGTGAGTTGGGACGTGTATAGGGTGTCAGTGAGTTGGGACGTATATAGGGTGTCAGTGAGTTGGGACGTATATAGGGTGTCAGTGAGTTGGGACGTGTATAGGGTGTCAGTGAGTTGGGACGTGTATAGGGTGTCAGTGAGTTGGGACGTGTATAGGGTGTCAGTGAGTTGGGACGTGTATAGGGTGTCAGTGAGTTGGGACGTGTATAGGGTGTCAGTGAGTTGGGACGTGTATAGGGTGTCAGTGAGTTGGGGCGTGTATAGGGTGTCAGTGAGTTGGGACGTATATAGGGTGTCAGTGAGTTGGGACGTATATAGGGTGTCAGTGAGTTGGGACGTATATAGGGTGTCAGTGATTTGGGACGTATATTGGGTGTCAGTGAGTTGGGACGGATATAGGGTGTCAGTGAGTTGGGACGTATATAGGGTGTCAGTGAGTTGGGACGTGTATAGGGTGTCAGTGAGTTGGGACGTGTATAGGGTGTCAGTGAGTTGGGACGTGTATAGGGTGTCAGTGAGTTGGGACGTGTATAGGGTGTCAGTGAGTTGGGACGTGTATAGGGTGTCAGTGAGTTGGGACGTATATAGGGTGTCAGTGAGTTGGGACGATATAGGGTGTCAGTGAGTTGGGACGTGTATAGGGTGTCAGTGAGTTGGGACGTATAGGGTGTCAGTGAGTTGGGACGTATAGGTGTCAGTGAGTTGGGACGTGTATAGGGTGTCAGTGAGTTGGGACGTGTATAGGGTGTCAGTGAGTTGGGACGTGTATAGGGTGTCAGTGAGTTGGGACGTATATAGGGTGTCAGTGAGTTGGGACGTATATAGGGTGTCAGTGAGTTGGGACGTATATAGGGTGTCAGTGATTTGGGACGTATATTGGGTGTCAGTGAGTTGGGACGGATATAGGGTGTCAGTGAGTTGGGACGGATATAGGGTGTCAGTGAGTTGGGACGTGTATAGGGTGTCAGTGAGTTGGGACGTGTATAGGGTGTCAGTGAGTTGGAACGTGTATAGGGTGTCAGTGAGTTGGGACGTATATAGGGTGTCAGTGAGTTGGGACGTATATTGGGTGTCAGTGAGTTGGGACGGATATAGGGTGTCAGTGAGTTGGGACGTGTATAGGGTGTCAGTGAGTTGGGACGTGTATAGGGTGTCAGTGAGTTGGGACGTGTATAGGGTGTCAGTGAGTTGGAACGTGTATAGGGTGTCAGTGAGTTGGGACGTGTATAGGGTGTCAGTGAGTTGGGACGTATATAGGGTGTCAGTGAGTTGGGACGTATATAGGGTGTCAGTGAGTTGGGACGTATATAGGGTGTCAGTGAGTTGGGACGTATATAGGGTGTCAGTGAGTTGGGACGTATATAGGGTGTCAGTGAGTTGGGACGTATATAGGGTGTCAGTGAGTTGGGACGTATATAGGGTGTCAGTGAGTTGGGACGTATATAGGGTGTCAGTGAGTTGGGACGTATATAGGGTGTCAGTGAGTTGGGACGTATATATATACGTCCTCAGCTCACTGACACTATCGTCCCAGCTCACTGACACTCTAGCATCACTGCACTACGATGCCACTCACTGACACCTATACGTCCGCATCACTGACACCCTATATAATATAGGGTGTCAGTGAGTTGGGACGTATATAGGGTGTCAGTGAGTTGGGACGTATATAGGGTGTCAGTGAGTTGGGACGTATATAGGGTGTCAGTGTGTTGGGACGTATATAGGGTGTCAGTGAGCTGGGACGTATATAGGGTGTCAGTGAGTTGGCACGTATATAGGGTGTCAGTGAGTTGGCACGTATATAGGGTGTCAGTGAGTTGGCACTTATATAGGGTGTCAGTGAGTTGGCACGTATATAGGGTGTCAGTGAGTTGGGACGTATATAGGGTGTCAGTGAGTCGGGACGTATATAGGGTGTCAGTGAGTCGGGACGTGTATAGGGTGTCAGTGAGTCGGGACGTGTATAGGGTGTCAGTGAGTCGGGACGTGTATAGGGTGTCAGTGAGTCGGGACGTGTATAGGGTGTCAGTGAGTCGGGACGTGTATAGGGTGTCAGTGAGTCGGGACGTGTATAGGGTGTCAGTGAGTCGGGACGTGTATAGGGTGTCAGTGAGTCGGGACGTGTATAGGGTGTCAGTGAGTCGAGACGTGTATAGGGTGTCAGTGAGTCGGGACGTGTATAGGGTGTCAGTGAGTCGGGACGTGTATAGGGTGTCAGTGAGTCGGGACGTGTATAGGGTGTCAGTGAGTCGGGACGTGTATAGGGTGTCAGGGAGTCGGGACGTGTATAGGGTGTCAGTGAGTCGAGACGTGTATAGGGTGTCAGTGAGTCGGGACGTGTATAGGGTGTCAGTGAGTCGGGACGTGTATAGGGTGTCAGTGAGTCGGGACGTGTATAGGGTGTCAGTGAGTCGGGACGTGTATAGGGTGTCAGTGAGTCGGGACGTATATAGGGTGTCAGTGAGTTGGGACGTATGCAATTGTGTTCTCCGATGAGCTGGATCTTTTCGCAATACGTCCTGAATTCCATAAAGAGTTGTTCTGGTTTCTCATGCATCAAGTGAAAGTTTCGTCTTGATATCCACAAGGGTCGTCTGGTTTTCCTTGCCGTCCCCATATTCTCAAAAACATTCCTCAGGCCCCACGATCTAAGGCGGCCGATCCTTCGCCTTTTGTACCTTATTGTCCAGTTATTACACCCCAGAGGCTTGCACCATGTTCCTCTTCATATTAGGGTACTTTCACACTTGCGGCATGGCTATCCGGCGGGCTGTTCCGATGGGCGAACAAGTACCCGTGTGCTGCCGCTCCGTCCCCATTGACTAAAATGGGGGCGGGGGCGGAGCTACGCGCAGCACGGCAGAGATCGCCGGACTAAAAGTACTGCAGGTCCAACTTTTTGTCCGGTGATCACTGCCGTGCTGTGCCGTAGCTTCGGCCCCTGCCCCATTATAGTCAATGGGGACGGAGCGGCAGCACACGGGTACTTGCCGCATGGCGGATAGCCATGCGGCAAGTGTGAAAGTACCCTTAATAGGACCTTAGTAGAACCTTAACACACATTTCTATTTTATATATGTTATATATGCTACTAGCTTATTCTTCGTATGAATGTTTTTTGGGTTTTTTTTTTTCCCCTTCCGAAACCCCAATTAGCGCTGCGGCCGATCCCTTTGCACAGAGACTCTTCTCACGTTCTCGCAGGAGACGGACGTCCCTCTGTATCTGACCAACATAAAATCTGAGCTGCGGAGGCCGGGAAGTGCATGAGTCACTTTTTATCACATTTTGACAGCGGTTTTGGCCCTCGGCAGAAGAGTGGAGTTGTTTTTCTTCCTTTCCATTCAAAAAATGTAAATGAGGCGTCGGAAAATAGATTTGCTTATGGTTATTCACGGGGTGGGGGGTTGATTTGGACAGGAGGCTTTCACTGGGTGAAAATGTTAAACTTGTTATTGCAATGCAAATTTTTTAAACAAAAATGTTCTTTGTCCGCCATCCGCAGGGCGCTGAATCTCCTTAAATCTGTCCGCAGATCTGTCCCTATGACATCGGCTGACCTGTTACATGTGCGCTCGGCAGCTGAAGACATCTGTGTTGGTCCCATGTTCATATGTGCTCGCATTGGTTCAAAAATGTTTTAATACAGTGCCTTGAAAAAGTATTCATACCCCTTGAACGTTTTCTCATTTTTTCACGTTACACCCACAAACGTAAACGTATTTTATTGGGATTGCTCATGCATTGGTGTCTACGAGAGAAGCAATCAAATTAGTGCTTGTTCAAGTTCCCTAGAGGAAATATTAACCCTTAAACATACATGTATGGGGTCTTTAAATATGGTGCAGCGGGCAGCATAGCCGGCGGGTCTTAGCTGTTTCAAACAGCCGAGGGCCACGGCTAATGTTTGCAACTGGCAATAATGCAGATCTCGGGCATCTAAATGGAGAACAGCCCGGAAGCGAACGATTCTGTGTTAGGACCGGCTCCACCGTGTGGCGATCGGGTGAAGCCGATCCTTTGTTCGAATGCGCGGAGTCTCTCTGAAGAGACGAGTTGTATTAGAGCTGCAGTTCCTATGGAGGCCAGCAGGTGGCAGGCCAACATAGGATAACTGCAAATGGAGCTTACACTATAGTTCTATGGAACTAGAGTATAAGCTAAAAGAAATCTAACTAGTGAATACTGCAGCCTCCTAGAGGAGCTGGAAAAAAAAGAAAATTTAGAAAAATATAAAAACTTAAAGGCTATGTACACCTTTTGGTGGCAAATCTTTTTATTATTGCATTATACTTATTTTGAGCTAAAAATTATTTTTTCAATTGGTTTTAATGAACAATATATAATTCTTTTTTGTCCTTTCTGTCATCTGAGGAGCAGACGGACTCCTTATCTCTGCTCTCTGACATTATAAACATTCATTATAGCTCAGCTCTTATCTTACTGATAAGAATGTGGCTTAAATAAGTCTCAGTAGTTTAGGCTACTTTCGCACCGTCATGGATCTGCAAAAACGCTTCTGTTACAATAATACAACCGCATGCATCCGCCATGAACGCATCCGGTTGTATTATGTCTTTTATAGCCATGACGGATCCGTCTTGAAGACCATTGAAAGTCAATGGGGGACGGATCCGTTTTCTATTGGGTCAGATCTGTTTGGCTCCACTTTGTCAGGCGGACAGAAAAACGCTGCAGGCCGCCTCCGGAGCGGAATTTAGACTGAACGGAGGCAAACTGACGCATTCTATTCAGAATGCATTAGGGCAAAACTGATCCGTTTTGGACCGTTTGTGAGAGCCCATGAATAAAATGTGATCAAAAAGTCACACACACTCCAAAATGGTATCAATAAAAACTACAGATCCCCCCCCCCCCCAAAAAAAAAAAAATATTAAATACCGGTAAATAAATTAAAAATAAGCCCTCACCCAGCTTGGTAGACATAACTTTAAAAAAGGTGGTCAGGATATGGCGCTGTAAGAAAAAAATAATATTTTTGGTATATTTGGTATTTCTGCAATTGTACTGACCCTCAGAATAAAGAGCACAGGTCAGTTTTGCCGCATGGGGAACGCTGGAGGAACAAAACCCGTAAAACGGTAGCGGAATTGCGTATCTTGACTCGTAGGGAATCCCTTCCAATAGGTGGCGCCAGCGAGGTGGTTCTCTTTCTTTGTCCGCCATAAAAGCGTTCCCCGCAGTCCGTCCTAAGTGCGGCCACAGCAAGTAACAAGCGAATCTGAATAGTGTATCAAATTCAGCTATATATATTAAAGGGGTATTCCCATCTTAAAGGGATGGCATTGCTAGAGTATATACTCACGTTTTTGATTGGTGGGAATCTGACGCCTGTGAACCCCGCCGATACAGAGAGTGAACGGCCTGCAGCACACCTCCTGGCGTGGTCGGGATGCCGCTGCGCAGGAGATTGTACCGCTACTCCTTTCAAATGAATGCTTCTCGGCACCATATCATTATAGAAGCCTTTATAACCTCTGAGTGGCAGCAATTGCATCAAATAGATTTTTTATTTTTTGTCGTTGCGAAATCCGTTTCTTCTTTTTTTTTTTTTTTTTTTTTTTTCCAGCAGAAAGCCTTGTCCTGCACTAAAACAGTCCGCTTCATCAGTCACGTTATTGGCCAATCAATATTCTGCCTTTACGCGCTCATAAGTCACAATTATTCTGACATTTTATTGATGTGTGTTTTTCAATTTTTTTAATTATTTTTTTGCCTCTGCAGGACAAGAAGACGTATTTCTGCCCCTCCTGTGAAAAGTCCTTTTCAGACGACCGTCTTATTAAATCTCACATAAAGGCTAATCATCCCGGTAGGTGGCAGGAGTCCGCTGTGACATATTTTGTGTGCAGGCAGCAGATTTTGGATCGTCCTTCCCTCTACTAGTTGCTGTAATGCGTGCACATTTTCTCTTGGCTCGCTGGGTGGGCGGGCCTCTCCTGCTATGATGCGAGCTCTGAGCCAATCGGATGTCTCCCAGCCCTCTGACAGCATGTGGCCCCTCAGACACACCAGCTGCCGCCGATAAAACTGCAGCTGCATCTCCCTCTTCCCTGTCTAGTATGTATGGTTTCTGAACCTGCCAGCACAGAAAGGTATTCCCAATCTCGGACATCGGTGGCATATTGCTCGGATATACCCCCAATGTCTGATAAGTATGGCACCCGCACCTATGCTTAGAACGGGGCCTGCAAAGTCCCAGGAGTCTCCCCTTCCTATGGGAGCACCGAAAATAGCTGCGCACTGGCTCGGCCGTTTCCGTCAGCCTCCCAGCGGTGAATGGAGTGGTGGCTGAGCTTGCTATTTGAGCCTCCCATTTATTTCAATGGGACGTCCAAGAATCACTCAGGTGTTTTCAGCAATTCCATAGGAATGAATGCAGGGCGGCTGCGCAGGGCTGGTGCGTCATCCTGGACTTCGCGTGCTTCATTGTAAGAATAGGTGTGGATTCCAGAGGTTGGACCCGCACCTTTCAGACATTGGGGGCATGTCCTAGCGATATGCCCCCAATGTCTGAGATGGGGATAGCCCTTTCATGGCTGCCGATGGTGTACATGTCCTACTGATGTATGCAGTAAATGCTAACAAGATTGTCCAGCACCTGCTTATTAGTCACCAGCTTTCCGTGGCTTACACTGGGCATTGTCGGGGTGGATCACGTGCTTCCCGGGCACCCGCTTTAGGTAACGGAGGGAGGTCTCGAGTCGGGGAACAGATATTTTCTACCAAACTGTTCCACAAAATGTTTTCTGTGTGTACAAAAACCCTGCTGTAAATTACTGCATGCAGGCTGATCGGTAAAAGGGGTTTAGTATTGATGACCCATCCTCATCTATATCGGACTATGTCAGACTCCCAGCACCCGCCGAATGAATCGGGCTCTGCGCCCAGGTCATAGGATGCCAAGTTGATTGTATACTTGCTATGCTTGGTATTGCAGCTCCGTCCTAGTCACTTGAACGGCACCTAGGAGACATGACCGATGTACATGACGTCGCTGGCCTAGGGTAAGGCTACATTCACTTTAGCGTTTTCAATTCCGCAATTGAGATCAGTCATAGGATCTCAATAGCGGATGAAAACTCTTCCGTTTTGTCCCCGTTCATTGTCAAGGGCAGAAGACTGAACTGAACGAAACGGAATGCACCAACATGCCTTCCGTTCCGTTTGGTTGCGCGCCCATCGCGGACAGAATAACTGCAAGCAGCGTTTTTCTGTCCGCGATGTGGTGCGGATACAGACAGAACGGATCCGTCCCGCATTGACTTTTAGTGGTGTTCATAACGGATCCGTCATGGCTATAGAAGACCTAATGCAACGGAACCGTTCATGACGGATGCATGCGGTCGTATTATTGAAACGGAATAGTTTTTTTGCAGATCCGTGACGGATCCGCTAAAAACGCTAGTGTGAAAGTAGCCTAAGCTGTGAGAAGGCAGCAGCGCTCACCGGAGAGCCACAGACTCCTCAAACAGCTGACTAGTGTCGGACCTCCACCCATCAGATACTGATGACCTATCCCGAGGATAGGTCAGTATAAAACATTCGGAACACCATGTTAAAAGGGGCTGCTGGAGGGCAGGAGCCCCTCCAGCGTTTCCCAGATACACCGTTTATCCGTATATATCTGTAACGAGAGAAGACGATGCTCTTATACTTAACGTACAATTCTCTGTCGATTTGGAACAGAAGGAAAAATGCACTTTTTTTGCTCTGTCTTTTGATTATTTTGTCATTAACCCTTTCTTGTTCCCCCCTCACTCTTTATAATATGCCGTGGACGTCCGTTCTCCATGCACTTCTCATTACAATCCTTTTGAACGCCGTCCAAACAGACTGTAACCAGAATAATTGAGACTGTCCATTGAAAGATGCCAGTAAAAAGTAACGAGATTGAGACCTGACACTCGCCTTGAACGGCCTCCTATTCTTCAGGAGAAGCCGCCAAAGGAGACGAGATATTAAAATCACAGGGAACAATGGGTGGCAATCGCACTGCGGGACATGCAGATGTGACTTGGAGCCACGAGATCCCCGCGTGATGGCGGGATTGCTGTAGTATCTTAAAGGAAAAGTAAATCTGAAGTCCTTCTTGTAGGCCTTGCCCATGTCTGTTGTGGCCACTAGGTAGGGGCGGACTGTACTGGAGTACCATGGCACCTGCTTCCCTACTGTGTGTGTGTAGATATATATATATATATAATGCATACACCGATGTACACATCCTCAGTAAAACATAGCGCATTTACACTGGGGCGTCTGCAAAATGTGTGCAGCCCCCTAAACCAGCCGCGTCCTGGGAAAGCTGCACTGTAAGGGTAAGTTCAGATGTGGCAGATTTGCCTGGGATTTGCAGTGCACAGTAGATACAGTAGATGGCGGTTTTTAAAACCCTACGTTCATGGATAGCAGAGAACCCTGTATGTAGATCGGGGCATGTTCACTTGGTTGGGGAAACGCTACCGACTTTCCGGCTCACGGAAAAATATTCGGTGAATCTGGAGCAAAATTCACATGTATGAAATAGATTTTGCTTTGGAATCTCCGCAGATTTGCAGTGAAAAATATTCCACCGCGACTCGCCTTTCTGTTTTTAGGGGTTTTCTGACATTTGCATATTGATGACCCATCCTCAGGATGTGATCGGTGGGGTTCTGACTCCAGGCACCCCCGTCTATCAGGGGTTTAAAGCGCTGCAGCCTCTTACTCGGCCTGTAAAGTCACCTCCATTGCTCACACGGCCTACTGCAACTCCGTTCCATTCAAGTCAGTGGGACTGAGCTGCAATGCCAAATACAGCCACTGTAGAATATACGGCGCTGTTCTTGATGAAGAGGCCACAGTGCTGGTCAGACAGCTGATCGGCAGGGGCGCGGGTAGTCGGCTCCCCATCGGTGAGGTATTGGTGACCTATCCTGAGGATGAATCTGCAATATGTACATCCTGCACACCCTCCAAGTTCCAAGTTATCTTCCCTACTTACGGCTTGCTGAGCAGCAGACTCTTTAATGGGATTGCATCCTAATGCCCATACATCCCATAACACTTGGAGACTGTGAGATTGCTGTCCCGTCTCCATGCAGTCTCACGGACACAGAGGGAGAGAAGCTGCAGCTGCACACCCTCCTCCTCTCCTCTCCTGTTGGCTATTTTACTATGTAAGGATTTTTGGGTGACAGAAGTGGTTCTGAGCATTTACAGAGTCTGCGGGTGTACTGCTGGGAGGTTAGGAAGATGACAAATATGTACGACTGAAGTATGTAATGCGGTTTTATTAGCAGCTTAAGAGTAATCTTCAATAAATTCGTACTTTAAACGGCATCTGTCGGCAGTTCTGTCCCTATGACACTGGCTGACCTGTTACATGTGCGCTCGGCAGCTGAAGGCATCCGTGTTGGTCCCATGTTCCTATGTGCCCGCATTGCTGAGAAAGATGATGTTTTAATATATGCAAATGAGCCTCTAGGAGCAACGGGGGCGTTACCATTACACCTAGAGGCTCTGCTCTCTCTGCAGCTGCCGCACCCTCTGTACTTTGAGCCAGGCAGTGTAAACAGGATCACACCTGGTCCTGTCAATTAAAGTCCAGAGGACGCAGCCGTTGCAGAGAGAGCTGAGCCTCTAGGTGTAATGGTAACGCCCCCGTTGCTCCTAGAGGCTCATTTGCATATATTAAGACTTCATATTTCTCAGCAATGCGGGCACATATGAACATGGGACCAACACAGATGCCTTCAGCTGCCGAGCGCACATGTAACAGGTCAGCCGGTGTCATAGGGACAAACCTGCTGACAGATGCTGTTAAAACCATCAAACTTTAAAATGTATTTAATTATTTTTTTTAATTTTTATTTTTTGCAGAGGTTTCGGCAAGTCTTATTTCTGAGGTCCTCGGCCGCAAAGTTCAGATTAAAGGTCTGATAGGAAAGAGAGCTGCTAAATGCCCATATTGTGACTCCTACTTCTTGAGGAACGGGTCCGATCTGCAGCGGCATATATGGGCCCATGAAGGTGCGCTCGCTTGATTGTTTTTTATAACCTGCGACCTTTGCTGCAGATGTCGCCGGGTGGAGCATTCATTCATTCCAGTCTTCCAGCAGATCTCATTGTGCAGGTTACATTTTTAAGGGCACGTCCACACCGGGCGTATATGCTGCAGCTTTCCTACCATGGATCTGCAGTCGAAAAACGTTCAGATTTGTCAGCAAAGTGGATGCACAAAAAAATACGGTAAATCGGGGAGGAATCCGCACATAACTTGACCTGCGGTGTGGATTTTCGATCTACAGCGTGTCAGTTTATGCTGCGCATTTACACGGTTTCCAATGCATAGTATAAAATCTGCAGCAACATCCCGTATAAAAACCTCAGGTAACTTCTGCGTGCGTCAATCTACCGCCTCGGATCTTTCTGCTGGGTTTCTACCTTCTGTTTGGACATACCCTTTAAAGGGGTTCTCCGGAATTTTAATATTGATGGCCTGTCTTGTCAGTATAGTCCGGCACTGGAATAAGGCCTGTTACACACTTGCGTTGTGGCTTCACGGTTTTGGGATCCAGCAGAAGATCTCAAAACCGGAATTAAACAGATCCCTGCCGTTTAATACATCTGGATGCATCCGTTTTGGCCGCATCCGCTTGTATTAAATCTAAAATGAACGAACTGGATCCGGTATGAAAATCATTGTAAGTCATTGGGCGCCGGATCGTTTTTTTTTTTTTTTTGCTAACAAAAAAAAAAGAAGCATCCGCCACAATTGACTTACATTGATTTTTATGCCGGATTCGGTTTGTTCCATTTCGCTTCCAGCTGTATCCGGGCAAAAAATGCTACAAAACGGATTGGAATGCATCCTGATCAGGTTTGTCCCCATTGACAATGAATGGGGACAAAAATTTTCGGTTTTGGCCCAGTTTTGAGATCCTCTGACGGAACTCAAAACCGGAAAGCTACAATGCAAGTGTGAAACAGGCCTTACGAAGCAGTGTCCATTGTGTTGTGGACGGGGCTGGTAACTATTAAACCAGCAGTAATCGGCTCTGTCCACTACACCACGGAGGATCCTGGGTAACTCTGTCACCGGAGCTACTCTAAAACAGCTAATCGTCCGGGGGGGGGGCCAGATGTCGGACCCTCGCCAATCCGATATTGATGGCCTAACCTTAGGGTAGGCCTTCAGTGGGAAAATCCTGGAAAGCCACTTTAGGCAGGACAAAGGGATCAATGTTTTTCACCAGGACCCTTTGGCCCTTGGTTTAACTAGTAAACTTGTCCCAACTAGTCGCAACAGGGGGCACCTCCCCCCCCCAACTCTACAGTAGGAGAGAGGGGTCAATAAAGTCCCATAGAACAAGCAACATTTTCCCCTTTAAATTTTATAGAAGCCCCCCCTTAAAAAAAAGAAATATATATATATATAATGTGTCTGCATCTGGATTTCCTGCCTTGTAAATGGAAGAACCCCCCCATCTGAGTGCTGTATGATGTTCACCCCCCCTCTTCTGTCCATTGTCCAGGTGTGAAGCCTTTTAAGTGCACGGTGTGCGACTACGCCACTCGCAGCAAGAGTAACCTGAAAGCGCACATGAATCGGCACAGCACGGAGAAGACTCACCTCTGCGACATGTGCGGCAAGAAGTTCAAAACCAAAGGGACCCTGAAGAGCCACAAACTCCTTCATACAGCAGACGGTGAGTGCAGAGTACATTGTGTAGTGGTATTTCACACCCGACGCCTCTGGGTCTGTATTCACTGTTCTGCCATTTGACGCCCAGTTAACTCCTTTCATGCGTTCAGGGGCAGACTGGTCACAGACCCTGCAGGGAAATTCCCGGTAGGCCATCCGAGCCTGCCCGGTCACTGGCTGGGTACATAACAATCTGCCACCATCTTGGGAAGTTCTGCTGGGGCGGTATATTGTGCCGCACTGTGGTATCTGGTTCTGCTGGGGCAGTATATTGTGCTGCACAGTGGTATTTAGTTCTGTTGGGGCGGTATATTGTGCTGCACTGTAGTATTTAGTTCTGCTGGGGCAGTATATTGTGCTGCACTGTGGTATTTAGTTCTGTTGGTGCAGTATAGTGTGCTGCACTGTGGTATCTGGTTCTGCTGGGGCAGTATACTGTTCTGCACTCTGGTATTTGGTTCTGCTGGGGCACTATATTGTGCTGCACTGTGGTATTTGGTTCTGCTGGGGCACTATATTGTGCTGCACTGTGGTATTTGGTTCTGCTGGGGCAGTATATTGTGCTGCACTGTGGTATCTGGTTCTGCTGGGGCGGTATATTATGCTGCACTGTGGTATTTGGTTCTGTTGGTGCAGTATAGTGTGCTGCACTGTGGTATCTGGTTCTGCTGGGGCCATATATTGTTCTGCACTCTGGTATTTGGTTCTGTTGAGGCGGTATATTGTGCTGCACTGTGGTATTTGGTTCTGCTGGGGCACTATATTGTGCTGCACTGTGGTATATGGTTCTGCTGGGGCAGTATATTGTGCTGCACTTTGGTTCTGCTGCAGAGCTATATACCAAAGTGTAGCTATGGTTTTGCCTTTCATACGTCCTGACCATTTCTCACCACATCCTCGTCCGATCCGTTTTCTGCAGGGAAACAATTCAAATGCACGATATGCGAGTTCACCGCAGTCCAAAAGCCGCAGCTTCTCCGACACATGGAGCAGCATACCTCGTTCAAGGTAAGAGATCCTCTGCATTATCTACCAGGTTATTAGATGGCTTCAGATTCCCAAGGCGCTCCGAGAGTCCCATAGAAGTGACTGGAGCAGTGGACCGCCACAGGCACTACCGCTTCATTCAGAGAGCAGACTCTGGGACACTTCGTTCTTGGGACTTGGAGTGTCCCTGGATATTTTTTGGGGATAGCCCTCATCATTTGATGGATTTTTTTTTTTTCTCACTTGACTTGATGGTGAGAGTACAAATTTAGGAGGCCCACCAAGACCCTCAGCAGACATGTCGGGTCAGATGCTCCATCAAAGATCTCCAGGCTTGTCAATGTTGTCTCATGGTTCTTGTAATCGTCTTTACCCATCTTGTTTGTGGTCTTCTCAGAAGAAGAAAAATCTTCAGCGTGGGCTTTATGTGCTTCAGACTGTTAAGAGAGTAGGATTTCCCATAAATGTCCTAATGCCGAAACCCGCTTTTATCTCAAGAACATAGTCTGACGTGACTGGAGAGCAAGCTGGCCGTGTGCTGCCAACCTTCACGGCTATTGCAAAACAGCCAAGCGCCCTCACAGTGAATGACGCCATGCATGCACGGTTGCTCTCCATTTGCTTTTTGGGCCCTGTTCTTGAGATAGGTGCAGGTTCCACCACTCCCATCAGATATATGGTGTGCCAGGTGGGAATACCCTTTTAAACAAGAATTTTAAATGGTTGACCCATGATGACCTCCCCTATCCTTACGCTCTGTTAGGCCATATGGGCCTCATGGAACAGGTTCTTTTTTCTGTGAGCCAGACCAGAGAGGCTTTCATAGACTCGGTGGTCTTCATCATGCTTGTATTACAAGGACGGCCATTCATTTCAACTTGCAGAAGATGTTCTTGGCGGAGTTGCCGTGAGCAGGGCCTATGTAGCCTCGTGTCTTCTTCAAATGAGACACCATATTGAATTTTGGGTTTCACCCTGCTTTCTGTCCCTTCCCTTTATCTTCTTCAGTAATATGCAAAATAAATGTGGAGCCCCAATATTGGGTCTACAACACAACGAAAGCCAGATATCCCTCAAAGGAAGGAAAACCGAGCAAAGGGGTGTCTCCGTTACAGAGATCACCAAATCCACCATATTAAGTGGCCCCTATGTCAAGATCCTGCTTTTTTTTACAAGCTTTAAGGATGTGACGGGGAAAACCTAAGCCAGGTATCCATCCACAGACAGCTGTTTCGGGGTGTTGTCCCTCATCAGTGCGGAGTAGGATTCTGGCTAACCGGGAGCAATGCCTTGGAGACTACTCAAACACACATCCTACTCCGCACTGGTGAGGGACAACACCCCGAAACAGCTGTCTGTGGATGGATAACTGGCTTAGGTTTTCCCCGTCACATCCTTAAAGCTTGTAAAAAAAAGCGGGATCTTGACATAGGGGCCACTTAATATGGTGGATTTGGTGATCTCTGTACTGGAGACACCCCTTTGCTCGGTTTTCCTTCCTTTGAGGGATATCTGGCTTTCATTGTGTTGTAGACCCAATAACTGGGGCTCCACATTTATTTTGCATATTCCTGTTTCCCAGGGAGCTTTGCACTTCGGATTGCTGCGTTGAGACTCTTAAGTGAGGCTCCGTGGTGTTTTTTGTAGCTGGTCTCCCTGAGATCAGCTATTGTTGTGTTTGACTTTATCTTCTTCGGAATAAGGTGATAGACGTAGATAGCCAAGGAGGCCAATTTCTGAGGTCACACAACCCTTTTAAACCCTCTTGCTGCCAAAAATGTACATGGTAAGTCGTGTTCTTACATGCTTGCTGTGACCAGACTAAAATCTAGGGCCAGGGCTAAAATCTAGAATCCGCATTCAAACGATGCCATGGCCATTACTCTAGGGGAGCAGCTTTTGTTTGATGGTGAGGGGAAGGGGGTGGTGCGAAAATGGTTCTGTGTAAGGGAGGGGCGAGAAGAGCAAGAAGAAAGGTCACAGCCCATTACTTTCATCTCTGGACACTCAGGAGCTTCTCTTCATGTCATCACCCCCTTTGCTCATCCTATAGCTGCTGTCTGGCCTATTTATTGGGTGGATCCTTTTTTTTGTTTCAACCCTTATTTCTAGGAACCCAACCCCTCCTCCTGACTTTTGGTCTGTTTCCTTGTGGTGAATAGTGATGATGTCTGTATATAGACATAGTGTAAGCCATATCTCTATATTCTGCTCATTCAGCTCGGTCAGAATTTTCCCCAACATGATTTTTTTTTTCCATGCATCTTTTTGCAAGACATTACTCTGTGATGGAAAATTGCATGAAGGCGCCCGTGATTGTAAAGCGCAGGGTGTCATTTTCACCATGTGCCAGGTGTCTATGCTGAACAATATATATATTTAATAATTCAGGACTTTGAGGAAAAGTCAGTAAAATGGTTTATTACCCCCTCCCCCATGCACTGAAGGGGGGAGCAAGAGCAGAATGGATGCCTCCTATCATTTTAATTGATTTGTTAAAAAGCATAACAGGAGTATATCGGGCTAAGGGTGCGTTCACATGACCGTAAAAATTGCGGAATCCGCAAAAACACTGATACCGGCTGTTTCGTTCCGCGATTTGCGGACTTCACATGGGCGGTGCTATATAGAAAATGCCTATAAGACATGCTCTCTTATTTTTTGCAGGACCGCGGAATGGAACAGTACACGGTGTGCTGTCTGCATCTTTTGGGGACCCAATTAAATGAATAGGTCCACACCCGTTCCGCAAAATTGCGAAACGGACGCGGACCCATTCATACGGTCGTGGGAATGAGCCCTTAATGATACTCTATTATTCCTGGTAGAAGCTTTGAAAGAATTGCCAGCAGTCTGCACTAAAGGTGCAGATTATTATTTTTTTAATAAAGTTTTTAGTATCCCTTTAAGATGTTATGAAAGCCTCCACACCAGGCGGCGGAAGTGGAGCATTGTATGTTGGCGTCTCGTTGGTGGCACCTTTTTATTAGCGGCTTAACGTTCTGACACAATTCATCGTACTCGAGCCTTCCTCCCAGACGACGCTTCCCGGATGTAATTTCCTATTACTCTTTACATTATCCGTCCTTTTATTAAAGTCTTAAATTCTATAAAATACCTCGGAGGGGCGAAGAGTCCAAATGAGATGAGAGTGTAAAATTTCAATGACTCTATCCGATATTAAAAACCGTAAAGTACAGCCCCCACCTTTACTCTCATTTCCCAGTCATTAACCGTTGTGACCTCGTTGTGACCGTGACGGGAGCTCCGCATCACCCATAGTACGTAAAATACGGCTTTCCAGGGAGCGATGAGGGTTAGGTTGTAGTAATTAAATTCTCACCCCTCGGGCACAGTATAGTTCTTCATGTTACTTCTCTGGAGCTGTTATTTCAGGTAGATATCACATTGCATAAAGTATGTGGCCCCTCCTGGTTACGTCCTACAAAATGTGTTTAATATCCAGTACCCCAGGGATCAGCAACCTCCGACACTCCAGCTGTTCCGAAACCACAACTCCCAGAATCCTCCTTTCACTTTTATGAGAGAAAAGTAGGGGTCGACCGATTTTGATTTTTTAGAGCCGATACCGATACCGATATTCTGTGAACTTTCAGGCCGATAGCCGATATTTTATACCGATATTTTGCGCATTTTAATTTTTGGATTTTTTTTCTGTTACAGCGTCCAACGCTTTTTTTAAAAAAAATAAAAATTTAATAGTTTGGACTTTTTGGGCACGGCGATATGTTTTTTTATTTATTGTTTATATATTGTATATGTAAAATTGGAAAAGGGTTAATTTAAACTTAATATTTTGATGTTTTTTTTACTATTTTAAATTTTTTTACTTTTTATTTTATTACTATTTCCCCCCTTAGGGGTAGAACCTGGGCTCTTTACATCCCTTGTCCTATTCACCCTAATAGAGATCTATCAGGGTGAATAGGACCTGACACTGTCCCTGCTGCCCTGTGCTATGGGCACACAGCAGCAGGAACCATGGCAGCCAGGGCTTCAGGAGCGTCCTGGCTGCCATGGTAACCGATCGGAGCCCCAGCATTACACTGCTGGGGCTCCGATCAGAAGAGAGAGGTGGGGACCCTGTGGCCACTGCCACCAATGATATGAAGGGATGGAGGGGATGGGGGAGGACGCACTGGCCACCAATGTTTTTATACTGTGGACAGGAGGCTGAGGCGCACTGGCCACCAATGATAATAAGGTTTACGATATTACAAACGCAGGCATTAGAAGCACATTGCCCAGACCCTGCCTCTGATAGTGCTGCGATCCGCGGCAATTCACCCTCAGGTGCGGCACCTGAGGGGTTAATTGCCGCGGATCGCAGCTCTCTATCAGAGGCAGGGTCTGGGCAATGTGCTTGTAATATCTTAAACCTTATTATCATTGGTGGCCAGTGCGCCCTCAGCCCCGCCTCCTCTTCTCTCATTGGTGGCCAGTGCGCCCTCAGCCCCGCCTCCTCTTCTCTCATTGGTGGCCAGTGCGCCCTCAGCCCCGCCTCCTCTTCTCTCATTGGTGGCCAGTGCGCCCTCAGCCCCGCCTCCTCTTCTCTCCATTGGCAGCGCGGCACAGGGGGAGGGAGAGACACTGCCTCCTTCTCCCCTGTGCTGCTCAGGGAACATGGCCGCGCTGAGAGCAGCACGGCAATGTTCTGTGATAGCACAGTTATCGGTATATCGGCCTGGTTAGGGGCCGAAACCGATAACTGTGCAAATCATGAATATCGGCCGATAATATCGGCCAAACCGATAATCGGTCGACCCCCTAGTTAAAAGAACAGCCAAGTTAAGTGTGCATGCTGGGAGTTATAGTTTCACAGCAGCTGAAGGGCCAAAGGTTGCTGATCCCTGCCATAGACTATCATTAGCAGATGGAATTGTGCCATCGCCCACCACTCTGCGCTCCAGTGTCGCGTCCTCTGCACCTGAATGTTCAGCAGTATGAACATCCCTGGGAGGTGATTATGGGTGCCATGTTTAAAGGGAGCCGCTCACGTAGCACATGATGTCTGAGCACGAATATACTTCATTACAAACCTGAACACGGATTCGATAAGATTGTGACCCGCCCCACAAATCCTGGGTTCAGATTCGTAAAAGTATAATCTTGAATACACCGCTACCGACAGTAACGGCACATGCGCGGGAATAAGATGGTCTCTCGAGACCGGTATCCATCTTAATCTGATCTCCTCAGAAGGAATACATTTTAACAGCGCTATAAAGACAGTTAATGAGATATTAAGATGAACAAATCTGGTTCGGCCATAGCGGGCGAACAGATTTGCTCATTACTAATTTATATCTATGATCATTCTAGGCCAGGAGGAGGTCCTATCAGTGACTGACAGCCTTCCCTCTGTGAGGAGGAGGTCCTATCAGTGACTGACAGCCTTCCCTCTATGAGGAGGAGGTCCTATCAGTGACTGACAGCCTTCCCTCTGTGAGGAGGAGGTCCTATCAGTGACTGACAGCCTTCCCTCTGTGAGGAGGAGGTCCTATCAGTGACTGACAGCCTTCCCTCTGTGAGGAGGAGGTCCTATCAGTGACTATCAATCACTCATAAAGGCAGGCTGTCAGTCACTGATAGGACCTTCTAATAGAGGAAGGGCTGTCAGTCACTGATAGGACCTCCTCCTCATAGAGGGAAGGCTGTCAGTCACTGATAGAAGCGCCTACTCATAGAGGGAAGGCTGTCAGTCACTGATAGGAGCCTCCTCCTCATAGAGGGAAGGCTATCAATCACTGATAGGACCCCCTCCTCATAGAGGGAAGGCTGTCAGTCACTGATAGGACCCCCTCCTCATAGAGGGAAGGCTGTCAGTCACTGATAGGACCTCCTCCTCATAGAGGGAAGGCTATCAATCACTGATAGGACCCCCTCCTCATAGAGGGAAGGCTGTCAGTCACTGATAGGACCCCCTCCTCATAGAGGGAAGGCTGTCAGTCACTGATAGGACCCCCTCCTCATAGAGGGAAGGCTGTCAGTCACTGATAGGACCTCCTCCTCATAGAGGGAAGGCTGTCAGTCACTGATAGGACCTCCTCCTCATAGAGGGAAGGCTGTCAGTCACTGATAGGACCGTCTCCTCATAGAGGGAAGGCTGTCAGTCACTGATAGGACCTCCTCCTCATAGAGGGAAGGCTGTCAGTCACTGATAGGACCTCCTCCTCATAGAGGGAAGGCTGTCAGTCACTGATAGGACCTCCTCCTCATAGAGGGAAGGCTGTCAGTCACTGATAGGACCTCCGCCTCATAGAGGGAAGGCTGTCAGTCACTGATAGGACCATCTCCTCATAGAGGGAAGGCTGTCAGTCACTGATAGGACCACCTCCTCATAGAGGGAAGGCTGTCAGTCACTGATAGGACCACCTCCTCATAGAGGGAAGGCTGTCAGTCACTGATAGGACCTCCTCCTCATAGAGGGAAGGCTGTCAGTCACTGATAGGACCTCCTCCTCATAGAGGGAAGGCTGTCAGTCACTGATAGGACCATCTCCTCATAGAGGGAAGGCTGTCAGTCACTGATGGGACCATCTCCTCATAGAGGGAAGGCTGTCAGTCACTGATAGGACCTCCTCCTCATAGAGGGAAGGCTGTCAGTCACTGATAGGACCTCCTCCTCATAGAGGGAAGGCTGTCAGTCACTGATAGGACCGTCTCCTCATAGAGGGAAGGCTGTCAGTCACTGATAGGACCTCCTCCTCATAGAGGGAAGGCTGTCAGTCACTGATAGGACCATCTCCTCATAGAGGGAAGGCTGTCAGTCACTGATAGGACATCCTCCTCATAGAGGGAAGGCTGTCAGTCACTGATAGGACCACCTCCTCATAGAGGGAAGGCTGTCAGTCACTGATAGGACCGCCTCCTCATAGAGGGAAGGCTGTCAGTCACTGATAGGACCTCCTCCTCATAGAGGGAAGGCTCAGTCACTGATAGGACCATCTCCTCATAGAGGGAAGGCTGTCAGTCACTGATAGGACATCCTCCTCATAGAAGGAAGGCTGTCAGTCACTGATAGGACCTCCTCCTCATAGAGGGAAGGCTGTCAGTCACTGATAGGACCTCCTCCTCATAGAGGAAGGCTGTCAGTCACTGATAGGACCTCCTCCTCATAGAGGGAAGGCTGTCAGTCACTGATAGGACCTCCTCCTCATAGAGGAAGGCTGTCAGTCACTGATAGGACCTCCTCCTCATAGAGGGAAGGCTGTCAGTCACTGATAGGCCAGAGTTGGCTGTCAATCACTGATAGGACCTCCTCCTCATAGAGGGAAGGCTGTCAGTCACTGATAGGACCTCCTCCTCACTGAGGGAAGGCTGTCAGTCACTGATAGGACCTCCTCCTCACTGAGGGAAGGCTGTCAGTCACTGATAGGACCGGCTCCTCATAGAGGGAAGGCTGTCAGTCACTGATTGGACCGTCTCCTCATAGAGGGAAGGCTGTCAATCACTGATAGGACCGCCTCCTTATAGAGGGAAGGCTATCAGTCACTGATAGGACCGCCTCCTCATAGAGGGAAGACTGTCAATCACGGATAGGACCTCCTCCTCATAGAGGGAAGGCTGTCAGTCACTGATAGGACCTCCTCCTCATAGAGGGAAGGCTGTCAGTCACTGATAGGACCGTCTCCAGAGCCCAGAAAGAACAGGAACTTAAATATAAAAAACCCAAGTTTTTTACTGAAACTTCCCACGAAATAATATATAATTCTGCTCCGCTCCTCCTGCGCTATAATATGCTGCCTGCAGCTTGATTCACATTTTCATACCGACATGTTCCCTTTAAATAGTTTTTCGGCAGTGCCTTCCTTATCCTTATTACGCACGTGCTACTTCCTGTCTCCGATCCTCCCTCATCCTTGCTTGGTAACTACATTGTCGATTTGCCTATTACTGTCCAGCATCCCCCCCTAGGACTTCCGCTGGTCCCTGAGTAACATTCTAACATCGACCCACAGCCATCCGGACCATCCCATTCATACCTGGCCTATATGACTCCCTATGCCAACTCTGGCCTCGCTACAAGGGGCCACAGTAGCCCCTGTACCAGCCCTGCCTGGCCTGCTCACTGATTACCCTAGGAGCCACGACCACAGCATTCGACCAAGAAAGTCCATACTGCACCTCCTTAGCGGTTTTGACATCTGTGTTGGCGAGCTGCCTACCAGGTGGCTGTATACTAAGAGTTCGCCTGACAAAAAATATATAAAAGTGTGCCCACCTCTAAGATCCCACAATGCTGCAGTGGCGATGCCTCTGTGCTCCTCTGCTGCGCTTTGTTTCCCCCCCGGAAGTGATAAGGTCCCATACATGACCAATGAAGCCTATTGTTGTCTTCAGCGGTGATGCCAGGTTGCGTGACCGGTTGCTGGCCGCAGCGGCGATGCGTCGGTACCACACTTCATGGTTTCCAAGATGTGACCACACTGCATTAACCTAAACTCACATCCTATTAATCTGGATGATGGCGCTCCCATCACAACGGTTCAGTACCTGCTCAAGAGATGTTGGAAACCCTACGACGACTGCTTGGGAACCTAGATATTTTGTATGTGGAAGACCGCATGGGACCCATGTAATAGAACGGACATACGCTGGTATGGCGCTCACATGTCTGGTATCGCCATCACCGAAACCTGGCAAGAGAAAAGCAGCAAATGTTGACGCAAGTCCTGTTTTTTGCTTTCTTGTTTCCCCACCATCCTGACCCCTCTTACAAGAAGTGAGCGGGAGGAGGTAGGTTGGGGGCAGGACCTCGGTGGTCCGACTCATTTAACAGGCGCATGCTACGCCTGAAATCGCCCTTGTTTTCTTGCGCACAGAACTCCTGAAGATCCACCAGAATTAGGACCTCCTATTAAGTCTGGTCGCATCGTACGCGGGAAGGGTCTGTTATTATAACTAATGGAAGAAATATCAGCCTTAGGGCTCATGCACACGACCGTATGTATTTTGCGGTCTGCGAAACAAGGATCCAAAAAGTACAGATGCCGCCCGTGTGACAACCGTATTGCATCCATTTTTATTTTTTTTCTTGTGGATCCGTTGTAACAATACCGATCCCTGTCCGCAAAACAGATAATAATAGAACATGTTCTGTCTTTTTTGCGAAACGGAATGCGGAGTCATTTCCGTTTTTTTAATTTTTTTTATAGGGACCCATTGAAGTGAATGATTCCGCATACGGGCCAAAAACCCCGGAATGGACAGAGACAACTAACACGTTCGTGTTTATGAGTACTTAAAGCATTCCCCCTATTTATATGTTGACCGAAGCCGCTGTTTGCGCAGGATCTATCAACCATCTGATAGGTGTAAGGGCGGCGTCCTGACTCGACCCCAGCGGCAAATATCTGGCGATCGGGCTGTTCACTTTTAACATGCCCAATCTATTGGTTCCCAAGCTGCACCCCACAGGAATCTGACAGTGGATTACTGCCCTCTCTACCCTACAGAACACATGCACCCTTGACTGAATGTATGTGTATGGGGGAGATGGCTGCTGGTTACACGCTAACCGAGCATGAAAGGGAAAAAAGACAAAATTCTGTTGTTGTTTTTTTTTGTTTTTTGTTTTTCTTTGACTGTAGCCTCATAAAAAAAAACCTAACCTATATTTACCCTAATATGGCTAGTGTAGAAGCCACAGATGTGTCCTTCCTTACCTTTCCACTTCATATCCGGAGATGTTTGGGTACAATGATGTGAGCAACTTTTTCCACCCTGTGATTTCATGATATTGTGTCACAAGATGCCTTTACTGCACATGTCTGTGTTTTTGCTTTTTCGAGCATGTTGAGGGACGGTATTGAATTGGTTTCATGACCAACTGGAAGTCCATAAAGGGGTTGTCCCACAAATCTCAACTTATTATACTCATCTGGAGGACGTTCTTCCCTTTCTGTGGGTGGGTAGCAGCTCATCAAGCTCCTGCCTCTTCCAGCATGCATTGCGATTAGCCCTTGTTAACCCCTTCTTCCCCTGCATAGAACATAATCCCTTACACACAGCCTCAGAGATACATACGGTGTGTTAAAGTCTTCCATCTCTATTGCCTAGAGCAGTAATGGGCAAAGTGCGGCTCTCCAGCTGTTGCAAAACTACAACTCCCACCATGCTCTGCAGTAGTCTGATAGCTGTAGACAGTCTTTGCATGCTGGAAGTTGTAGTTCTGCAACAGCTGGAGAGCCGCACTTTGCCCATCACTGGCCTAGAGGGAGCGATATATATTTCTAGTTAGAAGTAGGGATAAATGAATGAAAGGTGTTCGGAGAGGCGGAAAGGGAGCCGGGAAGCTACTGAGCACGTCAGTCCTCCACCGAGTGCAGGAGAAGGTGGACCAGAAGGATAAACAGCAGGGGGCGCTACCAGAGAGGAAAATAGCATGTACATAAAATAATAATAATCTTTCATTCGAAATTCCTTATTCATTGCATAGTAATAGTTTAACCAAATTGCAGGTAACGGTACTTTCACACTTGCGGCAGAGTGATCCAGCAATCCGCACGCAAACGGAAAGCATTTGAAGACTGATCCGGCTACGGATCCGTCTTATAAATGCATTGCAAGAACGGATCCCTCTCTCCGCTTGTCATGCGGATAGATGGATCTGTTATATATTTTTTTTTTTCACATTTTTACCGGAAGGACGGATCCGGTATTGCGTTATTTTGAACGCCGGATCCGGCACTAATACATTCCTATGGGAAAAAATGCCGGATCCAGCATTCCGGCAAAGGTTCCGGAATTTTGGACGTAGATAATACCGCAGCATGCTGCGGTATTATCTCCGCCCTGAAATGTCAAAAAGACTGAACTGAAGACATCCTGATTAGAGATGAGCGAACTTCTATTTTTAGTTTGGCGTCCAAAGTTCGGGTTATCGAAGCATCCCGTTATGGATCCCGCTACCACGGACCATAACGGCATTTGGAATCCATAAGGGGATGCTTCATTGAACCCGAACCTTGGACAACCCTAAGGACCTGGGGTGATGTCACCGTCATGTGATCAGTGCAGGGGGCGTGGCTCAGCACTGGATTGGATAAAAGGTGATCCAGTGCTGAGCCACGCCCCCTGCACTGATCACATGACGGTGACGTCACCCCAGGTCCTCCGTGTTGTCCAAGGTTCGGGATTAATGAAGCAGCCCCTTATGGATTCCAAATGCCGTTATGGTCCGCGGTAGCGGAATCCATAACGGGATGCTACGATTACCCGAACCCGAACTTTGGACGCCGAACTAAAAATAGAAGTTCCCTCATCTCTAGTCCTGATGCATCTCGAACGGATTTCTCTCCATTCAGAACGCATGGGGATAAAACTGATCAGTTATTTTCTGGTGTAGAGCCCCGACGACGAAACTCAATGCCGGAAAAGAAAAACGCAAGTGTGAAAGTTCCCTATGGTGAGGGTGGGCACATACAGCTGCTGCATCAGTGCCAAAATGTCGCAGAACGCCAAGATGAAGAAGCAGAAACCGGAGTGTTTTTGGTATTTGTTGGGGTTCTGAGAGATGACAGGTTCCCTTTAAACTTACATCTCTTAGTTCGATAAACAGAGAAGGAAACAGTCAGGAATTCAGCCGATAATTACAGCGGATGAATAATTAAAGGACCCCGTGCGGCGCTCCTTTCAGTCCTCCACAATATAAGCTATATAACCTGCGCTCCGTCCCCGCTGCGTTCTCAATAAACCGAATACAGAAAATACAGAATCACACCTCTTCATACGTAATCATCGGCGCTGAGATTACACTAATGACTCTAATTATTAGCCCGCACGTGGGTGTGCGGTAGGTAGGGGCATGTGGGGGAGGGAATTTTGGAAATTAAAGGGGCACTCTGCTTCAGGGTGTAAAGGGAATTCTTTGTGTGATAAAGGATCTACTTTGCTTCGATGGCTCGCTCTCTGCTTGCTGTCGTTCGGTGAGGACCTTCACTGCTTACCGCCAGTGAATAAAAACCGGTTGTGATCAAGTAATGGACTCACAGGTGCAGGAGTCCTTACGGTTACATTGTAAGAGCGGTGTTCACATGTGGCCGCGGTCTGGTTTTGGTCGTGGTGGCAAAAAAGCTGCATTTTTAACATAATGTGAGAAGAAAACTGCACCTAAAAGCACCTCATGCCTGCAAAGGTGTGAACACAGACTAACTCCTTGTTCAAACTCAAATTCTTGAGAAGGCTTGAAACTCCGTTTCGATACTCATCCTGATTCCAATGGTCCCTGCCGGTCCTGCAGCGATTTCATCATGTACATCGCGACTGTTGCGGCCTGTCGCTGGTCTCAGCAGTCACGTGCTAAATATGCAAGCATCACCCCCGGGGCCAGTGATTGGCTGCAGCAGTCACATAGATGATGTGACGTCATCTCTGCAGGACCAGCAGGGACCATCGAAGAGGTGGAACAGCAGGAGATTTAAAGGGGTTTTGTCACGTCAGCAAATAGCATTTATTATGTAGTGGAAGTCAATCCAAGACATTTCCTAATGTGCTGAGATTCTCCATGTTGCTTCCTTTGCCGGCTGGATTCATTTTTCCATCCCATAATACACAGCTAGTTTCCATGGTTACGACCACTTTATAATCCAGTAGTGGTGGTCGTGCTTGCACACTATAAGAAAAGGCGCCGGCCTATTTGGGGGCCGGGACCGTGGGAGCGCACACAGGCCGGTGCTTTTTCCTATTGTGTGCAAGCACGACCACCACCGATGGATCGCAGGATGGTCGTAACCATGGAAACGAGCAGTGTATTATGGGATGGAAAAATGAATCCAGCCAGCAAAGGAAGCAATATGGACAATCACAGTACATTAGGAAATGTCTTGTATATAACTTCCATTACATAATAAATGCCACTTGCTGACGTGAGACAACCCCTTTAACAGGTAGGTATTGGCTATTTTTGTACTTTACACAAGTTGCTTAACCCTTTCAGCCCCGGGGTTTTTTGTTTTTTTGCGCTTTTGTTTTGCGCCCCCTGCCTACCCACTTGTTTATTTTTCTGTTCACATGGCCATATGGGGGCTTGCTTTTTGCAGGACAAGTTGTACTTTCCAACGCCGCCATTTAATATTATGATGTAGTGGGAAGCGGGCAAAAAAATCCAAATGGGTGAAATTGCAAAAGAAAAAAAGCAATTCCACCACAGTTTTACGGGTTTTTTCATTACGCCGTTTGATGTTCAACAAAACTGACCGGTTACTTTTATTCTACAGGTCAGTATGAATCCGGAGATACCTTATATGTATAGTTTTTTTGCGTTTTAATAGTGATAAAAAAATTAAAAAGTGGGAATTTTTTTTATTTTTATGTCTCCATATTTTGACCCCTATAACTTTTTTGTAGTTATGTGTACGGAGATGTATAGGGGCTAATTTTTTGTGGGGCGATCTGAACTTCTGATTGATACCATTCTGGGGTGTGTATGACTTTTTGATCACTTTTTATTTCATGTTTTGTAGAAAATGAAGCGACCAAAAACGGCGAATCGGCCATTTGGACGCTTTTTCCGTTTTGCTGTATGGGGAAAACATTTTAATACTATGGGCTTTTCACACCCATGACATGTATTATTTATTTTTTTTTTTTTTTTAGTTCTTTAATTTTTATTTGGGGAAAAGGGGGATGATTTGAATTTTTTTTTTTTTTTTTTTTTAACTTTTTTTTTTTTTTTTTTTTACACTTTTATAGTTTCAATAGGGAACTATAACATGCGATCATCTGATTGCTATTATCATAGACTCCAATGCTCTTGTAAATCTAGCAGAGCAATTGGAGCAGTGAGTGTGCAGATCTCTGGATCCACGTGAGGTACCAGGCTGGTTTTAGCTTTGTTAGAAAGAGACTGTCATGTACCGTACTAGATCAGGGATGGATCAGCGAGGATGATCTCCAGTCTACCCATTCCCTTGTTGTAGATAGGGTTACGTAGACATATGGTTGTCAGATTGACACCCATTTCTTGGGGAGGCGGGGGCTTCCTGTTATCTAATCAAGCAGAAAGAAATCAACTTGTTTTTCTCTTAAAACTTGTACAATGTAGCGGGAAAACCTTTGCAAAACAAAAGTTAAATAAAAAAAGACGAGTTTTCCTTTGCCAAGCTGGCACAGATCTTTGATTAGCATTTTGTGCCAAGCTTTGACTGATGGCTGGATATCTGCCTGCAGCGTATTCTACGCGGACGGGATTAGTTATGCACACAGCTATGATTTATCTCCGAATTATGCCAACGTCTTAAACGGTGTCTTAAACTTTTCGATTGATTAAATTGGACGAAATGTTAAAATGTCAGATTGTTTACTGGGACCAACTAAGCCAGCTGCCAGTATTACCTCTGTCTCTACGAGACGATCGACCAAGTGTCTTTGTACGCAGATTGTCATTTGGCTCTACATGCCTTGAAAGGATGATGTATTATATATCTCTCACAAATAGGGATATTTGGCTTGTGGGTAAAATTTCTGGATGAACCTAAAATGCCCTCTAACCTTTACAGGTGAACTTAATGTGACCTTCTCTAAACTTTTGGATGCACATGTCCAACTGTTCAGTGTTTCAGTACTTTTTGCACAACTTGCTGTTCTCTAACAAGAAGCTTAACGGCAAAATTCACAACAGGAGTTTGATCCATGACTCGCCCAATACATTTCCTCGTTCTATTAGAATTGGTATGTAAACAGTCCTCCCCATCATGCTGTTCACATTTTGACATCATGAGACCAAGACAACGCCTAACAATTGATCAACAGTACCTCGCCATTGCCAGGCTTCAAGCAGGATATTCTCAGACTGAAGTGGCCGCTGAGCTTAGAGTGTCATCAGCAGGTTGTATCAGAGATACAGAGAGACTGGAAGAGTCACAGAAAGGCAGAGAAGTGGACGTCCTATAGGCCACATCCTACACTGATGACCGCTTTGTTGTGAACAATGCCCTGCAGAACCAGATGATAAACGCCACACAACTCCAGGCACATTTAAGGGAGGCAAGAGGCACCCAAGTGTCACGTCACACCAATTAAAACCGTTTAAATCAGCGTGGTCTGCGTGCTACACGACCTGCAAGGGTACCTGACCACACCACCAGGCACAAGCGTCATCGTCTTCCATGGGCCACAGAGCATCTACGCTGGACCAGGGACCAGTGGGCCTCAGTGCCATTCACTGAGCAGAAATGATGGGCCACCAATGAGGTTGGAGACTTCAAGAAGAATGCTATCCATTAGCCACTTTTGTCACCAGACAAGCCTTTCATGGTGGTGTTACAGTGTGGGCAGGTGTGTCTAGTCAGTACAGAACTGCCCTACACTCTGGGACTGGTCCAGTGACGAGCCCATACTACCTGAACAACATCATTAATCCAGTCATTGTGCCTCTGCATGAACAACACAGGCCTAATTTCATCTTCATGGAGGACAATGCTCCAGCTCATCGAGGTCACATCATTAGGGAACGGCTGCTGGAGACTGGGGGGCCTCACATGGAGTGGCCTGCACTTTCTCCAGACCTGAATCCCATAGATAACCTATGGGATCAGCTGAGTCGCCGTATAGAGGCTCGTAACTCTGTAATCCAGAACCTCAAAGACCCGAGGGCCGCCTTCAAGAAGAGTGGGATGCCATGCCTCAGCAGACAATAAGGTGACTTGTGAACAGCAGGAGACGTCGTCGTCAAGATGTAATTTATGCTTAAGGTCACAGGACAAGTTATTGAGACACTGACATTATGTGGCTGTATACCCAGCACTGGTGTTGGCTTTTGTTCCAATAACTTGTTTGATATGAGGAACTCACCATTGTATCCTTCTACTTAAATGCCCGACTTTCATTCTATAATATCACTGTAGGCTGAACTTTTTACGTTTTCTATAAATTTAACCCGAAAGCCAAATATCCCTAACTTTTTGTGAGTAGTGTATGTGGCCCTGTTGGAGTCAGGCCTTCATGGCAGCTTCCTGGCATTGAGCTGATCAGTGTCTTTTTTTTAAATGTTTAAAGCTTTAAATTTCCCCTTACATGGTGAATTTGGAGTCTACAGCTTTTTACGATTCAAGGCAGCAGGAGGAAGCTTACGGGTTTTATATTATCCAAATAAGTCATGCAAGAGATCCGGGTTTAGCAGAGGATTCAGATACCACAGAGGAGTCTTACAGAGAGATTCTTCAGCTGACTTCTTAAGCTTCAGCAGCCAAATCCAGACTTCCTTACAGTATACTGCACCGGAGACGTATTACTCCCTGGAGCTTAAACTAACCAAGAAAGGTTTATCCTTCAGATTGCATGTACCAGCCCCACGTATTTAAGCTCAGCACTGTGGGGCTGAGAAATTGCAAGTACAGCATCTGCATTTTTTTAAAGCAAAATTCTTCAAGTCATGTGAATCAATATCTTAGACACTGGATTTTCATTGTTTGCCTATGCACAAGGAAATGTTAACTATGCTTCGATGGCAGTATGTTATGTATAAGGAGAGGCTTGACTAGCACAGTCAACTGGATAGTGGAAGCCAAATGGTAGCTGCTGACACTTGATCTGGAGACTGGCAGCAACCCACTATAAAAGCTATGCTTTCTCATGAACTACTAGACAACTGCCCTTTTGTACAAAAATAAAAATGCTATAATTCTGCCCCTTTCATAAAAGAATATAACTATTATAAGACTGCTTCCTAACTATAAGAGTATAACTACTGTGCTACTGCTCCTATGTAGAAGAATATAACGCCTATAATACTGCCTCCTATGTACAGGAATATATCTACTATAATACTGCTCCTATGTACAATATAACTACTATAATACTGCTCCTATGTACAAGAATATAACTACTATAATACTGCCTCCTATGTACAAGAATATAACTACTATAATACTGCCTCCTATGTACAACAATATAACTGCTATAATACTGCCTCCTATGTACAAGAATATAACTGCTATAATACTGCTCCTATGTACAAGAATATAACTACTCTAATACTGCTCCTATGTACAAGAATATAACTACTATAATACTGCTCCTATGTACAAGAATATAACTACTATAATACTGCTCTTATGTACAAGAATATAACTACTATAATACTGCCTCCTATATACAAGAATATAACTACTATAATACTGCTCCTATATACAAGAATATAACTACTATAATACTGCTCCTATGTACAGGAATATAACTACTATAATACTGCTCCTATATACAAGAATATAACTACTATAATACTGCCTCCTATGTACAAGAATATAACTACTATAATACTGCCTCCTATGTACAAGAATATAACTACTATAATACTGCTCCTATGTACAAGAATATAACTACAATAATACTGCTTCTATGTACAAGAATATAACTACTATAATACTGCTACTATATACAAGAATATAACTACTATAATACTGCTACTATATACAAGAATATAACTACTATAATACTGCTTCCATGATACAAGAATATAACTACTATAATACTGCTCCTATGTACAAGAATATAACTACTATAATACTGCTCCTATGTACAAGAATATAACTACTATAATACTGCTCCTATGTATAAGAATATAACTACTATAATACTGCCTCCTATGTACAAGAATATAACCACTATAATACTGCCTCCTATGTACAAGAATATAACTACTATAATACTGCTCCTATGTACAAGAATATAACTACTATAATACTGCCTCCTATGTACAAGAATATAACTACTATAATACTGCCTCCTATGTACAAGAATATAACTACTATAATACTGCTCCTATGTACAAGAATATAACTACTATAATACTGCTCCTATGTACAAGAATATAACTACTATAATACTGCTCCTATGTACAAGAATATAACTACTATAATACTGCTCCTATGTACAAGAATATAACTACTATAATATTGCTGCATATGAAAAAGTCCCGAACTGCTCTATGTTTGTCCTCCATGTTACTATTTTTCTATATATTTAGGTATATTGACTTGTAAAAGCAAAATTCTGATTCATAGTAATTATATTTGCAATTGTTCTTACTTCTCTTCTTGGAAGATGTCACTTGGGGTGCGGGTGACCTTGAGGCAGAGCACAGAGATGAAGGAACGCAGCTTGCATTGTTTTCTTACATTTACACTCCACATACTGAGGACTGGGGGCTTGTGGGGCTCAGCATTATTCCGCTTCAGCATCTATTGACTCCTGTTCTTATGTATTCTAGTATTATGTGTATAAACCCCTGCAGCAGAGACAAGTCCCCAGAAGTGATCCAACCCCGAGTCTCCAGATCATCCCTTCCATCTTTATTCCGACCCTTGCTGATCTCCACGCCTGTTTACTTGAGTGGAGGGTTATTTTTTTTACGTCCTTTATTTTATAGAGTTGATCATAAAGGTAACCGTTCCATTCCTGTTGCCAAATGATACATTTTAATCTTAACGCAGTTGCGTATGGAATTCCGTTTTTCTGATACAAAGTTCCAAATCTCCTGCAGAGACATATATATATATATATATATATACTATTTTGGCCACCTGATGGAGCTTTGGAGCACTGTCACTGGAAATCTGCAATCATGGTCTAAGCCGGTGGTCACCAACTTGTGGTTCTACCTGCTGGTCTGGACATAACAGCCGGAGAGCCGCCGGTTGGAGACCACTGCTCCACACACCCCTCCATTGACTTGGTTGGACTTTACTTGTTGTTTCAGATTAACAGATAGCTAAACCTCTGAGTAGTACTAAAGGTATTAGTGCAGGGACTGAAACGTGTTGGATTAATGGTGTCCAGGTAGGTTCTACTGAGCAGAACATTGCTATGGGATGGTCAGCATTGAAGATTTCACACTTTTTTGCTGGAAATATCAACTTCCATGTGATGCTATGTGTTGAAGAAGCAGCTCTAAGATGCTTAGCAAGTTGCAGTAATTCTAAAATATTTTTATGGTAAATTTGTCCCTTTTTTAACTAAATTAGTAATTCTTCCGTCATAGCTCACGTTTTGTTAACTTTCTCTTGTATTGGACATGTGCAGTATATCTACCTTGACCTCTATACCCAACAACTAAAAACTATGACATATCAGAAGTCCTCCAGATGTTCTTAGGCCCTGCCAGAAGAATGGCCTAATATATCAGAGCTTGTCACACTTTAAATTTTGCTCGGTCTTCGCCAGTCAGTCCATGATTAAATACTACCATTTGGTGCCCGTATTAGCCCAGCAGTGCCAACTCCAAGTCAAAACCACAATTCAGCAGCATTTAGCAGCACCAAATACCACGGTGCAAAGCAGCTTGACTTGGCAGCATTAAGCACCACAATGTGATGCTACCCTAAAGCACCACGAAGCTCAGTGCAGCTCAAAGAAGTCACAGACAAATACCACAGACAGCAGCTTTATCCTCCATGCCAGCCCTCCACCACAGACAGCAGCATTGTCCTCCTCATCTCTCCTTAACTGGCAGCAGTAGCATTTTGTCCTCCCTTGCCTTTCCTCCCCCCACTGACAGCAGCATTCTCCCCCTTTCCACTCCTCCTTTACTTTAGGGAGCATTGTTCCACTTCCCACCATCTCTGAACTGGCAGCATCTTTTTCCTTCTTCCTACCCCTCCCTCACTGACAGCAGCATTGTCCCGTTTGTACACTTTCCCCAATGGCATCAACATTGTCCTCCTCCTCCTCAAGCCCCCTTCCCTTGGCAACTCCATTGTCCCCCTTTCCACCCTGCTCCCCCTGGCAGCACTGTTCTCCCCATTTCCCACTCCTCCCCCACAGGTAGTACCATTGTCCCCTTTGTCACTTCTCCACAGGCAGCAGCATTCTCTTCGATTGTCTCCCCTCACTGACTGGCAGCAGTATTGTCTCTTCCCACTCCTCGCTCACTGGCAGCAGCATTGTCTTTTCCCACTCCTCGCCCACTGGCAGCAGCATTGTCTCTTCCCACTCCTCGCCCACGGGCAGCAATGTCTCTTCCCACTCCTCACCCACTGGCAGCAGCATTGTCTCTTCCCACTCCTCGCCCACTGACAGCAGCATTGTTTAACTTCCCTCCTCACCCACTGGCAGAAGCAATGTCTCTTCCCACTCCTCACCCACTGGCAGCAGCATTGTCTCTTCCCACTCCTCACCCACTGGCAGCAGCATTGTCTCTTCCCACTCCTCACCCACTGGCAGCAGCATTGTCTCTTCCCACTCCTCACCCACTAGCAGCAGCATTGTCTCTTCCCACTCCTCGCCCACTGACAGCAGCATTGTTTAACTTCCCTCCTCACCCACTGACAGAAGCAATGTCTCTTCCCACTCCTCACCCACTGGCAGCAGCAATGTCTCTTCCCACTCCTCGGCCACTGGCAGCAGCATTGTCTCTTCCCACTCCTCACCCACTGGCAGCAGCATTGTCTCTTCGCACTCCTCGCCCACTGGCAGCAGCATTGTCTCTTCGCACTCCTCGCCCACTGGCAGCAGCATTGTCTAACTTCCCTCCTCATCCCGACTGGGAGAAGCTTTGTTCCCCTGACCACAGGTTTGTCCCAGGTTGGCATTATCAGAGCAGATTCTGCTTTGGAGTTCCTGCTTTGTGCCAGTGCTCACACTGCCAGGTACCCGCACTTCACCAGCAATGAGACACTCCTCACAGTTGGAGAAGCGCTGCAATATATTGTCTGGTGGTTTTACACTGACCGCCAATAGTGCTTTGGAATAGTAAGTATTCCCAGGCCTTATAGCAATGTTGAGAGCTTCTCGTGACCTAGTGGGATTGAAAAGGTGAAATGAAGACCAATAACATTTAATAAAAAAAGTTTTAAATTAACATTTTATAATTAATACGGCTATGTTTTCTAAAAAATAAAAATGTTTTGGGTTTTGGAAAGCAGCCACTTAATTTTTCAGTAAGCACATGAATGAATGAATTCAGCAAAAATACTAAAACATGAGCTGTGTAAATCTGGTATCACTGTTATCGTACCGACCCGTAGAGCAAAGGTTAGACTGCCAAACTGTAGAGAAGACGACCTGGACGGACATCTACATGCCATGCAGTGATCTTAAGCATCAATTATCAACCTGAACATGAGGCTCTTTGTGTATGTTTCCATCAAAATGCATAGGCTCACTGCGTCAAGGTGGTCTCCTTCGAATGGGTCCCTACACCAGTCTGGCGCAACACCACATAGTGACCACAATACAGCACCTGCAGGTGGCAAGACCCATCAGCCCAATAGCACCCTACTTTTAGTCCATGCCCCCTGGGCACTGGGCCACACCAGCCCACAGTGTATTATTTACACCGCACTGTTCACGGCATAAAAAACTGAAAAAAGCAGAAACACAGTGATGTTCACTCCACAAAAAACAATAAATTATATATACTCCAAAATGGTGCCAATCAAAACTACTCCCCCGAGTCATCGAGCAGCTTTGTATACAGAGATAAAGAGAAAAAAAAAACATCTCGGTCCTGAAGGTTTAAAATAGGCCAGTGCTCCAAGGGTTAAAAAAAAAAAAGAAGCAAAAGTGCCAAATAAGCGTTCCAAATGTCCGTGCTTACAAAGTCTCTATAGAAACGTCCGTACGTGGAGCCAAGAAGCTGTTGAATGGCTTCCAAGAAGCACATAGAGAACGCACCTGCGAAGTGAATACCTGTCAGCCTCACGTCAGGGGAAAAAAGAGAGACGACTAATGGCGACGCTTTACATAATCCGTAAATCATAGCTGCCAGGCAGAGGCGTGGGATCGGGGGCACTGAACGAGTTACTTCTCAAGGGCCCACCTGTACAGCTAAATTACCAGCTATAGAGCGGAGGGGCTGTTCTCGCCTCAGAGGCGTCCGATGTTGTAGGTTCGCTGGACAGTATCACAGGTTCGCAGATTGTCTGTTGCTAGCGGCCGGTCATCTTACAATTTGTGTTCATCGCAAGGACGGTCTTAGCCGTGACCACGTCAGGGGTATTTACATCTTGGACCTCTCCTGTGGATAGATGGGTGCGGGTTCTACCTCTGGGACTCGCTCTTATCGCCAGAATGAGGCTTTTCCGGTCCCTGTGCGGTCTGGATGCGGGGACCACAGGTGGTCGGGGCTGTAGAAGTGTAATGAGCTGTGCCGTTTTTGTAACCTATGAGGTGCAGAGACTGTGTACCTCGCTGTCCTAAACGATTTCTGTAGCACCCATAAACTCAAATCAGAGTTATAACAACGCATTGGCACAGCAAGCGCAATCGTTTCCTTTAAAGGGGTTTTCCGAGAATTAAGAAAATGAAAATACTTAAATATTACCCTATTATAAATATATTCCCAAATACCTTTCATTAGTTAGAATGGTTTGTTTTGTCTGGGGAGCAATCATTAGGAGAAATAAAATGGCCGCTGTCCTATTAGTACAGACAAACCCTGTCCTAATCACACAGGAGGACAAGTTACCTCACAGCACTGAGCTAAAGAGCTGCCTCATCCTTCTCTCTGCTCTGCTTGTCAGGGGTTATGGTGCTGAATACAAGTGATAAGATCTTCAGCTGAATCTCTGTAGGAATGGAGTTCATGAGGAGACATGAAGTACAACGAGGACGGACAGGACAGACTGTGGTAATGGAGACTGCGTACAAGAGCTACTGCTCATTACTCCCACCCTCCTCTCTGTACTTCATGTCTCCTCAAGAACTCCATACCCAGAGAGATTCAGCTGAAGATCATAAACTGTATTCAGGATCATAATCCATGACCAGTAGGAGAGGAGGATGAGGCAGCTCTTTAGCTCAGTGTTCTGAAGTATTCCGTCCTGTTGTGAGATTAGGACTAATTTTGTGTGTTCTGATAGGACGGCGGCCATTTTATTTCTCCTAATGATTGCTTCCTAGAGAACACCAGCCATTATAACTGCTACAGGACCGCCTAACGCAGGGATGCGTCCTGCGGGCGGCCCTGTAGCTCTGTTCCGACGCATCGGCGCGTCATCTCGCGAGAGGCGAGATTTCCTGTGAACGCGCGCGCGTGCGTGCGTGCTCACAGGGAAGCGCGGCACAGCAGTTCGGCTACAGCCTGCCAGCGATGATCGATCGCTGGCAGGCTGTAGATGCGAATAAAATCGCATCAAACTGCTATATCAGACGCTGTTTTATGAACAGCGTCTGATATAGCTGCTACCTGGTCCTCTGGTGGTCCCATTTACTGGGATCGACCACCAGAGGACCAGGTAACACAGTAAAGTTGCACCAAACACTACACTAACCCCCCCACCCCCTCACCTATTAACCCCTTGATCACCCCATCTAGACCCCTGATCACCCCCTGTCATTGATCACACCCCTTGTAAGGCTCCATTCAGACGTCCATATGTGTTTTGCGGATCCGTGGATTCACGGATCCGTGGATTCACGGATCCGCGGATCCGATCCGCAGATCCTCAAAACACGGACACCGGCAATGTGCTTTCCGCATTTTGCAGATCCGCACATTGCCAGAACTATATAGAAAATGCTTTTTCTTGTACGCAATTGCGGACAAGAATAGGACATGTTCTATATTTTTGCGGAACGGAAGTGCAGACTCGAAGTGCGGATCCGTAATTCCGGATCCGAAGGGACAAAGTCTGTCCCCATAGAAATGAATGGGTCCGCAATTCCGCTCCGCAAACAGAATTGCGGACGTGTGAATGGGGCATAAGGGTCCCTTTATCACCGCCAGTTAGCTAGCTACTTGTTAGGTAGCTAGCGCCCAGCCCACCGCACCGCAGTCACTGATTTTGGCAGAGATTTTTTCATCCACATTGACCGATGCGAATGAAAAAATCTGTGCCGTTTCATTTTTTTTTTTTTCAGCGCAGAGGCTGAACAGAAAAATCTCATTACCCGTATGCTCAATATACGGAGAATCGCAGAAACTCCTAATGCTGGCCATACGTGTAATGATTGCAGAGACCCTCAAATGCCAGAGCAGTACAAACACCTCACATGTGACCCCATTTTAGAAAGAAGACACCCCAAGGTATTCCGTGAGGGGTATGGCGAGTTCATGCAAAATTTTATTTTTGTCACAAGTTAGTGGAATATGAGACTGTAAAAAAAAAAAAACAATTTCCGCTAACTTGTGCCAAATTTTTTTTCTGTGAACTCGCCATGCCCCTCACGGAATACCTTAGGGTGTCTTCTTTCCACAATGGGGTCACATGTGGGGTATTTATACTGACCTGGCATTTTAGGGGCCCTAAAGCGTGAGAATCCAAATGCGTAAAATGGCCTGTGAAATCCTAAAGGTACTCATTGGTTTAGGGCCTTTGCGATCTGGCTGCAAAGTGTCACACATGTGGTATCGCCGAACTCAGAGAAGTAGGCAATGTGCTTGAGGTGTATTTTACATATACCCATGCTGAGTGTGAGAAATATCGCTGTAAACGACAACTTTTTAAATTTTTTATTCAAAGTTGTCAATTTACAGAGATATTTCTCTCACCCAGCATGGGTATATGTAAAAATACACCCCAAAACACATTGCCCTACTTCTCCTGAGTACGGCGATACCACATGAGTGACACTTTTTGCAGCCAAGATGCGCAAAGGGGCCCAAATTCCAACGAGTACCTTATAGGAGGGCATTTTTACGCATTTTCTTCTCACGCTTAGGCCCCTAAAATGCCAGGGCAGTATAAATACCCACATGTGACCCCATTTTGGAAAGAAGACACCCCAGGTAGTTCGCTGAGGGGCATAATGAGTCCATGAAAATTTAACTTTTGTCAAAAGTTAGCGGAAAGGGAGACTTTGTGAGAAAAACAATAAAAAATCAATTTCCACTAACTTGTGCCAAAAAAAATCTTCTATGAACTCGCCATGCCCCTCATGGAATACCTTGGGGTGTCTTCTTCCAAAATGGGGTCACATGTGGGTATTTATACTGCCCTGGCATTTTAGGAGCCCTAAAGCGTGAGAAGAAAATGCGTAAAAATGCCCTCTAAAAGGCACTCATGGAATTAGGGCCTTTGCGCATTTGGCTGCAAAAGTGTCACACATGGGTATCGCCGATCAGAGAAGTAGGGCAATGTGTTTTGGGGTGTATTTTTACATATACCCATACTGGGTGAGAGAAATATCTCTGTAAATTGACAACTTTGAATAAAAAAATGTAAAAGATGTCGTTTACAGAGATATTTCTCACACGCAGCATGGGTATATATATAAAAATACACCCCAAACCACATTGCCCTACTTCTCCTGAGTACGGCGATACCACATGTGTGACACTTTTTTGCAGCCAAGATGCGCAAAGGGGCCCTAAAACCAATGAGTACCTTCAGGATTTCACAGGGCATTTTTATGCATTTGGATTCTCACACTTTAGGGCCCCTAAAATGACAGGTGAGTATAAATACCCCACATGTGACCCCATTTTGGAAAGAAGACACCCCAAGGTATTCCGTGAGGGGCATGGTGAGTCCACAGAATTTTTATTTTTTGCCACAAGTCAGCGGAAATAGTTTTTTTTATTTTTTTTTATTTTGTTTTTTACAAAGTCTCATATTCCACTAACTTGTGACAAAAATAAAATTTTACATGAACTCACCATACCCCTCACAGAATACCTTGGGGTGTCTTCTTTCCAAAATGGGGTCACATGTGGGGTATTTATACTGTCCTGGCATTTTAGGGGCCCTAAAGCCTGAGAAGAAGTCTGGAATCCAAATGCGTAAAAATGCCCTGTGAAATCCTAAAGGTACTCATTGGAATTAGGGCCCCTTTGCGCACCCAGGCTGCAAAAAAGTGTCACACATGTGGTATCGCCGTACTCAGGAGAAGTAGGGCAATGTGTTTGGGGTGTATTTTTATATATACCCATACTTTGTGTGAAAAATATCTCTGTAAACGACATCTTTTAAAAAATTTTATACAAAGTTGACAATTTACAGAGATATTTCTCTCACCCAACATAGGTGTATGTAAAAATACACCCCAAAACACATTGCCCTACTTCTCCTGAGTACGGCGATACCACATGAGTGACACTTTTTTGCAGCCTGGGTGCGCAAAGGGGCCCAAATTCCAACGAGTACCTTTAGGCTTTACAGGGCTGCTCACAATTTAGCCCCGCCCAAAATACCAGAACAGTAAACACACCCCACAAATGACCCCATTTCGGAAAGTAGACACCCCAAGGTATTCACTGAGGGGCATAGTGAGTCCGTCTGAGATTTTTTTTTTTTTTGCCAGAAGTTATCAGAAATTGAAACTTTTTTTTTTTTTTTTCTCAGAAAGTGTCATTTTCCGCTAACTTGTGAAAAAAAATGAAATGATACATGAACTCACCAAGCCCCTCCGTGAATACTTTGGGGTGTCTTCTATCTAAAATGGTGTGATTTGGGGGGTATTTATACTTTCCTGACATTCTAGCACCTGAAGAAACATGACAGGTGCTCAGAAAGTCAGAGCTGCTTCAAAATGCCGAAATTCACTTTTTGCACCATAGTTTGTAAACGCTATAACTTTTACCCAAACCAATAAATATACACTTATTGGATTTTTTTATCAAAGACATGTAGAACAATAAATTTAGAGAAAATTTATATAGAAATGTAGTTTTTTTTTAAAAATTTTACAACAGAAAGTGAAAAATGTCATTTTTTTGCAAAAATTTCGGTCATTTTTGATTAATAGCAAAAAAAGTAAAAATGTCAGCAGCAATGAAATACCACCAAATGAAAGCTCTATTAGTGAGAAGAAAAGGAGGTAAAATTCATTTGGGTGGTAAGTTGTATGACGGAGCAATAAACCGTGAAAGTAGTGTAGTGCGGAATTGTAAAAAGTGGCCTGGTCATTAAGGGTGTTTAAGCTAGGGGGGCTGATGTGGATAACCAATGAAAGGTATTTGGAAATATGTTTATAATAAAGTAATATTTAAGTATTTTCAATAATTTTATTATCCTAATTCCTGGAGAACCCCTTTAAAGGGCATCTGTCAGCAGATCTGTACCTATGACACTGGCTGACCTGTTACATGTGCGCTCGGCAGCTGAAGGCATCTGTGTTGGTCCCATGTTCATATGTGCCCGCATTGCTGAGAAAAAAGTATGTTTTAATATATGCAAATGAGCCTCTAGGAGCAACGGGGGCGTTACCATTACACTTAGAGGCTTGGCTCTCTCGGCAGCTGCCAGGTCCCCTGCACTTTGATTGACTGAACCATGCAGTGAAAACATCATCCTGCCTGGCCTTGACTTCTCCTAAACTCAAAGTGCAGAGGTCACAGCAGTTAGAGAGAGCAGAGCCTCTAGGTGTAATGGTGACCCCTGTATCTCAGAAATGGCTGAACATTTTTAATAAAGAACAATTTAAAAATAGTTTTCTAGCCCAAAACGAATAAAATGTAATCATAAAAAAATACGCGTATACATATCATTTAAATTATTTCTTGTCGCGGTGTCTGCGTTCAGCACACTCAGCGTCTCCCCTTTTCCTTGCAGCCGTTCGGTTGTGCCTTATGCCATTACTCCTGTAATATTCCCGGCTCGCTGAAGAGACATTACAACAAGAAACACCCGAATGAAGAGTGTGTCAACTCCGGAGCGGGAGACGTCTCCTCCGAAGCCCTCGTCCTCCAAGGTAAGGACCCCGCAATCTTCATGTTCCCGGAGCAGTCCTGTCCATAAATCAGAGTCGTATAACCTTTCACTGCATACTATGTGTCTCAATTTCTCAGGATCTCTGCTTGCTGTCAGGGAACAGGAACTCGCCACATCCTGTTCACACAGCTGCAGTCTGTTCCAACATCCAGAACAAGAAGGAGATTTCTGTGACTGTTTCCAATGCCTAGACTGTTATGCAGCTTTATGTCTGCAGTGCTTTCCGGACTTATTCAAGTCATTGACAGCAAGCTGAGTTCTTTTTTTTTTTTTCTCTCTCTACATATACGTTGACTAAAAGTATATTCAAAGCGTGTGAAGTAATGATGTATTATTAGGACATGCCTGGAAGGGATCTGACCTCTGGGACCCCCCCAACCCTGCGAATGAAGGGGCCACAGGGCAGGAACTGCAGTCTGTCTAATTCAAGTGAATGGGGCCAGCTAGATCTCCCTGCATGGCCAGAAGCACCGCGGTGCAAGGAAAAAGGCGACGTGGTGCTGTGGCCCCTTCATCCTCTGGATCACTGGGGGTCCCTGAAATCGGCCGCACACAGATCATAAAGCGATTGCTTATCCTAGCGAACGGGATGGAATTTACCAGTTAATCCCTGTATATGTTGTGAGCAAAGCTTTGCGTTTCATTTCGAGACCTCTGCTTGCTGTTCCTAAACTGAAACGTACAGAGGCTGAAAACCCGTACAGAGCTGACACTTCACACGGTACAGAGAGGACGGACAGGACAGACTGTAGTAATGGAGACTGCATACAAGAGCTGCTGCTCATCAGCCACATCCCCACCTCCTCTCTGTCCTTCATGTCTTCTCATGGTCTCCATTTCTACAGAGATTCAGCTGAAGATCTTATCAGCTATATTCGGGATCATAATCCCTGACAAGCAGAGAGGAGGATGAGGCAGCTCTTTAGCTCAGTGCTCTGAAGTTACGTGTCCTGCTGTGTGATTAGGGCAGGTTTTGTGTGTATTAATAGGACGGAGGCCATTTTATTTCCCCTGATGATTGCTCCACGGACAAAACAAACCATTATAACTAATGAAAGGTATTTGGGAATATATTTATAATAAAGTCATATTGAAGTATTTTCTTAATTCCTGGAGAACCCTTGTAAGTTTTATTTACTGCAGACTTTAATTTCTTACTAGTTTTTCTTTTTGATAAACTTCGTTTTTTTACTTTTTTTTTTTTTTAATAATTTTTAATTTTAGGGCCAGATATTTTTGTGTAACCCTTTGAGTATGTTCACATGCAGCAGATTTGTTGTGTAAGTTCGGACTCAAATGAATGGGGCTTGCTGAAATCCTGCACCTTCTGCTACTAATCTGCCCCATGTGAATATACCTGTTGGAAGCTGCTGTTCTCCGGGCAGAGAGTCTTACAGGCAGTGCCTCCTGGTGTGCAAATGAGCTCTCCTCCAGAAGGAATAAAATGGTCTTTCTAGTGCAGCGTCTCTCAAAGAGTGGGGGGCATGAGGCTCCGTAAAGGGGGGGCTCCAGGTGATAGGAGATGAACGCTTCCACTGTGGAAGCGTTCATCTCCATAGTGATCTGTATCGCCGTTCCTCTGGACAGCGATACAGATCGCTGTGCTGTACGGCAGGGGGAGGGAGAGGCGTCTCCCTCCCCTGCTCCTCTGATAGGCTGCGGGCCTTGTGCCGGCAGCCTATCAGAGCGGCTCAGGCGGCGCGATGACGTCATCGCGCCGCCTGAGCAGAGTGCAGAGCGGGACACAGGCCGGAAGAGGCCTGCATCCCCGCTCCAAGGAGGTAAGTATTGGGTGGGTGGGGGACCCTGGACCCTATTGGGGGGGAGAGCCTGCACATAATTTGGGGGGAGAGAGCCTGCACATGATCTGCACATGATTTGGGGAGGCCTGGACCCTGCACATGATTTGGGGGAGGGGGTTAATGTAGCCTGCACATGATTGGGGAGGGGGTTAATGGAGCCTGCATATGATTGGGGGGGTTAATGTAGCCTGCACATGATTGGGGAGGGGGTTAATGGAGCCTGCATATGATTGGGGGGTTAATGGAGCCTGCACATGATTTGGGGGAGGGGGTTAATGGAGCCTGCACATGATTTGGGGGGTTAATGGAGCCTGCACATGATTTTGGTGGGGGGAGGGGTTAATGTAGCCTGCACATGATTGGGGAGGGGGTTAATGGAGCCTGCATATGATTGGGGAGGGGGTTAATGGAGCCTGCACATGATTTGGGGGAGGGGGGTTAATGGAGCCTGCACATGATTTGGGGGAGAGGGGGGGGGGGTTAATGGAGCCTGCACATGATTTGGGGGGGTTAATGGCCCTCACTTGTGGGGAGATTGGTGTACTTATAACAATTTTATAGACAAATGATACTATTTACAGTCGCGCCGGGGCGGGCGCGGGCGAGCGAAATGTTTTCTTCTTCCTAGGGGGGGGCATGACAGAAAATAATTGAGAAGCACTGCCCTAGTGCCACCTAGAGGTAGCTACCCTGTGCCTCATATACAGTATCTACCTACAGACCTGATTGGTGGAGACGCCGGGAGTTTGACCCTCACTGATCCTGAGCATAGGTCATCAATATTTAACTCTTGGAAAAACCCCTTTAAAAGGCTTGGGCCAAGATTTAAAGGGTTTTTGGGACCATATTGGTAACCTATCCTCAGGTTAGGTCATCAATGTCTGGCGCTGTAATGTTTGACTTTTGGGACCCCCTCCGATCAGCTGCTTGAGGAGACCACAGCGCCGCTGCTTATAAAGCACCCCGCCGTTCGTTTGATAGTGGCTGTTCTTGGTATTGCAGAGCAGTCCGTTCACTTCAATGGGGCTGAGCTCCTAGACCATGTGACTGATGAACGTGACGTAACAGGCCTAAGCGCTCACACAGTCCTAAGCGTTCACTGGGACCCCCCAATCGATTGTGAGAATGGCAGTCCCATGTACCTGTCCTGATGGATCGGCAGGCTGATCTCCATTCATTCTCTATGGAACTGCTTGAGAAAGCTGAGTACAGCGCTTAGCTATTTCCAGCAGTCCCGTGTGACTGGAACGCCAGGGCGCATGCTCGGCCCGCCACTTCATCAGGGCGGAGACATGGGACCCCGTTCTCGGCATCTGTGTGAGGGTCCCAACAGTGGGACCCCCAAATCAGTTAGTTATCCCTATATCCTGTAGACGGCTGTGTGACCCAACAGCTTCTTTCTAAATTTGACCTGGTCATGTGACCTCCTCGGTGCAGTGCAGTCTGGTGGCTGGAGACCAGCAGAATTTTGAATGACAGCTCTGGCTGTGACTAGCGTACAGGACCTGATTTGACTCTGAGGGAAGCCACGCGCAGATAACGGAGAGGTAACTTTTTTCCTGTTTCTTCTGCGCCGCCGTGTTCCTGAGGTTTCATATATAATCCAGAACTAAGCGGGGCTGAGGGTGACCACGTGTCCGCGGCCGGCCGGTGGAACGCCAGCTGATTGTATCTCCTCATGCTTAAGCCTGCAGCTCCTGATAAGGGACTATTAAAGATGAAAGTGGCCGTCCTGATGCAGATTAATAAAACATCAATCCTTCGCGCGGCGCCGATTACACATTCATGCGGCTACCAGGCGGCCATTACTATTTTAAGGCTCTCATTCCTAATACATAGACGAGGGTCCGCGCTGCCCTCTGGAGAGAGGCTTTACGTTTCCATATGTATGAGCCGGATAGGAAATGATTTCTAATTCCTACTGATATGTTTTCCCTTTGATCTTTAATTCAGATATTTAACCCCTTGTCGACTGTTTCGGTCCTAGATGACCAGATACTTTTTAGTGATTTTGCTAGCAACCCTAACTTTTTAGTTTCTTGGGTGAGCAACACACAGGGTTAGTTTAATACTTTTCTTTATAGATTTATTTTAGATTTATTTCTTCATTTTTATTGGTAATATCTATGTACAAGACGTTACATGGATTATCCCATACTGTGTATTACAATATACTTTTTTATGCACATTATATATTCCTCTCTGGTAACGCCCCCTGCTGTTTATCTCCCTGGTCCACCTTCTCCTGCATTCGGTGGTGGACGCACATGCTCAGTAGCTTCCCTGCTCCCCTTCCGGTCGTAGTGATCTCATAGAGAAGTAGATAAGACGACCACATACCATTCATTCAATCATTCATTCATTCATTCATCCCCTACTTCTAAATTCATAGAAATATCTATCTCTCTTTCTAGACAGAGGAGAAGGGAATTGTGGGGGCATTATGTACTATATGTAATTCTCCGGATATATGTGAGGTGCTGTTTTCTCTACAGCAGGCATGCTCAACCTGCGGCCCTCCAGCTGTTGTAAAACTACAACTCCCACAATGCCCTGCTGTAGGCTGATAGCTGTAGGCTGTTCGGGCATGCTGGGAGTTGTAGTTCTGCAACAGCTGGAGGGCCGCAGGTTGAGCATGCCTGCTCTACAGGATAGAAGAGGTGTGATCACAGAGCCAATTGCAATGCATTGAGGGAGACGCAGGCGCTTGACGAGCTGCTACCCTCCCACAGAAGGGGAAGAAAGTGTTTTTGTTTTGTTTTTATTTGCATTTTTTTGTAGATTTTTTTTTTTTTTTTAAACTTGCGTGTAATTTTGTTAGCATGATATGCCCCCTATGGGACCATAAAAGACTTCTCTGTGCATGCGCTGAAACAAGAAGACGTGTAAGATGTAATACTGCTTAAGATGACTAGAGTCTCGTTCACATCTGTTTTTGTTGTTCTGCCCCGTTATAGGATCTATGCTATAGATCCCATTGCTGGATCTATGATGGGGGCCGTTTCTGACGTGGTATTCTGCATTGTTCCATCATTTGTGATCCAGGACCCTTGAAAAATCTCAAACGCAGATGTGAACGCGGCCTGTCCCTGCATCGGGGGCGTCCCGTTATTTTGCACACGCTGTAAGGTTTGGTGGACCTGAATCCACAGGAGTAATCAATACACGTGGGTCATGCAATTTCAATACTAGTTTCACATAGCACATAGCACCATTAAAACATAACCTTTATTATACTTGATAAAAGACGGCTCTCCTGTAGGAGCCAGACTCTGCATCCGAATACAAAACAACAAAAATAAATTAAATAAACTAACGCACAGAAAACTCCAGGGCCAAGGGGTACCGGGGGAGAACACAGTCGAAAATCTGACCCTGGGTCATCCCTGACTAAGTCTCAGCCCAGAGACGCACCCAGATGGTAGGTACACTCTGTCCCCGTGCCTACCCTTACTATGCCCTGCTATACCCTATTAGCATGCCGACGCGTTTCCCACTTTTTTAAGGTTGATCAGGGGATGAATGGTATATGGGTACCAAACTTGGGTATATAAAAAGCAAGATAACTCTATATTCTAGTTACCATATGATTCACCTATTACAAGGGGCTATACATTCGACCACATATGATAAGATACATGTGTGTACGACAGTATATAATCCAGGACCACTCACGTGTGCCGATAATAACAGGGCTCGGGTAACTCCATTGTTGCATGCAGGGTAGCAGCTAACTAATGTGGTCTCATCCGGATGATTACATAGTGACATGGGGGGGGGGGGGGGTGATTCCATCCAGTGAGGCTGAAGTAAAGAGATATCCAATAAGGATAGACAGACATACTGTCGTCCCTGTGAATCATCTATGGACACATGATCAAGCCACGTCTAAAGCAGAAAACGCCGAGGCACGTGTGGCGTTGGGACGGACCCAGGCAGAGGTCACATGATATTGCGGCCCCAATCCAAGATGCTGCGTCCTTACCTCCCAGTGCAGCATTAAGTCAAAGCGTTCCAGTACATGCGCTACCCCGCGCACATATTGATAGGTTCCCTTTATCACTTCAAAGAGCATTTGTGTCTTTTGTGCCTCACTACTGGAGCACAGTGGCCTGAAAATTGCAGATACGGTAAATAACAGGGATTGTCCATGTTATTTTTTTTGATGACCAATCCTCAGGATAAAAAGAGAAGAGACCGGCGTCGCTTTTAAATAATCTTGCTGCGATTTATTGTCACATTCCAGTGACTCTTTCGGCATACAATCTGCCTTTGTCAAACTGTGTCAGTTTGACAGGCAGATTGTATGCCGAAACGCGTCACTGGAATGTGACAATAAATCACAGCAAGATTATTTAAAAGCGAGTGCCGGTCTCTTCTCTTCTTATCTTTATGGGACGCCGGCCCTGAGACACGCGCACCGCTGCTCTACTTCACTGCAGCGCCGGTCGACATATCGTATCACCAATCCTCAGGATAAGTCATCAATCTTAGATCGGCTGGTTGAAGAGAAGGTGCGCGCTGTGCCAGAGCAGCCTTCCCTTCATTGTTACCCTCTTGTCGTCCCGACAGCAGAGGTGAGCCGGTCATCTCCTTGGCTAAGACGAGGACTACGTAGGTCTGAAACTCGTGGCCGGTTTCTCCATTGCACACATACACGTGACAAGAATTGACGGTTGCATTGTCATATCCGTGTTTTTATGGATGTGGCTTTCAACATAGTGATTCGAACTGCAGGCGACTGGGAAGTCCATGCACGCACCGAGGGTGAGCTGATCTACTAATGTGGACCACGAAATGGTACAAATAGGCATATTGTCACGAAATAAAATAGAAAACAGGTTATGAAATGTGTCAAAATGAAGGTCAGACCATCCTGAAGGACACTTATTTGGACCTCAAAATGTTGAATGCAACAAATTTGCCTGGAGTTTTTGAATGTTTTTCGCCTGGTCAGGATCCCTGCACACCTACAGCGCCTGGTCAGACCGAAGCCATTGTTTGCATTGTCTTCTGTTCAGCTGAGATTGACCTAAACAGATTGTGGCTGATCAGCGTCTCCGTGGCTCCTCTTGACACCAGTGACCGAGATGTTGACTCGACTATAATTGGCCCCGCGTCGGAGCTCTTTAACAACTTGCAGCGCTTTGTGTTGCTTGATGCGATCCCTCCTTTCATCCTGGGAATTTAGCCGTACGCGCCGCATCGCTGTGGTTGCCAACCTCCGTGTCGTTGCTAGAGGAGAACAACTTTTTAATAACCTGTCCTTTCCCGTTTGTTACCCAAGTAATAAATGAGTTGTCTGGGAATTAATTTTCTCCAGTCTTCATGTCCGCGAATCGGCGGACGGTTGCACATTCCTTGCATGACTGTGTAGTCTCGTTTGTTGTTTCTTAATTTCCGTAATTAAAGCTTTCTTGGCAAAAGTGGTTTTACTATTTTTTTTATTTTTTGTCAAATGCGTTATTCTGAGCGAGTCTATGCAGATGGTTTATTTTTGCTTTGCTTTGATCAATGGAGTTTAGACTAGAAAGTGACGTCAGAACCTTCAGGTCCGTATCGGCAGAGGTGAGAGACCTTACTCTGTTGTGGGTAGAGGCCCCTTCTACACCTGCGTTATTCATGTCCGTTGTTCTGCTCCGGTGTAGCAGCAGAACAACAAAAGTAATGTTAAGGGTGGATTCATCACATAGCTGACACGATTGGCACCAATAAATCTGTAAAGGGATTCGTTCAGTTTCCGTCCAAGAGAATGTTTTTTTTGTTTGTTTTTTCAGGCCTCGTTTACATTTCCGTTTTTACTTTAGTCACAGCGCACATACCCATCAATTTTAATAATGTTTCTTCACACATAATTTGTGGGTCAGTGAAAAAAAATCACCGAAACTTGCACTACTTTGGTCCGTGATGGACCGCGGACCAAAAGTGTCCATTGAAGTGTATGGGTATGTGAAAAATAAATGGTCACACAAACCGAACACGCATCCTTCACACACACGCAGAAAGGCGAATAAGGATTTTGACGGGGCAATAATTGTGCAGATTATTGGGAACTAATGCTCCTGACAATCTGCCCCTCTAAAGGTGCCGCTGATAACCCGACCAACCAGCGAAATGTAGTTCTGTAGGCGATTCTGTAGTTTCTGCAGGCACCTAAATTGTCATTTCTGGGCAGCAGATCCTGTTGTCTAAACAGCGATCTGCTGCCCAGAAACAATGCAGGAGGACGAGCGATCACATTAGCGACCGCTCGTCCTCATACTGTGGAGGTGATTGATGCTGGTAAATGCACCGCTTCACCTCCACTGAGCTGTCTCCCCCAAAAATCTGCTGCTGCTCGGCGCGTGCATGCAGGATTTTTCGCTCTACTGTTTTTGACAAAACCTGTGACTGAGGCAGCAAATGGAGCTTCCAACGCAGACGTGAAAATGTCCTTATTTCTTTCTAGCTTTGTCTTTAGAACTTGCATTTGCTGATATTTCTGCTTGTGGAGCTGCAGGTTCAGAGATCAGTGGGTGTTCCCTGTCTAGGTATTTCCTCTTTTACCCTCTATTCGCTTTATGCCCCAGCTTGTGTCCTCTTTCTCTCACACATACCGACTTGATGACTTATGTCAGAATATGACCCTGACCCGCTAATCTGAGTGCACTGGACACAACTGGTTAAAGGGGTATTCCAGTCCTTTTCTATTGATGGCCTATCCTAGTGCTGCTCCCATCGAATGGGATGGATGGACAGAGCTGTGTAGTTTCTAGCTACTGACGGACAGCTGATCGATGAGGGTGCCGGGTGTCAGATCCACGCCGATGAGTCCTGCATGTAAGCATTTAGCTTAGCAAAGCGGACCCAGGCAGGAGCCCGCTCCGCTAATCCTGGCATAGCACATGGTTACAGGGTATCCTTGTGCTATGCCAGCAATTAGCCAACCTCAGGGGCACAGGTGGGAGCAGCAATATGTGTTGCTGCCCGTACTCCGTTCTCTGCTGCCCGATTGATACAATGAAAGCCCGTACTCCATACACCTCTTGACAAGTCAGCGATGTGGCAGAATAATGAATTTAAAGCGCGTTGGAAATCAGGGCTTTAGGTTAAGATATCTTTAGTAAGAAGTCAAAATCAAAGAATAAAGTATATTAGTAAAATTATAAAAAAAAAAAAAAAGTTTAGTTACTCTTTAAGTAAATGCCCTATATACAGTATATGTCCTAATTATGGGACCCTGGAGAATCGCTGTAACAAGAACCAGGAGGTGGGTAAACCTGTAACACATAAGAGCCGGATACAAACTGAAGATTTTTAAGGTCCATTCACACGTCCGTGAATGTGTCTGCACCTGTTCTGCAATTCTGCGGAACTGGTGCGGACCCATTTATTCTCTATGGGGCAGGAATGGATGTGGACAGGACACAGTGTGCTATCTGCATTTCCGGAGCGCGCCCCTGAACTTCTGGTTCACGGCTCTGGAAAAAAATAGAACATGTCCTATTCTTGTCCGCAATTGCTGACAAGAATGGGCAGTTCTATGGGGGTGCTGGCCGGGTGTATTGCGGATCCGGATCCAAACATGTGAAGATCAGACTTTAATAGCTTTCCCATTCTTTAAATAAACCAGGTCGCCCACTTACACCTGATTGTCATCGCATTGATTGAGAGCACCGGATTCTAATTTCACCTTCAAATTATCTGCTAATCCTAAAGGCTCACAAACATGTGATCATGGGATCATTTTATTCAATAAATGATCATGTCTAATATTTTTAACTCATTTGGTACATTTGGTTTTCTCTGTCTACTTTTAGGACTTGTGTGAAAGTCTGGTGTAGTTTTAGGCCAAATATATGCAGAAATATAGAAAATGTTGAAGGGTTCACAAACTTTCAAGCACCACTGTGTAAGTGAACCCATACCTTTTTTATAGCGTCTATAGCGGCTCAGACTTGTTCACTGCCCGATGTCTATGGCTTCTGAGACAGTAAGTGGCTGGATCCTCGTACACGGTGCATTATCTGTTGCCCGTCGGCGACTCCTTTCGAAGGTCTTCTGCAATGAACTGATTTGGAAATTCGACTGGAATTTGACTCGTGAAATACATTTATTACTAATAGCATTGCATATATCATCCACAGCCGTTTCCTATCCTTCTGCCTTTGTGGAAGCACGTCATTACAGTATCATTAGAGTCGCTGTTGAGGAAGCGGTAGACGTTAACCATTTAGGAAAAAGATCTGAAACTGCATGGTTTCGTCTGTCTTTTATGGATGCCGTTAATAAGGCTGGGACCTCCAAAGGCTTACAGTAATTCTGCAGTGGTTATTCATTTAAAGCTTATCTGACCTTTTTAAAGAGGACATTTGATCAGGATCAACCCGATGAAGCCAAGCATACTGCCCGTTAGGGTCGATCCTGGTAATTAAAACGATACCTGGGTGGGGACAATCCATTGTGCCGTTCAGTAGAAAACGGAGTTTAATTTCATAAGCAAGTGAGGTCTGCGGTGCACCAGGGGGCGGGGAGGGGGTGTGGCAAATGCAGAGCAGCCAAGGTGCCTCTGGGAGCTAGGACCCGCCCCTTGGGGGCACCAAAGCACCAAAGTTAAAATGTTAAACGTGTTTACGAACCTAATTATACTTAGAGCGGCTGTCCACTCTGTTATAAGCCTATCATCAGGATAGGCCATTACCATCTGATCACCGCATCCAACACCGCGCACACCTGCAGTAGTTCAGACACAGGAACTACACAGCGCCATCTGATGTGCAGTGGACAGAGTTGGTTACTGCAGCGCTGCTCCCTCTGAAGTGAATGGTAACCAGCTTTATCCACTGCACCACTGATGGACCTTTGTAGTTCTGTTCATTCTTGTAAAAGAATGAACCCTTAAAACCCTTAAAAAAAAAAAAATATGAAGACTACTTCTATTTTTTTTTTCTTGTACTTCCACTGTTGAAATCTCTGTTTAGTGAAGCTCAAAGTAGCACTCCCACAAAATCTTTGTTTTCTGACCGTTAGAAAGGAATATGATGTGAACTGTATTGAAGGTAATCTTCTTACCAGTGACTGTACTTGTGAGTTATCTCCTCCCCTCTGATCCTCAGCTGTGTCATGTGACCAACACTCTGAACTCCAACTGACACAGAACAGTTGTCAGTTATTTCTCTATTCATTCCTTTGAAACTTCCCATAGGAATACATAGAGAAACTGTCTTCCGGTCCACAGATAATATGCTGTGTAAGGCCTCATGCACATGACAGTGTCAGTTTTGCAATCCGTAAAACACGGATGGTGGCTGTGTGCGCTCCGCATTTTGCAGAACGTAAACACCCAACCCCCCAATAGAGCTTTCCTATCGTTGTCCGTGATACAGAAAAGAATAGGACATGATCTTTTTTTTTTTTTTTTAATGGACGTGCGGATGTGGACAGCACACGGATGGGCTGTTCGCATCTTTTGCGGCCCCATTGAAGTGAATCGGTACCCATCTGACCCGCACAAAATGCCACTCTAATGTGGACCCAAACCATGAGGCCTTACTTTGATAGTCAGAATGCTGGTCACATGACACAGCTGAGGATCAGAAGGGAGGTTATAACAAATACAGTCACTGGTAAGAAGATTACCTTCACTACAGTTTACATCATGTACCTTTCTAAAAGGTCAGAGGATTAATTTTTTGCTGTGAGGCTTCAAAAAAGTATTTTCCTTAATTTTTGCCAGGCATTACACCTTGGTAATTATTTCTAACACTTTGCTTTGTTTTTCCAATTGGCTTTGTTTTTTCCTTATTTTTTTTTTTCTGTTTCCAAAAATTTTGTTTAGACTCAGGGGCCCGAACTATCAGGCCAAAAACTGGGGCCTAAGGACTATGATAGAGCAGATAACCACACGGAATTGCAGCATCTGCTTATAATCTCCATAGGGAAGTTGAGTTGGCGTATGTACATTAATAATCTTTTCCCAAAAATAAACTTGACCTCTCCACGAATGACTCTAAAGACAGCTTCTAATTGGAAGAGCTCTGTGGCCCATTTGTTTTCCTGCGTTCTCTGACATGCTGCTTGTGAAGCTGCAAGTTCAGTGCTCAGTGGGTATTCCCTGTGAAGTCAGTTTTTCCCCTACCCACTTTCAATGTACTTTTTTTCTGCGATAAGGCCGCTTCTAGCTCCTCGTGTGCTGAACGGACATGTGACATTCACGTATTTGTGGACTGCTGGATACAAATGCTCCACCTCCTGTGACCACTTCCGTTTATCTGCTTTACATCAAGCTGCCCCTATATGCTGCACAGACTTGTTTTAGGTCTCTCTCTCTCGAAGCTTGTAAGGTTTTTTTATTTATTTTTAATCTTAAAAATAGTTCTAAAAAAGTCAATCCAAAATAAGGATCTGTGTGCTAGGAAGTGGAGCCTTTTGGGGAGAAAGCAAATTGTGAAGCGAGCAGAACTAGACTTGAACTTATCGGCATTAGAAATTGCGTTATTCAGAGTGAGACCGCCTGCCATCTACCAGACCGGCCATAAAATTGTCCATTACTGTTGTAAGCCGCGCTCAGAGAAGTCAATTACGCCATACGTTAAGGCAGCTCAGCATTAATGACAACCTTCCTATCACATCAACACTACATTAAAATCTCCTTTGACAGATCTGTCTTTTTTTGGTGTGGAGAAATTTATACTGTGTGTTATCTTCATCGCTTTTAACAAAATGTCACTGAATCAATATGCATTATGGTTTTAATGACATTTCAGTACACTAAAGGTTATCTGCTCTTCATGAACAGCGCTTATTGCAGCCTGTCTGAGGTACAAGGCGATATGTGGCTTTGTACTCTATTTAGCGCTCTATATTTTCTGTATATAATCTTTAATTTGGATTCTTGGAAGAATATACCTACTATAATACTGCCTCCTATGTACAAGAGTATAACTACTGTAATACTGCCCCTATGTACAAGAGTATAACTACTATAATACTGCCTTATATGTACAAGAATATAACTACTATAATACTGCCTCCTATGTACGAGAATATAACTACTATAATACTGCTCCTATGTACAAGAATATAACTACTATAATACTGCCTCCTATGTACAAGAACATAACTACTTTAATACTGCTCCTATGTACAAGAATAGAACTGCTATAATACTGCCTTATATGTACAAGAATATAACTACTATAATACTGCCTCCTATGTACAAGAATATAACTACTGTAATACTGCTCCTATGTACAATAATATAACTACTATAATACTGCTCCTATATACAAGAATATAACTACTATAATACTGCCCCTATGTACAATAATATAACTACTATAACAATGCCTCCTATGTACAAGAATATAACTACTATAATACTGCTCCTATGTACAAGAATATAACTACTATAATACTGCTCCTATGTACAAGAATATAACTACTATAATACTGCCCATATGTACAAGAATATAACTGCTATAATACTGCCTCCTATGAACAAGAATATTACTACTATAATACTGCTCCTATGTAAAAGAATATAACTACTATAATACTGCTCCTATGTACAAGAATATAACTACTATAATACTACCTCCTATGTACAAGAATATAACTACTATAATACTGCCTCCTATGTACAAGAATATAACTACTATAATACTGCCTCCTATGTACAAGAATATAACTACTATAATACTGCTCCTATGTACAAGAATATAACTACTATAATACTGATCCTATGTACAAGAATATAACTACTATAATACTACCTCCTATGTACAAGAATATAACTACTATAATACTGCCTCCTATGTACAAGAATATAACTACTATAATACTGCCTCCTATGTACAAGAATATAACTACTATAATACTGCTCCTATGTACAAGAATATAACTACTATAATACTGATCCTATGTACAAGAATATAACTACTATAATACTGCTCCTATGTACAAGAATATAGCTACTATAATACTGCCTCCTATGTACAAGAATATTACTGCAATAATACTGCTCCTATGTACAAGAATATAACTACTATAATACTGCCTCCTATGTACAAGAATATAACTACTATAATACTGCCTCCTATGTACAAGAATATTACTGCAATAATACTGCTCCTATGTACAAGAATATAACTACTATAATACTGCCTCCTATGTACAAGAATATAACTACTATAATATAGCCTCCTATGTACAAGAATATAACTACTATAATACTGCCTCCTATGTACAAGAATATTACTGCAATAATACTGCTCCTATGTACAAGAATATTACTACAGTACTAGAATACGACATCCTAAATAAATCAAGTGAATAGAAGTTGCTGATGGCTGGAACTTGTCCGTCAGCGTCCCCTTCTGTGCACATTCTGAATTTTCGGTATCTAGGCCTCTATGTTGGACCTTTCTGGTGTCGCAGTATTGGACTATTGCTGTACTTGAATTAGGTTTAGGCACCTGATGCAGAGTAGAAAATGGCGGCTGTTGCAGTTGATAAAGAGATGTTTTTTTTGTGTAGGTTTTTTTTTTTTTTTTTAGTTTGCAGTTTTGTGTAAACTTTAACAATCCAAAATTATCATGAAAATAACAATCTCTTTAATAAGTCTGCAATTAATCAGGGCAGAGCGTTTTCGATGGGATTTTATGAAAAGACCTTGTATTATTTTCCGTCGGCTGAAGTGCCTGAAATCAATTTGAATGTTCTGTCTCTGATTAAGCGTAATCACTCGAGGCCTCTGAAGAGCGTTTACTTCACCATTAAAACCTGTGTATTTTCGGTGGCAGTAACTTGTGAGGCAGAAGCAGAATGAGTCTGTACGCAGGAGTGCGGCGGGGAACGCGCTCCACGGAGGAGGAGGATGGAGGCAAAATATTCTAATTGCTGTAAATTGGGTACACACACAGATCTACCCAGCATGCTCTCTGCTTGAGTCCTTCCATCAGTACTCTCAGGGGATCAAGAGGCAAATGGAGTCAAAGTGTAATTCCACCTTAACCCTTTAATCACCAGGCCTGAAAAGGCCTTAATGACCAAGCCAGATTTGAGAAATCCGTCATGTGTGACTTTAAAGCTTAGTTGATCTTCTGATCCGTCAGGAGAGAGAGAAAAAAAACAGGATCCTGAAAAAAAAAAAGTGGATCCTGTTGCTTCAGTTGTCATCCGTTTGAGCCATTTCCATACAAGATCCGTTTTTTTAGATTGGGAACAAAAAGTACTGCATGCAGGACTTTTTTTCTGTCGGATCATTAAAATGAAAAGCTAAATGGTGATATGAACTCGCCTAAGTTCTACTTTCACACCAGCGTTTTTGCTAAATACGTCATAGATCAGCAAAAACGCTTCCGTCACGATAATACAACCATCTGCATCTGTAATGAACGGATCCGGTTGTATTATCATGAACACCACTGAAAGTCAATGGGGGACGGATCCGTTTTTTATTGTGTCCGAGAAAACGGATCCCTCCCCATTGCCTTACGTTGTGAGTCATGACAGATCTGTCGCGCTCCGTACCACATCGCAGATAGAAAAACGCTTATTCTGTCCGCGATGGGGGATGCAACCAAACGTAACTGGGTGCATTTTGGAGCAGTCCGTTCAGTTCAGTTCAGTTTTGTCCCCGTGGACGATGAATGGGGACAAAACTGAAGCGTTTTCCCCCGCTATTGGGATCTCTATAGCGGAAAGGGAAAGCGCAGATGTGAACGTGGCCTAACGCGTTAAAGGTGTTTTACATCCAAGTAAGTCTTCATGCTTCCGGGGTGCGGACCCATTCACTGGTATGGGTCCACAATCTTGAAGGTCCGGTGCGGAACTGAGGCCCCGAACCCCACAGAAGCACCACTGGCACTCAGTGCTTCCGTGGGGTTTCTCTCCGTTCCTCCAAACCGCAAAAAAGTAGCGCATTCCCTTATTTGTTTGTGGTGCGTCTGGGTCTGGATCAGTCTGCGGAATCTGCACGGATGTTGCCCGTGCATTGGAGACCACAAATTGCGGTCCCCAATGCATAGAACGGCCGATCAACGGTTGTGTGCATGAGGCCTAATTCTGACGTGTGTTTTTCCCTCACATATTGTACTTTGTTTAGGTGGTAAAATTATACCTATACTATTTGCCTATATTTACTAAAAACACAAAAATTGGTGAATTTTTTTTTTACAAAATACATTTTTCCCTTTTTTTATCTACAATATGCACATATATGCCTTCATACTATACAAAATCGTTATCATATATATTTCCACGTGTTTACTTAATATTATACTTTTTGTAAGGCCAGGTGATGAAATGACTGGTCTGGCCCCTTTTTTTTTTTTTTTTTTTTTTTTTTATGGCTCCTTAGGCCATAAAACCTACTCCTATGGCTCCTTACGGAGTAGGTCATGTGAGATTTTTATTGAGCTAGTCGTTAGGAATGTGGTGGTACCCAATATGTCATTTTTTGCTCATTTTTACACAATAAAAGCATTTTTGAAAAGAAAAATTTATTTTTTGTATTTTTGTTGCCATTTTTTCAGAGCCGTATCTATTTTATTTTTCTGGCAATTGTCTTATGTTGGGGTCATTTATTGTAAGCGCCATTTTTATTTTTTTACAGCATTCATCTGACGGGGTAGATCATGTAATATTTATATTGAGCTGGTCGTTTTTCTAAAACACTTTGGAACTTTAACTTTTGGGAGTCTGATTGTCATGGACGTACCGAGACATACGGACATCCCCGCGACCGTGAGTGGCAGGAGATCTTTGAGACTGGCAACAGGTGGTTTGATCTGACATGTTTACCCTGTGGATCAATAGGCGCCTGTGTAGTTTCTGGTACGGGCCACACCCTTAACCTCCAGGTGTTGCTATGGTGGTCACTTAACTTTCCCTATTTATAGTTGTCTCTCCCACAATGCTGTGCGGTTTATAGCTTCAGTTGGACCTGTTTTTAGCTGGTGTTTGGATCTCGGGTAAGTTCCTGGTGCTGCCATAGCTTCTTGGAAGTTAAGTGCTACCTTTCACTTTGTATTTTGGCTTTTCTGTGTGTTGCATTTCTTTGTTGTTTTGTATTAGGCCTTAGGGAGACTCTCATTCATCCTTTCTTTTAGAGAAACAGGATGTCTCATTCCTGTCATTAGTACAAGGGTCATTTAGGGTTAGATAGGACTTTAAGTATTCCTGTATATGAACTCACCTACCTTTTGGGGTCTGTTCATACTGGTAGTTAGTAAGGGCTTTGATTAGGGTTTTCACTAGGAGGTGTCCATCTTCCCTCCCTAGTTTTCAGGCTTTATTTCCTTCCCTCATTAGAGCGTGACACTGATGCCCTCTACTGGACATTACAATGCATGCTGTATTGTAATGCGTTACACTGTCAGTATAACACTGACAGTGTGCCTATGAGATCCAGCCTGAGGGCTGGGTCTCATAGACTTCCGTAGCTGGCAGGCTTCGATGCCTGTGTAATTGAGCTTCCTTAGCAGCAATCAATCCCCTCTGTTTTCGCTGTTGCTGGTGGATACAGCAGGGGCCCCGTTGTCAGTAACCCGCCCGCTGGATCAGAGCCCAATATTTTTTACAGTGTTCCAGGATAAAGCCCGTGACCAAGTGACGTGTATATACCGTATTTTTCGCCCTATAAGACGCATTTTTCCCCAAAAAAGGGGGTCTTATGGGGTGAATGCTATAATTTACACTGGTCAGTGGGTAAATCGTGGGCGGCCGCTGATGTCCTCCATGTAGTGCTTCACCTCTCGGAAATGTTCTTGAACGTTCTCAGCTTCCAGATGCTGATTATCTGTGTTCTTTTATGTGCTCCCTTTATACCGGAGGCGTACAGGGACATTACGTAGGTGTGTGGACGGTCCTATGGCCTACGTTATTGTCGTCCTGTTCGCTCCGCTTTGTATTCACGCATTATATGTCCAGAGGATCTTTTATCAGCTTTGTGGTGGCGCCTCTTATGTTCTCTTCTCTTGGTTCAGGCGGAATAAAGTGCCCCGTGTGCAGCTTTGTCTACGGCACCAAGTGGGAGTTCAACAGACATCTGAAGAGCAAGCACGGCCTGAAACTGGTGGAGAACGACAAAGACGCCGGGTGGGAGGTAAGAGCTCAGGTTATGCACCGAAAAGCTCATCATGTAGCCATTTCATGTGAGTGTGTCATCAGAAAATGACCTGTCGTTTAAATAACATTTTTATTTTTCTATCTATTTTTAAACAGTTTTTGATAATGTTTTTAATTTTCTATGCCAATATCTATATTTAAAACAAAAACCATAAAATCCTGCAGTTTTCACAGTGACCACTGAGCCTAAAGCAGGCTCCACTTCTTGGTCTGTACAGATCACTTTATTGTAGTTATCTGCTTGTCTGTCATTCTAACCCTGCCTGTAATGATACCACCTCCTGATTGTCAGATCTTATCTATTCCCTCCCTGTACAATGACCTCCGTACAGGTCACAGAGCAGGCCTAGAAAACTCTCCCATAGAAGTCACTGAGGTTCCCTCCTGACCATTGTGTCTTCCTCATCAATAATTACCTAACATGATGTAAATTTCACATATTCACCGTTCAGTAGTTATAAATGTAGTTTTCTTCCTCTGCTTCCCACTGTGTTACCTCATTAATTACCATGGTAGCGACCTGTAGTTCAGAGCCTTTGTCAGGTCGAGCATGCTCAGTGTATTGCTATCAGTTCTCTAGCTAAATGTCTTGTGAAACAAAGGGCGTGTCAGTGTGCTGGTGATTACTGAGTAGAGGGGGCGTGACTGGACTGTATGTCCAGTCCATATGGGTTCTGGTTATATGTGTAGGTATGGGTTCTGGTTATATGTGTAGGTATGGGTTCTGGTTATATGTGTAGGTATGGGCTCTGGTTATATGTGTAGCTATGGGTTCTGGTTATATGTGTAGGTATAGGTTCTGGTATATGTGTAGGTATGGGTTCTGGTTAAATGTGTAGGTATGGGTTCTGGTTATATGTATAGGTATGGGTTCTGGTTATAGGTATGGGTTCTGGTTATATGTGTAGGTATGGGTTCTGGTTTTATGTAGGTATGGGTTCTGGTTTATATGTAGGTATGGGTTCTGGTTATATGTGTAGGTATGGGTTCTGGTTATATGTGTAGGTATGGGTTCTGGTTATATGTGTAGGTATGGGTTCTGGTTATATGTGTAGGTATGGGTTCTGGTTATATGTGTAGGTATGGGTTCTGGTTATATGTGTAGGTATGGGTTTTGGTTATATGTGTAGCTATGGGTTCTGGTTACATGTGTAGGTACGGGTTCTGGTTACATGTGTAGGTATGGGTTCTGGTTATATGTGTAGGTATGGGTTCTGGTTATATGTGTAGGTATGGGTTCTGGTTATATGTGTAGCTATGGGTTCTGGTTATATGTGTAGGTATGGGTTCTGGTTATATGTGTAGGTATGGGCTCTGGTTATATGTGTAGGTATGGGTTCTGGTTATATGTGTAGGTATGGGTTCTGGTTATATGTGTAGGTATGGGTTCTGGTTATATGTGTAGGTATGGGTTTTGGTTATATGTGTAGCTATGGGTTCTGGTTATATGTGTAGCTATGGGTTCTGGTTACATGTGTAGGTACGGGTTCTGGTTACATGTGTAGGTATGGGTTCTGGTTACATGTGTAGGTATGGGTTCTGGTTATATATGTAGGTATGGGTTCTGGTTATATGTGTAGGTATGGGTTCTGGTTATATGTGTCGGTATGGGTTCTGGATATATATATAGGTATGGGTTCTGGTTATATGTATAGGTATGGGTTCTTGTTATAGGTACGGGTTCTGGTTACATGTGTAGGTACGGGTTCTGGTTATATGTGTAGGTATGGGTTCTGGTTATATGTATAGGTATGGGTTCTTGTTATAGGTATGGGTTCTTGTTATAGGTATGGGTTCTGGTTATATGTATAGGTATGGGTTCTGGTTACATGTGTAGGTATGGGTTCTGGTTATATGTGTAGGTATGGGTTTTGATTATATGTGTAGGTATGGGTTCTGGTATATGTGTAGGTATGGGTTCTGGTTACATGTATAGGTATGGGTTCTGGAATATGTGTAGGTATGGGTTCTGGTTATATGTGTAGGTATGGGTTTTGGTTATATGTGTAGGTATGGGTTCTGGAATATGTGTAGGTATGGGCTCTGGTTATATGTGTAGGTATGGGTTTTGGAATATGTGTAGGTATGGGCTCTGGAATATGTGTAGGTATGGGTTTTGGTTATATGTGTAGGTATGGGCTCTGGTTATATGTGTAGGTATGGGTTCTGGTTATATGTGTAGGTATGGGTTCTGGTTATATGTATAGTTATTGGTTCTGGTTATATGTGTAGGTATAGGTTCTGGTATATGTGTAGGTATGGGTTCTGGTTACATGTGTAGGTATGGGTTCTGGATATATATATAGGTATGGGTTCTGGTTATATGTATAGGTATGGGTTCTTGTTATAGGTACGGGTTCTGGTTACATGTGTAGGTACGGGTTCTGGTTATATGTGTAGGTATGGGTTCTGGTTATATGTATAGGTATGGGTTCTTGTTATAGGTATGGGTTCTTGTTATAGGTATGGGTTCTTGTTATAGGTATGGGTTCTGGTTATATGTATAGGTATGGGTTCTGGTTATATGTATAGGTATGGGTTCTGGTTACATGTGTAGGTACGGGTTCTGGTTACATGTGTAGGTATGGGTTCTGGTTACATGTGTAGGTACGGGTTCTGGTTATATGTGTAGGTATGGGTTCTGGTTACATGTGTAGGTATGGGTTCTGGTTATATGTGTAGGTATGGGTTCTGGTTATATATGTATATGTATAGTTATTGGTTCTGGTTATATGTGTAGGTATGGGTTCTGGTTATATGTGTAGGTATGGGTTCTGGTTATATGTATAGGTATGGGTTCTGGTTATATGTGTAGGTATGGGTTCTGGTTATATGTGTAGGTATGGGTTCTGGTTATATGTATAGGTATGGGTTCTGGTTATATGTATGGGTATAGGTTCTGGTTATATGTGTAGGTATGGGTTCTGGTTATATGTGTAGGTTCTGGCTATCTGTGTAGGTACGGGTTCTGGTTATATGGGTTATACCCCTTTAAGGCTACATTAACACGTCTTTGTGTGTGTTTTGCGGATCCTCAAAAAACGGACACCGGCAATGTGCGTTCCGCACATCGCTGGCACTCTCATAGAAAATGGCTATTCTTGTCCGCAATTGCGGTCAAGAATAGGACATGTTCTATATTTTTCGGGAACGCGATTGCGGATCCGGGCGGGACATCGTCTGTCCCCCTTGAAATGAATGGGTCCGCAATTCCGTTCCGCAAAATGCGGAACAGAATTGCGGACGTGTGAATGGAGCCTTAGGCAGTGATTCATGGAACGATATTTGTGTCCTTTCTGCCACATTTCTCTTTCTGCCAAAGCTTCTAACCGTAGATCCAGCTTGTGGAAGTTGGAGGATGGAGCTGAGCATGTACGACCGCCCCAGCGATGTTACTGAGGGGGACAGAGAAATAAGGAAAAGCACAGCCAGCAGGGGGCGCTCTACAGACACATTTTATCGAACAACTCCGTAGTTCTAGTACATTTTTAATTTGATGCAATTACAAAAGTGTTCAGATCCAGGGGCCGGCTTGTGAAATGCTGAATGTTGCTTCTGTTTTCTCCCAGAAAGACTTTTCCTGTTCCATATTTTTACTGTCTATCCGTCTGATATTCCAGAACATTCAATAGTCTGGCAGGTCCTGTTAATGCTGGGGAATAAAGATTCTGCTCTAAGTAAATGAAATCCAGTAAAAGAAATGGGAAATAACATGGTCCAATAGTCGATCGCAACGTGGGGGCAAATGACACCGTGACTACTAGAAGCCTGTTATACGGAGTTCCCCTTTAAATCTCAGTTTCCCTGCCATTTTTAACGGGGATAGGTCTCGGCCCCCTCCCCTCTTATTACATTTCCGTCCTTAGTCATTTTTCTCAGACGCTCGCACATTGATTTTATTCCCTCCGTCCATCTTGCATACAGAATGTGAAAATCATTATAATGCGGCCGCTGGTTACATTGTAACTGTCAGCGATGAAAAATGCGTATCAGATAAGGGGCGTCACCGAATCGGGGGAAAATGTGACATTTTGTTTGACTGTCTCTCTGATTTATTGATATTTGTTTTTATCCTCCGCCGGCCTCTGGGAATGGATTCCGTGTCGCTATGTGAGGATCGTGCAGTACGTTTCTTCTCTCTTACAACATCCGTGCGGGCGCGTTCCCAGCGTTGGCGCGGTCTTGCCGGTCGGAGCAGGGCAGCTGATGAATGTACGGCTTGTCAGGGAGTTGTCAGATAAGCTGTGGCAGGTCGGCGCTATCGGAGGACAGTGATTAATGCGCAGACAACGGCCGGAGTAAATACGGCGTCTACAACTTTCCATCTGATGCGCCTTCCCTCGTCGGTATCGAGCCGATATCGACAGAACGTTGTCCCAAGACGTTCCCCGTATCATTCAAGATAAGAAGGATTGCATCTTCAGGATAAGCGAAACCAGGCATGGCCAACCTAGATCTCAGATGCGCTACAGAAGTGCATGGTGGGAGTTGTAGTTTTACAACAGCTGGAGAGCCGCAGGTTGGCCATCCCTGAGAAAAGCAGGAAAAAAGTTTAGACAAAACCTAAGATAAGAACTGTATAAAAGCTCCTTCAGGGCACAATATAAATGTGAAAACCGTTTTTTAATATCTCACTTCTGTGCTGAGATATGAGCTTTTGAAGTTACAGGCCCCAAAGCCTGAGGCTGCACTACTGAGAGCTGAACATGTGTCCTCTTTCAGTTTCATAGAGGTGCAGGGCTGCCATATGGACCTTTTTGAATTTAGCTCACCAGTTAGGTACCTTGATGCCCCACACCTTTACCCTGCCACTACTCAAGCCAGGTGGGAAGTCTCTGTAGTGCAGCCTCAGGCTTTAGGCCCGTCACTTTGAACGGTTGTGTCTCAGTTTAGGATTAAGATATTTAAAAAACGTTTTTCACCTTTCTGATGTCCCATAAAGGGTCTTTATGAAATATCTTCCAAGGGGCTCCGTTATAGGGTGTCAGCAGTGCCAAGTGTTAGAGTCAGTTCACACAGAGCATTTTCGGGCCAGTTCTGCACCGTAAACCTTTCGCTTTCTGCTGCGGGTTTGTAGTTTGGATGCGGTAGATCTGCTTCCTTCAGTAAGGCTAATCTGTGAGTAGACACCCGTCACGGTCTCGGTGCGTAGACGACGCCAAGGACGGACATGTCTCCGCCCACTCAGGGGCTGCTTAGTGAGCACAATTGATGCCCACTAATTGGGGTCCCAAGGTCATAATAGACCGGTCTACTTAAAGGGGTTCTCCCCTTTCAACAATCCCTATCCCTTTACAAAAAAGGTGATCGTGAGGCGCGCACACCGATCAGCTGTAATTTTTAGGGAAACCTGAGTAAGTGTTAAGTTTCCCTGCAGCGCCACCAGAGGGCAGATTAAGCATTACAACGGCCCATTGCTTTCAAGTCCTCCAGAGCAAGAGATGCTCTATGTAGCTGCTCCCCACTCTGGCCAAGAGACGACAATCCTGAACAGCCCCCATAAGCTAAGAATTCCCTAAAATTCCCGAAAAGCGGTTGTCCAGGATTATTCTAATCCTGGACAACCGCTTTTTGGGAATTTTAGGGAATTCTGAGCTAATGGGGGCTGTTCAGTTATTCTAACGAAGCTGCTTTCTTGTAGAAACGGCGCCACACCTGCCCTGGGATTGTGTCTCCGTTCTATTTATTTCAATGGAACTGAGCTGCAATACCAAACACAACCTGAGGACAGGTGTGGCGCTGTTCTTGGACGAAAGGACAAGCCCTTTAAGTCCTACTGTGTTTGTACCATTACAAACATGATGCAAAATTGGTGAGCTCTGCGTGTTCTCCTTCACGCCCCATTACTTCTCATAGCTTGTTGAGATGTAGCAGCTTTTAAATAGGATTTTCCAGGATTAAAATACTAGTGACCGATCCCAAGGATAGATCTTCAATATCTAGTGGAGGTCTGACTCCCAGCAGCCCTGCCGATCAGCGGTTCGAAGAGGCACTCTGGTGAACGCCTCAGCCCCTTCCGACACCAGTGAGGTCACGTTCATTGGTCACATGACCTAGGTGAATACAGTGTATGGCGCTGTGAGGAGGCCACCAAAGAGCCACGGCCCCCTTAAACAACTAATCTGGAGTCGGATCCCCGCCGATCAGATATTTGTGACCTGTGCTGGGGATAGGACATCAATATTCTACTCCCGGAAAACCTTTTTAAAGGGGTTGTCTCATCATGGACACTGGGGGCATATCGCTAGGATATGCCTCTATTGTCTTATAGGTGTGTGCGGGTCCCGCCGATGAGACCCGGACCTATATCGAAAACGGAGCCCTGCAAGGTGGTGCGTGGAGGACTCCAGTCCTCCCACCAACAAGCCGGCTCCCCATCAAAGTGAATGGGAGCGTACCGCGCATGCGCGGACCCCGCTGCCATTCATTTCTATGGGGCTGACGGAAATAACCAAGCCAGCGCTCGGCTTTTTTCGCCGGCCCTATAGAAAATGGAGTGCGGCTGCGCATGCGCAGTGCTCCCTCCTTCACTTGCAGGACTCCGTTCTTGGTATAGGTGCAGGTTCCAGCAGTGGAACCCACACTTATAAGACAATGAGGGCATATCCTAGCAATATGCCCTCATAGTCCATGATCAGACAACCCCTTTAAGCCACTGAATTGCAACATTTTACCAATTACCAGAAAGCTTGTGTGCACTTTGTATCCAATGAATTGCTGTAATTGGCGATACTGTACGAGCCATCGCCCCACAAACCACAGTACGAATAACGATTCCCCCTCTACAGACACGGTGTCATCTCTGCAGCATATCTCATCTGTTCTCGTTTTTTATTTTTTTTGTGCGGAGTTCAGCAGTCGGATGTGACAGAAGAGGTCTCTACCCAGTTCCTTCATATCACTGAAGCCGAAGCAGATGTTCAGGGAACGCAGACAGCTGTTGCCGCTCTCCAGGATCTCCGCTATACCTCGGAAACCAGTAAGTGGAGCGTGAAGTTCTGTCTTCCTGGGAAGACGAATGAATACTAAAGAGTCAGCAAACAAATAACAATGGCGGTAGATTTTATTGTCAGCCTACTTATAGGGCACCCACTGCGTGTGGTTGGCATACAGAATATTAGCGAGGTGGTAGCATCATGAGTGCCAATGCTGCAGTTCCCACCACATCCAGGTGGGACGAGGTCTGGAATTCCCTTTCTAAAATGCGAGTACCCCTTTAATCTTGTATGAGCCCTACGGTCTTGAAGCCACCCTTTAAACCTATGTTTTGACCGCATGCTCAGAAATTTTCTGCTGCCGCCTAACTTTCTGGTTGGGTTTTAATTGATGCCTATTTCTAGGTGACTACAGGAGTAAAATTTAATCCTGGAGGGGTCTCATTGGTTCCTAATATCTACAGACTCAGTAAATCTGATAAAAAATTGGGGAAGTAGCTGTGTACAGGAAACGGGTAACATTCCTTCCACACTTTTGTAAAACCTCCTTGTCACAGTCAGCTTGAAGGGGTTCTCCAGGAATTAAGAAAATGAAAATACTTAAATATTACTTTATTATAAATATATTCCCAAATACATTTCATTAGTTATAATGGCTCGTTTTGTCTAGGGAGCAATCATCAGAGGAAATAAAATGGCCGCCGTCCAATTAGTGCACCCAAAACCTGTCATGTATGTAAACGAGGTCATTGGAGCACCAGGGGGCTGGCCTGAGCCTTCGAAACACCATATCGTCAACACCTCACAGCTCCGGCCACTCCCCTTGATTGATACGGTCAGACATCTTACCTGACCCTGTATTCTTGTGACTGCGCCCTTGTATTGTGCAAGCGCAGAGGATCTGCTGCTGCTTCCTAAGCATCGCAGATACCTGCTTCACATGCGCCAATGATGTCGGCATACACCCGGAAGTGGAGGAGGCGGCTTTGAACAGAAGAGTCGAGCAGAGCTGCTGAGAGGATCAGCCAGACTCCTCTATTCAAAGCTGCCTCCACCTCCAGTTGTAAAGTTACGTCATCTGCGCATGTGAAGTATCAGTCGATCCTCTGCGCATGTGAAGTATCATTAGGATCCTCTGCGCATGCACCGAGACCCAGAACAACAGCGAAGGTACAAGAATACAGGGCTAGGTAAGGGGAAATGGCCGGAGCGGTGAGGTTGTGACGATATGTTGCTCCGAGGCCTTAGGCAAGCTCCTTAGTGCTTCAATGGCCTGATTCGCAAATTAATAAAAATTTAAATTTCTCTAGAATGGCGCCACAAATTATTTGAATCAGCAGGATCAACTCTACCAGGCGGTATGTCTGATTTAATAGGGTAAATCCGGCTGCCAGTTTCTCTTTAAATACGTTTGTCCGATTGGCTGGATATAATTCAGTTGCTGATTAATTCCTGCTTGGATTTACTGCTGGGAGAGGGGTAGAGAGAGCTGTTTTCATCAGTTCTAATTGCCTTAATATGATCCCATGTTACTAGCACATTCTAGATTTTGTGAATGCGCACAAGGGGTTGGTAAATCAGAAGAGGGAGGAGATGTTTGCCTATCGCCGGCTCCATCAATCAAATTCCCTAACAAAGTAACGCATGTAGCAGTGCTGAATTGGTCATTTAGCAATTTGGGTCGGGCTGTGGGTGCCCCATGTTATCTCTGATGTCAGATAGTACAGTAAGCTTACCTGCAGATCTAGGTCGTGTGTTACTCCGTGGCCACCTCGGCTCTGCTACATCTTAGTTTAGGTAATGGGCTTTTCCGTCTTGAGTCATCCACTACAGTACGTATGAAGATGCAGCCTAATTTCTAAACATTATTTAGTTTCATCTCCGCAAATGACTCTGCAGAAGCTCTGCTTTGTTTACCAGGAGAGCTGCAGATGGTCACACAGATGGCGGCCTTAGAGGAAGCGTACACAGCGCTAAAAAAAAAAACCACCACCACATTATAAAGCTCCTCGGATCCCTTCATCTAATAGAAAGTAAAGTCGACTTGTTTAATTTCCTGCTCATTAATTATGTATAGTTAATACTTTCTGCAGCGCGGCGTTTATCTACAGCTTGTCTACTTTGGCAAACATCATCTCGTGAAAGTTGTAAGAGGGCGCAGAGAACCTCACCAACTGTTATTCCCGCGCCTTCAGATAACTTGTACTGGTTGATTTCTCTCTTAAGGCGAGAAGCTCGACCCCACGGCTGTCAACATCCTCCAGCAGATCATCGAGTTGGGGACGGAATCCCACGACGCTGTCGCCTCCGTGGTCGCCATGGCTCCCGGTACCGTGACCGTGGTGGAACAGGTGAGACCATTGTTAACACCTTAGGTCAGCGTGAATTAAAGGGGTTCTGTCATCAGATACTTCACAGTTGAACATCATGTTCTTATCTTCTTAAGGCTCATGCACACAAACGTATTTCCTTTCCGTGTCCGTTCAGTTTTTTTTTGCGGACCCTATGCAGAACCATTTATTTCAATGGGTCCGCAAAAAGAACGGAAGTTACTCCGTGTCCGTATTTCCGTTCCGCAAAAAAAAATGGAACATGTCCTATTATTGCCCGCATTACGGACAAGGATAGGACTGTTCTATTAGGGGCCAGCTGTTCTGTTACGCAAAATACGCAATGCGTACGGACGTCATCCATATTTTTTGCAGACCGCAAAATGCATACGTTCGTGTGCATGAGCCCTTAAGAAAATGTATGTTTTTTAATATGTAAATGAGTCCTTAGGAGCAACAAGGGCGGAGCTGTTGCACCTCCTTGCTCCCAGAGGCTCCACTCACTCCCCTTCATGCCACGCCCCCACCACTGACTGACAGGGCCAGTACTCGCGCTTGACCCTGAAGTCTTGCAGGAGCTCGTTAAGCACACGGACTCTACAGGGAAAGAGCTCCTCCATCGTCTGAATGTGAGACAAAAACCAGCCCCATCCCTGTAGAGCGCACGCGCTGAACGAGCTCCAGCAAGACTTCTGGGCCAGGCGCGAGTACTTCTTCACTGTCTGACCCCGTCAGTCATGAGATAGATAGATAGATAGATATTAGATGGATAGATATGCGATGGATAGATATGCGATGGATAGATATGCGATGGATAGATATGCGATGGATAGATATGCGATGGATAGATATGCGATGGATAGATATGAGAGAGATAGATATGAGAGAGATAGATATGAGAGAGATAGATATGAGAGAGATAGATATGAGAGAGATAGATAATGAGAGAGATAGATATGAGAGAGATAGATATGAGAGAGATAGATATGAGAGAGATAGATATGAGAGAGATAGATATGAGAGAGATAGATAGATATGAGAGAGATAGATAGATATGAGAGAGATAGATAGATATGAGAGAGATAGATAGATATGAGAGAGATAGATAGATATGAGAGAGATAGATAGATATGAGAGAGATAGATAGATATGAGATAGATAGATAGATATGAGAGAGATAGATAGATATGAGAGAGATAGATAGATATGAGAGAGATAGATAGATATGAGAGAGATATGCGATAGATAGATAGATATGAGATAGATAGATATGAGATAGATAGATATGCGATAGATAGATAGATATGAGATAGATAGATATGAGATAGATAGATAGATAGATAGATAGATAGATAGATAGATAGATAGATAGATATGAGATAGTCAAAGGAAGTGCCAGGGGGAAAACTGCAGGATTTTATGATTTAAAAAAAATATGGATAGGTACATGAAAAAAAAAACGAAAAAAAACACCAAAAAGTCTTGCATTAAATGGTTATTCTCTGATGGTACATTCCCTTTAAGCACCCTTTAATGCAGGAATTACTGTAGGTACCCATATGTCAACTGCATTATTACATGCCCTAATTTGTAACGATAAAGACACTGCAATCTGCCAGAAAGAGCCTACTTGCTGACGCTTTCCAGGTAGCAGACTGCTTGATGATGGTTTCTATTTACAAACAATTGTTTTCCTGCACTGTATAAAAAAGAAATGAACTAGGAAAAAAGGTGAAAATCATATACGGTAATTGCTGAGGACAGGGCCAAAGGCAGAGCTCCACACAGAATATGCCCCATCGTACACATCACCGCTATGTTGTGCATACATCACAGCGCATGGTTAGTCAGTGTATTCAGCGCTTTTCCTGTTCCGTCTCCTCTAAATGTTTCATCTGCTTCTCTTAAAAGCTATATTCACACATCCTTGGCGTCTCCTTGAGGCAATGGTAGCATGTGTCTTCCTCCCGCTGTATACTCCGCTGTATACTCTGCTGTGCGGATCGCTGTGGTGGGTGCCCGAAGGAAGCGCTCGGCTCTGGCAGCGCTGCTGATCAGCTCCAGGGAAGCAGCCTCCGTCCGTAGTGAAGGAACGCTCTCTTTCTCATCAGACTCAATATTGATTCCAGACGTGGACGTCGTGCCTCACTGCCGCTGTCTGACAGAGGGGTGCCATTCCAGCGCTTCTCCCTTTGAAGCGGCTGACATGGTGCACAGATGTAGCAGAGCTGGTGTAAATACTCGGGGCCTGAGTAAGATAAGTGGGTCACCTGCTGTTTAAAAGCTAATATTCCAGTTTAAGGGGGCATTTACACAACCGTAAGTGTTTTGCGGTCCGCACATGGCCGGCGCTATAAAGAGAATGCCTATTCTTGTCCGCGGACAAGAATAGGACATGCTCCATATTTTTTGCGGGGCCGCGGAACGGAACAACGGATGCAGCTCCATTGAAATGAATGGGTCCGCACTCGTTCCGCGAAATTGCGGAACGAATGCGGATCCATTTATACGGTCGTGTGAATGCTCTCTTAGGCAAATGACAAGTTCAGTTCTGCTACATCTGTGATTAATGCAATAAGAAAAGAATCTAGCAGTAGTAGAGCTGTATTCCCATATTGATGACGTATCCTCAGATCGACAGTGGTCTGTCTCACGGAACCCCGCCGATCAGCTGCGTTCTCTTCCCTGTTTACCTGCTCGCCGTTGATGTTGCAGAGGCGAGCAGCGTAATTACACCTAAGGGTACTTTCACACTGGCGTTTTGGATTCCGTTAGTGAGATCCGTTTCAGGACTCTCACAAACGGTCCAAAACGGATCAGTTCAGCCCCAATGCATTCTGAATGGATAAGGATCTGTTCAGAATGCATCAGTTCGGCTCCGTTCCGCTTCTATTCTGTTTTGGAGGCGGACACTAAAACGCAGCTTGCAGCATTTTGGTGTCCGTCTGAAGAGGCGGAGCCTAACGCATCCGTTTTGAATTACAATGTAAGTCAATGGGGACGGATCCGTTGTCAGTGACACAATATGGTGCATTTGAAAACAGATCCGTTCCCCATTGACTTTCAATGTAATTCAAAACGGATCCATTTTGGACTTTGTCAATTTTCTTTCAAATTAATGCAAACGGATCCGTTCTGAACGGATACAAACGTTTGCATTATAGGTGCGGATCCCTCTGTGCAAATAAACACACGGATTCGCACCAACGCAAGTGCGAAAGTAGCCTAAGCCGACCCATTCAAGTGAATAGAACAGCTGTAATTACCTGCAATGTCGACGGCGAGCAGGTAAACACTGAAGAGAACGCAGATGATCATGGAAGTGCCGGGAGACAGACCGATCTGATATTGATGACTATCCTGAGGACAACCCCCTTTATTCGTTTCTTCTTGCAGATCATCATCAGTCGGTAGGTTTATTTGCAGTCTTGTGAATAATGACAGTAGTAAAGGGTCTGAAACCGCGCTGCTTCTAAATCCGTTGTACGAAGCACAGGTGAATATATAAAGGGTATTAGCCTTTGTCCTCCTCTCTCAAAGGGTTCGATCCTCCTCAGACCGTCTCCTCTGTAAGATTAAACGACCGGCATATAGTGAAGTACCCTCTTAATAGTTGGTAAAAAATGGTTTTATTTTACTCACAAACACAGGTGGTTTTCAGGCATATCACAAAGATAAAATACATCAGGTTCCTGCCCGACCCGGGTTTCGCTCTCTGGCTTCCTCAGGGGCGATCACTGCGCATGTCCATAGCGAGGCCCTTTAAATAGCCCAGTTTCCTGTTCCCGAACTCTGGGAGTCATTACCCAATCAGCATATATTAAACATTACTCATATAAAAATTCAAACTTAACCAGGGGACTGGTTTCTCATCGCTAAAATCATATTTAACCACCATACATCCAAAGTATCCCACCAGATTAGTTACATAGTAAAACCTTTAGTTTAACAGTTTGTGCATCCGCTCTCACGTCACCGCAATCCTATAACATACATAGGTCTCCTTAATACATTTAAGTATTCTCTTCCTCCGGACAATACCAATATCCTACTTATATCTTTCACTTATATATCCATCATACCACATTATTACAGTTCTTCTTAAACTCATGCATCACACATAACTCATAACCCCTCCATTCATTTTCACTACTGGTCACGTCATCTCGATGTTCTTCAAACCCGCCTCCTCCCATTCATAAACTTGGTGTCACATGATTCAAGTATCCAATCACCATCATATAGTTCAAAAGGTCCTCAACACAGGATAAGACTCATCCCGGAGATCTTACAAATCCGCCTCTTCCCCATTCATCAGACTGGTGTCACATGATCCAAATGTCCAATCCCCATCGCGTTTTTTCAAAGGTCCTCGACACAAGGTAAGACTTCATAGATACTTACACAAAGGTAGTACAATGTATCTACATTAGATCAAACAAGGTTTCAGATCGAATTCTATATTCAAGCCGCTGGGTTGCAGCGTCCCTAATTGGTAGATCCATTGTACTTCCTTCGATTTATCCGCGCCAGCGTAGTCCCCTCCTCGCCAGTGTGGTTTAACCACTTCTACGCCAGCAAACCTCAAGCCCGTGTGATTCTTACTATGCATCAGCTTGAAGTGAGCCGACACACTATGGCTCATCAGTCCCTTCTTGATATTCCCTATATGTTCCTGAATCCTCACCTTCAACTTTCTCACTGTCCTGCCAACATATTGGAGTCCACACGGGCACTCCAACACGTATATAACACCCTCATTTTCACAGGAACAGTTTCCTTTATTCGGAACTCTCCTCCGTTCTTCTTAGAAACAATGCAATCAAGTGTTCTCATTCTCTCTTTTGTGTTGCGATTTTTACAACCGGTGCAGAATCCACACCACGTGAATTTGTCCCCTCCCTACTCGCCTTTACCCCTGCTGGAGGGATGGCGCTATGCACCAGCTTGGTCCTGATATTTGGAGCCTTCCTAAAAATAAAGGTAGGGTTCTTCGAGTATGGCCTTCCTAAAATCGGGTCATTTTTAAGGTTCCCAATTTTTCCTGACAGCTTTTTAATAGTATCCGACATGGAACAGTATCCGGTTGTAAAGGAGAATCTATAATCCTTCTCATCCTTTTTATTTTTCGTTATACCTCCTACTCTGGTTCTCTCCTCCTCAACAGTTTTGATAGTGGCTTCAAGGTGGTCTCCTTCGTATCCTCTTTCAAGGAAGCGGTCCTTCAACACCTCACACTGTGACCTATAGTCTTCCACCGTAGTACAGTTACGAGACATTCTCTTAAACTGCCCTTTGGGTATATTTTTGAGCCATGGTTTATAGTGACAGCTTTTCACGTCAATATACGAGTTCACATCCGTATCCTTAAAAAAGGAACTAGTCTTAAAGTTCCCATCTTCTATCTTAATGCACAGGTCTAAAAAATTTATGGACACATCACTAATCTCCCCCACAAACCGCAGGTTCCATTCATTATCGTTAAGCTGATGGATAAAATTCTCCAACCCTTCCTTCTCTCCTTCCCACATTAGGAGGCAGTCGTCGATGTATCTCTTCCAGAGGATTAGTCTGCCTCTGGAAGTGACTACCCCCAATGCGGGGAGGATGGTGACCTCTTCCCATGCCCCTTTACTACATGAATTTTCCAGTGTGAACTACCCACCACACTACATTGGAACCAGCAGCGCAAGTAACTGTCCGTGTTTTTGGGATACAAGACTGACACTTTCTTTTTATTGAATAATGACAGTGCCAGATGACTAACTCCATTCTTCTACATTGACAATATCCGTCCTGCCACATCTGCGGTTGTCCGTATCAGCGATGCACTTCATATCATTTTCCTTGAGCAGTCCGTGCTAGTGCTGGCTGGATTTGTTCTTTACAGCCGGAGCGCCCGGCTTCATTGGTTGCGATGCCGCTGCAGGATAGTAATACACTGGTATAGATCATATTGGATCGGCGGCAGGGAGCGCACGGCGTCATAGCAACTAATGACACCGTGCGCTCCAGCTGTAAAGACTAAATCCAGCCTGCGTTACCACGGACTGCTCACGTCCGGGTTTAACGAACGCCTGCATCTTACTATAAACTGTCCACATCTATAGTGTTGGTTTTTTTGATTTATGATAGTTAAAAATGTAACAAAATCAGTTTTATAATGAGAGGGTTATACAGGATTAGAAAACATGGCAGCGTTCTTCCAAGAGCAGCGCCACATCTGTTCACAGGATGTATCTGGTATTGCAGCCACCTCCTTACACCCCAGTGGAGCTCAGCGGCAATACCTGACAGCCCGTCAGCAGGTGGGGCACTGCTTCTGGGAGAAAGCGGCCATGTTTTCTAATCTTTAATAAGCCTGATGAAATAATTAATAATTAGCTCTGGCACCTAATCTACCAGGTACCAGCTGATCGTCAGGGATGCCCCAGTGCCAGCCCCCACCAACCTGAGGCCTCTTTCACACGACCATATGGCTTTTTCAGTGTTTTGCGGGCCGTTTTTATCGGATCCGTTTTTCCATTTCCATTGTGTTTCCGTTTCGGTTCCGTTTTTTTCGTATGGCATATACAGTAATTCCATAATAAAAATTGGGCTGGTCTTAAAATTTTCAATAGATTGTTCCGCAAAAACGGAACAGATACGGAAGACATACGGATGCCTTTCCGTATGCTTTACGTTTTGTTTTTTTCTGACCCATTGACTTGAATGGAGCCACTGAACGTGATTTGCGGACAAGAATATTACAAGTTCTATATTTAAACGGAACGAAAAAACGGAAGGCATACGGAGACACTTCATTTTTTTTTGCGGTCCCATTGAAGTGAATGGTTCAGTATACGGTCTACGGGCAGTATACGGTCCGCAAAATACTGTCGTGTGCATGAGGCCTTAGGCCCCATTTACACGTCCGTGTGTGTTTTGCGGATCCGCAAAACACGGACATCGGCGATGTGGGTTCCGCAATTTGCGGACCGCACATCGCCGGCACTCTCATAGAAAATGCCTTTCCTTGTCCGCAATTGCGGACAAGAATAGCACATGTTCTATTTTTTTGGCGGAACGGAAGTGCGGATCCGCAATTCCGGATCCGGGCGGGACATAGCGTGTCCCCTATAGGAATGAATGGGTCCATTCCGCAAAATGCGGAACAGAATTGCGGACGTGTGAATGGGCCTAATACTAATGGACTATCCCGAGGATAAGGCCATCAGTATCAAAATTCTGGACAACCCCTTTAAGGATCTGCCAAATTTATCACACGTTGCTCCAGATCTGATCTATTTAGTGAGAATTACGACAAGTCAGACTCTAGTAAAAATGTCTTTTAAAAACTCCCCCGTTGAGTCCTGGAAGGACGAGGGGTGAAGATCAGAAATAAAGTTACGTCTTAAAGACCAAAATGAGTCCGTAAGGGCGTAATTCATAACTCTGTTCTCTCGATACACGAGTGGAAACGAACTTCTGAAGGTTTATTAGTGTTTTGTTCTTTTCCTACCATTTGAACCATTTGCGTTGCTGTAACCCAGGGGGTCCGATCTTCAGCGGCGGCTTTCATATTTTCATTTAAACGCCAGACTGGTATCAAATCGGAGCAGAGACGCCAACTAAGGGAATTGGAGCCGGCATCGTGGCTCATTTAACGGCCGGGATGGCGCTCCCCATTCTTCGGCGGAGGGGACGCGGCCGGCGGCTGTTCTGTAAGAATGTAAATGAGGCCGTTCAGAAGTGAGATGATGTAAACACCGACTTTGAAATGCAAATCCTCCTGCAGAATTGTGATCTATCATACTCGGCAAGAAGATGTATGGAGCCTTGTTGCAGAGCTGACATTTGAAGCGCGAAAAATGCAACAAAAAACTGTAAATGATTTATATTTTCATGACGGTGCGCATAAAGTAAAATAAGGAGCATGGCAGTCGGTCCCTTGTGAAAATAGGAAGGGATCGAATCTAAGAGAAGAAAAACCTGCTGTGATTGTGGTGGAGCGACCAGTAGAATCCTAGTCTCCTTACTGACCGGGCAGTGACACACTGACACTGGGGGTACAGGGCAATAATACACTGACACTGGGGGTACAGGGCAATAATACACTGACACTGGGGGTACAGGGCAATAATACACTGACACTGGGGGTACAGGGCAATAATACACCGACACTGGGGGTACAGGGCAATAATACACCGACACTGGGGGTACAGGGCAATAATACACCGACACTGGGGGTACAGGGCACAATACACTGACACTGGGGGTACAGGGCAACAATACACCGACACTGGGGTACAGGGCAACAATACACCGACACTGGGGGTACAGGGCAATAATACACCGACACTGGGGGTACAGGGCAATAATACACCGACACTGGGGGTACAGGGCAATAATACACCGACACTGGGGGTACAGGGCAATAATACACCGACACTGGGGTACAGGGCAATAATACACCGACACCGGGGTACAGGGCACAATACACCGACACTCGGGGTACAGGGCAATAATACACCGACACCGGGGGTACAGGGCAATAATACACCGACACCGGGGGTACAGGGCACAATACACCGACACCGGGGTACAGGGCAATAATACACCGACACCGGGGGTACAGGGCAATAATACACCGACACCGGGGGTACAGGGCAATAATACACCGACACCGGGGGTACAGGGCAATAATACACTGACACCGGGGGTACAGGGCAATAATACACTGACACCGGGGGTACAGGGCAATAATACACTGACACCGGGGGTACAGGGCAATAATACACTGACACTGGGGGTACAGGGCAATAATACACTGACACTGGGGGTACAGGGCAATAATACACTGACACTGGGGGTACAGGGCAATAATACACTGACACTGGGGGTACAGGGCAATAATACACTGACACTGGGGGTACAGGATAATGACACGGACCCTTGGGGTACAGGATAATGACACTTGGGGTACAGGATAATGACACTTGGGGTACAGGATAATGACACTTGGGGTACAGGATAATGACACTTGGGGTACAGGATAATGACACTGACACTCGGGGTACAGTATAATGACGCTGACACTTGGGGGACAGGATAATGACGCTGACACTTGGGGGACAGGATAATGACACTGACACTTGGGGTACAGGATAATGACACTGACACTTGGGGTACAGGATAATGACACTGATACTTGGGATACAGCATAATGACACTGACACTTGGGATACAGGATAATGACACTGACACTTGGGGTACAGGATAATGACACTGACACTTGGGGTACAGGATAATGACACTGACACTTGGGGTACAGGATAATGACACTGACACTTGGGGTACAGGATAATGACACTGACACTTGGGGTACAGGATAATGACACTGACACTTGGGGTACAGGATAATGACACTGACACCTGGGGTACAGGATAATGACACTGACACTTGGGGTACAGGATAATGACACTGACACTTGGGATACAGGATAATGATAGTCCTGTCTATACTGCACTCTGCTGCCCAGGAACAATCATTTTGTTTGGGGACGAGCAATAGCAGTAGCTACTGTGGAGGTGATCGCTGCTTGGAAATGCAGCACTTCACCTCCACTTAATGCTTCCCTCCCAACAATTGGCTCCTCCTCACAGCATCTAAATGCGCCATTACATTGACTCTCCTTATTTATTTATGTGGCGGTTGTTGGTATCCTCTTCTGTTGTTGTCACCTTCCATACGGTGTGTATTTTGTGTTTTGTGATGTCTTTTATATACTTCTGTTTTCAGGTGACTGAAGAAGAGCGCTCCGCCAATCACGCGGTAATGATACAGGAAGCTCTACAGCAGGCCTCGGTGGGGTTGGGAGAACAGCACCACCTGGTGGTTTCCTCAGACGATGTTGAAGGGATCGAAACGGTCACTGTTTATACACAAGGAGAAGAGACCTCCGAGTTCATCGTCTACGTGCAGGAAGCAATGCAGCCTGTGAACGATGGTACGATGGAGCACATCCTACAAGAAATATAACAGGCGGCCGTGTCCATCATCCTCTCATGTAGATGCTGTAGGAGAGATCAGGTAGAGGCCATTTATCCTACACGCAAGTTGGCCATTGGCATCTTTTTAATGACGACCCCAAAGACAGTTGGAATTTTTTTTATTTTATTATTATAATTTTGAGCAATAACTGTACAAAATTTGTTTTTAGCTGGAATTGATTCTCGGGAATGTTTACATAGAATAAACTCTGTGGATTTTGCCTGGAGCCGTGTTTCTGAAATAAATCCGCTAACCACTGTACATTTCTGTTCCAGCTACATCAGCAAATATCTGTGGTCGTAGATTGCTCCGTCATACAAAGCTTTAGACCCTCATAGGTAACTGGTAGACTCAGGATAGACACTGGTGGTAGAGCACTAGGATATATGCTACCACTGACCAGTCACTAGGGATCCGACTGCTGTGAAGTTGCCCATCAATGGGTAGAAACTAAAGTTTATAGGTACAAGGAAAACACTGTGCCGCTCCTGTCTGCTCCACTTGGGTTTCCTCACATAATTGAGTCAAAGTCAATGGCCGACCATGCCTGGGAAAAGTAAAGGCCAAGATATGAAGCTGCTCCTGTGTGGTGGGGTGATTGAAATGTCACGACGATCATACCCTCCGCCAATCGGGCATTGATTGCGTGACATCACCACCAATGTCTCTCTTGACCTTTGTCATTTAAAGGGGGTTTTCAGGAAAATAATTTTTAAACATGCAGGAAAATGTTAAAGAAGCATTACTACCAGTCCGCTGCAGTTCCTGCTGCTGCCCACTTCCTGTCGAAAGGCTTGCTCAGCCAATCACCAGCTGAGGCATGTCACTACTAAGGCCCGTGATTGGCTGCAGCTGGCATTTCCTCTGTGTTGAGCATCGACAGGAAGTGGAGAGCAGCAGAGCCAGGCACCATTGAGATGGTAAGGGATCAGTAGAGGTAAGTAATGCTTCTTTTTTTAGTTTTAGCCCTTTCTGACCCTTTTGTGTGTGTGTGTATATATATTTATATACCCCTTTAGAGTGAGTTTCCACACAAAACCTTAAAAATTGACCATGTATTGGTAGATAATTAACCTCTTAAGGACACAGGACGTACCTGTACGTCCTGTGTCCTGTCTCTAAAGATGGCGCCCACTCCTGCTTCATGCGGGCGCCTTAGCCGCGGGTGTCCGCATGGTTCTTGTAGCAGACACCCGCAGCTAATGTCAAATTGACCCCTCAAATGCCGTGGTCAATCCTGACCACAGTATCTGAGTGCGCACAAACCGAAAGTTTTACTTTCGGTTGTGCTCCAGCTCCCCGTGTGGCGATCGGAGGAGCCGGAGCGTGCCTGTAGTAGCCTGGGTCTCTATGAATGAAACCCAGGCTGCTGTGTAGTATTTCCTATGAAGCCATAGCCTGTAATAGGCTTCATAGGAAATATGCGATTTTTTTTTCAAACATTCCAGTGCTATTGCATCGGAATGTATGAACGCAAAGGGGTAATCCCATCATAATGATCACTGTTAAATCTGTTAATAATTTGACAGTGATCATTTTTGTAAATACATTTTTTACCCAATTCCCACCCTTCTTGAGATAATTCATCCCCACTTACCTCATTGTTGTCGGTCAGTCTTCCCTAGTTACGGCCTCCGCTCTTACCCCAAATTCTGTGTCCTCACTTGCGCAGAAGACTGTATTTTCTCCCGTCTGGTCCGTGTGATGTCCTGAACGCGCACGCCGGCTCTGTACTATACTGGGCAGGAAGAAGTCACCGTGGCGCATGCGCGGCGGTGTGCACGTTTAAGACAGCGTGCGTACCGGCCGGGAGAAGACGTCAATCAAGCTGACTGAGCCCCCCCAGCTGAATCCAGGAAGTGGAAGTCGCGCTCGCCGCAGGTAAGTATGAAATGGGCTGATGGGACAACCCCTTTAATAAAGAGCAATTGCTCATTTACACCAAATGAGCAAAATGCAATCATTAAAATAAAAACTGCCCTGAGCGTGTCCGTAGCTTTTAACTGAAGGATGGATGTCCGTTATCTACAGTCGGTGAACATGACTGATGCCTCTACAAGTCGATAAAATGGATGCAAAAGTGACAAGTGGCTCTGCTCACAATACCCAGGTGATGAAAGAATGCCCAGAAGGCGATTGCAACATAAATCCTTCTTTGTTAAAGGGGTTTTCCAGGAACCCACCTAATCTAATCAGATCTTGCCTGAAATTTCCAATATGCTTTCCATCTCGATGCTTGCATCGACCGCTCCAGAGCCCCCGGATCTTCAGAAAATCCTATGTCCACCAACGTCACCTCCTTTACTATGTTTCTGGTCTATGGACAGCCCAGGACAGGGAAGGTGCTGTGGTCAAGGCCAGACTTTGTCTATGATAAATCCAACTCTTCAGCGCATGCACCAGGGGGACGATTACCGTAGACCAGGCCAGAAACCCGATAAAGGACAAGACATCAGTAGATGTAAGATTTTCTGAAGTGGAGCGTCCGGTGACCGGGTTCCAGAGAGGCCAGACCACACAACTTGGAAACACGATATGAATAATTAAAGTGGGTTGTTAGGTCCCCCCAAAAAAAACTTTAAAATTACCATACAATGTATTCCGGAATAAGGCCTTTTTTAGGTACGATAGAATATCATATAGTGAAAAATGATGAGCTTATGGTTTACCACCAAGAAACCTATAACATCATATGCGTCATAAAGTAATTCAAATGCTAATTGAAGTGACTATAAAGTATTTTTCTCTTAAACCCGGGCACGTCCATTGTGATGCATAGTGATCGCTACTAAAAGCATATAAAAAAACAATAACAATGGGATCCAACTAGATATGAGCGAATCGATTCAAACAAATCATTTGTTCTCCTTAGCCAGCTTATGTACGCTTTACAGGGCCTGTCTTCCCTCCCAGCCCTGTATGTCAACAGCCTACGCTGCTGCCGAAGCTCAAATTCGGCTTCAAGAGTAGCTGTTGCACTCTAACCCCTACACTTTCGGGTAGTGGCTCTTGTGCAATGGCCGTTTCTGAAGCCAAATTTGAGTTTCAGCTGCAGTGCCCAGGTCTGTCAAGCATACAGCAGGTGGACGTTTCTTTACCGGTGAGGACAACCCCCAGTCTGGCTAATGAGACCAATTCATTCATTGATCTCTAGAACCAACCGTTCTACCAGCTGGTGCTGTGAAGTATTATTATTATTGCTGTTCATGCGTGTACAGACCAGCATCTCCATCCTGGTAAGAGTTGCAATATTACATGAAAGGCTTGTATTAGAATTGCAGGAATAAAAACTTTTAAAAGTCCTGCCAAAATGAGTGCATAGTCCGAGCCATAAATATGGAAGTGTGTTAAACAGTATAAGCATGTTCCTTCTAGTTCCTTTAAAACAGGGATGCCCAACCTACAGCCCTCCAGCTGTTGCAAAACTACAACTCCAAGCATGCCCGGACAGCCTACAGCAGAATATGATGGGAGTTGTAGTTTTACAACAGCTGGAGGACCGCAGATTGGGCATCCTGGCTTTAAAACAAAAGCGTTTTTTCTCCAAAGGAAGAAAAAAAGGGGTCTATACAGCTTATTTCACACAAGCGAGCTTTCCGCCTTGATGCGGTCCGTACCTGAACCCCAAACCTTTCATTTCAATGGCTATCGGCACATAAGCATTGGTTTTCACCGACCATCTGTCCAGGTTAAAAATCGCAGCATGTTCTAGCATCATCAGGTTTTCACGCAGGACTGGTCCATTCAAGCCAAAGGGTTAGTGAAAGAAAACTGAAAAACACTGAAGGATTGTCTGTTTTTCACCGACGGTTGCTAGGAGATGCTGAGTGTTTTTCTTAATGTGCATAAAAAATGGATGTAAAGCACATGCAGTCTGACAAAAAATAACTGAATGCAGTTTCAGACAAAACTGAACTTGTATGAAAAACCATCAGTATTTCACTGAGCAGACCTTGATACATTCTGTATCACTCGTTAGTGAACCCTTCACAATTTTTTATATATCTGCATAAATTTGAATTAAATTAGACTTGCAAATTTATTTATATGAGTGGTAAAAGTATGTGAACCTTTAGGATAAGTAGATAATTTGAAGGTAAAATTAGATTCAGGTGTTTGCAATCAAAGGAATGACAATCAGATGTGGGGGGCGACCTGTTTTATTTAAAGAACAGGGATCTATCAAAGTGTGATCTTCACAATACATGTTTGTAAATGTGTATGATGGCAGGAACAAAGAAGATTTTCCAGGACCTCAGAAAAAGAGTTGTTGATGCTCATCTGGCTGGGAAAGGTTACAAAACTCCACCAATCCACAGTCAGACCAGCTTGTGTACACATGGAGTTCAAGACCACTATTGCCCTCCCCAGGAGTGGTCGACCAACAAAAATCAATATTAATGAGTCCACCATCAGGATAATACTGAACAACAATGGTGTGCATGACAGGATTGTAAGGAGAAACCCTCTGCCCTCCAAAAAGAACATTGCTGCCCATCTTCTGTTTGCTAAAGATAACCTTGCAAAGACAGAAGGCTACTGGAACAATATTTTATAGAGCAATACGCTGTTCTGTGCTGGAACTCCTGCCGCAAATGTGAAACTAGCCTAATACTCCTCCTTACTCATGGCATTGGGGAGATGGGTCCCAGATATGTTTGCTCTGCTTGCCTTTGCTACAGAGAACATGTTCAGGACTCTCCCCTGTTAAGTACTCTATTGTTCAAAAGCAAGGGGCTGAGAAGGCTCGTGGAAAACAAACATCAGGCCCTTGTGTCCAGGGTATCAAAACCTGACACCGTAATTGCAGGTCCATTTTGAACTTTGTGCCATCTCTAGCAGAATGATATTCACTAAATCACTTTAATAAAGAATCCCAACTTATTACAAAGTCTCCATTGATATTGGTGTAAATGTCTGGGCATCGTCATAAACCTCCTCATTATCTGTCTTGGTCATCAAGCGATTTACATCTCACTATTGAATATGAGGACAAGACATTCAGATTCACTAAAATATCAAGATAATGGGATCAGTTAATAATATTCAGTCTAATCCTATTCATCTTGGAAATGAGAATGAAGTTAATGGCATCTATTTATCTTACTTGACTTTCTACACAGAATGAGAAGATCAATGTTGCAGATGAAGGTTTAAATTGGAAATTCAGACATCAACTTGTCTTCTAACTTTTCAGAGACTTTAGAGAACTTCAAACTCTTAAATCTAGAATATCATGAAAAAGTCTTAGTGCTACTTAGGCATTTTTTGTTAAAGGGGTTATCCAGAAAAATATATTGATGACCTATTCTCAAGATACCCCGCCGATCAGCTGATAGAAGAGGCCGGGCACTCTGTATTGGGCATGGACTCTTCCTAAACCAGTGATGTCACTATACATTGGTCACGTGGCCTAGTTGCAGCTCAGCCCCATTAAAGTCAATGAGGCTGAGCTGCAATTCCAGATATACGGCACTATGCTTGGAAAGCTGCCGGGAGCCTGCAGCGCTCACCAGAGCTCCGGTGAGCGCAGCGGCTCCCTGAAACAGCTGATTGGCAAGGGTGCTGGGACTCGTACACCCGACAAAGTGATAACAATGACCTATCCTGAGGATAGGTTATCATTATCATTTCCAGGATAACCCCTTTAATGAGACCTGGTATCAAAATCTCCCACACCCTTGTTCTTGATCACGAGGGAAATAATTTCACATGTCAACTCCAAGGGGTCATTCAAGTTTAGAAAAACAATTTTATAGAGGAGGGTCCTCTGTTCAGGATCCTCATCTTTTGGACGGAGTAAAGAACAGTTACAAAGAGAAAGGAAGATATGTCCCGTCCTGCATTATACAGATGACCGATTGAATTGAATGGACACTGTGTAATGCTTAGTCTGCCCTGTGAGGGCACTGCAGGGAGACTGAACAATTGCTTTTAGGTTTGATTACTGTTTACAGCTGATTAATAGAAGTCTCTGCAAAGGGAGAGTTTGTGATGAGCTTATTGTAAAGGGATCCGTCACCCTTCTAACAAATAGGGACTGTGTAAAGAGCAGATTTTTTTTAAGCTGAATAAGATGTGGCAGTATAAGAAGACCCTTATTTGTCAGCACTTCTCCATTTAGAATCTTGGTGTGTTCTCTAAAATGCTAATTGGCCAATGATCACTGCCAATTCTCCTGGATGCTTTCCAATACTTGTATATCGTTTACGCATTACACGTTCTACAGTACTTTATGGACTACATATACACCGGATTTATCAATGTGTCTATAGAGTTTGCCGAAAAATTTCCTTATCACAAACACACGAAGACTATTTTATCTTTGGAAGCCTTAGCATTGAAGTGTTTGGCAGTACCATGGATGGCGCCTAGAAAACGCACGGGAATGAAGGAAGAACAGATGAACTCAACTCATCATGCTGCTAACCCATGTGATGAGAGAACACATCTTACTAACTGTATCCCTTTGTCATGGCAGCACTCTGTGACTGCCACCGTCCCGCTATCCAGGGCAGGTACAGGCACCGCATAAGTCATCTTTATTAATGGCCAGTCCCCACTAGCCCTCCTCTGCCTTATAGTAATGGGGATGGCCTCTTTATTCCACTGTCCCACACTGGAGGTGGGATGCCAGGCTGCAAGGCTTCTTCCTGGTTTCCTTAGGGCATGCACGTTTGGATCCTGGCTCTTAAAGGGCCATTGTCCAATTACTTTAATCTCTGCCAGCCAATGGCTGGTCACCTTGGGGTATTTAATGCACCTTCCCCAAGGGGAAGTGCCTGAGCTTTAGGTTCCTGGTTGCCAGTGAAGATGTACTCTTCTGTTATTCTGTTTACCCTGTTGACCCTCTGCTGCCTGTTATGACCTCACATTGTTTTACAGATACTCATGAACTCTGCCTGCCCTGACCTTGGATTGTTTTACGGATATGCTCAAACTCTGCCTGCCCTAACTGCTGCCTGATCACTTGGTGCTTTGCATTGGTGTCTCTGACCCCGTGTGTTAGCATCCAACTACACTGTGACTATTCCAAGAGGCAGCCTGGTAGCTCCACTGCATCGAAGACCAGATCCCTGTAAAGTAACAAACTGTCTTCATTTGGCATCAATGTTATTCAGACATGGGGGCATCAAGCTGTGTGATGGATTTCTTTTAATACCACTGTCTACCAGTTAATACTCCGGTTTTCCGAATGCAGGGCTGTGGAGTCCTTAGTGCTCCGACTCCTTAGTTTTTGGTACTTCCAACTCCACTGTATTTAAGATGCGAATGTATTTTAGACTTTTCCATAGTAGAATCCCATAGTCATGTTTAAAGTTTAAGCTAGCAACCTGAGTTTACAAGTTTTTATAGCCTTAGCTGAATGACAGCAGCTTTTCAAATGGTTTACAGCTTCAGTCTTGAACTATTGACTCTCCATTCCCTTCACTTATTCAAGTGTCTCTAGTCCTGCAAAAATCATATTTACTTAACCAGTTGTCAGTGAGAGGCTCGGTTACCCATGGTTCCCTGTAACAGCGGAACACAACACAATGGAAAGTATAAGTATTGCCGCTCCTTAACTGTGCGTTGCGTGCCATATAGTGAAGCATATGAAAAGCATGCTTCTTCACGGTCACTTAACGTGTTCGTTTTGTGGTAACGTGACGCGCTGCGTGCATTGCCCTTTATTATTACAGTAGAGAAGTAATTCATTATAACTTTTTGTGAATTGGGACATTTAAACTTGCTTTTTTTTAAATTGAGTCGGAGTCGGTTCATTTTTTGCCAACTCAGAATCCAGGTACCCAAAATCGGCCCTGACTCCTCGACTCCGACTCCACAGCCCTGCCCGAATGCTCAGCAATATGACTCCTTATTCTTTTCCTTCTTTACAGAAATCTCCAGAGTGCTATCCTAACAATTTCTTACTATGTTTAACATGGAGCCATGATCTCCAATCTACCGGTGACCATCTATAATCTTCACCCATTATGTCTTCACAGTTCACTTTCAAGATGATCCAAAACTGCCAAGACTTGGTATTAAAATAGAGCTTAGTAGTTAGGAAGCCAAGTCATTATCAGCCAGACTCTGGAACATCTACTTCATAGACAGTGGTTGCATTGTTTGGAAAAGGACTTCTAAAGTTTTGGAACCTTGAAATGACAGATGTAATAAACGTCATTTGCATGTTCTGTGTTATTTATTGTGGTCTGTACTGTATTGGTGGGTCATAAGATGCTGAGGTACTATACCCTCCATGACTTAGAGTATCCCTTTTACCTCTTAGGAAATAATATTTACAAAATGTTTTGTATGGAGAAGATTCAACTGCATAGGTGGCTTTAGAGTACAGTCAACTGACTTTCACAATGGAGATTACTTGACCCCTCTATTATTTATGACTACACGTGTGATCCTTGTATACTGGGACGTACCGAGTCTTGGATGATAGAGTGAGATTTGAACTGGGATATCTTCAACATTTGTTAGTACATGGAAAAAAATCGTGACTGCAAAAAATACCTTCAAAGATCCATTTAGAGGGCTGAAATGATGTGTTCGTAAGGAGACTGCATCCGTTTTCTTTATAATTGTCCTTGGTCAAGTAGTCCAAGAGTTAGGGATCACAGGAGATGTTCCTGGTTTACAAAGGACTTCTGGTTGAAACCCTATATAGTTAATATTAATGTTAGGCTACCATATCTGTAAGTTGATAAGTAACTGGCTGAGTGATAGAAAACAGAGGGTGGTTATTAACGGTAGATACTCAGATTGGGTCACTGTCACTAGTGGGGTACCTCAGGGGTCAGTACTGGGCCCTATTCTCTTTAATATATTTATTAATGATCTTGTAGAAGGCTTGCATAGGAAAATATAAATTTATGCAGATGACACTAAACCGTGTAAAGTAATTAACACTGAAGAGGACAATATACTGCTACAGAGGGATCTGGATAGATTGGAGGCTTGGGCAGATAAGTGGCAGATGAAGTTTAACATTGACAAATGTAAGGTTATGCACATGGGAAGGAATAATGCAAGTCACCCGTACATACTAAATGGTAAAACACTCAGTAACACTGACATGGAAAAGGATCTAGGAATTTAAATAAACAGCAAACTAAGCTGCAAAAACCAGTGTCAGGCAGCTACTGCCAAGGCCAATAAGATAATGGGTTGCATCAAAAGGGGCATAGACGCCCGTGATGAGAACATAGTCCTACCACTTTACAAATCACTAGTCAGACCACACATGGAGTACTGTGTACAGTTCTGGGCTCCTGTAAACAAGGCGGACATAGCAGAGCTGGAGAGGGTTCAGAGGAGGGCAACTAAAGAAATAACTGGAATGGGGGAACTACAGGACCCTGAAAGGTTATCAAAATTAGGGTTATTTACTTTAGAAAAAAGACGACTGAGGGGAGATCTAATAACTATGTATAAATATATCAGGGGTCAGTACAGAGATCTCTCCCATGATCTATTTATCCCCAGGACTGTGACGAGGGGACATCCTCTGCGTCTGGAGGAAAGATGGTTTGTACACAAACATAGAAGAGGATTCTTTACGGTAAGAGCAGTGAGACTATGGAACTCTCTGCCTGAGGAGGTGGTGATGGTGAGTACAATAAAGGAATTCAAGAGGGGCCTGGATGTATTTCTGGAGTGTAATAATATTACAGGCTATAGCTACTAGAGAGGGGTCATTGATCCAGGGAGTTATTCTGATTGGAGTTGGGAAGGAATTTTTTCCCCTTAAGTGGGGAAAATTGGCTTCTACCTCATGTTTTTTTTTTGCCTTCCTCTGGATCAACTTGCAGGAAACAGGCCGAACTGGATGGACGAGGGCTTTTTTCGGCCTTATGTACTATGTTACTATGTATATCATTGGTTCCAACCAGGGTCCCTTTGGTGCAGTGCTACACAGTGCAGAAGGAACTGTTAGAAGTGTGTGTGGACATGCATGGAGGTTCTGTGACTACATTTCCAGGATCACCACATCCATCATAGCATGTGTTCCTTGCTAGCGGGAGTTCACTCGTTGTAAAATGGTTGAATATCACTATTCACTACATTAAAATGTGGTGCCATGTTCCTCTGGATGGTGTAGGATTACTGCTTGGTTAGCTGTAGTCCGTAGGATCCAGGCTTGGGGTCTCAAAAATCTTACAACATTAAATATTTTGTCTCATGAAGACAACCCCTCTCCATACCTTTTATTACAGCATATGGACTTCATAGAAAGGGGCTCCTTGCTTGGGAAAAATAAGAATTGTGTACCTCCGTGGCCTATAAGTCCTAGTGAGACGAATGGCCACTTGCTACCCAAGTAGTAGTCTAGAATATGAAAAATTGGGGGGGTGCAAATACTAAAACATAACGTTTATTTGGTAAATATAAAATGACGTTCAAATAGACTAATTGATCAACACAAAACGTTCCGATCGGGCCAGATGCAAAGCTCGATCAAAGTAAAATATTGCCGTATCAGGAGGAAAGGCAATTCAGAGTACTGGATGTGTCAACCCGATGTACCTGGGAGGTCATGCATGTCAACATGCATATGTGTAGATTACATATATGACCCTAGTACATCCCTGCTTGGCCTGACAATCCCTAAGCCTGCTAACAGTGTCCTGTCCCGCGAGGGGCAGCACCGTTACTGGATCCTGTCCCTAAACACACTGTCCCTAGTTAGGTGGGACAGGGAGGGGACCTCCTGACACAGATTTAGAAATACCTCACAAGGAAACAGCCATGTAAGTTCCTACGTATGGTTCCGGAGCATTTAAGACTGGCCTCCCTAGATAATGCTAAAGAAGGTTGTGGTACTTATCACTGCCGTCTTCAAGTGTGAAACTCCATCTCACAGTATTTACAGCCTCCTTGTATAAGCCCCGACGCGTTTCATCTCAAGTCAGGCACGCTGAGTGGCCCAAAGATTCATCAGGGGGTATAAGGCCACCGCGGGCAAAGGAGTCACATAGTTCAACACCCTTATCACACTAGAAAACACAAGCGGGTAAAGATTGACCGGAGAGTAAGGCTTGATTCTTCAACAAGGTACAAACAGTACCATGATAACGCAATATTAATACTCACTGATAACCTGAATGACGTATGGTCCAAAAAGGTATCGAGGAGCTTGTGCAGGGACCGATGTGTCCCGTGCGCCCGTCCAGAGGGATTGTGCTCATCATAGTAGTTGCAGAGCTACTATTTAAAGCTCCCGCGGGGTCTAGAACAGGTGACTCGACCCATAAGAGGCGGAGACTGGGACAGACTGACACTCCAGAGGGAGTGTTGGTGGATCTTTAAGTTGGACACCTCTAGCCCCAGAGGTCTCAATGAACAATTAAACTTTGGATGCTTCCTGTAGTTCATCGGGATAGCCGTACGTCCGTTTGGTCGAGCCTCACCATTACATATATGGTCCATTTCTCCCCTCACAGTAAGGGTTATCTCTCGATATATTTTCTCAACGAATGTCCCCATAAATCTCTCAATACATGTTCTATATGATTGTCACTCATAGAAAATGAATGTACGGATCTCGTGTATATGTTTAATCTTCACACTGAGAATGTTGGATCTTCTCCATCAGCGGTATACCTGTGGTCAGGCACCTGTTTAAATCTCCTACCTTTACCTCACAAATACGGGTTGAGCACACATTTATTGTAGCTCCCTGCACTGGGCAATTGATGCAGAACGAGTAGCAACTGATCATATGAGTCCACTTTACTCACTTCTTAGGGGAGGATACTGCGGCTAAGTCCGGACCTGCCCTCACCAGTATACGACTCAATGACGCTACTACGCATGCGCATGCCCACTTCCAACGTCGCGATGCGCTGCACGTGATGCGCATGCGATGACGTCATCCCAGCGGCGGGACACGCCGCGGGAGCTTTAAATAGTAGCTCTGCAACTACTATGATTAGCACAATCCCTCTGGACGGGCGCACGGGACACATCGGTCCCTGCACAAGCTCCTCGATACCTTTTTGGACCATACGTCATTCAGGTTATCAGTGAGTATTAATATTGCGTTATCATGGTACTGTTTGTACCTTGTTGAAGAATCAAGCCTTACTGTCCGGTCAATCTTTACCCGCTTGTGTTTTCTAGTGTGATAAGGGTGTTGAACTATGTGACTCCTTTGCCCGCGGTGGCCTTATACCCCCTGATGAATCTTTGGGCCACTCAGCGTGCCTGACTTGAGATGAAACGCGTCGGGGCTTATACAAGCAGGCTGTAAATACTGTGAGATGGAGTTTCACACTTGAAGACGGCAGTGATAAGTACCACAACCTTCTTTAGTATTATCTAGGGAGGCCAGTCTTAAATGCTCCGGAACCATACGTAGGAACTTACATGGCTGTTTCCTTGTGAGGTATTTCTAAATCTGTGTCAGGAGGTCCCCTCCCTGTCCCACCTAACTAGGGACAGTGTGTTTAGGGACAGGATCCAGTAACGGTGCTGCCCCTCGCAGGACAGGACACTGTTAGCAGGCTTAGGGATTGTCAGGCCAAGCAGGGATGTACTAGGGTCATATATGTAATCTACACATATGCATGTTGACATGCATGACCTCCCAGGTACATCGGGTTGACACATCCAGTACTCTGAATTGCCTTTCCTCCTGATACGGCAATATTTTACTTTGATCGAGCTTTGCATCTGGCCCGATCGGAACGTTTTGTGTTGATCAATTAGTCTATTTGAACGTCATTTTATATTTACCAAATAAACGTTATGTTTTAGTATTTGCACCCCCCAATTTTTCAGCTCCTTGCTTGGGACCTCAATAGGAGCCAGAATGGAGTGTCACTCGATAAAAGCGGCTTCCTTTCTGGGGGACTCGACCTGTCCTTGTATTACTTGGATGGCCATTCATCTGAATGGCCATCATACAACGCTACCTTTCCCCTGCAGTGAGTGCAGCAGAGGAAACGTCTGGCTGGCCATGATTTTCCCTAGCAAGGGGAAGGTACCTTTTGTTAGGGGTGCTGGGAGCGAGACCCGAAGTGATCAGCCTGCTTTTATATGGGACTATAAAAATTAGTAGACACAACCGGTCTTGTCTATGGACTATGTCTGGTATTCACTTAAATGAAGCCATGCCAAACACGGACATGGACAGGAGCGGCGCTGATTCTTGATAGCAATATCCATTTTTTTTTCTAATCTTCTTTAATGCACATTACACCCAATAAGCAGAACATCTTTAATTCCATAAATTTAAAGCTTCCTTTAACCAACATGATTTCCGGTAATGAGACAATGCGGTATTAAGTGCACACAAAGACTTTTCGCAAGGGAACAATCTTTCGAAAATTGAATTATCAAAAAAAAATGCAAGCATTACAGCGACGTAACCTCCATCTGAGAATAATGAAATCTTTTTTTTTTTTTTCTAGATGTCTCCTAATTACATTACTTTTCTGTTTAATCTCATTGAAATTCGTAATGGTCGCTTAGCTGGGTGGCAATTTACTGTACAGTCTGCGGGAATGGCAGCGCTGGAGACCTAATGAGAGCCAGTCAAGCCACAAATTGCTGCAGCTAATCGTGACAGTGATCTACGAGACTCGAGGCTTTCGTCTTTGATGGTGATATGTATCCCAGAGGAGGGGGACATAATAGACGAGCCCCGAAGGAAGAGCACATCAGCCCATCTACTCTGCCATCTAAAGTACAAGGCTCTAGTGCAATTCATTTGCACGTGAAATTTGTTTTCTCCTTTTTATTCGAGGGGCCATTCCTTACAGGGAATCTGTCAGTAGTTTTGTCCATGCTAAACTGCTGCCAGCAGTACGTAGGGGCTGGGGAGAGCAGCACAAACCAATACGTGGGTCATTTATGAAATAAGATACCGTGTGTCAGTTTTGTGGAGTAAAAAAGTTGCATGGTAACTGAGATATTTTTGTGACATTTCGTGATCCTCGCTACTTTTCACAGTGGTCTATGTTCAAGAGCTTAGACCAGGATTATGGCTCAATTACGATGTGCGACTTTTGCAAAAAATGTTGCAACCCACACCAGGCAACCCCCTGGTCTACTTTTTTTTACTAAAGGTGTAAACCACATTGTGCTCAGTCCACATATTTTATTAAGGTGCAAAAGTTCATAAATTTGGTGCAGGCACAGAAAAGAAAGCCAGTCTTAAAACTGCCAAAAAAACAACCTAAATGATAACAACCCACATAGTGTAGTGTGAATATGAACTTTAATTCTGCTATTGCTAGTAACCAGTGCTCTCTGCAATGAGATGCTTTACAGCCTACCCCTCTGCTCTAAGTAGCAGTCGAACAGGAGACCAGTAAAGCTGTCATTAATAGCTATCGGGAGGGGCTGTGACGCAGCTCAATGCAGAGGTCACTCTGCCCTGGGAACTTGAAAGAGCAGAAACTAGCAGAATAAAAATTGATATTCACACTGCTCCTAAAAAGGGCACCTGTCAGCAGATTTATACCTATAACACTGGCTGACCAGTTGCATGTGCCCTTGGCAGCTGAAGGCATCTGTGTTGGTCCCATGTTCATATTTACCCTCATTGCTGAGAAAAATCATGTTTTAATATATGCAAATGAGCCTCTAGGAGCAATGGGGGCTTTGTCGTTAATCCTTGAGGCTCTTCTCTCTCTGCAACTGCTGCACCCCCTGCACTTTGATTGACTGGGTCAGGCAGTGAAAGCATCATGGTCCTGTCTATCAGAGTGCAGAGGGAGCAGCAGTTGCAGAGAGAGCAGAGCCTCTAGGTGTAATGGTAACGCCCCCGTTGCTCCTAGAGGCTCATTTGCATATATTAAAGCCTCATTTTTCTCAGTAATGCGGGCACATATGAACATGGGACCAACACAGATGTCTCCAGCTGCCGAGCGCACATGTAACAGGTCACCCAGTGTCATAGGTACAAATCTGCTGACAGATGGCATTTAAATTGGTTTTCCAACTAGATATTTGCTCGGTGGAATGCTCACCTCTTGGGAGAAGTGGAAAGGATTTTTCTTCCTCATATTTGGATTAAAATGTATTTTTGTAGCTGAAATTCTGAAGATACTTTAGAGAATTCTTTTATATAAACTGCCTTATACTCCTGTCCGAGGGCTGTGTCCGGTATTGCTCCATTCGAAGTGAACAGAGTTGAGTTACAATACCATATACAACCTATGGACAGATCTGTTTCTCTAATTCCTGACAACCTCACAACAGGTATATAGCTATATGACAACATTTTATTATATCCACCCCCCTACACACACACACACACGTCCAGGTCAGCTCCCGGTCTAAGTGTATATTATGCCTGCACGTAATATTTCAGAAGACCTGAGCTCTTACTACTGTCTCCATTAACTAAGATTTACTTTTATGGTTCCGTAGTAAAGACGCAGCCATTATTGATCGTCCCTCTCTATACATTATTACTGTGGCTCAAGGTCAATTAGGGAAAGAATATTCACTAATAAAATTAAGTCTGTAAATTAACCCCTCAAGGTCCAAGCAAATTTTATAGGGTGACATTTTATTTTTACCCTCCCTGCTTTTAAAGAGCCATAGCTTTTTTTTTTTTTTTTCGTACAATGGCTTGGTGTTTGCCGCACCTGAGGGGTTCATTGCGGCGGATCGCAGTGTGCAGTCATAGAGGCCGGGTGCCAGGTATGGGATATGGCTGGCACACGCAGGCTACGTTTGTATTCAGGCATTAACTGTATTCAATGGTGGCACAGTGGCCACAGTCCCTCCCTTCTACTCCTTCTCTTCTCAGTATTATATTAATTGCCCCCCCCCCACCACAGTATTATAGTCATTGGTGGCAGTGGCCCCAGGGTCCTCTCCTCCTCAGTGGCAGCTTCTGATCGGAGCCCTGGCTGCCATGGTAAGCTCCCTGCTGCTGTGTGCACTATGCACAGGACAGCAGGGACAGTGTAAAGTCCTATTCACCCTAATAGAGCTCTATTAGGGTGAATAGACAAGGGTTATAGCTCGGAGTGGGCGATATAAACAATATGCGATATAAACTATATAAATTTGGGCAACGATAGATTTTGTCTATATCGCCCTACTGCGATAGATGACCGCGGAATAATATATCGTTATCGCACATGCTTTTAATTATATCGCGATATAGATTTTAGGCCATATCACCCAGCCCTCGCCCAGGGGGTGTGACCTCTCTTCTAGAGCTCAGGGTGTGTGTACTTTCTGCTGCAGCCTTCTCCCTATCACAGCTCAGTAGGCAGTTAAAGGATGGAAATGAGCATGTGCGTCCACCTCAGTGAGGTGGACAGACAAAGAAGGAAAAACAAACAGCTGGTGGCGCTGTAAAGATACATTTTGTTGAATAACTCAGTGGCTATACAAAATTTTTAAATATTTGCAATTACAAACGTTTTTAGATTCAGTTGCTGGCTGGAAAGCTAAAGAATATTTTTCATGGGACAACCCCTTTAACAGTGTACAATATCTATAATATGATATAAAGAGATAATTAAAGGTATATCTTTGTTTTGCTCTGTAGCCCCAGTTATTGTGGCGTCTGGAGTGTCGGTATGTAAAGAAGAGCGGTGGCAGACCCCGAACAGTACATGACGAGTTTAGCATTAGCTTTTAATACTCTAGTTATGACAACCGTGGAGAACAGTAGCGAGGACTGCGCGCACAGAGGCAGGGTTATATAAATGTAATTATCCGTGTTTTGTTCCTCCGGTACATTTTCTGATGATGTTAAGCTGAATTTCACATTCTCGAAAAAGGGAAAAAAGAAACTTGTAAGAAACTTAACGATTCCGTGCTTCTGGCAATTACGCTGCACACCCACACGCTACTGTTCAGATCTTCTAAGTCTGAAATTAAGAAGAAAATAATAACTGAATGCAGAAAACTCCTGTTCCGTGCCTGTCAGTGGTCAATATGAGTGATCCGTAGCCCGGGGATCAGCAGACAAGTAACGACGCGCTTCATTATCACGCGGTTGCTTCTATAATCAAGACGTTAGAACAGAACAGAAATTATTTTTTCTTGCTCAGATCATGCCGGAAATAACAAAGGGATTATCCACCTTACAGTTGGACTCCAGAATTTTTGTGTTATGTGTTCAGTGGAGAAGAAAAGGCGGGTGTCAGTGATGGATGTAATGATTTCTATTACATCTGCTGATGTGTAGGTTGGACCACCTTGTCAGAGCTATGGAAATTATCTGCATGCTTGACTTAATGTACCACTTGTGGGTAATACTGGGTATATGGAGACACTTAAATATGAGACTTGAAAGAGATGTCTCATCAAGGTTCCTGCTTCCGAAAACCACCGACCATCAGCTGATATTGTCGAGGAAAGTAGAGACCATAACCGCTCAATCTTGTGATAAAGGGCTGAACCAAGTCCATCAGAGATAACTGCTCGGCTATTGGGTTTATCGTTTTTGGAACCTTTGGTGCCACAACGGGTTTGGCACTAACCAACCAAAGATGCAAAGTTTAAGGGACCCTCCCATGCTTCATTCCCAGCTCGTCATGGAGGTATTGACTTTCCAATTCAGATTTTATTTTGTGTCCCAAAGAGTGGTCCCTGATTAGTAAATTTGCTGCTGAAGATATCAAGAGGATGTGGTAGACCGATGAGCAAGTCATAGGATAGCAAAAGGTCAGCAAGAGAAATCCAGTTGGTGTCGTAGTTGTAGATGTACCAGGTCAATTACAGTAGGTTGGGCGCCAAACATTTCAGGCCTAAATCTGACAGAGTGAGACAAAAACGATGGTCAGGATAAAATAAAGGTTGAAACTGGAAAATGGATAAAACAAAGAGTGCAACAGTTCTGTACAAATTAACCAAACAGACTGCCTGTGGTTATGTCAGTGGCCATGATAGACATACTGGTGGGGGGGAGAGCAGTCCTACACCACGGTTAGGTAATACATTCAACATATCCTGTTACTGGAGTGAACCCCCCAACTAGGTCAAGTACATACCCTAATTGGATGTATACCTTAATAATAAGGGTTTAACCAAAGTGGACCCCAGACCTAACCCAAGAATATATTATATAAGAATACAATAACACATGTGAAGACTTCAGCCAACTTTCTTCTCCACCTTTCATACCAGGACAGGATGAATATTAGCATGGACATCAGAAAATCAGATGTAACAATCACACATCAGCCTCGGTCTAAGCCTAACACGTTCTCTTACTAAGCTTTATGATAGTGTAAGGGGTGCATGTGGATGGCGACAAACTCACTCTGACAACTGAGGAACACTGGGACGGCTTTACTGATATTGATTTTGCATTACAGTGATAAACTCCTAAACTTGTACAACAGGTAAATTTATATTCAATACGGACGTTGTCTTTTTAAGAAGATGTGTTGATGACAGGGTGGGTGTAACTACAGTCTCTGTGAAATAACTTTATCTTTATACAGTCTCTCAGGGGCCACACTTACTGATCCTGCTAGCGGGCGATCGACCCTCCTGGTGCTCAATCTCTATCTCTTTGCTGTAGTTTGCCCGGCCCCTCTCTTTGCTGTAGTGCAGAATCTGCCCGGGCACTTCTGAGGCCTTGATTGTCTATTACATGCTTCACACTCTGCTCCCTAGCATCGGTTCGTGTTGCACTCTTCCTTTAATGCTATACAATGCTCTGCTTGCCGCAGCCTCTCTGTACCTGTCTAGGCTGTACTTTTTTACTTGGGTGGCCGTATCACGCCACCCTTGAGCTCCGGTAATGGACCCTGCTCTGGATCTCTGGCACTGCACTCCTCTTCTTCTCCAGACCATGGCTGAACTCCTCCTCCTGTGCAGCAGGCTTTGTCTTCCCCTGTTATCTCTAGGTGGGAACTAGCTCCCTCTGCTGGACTGAAATTATGACAGAAAATCTCTGTGTTCCAGCACTGCAACAGTTCCTCCCGACACTCCAATAGGAATGCTACTTATCAAGAGAAGAACTACATGGTGGTGTTAAAAGTAACCATAGAGCCACATAGAAACACGTGGAACTGAACCACAGACCACCATGACCACCTTCAGCTACAAGTTCAAGTCATGAAAAGCCTAGTCTCATGTTTTTTTAACCCCTTTCCTTGGTTTCCCAGTGATTTGCAAGAAATTTTCCACTTTCCCATTCTGTCACCCTCAGTGATCACTACTTGCATCCATCTTCCACTGTAAGTTGAGTTGGCTTCCTTGGCTGTTAGGGTCTATAGCAGCTGTTGTATCCCTCTTGAAGCTGTTGGGCAAAATGTGTACCAGTGCCATATATAATACTACCTACCACGTGCCATATATAATACTGGTGTCTTTTTATATGGCAGAGGGCCCCCTCAAACACTAGGACCTGCAGTCCACTGTTATGTCTGCACCCCCAATAGCTACACCAGTGGTTGCAGTCAACTTCTTATAAAGTTGGAAGATGTTTAGATCTTAATGGCTAAAGACTACATGAAATTTCTCAGCTATTATTACAAAAGAATTATGGCAGAGGTGTATCTAGCGTATATGGTACTCTGTTCGGAAAGTATCTATGGTGAAGGTGAATTTCTAGGTCCTTGAACATACTCATAGGAAATCGTTTGGTAGGGTTTAACCAAAGTGAACTCTAGACTTTACCAGAGAAGAGACTGAAATGCTAACAGCATTATGGGGACAATGCAAGAACGTATGAGAAGTGTCTACTCAAGACTTTAGCCAACTTTCTTCTCAACCTTTGGTCTGATACTGAATTCCTGATGTGAACACAGTCTTTTTTCAGAATGCCTTTTATGAGGAGCACTTACATTCAGTCCACACTAAGATAAATATCTATTATTAAGACCTCTCTAGATGCCGCTGCACTACTTTGCCTTTTTATGTCCCATTAAAAAATAAAAGTGCTGGATTTTAGTAGAAGATGGGAAATGGAATAAAGTTTTGAGTTCTTAACCCTTTTATTGCTACCTTGCCTGAATTTGACTGATTTCACATTTATTGGGCCACAACATTGGTATATCGATTGGTTACTACAGCATACGTTACAGTTGCATTGACTTCCAATAGACATAGATATTTGCGAGCCTAGTCAGGGGAACTGGAGCCGCACTGCAGGATCTGCTAGGTAATTACTGCTCATTGTGTCAGAGCCTGGGACAACCAGAGGATCATTTGAAACTTTGCCAATCAGTTTCCATACATATCACACCCAAAAGGAGGTTTGAACCGAGATGCTGTATATCTTCCGTTTTGTCCGCATTCATTGTCAACTGAACAGAACGGAGTGCTCCAAAATGCATTCCATTCTCACACCAGAGATCAAACCGCAGCATGCGGGATGCGGAGCAAAACGGTCATGACCCACAATGCAAGTCAATGGGGACGGATCTGTTTTCTCTGACACAATAGAAAACGGATACGTCCCCCATTGACTTTCAGTGGAGTTCATGACTGATCCGTCTGGTCTATGTTGAAGATAATACAACCGGATCAGTTCATAATGGATGGTTAACGAATGGTTGAATTCTCAGTAACGGAAGCGTTTTTGCTGAGCCCTGCCGGATCCAGCAAACACGCTGGTGTGAAAGTAGCCTTACATGGCTGTGTGCTTGATTGCATGCATTTTTTTGCAATGTTTGTGGCTGTCACGCCTAAACTCAATAATTAGGAACAGGTTCACCTACTTATTTAGTGTATCTCTTGTGTGATCTGCCATGGGATTCTTCTTCATTTATCCACTGCAGTTTCTCACTGATATTTATACCGTTTATCCTGTGTGGTCCGCCTGGGGGAGCATGACCTGTCAAATCCTTTTTATATTGGTTCACAAAAATCCATCAGAGCGTTATCTGCATGGATTGGGTGTAATAAGACAAACCTTAATGACATGACCAGGATGTCATCGAGGGTCATTGAGGGATCTGCAGCCTTTATAAGATGAGTCCTCAAACATGACATGGAAGGTCATTAAAAGATGAAGTAGGATCCATCATATTGTCTCTGGTGTCACTGCCAAGTATATTCTGATTTATCTTCTCTGTCGTAGTCTGTACCGTGCTGTGAAAGGTATTCGCCTTCTTCAAGATCTCCACCATTTGTACCCATTTTCTCCACTGAGGATTTTGTGACTCTTTATCTAAATGTCTTATTAAATAAATCATATCTGCATTTCTGTGAGGAAGAAAGTTATATGATATTCTGGTTGCATATCTTGCATTTCTGTAGGAAGCTATGTGATGAACTCAGGTCCGCTCCTAGTTCAGTCAGTGATTTTAGTGCTAACTGAGGATGTGTGAGGAAGCACTCCTTGGAGTTTTGCATCAAGAAAGCCATCTCTACTTTACAGAGAGAGAGAAAGGAAGAACTAAAATGTCCAGTATCTTGATTACTGATTTGGAATCAGTCAGTAAGATATCTTTGCATATATCCATACATCGCTATATGGGAAGATTTGCATAGTGATTTGTTTGGAACTGTGTTTTGATACGGTTGGATGTACTACAATTCCCATTTTGCACTTTAGTGAACAGAGACTTGTATATCTATTTTCTACAACTGGCCTGATTACTGACTCCAGCGCCATCCGCCAGCCACAGCACCTACACCTCCCGCTTTGCACCCATACAAAATTCATAACCCGAAGGGCATCCCAACTACCATCAGCCATGAGCCAGAACATCAGAGTGTGCCCTAAGGAAAGAAAGGGTGCGTCCTCCTGTCACTACCTGGACCTAGGGAGAATCCGTGTGAGGATAGCCACCATGAATATAACTATTGTGGCCAAAGCACACTCCATTTCAATCATGTCTTGTTTCTTTACCCACTTATACTAGTTTTCGATAATCACTAATTTGCATTATGGCCTTCCCACATTCGTTAAGTCATTAAATAAACCCTCCCAAAGGTTCATTCTCTCACGGACTTCTCTTCTTCTTGCTCAGTTCTTGCTGTTCAGTCAACAGCGTCATGGTTCCTTTATGCCCAATTATTAAGCTGTTTCCTCAACCATTGCTCTTGTAGATAGGGATCTGACCTCATTTAATTACTCATGTTCCTCTTCCTAAGCCCAGATGCCTCCGTTGGCATGGATGCTGTGGGATAATGAGTTGGGGGTTAGGGAAAGAGCTGCAACAAAGTTATGCCTCCAAGGACTGGAAAAAAAATGTAAAGATACTTGTGGGCATAGTGCATCAAGGGTCCTTCGTGAACTACGTATTTCCTGAGTATTGGTAAGCTTGTTGGAGATGCGGGTACTCTCAACCACATCTGTTGGTAATCTCTTATCAATGTTCTGCTGACTCCTGTCCTTGCAGATGTGTGGCCTCCTACAATTTTCCTTTTAAAAAGTGTACCTAATACTAAATCTGACTGGCTTTCCAAATTTAAGCCTGGTCCGCACAAGTCTATTGCAGATGCATTATGCGTGCTTATTTTAGATGTATGCACCGGCGCGATCACCAGTTTAACTGACCTAAACTCACAGCATGAGGGCATCTACAAAATCTCCTCATCGAAGCTGAAGTGGTTGTCATTGTATTTATCACATGATCCTAGATCAGTAGTGGCGAACCTATGGCACGGGTGCCAGAGGCGGCACTCAGAGCCTTCTGTGTGGGCACCCGCACCCTTAAAAGGTGTACCAATAGGCCTTAGAGTGTTCCTGCCATTCATCAGCACAGAAGGAATAAGGTTCTTGGACGACACTTGATTCTTCGTTATTTATTAAAGCTTGATAAGCAATTTGCGATTTGCCAGTTTCAAAACATATAGTTATAGTGACATTTCGGCCAAATCCTTCATCAGGAAACTGAAAATTATAACAAAATTAGAAGACTAATTAACAAGAAGCAAGGTTACAATGTCATAGTATATACAGTATAATCTCAAGTAATTAACAAGACAAAAAAAATATCCGTGTAGGTGAGGACATCCAAGTAGGTTCAGTTTCATGACTGTATCCGCGGCTGGGGAGCAGATGGAAGGCTGGTATAATACGTTTCAATGATGAGCTGTACAGTTTGATCATGTAAAGAGGAATAACTAGAGACACTGGGAGGATCAAGGGGATCCGTCAGATCCCTGGGTGGTTCACAATATGCACAAGGTATAGGTATACGAAACATAGGCATTGCCACTTATAATAGGTAGTTAGAGAGGAATTCTGTGAGCTCCAGACTGACAATCAAGCGCCCTAAGTGATCAGGGGAGATGTAAGTATGTATGGGGTAAGTGTCAGTATCTTATGTCCCAGGTACACTGGAGATCAAAGTGAGGTATAATCGGACATGTGATTAGATACAGATTTGTGGTATGCATGTCCATAATGTGAATAAACCATAGAGATAAGTTTCAGGCATGTTATATGGTGTATGGGCTGAATTATCAGTGCTGGACTTCACAGATAGTGCCGTCAGGGGTATATAAAACATATTGAGGGTGAGGGGGCTCTATGGCCCTTCGGGCGGTGATACGTATTCGTAAGTGGCAATCTGCCTGTTTGAATTCCGCCATATGTGCATGTTGGTTAGCTCGCTCTTTATGGGTGTCTGTAGCCTGGTGTGTGCGCCCGCATGCGCAGATAGGCTGGGGGCGTGTGCGTCATGATGTGGATGCTGAATCTCGCGCCCAGTAGATTACTGGAAGTGCGTGTATGATGCGCATAGCCGAGGGGCTGTACTGCGCATGTCCATTGGATCCAAGATGGTGCCCGCGGCCTGGCTGGCAGAGGTGCGCATGATGGAGTTTTAAATATGGCGTCTGCTGATTCGGGTTAGCTGTTGCGCATGCGCGGGCAGAGTGTGTGTGTTTTACAACTCGCTCTCAGGTAACAGACAATACACCACAATCATGAGTCATTAACATCTCCTCTAAGACTTTAACCCCAACACAAATACGGGTCCTCCAGAAGAGCCTTTCTTTCTGTCTTTCTGTCCCTCCTATAAGTACGACACATTTCAATTAGAATTGGACCTACTTAGATTCTTCAGGACTTTACGCTTAAAAGCTTTTTTCAGCAATAAAGATAAGGAACTACACGCCAGGAACTCAGATGCACGAGCTGACCAGAATCTAATCTCCATTAAAGATATAGGCCTGAGACTTAAAAGTCCTTTCAATCCACCTAAGAACTCACATCCAGTGGAGACCTTCATATCCTTGGTCAACAGGGACATGGAAGTCTTCAGGAGAGATATCGAGATGAGCAGATACAGCTGCCAACCTAACCTGAAGCAAGAGGAACATGACGCCCTACAAACCCTACGTAAGGACAAGGACTTAACTATCAAACCCGCTGACAAAGGCGGGGCATTGGTAGTTATGAACTGGAATGACTATTTATAGGAGATACATGGTCAGTTAAAAGACAAAAACGTATATGAAAGCCTCAAAAAAGACCCCACGGCGGATATAGCCCTTAAAATTGATCAGGTCCTCACAACATATCTCCACAAGGGTACCATAGATCAGCATACGGTCTCCTTCCTGACAAAATAACACCCCATCATCCCGGTATTTTACACCTTACCGAAGGTACACAAGCAACTCCACAAACCACCTGGTAGACCCATTGTATCCTCATCTGATTCTATTCTGTCCCCTTTATCTATATTTCTGGAAAAAATCCTCACACCAATAGTGAAAACAACTAAGTCCTTTCTACTCGACACAACAACTTTTCTGCAACTCATCAGGGATATCAAACAAGTACATCCTAACTCCATCTTAGTCACTTTTGATGTAGTCAGCCTCTACACTTCCATCATCCACAGCAAAGGCCTTACAGCTATCTCTCGACTACTGGAATCTTCAAACACAGACCCTAACATCAGAACACTATGTCTGGACCTCTTACAGTTGGTGTTCACCGAGAATTATTTTCTGTTTCAGGACACTTATTGTGTCCAGAGACAGGGGACCGCGATGGGGGCCCACATGGCGCCACCCTACGCCAACTGCTATATGGCAATCTTTGAACAAGATTACGTTTATACAGACCGCGCCTTCCAACAATATGCCCAAATTTGGAAGAGATATCTAGACGATGTGTTCTGCATATGGTCCGGCCCACAAGACACATTACTGACTTCCACACCAGAATCAATACTGTCTGGCCAGAACTCAAATTTACTTTACATCAAGACTCTTCCTCAAACAATTTTCTAGACACCATGATACACAAGAAACCAGATGGACTTCTAAGTACAGATCTGTATATCAAACCTACCGACCGCAACAGTTTATTACACTTTTCTAGTTTCCACCCACCCAATACTAAAAGATCCCTACCACGGTCACAATTCAAAAGGGTTAGTGGAAGATCCTCCCACAAAAGAGACCAGACTTCTAGAAATGTCTACCAAATTCAAAGAACGGGGATACCCCGACAAGATAATAAAAGCCTATCTCACACCTAGACAGGACCCCCCAAAAAATCTAGGGAAGAGAATCCCTTTCGTTCATACGTACCATCCATTTACAGGTAAGGTTAAGAATATCCTTAACCGCCATTGGGGTCTTCTACACAAGGCATACCCCAAGGTTGAGGAATTTGCCTCCCCCTTCCTACAGTGCAATAAGAGACCCAAAATTCTTAGGGATCTACTTGTGAGGGCAGATGAGGGCTCCAATACCAAAAAATCGAAACAACTACTATACGTCATCAAATGCCCTTGTGGCATTGCCTATGTTGGTGAAACCACCCAAAGTGTTAGAGACCGCATCTGCCAACACAAATCTAACATAGGGTGTGAACGAAGTCATCTTCCAATCCCAGCTCACTTTTCCATAAAACGGCATACCATTGCACAACTACGTTTCCAGGTAGTGGAACAAATTCAAGTCCCTAGAAGAGGTGGCGATGTCAACAAAATTCTCAAAAATTGGGAGGCCTTTTGGATCCACCGTCTACAGACATTGGAGCCCAAGGGGTTAGATCGGGACTACGAACTCAGCAGTTTATTGTAATTACTCTGCATTGAACGCCTATTTTTCTGTACATTTATTATGACTTTACATTTTATTACAGACTAGATTTTGAAGATTCGCCGGATGGAGCCGCACTCATCAGTATCCTTTCCCAAAGTAGTATGGTAATTATAACCCCCTCCATAGTCTTTATACAATAGAAGCTACCCTATCCTAGTTTTCCATAGCATTATAGTACTATAGTCTAAGTTCTGTCTCGTGGATACATTACATCGTACAACACACCACAACATGGATATTATACACACCTCCTACCCCACGTCAATACACCGGCTCCGTCTACATTAACACTACTCCCATATTCCCCACATAACACTTAAGTCGTCATCTTTTGCCCACGCATGCGCAACTGCCAGCTGATTCTACAGACACCATGTTTGTTGTTCCACCATACACGTCCCTGCCAGCCAGACCCGAGCGTCATCCTCTTTTTACAGACATGCGCAGTACAACCCATCAGCTATGCACATCACATGCACGTCGATAAAACACACACACTCTGCCCGCGCATGCGCAACAGCTAACCGAATCAGCAGACGCCATATTTAAAACTCCACTATGCGCACCTCTGCCAGCCAGGCCACGGGCACCATCTTGGATCCAATGGACATGCGCAATACAGCCCCTCGGCTATGCGCATCATACACGCGCTTCCATTAATCTACTGGGCGCGAGATTCAGCATCCACGTCATGACGCACACGCCCCCAGCCTATCTGCGCATGCAGGCGCACACACCAGGCTACAGACACCCATAAAGAGCGCGCCAACCAACATGCACACATGGCGGAATTCAAACAGGCAGATTGCCACTTACGAATACATATCACCGCCCGAAGGGCCATAGAGCCCCCTCACACGCCAGATTGGCCTTTCCAGTAGATGCAGTGCGGCTCATCCAGGTAAGAAATCGCTAGTTAATATGTTTTATATACCCCTGACGGCACTATCTGTGAAGTCCAGCACTGATAATTCAGCCCATACACCATATAACATGCCTGAAACTTATCTCTATGGTTTATTCACGTTATGGACATGCATACCACAAATCTGTATCTAATCACATGTCCGATTATACCTCACTTTGATCTCCAGTGTACCTGGGACATAAGATACTGACACTTACCCCATACATACTTACATCTCCCCTGATCACTTAGGGCGCTTGATTGTCAGTCTGGAGCTCACAGAATTGCTCTCTAACTACCTATTATAAGTGTCAATGCCTATGTTTCGTATACCTATACCTTGTGCATATTGTGAACCACCCAGGGATCTAAGGGATCCCCTTGATTCTCCCAGTGTCTCTAGTTATTCCTCTTTACATGATCAAACTGTACAGCTCATCATTGGAATGTATTATACCAGCCTTCCATCTGCTCCTCCAGCCGCGGATACAGTCATGAAACTGAACCTACTTGGATGTCCTCACCTACACGGATATTACGGTATGTTTTGTCTTGATAATTACTTGAGATTATACTGTATATACTCTGACATTGTAACCTTGCTTCTTGTTAATTAGTCTTCTAATTTTGTTAGAATTTTCAGTTTCCTGATGAAGGCTTTGGCCGAAACGTCACTATAACTATATGTTTTGAAACTGGCAAATCGCAAATTGCTTATCAAGCTTTAATAAATAACGAAGCATCAAGTGTTGTCCAGGAACCTTATTCCTTCTGTGCTAAACTTGGTTTGGGAACCATTTCCTGTGATCCACACAACAAAGTGGAGTGTTAACCAACCCCTACAGCATTCATCAGCACAGGGTGCGCTATGACCGGCATAGGTAGAGCATTGAATGTAGGCAGGATATTATAGCTAAATGATAAAGTAGATGGAAGATATTCGGTATTGGACAGTAGTATTCAGGGTAAATTGCTGTGTTGGTACTTTGCAATAAATAAGTGGGATTTAGGTTGCAGTTTGGACACTTGGTCTCTGAAAGGTTCACCATCACTGTCCTAGGTGCTCACCAAGGGCCAGACACAGTAAAGCCAGCAGCCAAACTATTTTTTTACAAATTGAAAGTTCCTCTTTCTCTGTTATCCGAGCTGCAGAGATATTTAGTTAACTGCATTGGTTTTTTGTATTCTTCATATTTTCATCTTAAAGGTGCCTTATCTAAAGTTTGTGTTCTTGGGTCTTCTATGGGGTGATTTGTCTTCTAGTTCTGCTCAATCTCAGGCAGCTGCCTCTACTGCTGAGGACATCTCTCTCTCTAGGGAGAATGGGGTCCTGAAGAATATTTATAGCTGTTAAAAGCAAACAAAGAGGTATTCTGGTTTCATAATGAACATTTTGAAACCAGAATACCACAAACTCTGCATATGTTTGCCCCATATACCATGTTTTACAGCGCTTTCCTTCCCCTGTTCTCTGCATCACTGCACCCTGGCAGGATGTTTACATGCAGAACTTCCTGTTCTCATCAGCTTCCTGTTGGGTTTTCTAAGCAATCCCAGCATGCTTTACTCTGTAATATTTCTCAGGGCTTGTGCTGCCTTCCACAGGTAGAGTAAGCCATGAGAAAAGATTACAGAGCAAAGTATATTGGGTATGGTTAGAAAACCCAACTGGATGTGAACTGCCAGGATCCACTGATGCCGAGAACAGGGGAAAGAAAGTTCTGACATGAAAAACAGGTATATGGGGGAAAGAATATGTAGTGTTTGGGGTACTCGTCTCAGATGAAAAAAATGTCATGAAACCAGGGAACTCCATTAAGGTGAGCTATCATGGGACAGGTCCCCTTTAAGATTAGTCATTGCTGTTTTTCTCAGGTCCATTCATTTTTGAGAATTATAAAGGTTTCATGAAATCTAAATCATCAGCTAAATGGAAGAATAAGGTCATTCTTGGAGACTCAATTGCATGTTCACTTCAAGCAAAAAATGTCTTTTCTCATAAATGCCTAATTCGAGAACCCAAGCGGTCGGCGCGAGCAGGTGATGCATTATTTTTCACATGAGTAAATAAGTTTTTAGCAGCGGAGAGATTTCACTGCGATTGAGTTTTAATGTATACTACACCTGCTCTCAGAATGCCTGCAGTGAAATGAAAGAAGGTTAAATAAGGCAATGGCTGGTCAATTATTTATCAGCCGGATCCCAGAATGCAAAAAAATAGTCCATTCTGTGGACTAGGAGGTGGAGAGACAGATGACGAGTGGTTTCCAATCACTGATTAATGTTTGCACGCTATATTTTCTTAATAAGTGTGTCCGCATCTAATACCAAGGTGTCATGGTTGTTCATGGAACATTTTTGTACTGACGCTCACATACAAATTTTCTGCCATGTCCCAATACGATTCTAATGATTCAATCTAATTTTTTTACTGCTCAGTGTTGAAGCCAATTATTAATTCAGTTTTTGGAACTCAACTAAGAAGAAAAATAAACTAGAGGAGTTGTATGAGGTGACAAGCTCTGGAAAGAAAGACTTGGGTTGTAAAGAGCTTTAGCTTGACTTGGGTGGGAGATACAGAGCTAATAATGTGATTAGGTTTCAAAGGATCAAATTCAATGTTAGAACTCCAGTGCAGGTATCAAGGGCAAACACGTAAGGTTAATGGGGACATCACTACTAAAAAAGTGTATTATTCCCCCTTCCGTGTCTGCAGGTGCACTGTAAATGTTCAAAACCCTCCTCAGTCTCCAAAAAATCCATCTGGTGTAAACAGTTAATAGTAGAGAGAAGGGAGATGCAGGTGCACTGTATCTTTACCTTAGTGTCTGTGTAGTGCCCTGGAGCAAGAGTACTTTGGAGTCTGGACATTTATGGATATTTGCCTTACTGCGCAAAGCATCAAATTACTTTAGAGCACATGGAAGGGTTAATTTTCACTATGATTTATGCCATTCACACTTATACTGTTTTACATTGTTGAATTGTATATTATATTTTTATTTTAATATATCACGTTCATTTGCACTGTTATTGCACTACTGCACAGCCAGATCATACTTAGAGACTTTGGGGCTTTCTATCTATGCACTGAGAAGTTAGACATTTTCCACAGTTACTATAAAGGACTATTCTAAGTTTTGGAGGGAAAACACAGACACACTGACTGTCTAACTGTCTGGTTTAACTCTGTTGTTTATCTCTGAAGACTGGTTTATGTGTGGAAAAACTGCTTAGTCATTCCCATAGACTTGTATTGAACCTCTGTACAAATCTATGACAGACTGTAATTGCAACATTGTGAAAACAAACAGGACAAGAAAGTGCTGCCGGCACTGCTACACCTGACCAGTTATGCAGAGTTTAGATGAACACACAGATGGTGCGGTTCCGTAAATGGATGCGGTGGTGTTCTGCTGAGACAGACGCAGTTGCATTCTTGATAGAGAGATAAATAGAGACAGCAGCACTCACCAATTCCAAAGTAAAAAGTCCAATTTATTGTACTTCTTAAAATAGGGTACAAGCACGTCTGTGCACATAAATCACTGAAGGGACAGCCGCTTCGCGCTAGACGCGCTTCATCATGCGGCACAATAAATTGGACGTTTTACTTTGGAATTGGTGAGTGCCTATTTATTTCTCTATCAAGAATGTAATTGCAACATTGTTTCTGTTTAGGCTGTGCTTCTTCACTCAATCCTTCCCACTTGAAGGTTCTAATTCAGCTAGAAACTGTATATAAAGAGAGCAGTCTGCAGATAGGGACCAGTGCTTAGTAGGAGAGAATCTGTCAGTCTGCAGATAGGAACCACAGTTAAGTGGAAGACTCTGCCAGACTGTACAAGTGACCAGAAGAAATGAGATGGGTCACCAGCTTTTTCATCAGAGGACCAGTCGAATGACTGAGCCACACACCCTGGGCCACCAGCCCTTTGGCCAGGCTACTAGACTTCTAAGACAGAGGGACCGCAAGCTCAGGCCTTTCCTCTGCACAGAAGACAGACTGGAGAAGCTAGCCCTATGCCTCACCTGTATTTTTTAGCTCCTCCAGTAGAGAAGCGCACTGGTTTACTGCAAACACTGACTCTCTGGACTTATTTCCCATTGGGGAGCACCATGCTTCACTATCCCCTCCAGAGAGCAACACGTAGTGACACCTCAAAGGGCAGATCAAGGCATCTTTGTGCACATTTGTGGTTTTGCATATATTTTGTGTTTCAATTTTTGCAGTAAAAAAGCAGCTCCAGAGCTTTGTTTTTTTTTTTTTGTGCCGTGTTGACATCTCCTCTATAAGGAATAAAACGGCACAGAGAAACGGTGTTCAAACAGTTTTTTTTAAACGCATAGCACCCGCACTGAATCCTGACCCATTCATTTTAATAGGTCTGTGTACAAGAGCATTTTTTTCATGCATCAGTTCTGCGTTTTTTACGCAGCCCTGGCCCCATAAAAGTGAATGGGGCTTCAGTAAAAAACGCATTGCATCCGGAAGCAAGTGCGGGTGCGTTGCGTTTTTCACTGATGGTTGCTAGGAGATGTTGTAAACCTTCAGTCTTTTATCATGCGTGTGAAAAGCGCATCAAAACGCATTGCACCCGCGCGGAAAAAAATGAACAACTGAATGCAATCGCAGACAAAACTGACCGAACTTGCTTGCAAAATGGTGCGAGTTTCACTGAACGCATTCCGGAGCCAATCCGCCATGCTCGTGTGAAAGAGGCCTAATAAAGAAGTTGGATTAACTAAGAACCTGCGGTACTTCCATATGTCGAGCTGTTTTTCCTCAAATTTAGGAGACAAGAAAACTGACTTATGTTGAAGCCCAGGTTCTAATCCAGTGATCGATCGTATCAGAAAACACTTTCTGTGTGCCTTCAGAGACTGGAATCTCCATTGCTGATCTAAGTGCTGCGCAGTTTGTATATCATTTTTAAGTGTGAACTGAAACCTACCTCACCACGAACCAGCTGCGCTCAAAATATAATTGCAGTTTGGGACTTAAAATTTTTTTTAATTTGAATTTTTATCCAAAATTGTCACAATTAGTGATGAGCGAATCGACTTCGGATGAAACATAAAACTTAGTTCTAATACTTTACAGAGCAGGAGCTCCGTACAGTATTAGAATGTATTGGTTCCGATGAGCCGAGTTCTGGAAATGTTTTTTTACAGTACAAATAAATTTTTGAAGTTATTACGCGAAGTCTCGCGACTTTGCGGAGCAATAGTTTCGGCTCATCGGAGCCAATACATTCTAATACTGTACTCCTGCTCCATACAGTATTAGAACGAAGTTTTATGAAAATCGACTTTGGATGTTTCATCCGAAGTCGATTCGCTCATCCCTAGTCTCAAACTCTGGTAAATTGATGGTGTTGAAAGGGGAGGAATATCTGAAGACAGAACTGTTATTTTTCAAGATACTCCAAATTTATCAAACATCATCTGACATTTAGTAAATATGGTGCAAATTACAGCATCTCAGATTCCTTGAAGAAGGTGCAGTGAGGAATAGTGATGAGTGGGAGGTGCCATATTCGATTTTGCTATATTTTGCGAATATTCGATTGAATATTCGTCATATATTCGGCAAAATCGAATATTCGTCATTATTCTATTTATCGCAAATAATATGCGATTTAATTATTCGCGTATTGCGAATTGAACTTTGAACGGGTGTATAAAGGCAACTTTCCTATTGGTTGGCATGCTAGAATTATAGAATATAGCGCTATATTTGTTATCTTCGCTAGTTCTAGCAAGCCAATAGGAAAGTTTACTGTACCCAGCTCTAAGTTGGATGCGCAATGTGAAAATATTACTTTTACCTATTTTTTATCAATAAATAGAATAATGACTCATTATTCGATTATTTGCCAAAAATAAGCAAAGTAATATTTCCGCATTGCACAGTCAACTTAGAGCTGGGTACAGTCAACTTTCCTATTGGCCTGCTAGAATTAGCTAATATAGAGAATACAGCACTATATTCGTATTCGTCATATTTGTTAATTCTACCCAGCCAAACAATAGTAAAGTAAGTTGCATATACCCCGCTCTAAGTTAGATGCGCAATGCGACTAATATTGCTTAAAATTCTCGCATTGCGCATCCAACTTAGAGCTGTGTATAGGCAAGTTTACTTGAATTGCTAGAATTAGCGAAGATAACGAATACGAATATAGCGCTGTATTATCTATCTTCGTTAATTCTAGCAAGCCAACCAATAGGAAAGTTATACCCCGTTCAAAGTTTTATTCGCAGTACGCGAGTTTTACATAATGTATGTAGGGCTATGACTTTCCTATTGGTTGTTGACTTGCTAGAATTAACGAAGATAGAGAACATAGCGCTATATTCTCTATCTTCGTTAACGGTATCTTATTCTTGGGTTCTGATTGAAAAAACAAAAAGGCAAAAAAAAAGAAACAAAAATCGAATATTCGCGCTCAATACTAGTGATGAAGCCGGCAGCTGGCGAGCGTCCTTCCCCAGCGTGAGATTTCTCCAGCGCACAGGCCGGCAGGAGGATGTGAATGCTGCCTGGCCCTGTCAATCAAGGATGGCAGTGCGTGACCTGAGGTGGGAGAACGGAGCCTCTAGGAGCAGGAGCAACGTCCTTCCTCCCCCCGCTCCTAGAGGCTAATTTGCATATAATAAAACGTTAAATTGCACAAAAGCGGGGGCATACCTAAGAAAAAGAATAGCACAGTTAGATTCAGCTGCCATTTGCACAGGTATAATGTCAGCCTTCTGTGAGTTGTGTCTCTGCCATTCAGACTTTTCCCCCCACACCAGCAGTCTCATGAAATGATCTTGTCTGTCACGTATTTTCCCATCTTCTGAAGTTCAGACTATCCGTCTCTTATCTCCAGTAAGGTGCATTTATCTTATCACACGCTACTTATCCTTCAAACTTGGTACAGGCGGCATAAGTGCTCTCCAGACACATCTGCTGATTGTAGCCGAGCCGCTTATTATTTCCTTATTAATATAATAGATGGATAATGATCACATTGATGTTTCTCCTGCACAGCGGGGTACAGAAATCATTTATTAGCTGCACCAATATTGTATTTCAGAGGTAAAATATTTATAAAATGACAGGCGTAACCTAAAGAGGAGAAAACAAAGGCAATGTCTAAATATAAGTTTTCCTAAATATCTTTAAATATATTCACTCTACAAAGGAAATAAGTGCAAAATGACGAGCTGATTAATTTCTTTATAGGGGTCTCAGTCCCATTTTTCTGAACCAGAGCCCCAAATCCACTGCATCGACATAGAGTTCAATGATAAAATTTGAATTGCTTGCGGCCACCACTAGAGGGCGCTCAGGAGCTTATTGAAGACAGATTTATGCTGTTCCTGAGCTCCCTCTAGTGACAGATGCAGGCAGGAATTCTAATATCAGTGAGATGAAGCTGGGGATTAGGAGCTCTGTATCAGAAAAAAAATGGAGCTTAGACCAATAAAGATAAAATGATGAAATCAGCTGAGAATTTTAGACCTAGAACAAAAAAATATTTGCTTTACACTTATATGACTATAAATCTGTAGAAGAGGTCTTCTATACGTATGACATGTATTACCCTTTAAAGAAATATTAGCATATCCTCAAAAAGTTAATAATAATCATAATATATATATATATATATATATATATATATATTTTACCAAAATTACTTAAATTGATACTTTTTTTTAAATCTTTCCGGCCGGCTATTAGAGCTGATTAATTTATCAAAGAGGCGACTTTTTGTTTGAAGGAGGTGGTATAAATTGTATCCACCTGCAGTCCCCACTAGGGGAAGCTTTTAAGCTAATTAAACACTATGTAGTGAGCTACTGAGCCCCCCCTAGTGGCGGCTGCAAGCATATAAAATGTTATCTTGTAAATCTTGTAATTTTATCTTGTAAAAATAGATCTCTGACCCCTTTATGGAATGTATTGGCACCAAATGTTGTACCTTAATAATACATAATGGACGAAGTTGGAGACGATTCTTTTTAAGGAGTAAGCCTGACCAGTGTATATAGGAGTGAATGTAGAATTATTTCCACTCCTCCAGTTTTTTCTTTAACTCCTTACTTTTGCTGCCATTTTTTACCTCCCTGCCAGTCACATGAAGGCTTTTTTTGAGGGATAAGTTGTAATTTTTTAATGATAGCATTTAATTTATGATTGTAATATGTAGAAGAAACAAGCTTGCGGCTCTCACCAGTTTTCTTTGCAGCTTGTTTATTCAAGTTTAAAACATGGTCGCTGGTGCGGGCAGTCGCTCTGCCCGCACCAGCGACCGTTTCGGCTATCCGCGCTTCGTCTGGAATATTGAAAAATGTATGCAAAACATTTTTTGTATGGATCACCTTGCGACACATATGTATATGTTTTTATATTTTTTATACGGAGCTGTTATATGTTTGTATACCCTCACATGTATTTAAGTGCAACAAGTGTGTCATGACTTTGTGCCAATTGCTGCTGAGAGGGGAAGTGTGGGAGGAGCTGTTCCCCTATATATTGCAGCTATTTGATCACAAAGTTGTCATGAGTAAGGACCATACGTGTAAGGTCTGAAACGCGTAGACAGCGAGTTATTGTCCTGTACCTGGAAAAGTTTTTATCGCAACGTCAATAAAGAAAGAAAGAATAAGAAAACCTTACTAGTAAGCTGGGCTTCATTTGCTTTATTATTGGGATCAGCTGTGTCCAGAGTCCGTGTCCGTGCTCATGGGAAGGAAGACTGAGGTGAGAGCTGCTCTTTTAGATTTGTTATTCATGACTAATGTGGACAGCGAGCACTCCTGACAAGCCTCAAACAATTGTGTGGACTGCGATTCTTTTCCTAAACAGAAAAAGGGTATTAAATATGGCACACATGGCACTGCGTCCGATGCATGAGCTGGATGAACGTATTATGAAAATGAATGCCATTTTTGATGTGCCAAACCCTGAGGTACAGGACACTTTAAACTTGAAGACCACTATGTCTGCGCTTGAACAGCTACTCATAAAGGAGTTAAAAACGTGGTGGGATTCTACCTCACTTCAGAAATATATTGACAAGGCCATGATACCGAGGGGCCTAAGAATAAAAAAGAAGCCCACCATTGTTTACTCTGAGGATTTTACATCGCAATGGGATAACATATTATCGCAATGTTCATTGAATTTGATGCGGCTCATAGTGCAGTATGAACAACAGCCCCTGATTAAAATGAGAGAGGATATTTCAACCTTACAAAAACAGCTCTCGGCACATGCAGGAAGCCCCAATTTACCGATTTGGATAACAAACTGAAGGACAATCTTTAAAAAATGGAAAATCTGATTCAGTTTAAACAAGCCAAATACAATCGTGACCTAATGGACTACAATAATAATGAAGTTTACACTTGGGCGGAAAAAAGAGCGAGTTCTCCCCGCTCAATTTTGAGGAAAAGGTTTGTTAAAAGGAGGAGAAATCTCCCCAAAGTCACGTTCAGCTCAACTGAGGTTGATTCCTCTGATTCGGCAGCTGAGGGTGGGTCATTTCAACATGAGACTCCAACACATACTACCAGTGCGTCATTGCCTCCTTTATCGCATCATAAGAGAATGGTAAAAAACGACGAGCAGGTAGGAGACACCGGAAAACCGCAGCGGTACCTGTTTGGAGCAGGAAGGAATGAAGCATATACAAGTGATTAATACGTCTGCTTCCATACTCTCGGAGGAGCAGATTAGGGTACTGCAGCGGGGGTTGTCATTCTCTCCTACTGCTCACTTCGATCTTTATAAGACAATCCTGGATGTGAATAAATTGGCACGTATGTTAACTTTGAGGAGACACTTTCAAAAAGGGTCTATGGAAGCTGCTAATAATGTCACTCTGGATGATGTCTCACAAGATTTTGCTAATGTTAAGCCTGTGATTAATGATATGACATTTCCAGAATTTATACATGTATGTGACTTGCAGAAATTGCGATCACGGCAGGGGGATGATGGACTGAATAATAAGTCAAAATTATTTAAAACATTAAAAGGGATTTTTACCCCCTACAGTCCAGATCCCCTGCCCTGGATCGCTTCCAGGAACTAGAGAAAGCAGATTTATGTAATTTGTACAATGAAACTGTTACAATACCAGGGGGCGAAGCCCATCCAAATCATGGTAACATGTCCTCAGCAGAAAGTAGAGCCCTAAGTGAATTGAAAAAGAGACAGGATATGGTTATTAAAAGTGCTGACAAGGAGGGGGGGGGGGGTGATATTGGATGCAGGCGTATACAAGCAGCAAATATTGAATATGCTTAGTGATGAGTCCACCTATAAAACACTAAAAAGTAATCCTCTCCCCTCTTTTCAGACTAAAATAACCAAAATCTTGCAGGTGGGGCAGGAGTTGGATATACTCACACAAAAGGAGGTCGATTATATGTATGTGACCAATCCGATCATTTCCATATTTCATGCACTACCCAAGGTGCATAAGAATGAATTCCCCCACCACTGCGTCCGATTGTAGCGGGTATTGGCTCATTCTCAGAACGACTTTCTGAGTGGCTGGACTCGCTAATCCAGCCATTGATTCCGTGTATTCCTGGGTATATACAAGATACTAGATCTGTGTTGCAAGTATTCTCAAAGTTCACATGGAAAGAGGAATACACCTGGCTGACAGCAGATGTAACATCATTGTATACTAACTTTCCTCATGATTTGGCACTGCTGTCTCTCAGGTGGTTCTTGGAACTATATAGTTGGTATACATTGCAACTCCAGGAATACATGGAAATGGTGCTGGAATTTCTGCTCAAGCATAATTTCTTTATGTTTGATGGGGGATATTTTCTCAAAATTTCGGGTGTGTCGATGGAGGTGAAGTTCTCTCCCTCCATACGTAACATATTTATGGCGTGGTGGGAGAGGCGCTTCCTCCTCATCAACACACACCCATTTTATGGTTCCGTCCGGTGGTATGGCCGCTACATCGATGACCTGCTGTTTGTATGGTCTGGTGATGTGGCGGCCATACCACTGTTCGAAACCTACATCAATTCTTGTGTGGCTTCTATTAAGTTCAATATACAGCACAATACATGTAGTGCAGTATTTTTGGACTTGATAGTGGGCAGGTGGTTACTTGTTCCTACAGAAAGGAGCTGGCAGGCAATACAATACTGCTAGCGACCTCATGTCATCATCCCCATGTGACACAGAATATCCCTAAAGGTGAGATGATAAGAGCGAGACGCAACAGTTCGGACATTAACTCCTTTTTGATTGAGGCAAAAAATATACAGGACCGTCTTTTTAGTAGGAAATATAAATCTGGACAAATAGAAAAGTGCAGGAGTTTAGTTGCATCTTTGGACAGAGATAGTCTCCTGTTTCCAAGAACCGGTCAAAAAGATTCCGAGGCAGGTTAGAGGAAGGCCGCTCTTCGGTTTTCTCCACACAATATAGTATGGAATATATTAAAATCTGTAGAATTGTGAAAAAATACTTGCCGGTTCTACATGGGGATAAAGACTGGTCTCCGGTGATAGAACAGGGCATCAAGTGTGTACCGCGTAGGGCACAAACAATAGGGGACATGTTGAGTCTGAGTCTATTTCAAAACATAGATAAAATTAAGCCTACCTGGTTGAATAACCCTAGCAGCTACCGCTGTGGACACAATAGGTGCATTTGTTGCGGGGTGATGGAACCCTCTAAAAAATTCTCTTCCACGGCTAATAGGAGGGAGTACAAAATTAGTGCATATTTCAATTGTAATACCAAGTTTGCAGTCTACCTTATTACCTGCATTCCTTGCAGGCTACAATATGTAGGGTGCACTACAAATCCAATCAAAACCTGCATACGCAAGCACCTGTCGGATGTCCCCTTTTTTGAAAAACGTAATGTGTCGGCAGTGAGCCTGCATTGCGCAGTAGTACATGGGGGCGCCACTTCTCAACTCTCTGTGCAGGGAATTGTAAGGGTTATGTTACCCCCACGAGGGGGCGAATTCATGGGCGTAGCTATAGGGGGTGCAGAGGTAGCAGTCGCTACCAGGCCCAGGACCCTGAGGGGGCCCAAAGACACTTGTGCCACATAAGAAGACACACAAAGCACTGAGGGAAGGGGGTCCCAAGCTGAACTCTTGCACCAGGGCCCATGAGCTGTTAGCTACGCCCCTAGGGGCGATCATAGGCGCAAACTCTTGAATAGGAAGATATTCTATTCAAGAGTTGGCTTGAATAAAAGGCAAGATCTGATACTGCAATATTGAAAAATGTATGCAAAATATTTTTTGTATGGATCACCTTGCGACACATATGTATATGTTTTTATATTTTTTATATGAAGCTGCTATATGCATGTTTGTATACCCTCACATGTATTTAAGTGCAACAAGTGTGTCATGACTTTGTGCCAATTGCTGCTGAGAGGGGAAGTGTGGGAGGAGTTGTTCCCCTATATATTGCAGCTATTTGATCACAAAGTTGTCATGAGTAAGGACTGTACGTGTAAGGTCCGAAACGCGTAGACAGCAAGTTATTGTCCTGTACCTGGAAAAGTTTTTATCGCAACGTCAATAAAGAAAGAAAGAGTAAAAAACCTTACTGGTGAGCTGGGCTTCATTTTCTTTATTATTGGAATCAGCTGTGTCCAGAGTCCGTGTCCGTGCTCACGGAAAGGAAGGCTGAGGTGAGAGCTGCTCTTTTGGATTTGTTATTCATAGTAACATAGTATATAAGTCCGAAAAAAAACATTTGTCCATCCAGTTCGGCCTGTTATCCTGGAAGCTGGTCCAGAGGAAGGCAAAAAAAAACCTGTGAGGTAGAAGCCAATTTTTCTCACTTAAGGGGAAAAAAATTCCTTCCCGACTCCAATCAGGCTTCAGAATAACTCCCTGGATCAACGACCCCTCTCTAGTAGCTATAGCCTGTAATATTACTACACTCCAGAAATACATCCAGGCCCCTCTTGAATTCCTTTATTCCTTTATCCAATATTGAATATAAATTGCGTTCTTGAATGGCAAACAGTGGATTGGTCACTGTTAGTACTAGTTGAAATAAAATTTTCCTCTGCCCAAAAATGTCACATATAAAATATATAGTCTCCGCTGATACACAAGAATTGCTTAAGAACTAGCCAGAAGCTCCGAAACGCGTTTGGTACTGGACTTTATTGGCAGAGAACAATTGGAACAGCCAAGTGACTTATTATAAGTACATATTCTCAGTTTGGAGGCTCATCTAATCTAACAGCACATTAGCAAGTTACATATCGCTACCCTGCAGCTGAAACTTCTACGCCGAGCCATACCCGGAAAAAAAGTGCCAGCTCCCGGTCACGTGGGACGTCACGTGGGGAGCTGTATCAGCATACGGATTGTACTCAGCTACCAGGGAGGAACAGTTCCAGCTAGGACGCTAGTACATCATGTGTCCATGAGGAGTGGTAACGTAACCATTTCTAACGCTGTTACACACAGTGTCAATATTAAGTATTGCTAAAGTGATCACGATTTGCTACACTGCTATCCAACTAACACTGAGTTGATTCAAAAGTGAATGCATTTCCTCTACATAAAGGGCTGATGCATACAGGACATTACCAAAGCTATATGATATATCGAGTTGCAGAGACAATATAATTTTATCGCTGATACAACTTTATCGCTGTTTTGGCATAAACATACTAAGAATTATATTGTTGCCATACCTCCAACATATTAGCGATTCTTGTGTGTCAGCGGAGACTATATATTTTATATGTGACATTTTTGGGCAGATGAAAAGTTCTATTTCAACTAGTACTAACAGTGACCGATCCATTATTTGCTATTCAAGAATGTAATTTATATTCCATATTGGATTCATTATAGGGTTTGGCCAACCATATCTATATACATGGCCTGTCCAAAAAAAAAAGTTGACACCAAAAAAAAGGTCACACGCTCTAATATTTCGTTGGACCGCCTTTAGCTTTGATTAAGGCACGCATTCGCTGTGGCATTGTTTCGATAAGCTTCTGCAATGTCACAAGATTTATTTCCATCCAGTGTTGCATTCATTTTTCACCAAGATCTTGCATTGATGATGGTAGAGTCTGACCGCTGCGCAAAGCCTTCTCCAGCACATCCCAAAGATTCTCAATGGGGTTAAGGTCTGGACTCTGTGGTGGCCAATCGATGTGTGAAAATGATGTCTCATGCACCCTGAACCACTCTTTCACAAGTTCAGCCCGAAGAATCCTGGCATCGTCATCTTGGAATATGCCCGTGCCATCAGGTATGGAATAATCTGATCATTCAGTATGCTTAGGTAGTCACTGACCTCATTCTTGGAGCACATACTGTTGCTGAACCTAGACCTGACCAACTGCAGCAACCCCAGATCATAGCACTGCCCCCACAGGCCTGTACAGGAGGCACTAGGCATGATGGGTGCAGCACTTCTTCTGCCTCTCTTCTTACCCTGATGTGCCCATCACTCTGAAACAGGGTAAATCTGGACTCATCAGACCACATGACCTTCTTCCATTGCTCCAGAGTCCAATCTTTATGCTCCCTAACAAATTGAAGCCTTTTTTTCTGCTTTGCCTCACTGATTAGTGGTTTTCTTACGGCTACACAGCTGTTCAGTCCCATTCCCTTGAGTTCCCTTTTCATTGTACGTGTGGAAATGCTCTCACTTTCACTAGTAAACATAGCCCTGAGTTCTACTGTTGTTTTTCTTCGACTTGATTTCACCAAACGTTTAAGTGATCGCCGATCACGATCATTCAGGATTTTTTTTCTGGCCACATTTCATACGATGGGTTCCCACTATCCTTCAAGTTTTTAATAATGCGTTGGACAGTTCTTAATCCAATTTTAGTAGTTTCTGCAATCTCCTTAGATGTTTTTTCTGCTTGATGCATGCCAATGATTTGACCCTTCTCAAACAGACTAACATCTTTTCCACGACCACGAGATGTGTCTTTCGACATGGTTGTTTAAGAAATGAGAAGCAACTCATTGCACCAGTTGGGGTTAAATAACTTGTTTCCAACTGAAAGATAATCGCGCATGCAGTTATTATCCAATAGGAGGCTCACACCTACTTTGTATTTGATTAGTTAAATCCAGGTTGAGACTTTTTTTTTGGACAGGCAGTGTATGTCAACATATTGATCTTATAATCTTTATATATTTTTATGAGACATTTTAATTTTTATGTTTATATGAATCAGCTATAATTATATCCTGAAATATTCATGAATCAATATCCAGAACTATTCTTGGAGCTTATATTGAGGGTCACTATCAAGAACTGGATACTCGCTCCTGAATTCAGGACAGTTCAAGCATTTCTAGTGTGGTTATTAGATAGGTATTGTTCTGGTGCTAGAGGGGCGTGTTTTATGTACTTTTATAAAATGTGTTTATTTGTATTCAAATTAGAGTATTCTATATGACATCAGATAAGTGAGTGCCCTCCATCTTTCACTTATATTTCTATTTTTTTATCGACGTGGGTGCGTCGAGGTGTGTGCACCTATACTATAGGTTTCAACAGGTGCAGCCACTGTTTTCTTGTTTTATTTTAAAAAAAATTCTAAATGCCTTGATAAAGTTTATTACAAAAAGTGCTATTATGGCATTAGAGACATTTTACCAAAAACTTAATCAAAAATGTAGTTACCCTTTAAATATAATTACTTTGCATTTTCTATTGTTTATATTTTGTATATTCTTTATTTTATTGCATATATTTGGTATATGATGAATCAGATTTTTTTGTGTTTTTAGCACTTTTCTTTTTAGAAAACAAAAAATGATTAACCCTTTTTTATATGATGTAATACGCTTCACCCCGACCTCAACATCTTACATGCCACAAACGCTATTGACCATGGCGTCTAAGGGGGTAAACAGCCGGATCGGAGTTACTGTATGTCCAGTGCCAGACATTGCACGTCGGTGCATTGTGTACCGAGCAGCTGGCATCCATTGTGCTGTTTTTAGAAGAAAGTTGCTATGTACTTTAATTCTGGGTACTCCTTTTAATCATTTACATTACATTTACATTTTAACCCTTTTTCACAGTCTGAGGCCTGCAGATTAAAGATGTTTTGCTAAATGTATGCATCAGCTCTTTCTAACTAGGAGCAACATAAGCGGCGCTCTTCAGAGATTACGATCCACTTACTGCTATCAGCGTTCAGCTGCCATATAACCCTCTCCGATTGCTGAGATGCGAAGTGTAATGCATTTGCATTAAGTGAAGTTATTCCTCTTCAATAGTCACTTTCAAAATTGATGTATGTTAAATTGTTAGTGCCGGCATGTGCGGAGAGAGACTGCATCTGCATCATGGAAAGTGGGGGCACATGGGAATAAAGAAGGGTGCACTGTCCATACCACACTATTTTCTCTGGTAAGGGGGGCAGCATTATAACTTAAAGGCTATGTGCACCTTTGGGGGCAGTTTTATTTGTACTATTGCATTGTTACTCATTTTAAGCTAAAAATCATTTTAAAAATTGTTATTTATTAAAAAATATGGAGTCCTTGTTTCTGTACAGAGTTAAGATGCTCTAGTAGCAACCTTTGGCTTTTCTGTCTTTTCCATCAGACCAGGAGCTGACGGACTCCTTATTTCTGCTCTCTGACCTCCTAAAAATTCATTATAGCTCAGTTATTATCTTACTGATAAGAATGTGGCTTAAATAAGTGTTTATGACCTCTTAGTAGTTTAGAGATAAGGATTATTAGATGACCAGCACAAAGTAAAAGTGAAAGTACCAGTCGCACAGCTAGAAAAACATCTAACCCTTTGTGACAGAATTGCTGAATAGTTTTAATGAAGATCAATTGAAAAAATGATTTTTAGACTAAAATGAGTAACATGCAATCATAAAAAAATTGCCTCCGAAGGTGGACATAGCCTTTAAACACCATAATCCTTGCATTAAACTCTAGACTGTGCCGCCATAAGGGATCAGTGATAAATCTCTCTCGCACAGACAACCTTCTCGTCAGCCGGTTTGCCACTGATGTCTACGAAATCTCCCCATTCCTCTCCCTTATCCACCATAGCAATGAGATAAGAACTTACCCAGTTGGATTCCAGACCCCGTTGCGATATCGAGTAGTCAGTGCCTAATGTGCTAAGCACAGTGCTAAGAAACGTCTGGGCAAAAATCACAGAAAAAGATGAAAAAACATTCTTCACGAAGTAATAAATGAATATGCGGATGTGCATGGCTACATTTATAAAAGAAAAATTACAGAAAATAATGCAAATATATTGGCTGAGAGTCTCAGATTTTATCATATCAGAGTGAGGGCTTAGTCCATATATAATGTTTGCATCTATTGTGTTAGTCCATTATTTTCTGGGATTTTTCTTTTAGAAATGTCTTGAGCCAAAGCATAACACATAGCTCGCCTCCAGCAGAACGCACACAAGGCATCCATCTGGTAAAATTAAAGGCTATGAAAACCTTTGGGGCAATTTTTTTTTTAGTGTATTTTACTCCTTCTCTCCTAAAAAAGCATTCTTTCAATTGGTCTTTATTAAAATGTTTCAGCAGGTTTTGTCATAAAGGGTTTACTCTTTGCCTAGCTGTGAGCATCTTACTTTAAAGAGGCTGTCCGGGCTTTTTAACATTGATGACTAAGGCTACTATTTGCTTAGTTAAATCCAGGTGGAGACTTTTATTTGGACAGGCGGTGTATGTCAACATATTGATCTTATAATCTTCATATATTTTTATGGGACATTTTAATTTTTATGTTTATATGAATCAGCTATAATTATATCCTGAAATATTCATGAATCAATATTCAGAACTATTCTTGGAGCTTATATTGAGGGTCACTATAAAGAACTGAATACTCGCTCCTGAATTCAGGACAATTCAAGCATTTCTAGTGTGGTTATTAGATAGGTATTGTAAGGCTACTTTCAGACTAGCGTTTCTATTTTCGGTATTGAGATCCATCATAGGGGCTCAATACCGGAAAAAAAAGCTTCAGTTTTGTCCCCATTCATTGTCAATGGGGACAAAACGTAACTGAACAGAACGGAGTACTCCTAAATGCATTCCATTCCGATTGGTTCCGTTCCCATGCTGGAGAGCAAACCGCAGCAAGCTCCGGTTTTCTTTCCTTCATGGGATGCAGAGCAAGATGGATCCGCTATGACCCACAATGCAAGTCAACAGGGATGGATCCGTTTTCTCTGACACAACCTGACACAATAGAAAACGGATCCGCCCCCCACTGACTTTTAATGGAGTTCATGATGGATCCGTCTTGGCCATGTTAAAGATAATTCAACTGGATCCGTTCATAACGGATGCAGACGGTTCTATTATCAGTAACAGAAGCGTTTTTGCTGAACCCTGCCGGACCCAGCAAAAATGCTAGTGTGATAGTAGCCTTAGCCATGCATATCCCTTTTCTTTGCACTAGTGCTCATAAACACTTATTTGAGCCATATTTTTATCAGTAAGATAAGAATTGTGCTATAATAAGTGAGGTCAGGAGATCGGAGATAAGAAGCCGTCAGCTGAGCTGCCTGATGGTAAATAAACAAAGAGCTTGGTACTAGAGAATCTCAAGGCTGTACAGAGAAAAAGGTTGAAGATTTTTAATAAATGCCATTTGAAATTTAGCTCAAAATGAGTGCAAGGCAACAATAAAAAAATGGCCACAAATGTTTCTGTAGCCTTTAAAGGGAAAAAAATGGACTCGCTTTGCGTGGTTATATTGCACGAAACACATGATGCATTTTTGGCCTTTTTCAAACAGCAAGAAATGCAATAAATGTACAACCATAAAAAGGGAGAACCATTCTTTTTCATTTCAGTCGATACATGGGATGCCTTGCTTAGACTTGGTCAAACCATTTGCTCAACGAGCAATCCGGACCCCCGATGCCACCCACCGTGATAAAGCGTAACTGTACAAAATGAAAAGTGTCATACACAATGTAATAAGAGTCATGTTTTATCATGTAGGGTGGAATACAGAGTTCTGATTGGCTTTGGCCCAAATTGTTTAATAATTTAATAATTGTTAACCCGGCAACTTTACTAGGTCAACTGGTACTCCCGAGCAACAGCGGTCCCATCCAAACAACAACCCGGGGACGAAATTGGGCTAAGGACGAAAATGTGGTGGTCACACTACAAGTATCGGGCGTATATCCAAAGACGCAAGACAAAACCAGAATCCAGAGGCAAGGCTAAGGTCAGTGTTAAAGCAATAGAGTAGTAAACCAGTGCGGAAGGACAGTTCTTTAATGTTAGGAATGGGTATCAGCTGAATTTTTGCTTTTAAAGCTGTCATTGCGGCTGTGTGATGGAAGCTGGTGGCCTTGGACATGAAAAAGGTGCTGGAAGGGGTTAGACATCAATACAGGAAGAGGAAAGTACATACAGCAGCTGCTGATTGGCTGAGCACGAGTAACTTCCTGTCTAAAGGAGGGAGCAGTATGGGTAGGGTGGCCACTTGCTTCACCCCCAAAATCTGGACACTCTAGCCATGCCCTCGAGTCTGTTAAACCATGCCCCCAGTCTGCTAAGCCACACCCCCAATGCCGGCAAAGGGAGGGGGGAAAGTACTGGACCTTCAGGTGAGCTGCAGTGGGGCAGGGAGTGCTTTTCTCACCCTCAGTCTGTCACAGAGTGACTGGTCCAGCTCTAGTGACTGACTGGGGGTGAGAGAAGCCTCAGTCAGTCAGTTCATGCCTGGGGCTCACCCTCAGTCAGCACAATGCTACTCTCTGAGCGTGAGCTGCTGAAAATGAGGACAACCCAGCGTCTGTCCAGGACTTGCAATGGACAGGGAGCCAGAAAACTGGAAGTCTGGCCACCCTAAGCGTGGGTGACTGGAAAAGGTGAGTGTTATTTTCTTTACGACGAGGCTGGCCTCATGGGCACCACAAACAACTTGCAGAGAGGTTAATTTTGGAACTCTAGGAATAATATGAGGTTAGCCCTAAAGTACAGGTAATTCTGGCCATGTGAGGGTACAATGAAAAGTACTCTGGTCATTGTGCGTGCAGGGCAGAAAGGTCGAAAGTGGTAGTTGTGGCCCTGAGGGTGGTAGTAGTACTCACACTTTACGGTGGCAGTCCTCCCTCTGACACTCCCTAGGGCTGTACAGTGATTGGAGGGGGCACCCTTTCTTCCCTCAGGGCACATCCTGGTACTGGGGCACCATTGGTTGCAATAAATAGAGTCTTCACTGGATGGATGATGTGAGCAGTAGTACAAATAGCAACAAAAGGCACAGTTCCTAAGTATAAAGCAGTCTTCTCCCAATAGCTTTGTATGGGCAGCAACAATGATAGCAGTAGTATTCCTTACTCTTCTTCAAAGGACATTTTGCAGTCTCTCCAAACAACCACAGGCATGCTATTCTGTTCCTGGTAACCCATTCTGCAGTTCTCGGCTGGGGGGTGCAGAATTTAGACCAGGTTTGCCAGTCTGTCTCAAAATGTGGTAGGTGCCGAAGCAATATATCCTTCCCATAGCTGAAAAGTCCCTATGCCATAAACGAGTGAATACCTTGCTGTCTGAAGCTTGCATAGCCAGGCTGGTTCTGGACCTTCTAAGATGTCTGCTCTCTTTCTCTCAGGGTTACTCTGATGGTAAGACAAGTCTGCCAATATTAACCATGTATTGCCCATACATTGCTATTTGGGATACACAGTGTGTAGAAAAAAAAGTGCTTTAGCGAATTCTCAACATTTCACTCAATACCAATGTTAACTGTTTTTGCAGTAATTCGCCCTTTTGCAGTTGTCCTCTGGGGCATTGCATAAGGAATAGTATGAGGCTGGCACTGTTGGGACCACTGTCATACTATGGGGCTACAGTACCATTGTATGGTGTGAAGGACTACAAGCATAGGTATCCTAGTTATGTAAAATGTGGTGTATTTGTTTTGATTGTGTTTGTTCCAATATGACATTGAGGTATGGTATGGCCCCAGGAACCATAATTGGTGGGGGAGCACATGGTGTTGGTTCCTTAGGTTTCCTTCAGATTCCATTCATCTGAATAGGGTTCTTTTGGTGCCAAGCACATGGATTTCTACAAGCTCCAATCCAACAAATGGAATAAATCTGCGAAGGCACCCTTAATGCATGAGAGCACATAGGCATAGGGATGTCCCGCTCCTCATGTGGGCATACCGTATCTATAAAAGAGGATGTCCTTCAAGGAGTGTTGGGTTGGATACCCATGTTGATTGCTTCGCTCCGAAGTCAGGTCCTGGTTGCTTGATGACAGACTGGAAGAAGACCTTGAGGTGATTGGCAGATGGTGCAACAGGCACATAGTCTGTTTAGCTGGTTTCCACAGCAACACCGTCCATGCAATAGTACCGGTGTGTCTTCGTGAGCCACCAACATCCATAAACCTCTGAATCAGGGAGGAACTGCTCAAATTGAACTGCAATACTGTAATCTCAATTACGCCTCACAGTCTCCGCTCTACTGCATCAGTATTTTTTCCTTTAAACACAGCATTTTGAATGCAAACAGAAGCAAATTCTTCCCCTTTCACCAATACTTCCACTACCGGAGACTACTATTAAGTGAATGTGTGAAAGCTAACAGCATAGAACGGCGTATAAACCTTTGTACAACCTTCAGGGAGAGATCTCCAGCCTTCTGAGATGATAGCAATTACATTTACAGCCCTTCTGATGAAATCTCCATCTGCTAAGAGCAGCAATTGACCTGAATATAGCGAGAGACTCTGATTGAACTTTCCTGTGATTTCTGGCTGAAAGCTTTCATCTCCAACCCAATAATCAGATCCTTGTTGCATAAAAAGGTTTTTAAAAAAAACTATATTTTTTTTAAGTTTACTTTTTAAGAAAAAAGTTTTGTCATTTTGAAATTTAAAAAAAGTTGACATATGAAAAGATCAAATTTTCCCTTCCTGCCATGATCCAGGACATTGAAAGGTCTGTACACGTCTTTGAACATCATTACGTCTTTCTACATATATTGCCTGACTTTTGCTGGATTGGTTAATTAGGATATTAAAACTTTGATGCTAAATTTGTCCAGTGGAGGCATAACTATAGGGGGTGCAGAGGTAGCAGTCACAGAGGCATAACTATAGGGGGTGCAGAGGTAGCAGTCACAGAGGCATAACTATAGAGGATGAAGAGGTAGCAGTCACAGAGGTATAACTATAGGGGGTGCAGAGGTACTAGTTACAGAGGCATAACTATAGGGGGTGAGGAGGTAGCAGTCACAAAGGCATAACTATAGTAAGAGGCAGCAGTCATAGAGTGTATAGAGTCATAGGGGTGCAGAGGTAGCAGTCACGGGGGTGCAGAGGCATAGGGGTGCAGAGGTAGCAGTCACAGAGGCTATAGAAGAGGTAGCAGTCACAGAGGTATAACTATAGGGGGTGCAGAGGTAGCAGTCACAGAGGCATAGCTAAAGAGGATGAAGAGGTAGCAGTCACAGAGGTATAACTATAGGGGGTGAGGAGGTAGCAGTCACAAAGGTATAACTATAGGGGGTGCAGAGGTAGCAGTCACAGAAGTATAACTATAGGGGGTGCAGAGGTAGCAGTCACAGAGGTATAACTATAGGGGGTGAAGAGGTAGCAGTCACAGAGGTATAACTATAGGGGGTGAAGAGGTAGCAGTCACAGAGGTATAACTATAGGGGGTGCAGAGGTACAAATCACAGAGGTATAACTATAGGGGTGCAGAGGTACCAATCACAGAGGTATAACTATAAGGGGTGCAGAGGTAGCAGTTACAGAAGCATAACTATAGGGGGTGAGGAGGTAGCAGTTACAAAGGCATAACTATAGGGGGTGAAGAGGTAGCAGTCACAGAGGTATAACTATAGGGGGTGCAGAGGTAGCAGTCACAGAGGCATAGCTAAAGAGGATGAAGAGGTAGCAGTCACAGAGGTATAACTATAGGGGGTGAGGAGGTAGCAGTCACAAAGGTATAACTATAGGGGGTGCAGAGGTAGCAGTCCCAGAGGCATAGCTAAAGAGGTTGAAGAGGTAGCTATCGCAGAGACATAGCTACAGGGAGTAAAGAGTTAGCAGTTGAAGGAGCGTGGCTATAGGGGATAAAGAAGTGGCATTCGTAGGGGCACAACTACAGAGAATGCAGAGGTAGCAGTCACAGAAGCATACAGAGGCATAACTATAGGGGGTGCAGAGGTAGCAGGGGCATAGCTATAGAGGGTGAAGAGTTGGCCTTAGCAGAGATATAGCTATAGAGCAGTGATGGTGAACCTTTAGAGACTGAGTGTCCAAACTGCCACCCAAAATCTACTTATTTATCGCAAAGTGCCAACACGGCAATTTACTCTGGATACCAATATTGTATATCGTCCATGTACTTTATCATTTAGCTATAATAGCCCGCTGCCTGTGCTGTTTATAGTGCGCCCTGCGCTGATGAATGGCAGGAAGAGTCTAAGGCATATTGGTACACCACAGACTTTTTCCAGGGCGCGGGTGCCCACAGGGAGGGTTCTGAGTGCCACCTCTGGCACCCGTGCCATAGATTCACCACCACTGCTATAGAAGGTGAAGAGGTAGCAGTCACAAGGGCATAGCTATACGGGGTGAAGAGGTAGCAGGTGCTGGGACCAGGGGCATTACTAGGGTCTGAAAAGATCCAGGACCCAAGCCCCAGTGCATATGTGCCAAGTTTTCAAACTATCTCCCCCCCCCTTCCCCCCACATGTTCACATACACCATAGCACTAGTAATATAAAAGTCCCACCAATAGCAATAATTTACTCCCAGATTTACCTCATTAGAATTAGTTTCCCCAATAATGATAATGCTCCCCAAGACTGCCCCATTAGTAGTAGTACCCTCCCGCAAATAATAATGCTCACCATAGTGCACCCAGTAGTACTAAAGCTTCTCTGTAGTGCTCCTAGTATTAATAAGGTCACCTGTAGTATTAAGGCCCCTTCACAGTGTAGTGCCCCCAGCAGTTATAATGTCCCCTGCAGTACCCCCAGTATTTACTGTATAATGCCCCACATAGTACCCCCAGTGGTTACTGTATAATGTCCACTATAGTACTCCCAGTAGTTACTGTATAATTCCCCCTATAGTACTCCCAGTAGTTACTGTATAATTCCCTCTATAGTACCCTGGTAGTAACTGTATAATTCCTCCTATAATACCCCCAGTAGTTACTGTATAATGCCCCACATAGTACCCCCAGTAGTTACTGTATAATTCCCCCTATAGTACCCCCAGTAGTTACTGTATAAAGCCCCCTATAGTACCCTGGTAGTTACTGTATATTGCCCCCTATAGTACCCCGGTAGTTACTGTATATTGCCCCCTATAGTACCCCGATAGTTACTGTATAATGTCCTCTATAGTACCCCCAGTAGTTACTGTATAATTCCCCCTATAGTACCCCCAGTAGTTACTGTATAAAGCCCCCTATAGTACCCTGATAGTTACTGTATATTGCCCCCTATAGTACCCCGGTAGTTACTGTATATTGCCCCCTATAGTACCCCCAGAAGTTACTGTATAATTCCCCCTATAGTACCCCTAGTAGTTACTGTATAATGCCCCACATAGTACCCCCATTAGTTACTGTATAATGCCCCCTATATTACCCTCAGTAGTTACTGTATAATTCCCCCTATAGTACCCCCAGTAGTTACTGTATAATGCCCCACATAGTACCCCCATTACTTACTGTATTATGCCCCTATAGTACCCCCAGTAGTTACTGTATAATGCCCCCTATAGGACCCCCAGTAGGTACTGTATAATGTCCCCCATAGTACCCCCAGTAGTTACTGTATATTGCCCCCTAAAGTACCCCGGTAGTTACTGTATTATGCCCCTATAGTACCCCCAGTAGTTACTGTATAATGCCCCCTATATTACCCCAGTAGTTACTGTATAATTCCCCTATAGTACCTCCAGCAGTTACTGTATAATGCCCCCTATAGTACCCCCAGTAGTTACTGTTTAATTCCCCTATAGTACCCCCAGTAGTTACTGTATAATGCCCCACATAGTACCCCCAGTAGTTACTGTATAATGCCTCTTATAGTACCCCCAGAAGTTACTGTATAATGTGCCCCATAGTACCCCCAGTAGTTACTGTATATTGCCCCCCATAGTACCCCCAGTAGTTACTGTATAATGCCCCCTATACTACCCTAGTAGTTCTTGTTGGTAAAGAACTGGCTTACATAAATAGGCTAAAGTATCCCCTTTTTTGTGTCTGTTTGAACTATTTTGGCTAGATCTTGTCTTCTGAAGTTGATGGACTAAGAGGAGCTCCACAATCTGATTTTTCCTGCCAAACAATTTCAATGGAGTCCATGAGAAATGGGACTACTTAAAATTGGCACTACTGAAGCAACAGAAAAGTGCATTAGGCTTGTTAGTAAAGGCAAAAAAAGGAAGAGACCACTGTGGTACTCAGCAGAAGTGGCCAAAATCATTAAAAACAAAAAGATGGCAATTAGCAAGTATAAAAACACCCAAAACGAGGATGACCGGGAAATCTATAAGATGAGGCAGAGAGAGGCCAAGCAAGTTATAAGAGCTTCTAAAGCTCAGGCAGAAGAGAAATGAGCTCAGTCAGTGAAAAAAGGTGATAAGACATTCTTCAGATACATAAATGAAAAAAGGAAATTAAAAAAAAGGAATTACCAAATTAAAAACAAAAGAAGAAAGGTATATGGAAGAGGATAAAGAACTAGCTGACTGCCTCAATGAATACTTCTGTTCAGTTTTTACAAAGGAAAATGAAGGAGAAGGACCTCAGTTAGGGGGGAAGACTAATGAATCCTTTGATGCATGTGTCTTTACAGAGGAAGAGGTTCTAAGTCAGCTGTCTAAAATTAATACAAATAAATCACAGGGGCCTGATGGGATACACCCAAAGCTATTAAAAGAGCTTAGAGGTGTACTAGCAAATCCATTAACAGATTTATTTAGCCAATCACTGGTAACAGGTGTCGTCCCAGAAGATTGGAAATTAGCAAACGTTGTGCCAATTCACAAGAAAGGTAGTAGAGAGGAATCGGGCAACTATAGGCCAGTAAGTCTGACATCAATAGTGGGGAAATTAATGGAAACCATACTCAAGGAGAGGATTGTGGAACATCTAAAAACCCATGGGTTGATTTATTTTTTTTTTTTTTATTATTTCAATATAAGAAGTAGACAAGTTAGTTCAACAAATTTGCAATTAATATCTTCCCCATTCCTCCCAACCACCCCCCTCAGCCCACCCTCCATTCCTGCAGGGAAAAGGGAAAGGAGAAAAAAAAAAAAATCTCCTCAACCATCCCAGTCTCTCCAAACATTGGACCATTTCATATAGGACCCTCTTTGTCTATACATAATTCTCTCATAGATTTTCACCTTATCCACCAGGCATAACCAGTTCTTGCAATCTGGAGCAGAAGGGGAAAACCATTCTCTGGCTACAAGAAGCCTAGCCAAAAACAGCACTTTAGTCAGCAGACGGCCCTTCATAAGCTGGCAGTTCACCTCTGATAGATCCCCTAAAACCCATACCTTGGGAGATAGAGGAATATCTATATTGAGTCTCCGAGTCAAAGTTATTTGTACCGCTCTCCAATATTTACTCACTATCGGGCAGTCCCAGAACAGATGCATATGATCTGCCCCGGGATCCCCACAGCGAGGGCAGTCAGATGCGGCTCTAAGTCCCTCTTATGGAGCCATAAAGGTGTCACATATATTTTGTGTATTATATTAAACTGTACAACAGTGTGATTAAAGTTATGTGAAACCTGACTAAAATTTTCCCCTATATTCTCCCAATCCGGAGAACCCACCTCTGACATTAATACAGACCAGGATTTCTGTCCTGGAGATAAACAATCCGAAAAGAAACCTTTCATCAAGTGCCTATAACAATGTGATAATTTCACCTTAGTACCACCTTTCTTACAAATCAAATTGTGCAAAAATTCCGGGTGTCTACCTCAAGTGAATACCTATCAACAGTATTAGAAGTGCTGACCTCAATTGAAAATATGCATACCAAGCCACCTCACCCAGTTTGGAGTTCTGTTTTAGCTCCATAAGAGACAGGACCTGCCCATTTTTAACCACCTGGTTCAGATATTGAATATTTCGCGTTCTCCAGTATTGCCAACAGTTTGGATCATCTAGTTTCAGAAGCTTTGAATTATGCCATAATGGGGTGCAGATAAGTGTTGCCTTAACTTTGAACCAGCTCTTTATCACCAACCATGCCTTTGTGGCCATTCTAAGAAAGGGTTTATAACCAGTCTGTATGTTAAGCAAATAATCGGACTCCAATACTGTAAATAAATCTGAAAAACCTGAGTCTTTTACCAGTTTTCTACAAAGTTGGCTATTTTCCCAATCATTGAAGAAGCAAAGTTGAGATGCCATGAAGTATCCCTAAAATAGGGAGGTTAAGACCTCCCCTATTGTAGGGCATGGAAAAATAAAGCGACTTTAGTCTCACCCGCTTCCTCCCCATAGTAGGTCATTAATCATCCGTTCTATCAGCCTAAAATACTTATCCTCAATCCAAACGGGCGAGTTACGAAGAACATAAAGTACCTGGGGCAGCACTACCATTTTTATTAATGAAATTCTGTCCCTCTTGCGGGCAGAACTTTTTGCCATATCTTAATTTTGGATCTCAACCTCGACAGAAGAGGGATCAAATTAAGTTGGAGATAGTCCTGAATTTTGGCAGAAGCTGTTATCCCCAGGTATTTTATTGAGTCAGAAATAGATACCCGATTAGAGAGATATTCCACAGATCCTCGCAACTTATCTATAGGGAGAAGAACAGTCTTCCCCAGTTAACCTCCAAGCCAGAAAAATAGGAGAATAGGCTGACCAGTTCCATTATTCGAGGGAGTGTTTTTCTGTTTGATGAATAAAGAACAAGATATCGTCTGCATAAAGGGATATACGATCCTGCTCCCCCATTACACCAAAGCCAACCACTCTCGAGTCTTGCCTTATACTAGCTGCAAGGGGCTCAATATAAATATTGAATAAAAGAGGGAAAGAGGACAACCTTGACGAGTACCTCTTCCCAATACAAAACTCTCTGTCAGCATGTCATTGATCCTGATTCTGGCCTTCGGACATTTATATAGCAGCTGAACCATCCCTATAAATTTGGGGCCAAAACCCATTCTTCTCATCACCTCCCAGAGGAACGTCCACTCGACCCTGTCGAATGCCTTGGTAGCATCCAAAGACAGGACCGAGCGGGCGCCGCCTCCGGGGGACTGAATATTGGCAAAAAACCTATGCAGATTGTGATGAGTACCCCTTTTCGCCATAAAGCCATTTTGGTCTGGGTGGATCAAGGCTGACATAACCTGAGAAAGCCTCCTGGCTAGAACCTTTGCTAACAACTTAGCATCCGTATTTAATAGGGAGATTGGTCTATACGAGCTCAAATCCGGGTTGATTGATAAAAAACAGCATGGGTTTACTTCAGGGAGATCATGTCAAACTAATCTTATTGACTTTTTTGATTGGGTGACTAAAATAATAGATGGCGGAGGTGCAGTAGACATCGCTTATCTGGACTTTAGTAAGGCTTTTGATACTGTCCCACATAGAAGGCTTATCAATAAACTGCAGTCTTTGAGCTTGGGCTCACATATTGTTGAATGGATTAGGCAGTGGCTGAAGGACAGAAAACAGAGGGTTGTAGTCAATGGAGTATATTCAGACTATAGTATTGTTACCAGTGGGGTACCTCAGGGATCTGTTCTGGGACCCATATTGTTTAATATCTTTATCAGCGAGATTGCAGAAGGCCTCAATGGTAAGGTGTGTCTTTTGCTGATGACACAAAGATTTGTAACAGGGTTGATGTTCCTGGAGGGATACACCAAATGGAAAAGGATTTAGGAAAACTAGAGGAATGGTCAAAAATCTGGCAACTAAAATTTAATGTCGATAAGTGCAAGATAATGCACCTGGGCGTAAAAACCCAAGAGCAGAATATAAAATCTAGTGATACAGTACTAACCTCAGTATCTGAGGAAAGGGATTTAGGGGTCATTATATCAGACGACCTAAAGGTGGGCAGACAATGTCATAGAGCAGCAGGTAATGCCAGCAGAATGCTTGGGTGTATAGGGAGAGGCATTAACAGTAGAAAGAGGGAGGTGCTCGTGCCGCTCTACAGAGCACTAGGGAGACCTCATCGGGAGTATTGTGTGCAGTACTGGAGACCAGATCTGCAGAAGGATATTCAGAGAAGAGCTATTAAACTAGTACATGGATTGCAGGACAAAACTTACCAGGAAAGGTTAAAGGACCTTAACATGTATAGCTTGGAAGTAAGAAGAGACAGAGGGGATATGATAGAAACTTTTAAATACATAAAGGGAATCATCACGGTAAAAGAGGAGAGAATATTTAAAAGAAGAAAAACTGCTACAAGAGGACATAGTTTTAAATTAGAGGGGCAAAGGTTTAAAAGTAACATCAGGAAGAATTACTTTACTGAGAGAGTAGTGGACGCATGGAATAGCCTTCCTGCAGAAGTGGTAGCTGCAAATACAGTGAAGGAGTTTAAGCATGCATGGGATAGGCATAAGGCCATCCTTCATATAAGATAGGGCCAGGGGCTATTCATAGTATTCAGCATATTGGGCAGACTAGATGGGCCAAATGGTTCTTATCTGCCGACACATTCTATGTTTCTATGTTTCTAAGCAGGTAATTAATTGTACAAAATGTCAGGAAGAAGAGCTCTCTGCTCATAAGTCAGAAAATGTTCCCGTACTTCATAGTAACCCTGGAATTCTGAGGGTCCCAGCAGGAGGACATTTTGCGAGCAGTTTATAGCCATGTTCTCATTACTTTGTCCTTTCTTTTTTTTTTTCTTTTTCCATATTCTTTTTCTACCTGGAATCATCCACACAGCATTATCCCCAAAAGTTCAGAATTTTCTAAAAAGGAAGACAAATGATAGTGTCAGATGATGATCACATCCAGAAAGTGACTCGCCAGACACCTTAATTCCCAAGCTGCCATAGAAATAGCTGTCTTCAAGGTGCATTCATTGAAAAGCTGATAAAAGTGAGGACAATCTTCAGAGAAGGACATCTCCTGCTGAAATCATTAATACACAGATCTGAGGGTGGCAGGAAAGGACCTCTGCACTTATGGAAACATTGTCGTAGACTGTCATCCCAAGTGACCGGATGACATTGGATGTCAGAATCTGTTACGGGAGATTCGTGGGCTGTATGACAAAGGGAGGGCAATGTTGTGACCCAGAAGTAGATAGCAATAGAAAGCCACCGAGAGTCAAAGAAAGGGCTGTCAATCATCCATTGAAAGCATTTACCGGCTGACGACTGGAAAAAACAAGAACATGTTCCCGGCACGCTGATGGATTACACACTGAAACGCTGCCACAAGCCATATCAGTCACCCGTCAGGACAGATACTGGAGGGGAAAAAAGTTAAGTTCTCTTTTGTAGACTATGAAAATGGCCTCAGCTGAGGAAAGTGTGAAATATCACCGAGTATCCCCCAAAAAATCCTGAGACCTCTGGCAAGGGCAGTACGTTTCTGGACGCTTATTTCCCTGATTTTGCTGGATGTTCCCACAAATAATTAATTCACTCTGTTAGATGAAAGAAAATGTTACAATGTGTCAGCTGAAATTATTTTTCAAAAACTCCCCTCTGTCTAGATATGGCTGTTGTATACATGTTATGGTGCCCCCTGGTGTTCTTTTGATTCCCTCTTAGAAGATCTACCTAATGTGGCTGGGGTCCCACATGTTCCGTAGATTATTATTATTATTTATTATTAAAGCGCCATTCATTCCATAGCCCTGTACACATGAAAAGGGGTATACATACATAATACAGACAATTGCACTAAGCATGAACAAGACGAGTTACAAACTAGTACAGAAGGAGAGAGGGCCCTGTCCGCGAGGGCTTACAATCTACATGGTATGGGGGAAGGAGACAGTAGGGGAGGGTGAAGCTGGTCATGGCGGTATAGAGGCAGCAGGGTCACTGGTTGTAGGCTTGTCTGAAGAGGTGGGCTTTCAGGTGAAGAGGTGGCTTTTAAAGGATTCCACTGTAGGTAACAGTCTGATATGTTGGAGTAGAGAGTTCCAGAGCCTCCGGAGAAATCCTGGAGGCGAGTGTGGGAAGAGGCGATAAGAGGAGAGGAGAGAAGGAGGTCCTGTGAGGATCGGAGATTACGTGTGGGGATGTATCAGGAAAGTAGCTCAGAGATGTAGGGTGGGTACAGGTTGTGGACAGACTTGTATGTATTTGTTAGTATTTTGAACTGAATTTGCTGGGGAATTGGGAGCCAGAGGGGAGAGGTAGAGGAGTAACAGGGTGAGAGGTGGATTAGTCGGGCAGAAGAGCTGAGGATAGATTGTAGGGGTGCGAGAGTACTAGATGGAAGGCCACAGAGGCGAATGTCGCAGTAGTCTAGGCGGGAGATGATGAGGGCATATACAAGCATTTTCGCAGACTCAAAGTTGAGGAAAGCGCGGATTCGGGAGATGTTTTTGAGTTGGAGGCGGCAGGTGGTGGAAAGGGCTTGGATGTGTGGTCAGAAGCAGAGGACAGAATCCAAGGTCACTCTAAGGCAGCGGACTCGGTTGACCGGGGAGAGTGTGCAGCCATTGATCGTGATAGATAGGTCTGTTGGGGGGGTTAAGCAAGATGGGGGAAAAGATGATGAATTCTGTTTTATCCATGTTAAGATTTAGAAAGTGAGAGGAGAAGAAGCATGTGGAAGATAGGCATTGTGGGATTCAGGATAGTAAGGTGGTGATGTCGGGATCAGAGAGGTAGATTTGTGTGTCAGCGTAAAAGTGCTACTGAAAGCCATGGGACTCTATGAGCTGCCCCAGGCTGAAAGTGTAGATAGAGAAGAGCAGGGGTCCTAGGACAGAGCTTTGCGGGACACCAACAGAGAAGGAATGAGACGAGGAGGTGGTGTTAGAGTGGGAGACGCTAAACATCCAGTCTGTGAGGTATGATGTGATCCAGGAGAGGGCCAGATCAGTGATGCCAAGAGATGAGAGAGTTTGTAACAGGTCAAGGAGAAGGAGGACAGAGTAATGGAGAAGGCAGAGGACAGGTCAAGGAGAAGGAGGACAGAGTAATGGAGAAGGCAGAGGACAGGTCAAGGAGAAGGAGGACAGAGTAATGTTATTTGGTTTTGGCTGTTAGTAGGTCATTGGTGACTTTGGTGAGGGCAGTCTCGGTTGAGTGATGGGGTCAGAAGCCAGATTGTAGCCGGTCAAAGAGGGAGCAGGAGGAGAGGTGAGAGGACAGTTCAGAATGGACGTGTTGTTTAAGTAGCTTTGAGGCATATGGAAGAAGGGATATGGGGCGATAACCGGACAAAGAAGATGGGTCAAGTGAAAGCTTTTTGAGGATGGGTGTAATGGTAGCGTGTTTAAAAGCAGAGGGGAAGAGACCAGAGGTTTGTGATAGGTTGAAGAGATGAGTTAGGGCTGGGATAAACACTGAGGTGAGGTTAGGGATGGGGTGGAATGGGATTGGGTCAAATGCACAGGTGGTGAGATGTGATCCGAAGAGTAGAGTGGAAAGTTTTTCTTCTGTAATGGTAGAGAAGCTGGTTTTGCGAGAAGAGGACAGAGCAGCTGTGTAGAGGGTCTCTGGGGACTGTGCACTGAAGCTTTCTCTGATGTTGACGATCTTTTGTTTGAAGAATGCGGCAAAGTCCTCAGCTGAGATGAGAGGAGAGGGTGGGAGCGCTGGGGGACGGAGAAGGGAGTTAAAAGTGTGAAAAAGTTGTTTAGGGTTGTTGGACAGAGAAGATATGAGAGATGTGAAATTGGCCTGTTTTGCATCATTGAGTGAGGATTTGAAAATGAAGAGGGATTGCTGGTATGCGGTGAAGTTATCCTTAGAGTGGGATTTCTTCCATCGCCGCTCAGCAGCCCTGGAAGCTGTCTTGTGAACAGTTCTGGGCTCCTGTGAACAAGGCAGACATTGCAGAACTGGAGAGGGTTCAGAGGAGGGCAACTAAAGTAATAACTGTAATGGGGCAACTACAGTACCCTGAAAGATTATCAAAATTAGGGTTATTCACTTTAGAAAAAAGACGACTGAGGGGAGATCTAATAACTATGTATAAATATATCAGGGGTCAGTACAGAGATCTCTCCCATCATCTATTTATCCCCAGGACTGTGACTGTGACGAGGGGACATTCTCTGCGTCTGGAGGAAAGAAGGTTTGTACACAAACATAGAAGAGGATTCTTCACGGTAAGAGCAGTGAGACTATGGAACTCTCTGCCTGAGGAGGTGGTGATGGCGAGTATAATAAAGGAATTCAAGAGGGGCCTGGATGTATTTCTGGAGTGTAATAATATTACAGGCTACAGCTACTAGAGAGGGGTCGCTGATCCAGGGAGTTATTCTGATGCCTGAATGGAGTCGGAAAGGAATTGTTTCCCCTTAGGTGCGGAGAATTGGCTTCTGCCTCACAGGTTGTTTTTTTTTGTCTTCCTCTGGATCAACTTGCAGGATAACAGGCCGAACTGGATGGACAAATGTCTCTCTTTGGCCATATATGTTACTTACTCCACCAACTACAACTCCTTTGTAGCTACGGAGCCTAACCCCCGGGAAGCGCCAATATCCAGGTAGGAGCAGCATGACACAAACTATTAGGGCCTCAACATACCTTTAGGCATTCCTAAACGCTGGGACCCCGATTACTTCTGGGGGGTGGCCCGAAGCAGGTCTTTCTGAGGAGGAGCTGTAACTGTGGTGGCTTGACTATGTAATACCACATGGACACCCACTGATATCAGTGGGAGCCATCATATGCTGCTTTATTCAGATGGTGGGAGTTGAGCGTTCCTTTGGGCAGTCACTGAGTCTTCAATCGTATCTATGCCTTAAAAAGAATCAGTAATTACCGTTATCAGAAATACAATCCCACGCCATCTGATCTCCTCCTGTAATGAGGCCAGTCTGTAGTTTTAGATTTGTTATAACTTATCTGTTGAAATCCCTGCTCTTTCTATGTTTAGGAGTCCAGCAGACGGTCTCATAAGTGATTGACAGTCCCACCTGTGTCAGTGTATATACAGAGATAGCTGTCAATCCCTGACAGGACCAACCAATGGACTCCTAAACCCAGAATGGACTGGGCTCCCAATCAGTAAATAGCAAGTTATACTGAATCTGCTCTAGAACATGGTGCTGGCAGATTAGAATCTTCAGCATGAATGGGTTCTTTTAATGGATGCAGCTTTTCTTTATCAACATCTACCTGTTAAAATGAACCAATATGACTTCCTTTTTTATACATGTTATTCCTTTTAAGAAAAGTTAAATTTATAGTTTTTAAAAGTAGTAAAAAACACATGCTGTTTAAAATTCTAGCTTCATATTCTAGTTATTATACTAGTGGGTGGCAGTTTGGAGTTTTCTTTTTCTTTTATTCTACTTTTTTCACAGTCAGTCTTGCAAAGGTCAGCAAAGGACTATATTATTTTATCTGTCTTTTTTCAGTGACCATTGTGCTGGTACAGTTAAAGCCCCCATACACATTAGAGTATTGGTGGGTCTGGCCGACAGTCTAATGTGTATGGGGAGCTCCCAACTCACCTCTGACAGATAGTGTCGGGGAAGAGAAGGATCAGGCGAACTGAATTTTTCACCCAATCCTTTTGTTCTCAAAGGAGAAATGTCTGGCAGAGGCTCTCTCCTCACTCTTCATAGACAACTCATACACGGTCTGCCGAACCGAACGTGTATGTTTCTGGGGGTGTCAAGAGAAATGATGATAGAGATCATTCAATACATTTCAAGGTTTTTGTAACCTGCGAATGATAACATTTCAGAGCAACAGGAATATACTTGACTTTCAAGACTCAGGCCTTCACCACCATCTGTGGCCAACAATACAAAGTCTGAAGGTCATCAGTTGTTGAATATGTATAGACCCAGCAGCTTCCTCGAGTGAGCACTGAGACTAATAGAGGCAGCGACAAAAAGAATAGAGAAGTGATGAAATTCTCTTCTGATTATCAGCCTTGTTCCTCTTACTTTATGTCCTTCACATGTTTTAGGCTCAGAGGGGCAAGTATCTTAGAACAGATGGTATGGTAAAATGGAAAAAAATCTAAAAATGAATGGTCTACTCCAGATCTTCAACCATCAAAATTATTATCCCGATCAAGCTCATCATGACAAACTTGAGACTTTGTATTGTTGCCCACAGTTAGTGATGAAGGCCTCAGTCTGGAAAGTCAAGAATATTCTTATTGCTCAGAGATGTTATCGTTCCCATCCCTCATTTATAAAAAAAAAACCTTGAAATGCATTGATTGAGCGCTTGAATTACAAATTATTGTATTGTTATCTAGAGTTGGAGCAGATCACTGTCTTATGGATGTTAACAAGATGATCCGTCTTTGGCTTCACGCACGAACATTGATCTTTAAAAAGACTTTGATGTTCTTCGTCGCAAAATGCCAACTACGTTGGCAGCATGTATTGTTCTTAATGAGTGTTCCTCTGTGAAGAATATAGCAGCGAAGATGGACATCTAAGGGGGTTGTTCCTTTTGGGAGAGGTAAATGTCAGTGACAAAACTATTTGATTGTTTCTCGTTTCTGTGATCAGTGATACAGATAAAATACTGTACATGAATACAGTGTGTGAATCCGCACTTTGATTCTCAAGTCTTCAAGGGGTTGTCCCAGTAAGGCTAGTTTGACACCTGCGGCATGTAGATCTGGTCCAGTGGCGTACCTACCAGGGAAGCAGCTGACAAGGGGCCCGGGCTGACAAGGGGCCTGAAGCAGTAGTAAACAGACTGGCCACACCCCCTCTACACTCACTTCACTGCTCTAGAATGCCCCGCCCATCAGCACGGACCATTAATAGAGGAGCCAGGGCTCAGTACAGTGTGCTACAGGGAGATCCTGTCTCCCCTCCCTCTGCTATTGGTACAGCCCAGCTTCTGCTACAGAGACTGCTCTGTAGTCAGCAATAACAGGAGGGGGAGGCGAGACTGAATAGTGACAGGAAGTGCTGCAGGAGGAAGAGCCTGTGCTTGTCCCACTCAGGAGCCCATACATTCCAGGCTCTGCCAACACTCGTTGTCCTGCATTTCATGTAGCCCCCCCCCCCCAGCTGCATTCATCTGCTGCTCTTTGCCCCCCCTTTCCAGTCCTACTTATCTGATGCCCTGCCCTCTAGGCCCCCTATCCATCTGATGCCCTGCCCTCTAGGCCCCCTATCCATCTGATGCCCTGCCCTCTAGGCCCCCTATCCATCTGATGCCCTGTCCTCTAGGCCCCCTAGCCATCTGATGCCCTGCCCTCTAGGCCCCCTATCCATCTGATGCCCTGTCCTCTAGGCCCCCTATCCATCTGATGCCCTGTCCTCTAGGCCCCCTATCCATCTGATGCCCTGTCTTCTAGGCCCCCTATCCATCTGATGCCCTGTCCTCTAGGCCCCCTATCCATCTGATGCCCTGTCCTCTAGGCCCCCTATCCATCTGATGCCCTGCCCTCTAGGCCCCCTATCCATCTGATGCCCTGTCCTCTAGGCCCCCTATCCATCTGATGCCCTGTCCTCTAGGCCCCCTATCCATCTGATGCCCTGCCCTCTAGGCCCCCTATCCATCTGATGCCCTGCCCTCTAGGCCCCCTATCCATCTGATGCCCTGTCCTCTAGGCCCCTATCCATCTGATGCCCTGCCCTCTAGGCCCCCTATCCATCTGATGCCCTGCCCTCTAGGCCCCCTATCCATCTGATGCCCTGTCCTCTAGGCCCCCTATCCATCTGATGCCCTGTCCTCTAGGCCCCCTATCCATCTGATGCCCTGTCCTCTAGGCCCCCTATCCATCTGATGCCACAGTCCTCTGGGAGCCCATGTGCTGCTTGGGGACACACCAGTATGAGGCCAGTCATCTGACCCCCATGCAACCAAACGTTTACAGAATGGGGACTGGAAGATCACGGAGCGGCGGGGAGCAGGCGAGTGGTTTTTACAACAACTGTACAATGCGCCGCTAGTTCACATCACATTTTTGTCCCACATTAAGGCTGGGTTCACATCACGTTTTTCCCATCCGTTTAATGTATACAAAAAAACGTATTCGGATCTTCATACTGATGCCATGACAGTGACATCCGTTCACCATAGAGTTTCATTGTAAAAAAAAAAAGTATCCATTTTTTTACCGGATTGTGCAGGATACGAGAACGAGGAGTGCTGCGCTTTTGTGTCGTATACGTCATAGTCCAGTAAAAACACATGTATGTTACAGAATCAGATCCCCTGTATGACGCCTGCCTGGGGCAACTGTGTAATGTGTAAGGAATGTGTATACGGTGAACCTGATGGAAATACAGCCTATGGGCCAGTTTACACTGAGGTTTTTGGCGCTGATTTTGGAGCCTTTCTGCTGCAAAATCAGCTCCAAAATAAATCTCAAAGCAACATTGCAATCACTTCAATGGGAAGCGGCGCTTCCTTTTTTTTTTTTTACAGAAAAAAGAGTGGTAGAAAGAAGCAGCGCACTCTATCTTGGCGCAGAATCAGCACCGAATCTCCCATTAAAATAAATGTCAGTCCATGTAGTTTTTGTGCATTTTCAGTGCATTTTTTGGCACAGATCTCCAAAAACCTCAAGCCGAAAATTTACTTTTGTATTGAAGTGAACATCACACTCCCTCCAGCAGTCTTTTCCCATAGTTCACATGGTCCCATCTTTTCCCCAGGTAACTGACACCAGGCCACCATCTTCCATTGCTCCATCATCAAGTTCTGATGCTCTTGTGCCCATCATAGGCCTTTTTAGAGGTGGACAAGGGTCAGCATGGCCATTCTGATTGGTCTGCAGGTAAATAGTCCCATACTCATTAAGCTTTGATGTTCTCTGTGATTTGCAACCTTTCTGTCACCATCAGCAGCAAATTTTTCAGCAATGTATGCTACTTCTGTGGGATCAAACCAAACGGGCTAGCCTTTACCACATGTGCATCAATGAGCTTCGGTCACCTATTACCCTATCACCAGTTGTCCTTCCTTAGACTACTTTTGGTAGGTACTAACCACTGTCTACAGACCAGGAGCAGCCCACAAGACCGGCCATTTTGGAGATGCTTTAATTGGCACATCTACACCTTATATTTCAGCCCTTGTCAAAGTCACTCAAATTTTTACACTTGCCCAATTTTCTTGCCTCCAGCACATCAACTTCAAGAACTGACAATTCACATACTGCTTAATTTAACCCATCGCATTGTCACAAGATACTCAATGTTCTTCTTCTCGCCTGGTTTCAATGTTAAGTTTCTCACATCAAGTGGTTTTAATGTTATGGCTGATCTCTATTAGAAATGAGTGAATTTCATATTTTGAAATTCGTTCACGCTTCGTTTACTGGTAAAAGAAGAATTGCGCTATGGATTCCGTTACCATGGACCATAACGCAATTCTATGACGGAATGTATAACAGAATGTCTTTAGTCTATGGGCTGCATAATGTTTTCGTCCCGTTTCCGTTATGCAGGGGAGTCCTCTCCTGATCCCGAGTCCTCTCCTGATCCCGAGTCCTCTCCTGATCCCTGATCCCGAGTACTCTCCTGATCCCGAGTCCTCTCCTGATCCCGAGTCCTCTCCTGATCCTGAGTCCTCTCCTGATCCCTGATCCCGAGTCCTCTCCTGATCCCGTCCTCTCCTGATCCCGAGTCCTCTCCTGATCTCGAGTCCTCTCCTGATCCCGAATCCTCTCCTGATCCCGAGTCCTCTCCTGATCCCGAGTCCTCTCCTGATCCCGAGTCCTCTCCTGATCCCTGATCCCGAGTCCTCTCCTGATCCCGAGTCCTCTCCTAATCCCGAGTCCTCTCCTGATCCCCAGTCCTCTCCTGATCCCGAGTCCTCTCCTGATCCAGAGTCCTCTCCTGATCCAGAGTCCTCTTCTGCATAATGGAAACAGGACGGATCCGTTTTGCAGCCCATAGACCTCTATTATGACGGAATGAATAACAGAACGCCTCTAAAGGCATTCCGTTATGCATTCCGTCATAGAATTGCGTTATGGTCCGTGGTAACAGAATAGATAACGCAATTCTGCTTTTACCACCAAATGAAGTGTGAATGAATTTCATAACCTGAAACCCTGTCTTATCTCTAATCTCCATCTATCATACAAAAAATCCACAGTTACACTAAGATAAAGCAGAGAACTTATAAATAACCATATTTGTCATTTTTTTTCAGCTATTCTGTTTTTTTAATGTAAATTTATGTTCAGAAAAGTGTTTTAAAGACTTTGTATAATTAGTTCTTTGTGCAGCCAGACATCACGAGCCGTCGACATCTGCAGAAAGGCTTTATTTGGAGAATTTTATAATTACATCTTTCAATCATTTCAATAGAGATTTGGAAATGATGATTTCGGCAAAAATAAAGCGACCACTAAAGGCAAGTTAATGTCACTTTAATGAGGAGATTAGTATACACGTGTATATTCAAAGAAATCGCTATAATAATCCGTGTTATCAGTGTGCTAGAGAAAAGCAAAAAGATTTTGTCTCACCATGCATTCGTTAAGTCCAAATCACACTCCACTTCTATGTCGGTACTCGGAAAAACTCTGCGCTGGCAGCGGGTAATCCACTGCCACAGATGGAAACGTGTCCAACACTGTTTTCAACAATGTTTATTTCATCAGTAGTGATGAGCAAATGTCTTGAAATTCGTTACGGCTGAATTGGTTGGGAAAGTCGATTCGGGGTCAAATAATTTTGACTCGAACCAAAAGTGCTCTAATTGTCATGGAAAGTCATAAAGTCTCCTAGGCAGGGGCGGACTGAGAACTTAAAGTGGTCCTGGAAAAAATATGAAAAGTGGCCACGTTTTGTAGTTCGGTCCGATTTGATGGAAGGCAGGGCCAGCAATACCATAATGTGGCACATTATACCACCCTTACAGAGCCAAATACCACAGTCCATCACAGAATACTGCCAGCAGCACAAAATACATCCATAAAAACTGCCACTGGCTGGCCCCTGGGCATCGGCCCACCGGGAAATTTTCCTGTATGGCCTATGGCGAATCCGCCGCTGCTCCTAGGACTGTATCCAACTGCTTTCAAGCTCTTTAACGTCAAGACAACATTAGTAATGTCAGCGTGACATTTTTTTTTTGTTTTTTTTAATGGTCCGAAATATTTTGCCTTTTGGTGGCAAATGGCTGCCGGGATCATGTGGTCCTCCTTCTTCATCTTTCCTGTCTACTGAGCTGAAAAAAGGCTGACGCCATGTATAGAAATTGACCCAAATCGAATCACTAAAAATTCACTTTTTATTTTTCCATTCACATGGCCTATGAGGGCTTGTTTTTTGCACGACAAGTAAGGGTACTTTTACATTTGCGGCATAGCTATCCGGCAGGCTGTTCCGGCTGGTGAACAGCCTGCCGGATCCACCATGTTGCAAGTACCCGTGCACTGCCATGCTGCCGCTCCGTCCCCATTGACTATAATGGGGCGGGGGGCGGAGCTACGGCACAGTACAGCAGTGCACGGCCGGAGATCGCCAGACTAAAAAGTCGGACCTGCAGTACTATTAGTCCGGCGATCTCCGGCCGTGCTGCGCTGTAGCTCCGCCCCCCCATTATAGTTAATGGGGACTGAGCAGAAGCACGGCAGTGCATGGGTACTTGCGGCATGGCGGATCCGGCAGGACATTTACCCGCCGGAACAGCCTGCCGGATAGCTATGCCACAAATGTGAAAGTACCCTTATACTTCATATCGGCATCATTTAATATTCCATATGATGTATTGGGAAGAAAAAAGTTTTTAATGGAGTGGAACTGAGAAAAAAGGCAATTCTGCCAGAGTTTTACAGGTTTCTTTTTTACAGTGTTCACTGTGTGGTAAACACGTCCCTTTACCTTTATTCTTTAGGTAGGTACGACGACAGCGATACTGTTAGAAACGTACCTGATCGGACTCCAGCAGTGCCAGGAGAGACGTGCTACTGAGCCACGCCCCCTGGTATCACAGCATCCTTTGCAAAAGGATGCAATTCTCTTTCTCCCCACAGTGGGCGTGTGTCGGGGGAGATTAGCAGAGGGCTGATTGCTCAGCTGATCTATTCCTATGTGCTAGTGTTCTGACTAATGGAGCACCTAGTCATGGACCCATCAGCTTTGGATCCTGGGACTTGGCGCTCTATTTAAACCCCTTCCTGGCCATACACCAGTGCCACTGATAGTCTCTGACTCACTAGCTGTGTTCCTGGGCTTATTGGATTGCTCGTTCCTCTGACCCCAGCTTAACCTTTGTCCACTCTCTGTCTCTCATTTGGTATTGTGTTGTCCGTCTGGTTTTTGATCTTGGATTTTCTTCTGACCACTATCTGTCTCTCATCTGGTGTAGTGACCATTGACCAGTGGCGGACTAGCTATCTAGGGCTTGTACCATGTAGGTAGGGAAAGCGGGCTGGGTTCTAGCCTTAGAACTTACTGTCCTTACCTACAGTGGCAACATTATCACTGGCCCCCAAAAAAAGGCTTGGTGCCTGCACTACAATGGATGCCATGGCAGCTTTAGTCTCACAGGTGGAGGGCATTGCCCAGTTGGTGCAGGATTTAGTTGAAAGGGTCCAACAGCAGGAGTCCCATCAGATCAGTCCCCCTGCTTCTGCAACCTAGTAACAGAAAGGAGCTTAAGAATCTGAACCCTGACTGCTTCTCTGGTGACAGTAAGGGTTTTGCATCTTTTTGGGAAAGTTGCAAACTGTATTTTCGGTTGAGACTTCACTCCTCTGGTTCCAATGCACAGAAAGTCAGTATCATCATGTCTCCATTTCAAGGTGACCCCCAGGAGTGGGCATTTGAACTTCCGCCTAATTCCTCTGAGCAGTATTCTGTATATTGTTTTTCTGCCCTCGGTCTTCTGTCTGATGAGCCTGACAGGGCAGCCTACGCTAAAAGTCAGCCCCTCTCTTTACGCCAAGGCAGGCGACCAGTAGAGGAGTTTCCTCCGAGTTTCGCAGGTGGTGTACTGTGCCTGGCTGGAAAAATCTGGCTCTTAGATCACAGTTCAGATTGGGCCTCTCAGACACTCTCCAGATTTGGTAATGAAGGTAGGTTCCAATCATTCTGATAGGTGGGCCTTATATGTCATGAAAGATTTGTCTTCTGATCTTGTCCTGGGATTACCCTGGTTGAGGGTACATAGTCCTTTCTTTAATTAGGTACTGGGGAATTAGTAAGATGGGGTCCCCAGTGATCTAACCATTGCATTTCTATCCAGCTTGGTGGTCTAGAATTAGAGGAAGATCCGTTACCCGAATTTATTCAGGATTTTCAAGATTTTTTTTTTGCAAAGAAGCATCCGATTCCTTGCCTCCACATTGTGATTATGACTGTGCAATAGAACTTGTAGCTGATGATTTACTTCAGGTAAAGTTCCCTAAAGGCAACATCTATAATCTTTTTGGACTCAAAAGACAGGCCATGGAAGAATATATTCATGATAGTCTAAAGAATGGACATATACGGCTGTCTGTATCCCCTATGGGAGCCGAGTTCTTTTTTGTTGGGAAGAAAGACGGTGTACTACACCATTGTATTGACTATAGGGAATGAAACAGTATCACTGTCAGGAACCTGTATCATCTTCCCCTTATGCCTGATCTTTTTGGTCAAATTGTTAAGGCTCAGTGGTTTTCTAAGATTGACCTCAGAGGATCCTGCAACTTGATTAGAATCCGGAAGGAGGGTGAATAGAAGATGGCATTAAATACCCCTAAAGGGCATTTTGAATACCTTTTAATGCCCTTTGGGCTGTCATGCCCCAGCAGTGTTCCAAAACCTCATTAATGATGTTCTTCAGAAATTCCTGGATCTCTTTGTTGTTGTCTATCTTGACAGTATTTTTATTCTGTTCACTTTTTTTATTACCATTCTGTGTAAAGTTGTGCATTGTAATCTAGTACCCATCCCTCATTGTGCTGATAAGACCACATTCCTGAGTGATCTCAGAGACGTGTGATGCGCACTGGAGGAGGAGCTGATGGGAATAAATGTGGTCTGCACTAACAATTAATTGGGATTCCACCAGGCACTTCATCCTAGCTATGGATGTAAGTATTGATTTTCCCTATCTCGTGTACACCCTGGGCTGTCAGTCATGTGTTCTAACTTGGTAGACAGCCATGGTATAGCATGATCTACCGGATTCCTACCCCATTTTTAGGCTAGTGATGTTTATTCTGTGTGTGATTTGTTTTTGTTATCTTAGATTTGGGCACACTTAATAAATATATTTATTCACTTAGCCAGCGTAAGCTTATTCTTTCTCAAATCTTTTGAATTCACGTTACGCCTATGTTCCAAGCACGCTGGGCATTGCTCTTCACCTATTTTAATTTTATTGTTTCTTATGGTCCTGGGTCTGGTAATATGAAAGTGGATGCCTTGTCACATAGTTTTGGGACCTGTGAGTCTATTGATACCAAACCTGTTAACATTATTCCTCCTGTTATTCTCATTACTTCGGCTAATCCTGATCTTGCCTCTGAAATTCAATGTTGTCAGGATTTAGCTCCCAGTAATCTTCCTTTTGGTAAATTATTTGTGCCTTCAAATCTTCGTCTTAAAGTTTTGGAGGAGTCTACTTGCTCCAACAAGAAACAAGATAATCCAGCTCAGCTCGGGTGAATGATTTTGCTACTTTATTCCAGCGGTTTTAAAATTTCCATATAACAAGATGTGAAAAGTGACGCGTTTCAGACCTCTAAGACATCTGGGTCCTTCTTCATGACAAACATAAAAGTGAAATGGGAGCACCCTCTGATATACAGCTCTCAAACCACAGGCTGATGAATATGACCTGGGAGAGGGAGGTGTCGGATGGTGGTCCTGCAATAATTTCAGTTAAATTACCAACAAACCAAAAAAAGCAAAAGAAAAAGAAGGCACGGGTATAAGCCTTAATATTAAAACAACAAACAGAGACAGAAAGCAAGCACATTAGCACATTTAGTATTGTAAGATTAAATCATGTCGTTTGTTTAATCCCTCTGGTTGGCGAGATCCAAGCTGAAAGATCCAGAAGGCCTATCTATTCAGGAGTTTCCTTCTGTGATCTCTCCCTCTAGGTGGTAAAAACACTCTTTCTATGCCCTGCACTTTCAGACTGGAGACATCACCTGCAGCCTACATATTGCAGAGAGCAGGTCTACACACTACGTATTTAGTATTGCAATTAATGTACGAACGTATGTCATATTCTTTGTTGTTTGCAGTGGACCTGAAAGCCTTATTGGTAATCATGTGTTCGCAACAAATACATTTTCTGTGTCCACACCTGAAACTGCCTTTGTAATGGAGCCATGTGGGTTGTGTGATGTTTTTCTCCGAGAAAAAGCTTGGGCTGATTACATTGCCAAGAGTGGGAGCTCTGTTGGCAACACATCGCATGCCATCAGATGTGACTTTAGACTGTCCATCAAAGTTCAGGACATGGAAATATTTCTTCAGAATTCAAAGATTCACGATCTGTACTTCAGACTTTTGCGGGATTTGAATGGAAAGAGGAATTTGTGTGGATTACAGCAGATATTACATCTCTTTATACTGACATTCCACATGAATTAGCTCTCGCATCCTTACGCTGGTTCTTAAACCACTATAGTGATTACACTCTGGAACTTAGAGAATACATTACCCTGGTGGTGGATTTCCTTCTCAAACAACAAAGAATATGACATACATTCGTACATTAATTGCAATACTAAATATGTAGTGTACCTTATCACCTGTAAGACATGCCCTCTGCAATATGTAGGCCGCACTATAAATCCTTTAAAAAAATAGAATAGGAAAACATATATCGGACATACTGCATTATGGGAACCGCAATGTTTCAGCAGCTAGTTTACATTTGTGCAGGCGATGTCTCCAGTCGGAAAGTGCAGGGCATAGAAAGAGTGTTTATACCACCTAGAGGGGGAGATCACAGAAGGAAACTCCTGAATAGAGAGGCCTTCTGGATCTTTCAGCTTGGATCTCGCCAACCACAGGGATTAAACAAACGACATGATTTAATCTTACAATACTAAATGTGCTAATGTGCTTGCTTTCTGTCTCTATATTTATTTTCCTTGTTAATTTGTGAACACATTGATCTACATGTTGTTTTATTATTAAGGCTTATACCCTGAGGAAGGGGCGTGAACCCCAAAACGCGTCTGGTCAGGAGTGTCAGCAAGCCGATACTTGCCTTCTTTTTCTTTTGCTTTTTTTGGCTTGTTGGTATTTTACCTGGGATTATTGCAGGACCACCCTCCGACACCTCCCTCTCCCAGGTGATATTCATCAGCCTGTGGTTTGGGAGCTGTATATCAGAGGGTGCTCCCATTTCACTTTTATGTTTGTCATGAAGAAGGACCCAGATGTCTTAGAGGTCTGAAACGCGTCACTTTTCACATCTTGTTATATGGAAATTTTAAAACCGCTGGAATAAAGTCGCGCAATCATTCACCCGAGCTGAGCTGGATTATCTTGTTTCTTGTTGGATTATATATTTCCGCACCCAGTGCCTAGAGGGTGATTTAAAACAACAGGTGAGAGCTGCCTTGCATTTGCTTTCTTGACAGTCTCATTGCTCGGTACTCGCAGGTTATCCAGGAGTTTCTGAGACTAAACATCTGGTCTCCAGAGCTTATTGGTGGCCTACTTGGCCACGTGATGTGGTTGCCTTTGTCTCAGCATGTGATGTTTGTGCAAGGGCCAAGGTACTTAGGAGACATTCTGCAGGTCTACTTTGTCCCTTACCCATTCCACAGAGACCCTGGACCCACATCTGGACTTTAAACAGATCTTCCCCCCTCTCAAGGGAGAACTGTTATGTGGGTAATCATTGACAGATTCTCCAAGATGTGTCATCTGGTTCCGCTAAAGAGTCCATTGTCTCTGACAGGGGAGTACAGTTTGTCTCCAGACTCTGGATAGAGTTTAGCAAAAGGTTGGGAATCAAACTGTCCTTCTCTTCAGTGTTCCATCTTTAGACAAATGGAAAAACTGAAAGGGTCAACCATGTTTTGCAGCCGTTTTTGAGATACTTTGTGTCTGATCAAAATAAATGGAAAACGTTTTTGTCACTAGCGGAGTTTGCTATCAACAAGCACGTCAGCTCCTCTAGTGACTTCTTGTCTTTCTATTGTAATTATGGGTTTAATCCGCGTTTTTCTTCAGTATCTGCATTTAGTTCTGCAAGTCCTGCGGTGGATGCTATCATGAATGATCTGTGCACAGTTTGGGCCCAGGCTCGTAAGACCCTGGAAACAGCTCAAAGTATCCAGTGAAAACAAGCCAATAGCAAACGCTTCTTGGGTCCAAATTTTGTTCTAGGGGAACTTGTATGGCTTTCTACTAAAAATTTTACATTAGGGTCCCATCTGGTAAACTAGCTCTAAAAATAATTGGTCTATTATTAATCCGGTATCTTTTGCTCTTCAGTTGCCATCCTTTTTCAGGATGAATAATGTTTTCCACAAATCACTGCTTAAGAAATATATTCCTCCTGTGATTCCTCCAACTAAACCTCCTGATGCAGTTGTTATCCAAGGTGAAGGCTCTCTGCAGTACCCTTATGGTGGATATGGTGCTGAGGAGAGACCATGGGTTGCCGCTCGGGATGTTCATGCTTCCAGCATCTGGATCTGAATACTTTTGTAATTGTGTGTAATCGGGGGTGTAGCTAAAGGCTCATGGGCCCTGCTGCAAGAGTTCAGCTTCTTAACGTAACCCCTTCCCTCCAGTCCTACTGTCCTCTTTTTATAACTGATGACCTATCCTCAGAATAGGTCATCAATATCAGATCGGCCGGGGTCCTCCGGCACCCCCAACGATCAGCTGTTTGAAGAGAGGGCAGCGCTCGTATGAGAGCTGCTTTGTCTGTTCAGTTCATCTGCTCGCTGTAGCATTTGCAGTGATGAGCAGGTAAACAGAGCAGAGAAGGCAACGCTCATACAAAAAAAAAAAAGCAGACAACCCCTTTAAAGACATACTTGGAAAACATTACATACAGTGCTACAGAACATACAGGGTCATACAGCGACACATACCTCTTACATCCAGTGACTTCTCTGCTGTAGATATTCTCTTTCCTCTTCTTCTCCTGTTAAAGCAGACCACCATGGTGACTTCTTTCAGCCGCGCCTTGTTTCTGCAGAGTTTAACAAACAGACATCTTACTTACCTACTTTTCCATCATCCTCCCATCTACTCAACACCCCATCCTGCCACCCCCAATACCGTGGCCATTGTGCTCCTCAATACTTTCCTGCAGAAACAGTCCCCCTGAAAATACTGGTACCACACAGATAGTGCGTCAGTACAAAAACACCGCTTTATATTGTGCGCTAGTACAAAAAAATCCCCCCTTTCTTTCAGATCAGACCCCCATATAAAACCCTAAATGAGATCCCCCATCTCAGACCAAACCCTCTTTAGACCTCTGTCAGACTCCATATAAGACCCCAGTTTTAAACCTCAGATCAGATCTCCATGTAAGACCCCGACCCAATATCAGACCTCAGATAAGACCCCCAGACCTCCATATAAGATCCCCATTAGATATCCAGACCCACATATCAGACCTCAGACCAGACCCCCATATCAGACCTCCAGACCCCCATTAGACCTCCCATATCTGACCCCCATAGACCTCAAGACCCCCAATCAGACCTCCAGACCCCCATTAGACCTCTCCAGACCCCCATTAGACCTCTCCAGACCCCCAGTCAGACCTCCAGACCCCCTATTAGACCACTCCAGACCCCCAGTCAGACCTCCTGACCCCCACCAGTCAGTCCTCCGTAGACCACTCCAGACCCCCCATTAGACCTCCATATCAGACCTCAGATCAGATTGTAAAATAATAAAGTAACTTACCTCTCCTGTCACCACTCTCCCTGTCCTGGGTGTCCTCTCTTCTCAGGGCCGGCGCGACAGTCACCTGACCTCCTGCAGCGTCAGGTCAGAGTGCGCTTTGTATGTCCTGATGCTGCAGGCAGCCAGGACACAGCAGCGTGGGCCCTGAGAAGAGCAAGCAGGAGGAGGGGTTAGTACTGTACACAGCTCACAGCGTTTCTCTCCCCCTCCTCCTGCATGTAGACTAGTGAGCGCTTCCATTATGAAAGCACTCACTAGTATTCCCTTTATAGGATGCACTGCATCTTAAAAAGGTAAAAGTACAGTATCACTCTGTGACTGTTTTACGCAATAACAGAACTTTCGCACTTTAACCCTTTGAACTATCAATGTTTTTACCTCAATGTTGAGCTGGACCTTAACCACTTGGCACACAATGGACTCTGCTATGGACTTTTTTGCTTGTTTCTTTGCCTACGCCCAGTTTTGTCACCGTCAAGCAAAGAAAAGAGAACAACGCCCATTTTCCCTTTGCGCCAAAAATATTTATCCTGTGATATGTTAATAATGTTTATTTACATGAAAACTCTTTTATGTACTTGAATCTACTGGATTACCTTAAATAATAATCCATATACTATATAATGTGAAATTTTGAGATATATGTATGTGGCGCAGTTAGTTTTGGTGTTTTCCAGACGACGGTGAGGAGATCATCCCCTAGGGTGTCCGGTCGCTGTATTTCTCCACTCTTCAAAAGTTACAGTAAGACCCCCCACCCACCACAGTCACAGCAGTGCTTTCCTTTCAATATTCACAGCAGCTCCTCTGCTTCTTATTATTTTTCAATTTCGTTTTTTTTTTGTTTTTTTGCTATTTACATAAAACAATTTCTTTATGCATCTGATTCTTCCATATTCTGTTTCAATGATCACAGTAATTATTTTATAAAGTAATGAAAACCCTAATTCCTCTGAGCCCTAATAAATAAAATCAGTCTTCTGCAAGAAAATGCTCAGTGTCTGCGCTTATTAACTGCATGGAGAGGTGGAAATCCGGAGATGTAATTAAATGAAAAGATTGTGTTTAACATGGCCACTGCGGCTCTGAGATTACCAGGGTTCACTACAGGCTCAGGTTATTATAACATGGTTGTGGATGTGATATCGATTAGGTGTCTGGGCAAAACATATAATAAATAGCAAAAATGAACTTAAAACTATTTTATTTAATTTTTTATTTGACTTGGGGTACTTTCACACTGGCGTTTTGGATTCCGTTTGTGAGATCCGTTTCAGGGCTCTCACAAACGGTCCAAAACGGATCAGTTCAGCCCCAATGCATTCTGAATGGATAAGGATCCGTTCAGAATGCATCAGTTCGGCTCCGTTCCGCTTCTATTCTGTTTTGGAGGCGGACACTAAAACGCAGCATGCAGCATTTTGGTGTCCGTCTGAAGAGGCGGAGCCTAACGGATCCGTTTTGAATTACAATGTAAGTCAATGGCAATGACTCAATATGGTGCATTTGAAAACGGATCCGTTCCCCATTGACTTTCAATGTAATTCAAAAAGGATCCGTTTTGGACTTTGTCATTTTTCTTTTAACTAATGCAAACGGATCCGTTCTGAATGGATACAAACGTTTACATTATAGGTGCGGATCCGTCTGTGCAAATAACAGACGGATCCGCACCAACGCAAGTGTGAAAGTAGCCTTATCCAACCATCATCTTAGAGCAGGCAAAAAAATTACCAAATGCATTTTCCCCAATCAGGGCATCTTCAGTTATATGATGTGATGTTCAGCCATAGACTGCAGTGGGTCCCTGTACAAGAGCACTATATAGCACCTTTACTCTCTAACCGATCACCATGTCTCGCTCACACCTCACTTACATGCAAGCCAATAGGTCAGCAAGAAGCTGCTTTTTAAAGTGGCAGTGGGTCTTCTACCTATTGGGCCCTTGTGCCGCTACATAGGTTGCACACATCCCCACTGCTGCCCTCTGGTGTACAAATAACCATACCATAAAATGTCATAGATTATAGTATGGTGCCTAAATAACAGCGTCACACATTAGTCAAATAATCCTTCTATATACTGTAGCTTGAAAAAGCCAATATTACCTTTATTCCGTCACAGGGTTAAGAAGATATCAAAATCTCTAGAGGGAACAATATAGAGTCCAAATTTTTCCAAAAAAAACGGAAGGCTTAAAACAGTTTCTTAAAGTACCTGTGCAAGTTCCCTGGTTTCCAAGCAACCATCCGCAAAAAAAAACAGGTGCGGATGACAAATGGATGGCTTCCGTTGGCCATCCGTATTTTTTGCGGACCCATTGACTTCTATGGGTCCGCAAACCGTTTTTTGCGGACAAGAATAGGACATGCCATATTTTTTTTGCGGACGTGAAATGCGGACAGTGGACGCGGACAGGCAACGGAAGAGGCATCCGCATTTTTAACGGATCCATAGAAATGAATGGGAAACCATCGGATCCACAAAAAAAAAACGGAACGGAGGCCGCAAAAAACCACTGCCGTGTGCATGTAGGCTTACTCTTATAATTTTCACCTCACATTGTTCTATGGATGTATCCATAAATTGAAGCGGTAGGCGCGCAAGCGGGGTGTGCTCCCATTCACTTGTATGGGGAGAGCACTTGGCGGTGGCCGGACATCCAGCCATCGCTGTCCCCGCTCCGTTCTTGGCGTAGGTGTTGTAGGTTCTCCTCATATTCCGGTAGCGAGGAATATTTTTTTAAATTTGATTTGGTTTCCTCGATTTCTGTTTGCAGCACAGACATTTTTTCTTCCTCGTAGTGGACTATTATTGCCATCAATTTCAAGGAACAATGACTTAGTATATCATTCCAAGACTCCACAAAAGTTTGAATGAAGACTGTAGTCGGGATTTTTTTTAATCTCAGAACCCGTGGAATCATATTTTTTCCATATATTTGGTTAGTGTAGCATCATCCCACCACAGTCTTATCTCTTGGTTTAAAAGCTTTTCCAAACTAGACATCTTTATATTCATGTCTATAATGCTTTGTGTTCTTTCATCATCTGTGCAAAAAACTTTATCGCTTTAGTGCGGCATTCAGGAAAAATCGCATGTGCCATATCAGTCCACAGAGTGTTCCAAAATCAGGCAATTCTGATCATACAGACATTCTTTAGCTGTGCTTGCAACGTAGGTAAGGCTCGTAATATAATAAATAGCAGGGTGCACAGTACTGCTTCAACTTGTATAGATATCTTGGTAAAAAGGTAATATTGGCTTTTTCAAGTTGTGATTCCAGTGCTGGATTTTTTTTCTCTTTACTCAAGATACTACACAAGTCTTTGCTTGAATGCATGTGCCATAGCGGAACAAGTTGTTTTGGACATATTTCAAGCAGGTGAGCTGGTTTACCAAGATATCTATATACTGTAGTTGCCTAAATAACAATACTGTACAGTGCCGCCACCTAGCACAGCAGAAACGATATGCAGTACAGCTCTACACAGCACAAGTACTGCCATGTAGTGATCACATAATACTAGCATACAGTGACCAAATATGAGCTTCATACGTGGTTTAGGCACCTCTAAGGACGGCCTTGTACCCAGTGCCTCCAAATGGCAGTGTGCCCGCAAGTTGGCTTGCAAATTGTGAAAAATTTCATGGTTTTTCCCCAATCATATGCAGCGTTGTACTTCCAAATACAGTGACATGAGTGAACAGGTCACTGCCTCCCACAAGGCCAGCACACTCCTCCTCTTCTGATATACTCTGTGCAGCTGAGATAATTTACGTTATACTATCCATCTTATCCCGGCTTATTTTATTGCCCCTTTCATGTGGAGTCTTTACCTCACCACTGACATGATAGCATCACTAGGCAGGTCACTAGCTCCCACAAGATCTGAACACTCCTCCCCTACTGCTGTTATTAATGGTACAATCTGACTTACGGTAGAAGCAGCCAAAACTCTTGTGGTAGCTTTGATTCATTCTCGTCTTGACTATTGTAATTTATTACTTATTGGTCTTCCCCTCACTAAACTCTTCACTCTGTCCTAAATGCCGCAGCCAGGGTCACCTATATATCCACCCGCAATACTGATGCCTCCACCCTGTGCCAGTCACTTCACCGGTTGGCCATCCACCACAGAATACAGTTCAAACTCCTGCATCTCACCCACAAAGCTCTCCACAGTGCTGCACCTCCATACATCTCCTCCCTCATTCCCATCTACCGCCCTACTTGCCCTCTTCATTCTGTGAATTATCTAAAACTAACATCCTCCATAATTCGAACCTCTCACTTCTGTCTTCAAGGCTTTTCTCGAGCTGCACCTACTCTCTGGAATGCTCTGCCTCGGACAATCAGAATAAATCTCAACTTCCTTAGCTTCAAGCGTGCCTTAAAAATGCATCTTTTCAGACAGGCTTATCATGTACCTCAAACTGACTGTTCCTTAAACTGACTCTTCCTCTTTTACCCATTTATTCTTCCTTAAACTGACTCTTCCCTGATTACCCCCTCACTTCCCCCTGCCGCCCATTCTTCAGAACTGAACTCCATGTTCTGTCAGTTATCCCCACATTCCATGCACTGGCTCATGCAGATCCGTTTGCAATACTCTATTTAATTCAGAGATAACTAGACCGCTTTAGAAAACAACCAGTTTTACCTTGTATGTCCCCCACATCCATTTTGTCATAGATTGTAAGCTCTTGTGAGCAGGGCCCTCATTCCTATAGTTTCAACTGTATGTTAGCCACTAATTCTGTGATGTCTATTTTGAGTTGTACATGAAGCCTCTGAATTGTAAAGCGCTGTGGAATATGGTGGCGCTATATGAAGATTCTTTTTATTATTAGTTTGGAAAGATTGAACTGCATGGTCTTTCCTTTGACCCACTAACTAACCTATAAGTCATAATTATTCTGCCACCCCTCACTAATGACCATTGAGTCAGGGATAATTGACTTCACACCATTTAGATTCCTTATTCTAAAAAAAGGCATAGCAGTTTTTTTTAGCAGGCTGTCATTAGCTTGTCAGTCAAAAAAGTGTTCTGGATTCTGAATACTAAGTGTCCTTCCCAAGTGGGAAAACTACAGATGCATCTAATGGTCAGGTGTTTCTTTACCACATTAGCTATTTCTTCCCCTCTCACAGCAGGAAATTCCAGCACAATGTCAGACAACACTCAGTATAGACAAAGTTTACCTTTTCAGCTATGGTCTCCAGTCTGTGGCTGTCAACCAACTGCAAAACTACAACTACTGCTTTCACAGTTGGGAAAATGTAGTTTTGCAAAAGCTGGAGGCCCCAGGGTTGAAGTGAGTTCCTTTAAAGGGTTCATCCAACATCATATCGTTTTTCAAATACCCCCGCACCCAGCGGGACCTGTTGAGGGATGTATACTTACCTGCTCCCTGACACTTGGTTCTGGCTCTGTGGGTCTGCTGCTGTCTTCACTGGGCTTTGTTGCTGCAGCCAATGACTGTCTGTAGTGGTAACATGTACCTAAGTGCACATGACACCATCCATACTAGAAATCTACATGCAGAGGCCGAAGTGCAGTGGAGGTGACAGCAGAGACAGAAGTGTACCCATGGAGCTGGAAACAAGCATCAGGGAGCAGGTCAGTATCATTGCCTCGACAGGACTACTGGGTGGGGGTATTTAAAAAAATATATCTTAAAGGGGTTTTCCCATCTCAGACAATGGGGGCATATTGCTAGGATATGCCCCCATTATCTGATAGGTGCGGGTCCCCCCTACAATGAGAATGGAGCGGGGAAATGAACGGAGGGCACACTGCGCATGCACAGCTAGCCTCCATTCATTTCTATGGGGCCGCCAAAAATAACCGAGTGCTGGCTCAGCTATTTCCGTCTGCCCCATAAAAATTAATGGAAGCATGGGCCGCGCATGCGCAGCTGCCCTCCATTCATTTCTATGGGGCTGCCGAAAATAGCTTCGGGCTGGCTCGGCTATTTCCGTCTGTCCCATAGAAATGAATGGGAGCATAGGCTGGGCATGCGCCATGCGCTCCCATTCACTTCTATGGGAGCAGCGCTTGGTGGTGGATAGACCTCGGGAAATCCGGGGTCCTCCAGCCACAGCGCTCTCTGCTCCGTTCTCGTTGTAGGTGCGGGTCCCAGCGGTGGGACTCGTGCCTATCAGACAATGGGGGAATATCCTAGCGACATGCCCCCATTGTCTGAGATGGGAATACCCCTTTAAGTTGGACAACCCTTTAAGGAATCTCTCATCACCTAGTTGTCACTGTCATCTTCAAACAAACTCAACTAGGCTGCTAGATCATCAAGGGGTGAGGCGTTGATTTTTAGAAAAAATAAAAGTACACAAATCACAGAAAATAATGCACACAACAGATGCAAACATTATATATGGACTAAACCCTCAGTCTGATCAAATCTGAGACTCTCAGCCAATATATTTTGATTAAAAACATCTGTGCCAGCCTACCAGCGCCAAGGTGGTCTCAATCAGGCAGGTCCTACTCTAAACCTACCTATGCCATTGGGCATCTACATACAGGAGAGCAGACCCTGCACATATAGTGTGCTGCTCCTAGTTACCTCTGTGTGCACCAAGCCACCGATGAGGTGCCACTCCTTCAAGAGTATACTACAAACTAATCGAAAATCACAGAAAAAGATACAAAACATCCTGCACGATGTGAATGAATATGTGCATGAGATTTTATCATATCAGAATGAGGGCTTGGTCCATATATAATGTTTGCATTTATTGTGTTAGTGCATTATCTTCTGTGATTTTTATTTTATAAATGTAGCCACGCACATCCGCATATTCATTTATTACATGCAGGATGTTTTTTTTTTATCTTTTTCTGTGATTTTTGAACATTACTTACGACATCTTGATGCAGACAGTTTCACTCATTTCTTTTTAAATCTTCTTTAACAAGGGCAAAATTACCATGAAATGAAACACCGTAACTTTTTATGATCTGAAGACCAAGTTCTCGTACTGAATCGATACAACTGATCCTTCTGTGTAAGTTTCATAAATCTAAATTGACATTAATTCAAAAAAAAAAAAACTGAAAAAACGGGAGAGAGAATTATTGTAGAGGAGAAAGTGATTAGTCAGGGGCGACACAACAGATGCGGAGAACGAAGATTGTTCAAGTAAAGTTTATTGTAACAAAACAAACAGTAAATTCCTCCACAAAGAACCTCGGAGCAGCCTCTCCCCATATGGCGCCATTATTCCCACCGAACTCATTATCTAAACTTCAGCACAAGTGACATATACAAGAAAATAAACAGAATTACAATTGAGGAAAATAGATGGAAAATGTGTCTGTAGGTTCTCCTCAAGACAGTCGCCTCTCCATATCTCCTGTTAGGGTACCTGACTGTTAGACATGGGGTCCTGCTATTGAAGAGCCCCCTGAGCCTAAAGCTGCTAACAAGAAGTGACTATCGCTTTGGAGGACTCAGGTTAAGGCCTCATGCACACGACCGTTGTTTGATTCTGTGTCCGTTGCTCCGTTTTTCGTGATTTTCTGCGGACCCATTGGTTTTCAATGGGTCCGTGGAAACCTCGGCAAATGCACCGTTTGTCCTCCGCGTCCGTGGTCCGTGATTCCAGTCCGTCAAAAAAATATAACCTGTCCTATTCTTGTCCGTGAAAAACGGTTCACGGACCCATTCAAGTCAATGGGTCCGTGAAAAATGCGGATGGCCATCCGTGTGTCATCCGCGTTCCGTGTCCGTTTTTTTTGCGGATCCCTTGGCAGGCACTTGGGAAACATTGTCAGCCTGTCTTTTGGTAAAATCTTTTGGGTCATGTCCGCTAAAAAAAACGGAAGACACACGGAAACACAACGGAAGGCAAAAACGGACACGGATCACTGAACAACGGAACCCCTTTTTGCGGACAGTATAAAAAAACGGTCGTGTGCATGAGGCCTTATCCATGTATTATCTGGACAATTTACTTCCATGGCCACGTGTAATGCTGCATTTTCCCTCTAGTGGCCGCTGCAGGAACATGAGCAGTCAACAGCAAGTTTCCCCAGCAAAATCAACTTCTTGCTGGGATCCTCGGGGGCTGAACTCAGGTGTACCAACAGTCTTGAACTTGCCAGGATTGTACTAGCTTTTCAGAGACAATCCCAGCAAATTTGGCTTGTCCCAGCCTGAAAATGGGGTTTGCCTTGGCAGCAGCTGCCTGGCCTTGGTTGCTAATGTTCCTATAATATATTATAGGGTCTATTCTCATCTAACACAAAGTCTTCCTGATTTACAGTTTCATTTGTTCACAAAGGCAAATAGATCAAGAAGATCAAGTTCTCTGCTTGCTGTCAGTGAATGTGAAATTTTTTTCCTGATCCAGAGGCTTAAAAACCTACACAACACCTAATGCTTTTCACAGCTGAGGTTTTGTTGCTATCGAGACCAGATAATGTGAGTATTACCTAGACTGAATACAATTGTAGAAAACTTTCATCTGGGAAAAATTTCAGGTCAGGATTAGATATCAGTTTCTGGCTTTCTGAACAGCAAGCAGAGATATTAAAGACAATTAAGAGCTGAAACCCGTAGGGGAGAATTTATTAAATAATTAAAACCAGTCTCCTGGACCATTAAATATGTGCGCTAAAATTTGCAACTTTTGATACTTTTTAAAAGTGGTGAAAAAATTGGGTATTTCTACCACCAGTTTTACACATTTAATATAATTTGCAGCAATAATTGGTGGAAATTATAGTGCAAATCTACACCTGCTCATATCAGCTTTCAATTTCAATTTCTGGCACATGTGCAGTATCCCAGACCTGGGTATTGTTAATGTTTCATGTCTCTGCTGTGCACTCTAGTGTGTGAGTTATGGTTGGTAATGGTTGGCCAGAACAGGGCTTACCACCCAGTTCCTCCCCTCTTGGTAGGAGTGGGCTGGTCCTGCTTCATGCCAGGAGGGGGAGTTCCAATCCAGACAAAAAGGGAAGCACATACCAGAGCTCCTACTCTAAGAGACCATAACCAGTTCTCTTGAGAGACCTTCACTCAAAAAAGAGTGACAGAGTAAAGAAAACTTCTTTCAAAGAACTTCAGTGTGCCTAGACAGCAGAGTAATCAGCAAAACCACAGCTTTACAGACCCTGCTGCGGGTGAGAGACTAAGGCTCAGACACCCATCACCTAGACCTCTTCCAGGCCAGTATACCACTGTGGACACCTATATCCACCAGTACCTGTAAGTGCAATTTGATTGCCACCTAACCAGTAATAATACCTCATTACCGGGTGACCAAAACTACACTTTGTACTTACTACTGCTTGATGTTTCAAAAATTATATTTTACACTAAGTAAAAATAAATTTTTATACTTTTACTTTTGGCCTGATTCTCCAAACCCCCTTTCCGCTGCACCGTTCACCAGGAAGCAAGAGCCTGAGGGAGTAAACTATGACACAACATCTCATCAGGGCCACTACCACTCCCATCCTCCACATTGGCTTCTCAGGTGCTCGCTGTACATGTAGAAGCAAAGGGGCATGCAGCTCTTCATACAATTGATGGATTAACAATAACATTTAGTAAACTTTCCCAAAGTCTATTAGAAAGTTGCTGAACTTTTCATTATACGGCAGTTAAGCTTTATTTAAGCCCAAAATCTGGAGCCGCTACAGCATCGGATGCAGTTATTACTCGAGAATTGGAGTCATTATAAGCCTGAGTTGTTTTAAGTCAGAAGTCACAGTAACCGGCAGCAAATATGTAAATAATCTCATCCCGACAGATGCACCAGAAATGAATGGAAATACAGGCGGCGTAAATAGCAGACACTTAACTTTCAGCGCCCTTCACTTAACAGATGGGACATATGGCAAATTCAATTCCTTTTTCTCAAACAACATATTTATGTCCTTCATTAACAAAATTTTTGACTTGATCAACAAAGCTGGGAGCAATAATGGCTGCCTGTGGCTTAACGATACTGCTGCGGTTCAAAATATAGTAAATAATCCAATAAGACCTTTAATGATAGGATCTTCATTAAGGAAACTTCCCCAAAGGGATCGTCAGCCCAGTAAAAGCCAATCCACTGAATTCACAAATAAAATTCTGGTCACTCCTTTCATATACAAATTTAACAAGCAATATAATAAGAGCAAAGAAGAGAAAAAAATCACCTACATATACACACATACAGTATATATATCAACTAACATTTTCTAAATTCCATCATATTCCGAGCATGCCAGGTGATCAGAATTTTCCCCAAAATAGCTTCATTGACTCTAGAAATGTGAGAAAAGTATTTCAACTTTAAAGGCTATGTACATCTTTGGAGACAATCTTGTTTATGATTGCATTTTACTCATTTTTAGCTAAAAATCATATTTTCAATTGGCCCTTATTAAAAATATTGAGCCTTTCTGTCACAAAGGGTTAACTGTTTTTCTAGCTGTGTGACTGGTACTTTCACCTTGTGCCTAATAAAACCTTATCTGTAAACTACTGAGAGGTCATAAACACTTATTTAACCCGCACGGTTATCAGTAAGATAAGAACTGAGCTGTAATGAGTGTTTAGAATGTCAGAGAGCAGAGATAAGGAGTCCGTCTGCTCCCCAGATGACGGAAAAGACAGGAAATCCTCAAGCAGCTAGAAGAGCATGTGTACATAGCCAGACATCTTCATTGTACTCTTACCTGGCCATGTAATCCCGCACATGTGCCATAAATTCTGTAAATGGCGCATACGCAGCATATCTTTAGGTTTCCCGGCTGTCGAGGTGGGCCTCCCTCAGTGTGGAGGACCATGATTCGAATGGGCACTGTGTAATGCTTAAAGGGATTTTCTAGGGGAGGAAATTTCTTTTAAAAAGGGTCTGAAAGGGTTAAAAAATATTGTATTACCCTTACTGATCCCCCACCGTTGCTAATGACGTTCCAGTCTCTACTACTTTCTGCTTACTGGTTCCTGCTCAACACACAGGAAATGCCCGCTCAGACAATCAGTGTCCACAGCAGTGACCAGGCTCAGCCAGTGATTGGTTGATTTGGCATTTCCTGTGTTTCAAGCTGGGACCAGGAAGTGAGCAGCCTGGAACAGAGCAGCATTGGAACGCCTGTGGCGGGTGATTGGTGAGCTTGAGTAATAACCCCTTCTGGCTCTTTTTAAAACAAGTTTTCTCCTCCCCAGGTAACCCCACTGTATTGGTTCTGCTGGGAAATTGAACACTTACTGCCATGGCTCGCCACAAATTACAGCTGCACAGCCATGTTACTGCAGAGGCCCTGCTACCTTCATGACAATCGGGTAGAAAATAGGGGCGGCCTGGGAACTTAAGGTGGCCCTGGAAGAAATACTAAAAGTGGCCCTGTTTTGCAGTCGGCTCCAAATTTATGGAAAAAAGGGCCAGTAATACCATATTGTGGTACATTATACCACCCCAACAGGGCAAAATACCACAGTCCATCATAAAATACAGCCAACAGCACAAAATACATCCCCAAAAACTTCCACTAGCTGGCTGTGAGGAGGGCCCAGGGCTGTGAGGGCATCAACCCACCAGAAAATTTCCCTGTAAGGTCTATGGCCAATTTGACCCTGGGTAGAAGGCTGTTTCTATGGTTGTCCTGCAGTGAACAGAGGACTTCAGAGACCTGGTTGTGGGGAGAGTGACTGAGCATGTATGTTTGGCCTCATGCACACGACCGTTGTTTGATTCCGTGTCTGTTGCTCCGTTTTTCATGATTTTCTGCGGACCCATTGGTTTTCAATGGGTCCGTGGAAAACTCGGAAAATGCACCGTTTGTCCTCCGCGTCCATGGTCCGTGATTCCAGTCCGTCAAAAAAATATAACCTGTCCTATTCTTGTCCGTGAAAAACGGTTCACAGACCCATTCAAGTCAATGAGACCGTGAAAAAATGCGGATGGCCATCCGTGTGTCATCCGTGTTCCGCGTCCGTTTTTTTTGCGGATTCCTTAGGCAGGCACTTGGCAAAAATTGTCAGCCTGTCTTTTGGTAAAATCTTTTGGGTCATGTCCGCTAAAAAAAACGGAAGACACACGGAAACACAACGGAAGGCAAAAACGGACACGGATCACTAAACAACGGAACCCCTTTTTGCGGACAGCATAAAAAATCGGTCGTGTGCATGAGGCCTTAGTAAGAGGGTCAGAAACTGATGGGATGGACCGATGACCTCTAAATGGTTCCCCACTGGAGGATGGCACAGTGAAACGGACATGGTAAGGCTTCTCTTGAACAATGATTTATGCAAATTGAGGCAACAACCATATGGTTACAGTCTCTCGTAGAGGGCACAAACTTAATGGTTACATACGATATTGTGGCCCACAGAATTGTGAGGCACAGGGCTTGGTGGTTACTAATAGCAATGGAAATGTCTCTAGGTGCATTTTTCTAAATAACTCGACTAGCTGATGTCACTGGTAATGGCACACTATTAATAAGCCACAGGTGGTTGGCACAGGTAGCAGAACACTCAATACTCGACAGGTGGTTGGCACTCAGCAGGACACTCTCTGTACAACACATGCAAGGTACTGAGAGTGTGTCCTGTCTGCAGCAGCTAATAGCCATTAAAGGATGGAACTGAGCATGTGGTTCCTTCTTGGTGAGCAGGGCAAAACATTTAGAGAAAGAGCAAACAGCAGGTGGCGCTATACAGATAGATTTCATTGAATAATTTAGTGGCTATACTAATTTTTAATTACATGCAATTGCAAAAGTATTCAGATCCAGGTGCTGGTTTAACTGTAGAGTATTATTTGTGGGACAAGTGTTTTTTTTCCCAAAAAACCGGCACCACTTTTCTGCATTGGCTGTATCTGGTATGGGAATTCAGGTCCATTCAGTTGTATACTGCGCACACAGGTGCCATCTTGTCTCAATGACAAGTGTAGCGCTGTTCCTTTAAAAACAAAACAAAATTTTTTTTTTCCAGACTTTGACAGCCCCCGAGGGGTTTTCTTATCAAGGCAGCCCTCCTCTATGTTCCCTATTATAGAGAGCGGACTTAACACGTCCATCTATTACATGGTCATCTGAGCAGCTTCCTCCAGTGATCACGGCTGATCAGTAGGGTTCGCAGAATTTGGACCCATGTCAATCCACTGGTCACAGAAGCAACTTCATTACAAGAAGGGGTTGAATGTCTATTTTTCTCAATTTTCCTGGAGCCAACTTTCCATAGCGTCTTCGAAGTGAAGTTTCAAAAGTTATCATCTTCCTGTGACATTAAATATAAATGGAGCAGCTAAAAGTTCTCAGCGCTGAAGGATGCGTATCCCGACTCCTCATATAACTGAGAGGAAAAAAATGTCAGTCCTTTTGAAGCGAAAAAACCACAAAATGTTCCATCACTCACAACGTTGTCAGAAGGAACAAGAACGGATCACGAGTTCCTGAAATAGAAACGTACATGACAAAAATAATTGCTGCCACCTCTGTAATTGAATTCTTTCTGAGCTTGTGATCAGCGGATGCTTTTTTTTTTTTTCTGTTTTAACATGATAATTTGGGCTAAACTGACCGGAGATTTCCGAAAACCATTTAATACAGCTAAACGTAATGCATCTTATTAGAGTTATCAGACTGGAAAATAAATACCTCACGCTACATTTACTCCGTTATTAAGTTCTTCGGGGAGTATTGCTTGTACATTATCTCTCTTTAACTGTAGGTGTCTGCCAGCAGCCGCTTGGAGGACTCGGCCACAGAGTAAATATCTGTCCATTTATGATTTATTTTCTAAAATTCTGTACTGATTGTAACTTATATATCCTTAAAGCATTCATAACTTCATTTTCCTGCTCTAAATCTCCTGCATAGAAAGAGTTAAAAATATGAAATGATGAGACTATCTGCAGCCACCACTAGAGGGAGCTTAGGAGCTTACTGCATACAGTTCATACATAATACATTGAACTATATGATACTATAGTAGGCTCCTAAGCTCCCCCTACTGGTAGCTGCAGGTAGTCAGAATTGTATCATTAAAATCTGTTTCATGTGGAGCTGAATGAGATTTTGACTTTCATTCATTTCAATTTTAGGTTTGTGTTGATTTGTTTCATAACAGGTTTGTTATGGTCATGTACAGGAACTAAACATGGGGTGTGGGTTCTAAGAGATCCCCTGGTCCTTCCTCATGGACTGGCAGTAGTAGGGCTGATGTAGTACTAGCATTGTCAGGAATGGAGCTAAAGGTCATCACCAGGTCAGGATGGGACAGGCCATAGGAAGAGATGAGAGCATAGTCAGGAACTGCCTGACCCTGTCAATCAGTGGTGGGGGAGCAACATAAAGGGCAGTGGGAGGAGCCTGTGGGAGCAATGAGGTGCAATGGCACCACCCTTGTTGCTCCAAGGGGCTCATTTGCATATTATAAAACATCAATTCTCTCAAGAATGCAGGCACCTAGGAGGATGGGACTTAGACCATGATGTTCAACTGTCAAGCGCACATGTCTCACATATCTGGTGACAGAACCCTTTTAAGTGCTGATTAAATGGGGGTCCATAAGACTATTACCCAAAGAGCCACACAGACCTGGAGCCAAGCTTCCATCTACTATGATGTAGATCCCGATATGGTAGGTGCAAACAGTTTAAGTAGATGGACAACATAGAGATATCATTGAATGAATTAGAGGCTGTATCAGACTGTATACAGTGAGCTCCCCCTAGTGGTGACTGCAGGAAGCAGCCATTTATATATGTATAGCTGTGTGATATAGTAGCAAATGAGCTTTGTTGGAGTTCTGCTTTAAACATCACCCCGCAGTATACTGTGGTGACTAAAGACAAGACTATAGCAGACTAATAAATCATTTACCTCTACAGCTTGTAGTTATTCTAACCCCTCATGAAGAACATTTGATGATCAGCAATTCAGCGCGTGCGAGATTACATGTACTCTCATTTTACTCTCCGAGGACTCATCAGAGCAAATCACTTTCCCCTCTCTTGTAAAATAGACAGCAGCCTGTCAGACTCCGCCAGATGTATTGCTCTCATCACCGTGCCGGTCCTGAGCGGCATTAGTATTCCTGCCGCTGATGAGGGACATATTCCATTTCTAAGGAGCTTTTTATATGCATTCAATAGACTGGTTACAGCTTTATACAACATTATTCTCTTATCCTTCTCACATGTCGACAAGCTTCTGTGTCCTGGATGCGGAATCGAAGGACGGTTCTAAGGTACCACTCGGAACCGAACCCGAGTTCTGGAAATGGCTTTTTATAAATCAATTTCTGAAGTTATTATGCAAAGTCTCGTGAGACTTCGCGAAGTAATAACTTCGGCTCATCGGAGCCAATACATTTTAATACTATATGGAGCACTCGCTCCGTACAGTATTGAAACAAAGTTTTATGCGAATTGACTTTGCGTGTTTCATCCGAAGTCGATTCGCTCATCCCTAGTGGTGATGCCCATAATGCTTAATTTTTATGTTTACTTTATTTTTATTTGGGGGAGGGGGGGGGTTGATTTAAAATAAGAATTTTTTTTTTTTTTTTTTTCAAAACCTTTTTTTTTACTTTTTTTAAGTTACCCTAGGTCATTAGATTGCCCATTGTGTTCTGTGATGGCTATAAATCTATCACAGAATACACTGTTTACTATATACCAGTGATGGCTAACCTCCGGTACTCCAGCTGTGGTGAAACTACGACTCCCAGCATGCTCCATTTATTTCTATAGAGTTCTGAGAGCAGCCAAGCAAGAGGGGCATTTTGGGAGTTGTAGTTTTACCACAGCTGGAGTGCCAAGGCTGGCCATCACTGCTATATACCAATACAGTGCTGCCACCTACTGGCCTGTATTGGTATATACCAGTGATGGGTATCGAGCCTTCTTGAGGCTCTGAGCCATCTCTGGGATATTACAGCTTCGCTGGTCTCAGCTGGGAAACACTATTACGGGCACGGGAGTGCGCGGCTTCCTTGTCTGCAAATTTCGGATGCCGTGGGCACATTTGACCACCGCATCTGAGGGGTTAAATGTATGCGATAAGCCTTATGGCTGATCGCATACATCCACCCCAGGCCTCTGCTATTTGAAACAGCAGAAACCTGGTGGCTATGGCACCCGCTGCACAGGCGAGGGGGCGCCATTTTTAAAGTGCCGACTTCTGCTATCCATGTATGGCTGAGGTCGCGAAGTGGCTAAGTACTAAGATTTAAGTTAAAGCGACCTTCTAGTTACCAGAAAAAAATCACACTAACTGAGGAATAAAGAGAACACTTACAGGATGACCTTATTTTCATTGTTTTGGCGGCAGATCGGCCAATTCCCAGTCCAAGATACTTCCTGCTTGTCCAGACCTGCTCTTGTATTGGCCAGCACTGCTCATGTGAACAATGCTGGCCAATTGGAGGGCAGCAGGAAGTGTCCTGGCCTCTGAAAGGCAGTGTATGGAGCTCTGCGGCCATCTTGGATGGCAGAAGAAGAACCTGGAAACTGAAAGAACGGCAGCTGAAAATATGAAAAGGAGCGCACAATATAAATGTTCTGTTCGTTCCCCAGTTGTTAATGTCAATGAGAATGTGAATCGGAGGGTCACTTTATTTATTGCTTTGCTGTCGTTCCTTTCACATTGGGCCGCCAGGGTCAAAATTTGATGGAACCACAAAGCTAACTTAGTGCTGAGATCACTTTATCCTGCGGATCGGCAGGAATCCTGGCTTTCAGATCACCACGATCAATAAGGGATCATACACAAAAGATGCTGAAGCGCTCTGCCAGTGCATTGAATATATAGTTTAATTTAAATTGCATTACTGCTTTTGATTTACTTATATTTTTACATTACTGGTAGAGTTGCCCTTTAATGTGGACTCTCCTAACCTATTTTCACTATGACCACCAATCCGTCTGGTTTGTTTCCATCCTGTAGGTAGCACTTCCTGTTGTTGTATCCAACCAAACCCATGATGCACTGCTCCTTCTTCTGCCACAGCTCCAGCACTGCCCTCTGAACCTAGTTTATGGCTCCTCCCACCCAGTTACACAGACACGCCCCTATCACAGCCCCGCCCATGGACATAACATCACAGGAAATAAGAAATAGCAGCATGGACATGGTCATGTGACCACAGCCCAGAATGGGAGATAGGCGCAATAAAGGTAAAAGAAATACCGTACATTACAAAATTACTGCGACCTTTATAACGGTTTATTTTATAAGATGTTGATGCAAACCGGAATTACAAGTCAGCGTGATGAAAAAATACAGAGAGGTGTTTTCTTCTCAGCCTCGATTCCTGATTCTACTGAGAGACCAGGTATAATATGTCATCCAGAAATGTGTTCTTCCCAAGCACAGGAGCTGGCGAGACGAGAGGATGACTTTTATTTACTACATCAGCGTCGTCCCCCGGGAGAAGTCATGTACTGTACATCTAGAGAGCAAGACGCAAGGAATAACAACAGCCTCGTCTATTTACTGCCCCTTCTTACAATCCGCGTCTATTTACTGGAATCTTTACATATTTTTTCTCTTAAAGAGGACCTTTCACCGCTCCTGACAGGCCTGTTTTAATAGCTTCATGCATTCCCCATGTAATAACCATACTGGAGCCTCTATTCTTATTGCTCTATGTTGTTCCGTTCCTTTATAATTTCTACTAGAAGTTCTGAATGAATTGCTAGCAGTCTGCAGTAGGAGTGGTAACCAGTTGGGGGTGTGTCCCTGCGCAGACTCACTCTATCCAATCAGTGCTGCCATTTTCAGACTGTGCAGGGACCCCCCTCCCAATCGGTTACCACCCCTCTGTACCCTTACTGCAGACTGCTAGCAATTGATTCAGAACTTCTAGTACAAATAATAAAGGATAGATGCTCCAAAATTGTTATTACCTGGGGAATGCATGAAGCTATTAAAACAGACATATCAGGGGTGGTGAAAGGTCCTCTTTAATGACCTCCTCTTTATTGATCAGGATGGAAATATCCTAATTTAGCTAATTTTGTTCATTTGGTTCAGCTGATCCATTGTGAGTTTTTCTCTATATAATGTCCTCAGTACACTGATGGGCAGTGGCGTAGCGTTGGTTGTCGTCACCCGGGGCAAGCCAAGTATTGCGTCCTCATTTCCCAACATCTTCTCCTTCCTTCCCTCAACACTGTTATCCTGCTGCTACCCCCAATACTGTGCTAGTGCCATACAGATAGTCCCCCATAATAATGCACTCCCAAACTGTCCTCAATGGTAATAGTGCTCCATACAGTACCCCTAATAGCAACCCCATTAGTAGTAAAGCCCTCCATATTGTGCTCAATAATAATGCGCCCATAGCACTCCCAATATTAATAATGCCCTCATAGGGCCCCTAGTAAAAATAATGCATCCTATAGTGCCCCCAGCAGTAACAAGGCCCCTCTATAAGGCACCCCTATAAGAGCCCACAGTAGTAATAAAGTCCCCTATAGTGTCTACCCTAGTTATAATACCTCCTACAGTGGTCTAAGTATTTATAAAGACCTCTGTAGTAGCCCCAGTATTTATAAAAGCCCGCTGCAGTGCCCCGTGTAGTTATAATCACCCTCTGTAGTGTATCCTGTAATATAAAGCCCCCGTAAGGCCCATATGTATAATGCCCCTTTGTATTATTAGTATATATAATGGCCCACCTGAATTATTACAATATATAATAACCCCATCTGAATTATTAGAATATATATTGGCCCCTTCTGTATTATTAGTATTAGTATATATAATGTCCCTCTCTGTATTATTAGTATATATAATGCCCGCTCTGTATTATTAGTATATATAATGCCCGCTCTGTATTATTAGTATATATAATGCCCGCTCTGTATTATTAGTATATATAATGACCCCTCTGTATTATTAGTGTATATATAATGGTCCCCTCTATATTATTAATATATAATGGCCCTTTCTGTATTATTAGAATATGTAATGCCCCCCCCCCCCTGGCATTATTAGGATATATAATGCCCCCTCTGTATTATTGATATATATAATGCCCACTCTGTATTATAAGTATATATAATGCCCCCCTCTGTATTATCAGTATATATAATGGCCCTGTCTTTATTATTAGTATATATATTGCCCCATTCTGTATTAATATATATATAATGGTCCCCTTTGTATTATTAGTATATATAATGCACACTAATCTTGGTTTTAGTACAAGAGCTACAGACTAGGCTTAGTTCTGGTACCATATCTACACACTAGGCTTGGATCTGATACCATTCCAAACACAAGGCATGGTTTTGGTACCATAGCTACAAACTACAGTAGGTTTAGCTTTGGTACTATATCTGCACACTAGGCTTAGTTCTGGTACCGTATCTACATACTATACTTTGTGCCGGTACTATATGTACACAGTAGGCTTAGATTGCCACTCCATTTGAACGGGCAACATGATGGGTGTGACCCACAGCAGTCATACAATTATTAACGTATTCTGTGACAAACCTCTTTTAAGGTTTTTTTTTCCAGTATCAGCAAATACATGTTATTCTTTATATAATGAAAAGTTGGACAATTTTCCATGATATTTTCTGTATTAGTTCATGATTTTCAAAATCTCTGCTTGCTGTGTTAAATAAACAATTATCTTTGTTTACTTCCTGTGGATAATAATGTGTCCTCGTTATGTGCTGGACACAGGTACCACACAGGTACCTGGCTTTTCATAGGATAACCATATTGTAACTAGCTGTGCGCTTGTGTGCCTATCATGCGACCAGGACAGATGCCTACACCTACAGTGGATATAAAAAGTCTACACACCCCTGTTAAAATGTCAGGTTTCTGTGCTGTAAAAAATGTAACAAAGATAAATCATTTCAGAACTTTTTCCAACTTTAATGTGACCTATAAACTGTACATTTCAATTGAAAAACAAACTGATATCTTTTAGGTAGAGGGAAGAAAAAATATTAAAATAAAATAAAATCGTTGCATAAGTGTGCACATCCCTAAACTAATACTTTGTTGAAGCACCTTTTGATTTTATTACATCACTCAGTCTTTTTGGGTAGGAGTCTATCAGATTTGCCCACTCTTCTTTGCAAAAACACTCCAAATCTGTCAGATTGCGAGGGCGTCTCCTGTGCACAGGCCTCTTCAGATCACCCCACAGATTTTCAATCGGATTCAGGTCTGGGCTCTGGCTGGGCCATTCCAAATCTTTAATCTTCTTCTGGTGAAGCCATTCCTTTGTTGATTTGGATGTATGCTTTGGGTCGTTGTCCTACTGAAAGATGAAGTTCCTCTTCATGTTCAGCTTTCTAGCAGAAGCCTGAATGTTTTGGGCCAATATTGACTGGTATTGGGAACTGTTCATAATTCCCTCTATCTTAACTAAGGCCCCAGTTCCAGCTGAAGAAGACCAGCCCCGCAGCCTGATGCTGCCCCCACCATGCTTCACTGTGGGGAGGGGGTTCTTCTGGTGATGTGCAGTGTTGTTTTTGCGCCAGACATATCTTTTGGAATTATGGCCAAAAAGTTCCTCCTTGGTTTCATCAGACCATAACACCATTTCCCACATGCCAAAATGAAAGAAAATAAAATAAAAAAATACACATCATGGGTGTCACAATGTGTGAAAACGACCATACTATAAAAATATATAAAAAAAATTCCCCATACGGTAAACCGAACGAAAAAAGCGTCCAAATGGGCGATTTGCCATTTTTGGATGCTTCATTTCCTCAAAAAAAATTAAATAAAAGATGATCAAAAAGTCATACACACACCAGAATGGTATCAATAAAAAGATCAGATTGAAACAGTTATAGGGGTCAAAATATGGCGACAAAAAAGTAAAACTGATTTTTTCCCACTTTTGAATTTTTTTTTCACTATCAAAACGCAAGAAAACCTATACATATAGGGTATTGCCGGATTCGTACTGGCCTGTAGAATAAAACCAACTGGTCACTTTTATCGCACATCAAACTTGGAATTTAAAAACCCACATAACTGTGGTAGAATTTCCTTTTTTTTTGCAATTTCAACCCATTTGGATTTTTTTTCCCGCTTCCCACTACATCATATGCATGACTTGCTATCAGTTTGCAGTGAAGGTCCATCTAGCAGTCTGGCCCTAGAAAATAAATGCAGCCAGTGGAAGGGACACACCCTCTACTGGTAACACCCATGAGGAACTACATTGCAAATTTGCAACCTGTTACTAATTCGTTCTTGACTTCCAGCAGGAAAAACAGGCATAGCACAACATAGATTTAGGCCTCATGAACACGAATCGTTGTTTGATTCCGTATCCGTTGTGCCTTTTTTCGTGATTTTCTGCGGACCCATTAGTTTTCAATGGGTCCGTGGAAAACTCAGCAAATGCACCGTTTGTCCTCCGCCATTTGATTCCAGTCCGTCAATAAAATATAACCTGTCCTATTCTTGTCCACGAAAAACGGTTCGCTGACCCATTCAAGTCAATGGGACCGTGCAAAAATGCGGATGGCCATCCGTGTGTCATCCGTGTTCCGCGTCCGCGTTTTTTTGCGGATCCCTTGGCAGGCACTTGGCAAAAATTGTCAGCCTGTCTTTTGGTAAAAACTTTTGTGTCATGTCCGCAAAAAAAACGGAAGACACACGGAAACACAACAGAAGCAAAAACGGACATGAATCACGGAACAACGGAACCCAGTTTGCGGACCGCAAAAAACAACTGTCGTGTGCATGTAGCCTTATAAGAATAGATGCTCTAGAATTGGTATTACATGGGGAGTACAAGTAGTTACGTAATTAGACATGTCAGGAGAGGCGACCGGTCCTCTTTGAACCCTTTCCAATATCACCAGGGATGACAATTGGTGGAATAAAGGAACCAACCTTCTGCTATTCATGGCATGGCATATTGATAGGGCCACCACAAGGACTAGGCATTGAGGAAATAGTAGCGTAGCTGTGCAGCAAGGGGTTAAGCAACTACGCTAAATCCTTGTTGATTGCGTTCCCTTGGCCATTGGTGAAGCTCATAAATATAACTGCCTTGCCTTTGATCTGGCTTCTAGAAGCAAGTTTCCTTAGGCTTGAGGTCACTGAATAGTAATGGGAGGTTTTCTTTTATAGTAGATGAATGTGTCGTGCCAATTACGAAGCACTTCAGTAATACTCGAGGTGCGGCATTATCCGTTCCTTAGAGAACATCTCGTACTCCAGCTCTCGTTCCTTGTGATTACCTTCCTCCACATCTTTCTGGCTCAGTTAATAGTGTGACACGAGGAGGGTGCTGTTCTGTATAGTAGATTGATCTACAAATTTCTAGGAAATTACAGTGTTGCGATACTGTGTTTATATCCGCGAGCTCTGCCGTCGCAGACTTTTATTTACCTGCTGTATTATTTTATGTCTCTGGTAAATTTGCTTTACTATTTTTTGTTCCTGTAAGACATTTTCATTGTGTTTTTTTCCCCAGTAGAATATTGTGAAAGTTTTGTATCTGCTTCAAAGGTAGTAACTTCAAAATAGAGCCTCTCGAAAGAATGAACTTGTCTCCTCGCTCCTGTTTCCATAGTAGTAACATTCAGGGGAGTAACAAATTCGCCTTTCAAATGTAGCCCATAAATTTCCATATCTCGGACACAGAGTTGCAAGTGGAGAATTGGAACTTACAACTACGAGTGACTCCACCAATGAAAAGACAGTATGTTGCCATGGTAAAGCTGGGAAGGCTTTCTAGGAGAACCAGGAACTGAATGGGGGCAGTTTCTTAAATGGATCATACCTGTCACAAACTTACCTGTCTGGGCTCCAGCAGCACAATCTCCGGATTTGGTGCTGACCACGCTGGGAGAGACGCACTGCTGTGCTACGCAATGCAATGCTCTGCTTCTCCCCACAGCAGGCATGTGCTGGAGGAGACTAGCAGTGATCTGATTGCTCAGCTGCTCTATTCTTATGTGCTAGTGTTTCTGACTAATGGAGCACCGATTTATTGACCTATACGGTATACTGATACTGGAACTCTATTTAAACCCCTTCCTGGCCATACATTAGTGCCAGTGATAGTCTCTCACTCACTAGCTGTGTTCCGGTTTCCTGTGCTTTTTGGATTGCTTGTTCCTCTGACCCTGGCTTGTCTTCTGACCACGCTCTGTCTCTTGTTTGGTACTGCATAGCCTGTCTGGTTCTGACCCATTTACATACAACCCTGTTTTAGTCTCGTTTTGTCTCTGATGTTTGTCTGTCTCTGCACTTAAGTAGTGTAGGGACTGTTGACCAGTTGTAGTCTTGCTACCGAGGGTGTGTACTGCAAGTAGGTAGGGGAAGTGGGCTAGGTTCTAGGTCAGGACTCACTGTCCACGTACAGACATTACAATACCATCAGGACAATTCCTGCCCTATATGGGCATATGAAGATCTTAAAGGGGAGTCTCCAACTTAGAACCCTCTCTATGTGCCATAATTCTGGCAGAATGAGGACACCCAAGCAGTATACACTGTTTGGGAAAAGTGTTAATGCCTTCTTTTAAAAAAGGGCTTATTCTTGTGAGACAGCACCTTTAAATGCATGGTAATGATTAGAAAGATTCCTATATATTCTCTCATTATGATTGGTTTATTACACAATTTTCACACTTTTGACCTATGGACATCAAACATGAATTCTAAAATAAGAAAAAGTGCAAGTCCATACACTATGTAAGTTAAGAAACTGCTAACATTTTCTAAAGAAAAAGAAACAATACATAAAGTTTATGTTTATGGCTAAAGGTCTAACCTAAGAAGAGACAAAGACACTCTTAAAGGTCACATAGGTGTAGAGATGATGAGAAAGGTCCCTGTATCCTGCTTGTGCTCAATGAAGAATGTAGAGAGAAGTGATGACAGAGCATGCGGTGATTCGTTAGAGGGGTGAAAACATGAAGAAAAGTTCCTGCACTCTGCTTTAGATTACTGGTGGAGGTACAGGGTAATAGATGATAGTTACAGGTAATGATTAGTAAGAGGGGTAATAGCATGAAGAAAAGTACTTGCATCCTGCTTGTGGTCACTGGAGGAGTTACATGGAATAGATGACAGTAACAGGTTGTGATTAGTAAGAGGGGTAATAGCATGATGAAAAGTCCATGTACCCTGCTTGGGGTCACTGGAGGAGGTACAGGGAAATAGATGATAGTAACAGGTTGTGAATATTTAGAGGTATGATAACATGAAGAAACATAATTGCATCCTGCTTGGGGGTCACTGGAGGAGTTACATGGAAAAGATAACAGTAATAGGCAGTGATTAGGAAGAAAAGTTCCATGCACCCTGACTGGGGCCACGGAAGGAGGTACGGGGAAAAAGATGACAGTAACAGGTTGTGATTATTTAGAGGGGTGATAGCATGAAGAAAAGTTCCATGCACCCTGCTTGGTATCACTGGAGGAGATACAGGGAAAGAGATGAAAGTAACAGGCGGTGATTAGTAAGAGGGGTGTGTAGCAGACTGGACCCTGTACCAGAGTCTGCCCCAGTTTCCTGGAAGGGACTGCTTGCTCGCCTCCTGCCCTGCGACTATGGCCCCATGTATGCTTGTCCTGTTTGAGCGGTGATGCCCCAGATAGCTCGGCTATGGAGCCCATTCGTATAATGAAAGACTATGGGAAAGACTTTAGCTCCATGGCAATTGAACTGGACATGTGTGGTCTGAGCGCCATTCAATAATGTGCGCTCAGACCTAAGCTATCTGGGGATATGTTACATGTCTGTGTACTGTAAAGGGTGGAACATTGTGTATTGAATAGTGATGTCTGTCCTATTGTCCCCACATGTGTATTGGCGATTTCCCTTTGTCCTGAGAGATAATTGAATGACTCCTCAATTGTCTCCAGGACAGAAGACATTGTGATTCGCCTGCCTGTGATGATTACATTACCCATGTAGGGGATTGTATCACAGGCAGAGGGAGGATATGCTGGGTGTGGTTGTCTGTATTGTCCCATTGTGTGTGATTGGCTGCTGTATCCCGTGTCGTAGTCTTCCTTCTGGTCCCCTAGGGGAGTGTCCACCAGGTGGGAGACCTGCATAAATACCGGGCCGGTAGCCCTCATTAAAAGAGAGTTCCTGCTTGACCCTCAAAACGAAGTGTCGTCTCGTTATTGGGGGGGATTTGACTGTATGCTGATTGCCAGGAGTGTAAGCTGTTCATATTGCTTTTCCTGTTCGGCTGCTTCCAGGGTTCGTGTGTCTCTGGTTCGGAAGTTGGCGAATTCGTGTGGTTTGCAGTTCGGGAAGTTGGTGATTGCAGTAGCTGCTGGTCTATTCGGAAAAGGGAATATCGCCTAAACGGAGTTGTGTGCGTAACGGTCCGTTACAGGGTGATAGCATGAAGAAAAATTCCATGTACCCTGCTTGGGGCCACGGAAGGAGGTACAGGGAAAGAAATGACAGTAACAGGCGGTGATTAGTAAGAGGGGTGATAGGATGAAGAAAAGTTCCATGTACCCTGCTTGGGGCCACGGAAGGAGGAACGGAGAAAGAAATGACAGTAACAGGCGGTGATTAGTAAGAGGGGTGATAGCATGAAGAAAAGTTCCATGTACCCTGCTTGGGGCCACGGAAGGAGGTAAGGGGAAAAAGATGACAGTAACAGGCGGTGATTAGTAAGAGGGGTGATAGCATGAAGAAAAGTTCCATGCACCCTGCTTGGGGCCACGGAAGGAGGTAAGGGGGAAAAGATGACAGTAACAGGCGGTGATTAGTAAGAGGGGTGATAGCATGAAGAAAAGTTCCATGTACCCTGCTTGGGGCCACGGAAGGAGGTACGGGGAAAGAAATGACAGTAACAGGCGGTGATTAGTAAGAGGGGTGATAGCATGAAGAAAAGTTCCATGCACCCTGCTTGGGGTCACTGGAGGAGGTACAGGGAAGGAGATGAAGTAACAGGCTGTGATTAGTAAGAGGGTGATAGCATGAAGGAAAGTTCTTGCATCCTGCTTGGGATCACTGGAATAAGTACAGGGAAAGAGAAGACAGCAAAAGACTGTGATTATTTAGAGGGGTGATAGCATGAAGAAAAGTTATTTCATGCTTGGGATCACTGGAGGAGGTACAGGGAAAGAGATCGCAGTAACAGGCTGTGGTTAATAAGAGGTGTGATGGGATGAAGGTCAGAGGAGGCTGTATAGAGAAAGAGATTACAATAGTAAGCTGTGATTAGTATGAGAACTGATAGCATGCTCCTTTCAGGCTCAGTATTACACCCGTAGACAATAGGCTTCAAAGCTCCCCCTAGTGGTTGCTATAGGCAGACAGAATTTCATCTTGAAACTATGTTTGAAAGTAAGCAGGGAGTTTGACAGCATTGTAGACCTACTGACTGCAGATAAAGCAAATCCAAATTGCTGGGTACACTTTAACTCCTTCCAAACCCCCTAGAAATGTAAAAATGTGATATGTGTAGCCAAATATGAAGGCATCCCTACACGTTTATGGAGAGTGAAGAAAATGTTCAAGGTTGTGCATATTGTATTAGTTAAGCAGACTAGACATGAGAAATACAGGGAGGATTTTCAGGCTTTGTGGGGCAGTTGTCACCATCATTAGGCGCTACATGCAGAAGTGTAAATCTCCTCTCTATAGTCAGTGGAAATGCTAAGTAATCAATACGGGGATTGTTTCCCTTGAATGTATTCTTCTAGAGCACTAAGCCATACATAAGTCCTGATGGATGGTTGTTACAGGCTTGGCTCTTTTGTAGATTGATTTTTTAGGCTGTTTCTGGATGAAGATTTGTAGAGGATTTGTCGATAGAATATTACTTGTATGGACAGGCTGTGAATTTATTATTTTTCTTCATTGATCTTTTCTTTGTGACTCGTGGAAGGATTGTATCATTCACAGGCAGCTTCTTCTAAGGAATGAATGTAAAGGGAGTTCTGGTTTCAAATAAATAAAGTATAATGATTGTATAAATGAAAGGTTTCTATCTCAGATACTGTATTTTCCTTCATTTCTTTAATATCAATCTGTTTGCTGTCACTGAATGAGGACATCCTTGCTTACGGTATATTCAGAGGCAGTAATCCTGTACAGGGCTGGTCCTGATCTCAGCTGAGAAGTGGATACAATGTATCAAATGTAAACAATGCCCTGTGAGCTCAACACATCAGTAGCAGCAGCGACGATGATAGTTTGCTACAATGCATCAAATTGTAGTCCCGGCTGTTTAGCGAGCATTGCTTACACTGGATACGTTGTCTAGACCGAATCTACTTCTCATCTGAGAGCAGAATAAGCTAAGTACAGGTTTGGCCCCTTTCACATCTGCGTTTTTGCGTTTTGGAGTTCTGTCCTCGGGGCTCTAGGACGGAAAGATACTGATCAGGATTATCCCCATGCATTCTGAATGGAGAGAAATCCGTTCAGGATGCATCAGGATGTCTTCCGTTCAGTATGTGAACGTTTTTTGGACGTTGACAAAACCGTAGCATACTGCAGATTTGACTCCGTCCAAAAATCCGGAAGACATTCCGTAACGCAGGATCCGGAATTAATGCCCATTGAAGTGCATTAATCCGGAACTAAGCTAAACGTTGTTTCGGCGCATCGCCGGATCCGACGTTTAGCTCTGCGCATGCGCAGCAGCAGTTCCGATCGGGGCCCCAGTGTAAGCTGGGGCTCCGATTGGTTACCATGGCAGCCAGGACGCTACTGAAGTCCTGGCTGCCATGGTAAGTACTCCGCAGCACGGAAACACAGAAACACAGAAATACGGAAACACGGAAGGTATACGGAGACACTAAAAAACATAAACTGAAGAATTTTGCGGAAACACGGATCCGCAAAAAAAACAGACCGTGATTCTGGAAAGAAAAATTACTGACGTGTGAATATGGCCTTAATGGGGAACGGCTGACGTGCAGCATCACGACACATACATAAAAAGACACCACACATACTTACGTCCTATATACATTATACACACAAATATATAAGTATTAGGCTACATGCACACGACAGTTGTTTTTTGCGGTCCGCAAAACGGGGTTCCGTTGTTCCGTGATCCGTGTCCGTTTTTGCTTCCGTTGTGTTTCCGTGTGTCTTCCGTTTTTTTTGCGGAAATGCCACAAAAGATTTTACCAAAAGACAGGCTGACAATTTTTGCCAAGTGCCTGCCAAGGGATCCGCAAAAAAAACACGGATGACACACGGATGGCCATCCGCATTTTTTCACGGTCCCATTGACTTGAATGAGTCAGCGAACCGTTTTTCGCGGACAAGAATAGGACAGGTTATATTTTTTTGACGGACTGGAATCACGGACCACGGTTGCGGAGGACAAACGGTGCATTTGCCGAGTTTTCCACGGACCCATTGAAAACCAATGGGTTCGCAGAAAATCACGAAAAATGGCACATTGGACACGGTCGTGTGCATGAGGCCTTAAACGTAAAAAAAATCTATGGCACTCACCATTAACAGCAGGAATCCTTATTTTAGTGCTTCACAGCGGGTGATACAAGGGAGACTAACACATGGAGATTGGACTGCAGAATGCGTCAGAGGACACAAAACAGCCATCGTCTGATCTCCATGTGGGCCTCCTGTGTATTGCCTGCAATGAGGGACTAAAAATAAAGGGGGTCATTTATTAAGACCAGCGTTTTAGACGCCGATCATAATAACCCTTGCGCTGGCGGTGGATCGGCCGAAGTTCTGCGCATGCAGCACCAGTCTAAAAGTAGGCCAGCTTCCGAGCTGTCTTACATTTAGACCATATTCTACGCCTAAAAGATGCGTAGAAAATAATGAATGAGACGGGCCTGCCAGCCCGCTCCTTTCCCAGCCCTCACGACGCCCACTTTTTTAGACCTTGCATTAGCGGGGAAAAGTGGCAGATTGCGCCGCAATTAACCTTTGTGCCGCTATCTGTGCCAGAAATACGCCTAATATAGGAGTATTTCTGATCGGAAATGACTCCCAAAGTTTTCTGCTATTGGTGGATTTCCTTTATTTTGAATGATTGCTATCACTGACTGATGACACGGAGCATCATGATTGACTGGCAGTGTGGAACTACTGGTCTCAGCTGAGGAATTTATTGCAAGCACATATTCTGAACTGTAAATACTGTAATAAACAATACACCATATGTAAACTATATAGAAAAACACACCCCATATGTAGCCTACACCGTAGATACACCTACACTATGTACATTATATAAATATTTTGTACCTTGCTTCTAGCTGGTAAAATATTTAGCCCCGCAGACACTGTGGTAATGGTGAAAATAGGGGGAGGGGGTAGATGTCACGCTCGTGTGTGGGAGAAAAACACCACACCGAGCATAGGAGGGAAAGGGGATACCGGAATAAGGCCTGGAGACTAAGGAAGAAGGATAAACACCTCCTAGAAAAAACTCTAATTACACAGAATCGGATACTATGTTACGCGTCTAATGTAGTATATTGTTTCTCAGCCTGTAAGGACGTATTAAAATAAAACAAAAAAACCTTTAATAATGCACAAGTTAAAAATCAGAAATGGGGTTAAGTTTGTTGTCACTCAACCAGGCTATAAAGCAAGGTAGAGCCAGAGAGGGATTATATTACACCATCTGACTCTCTCTTACTCAAAAAATCTGAGGGTTCTGTCAGAGCTTTCACTCATCACATCAATCTCTGCACAGGACCTGCTGCACACTTCCGTCGGAGTCTGTGTGGTTTGAGAGACAGTTGTATCACACGTCACTATTCCCAATATGATATGGGTCTGCTAGTGACGCAATAAACTGTACTAAGGTGGGCAAATGTAGGATTATACTCGGACCTATAGCTGCCTGTATAAGTTCATAGCCCCCTACACCATAACAAATACTTTTCTGGTATCTAAAGGTGGGCGGATGTCGGCTGCTGTCTATTCTGCTGTCTATATAATATAATCCCTCTCTGGCTCTACCTTGCTTTATAGCCTTGTTGAGTGACAACAAACTTTCCCCCTATTTCTGATTTTTAACTTGTGCATTAATAAAGGTTTTTTTGTTTTATTTAATACGTCCTTACAGGCTGAGAAACCTCCTAGAAAAAACCCTAACTCCAGACCTGACAGACTACCAGTATGAACAGGCCCTAAAGGTAGGCAAGTTCATACACCGGATACCTAGAATCCTTGTTCTGTCTTCTTACACGTTCACACAGTGTGCAGTCTGACATTCAGCATAAACCTTTCTTGTCTTCCAAATAAAAGGAGTCAGACTGTTCTTTGCAGTCTAACTTGTTTATTGGTCAACAGGTCGTACATATGTGATTGATTGATTACATACGATTGATTGATTGATTGATTGATTGATTGGTAAAACAGGATTGTTTGGTAAAACTACAAGAATACAAATAACATGTATAAGTATTAAGTATAGCATAGCATATACTATAACATTACACTAATACTGAAGCACATAGTAAAATGGCTGCCTGTACATAAGATTGCATGGCTAGATAACAGTAATAACAACTCCCTGAGTAACAATTACAACTAGCTGAACAGTTCTGCATAACATGATGTCCCTGAAAGAAAGGTAGATCTCTAACCAGATATGCATTTACAAGGATGGTGGAGTTTCAGAAGGAGACGTGCATAGGACAGCTCTAAACTGTGTCCTGGAGACTGGAGACTTCTCTTTCCCAGAATGCTTTGCACTCCCACAATGCAGTGCACCACCCTCAATGCAGTAGTATTGTAACAGGAAAAACAAAGTGTAATACAATTTAACACTGCTAGATGGTGCTATAACCACACTAAACATTCCAGGAATGCCAAGACTGAGGCAGACATGATCTGTAATGATTCTCTAACCCTGCTGGGCAGAACAATCCTATCTCACCCTATAGGACCCTGGAACTAATGTCAGGACTGAGTCTACCTGTTCCTCCAAAGGGAAGGACGAACAGGAGTCTCCATCAGGCCTAATGACAAAAAACAGGGAAAGGCAACACACACATATAATAAACAAAATACCAAAGGGAAAGGAAACACTTTTCTTCAATGAAGCTTTGTTAGCACCAGGAACTCAGCCGAGAACCAAACACAAGCTAACCATCAAGTCCAACAGAAGCTATAAACCGCATAGCATAGTGGGAGAAACAACAATAAATAGAGACGGTAAATTACCACAATAGCAACACCTGTGTATAGAAGATGTGGCAAGCTCCAGAAACAACACAGACGTCATTTGATCCAAAAGGAAAACATGTCAGATCAAACCAAGCTTTGCCAGTCTCACAGATCTCCTGCCACCTGTCACGGGAACGTCCGTGTGTCTCTGTACGTCAGTGACAGCAGCAGAGTAGAGGCGGATAAATTAGAGGTCAGCTGATGGCTGACCTCAAAAGGGCCTCAAAAGATTCTGAGCACAAGCCCCAATGCATATTGCCAAATTCTCGATCCAACCAACCCCCCAAACTCTGGTACTAAAGACATATTTGGATGAACATTACATATACAGCTACCAAACATGCAGCATTATACAGAACTACATACCTATTACATCCAGAGGTGTCGTCTCTGATTATTCACATTCTCTTTCCTCATCTTCTCCATTCAGCACAGGCCACCTGGACAACTTCTTTCAGCCACGTCTTTTCTCTGCAGAGTTTGCCACACAGACATATTAGGTCCCTCACTTTTCCATCATCCTCCCCCTTCTGATGCCCTAACAGTGTTATCCTGCTGCACATTAAAATGCTCTCAAACATATACTGCAGAAATAATAGCGCCCTACATATGACCCACATAGCAATACTGCTCCTAAAAATCCCACCAACAGTAATTATTTTCTCCCCGACTGTCCTAATTAGTAATAGTGCCCATCTACAGTGCCCCAATTGTGATAATGCTTCATGAGAGTATCCCTGTTAGTAGCAGAACTCTCCATATTGTACCAAATAATAATTGTAATGCCTCCCATAGTACTTCCAGGTGTAATAATGTCCCCATAGTACCCATATTAACCACTTCAGCCCCCCTAGCTTAAACACCCTTAATGACCAGGCCACTTTTTACAATTCTGCACTACACTACTTTACCCGTTTATTGCTCCGTCATGCAACTTACCACCCAAATGAATTTTACCTCCTTTTCTTCTCACTAATAGAGCTTTCATTTGGTGGTATTTCATTGTTGCTGACGTTTTAACTTTTTTTGCTATTAATCAAAAATTACCGAAATTTTTGCAAAAAAATGACATTTTTCACTTTCTGTTGTAATTTTTTTTTTTTTAAACTACATTTCTATATAAATTTTTCGCAAAATTTATTGTTCTACATGTCTTTGATAAAAAAAAATACAATAAGTGTATATTTATTGGTTTGGGTAAAAGTTATAGCGTTTACAAACTATGGTGCAAAAAGTGAATTTCTGCATTTTGAAGCAGCTCTGACTTTCTGAGCACCTGTCATGTTTCTTCAGGTGCTAGAATGCCAGGATAGTATAAATACCCCCAAATGACACCATTTTAGAAAGAAGACACCCCAAAGTATTCATGGAGGGGCATGGTGAGTTCATGTATCATTTCATTTTTTTCACAAGTTAGCGGAAAATGACACTTTCTGAGGAAAAAAATAAAAATAATAAAGTTTCCATTTCTGCTAACTTCTGGCAAAAAAATGAAATCTCCCACGGACTCACTATGCCCCTCAGTGAATACCTTGGGGTGTCTACTTTCCGAAATGGGGTCACTTGTGGGGTGTGTTTACTGTTCTGGCATTTTGGGCGGGGCTAAATTGTGAGCAGCCATGTAAAAGCTAAAGGTACTCGTTGGAATTTGGGCCCCTTTGCGCACAGGCTGCAAAAAGTGTCACTCATGTGGTATTGCCGTACTCAGGAGAAGTAGGGCAATGTGTTTTGGGGTGTATTTTTACATATACCCATGTTGGGTGAGAGAAATATCTCTGTAAACTGACAACTTTGTTTAAAAAAATTTAAAAAGTTGTAGATTACAGCGATATTTCTCACACAAAGTATGGGTATATATAAAAATACACCCCAAACACATTGCCCTACTTCTCCTGAGTACAGCGATACCATGAGTGACACTTTGCAGCCTGAGTGCTAAAGGCAAATTCAATGAGTACCTTTAGATTTCACAGGGCATTTTTACGCATTTGGATTCCAGACTTCTTCTCACGCTTTAGGGGCCCCTAAAATGCCAGGGCAGTATAAATACCCACATGTGACCCCATTTTAGAAAGAAGACACCCCAAGGTATTCTGTGAGGGGTATGGTGAGTTTATGTAAAATTTTATTTTTGTCACAAGTTAGTGAAATATGAGACTTTGTAAAAAAAAAAAAAATATATCAATTTCCGCTAACTTGTGCCAAAAAAAAAAATTTCTGTGAACTTGCCATGCCCCTCACAGAATACCTTGGGGTGTCTTCTTTCCACAATGGGGTCACTTGTGGGGTATTTATACTGCCCTGGCATTTTAGGGGCCCTAAAGCGTGAGAATCCAAAATGAGTAAAAATGCCCTGTGAAATCCTAAAGGTACTCATTGGAATTTGGGCCCCTTTGGCATCTTGGCTGCAAAAAGTGTCACTCATGTGGTATCGCCGTACTCAGGAGAAGTAGGGCAATGTGCTTTGGGGTGTATTTTTACATATACCCATACTGGGTGTGAGAAATATCTCTGTAAATGACAACTTTTTAAAAAAATTTATACAAAGTTGTCAATTTACAGAGATATTTCTCTCACCCAGTATGGGTATATGTAAAATACACCCCAAACACATTGCCCTACTTCTCCTGAGTACGGCGATACCACATGTGTGCACTTTTGCAGCCAAATGTGCAAAGAGCCCTAAAACCAATGAGTACCTTTTAGGAGGGCATTTTTATGCATTTTCTTCTCACGCTTTAGGGCCCCTAAATTGCCAGAGCAGTATAAATACCCACATGTGACCCCATTTTGGAAAGAAGACACCCCAAGGTATTCCATGAGGGGCATGGCGAGTTCACAGAAGATTTTTTTGGCACAAGTTAGCGGAAATTGATTTTTATTGTTTTTCTCAAAAGTCTCCCTTTCTGCTAACTTTTGACAAAAAGTTACATTTTCATGGACTCACTATGCCGAATACCTTGGGGTGTCTTCTTTCCAAATGGGGTCACATGTGGAGTGTTTGTACTGTTCTGGCATTTTGGGCGAGGCTAAATTGTGAGCAGCCATGTAAAAGCTAAAGGTACTCGTTGGAATTTGGGCCCGTTTGCGCACAGGCTGCAAAAAGTGTCACTCATGTGGTATTGCCGTACTCAGGAGAAGTAGGGCAATGTGTTTTGGGGTGTATTTTTACATATACCCATACTTTGTGTGAGAAATATCGCTGTAAATTGACAACTTTGTATAAAAAAATTTAAAAGTTGTCATTTACAGAGATATTTCTCTCACTCAGCATGGGTATATGTAAAAATACACCCCAAACACATTGCCCTACTTCTCCTGAGTACGGCGATACCACATGTGTGCCACTTTTGCAGCCAAGATGCGCAAAGGGGCCCTAAAACCAATGAGTACCTTTAGTATTTCACAGGGCATTTTTACGCATTTGGATTCTCACGCTTTAGGACCCCTAAAATGCCAGGGCAGTATAAATACCCAACAAGTGACCCCATTGTGGAAAGAAGACACCCCAAGGTATTCTGTGAGGGGTATGGCGAGTTCACAGAAAAAAAATTTTGGCACAAGTTAGCGGAAATTGATTTTTTTTTTTTTTTACAAAGTCTTATATTCCACTAACTTGTGACAAAAATAAAATTTTACATGAACTCCCCATACCCCTCACGGAATACCTTGGGGTGTCTTCTTTCCAAAATGGGGTCACATGTGAGGTTTTGTACTGCCCTGGCATTTGAGGGTCTCCATAATCATTACACGTATGGCCAGCATTAGGAGTTTCTGCGATTCTCCGTATATTGAGCATACGGGTAATGAGATTTTTTCCGTTCAGCCTCTGGGCTGAAAAAAAAAAAAAAAAATGAACGGCACAGATTTTTTCATTCGCATCGATCAATGTGGATGAAAAAATCTCTGCCAAAATCAGTGACTGCGGTGCGGTGGGCTGGGCACTAACTACCTAACAAGTAGCTAACTAACTGGCGGTGATAAGGGACCCTTATGCCCCATTCACACGTCCGAAATTCTGTTTGCGGAATGGAATTGCGGACCCATTCATTTCTATGGGGACAGACTTTGTCCCGCTCGGATCCGAATTGCGGATCCGCACTACTGAGTCTGCATTTCCATTCCGCAAAAATATAGAACATGCCCTTTTCTTGTCCGCAATTGCGGACAAGAAAAAGCATTTTCTATATAGTTCTGGCAATGTGCGGATCTGCAAAATGCGGAAGCTTACATTGACGGTGTCCGTGTTTTGCGGATCCGCGCCGCGGATCCGTGGCACGGATCTGTGGATCCGCGGAACCGCAAAACACATATGGACATGTGAATAGAGCCTTACAGGGGGTGATCAGTGACAGGGGGTGATCAGGGAGTCTATATGGGGTGATCAGGGGTTAACAAGGGGTTAATAGTGGTTATAAAGTGAGGGGGTGGGGGGTGGGGTTAGTGTAGTGTTTGGTGCAACTTTACATTGTTACCTGGTCCTCTGGTGGTCGATCCCAGTAAATGGGACCACCAGAGGACCAGGTATAAGTATATCAGGCGCTGTTAGCAACACAGCGTCTGATATACCACTTTCATCTCATTTATTTTACATTTACAGCCTGCCAGCGATTGATCATCGCTGGCAGGCTGTAGTCTAACTGCAGAGCCGCGCTCTGCTGTGAACGCAGCAGCGCGCGTGCGCGCGTTCACAGCAGATCTCGGCTCTCACGAGATGGCGCACGGATGCGTCCAGGAGGAACAAACTTGCCGCCGCCTGGACGCATCCGTGCGTTTGGCGGTCGGCAAGCGGTTAAAAAAAAGATACCCATCCATAGTGCATCCTACTGCACTCCCAGTAGTGATATAGTACCACAATAGTATTAATACCCTCATAGTGCCAACAGAAGTAATAAGCCAATAAAGCCCTCTATAGTGCCCTGAATAGTAATAATGCCCCTATAGAGCTCCAGTAGTAATAGAGCACTTGGTAGTTATAATGCCCCCTGTACTGCCCCAGTAGTTATAATATCCTCCTATAGTGCCAGCAGTAGTTATAATATCCTCTATAGTGCCCTTACTAGTTATAATTCCCACTATAGTGCCTCTAATGGATATAATGACCCTTATAATGCTCCCAGTAGCTATAATGCCCCAATAGTGTCCCCAGTAGTTATAATGCCCCCCAGAATAACAAAAAATAAATAATCAAATACCTGATTCACGCTCCATGCTGCCACATGCCTTTTCCTGGCAGAGGCAGCGGAAAAGATGTCATCATTTCATGACAATGTGCACTCTTCAACTGCCTCATAGGCTTCAGGACTAGTGGCCTGTGGCTTATGAGAGTGAATGGCGAGGATGGAAGTCATTAGCTCTCGTGCCCCGGAAACTGCAGTTTTCAAAGGACAGCTTGAGGACAGCAATACAGTTGTCTGTGATAGGCAAAATAATGTGCTCTGTACTGCTGCCAGTGACTGACAGAAGGATTGAGCACCAGAACAGGATTCAGCCAGCAAATGGTTCAGTAATCTGGAACTGGATCGGGAGAACCAGCTTGAACCAGCAGAATCCCATCCCTGCTTGTAAAGACTCCCAGCCCTGCCATACTAAAGCTCCTATTAAGACCTGCCTCAGGCAGGGCTTAATAGGAACATGGTGATTTTGCCACAGACTGCAATAGTGAACCATTTAATGGTTGTATGTTCAAAAAAAGGTTTAAAAACTATAAACATACAAGAAAATAATTTTTTTTTATTTCCCCATTTTATATATAAAAATAAACAGACAATAAATAAATAAACAAACAAACATCACTGGTATCACTGCTCCCCCAAATGCCCAAACTATTAAAATATAAAAGTATTTATTCCTCATGGTGAACACCATAATGGAAAACAAAATCAAAATGCCCAAATCAATGGGTTTTTGGGGGTTGATTTGCCTCTCAGAATAACAGTATAAAGTGGTCTTAAAAAGCAGAAAATGCTCAAAACACCATAAGCTGTTGCACATTTCTAGCCGGGGAGCAAATCCTGCACATGTGGTCAACAGTGATGAGCGGCAGGGGCAATATTCGAATTTGCGATATTTTGCGAATATTTGGGCGAATATTCGCCATATATTCGAAAATTCGTGAATTCGTAATCCCCAGTCATTATTTTCTTGATTGCGAAAATTCGCACATAAAAATTAGCATGACATTTGCATAAAAATTTGCATAAACATGTATTTAAAGGGTCTTTTAAATACCAGTTATTGCAAGATTTTATGCAAATTTTATGCAAATGCCCATGCTTTTTTATGCAAATTTTTAATTTTATGCGGACTACATGTACCACAAAGACATCCTACAGGATAACCAAATGTGTGCATGTGATTGGCTATATAAAATAGAAATTTACAAAAACTGGTGCACTACACTGGTAAATGCAATTGACAATATATGGCTAAACCCTCACACTGATATTAAAATGAGACTTTCGCCAATATATTCTTATAGCAAAAACCTACCGGAGCCCGCACACCCAGCCAAGGCCTCTCAAAGTGGAACGGAACCGTCACCTAAGGCTAACTTACCTGTGCCATATGGGCAATTACACTTTATTCTGTTATTCTGTTTGCACATGCATGCCTGGAAGTGTGGCAACTCCAGGTTTGAATGTGCCTTGATTTTGATCTATGGTCAAGATTCAGGTGCACCTGTGCGGCCTGTGTCACATTAGTCAATGATAGCTGGGACTCACAGCCTCCTCCCATTGTATGTGTGATTTCACGCTGGAGGTAACTGTAAGTTGTTCGCTGTGTGTCGGACCTTATGACCCTGTAATTGCCCGTATGGCCCCTGAAATTGCCCATACCGCACCTGTAATTGCCCATACGGCACAGGTAGATTAGAGTTAGGTCCTGTGCCACTTTGAGATACCTTGATGGGGTGAGTGGGCTCCTGTATGTTCTTGATATAAGAATATATTGGTGAAAGTCTCATTTTAATATCAGTGTGAGGGTTTAGCCATATACTGTCAATTGCATTTACCATTGTAGTGCACCATTTTTTGTAAATTTTTGATTTGGCTTCCCCAAAAAACGGAATAAAAATGTACCAAAAATGGTAACAATAAAACTACAGATCACCCTGGATAAAAAAAAGTCCTCACATAGCTCTGTAAAATGTGAAGAAATTATATAAATTTGATATCGCTGTAATCGTACTGTAATAGTAACATGTCATTTTTACCGCACAGTGAATACCGTACAAATAAAACCTATAAAACAACTGTGCAATTGCGTTATTTTCCAATTCTAATAAATCACTATTTTTTCCTGTTTCTCAATACAAAGTATGAAGTACTAAATGACGACATTAGAAAGTACAAACTGTACAAACAACAAGCCTTCATACGGCCATGTGAAAGGAAAATAACAAATGGCTTTTGTGAGGCGGGGAGGAAAAAACAAAAACATAAAAATGAAAATTGTTTACATCACTCATGGATTAAAATACATATAGGACCAAAAAAATAACGGTCAATCCAGGATATATTTGAAGGACAGAATAAATAATAAGAGGTAAAAAGCCCTTATAATGGAACAAAAGAAAATAAAATCTGCTATGCCCAGAGCTTCTTCGTATTCAAGCTGAAAGAACAACCAGTACAGTTCAAGATGAAACATGCGCTATTGTGAGGGCCACATACAAACATTACAGCTGAGGAAGATAGATAGCTGAAGACTTGAGGAAACAAAAGAGGCAGATAGAAAGCGAGAGAGAACGCGGCAACTTGACCATTGCACACAGAGTGCCTTCGTGCAATTTTGCATCAATTTTTTTTTCTTTTGTTATTTCTTTTTGAAAAGGTCATGTTTGTAGCTAAATGCCAGACCCAAGCGGAAGACGAGGCACAGTTCTGTGCTAAAGTTATTTTGCAACTGATATCTATGTAAGAGTACTATTGGAGCAGACACCATCTGGCAACTAACCCGTCTATCCTACCACACTGGTTTTGACACATTATAGCTTCAAAATTTACAAGAAGGCATTATTATCTGTGCCTGAATGATTTACAGGGAGAGACTGGATGGCCAAACTATCTGTACCTACATAATTTACAAGGGGAGAGAGGGAGGTAGTACCATCTGTCCCTACAACATTTACAGGGGGAGACAGGGAGGAACTACTATCTGTACCTACATCATTTACAGGGAGAGTCTGGACAGCAGTACTATCTGTACCTACATCATTTCCAGGGAGAAACAGAGAGGCAGTACTGTCTGTACCTACAACATTTACAGGGGGAGACAGGGAGGAACTACTATCTGTACCTACATCATTTACAGGGAGAGACAGAGAGGCAGTACTATCTGTACCTACATCATTTGCAGGGAGAGACAGGGAGGCACTACTATCTGTACCTACAACATTTACAGGGAGAGTCCGGGCAGCAGTACTATCTGTACCTACATCATTTATAGGGAGAGACAGGGAGGCAGTACTATCTGTATGTACATCATTTATAGGGAGAGACAGGGAGGCAGTACTATCTTTATGTACATCATTTACAGGGAGAGACAGGGAGGCTGTACTATTGGTGTCTACAACATTTACAGGAGGAGACAGGGAGGAAGTACTATCTGTACATACATAATTTTCAGAAGAAACAGGGAGACAATACTATCTGTACCTACATTATTTACAGCGAGATACAGAGAAGCAGTACTATCTCTATATTCATCATTTATAGGGAGAGACAGGGAGGCAGTACTATCTGTACCTACAACATTTACAGGGGAGACAGGCAGGGAGTACTATATGTACCTACATCATTTACAGGGAGATAAAGGAAGGCAGTACTATCTGTACCTACATCATTTACAGGGAGATAAAGGAAGGCAGTACTATCTGTATGTACATCATTTACAGAGAGAGAGACATGGAGGCTGTACTATTGGTGCCTACTACTATCTGTATTTACATAATTTACAGGGAGAGACAGGGAGGCAGTACCATCTGCACCTACATCATTTACAGCGGGAGACAGGGAGGCAGTATTATCTCTATGTACATCATTTACAGGGAGAGACAGGGAGGAAGTACTATCTGCACCTACATCATTTTCAGGGAGAGAGGGGGAGGCAGTACTATCTGTATCTGCATCATTCACAAGGAAAGACCGGGAGACCATACTATCTGTACCTACATCATTTACAGGGAGAAATAGGGAGGCAGTAGTATCTGTATGTTCATAACTAATACGAAGAGATAGAGAAGCAGTACTATCTGCACCTACATCATTTACAGGGAGAGACAAGGAGGCAGTACTATCTGTGCCTACATCATTTACAGGGGGAGAAAGGGAGGCAGTACTATCTCTATGTACATCATTTACAGGGAGAGACATGGAGGCAGTACTATCTGTGCCTACATCATTTACAGGGACAGAGAGGGAGTAAGTATTATCTGTGTCTGCATCTTTTACAGGGAGAGACAGGCAGGCAGTACTATCTGTACCTACATCAGGGCCATAGCTAGGGAGGAGGCTGGCATGGTATGAGCTCCTGGTGCTACAATAAACAATCCATTCTACCTTGTCCAGGGTATTTAGATACAGGATCTTTGCATCAGGTGAAAAAAACAAACAAAATTAAATAAATGTGTATTGTACTTAAAAAGTGATAGGCTCCCCCTATTAGGATGAACACCAAACTGACATCACATGAACTGCAGCAATGCAAAAATCTCCATTCATTGTAAGTGCCAGGGGTGCACCACCAATGAGGCTAGGTGAGGCCATCGCCTCAGGCAGCACCAAGTAGGGGCAAGAAGGGAGCAGCAGAAGGGCCATGGGCAATGCTACTTTCATTGTGGAAACACTCATTTCTACATATTCAACTGCATCGCTGTACTCAGGACAGCAATACATTTTGGCGGTAAAAAGGAGCCTTTTTTTTGGTACTGGCACACATTATAAAAGGGCCACAGGGCGTCTATGCGGATATTCGTTGTACTAGGGGCACTAAAAGTGGGTATTTTTTGTATAGGCATACACTATAGGGGGAATTATAACTACTGGACGCAAAATTAGGGACATTATTACTATTGGGGGCACAGTTACCACAGTGCAATTTGACAAAGAATTATTACTATCAATGGGACTTTTGGGAGGACTGTTACATTGGGAGGCACCCTGGCACAGTATCAGCTTAGCACAATTATTTTTGGAGGACACTATGTTTACTGCACTATAAGTTCCAGGGACACTATTTGCTGGGCACAGTTATCTTCTAGGGCACTGTGTGCCAATAATTATTGAATGGGAACTATTTGCATGCTAATAGTATTTTCAGGGAGATTATCTGTTTCTGAAGTATAGTATTAGGAAGCACAGTTGGGAGTGGGCACAGTATTAGAAGTAGGATGGGGTGTGCAGAAGGTGGGGAGGAGGATGGAAAAATAGTTTTCAAACTCTGCAGAGACAAGAGAAGGCTAAAAGAAATCATCATGGTGGTCCGGTCTGAATGGAGAAGATAAAGAAAGAGAACATTTATCAGACATCAGAGGACATGTCACTGGATATAAGAGGTGTTGCCCTGTATGTAATGTTTTTCAAGTCTGTCTTTAACAGTAGGGCTGAAGGGAAGGGGTTAGGTTAAGAAATTGGCATTGGGGGGGCGATGGGGCACCGTTTCAGTTTTCACCTCAGGCAGTAGAACGACTAGGTGCACCCCTGGTAAGTCCATACCCCTATTAAAAAAAATATGCAAGCAAATGTGGAAGGGGTCGAATAGAACATGGAGAAACTTTACTTTAAAAAATCATCTTTAAGGAAAGTTACAATAACTTTTTTTTAAACTGAACAAACTTCTGACTGTGTTACTTTGCCTCATTTCATGCGAAGAGCAGGGAAATCGCACTCAGCAGTCAGAGCGTCTGCACATTGTTCAGTCCACGTTAGCAACTTTGTTGGCAGAGGAGAAACTGATAATGGAATGCAAATGAGAACGCTAGTTGTTCACTTTGCGACCTCCAACCTTGAAAGCTCCATCTTGTCTTTTTCATGCCCGCCAGAGCACAAACAATCACCGATGGGAAGACTCACGCAGAAAATGCTAAGATCTCAAGCAGGAGCTATTTGCTCCCAGGAAATGGCAGCATTTTCTACGTTTTTTCCTTTTTAAATATGGAAACATAAAACAATTTGTACTTCTGAGATTTTGCAAGAGAGACAGGTTTAAGGGGTGGTAAACAGAGCAATTACCCAGAGTCCTGGTCTCCCAGAGCCTCTAACCCTGGAGGACAGGACACCAAGGAGCAATGTAAATGTGAAGTCAACCCCTTCACTGCCCACAAGGGAATGTATAAATAACCCCATCATTGCCCTAGACCACCAGGGAACGTGCAATGCACCACTTCACTGCCCTAGACAACTAAAGAATTTATAGTTAACCCCTTCACTACGCTATACCACCATAGTATTTATAATCAACCTCTTTACTGCCCTAGACCACCAAGAAATGTAACATCTATCCCTTCTCTGCCCTGGACCACCATGAAATGTAAAATCAACCCCTTCACTGCCCTATACCACAAGGGAATGTATAAATAACCCCATCATTGCCCTAGACCACAAGGGAACATGTAATGCACCACTTCACTGCCCTGGACAACCAGAGAATGTATAGTTAACCCCTTTACTATGCCATACCACCATGCAATTAATAATCAACCTCTGCCCTAGACCACTAAGAAATTTAACATCCACCCCTCTCTGCCCTATATTACCATGAAATGTAAAATCAATCTATTTACTGCCCTAGCTCACCAGAGAATTTATAATTGACATTTTACTGCCCTAGACCACTAAAGAATGTAAAAATCCACCCCTGCTCTGCCCTAGACCACCAGGAAATTTGAAATTTCTTTTTACTACTCCAAACCTCCAAAGATTTTGAAAGTATTTGAAAGCTACGTATCTGGGAATAAGCTAGAGGAACTGAAGCCATAAGAAGGTAATTGAAAGTTTAAAGAAATCTCCATTACAGACATTCCATTTTTGTTACAAGTTAGCTTTACAAGAAGCTGATCATGGAGAATTCTACAGCTGGGTCCACCAGCGAAGTGCTGTATTTGGGAGCAAGTGTTCCTTTTCCTCATAGAGCCACCACAGGAGAAAAGAAGTACAGTACTACACAGTTGCTATTGATATCAATGGGCTGTTCATGTAATCCATGGAGGTTTTGTACGTTCTGGGTCTTTCAGTGCTATAGATGGTTTTTGCAAGTACCTATGCTGGGTGAGACATATAAAAACTATCTGAAAGAGCTTGCTGATTATGGGAGGTCAATCCCCCAACCACAACTGGCCATTTTGGGTGCCTCTCCAGGGCTGGATTTAAATGATATTGAGAGATTTATCAAAACTGGTGCAGAGGAAAACTGGTATAGCCATATAGCCCATAGCAACCAATCGCTCTGAACTCTGAAAAATGGAGGGAGGAAATCAATTGGTTGTTGTGGACAACTAAGCCAATTTTGCTTTGCATCTGTTTTCCTAAATCTCCCCCAACTTATAAATGCTGTTTAGTATAGTTTCCCTATAGCAACCATTGTTGTCAGTCAAAATCGGGACCACAAGAGATTTATCAAAACTGGTGTGAAGGAAAATTGGCTTAGTTGCCCGTAGCAACCAATCAGATTGTTCCTTTCATTTTCCAAATATAAAAGGTGTTATCTTATTCATTGTTATGGGCAACTAAGCCAGTTTACCTTTACACCAATTTTGATTCCCCGACTTTTACACAGTTTTACAAATCTCGACCTGTGTGTGTTGCCTTTGTGAGTCAAAACATTGGGCCTCATTTACCAAAACCGTCTGACGTTGAAACTATCTTGTTGCCTGTAGCAACCAATTAGAGCTCAGCTTTCATGGCAACCAATCAGAGCCCAGCTTTCATTTTTCCAGAGTAGATTAAAATATGAAATCTGATCTCTGATTGGTTACTATGGATTGCAAATATCGTTTTAATGGGGCCTATTAAGACTGTGAGCCACTGTTTTACAAGTACCATATATTTACCTAGAATGTCCATGTGTCTTAATATCCATATTGACCCAGTGGGAGGATATCAATGGGTGGCATATTACAGATCTGTATCGGTGAGATGCATGATACGGCCATTTGCATGAGGTGTTCAGGCGCCTCACAAGGAGATAGTTTTTCACATAACACTAGTTAAATTCTTCAGGGCAGAACGATCTCACATATCATAGATCAGTCCCTTCCCTGTGGCGTCCATCACAGGCAGCGGCGGCGTGTCAATTAATGTAGCAATATATTGGGGAAGGAAGACATCACCTGAAGGGTCGTAGCGAGAACAAAATCTCTGAAATCACATTTATTATACCTTCGGTATGAACAATGTTCGGGGATATGGGGGCTGGTACATTAGTGTTGTTACTCACCTGTCTAAATCCAACTCCACTACTCTGACTCGGCTACATCAGTTTGGTTCCACTATACCAGCTCAGTGAAATTATTCCTTCTTCACTATTCCAGCTCTGCTACCTCTATTACAGCTCCACTACATCACCAACCCATTTGAGCACTAATATTCCATGAACTCCACATCATCTTCAGCTCTGCTACACTACAGACCCTACTCGTGCTGATCTGGTCTTGGGCCTGCTATATCTGTAATTCTGTCCTGCTGCACCAGCTCCTTCTGTCTCTGAATTTTAAAGAGGTTTTATGAGAATTCTTGCATATTTACCTATGGCCCCAAACGTGTATGACCTAATGAAAAACTGTTATTTACCTGATCCTCACCGCCATGGTCCTGCACCCATGCAAAGTTTTGGAGGGAAAAAAAAACAGACACACAGACCAGTTTTGACTGGTTTAGCTCTGTTGTTTATGTCTGAAGACTTGTTTATGCCTGTAAAAACCGCTTAGTCATTCCCATAGACTTGTATGGAAACTCAATACATGTCTGTGGCAGAGTTGAATTGCAACATTGTTTCTGTTTAGGCCATGCTTCTCCACGCCACCCCTCCCACTAGAAGATTCAAGTTTGGTTACAAATTGTATATAACGAGAGCAGTCACAGCCCCTGGTTGTCTGCAGATAGAGGCCAGTGTTTAGTTGTAGAGAATCTTCCAGACTGCCCGAGTAACCAGAAGACGCTGAGATGGGTATACTCTTCCACAGACTCTGGGCCACCAGCCCTATTATCAGAGGGCCAGCCGGATGACTGAGCCCCAGTCCCTAGGCCACCAGCCCTTTGGCCAGGATACCAGTCTTCTGAGAGAGCTCGCTTAAGCTTTTCTTCAGCACAAAACCTTCTTCTGCCATTGAGGAGTCTGGGCTAGTGATGAGCGGCAGGTGCCATATTCGATTTCGACGAAATTCGCGAATATTCAATAGAATATTCGTTTCATATTCGTCGAAATCGAATATTCGTCATTATTCTAGTTATCGCGATTAATATGCGATTTAAATAATCGCGTATTGCGATTGTAACTTAAGGCTACTTTCCTATTGGTTTCATATCTAGAATTAAGATGACAAATATGACGAATGTATTCGTCATATTCCTCAAAACGAAGATAACGAAGTATTCTACATCTTTGTTTTAGCTACCTATTCGACAACTTCGCTAATTTTATATTCGCGAATTAGCGAAGTGCCCATATTCGCTAAAAAAATTCGCTATTCGAATATTCGCGCTTAACACTAGTCTGGGCAAGCCAGCTTAGTGCAATGCCTATATTGTTTAGCACTTAAGTTCCTCCATTAAAAAAAAAGCACTCTGGTTTACTGCAGAACCTGATTCTCTGGAGCAATGGAGCCACGGCAAAGCTGGCCACGTGTCTCTTTGTAACTTTTGTGTTGCAACTTTCCCTGTTTTCTCAAGGAATTAGTTAGCACTTTCAGCTTTCACCACTCCTGACCTTTTCTATGTGATTTGCACCCAATGAGGAGCTCTCGCCACCAGTTTATAAATGCAGACGCGTCAGCGAAGTGAAAGGCTTCAAATGTTCAGCTAAATAATTGGTCTAAGATGTCAACATTTTAATCAATGATCTGGAAGTAAATGGACATTGATTTCTCAGCACCCGCAGACAATGAGGAGAGATACTGTCCACCTAAATGGATGTGTATCACTGGAGCAAATTAAAAAGAGACAGCTTGCAAAATGCCACTGCTCTGGTGTTAACAGCATTTTCATAGAAGTCAGCAAATTCTGCATCAGCTCTTGCTTACGCATTTTGGGTTGGAGTAAATTCATTTCATACTTTGTTATTCTCTGGTTTGTAACTTTCAATAGTAGATACTATAAGGGGAATTGTATATTGTAATACTAAAACAGGCAAGTCAATAGTGGGGTCTTAAAGAATGGAGAAGACATGGGCAAGCCAGATTCATTGGTGGAACCCGACTTAGGGCTTGGTAATCAAGGTAAATGCTGCCTTCACTGTCACTTTCTTAGACTTCAATGTGTAACATTGGTGCACTGTCAGGCTGGCACTACTTATAGGGGTACTCTATGGTCGGCCTAGTTTTGAGGTGTAAATTTTTTTATCAAGGCATTCCCTCTCTGGAATCTCCGGCTGCAACAGTGTGCCAAAGGTAAGTCCAAATGTACACTGATTTCTACTTATACTACTGCAAAGGAAGGGTGCTGGTTCTCATTGAAGAGATTTGTTTTTGGGCAATGCTTCATGGGAAAAATGATGCAAATTAGCTCTTAGCCAAACTAGAAAAAGGGTTGCTCTTCCACTTGTAAGAGTCTCGGTTTGGTTGGCCTGAGCTAATTTGTAAAGCAGAATGAAAAAAATGCATTCATAACCACTAGAATAAGGTGGTGGTCACAAGACAAAATAGTCACGTGAAATAATCTGAAGTGGAGTCTTCAGCAGAAATCCAAGGCTGCCTTGGGTTTTGTGATTTTAACTGCAGATGATTCGGATGTTGATTATCACCATTAAAAACAGGAAGTTCTGCATGTCAACATCCTGCCAGGATGCAGTAATGCTGAGAACAGGGTAAGGAAAGTGCTGACATCAAAAAACACGTATATGGGGTATTCTGGGCATATAAAAAAAATGTATCATGAAATTGCAGAGCCTCTTCAAGGAAAAATCCAGGCCGCATCCTCAACAGGTTAAAGGGTCACTGAGTTTTCAAAAAACTTTTGATATGTCATAGAGACATATGAAAAGTTTTGATCGATAAGGGTCTGAGACCCCCATGGATCCCTAGAACAAAACAAAGGAAATGCTTGCAAAGTGTGCCCTCTCCTTGCTGCAGAGGATGGAATCGAAATGGATCCCGTAGGCTTTTGTTAAGCAGAAATCCAAGGCTAACTGGGGTATTTCTGCCTTAGGTTTTGTGATTTTAACTGTAGATGGTTCGGATGTTGATTATCACCATTCAAAACAGGAAGTTCTGGATGTCAACATCCTGCCAGAAAAAGAGAAGGCTAAAATATAGCTTTTATTGGGTAAGCTTAAAATATGGTGGGGAGAATCGCGAGACTAGTCGCTAAAAGAGCTATGGTTGCGGGGGCAATCACAATCAATATGCTGGGATAGCAATGACGCCACTCAGCCTTACTAAGCCCAAACCATGCAACTCATAGAACAGTTATGTGTATAACCGCTGTCAGCAACCATTCACACTGGCATCTGTGACCAAATTGCGGATGGTCCCTCTGTGACTCATAGAAGGGGCAGGAACCTCAAAGATAGATTGGTACATAGTTTCTTTCAGGCCCCCAGTCTGACACCTGGCTGAGAAGCTCGCTTGTGGGCACTTTTCGATGCAGCGGCTGTGTGGCCTGCTCATCTATACGACGTGGTGACACTTTTGTCAGTAGTGTCACCAATAAGACATTTGATATACGTTCATTTATCAATTGTCGTTCCATGGGCGTTATATACCTGGCCACCTGCGCATGCGGGCTGCAGTATGTGGGTAAGACCACGCAAGAATTTCGCCGGAGAATCGGCGAACATCTCGGAGATATCAGAAACAAAGCGGACACTGCTATTGCCAGACATCTAGCTGCTTGTCACTCGGGGGATGTTCGTGCAATTTCCTTCCAAGGTATTGAATTAAGTACGACCGTCACCGAGGGTTGGCGATTTTGACCGGAGGGTCCTGCAAAAAGAGACACAGTGGACCTTTAGGCTGGGAACTCTACATCCGGGAGGGCTCAATGAATACATTTCATATGCTTGCTTCATTGAGTAATGCACTCTATATTTTGTGGTGCTTGATCCTTTCCCTTAAGTCCTGGATGGTCCCTACCTTGATGTCTGATCCTTCTTATATTTAGATATATGGATCAATCTGAAGTTCTGGGATTTTGGTACATTTATATTATCTGTTGCCCATTTGATAATCTTAGGCATCTGTATAAATCCCTCTACCGTATCCTTATCAACCATAGACACCTGTTCACATTGAGCATATGCGTTTTTTGTGCAATTGCTTTTTATAAAACTCTTCACACTATTCATGTTTTTGCGGTGTTTTGAAGTAGAATACGTAAGATCTCATAGATAGTACTGTTGGTAATTCTGCTATTCTGGGAGCTGTTGCTGCCTTTACACCCATTGCTTTTAACTCACCAATGTATCCTGCGCTTACCTGCCGATTGATATCCCCATCACAACATTAGTAATGGAGTGGGGGAGTGGTTAATACACGTGACCAGTGGGATGGCGGGCGCCTATTGCTTTGAGCGGCGTCTTCACTGCCCACTCACTGCCAGCGTACCACCCAAGGGGAGGTCCGCTCCCTGCTACTTAAACCTTTAGAATGCGCGGCCGCGATGCGGCCATTATAGCGCAGATAGACGCCATCACAGCAACTTAGTGTGGTAGCGTCCTACAGGCTATCCTATCTTCCTCTTTTCTTCAGTGCTCCTGACGATTCTAAGTTAGATGAAACGCGTAGAGCCTAGGAGGATAGCTGAGAAGACTTTGAGCCGTTAGTACTGGGTTCACAGGGTGTTTGGACAATCACCGGTCCGGGAGGAAACTACAGGATGGCGTCAGTCTCCTTTTATCCTCACCAACCCTGACACAAATTACCCAGTACTTAGTGATTTCACTTCCATAGCTTGTGATATTCTGGTTGCAATTGACACCCAGAGCAAGCTGGGAGTGACTCACTTTTTGTTAACCCCTTTCAGCGGCACTTTCACTATACTGGCATTATGTATCTAGCCAGTGTGAATGGTGGCTGACAGCGGTTATACACATAACTGTTCTATGAGTTGCATGGTTTGGGCTTAGTAAGGCTGAGTGGCGTCATTGCTATCCCAGCATATTGTTAAAGGGTCAGTGAGTTTCAAAACACTTTTGATATGTCATAGAGACATACTGTATCAAAAGTTTTAATCAGTAGGGGTCTGAGACTCCCATCGATCCCTAGAACAAAACGATGGATGGAATCGAGATGGAACCCATACACTTTTATTGAGCCCTTCACCTGCAGCGAGGAGAGAGATACGACAAAATACAAGAAGTTCTCTCATCTCATTCTAAGAATCGGTGGGATCTCAGCACTCAGACCCCCACTGATCAACACTTTTGATATGTCTCTATGACATCTCAACAGTTTTTGAAAACTCTCTGGCCCTTTAAGATATTTGGTGTCTTGCCATTATAATCTCAGTACATGATCTCTCCAATATCTCCAGATAGAGATATCACACTAAAAAGGAAGCGCCTTTCCTTCGTAATTCTTATCTCATTGCGAGAATATAAAGACCTCTCATTATTCAAGCCCCGCAGCCGTTCCAATAAAATAGAGGTACTGTATCTGTATTTTGCAGAAGTAACCTGAACGAGATAAAAACTCACGTAATATATGTGACTCCAGCCAGCTGCTTCCACTGCCGCGCGGAGATTAGGAGCCCGGTTATAGAAACACTTTCATAATGCATGAAACGCTATCCAAAAATAAGTTAAAAGGAGACGTCAATCAGATCTCAGAATAGAGGAGACTGCTCCGGCGAGATAACAGAGGGGACGTAAAGAATGGCAGCCAGTTCAGATTTTCTGCGGCACCAATGACAACACCTTACATATCGCTCACAATTTATTGTTTCTGATCACACACAAAAATGTAAAAAAGTCCAAATTACCTTCAGATTCTATAAAGTATAAAGCTGCTGGAAGTCTGACACTCGTGAATGTTACACCGTCTACTGTTATTAGTAAAGCAATTATCTTAAAGTAGCACTCCTACAAGAATGTTTATTCTTTGACCTGTTAGAAAGGTACATGATGTAAACTGTAGTGAAGGTAATTTACTTACAAGTGACTATAACCTCCCTTCTGATCCTCAGCTGTGTCATGTGACCAGGACTCTGATCTCCATTTGACACAGGACAGGAAGTCAGTTACTTTTCAGAGTCAGAGTGCTGGTCAGAGTGTTTTTCACCATTTCTCTACGGTCAGTGAATAGAATCATTCTTTTTTACATCCAATGTCTGAAAATTCCTTGTGACCTAGTTCTGCTCAAACAGCTGCTAGGTTGGTTACAGATTAAACTTAAAGGGGGTTTCCATCTCAGACAATGGGGGCATATCACTGGTACCCGCACCTACACTAAGAATGGAGCCCCAAAAGTTATGGAGGGTGCACTGCGCATGCGAAGCCGCCCTACCTTCATTTCTACGGGGCCACCGAAAATAGCCGAGCGTTGGCTCGCCTATTTCCGTCGGCCCCATAGAAATGAACAGGAGCGGTGGCCGTGCAAGCTTGGTACGCTCTCATTTATTACTTCAGGGAGAGCGCTTAGTGGTGGCCGGACGCCAGAAAACCCGGGGTCCTCCGGCCACTCTGTACTCGGTGTAGGTGCAGGTCCTAGAGGTGGAATCTCCACCTATCAGGCAATGTCAGTATATACTAACAATATGCCCCCATTGTCTGAGATAGGAACACCCCTTTAAGGTGACCATATACAAGTTGATCAAAATGGATGATATCAACTAAAACAAATGTTCATCTTTTGAAATTTAACGAACGAACAGCTGCCGATCGATGACAGAACATTATCGTTTGAAAAGAATTCGGTCGCGTTTAATATTTTCCTCTGATAGTCATACGAAAGATCTTTAGTTCAAAGAAAGATCGTTCATGAGCAAAAGATCTTTCTTTGAAAGAATGTTCCCAGAAAGATCTTTTGTCCATTGCCCGGTTTCATTGAACGTGGCCAAAGTGAGCAACTTTAACAGACGATTATGGACTAAACTTTTTGTTTGTTCAACTGGTGTTCTGCTGCAAGCGCCAATGTCTTCTCAAATAGCTGATCGGCTGGGGTCCCGGGTGTCAGAGCCCCACCGACCAGATATCCAGGGGGTAGATCATCAGTTAAAAAATCTTGGAAAGACTGGTACATCAGTTTGCTATTGGTGGTGGTCTGAATGGAGGACTGCAGCTCCTTCACTGTTGATCCAGAAACAAAAGTGTGTCAATACCGGCAGCTATTTCCTGTACTGCAGCTTATTTCGAGCAAGTGCAACAGCCTCATCATTCTAGCATTGGTCTATGCTATGGTACCTCATAAAAAGAGTTCTTTAGGTCCGCCCAATAATTGGGGGAGCAGTGACTCAGTTTCATATCCAACCAAGGACAACTTCTGCATGGAGTTTGTATGTTCTCCCCGTGTTTGCCTGGGTTTCCTCCAGGTACTCCTGTTTCCTCCCACACCCCAAACACATGCTGATAGGGAGCTCCACTGGGAACAGCGAGTAATGGTAATGTCTGTAAAGTGCTGCAGAATATGTCGGAGCAAAATAAGTTAAGTAAAATAAATAAAATTGTGGAGAATGCCGGGGAACTTACATAACAAAATCCTCCGCCATTCCAGCACTGGTGATGAGCGGCAGGGACAATATTCGAATTTTCGATATTTCACAAATACTCGTTGGAATATTCGGCATATATTCGCGAATATTCGTATTCGAGATTATTCTATTGATTGCGAAAAATCAGCAATGTAATATTCGCATAATGCGAATATTCTAAAAGCTGAATATATGGCACTATGGCATACAGTAGAAAAAACGAAGACGTCCAGCTCCAAGATGTTAAAAAGGTGTTATTCCCAAAACTTTATTCTTCAATAAAAAGTGCAAATACAGTGCAGATAGGAATATTATCTCAGATCAACGCGTTTCAGACTATATCAATCACAGTCCTTCCTCATGATATCTTTGAGACAGAAAGAATGGGAATATAAAGGATACTTCCCCATTCCCACAATGCTTCATTCCTATGTCATTAAAGAAAAGTGCTTACACATGTGAGTAAAACCTGTGTTACCAGTATTTACTTTGTACAAAAAGACACATATTCAAACATATTAAAAGCAGGGAAGACGCATATATATCTGATCGATCTTTTCATCTGGGTCATTTCAATATTGTAAAATCAGATCTTGTCTTTTATTTAGACCTTTAGGTTGTCTAGTACCCAGTTGAAAGATCCAAAATGCCTCCCTATTCAACAGCTTTTGTCTGTGATCACCTCCACGTAGAGGAAGAGTAACCCTTTCTATTCCTTGTAATTTGAGACTTGCTGAACTGCCCTCGTGCATTAGCGCACAGTGTAAACTTACTGCCGATACAATGCGTTTTTGGTGATGCGGTATATCGGATATATGTTTTCGAAATCTGGTTTTCACAGCATTGGTTGTGCATCCCACATATTGGATGTTACATTCAGTGCACGTAATCAGATATACCACATAACAAGTGTTGCAATTTATGTAGGATTTAATTGTAAACTCCTTCCCTGTTGCTGTAGAACTGTAACTGTTTTTTGTTCCATGTATTTGCAACACACGCATCTTGTGTGACCACATTTGTAACTACCTCGAGTGTTTAACCACGTCGGTGTTGCGGTATTTTCACTTGTGTATAGACAGAGTGAAAATACTGCAACACCGACGTGGTCACTCGAGGTAGTTACAAATGTGGTCACACAAGATGCGTGTTGCAAATACATGGAACAAAAACAGTTACAGTTCTACAGCAACAGGGAAGGAGTTTACAGTAAATCCTACATAAATGCAACACTTGTTATGTGGTATATCTGATTACGTGCACTGAATGTAACATCCAATATGGGATGCACAACCAATGCTGTGGAAACCAGATTTCGAAACATATATCCGATATGCCGCATCACCAAAACGCATTGTATCGGCAGTAAGTTTACACTGTGCGCTAATGCACGAGGCAGTCAGCAAGTCTCAAATTACAGGGAATAGAAAGGGTTACTCTTCCTCTACGTGGAGGTGATCACAGACAAAGCTGTTGAATAGGAGGCATTTTGGATCTTTCAACTGGGTACTAGACAACCTAAAGGTCAAATAAAAGACAAGATCTGATTTTCAATATTGAAATGACCCAGATGAAAAGATCGATCAGATATATATGTCTTCCCTGCTTTTAATATGTTTGAATATGTGTCTTTTGTACAAAGTAAATACTGGTAACACAGGTTTTACTCACATGTGTAAGCACTTTTCTTTAATGACATAGGAATGAAGCATTGTGGGAATGGGGAAGTATCCTTTATATTCCCATTCTTTCTGTCTCAAAGATATCATGAGGAAGGACTGTGATTGATATAGTCTGAAACGCGTTGATCTGAGATAATATTCCTATCTGCACTGTATTTGCACTTTTTATTAAAGAATAAAGTTTTGGGAATAACACCTTTTTAACATCTTGGAGCTGGACGTCTTCGTTTTTTCTATTTGTTCCTGTGGGCCCTGGGATTGCGTCCGTGCCCCGGATGGAATATATGCAGGTGAGAGCTGTGGACTTTCTGATAAAGTATGGCATACAGTGCTATATATTCTTTTTTTAGAATATTCGTCATTTTTTTCCATCTGAAGTCATGATTCCTCTCTGCGTAAGTTACTTGTTGGCCAACGACTGTTCACATTAATTTGGAAAAAATGACGAATATTCTAAAAAACTAATATATAGCACTATTTTCTATAGTGCTATATATTCGTGTTTTAGAATATTCGCATTACGCGAATATTATTGCCGATTTTTCGCATAAGAAAAAGGTTTATATGTAAAAAACTAAATAATGAAGAAAATTCTTATTCACTACAGACTACAATACTGCAGCCTTCTCACATTGGCCCACAAGCAAGAAGCAGGTAGGTATACTAGGTATTGAGTTCAGGTAAAAAAATTTAATAAAATAAAGCGAATATTCATTTTCGAAGTGCTGATATTTGCGATAAAATTCTGTAATTCGAATATTCGCGCTCAACACTATTCAGCACTACTGCTCCAGTCCTAAGCTTCTGATGCTGCAATTGCAGTCAATCACGGGTCTCTCTGCAGCGATGATGTTCCTGAATACGTCACATGATGAGCACTGAGGCCAATGACTGGCTGCAGAAGTCAGGTGGAGTAGTCAGGCATGTCATCTTTGCAGCCCTCAAGGGATAGACTACCATCAACCCCAGGGTGATGGTGCTGGAATATCGGGGCATTGAGCAGATGTAATGTTTCTTTTTTTAATTTTTAAACAATCTGGCCTATCCTAACATTTTTTGGGTGGAATTGTAAAAACCCCATCAATGTAAAATCCCTTTAAAAGGTTTATCAAAATTGTCCATATTTTATTGGGACCTTTATGGAAATTATAGAATGGGGTCCAAAGCTCGAGCATCCATACCCTGCATGAACTGCCATCTATTGGAATGGGCGCCTTGTAATTTCGCATTCTCCAAGCAGGCAGCAAATGTATGGACAGATAAAATTATGATGGACTCCCTGTTTTATGTATCAGCTATGTTTACTATTTCTTCACTTTTTTAATTTAAATTTTTTGCTTTCTACGCTGGAATACTTTCCTAAATTGAAGTGCTAAAAGTTTACTCATGTGTGAATATAAGCCATGTCAGTGGAGTTTTCATCTCAGCGTTTTGACAAAGAGGAGAATGATAACTCTGTGACAGGTCTGACAACCACGAGAGCTCCAATAATGAATGAAAATCATCACTCACTAATACATACACATCTGCCGGAAGCTGCGAGGAACCTCGATCTCACACACAAATGTCCTTTTCTCCGCAATCTCTACTGATATGAAAGAAAAACAGTGCACACAATATATACCCCCGATACACTCCCCCATTTTTTACCTTAACGTCTAAAGGAGCTTCAGAAACCCCCAACAATCAGCTGTAATTGCTGGAGAAGATATGGCTGGTCTTCCTTTTCCCCTGTAGGGGCCATTCAAATGAACAGCTGACCCTATCATACATGGACAAGCTGGGTCCATGAGAGTAAGAGCTGCTCTGTGCTCTGAATAATAAATGGCTCCTGAAGACACCCCTACAAAGGCATGTGGATGTCCTAAATGAGATATTCATTTTGGACATCCGCATGCCGTTGTAGGGATGTCTTCAAGAGATGTTGCCACAGGCCCACATCCATTAATTGCAATTTAGTGACATGAAGAACCAACTGTAAATATTGCCTAAATATTGAGACGTAACAGAAGAGAGATGAGAGAAGAGAGAACATCATGAGAGAAGGACAGGTGTGATAGGAGCAAGAATAGTGGTTGTGGTTGTCACTCACTCCGATGCTCCCACGGGCCATGCAGTGTTGGGAATGGAGAACATTTCTTTCCTTCGGGCACACCTTTGTCTTAGGGCACTCCTGCCTAATGGTGGTTCAGGGTGCCCTGGATGGTGCTGAATTGTGAGGTGCATGTCAGGGTCTCCTGCAGCAGTGGAGACAATGATGAGGCCGTTTTGCAATCAAACAGTTCTTTACTTGCAGACCAAGTTTAAGTACATCCGTTACAGTTCTAAGCACGCATGGACTGGCAGTTCTTACACAGTTTTGCAATTTCACAGATCTTACAGGTTACACGGCATCAGAAGTAGTTACTAGGCCAAGATGTCCCTTTAAAGCAATTTGCCTCAAACTGCACTTTTCTAGCTGGCTTTAGCATATGCATCCAGAAATAGGGGTGCAACACGTCTCACTATGCAACCAGAGAGCAGACCCCAATGTCACACTTAGTTCTACACCTTTTTCATAGGTTGCCATACTCATAGCTATGATTTCCACAATGTCCTCAGTGGGATGTGGTATACAGCTCGCCAAACTGTTTATAATTAGTAATGAGCGGCAGGGGCAATATTTGAATTCAAATGTTTCGCAAATATTTGGGCGAATATTAGTCATAAATTCTTGATTGCGTAAATCCGTAATGAAATATGCGCGTATCGCGCGCACAATACAGGCGTGGGTCACTATTGCTACATTTTTCAAGCTGCTAGAAGTGTCCTGAGTCTGGAGAAAATGGTTGGCGCGGCAGAACATTACAATAGCTTTATATGTAGATAGAGTCCTCCGATATATTTCTGATTGTGCAAGTCAGCAACTAATGATGCGCATATTTTGCGCAATACGTGCAACTTCACATTTTAGCAGGTCTGACCACATATTAGTGATTGGTGCACTAAGTATTGTTGTGAACTTGTGACATCACAGCACTATGTCTGTTAGCATGTATGTATGGACAGCAGAACCTATCACACTACCTAACACCCTGCACTGGAACCTATCAGCTACACTATATCACTATCTAACCTACACTGACTATCTCCCACTAACTATCTGTATTATATATATACGCTAACTAACTAACTAACTAACTATGTAATGTAATGACACGGCAAAGCACAGAGCACAGCAATGACACTGCTGTCTCTCTCAGAACTAAAAAAAAAAAAAAAATGTAGAAAATGGCTGCTGGGGAGGTTCTTATATAGTAAAGGGGTAGGTAACTTTAACTTTCCTATTGGTTTCTAGGGATGTTGCTAGGCTCAGACAAAGACATTGCAGCCTTCTTATTGGCCCACAAGCAAGAAGCAGGGAGGGATCAGGGGTTCAGAGCAAAAAAAAAGCTAGAATATTCGCGAATACGAATGTATAGCACTATATTCTAAATTTTCAAAGTGGCGATATTCGCGATAAAAATTGGTGATTCAAATACTCGCGCCCAACACTATTTAGAATGTATATCCATGTCCAGGCACTATAAGGCTCAACTTGATGAACCCTGCCAGGCACATTGTCTGGTAGGGTTGATCATGTTTTTGTCTATATGTTAAACAAAGCTGCAGAGATATCTATGTTTTTATTCATATGCAAATAATCTGGTTGGAGCACCAGGGGGCAGGGCTGAATCTTTGTAGCACTGCTATGTAACACCTCTGTGCTCTGCAAACTCCACCTTCCCCTTGATTGAAATGGATAGACATCAGCATACTGAGGGCAGAGCTGTGTCCCAGCATGTACATATCATATCCCCAACGTACTATAGCCTTACCATGTTGAGAATAGAGATTTTTTTATGCTTAAGAAGCTAATAAATATTGCTGGTTTATTCACAGGCACAATATATGACATCAATATTAATATAAAGACATCAGAACCACACTACCCCAAAGTGATAAGACTGTAGCCTGTAGGTAAGTGGTCAACCTTGCATTTTGATGTCTCAGGCCAGCCCACTCCCTAATTTCCAGAGAGGGCTGTATTTCCAGAGTACTGCAATAAAGATTTTGTATAGTTTTCCTAATCCAGCAGAGAAATGTGATTTAACCCTTGGGGAGCCCCTTTAATAAAGATATGTCACTCATTCAGGACTTTCATGTATTAGCCAGAGTGGAGCAAGGCAACCAATAGAGTCTTTTGCTCTGGAGGACACATGCTTACATTAAACAGAAGACCATGAATTTTAATGTGAACTACTGTATGTAATGATGCAATGCTCATTTTCTCCTGTTGGGGTGCTGCAGGGACATTAAACACTTGCAAGTGGTTCCTTCTTTCAAACAGAATTAAATGTACAAACCTGTATTTTAAGGAGACTTGTACATTTATTGAATTTTGCCAGAGAAGTAGAAGAACACATGAACGATTCTATTACCGAGTCACTGGTGGCCACTTTCCGTGTTACCTTTCATAGTGCATTAGAGAATAATTGCAGCTGTGATTGAATTTGTGATTTTCCCGTCAATGTAATATCCTTTAATATAAGCTCAGGGATATGACAATAATGTGAAGACATTTATCGGTAATGGTCCATTTCTAAAGACAGAGAAAAATGAGGGATCCATTCAGCAGATACTCAGGAGCCAGCAAAGTTCAATTGTACACATGGTTAAAAGGGTTTTCGTAGAAAATGCTTCATGCTCTGCCATAAATGTTGGCTTTTTATGCTATCTTTCTTGCGGTACCTCAGAGCAGGGTGTATCGGCATACGGTTTGTTATTTGATTTGTTATGCTTTGCATTTTTATGTTATGTAATATACCCAGCCTAGCCATGTATGGATGGCACAGCAATGGTTAATTTTCCTGGCTTAACCCCTTGCTGGGTGGAGATCCAGGATCTGACGCAGCTCACTTAGTCAGTGAGATGATGGAGAAAGGAAGCTGTGATCTGTGCTCCTTAGGCCAGAGAATAAAAGATCTTTGTGTGAATTACTGCAAGATCTACAGAAAGAAAAGGAGAAAGAGAAGAAGAGAACTAGAGAACTTAGAATCTGTATGGCTGAGTATTGGAGTCAACAAGATAAACTACAACTACAGCCATTCAGACTTTGCTGCTGTGAAGGACACTACTAAGACAACTTTCACACTTAGACACCTCCTGGCCAGATGTGCCTTCAAAACCTTGGATCCTGCACTCCTGCCCGCTGCGAGCGCCATAGCCACGGGTGGCCGCCTGCTTCCTATAGCAAACACCTGCGGCTAATCCTGACCATGGCATCTGAGCGCACTTTCGGTTGTGCTCCGGCTCCCCCGTGTGGCAATTGGAGGAGTCGGAGCATGTATGCAGCAGCCCCTGTCTTTGTGAATGCAGGAGGCTGCTGCATAGTATTTCCTACGGAGCCCTTGCCTGTAATAGGGCTCCATAGGAAAGTAGTGAAATCATCATAGATTCAAATGCAAGTGCATTGGAGTCTATGATAATAGCAATCAGATGATTGCATGGTATAGTTCCCTATGGGAACTATAAAAAAGTGTAAAAAAAAAAGGTTAAAAAAAATTTAATAAACAAACAAAAATTCAAATCACCCCCCTTTTCCCAAAAGAAAAATAAAAGAGCTAAAAAAATATATATCATAGGTGTCGCAATGTGCGAAAACACCCATAGTATAAAAATATAAAAATATATTCCCCATACGGCAAACAGCAAAACAGGAAAAAAGCGTCCAAATGGCCGATTCGCCGTTGTTGGTCGCTTCATTTTCTAAAAAAAAAATTATAAAAAGTGATCAAAAAGTCATAAACACCCCAGAATGATATCAATGAGAAGTTTAGATCGCCCCGCAAAAAATTAGCCCCATACAGCTCCGTACACATAACTACAAAAAAGTCATAGGGGTCAAAATATGGCAACAAAAAAATAAAAAAGGATTTTTCCTCACTTTTTAATTTTTTTATCATTATCAAAATGCAAGAAAAACTATACATATAAGGTATCTCCGGATTTATACTGACCTGTAAAATAAAAGTAACTGGTCAGTCTTATCGCAGATCGAACTTCGTAAATAAAAAACTCGTAAAACTGTGGTCGAATTTCTTTTTTTTGTTGCAATTTCAGCCCATTTGGAAATTTTTTTACCGCTTTCCCCTACATCATATGCAATATTAAATGGTGGCGTTGGAAAGTACAACTTGTCCCGCAAAAAACAAGCCCTCATATGGCCATGTGAGCCGACAAATAAAAAAGTTATGGCTCTGGGAAGGCAGGGAGCGCAAAACGAAAACGCAAAAAAACCTCCTGGCTTGAAAAGGTTACATTGGATTTGTCGGCTTATTGTGTTGTGCTATGTAAGGGCAGCAAATGTTAGTTACATATCCATACCTCTAGTAGCAAAAATGGAGAATGAAATGTTTTGCCATTTGGCTGCTAGAACTGAAAGAAGAGAGTAAACACATAGGGGCACATTTATTAAGACCAGCGTTTTAGACGCCAGTCCTAATAAAGTACTAAACTGGCAGTGGATCCTCCGCCAATTCTAAATGTATATACAAAACAACCGAAAGGTGGCATGAAGCAGGATGTGCTCAACCCAAAAATGCAGTTGTGCCTATATATACAGGGGAGCAGATCCTGCACTTGTGGCCCGTTGCTAATGGCGATCCCCAGCAAAAACGCATACGGTGGAGGATGCCCGCAGCGGAATGCATATGGTGGATCGCCCATTTTGACTTTTTTTTCTGTTTCACTGGTAGCTGTATTGGATATATAATTTCCAATGGCAATGCCCATGATGTGATTTTTTTTCATTGGTTATGAATTTTTATTTTCGGATTGGGGAAAGGGAGAGGTGATTTGAATTTGTATTTTAAAAAAAAAATATTTCTAAAAACTTTTTTTTTTACACTTTTTTTATGGTTCCCATAGGGAACTATAACAAGCAATTATCAGATTGCTATTCTCATAGACTGCATTAGCATTGGATTCTATGAGGATTTTACTACTGTATGTTTCTAGAGAGCCCTCCATAGGAACTAATATGCGGCAGCCTCATATCATGGAGGAACACAGAGGCTGCCTCACACACACTTCGGCTCCCCCGATCCTCACCGGAGGAGCCCGAACACACCTGGAAGTGTGCACTTTTGCGTTTTTGTACGGCCAGATGCCATGGTCAAATTTGATCACAGCATCTGAGGGGTTAAAAGTCCACTATCGGCATTACCACCATTCACTGACATTAGGCCCATGTATATGCTGTTTAAAACAGCAGGCACCCGGCAGCTATGGTGCTCAATGCACTTGCGAGCTGGCACCATCTGTAAAGACCCGCCCAGTGCCTTATGTGTACAGCGCTGGTCAGGAAGGGGTTAAATGCAGTGACCATTGGTCACACTGTCCGTTCCAGTGGGATGAAAAGAATTATGATGCTGCTATTGTTGCGTTTAATCCTGTTACAGTGATGAAGTGATGGATATTCAAGTCACTTCCATTTAGCTCGTATATTTCAGCTTGACATGGTATCATGTAATCAATGCCGGGAGTTCATGCTGAGCAGTTACTAATCTGTGTATATCACAAGGTAATTGCCTGAGCTGTGTAAATTGAGCAAATAAGCTGTCAGGTGCAGAACATAATGATTTCATGGAGAACATGACAGCAAGTCATGGATGCAAATAGAATCATTAATGTTCATGCTGCCTTACCAGGCCTCCGACGATCATATTAAGCCTAGAAAAGTTGGGTGTTTTTATTCTATTAGTATAATATTCTATTAGAACTTGGTTACCCGTCTATCACAGACCCAACTGTTTTATAGGAGTTCTCCGGGCTTAAAATAAGCCATCAATATCAGATGGGTGAGATTTCCTCTTAACCCCATATGGAGATTGGATAATTTCCCCGGATCAATGAAAATATCACACCCTACTGGCTTTGAAAATTAAAAATTAATTTCGGGCCCAATATTAACGTATCAGTCAGAAAATTTGATTTGGGTCTGAATCAATTCCACACAAAATAAAAAGTACTCCAATTGGCCTGAAAATGTGTATGACGTTCCGAGGTCTCCTAAGACCTTCATTTTTTGTCAAATTTTTTCGCTCTCTGTCTCTCCCCTTTCAAGTTCTTTAACACCAAGACAGCAATATTAAATAATGTCACTGACATATATACAGTAGCTAAGGTGTTTAAAAACACACTGCCCTGTCGGATTTGTTATGTTTTTTAAAAATGTTGAAAAAATTCCAAAAATGTTTAAACACACATGGTAGTATAGGAAAAAACAGTGGCTTGTTCTGAACAAATGGTCCAAAAATTAAGCCTTAACTGGGGCAGATGCCTGCCTGTGTTTATATATCAACAGGGTGGTGTTGGAAGAAGCAGTCGCTTGTTCTGAACAAGTGTTCAAAAATTCTCTATTTTTGGGAACAGCAGCAGTACAGTGTGAATGTGGAACCTGATAGACAAGGCGGGAGATGAGTGGCTGTATAGGAGTAGTAGTACTGACAGTAACAGCTGTGGCAGCATCAGCAGTACAGTATGGAACATAACAGACAGGAGATGTGCAGCTGTGTAGGGGTAGTAGTAGTGGCAGTAGGGGGAGTAGCGGCTATGTTGGCAGCAGCAATACGGTATGGAACATGATGATACAGCTGCAATGGAATGATTGGACTTATAATAAATACCAAATCACAAAAAAAGAGAACCTGAGGAAGCTTACGCGAAACGTGCCTTGGGGCTCTTTTGGATCACAACCTTGGTATTTATTGATGTAATAATTTTTTACCTATTATAATGTTATTTACACTGTATCCTATGCACTTTGCACTTTATATGTATGTACTATTTTGGGCATCTATATCTTGTTTAAGACTGGCTTGGTCATCTATACATGCTCCATTTTGGGGCATTTATTTATTTATTTACTGACTATCTTATACCTTTTTGGCCTTGTCTAATGTCTTCCTTATGCTTCATGCTGTCCATTTTGTGATCCTCTCCCACCCTGTGTGTCACCCACCTGTATTTTGTATTGTCTGTCATTGTATTTTATTGGATTTTCCCCTCCCTGGGAACCATAATAAAGCTTATATATATTGCTAGTCGTGCTTCGCCTGCTTTTCTTCCCTTTTTGTGTTTATACTTGGTATATAGGCCGAGTACGCATACTCACTTTGTGAGTTATCTACGATTGATGTTTATTTAGTTGTTCAACTTGTAGAGTCTGAAGGATCATTATACAGATCAACATCATATAAGTTGCAGGCATATATAGCCTAGGCCTAGCTGCCTAGCCAGGACCTAAAGAGTTTCAAAGCTATAACCCTCAACATGCCCTAACAGGCTCAGCAACAGATTATAAGAGAATGCTGAGGATTGTAGTATCACAGGGATATAGGACCAGTAAACATGGTAGATGGAGCAGTCACAGATCTTATATGAGGTCCTTCTGGCCATTTGGAGCCACTGGGCAGACTATATCCCTGTGATACTACAATCCTCAGCATTCTCTTATAATCTGTTGCTGTTAGGGCATGCTGAGGGTTAGGCTGCATGCACACGGCCGTGAGCGGTCCGTGGTATCCCGGCCTGGAATCCTGCAGAGAGCAGGAGTGCACAGCGTAATTTTTTTACAAATCAGTAATTTTGTTTGCACTAAAGAACTTAATTTGGGTAAGAATCCATGAAGTTGCCAAATTTACGAGTAAGCGAACAATCTAATACACAGGCTTGTTTCTTTAGCTATGGCTTAGGTTATGGTAGTTATTCTCAACCATTCTTAATAGGGGGCTTTATTGCAACATTTAATTCTCTTTTAATTTAAATGCTGAGAAAGGGGTGGAACATATGTGATGTCATGATATCGGCAGATCACCTGGTAAGAGGGGGGGGGGGCAATTTTTATTTTGCCTAGGGCGGCAAAAATCCTTGCATCGGCCCTGGGTCTGGTGTATGCTATCATCACTGACGGCTTTACGCTGCTTCGGCATATGCAAGATGGACTTCCAGTGAGTTGGAATGTCGCAGATCAAGAGGTGCAAAGACAGACCTTGAAAGTCCAGGACAGCCCCGAATGACCTGGAAGAAACCCAAAGGGGGGGAAACGTAGGTCAGGTGGAACTATGTGCCGATTTTAATGTCTGTGATAGCTGCAAATCTTTTATACTATATGTGAGCATAATAAATTGTTTGGAAGGCTTTCTACACTATTTTTCTATGCTTTTTGCAGTTTGGCAATCGGCAGCTAAGGCAGCATGGTGGTAGCTAAAAGGATTTATGAGTTGTGAGCCATCGGGAAAAGCTGTTTGATGAAAACTGCTGCTTGATTAACAAGAGAAGAAGCTGTGTGGACCTACACCAACCTGTTTTTATGCATAGTGTGAACTGTGTTTATCATGAGTAGTGGAAACTTTTAACCTCAGGATTGGGTTGATCAGGGGCGCAATGCTGAATCCTTGCCCCGGGTGCTGGAAAGCCTAGTGACACCTCTGGGGTTGGCAGTCCAGGATGGCTTACTTAGGATTAAGCACGTTTTTCCACTCAGACTCTCATGGTGAAAAACAACAATGTAATACAATATAAGATTACACAAATCTCATGAATACTTTGCTTTTTTTGGCATGAATAAATTGACCTATTGTGCAAATTTTGAAATCCTCAGTATGTGAATTCTTTGAGCTACTTTTTTTTTTTTTTGGTGCGGCTTTCACCCTTTTCAGTTCAAGGGTGAGATCTGTGGAAAATCCGCTCCAAAAAAATTGCTAAATTGCATTGTGTTTTTTTGTGTGGATTTGGAGAAGAAACACAGTGAAATCCCCATGAAAAACCATGCAAATTTTAAGTTTTGAAACCCCACTCACCTGGACATGGCCTGCATCTTCTGCAAGCCACAATACTTTGAAGGGAAAAAAAAAAAGCATTGCACCACTAAATTTATCATGTGCGCCATGTAGGGAGCATGTGTCATTTCCTATAAATGCACCCTTTCATCCCACTGGGGCACACTCTGGTTTGGAGTCTTCTGCCCGGTGGTAGGTGGGGTCCCATTGGTGTTGGTGGGTTCTGGGGTACCCTTGGAATCCTAGGAAAGAGTGATGATGCAAGGTGATGATAAGGCTGGATTTGCAGGTAAGAAACCAGATACTGAAGCAGTTTAGGCAGATGTTACATACAGGCACTTGCAGAGTAAGCTCATTCTCTTCAGTTTCCCAAGGCTGTCTACAGGGATCTAAGCCATGATAATCCAATATGGCAAAAGTAGTGAAAAGTCTCTCTCACAATTAATTCCCACTTTTAATACAGCACTACAATGCCCAGCAGTGAAGTGTAATATTTAACAGATGGCCAGTTTGTCTCAGTATAATGGTAAGGTGCTGACCAGTTGCCCATGCACTGTCCCTTTGTAATGGCCCTCAACCTTCTGAAAAGTTCAACACTTCTTTCTTTCTACCAGATAGCTACTTCAGCTACTCTCTTTGCTGCTTTCTTCACTCCGACTGCCAGCTACACACCACACTATCCTACAGCTCTTAGCTCAGAAGGGTGGGACAAGCCAACACCTTGCAACTGTCTAGGGCAAGAAAAGTTAAAGTGTGCCTAAACCTTTTTATATACTATATTACTACTATATTAAAACCTATAGTAAGTGCCATAAAATTAATTTTTCTAATATACTTTTTTTTACATTTTCCCAGCAAAATAGGCACCTGAAGTTTAGAAGTCTATTGCACTTTAGAATCTATGCTCCCATATACAGCTGTATATGGGAGTATGGATTCCACAGCGGCTTCACTGAGTGCGCTACAGGCAGGAACATCGCTGCTCCTGTCTGTACTAGCACTGCTTTCCAAAACTCTGGCATAAACTGGCTATGTCAGGCTTTAGCAGAGCACAAAGGAGCAGAGACACAGGCAGTGGAGTAATGTCGCCTACTTCTGTTGGTCCTGCCCTCCACCAATTTGGACCCAACTACAAAACAGGCCACTTTTACTTTTTTACCAGGGCCACTTTAAGTTCCCAGTCCACCCCTGGTACTGAGGAAATGAGCCTTAAAGGGGTTTTCCAGGATTACTATGCTCTTTAACAGATATGCTCATGTAGTTGCTTACCACATGCACATCTTTTTCATTTTATTTATTTTTGGATTTGGCCTTTCCTGACCGATTTTTACCCTGTAAACCAATCCCTCTGGTTTGTTTCCATCCTGTGTGTAGAGCTTCCTGTTTCTGTATCCAACCAAACCCATGATGCACTTCTGTTCTGCCTCTCCAGTCTAAGCATTACAGTGTGACCTCTGTAACTTACAGTTGTGATGAGATGGCGATAACCATAATCTTAGTTGAATTGGCTGACAGTGACTCGATCCAAATGACACCTTGTAGATTGTGAAGACGTTTATTCCACACTGTGCAGATCATACACCGATTAACAAATGGATAGGTCAAAAAATCATGCTGTGAGCAGCTAACAGAATACATGTGGCTGAGATGAAGGGTGAAGCCAGAATGCAGGAAACAGGAGAGGAGACTAAACAAAGGACAGCAAGAAGGGAAGAGAGAAAAGACACACAGGATAAAAAGGCAAACCATGCATGTGTAACATGACACTCCCCGTCAAAATCTATGATTTCTAATAACAATAATAAACTTTAGTTAAAGTCCATATATAATAGATGTTTCTCTCCTGGAAGATCTGCTAAACAAAAAAGAACAACAAAAAAGCATCAACGAGGAAAACATTACTACAATACTTGTAGGTGTACTCTTTAAAGTGTAGACAGTGGTAGGAGGAAGTTCGATCCGTGAGTCCATCTTCAGAGCAACAGCACCAGTCCTTCTTACCTCCCTTTAATGAAGTTGACTTGAAGGGCTGTCTTCAGAGGGGAAGGCAGCAACATGCACCAGTCCTTCTTACTGTACCTCTCTTTGCATCAGGTTGGTGTGAAGAGTTCATCTTCCTGTTTAGGCAGAAGCAGTACCAGCTCATTTATGGGTCTGAAGTAGTGCCTCGTAGAACCTTCTTTCATTACTTTAATTTCTGCTTACCGCACCTTGCCGTTGTTACTTGGAATAGTCTTTGTAATAAGACCCATAGACTAATTGTTACGATGAGCATCCTTTTCTTTAAGGAGAACAATGTCTCCGAGTTGCAGGTCGGGTTTGCTGACTTACCATTTTCTACGACTTTGAAGGTTGCAAAGGTACTCCATCTTCCAACAGCTCCAAAACGCATTAGCAAGATGCTGAACCCGTTTCCATTGGTGTTTGTAAACATTTGTACAATCAAAGTCCTGAGGAGGAATAGTAGCTATCTCAATCTTTTGAGTTAGAAGGATGGCTGGAGTTAGCAATACTGGAGACTCTGGGTCTGAGGAAACAGGAACAAGTGGTCTCACATTGATTATGGCGAACACCTCAGGAAGGAAGGTGACCAAGACTTCATGTGTGAGCTTTGGCGTTAGCTTGGTTTTGCCCATGACGAATCCTACACCTATTTCACCACTGGAGTGTACAACACAAAGATAAGCTACCACAGCTATGGCTTCCATGGATGCATCAGAAAAGACATGGATCGCTAGTCTAGTGGCATTCTTCAAGGATGCAAGAGTGTAAGAGCGTGGTATCTTAAACTGTCCCAATGCCTGGAGGGACTGCTTCCAGGATTCCCACCTTTGGTGTTTCTCCTTGGGTAAAGGGGTATCAGTCAGTCAGTGTTCTCTGTAGTAAGTTGTCTGAGTAATATCTTGCCCTGAAGAGTAAAGGGTGCTATGAATCCCAAGGGGTCATGGATACTGTTCACTGCAGACAGTACTTGTTTTGTGAAGGGCTTGTCGCAGACTGATGTTTGAAATGTGAACGTGTCTTGTTTAAAATCCCACAGCAATCTAAGGCTGCGTTGTGTGAGGGAAACGTCAGACCCTAGTGGTAATTCCTTAGCACTGACAGCATGATCATCATTACCTCATTGCTGTTGGAGATGATTTTGTGTAGTCTGAGGTTGGCAGTAGCTAGCTTGTTCTGGGTTCTAGTAAGAAGGTCAATGGCCTCTTCTTCCGTAGGTAGGGACTTGAGACCGTCATCTACGTTGAAGTTCCTTTGAACAGACGTGCATCAGTCCCGAACTCTTGTTCGCCTACTTTGGCGGTTTTCCTCAGTCCGTAAATAACAGACAACTGCGGGGGAAGGACAACTGCGGGGGAAGGACTATTACCGAAATTGTGAACTTTCATCTGATAGTCTATAACTTCGTAGTTGACATCATTATTGCGATACCATCGGAACCTGAGGAAGTTTCTGTTGTCTTCACGGACGATGAAACAATGAAACATTTGTTGAAGGTCGGCCATAATGGCAATTGTCTCTTGTCTAAAGCGGAGTAGGACTCCTAGAAGGTTGTTTCTCAGGTTAGGTCCAGAGAGAAGATTGTCATTGATAGCAACGCCTTCATGACGAGCACTTGAGTCAAAAAACACTCTAATCTGGTCAGGCTTGTGAGGATGGTCAACACCAAAACACGGGAGGTACCAGCATTCTTTACCTTGTGTAAGAGGGGTGCATGTTCAGCATGATCTCTCTCAAATACCTTCTGCATAAAGGCAACAAAATGTTTCTTCATCTCCGGTTTTCGGTTCAGGTTGCGTACTAAAGAGATGAACAGCAAATCTGCATGTTGTCTATTATTTGGAATTCTCTTCCTTGGAGTGCGGTATGGTAGCGGTGCCACCCAGCTGTTAGAATAATCTTGGTACAACTCTTTACTCATGGTTCTCAAGAATTCCTTGTCTTCCATTGTTCACACTATATTCACACTATAGTTACTGTATGTTGTCGTCATGGAAAACAAGTAGTGCGTCCATTTGGCAGAAAGTGTGTTTTAACGGAAGAAACTGACAAATATTTAATGGCGTTGCTAAGCAGACATTGCCTAGATACAGGCGCTGGGCGTAAGGTGCATTATGTGGGCCATTCATTTGATAGCTAACCTTGAGCACCCTTAGGATGTCTCTCCCGAGTAGCAGAAGGATATCAGCATTTTCACCAAAGGCTGGTATTTGATCAGTTATGTCCTTCAAGTGAGAACGGTGCAAGGCAGTTTCAGGAATGAGAATCTCATCCTTGTTAGTTAAGATCTGATTACACTCGATGATAGTAGGCAAGGGTATTTCCAGGTTGCTATTGAGAGGAGTAACTACAAGGCCACTGGCTCTTTCAACCCAAGACTTCTGTAATGCCTACACAAGTACCTAGGGCAGGGCTAGCCAACCTGCGGCTCTCCAGCTTTTGTAAAAGTACAATTCCCACCATGCTGTAGGCTGATAGTTGTAGGCTGTCTGGGAATGCTGGGAGTTGTAGTTTTGCAACAGCTGGAGAGCCGCAGGTTGGCCAGCCCTGACCTAGGGTATAAGGTAGAGCATCTCCTGCTATGCCTAAGAGATCAAAGAACCTTGTACTTGCGAGAGATCAGTGGCTCTGGTGTACAGTCTTATAGCCTTTTCAGGTTGGCCCTTTGTGTATACACGAACCAAGCATTTCTTAGCGCAGGATTTCACACAAAGTCCTTCCCCACAGACTTCAGTGCATGTTGAGAACACTGGGGTGGCGGCTGGTGTTTGTTCAGTGTGCTCCCCGCCAAGCTATGTCCCGGGGGGGATGCCTGTGGATGGAGTAGAGATGTGTTGATACAGATGAAGGGCTTGTACGTGGTTGTCACTACCGCATTCTATGCATTTAATGGTAGCCTTACAGTCTTTTGCAAGGTGTTCTGTGGAGGCACAGCATCTTAAACAAACTCCAAATTCCTTTAAAAGTTCCTTACGTTCTTGTAGAGGTTTCTTTCTGAAGCCGATGCATTTCTTAAGTGGATGTGGCTTGTTATGTATGGGACATCTCTGTGCATTATACGTGTGTTTGCAAGTCCTGGAAGAGATGTATTGAGAGGGTTACAGTCACCGTAGAAGAAACTTGGGTCATAGAGTCCGCAATTTCCTTTATGAAGTCACAGAAATAGGAAAAGGGAGGAAAGGCAACTCTGTACCTTTTCTTGTAAGGCCTCTTTCACACTAGCGTTGTTAGGATCCGGCGTGCACTTCCGTCGCCGGAATGCACGCCGGATCCTGCACAACGCAAGTGAACTGAAAGCATTTGAAGACTGATCAGTCTTCAAAATGCTTTCAGTGTTACTATGGCAGCCAGGACGCTACTAGCGTCCTGGTTGCCATAGTAGCAGTGGGGAGCGGGGGAGCGGCATACTTACATTCCGTGCGGCTCCCGGGCGCCTGAATGACGTCAGAGCGCCCGCGCGCATGGATCACGTGATCCGTGCGATCACGTGATCTATGCACTGGGGCGCCCTGACGTCATCCTAGAGCGTCCCGGGAGCCGCACGGAATGTAAGTATGCTGCTCCCCGCTCCCTATTTACTATGGCAACCAGGACTTTAGCGTCCTGGCTGCCATAGTAACCATTGACAAAAGCTAAACGTCGGTTCCGGCAATGCGCGGAAACGACGTTTAGTAAAGGCCGGATCCAGACTAATGCCCTTCAATGGGCATTAATTCCGGATCCGGCGTTGCGGCATGTCTTCCGGATTTTCGGACGGAGACAAATCCGCAGCATGCTGCGCTTTTGTCAACGTCCAAAAAACGTTGACATACTGAACGGAAGACATCCTGATGCATCCTGAACGGATTTCTCTCCATTCAGGATGCATGGGGATAATCCTGATCAGTAGCTTTCCGTCCTAGAGACCCGAGGATGGATCTCTAGGACGGAAAGCTAAAACGCTAGTGTGAAAGAGGCCTTAGTAGATCCCATACTAACCCATTTTTCTTGGATGCCATATGGTAGCTTAAAGGGGTTCTGCAGTTTGTTTAAACTGATGATCTATCCTCTGAATAGATTATCAGCATCTGATCGGCAGGGGTCCGACACCCGGGACCCCACGCCGATCAGCTGTTTGAGAAGGCAGCAGCGTTTCAGGAGCACCACAGCCTTCTCACTGTTTACTGCCGGCCCAGTGACGTCACGACTAGCATCAATTGGCCTGGGCAGGGCTAAGCTCCATTGAAGTGAACAGAGCTTAGCCGCGACCAGGCCAGTGATACTAGTCGTGACGTCACTGGGCCGGCAGTAAACAGTGAGAAGGCCAGCTCCTGGAGCACCGCTGCCTTCTCAAACAGCTGATCGGCGGGGGTCCCAGGTGTCAGACCCCTGCCGATCAGATGCTGATAATCTATCCAGAGGATAGATCATCAGTTTAAACAAACTGCAGAACCCCTTTAAGGACAATAGGGTTGATGCCATGAGGGGTGTCAAGGTAGCTAAGCCCAGATAGGCAGGTGTCAGCTTTAGCTAGTTGAAGCTCTAGTAGCAGATCACTGACTTCTTGAAGCTTTAGATTGTCTTTAGCTGTAATCCTTGGGAAGCCTTGTCTAGCTCGCTGATTGTGGCTTTAAAGGTAAATTTCCAGCCTCAGTAATTTTCAGGTTTGCTATCAAACATGGTGAGGCCCGTCCTAGTGAGTTCTCTGTGAAGGATGTACTTAGCAAACTGCGACATGTCTGTGCTTTCAGACTTTGGGTATACAATTGCAGGTGGGACAGAGTTAGTTGTAGGGGCTAGTACACTGACGTTGGGTGACTTGGGAACATAAGATGGTGCTAAGGCGTTCAACACTGGATCTGGTGTACGGTCCAAGGGTATGTTGGTTTGTAGCTGTATAATAGTGGGTTTGTTAGGAGGTGGCAGATTAGTGCGATCGTGAGGTAGAAAGTCTTTTTTGTCCGTACCAGTTTCTGCAGCTTGAGAAGGTGCAGTAGATGTAGAGAAAACACCTTGGTTGGGTGCTTTGCCTTCTATGACAGAGTGATGGAGTTTTTAGGAGGTCTGTGATGAAACTGATGCATAAGATGTAACAGCGAGATTGCTACTGACACCTCTTTCATTGTCACTTACAGCCTGCTCTAATGCTCTTAGTCTTGTCATGTCTTTGGCATGCTCACATTGTTTTTCCAAAACTTCCATCTGTGCGTTCTTCCTCGCAGCTTCAGCTTTCATCCTTGCAGCTTCAGCTTCCATCTCTACTTTCTCTTGAGCGAAGGCTGCCTGGATTTTAGAAGCTTCGGCATCAGTGCGGGCTTTAATGAGTTGTTGGCTGAGAGGAGAAGTTATTGATCTTAAGGATTTTGAGGATCGCGTGGAGCATCTAGAAGTTGTGGAGAGATGGGATCTGGATTCATGGAGATGTGCGATTTTTACTCCTGCTTTTGTCCATGTTTGTACTATTAAATGGTCTCTTGCAAGATTGAGCTCATTCAATTCCTTTAATTCTTGTAATGAATCTTCTGTGTTGTACCGCTTTAAGAGAGCAGCATATTTGGCAGCCTTTGACGGTTCTCGTAAGCAGCATTCAATTGCTCAACAGCGTCCTCTAGGTGCAATACCTCGTGAATTGGTTGAGACAGAGCTGACATGCATTCAATAGTGTTGTTAGACCATAAGTGGCTGATGTTGCACAGCATTTCCTCTTTGTCAGCCTCATAGTTCTGTTGAATAATAATAGTAATGGCTGCTGCAAAGTTACTTTCTTTTGCATACAGAGCTTAGATTGCAGTGCATGTGGCATGTGGCAATAGAGACAGTGTAGAAGCTGATTATTAAACAGTTGCATGAACAATCCTTTCTAAAATCCGTGCTGAAACTGATAGATCCTATCAGTGTCGGACTGGGGTACCTAGGGCCCACCAGTAAAATTTATTTCAGGGGCCCACCGTACGGATACATTCAAATATAATAAATAATCTAACAAGTTTTTTTTTATAAATTGAATATACATTGAATATATGTATGTAGGGTAGTAAATCTAATGTGTTATGTGCCACTTGTGCAGGGGGTGGGAGACAAGGGGCCCACCCAGCTCAGGGGCCCACCGGGGGATTCCCCTGTACCCCTATGGGCCAGTTCGAGCCTGGATCCTATACTGAGATTTGCTTGCTGGCTGGGGTGAGCAGGCTGGCACAGTGCGTTTGCTGCTATATTCCAGTGTCCATATACATCTCACTATACATGCATAGCTAGCCAGGATCCTGTGGCTAACCTTCTAAGATCCTTTCACTGATTTTTTGACTGTTCTGCCTCTCCAGTCTAAGCATTACAGTGTGATCTCTGTAACTTACAGTTGTGATGAGATGGCGATAACCATAATCTTAGTCGAATTGGCTGACAGTGACTCGATCCAAACAACACCTTGTAGATCGTGAAGAAGTTTATTCCACACTGGGCAGATCATACACCAATGAATAAATGGATCATGCTGTGAGAATACATGTGGCTGAGATAAAGGGTGAAGCCTGGATGCAGGAAAACAGGAGAGGAGACTAAACAGAGGACAGCAAGAAGGGAAGAGAGAAGAGACACACAGGATAAAAGGCAAACCATGCATGTGTAACATGACAACTTCTCCTTCGCTGCCCTAACCATGTCCAGCTAGTTTATAGCTCCTCCTACCCAGCTACTTACATAGACACTCCCCTATCACTGCCCCGCCCATTTATATAACATCACAGGAAATAAGAGAGAGGGGCATGAACATGGTCATGTGACCACAGCCCAGAACGGGAGACAGGAGCAGTAAAGGTAAAAGAAATACATTACAAATCTACAACGACCTTCATAAAATATTATTTTACAAGATGCTAATGCAAACCAAGACACCCCTTTAATAAGGGAAAGCCCGGAGGACCACTTTAAGTGACACCTCCACATGTTACGCAATGTCAAAGTAATACCGCTATACAATTAGTACTATTATTTATGGCGATTACAGGTGTCAGGTCATTGGTGATGTCCCAGTCAGCAGGGATGCCTGATGTACCCTGTGCAGACAAACTGGTCACACACCGAGAAGGCTGCCCCTGAAAAGATGGGCAGCCATACTATTACCCGCTATCTATATAGAACAGGCACATGTCCACTTCGAATGGCATGATAATCTTTAAATATGGAAATCGTCAAGATCTAATCTAGGTTATTTATGAGTTATAAGAAATAGACCCAAGTGGCAAGTGATTGGCTCCAAAGAAAACTCCAAATGGCATTGTCTTCTGCTGGACCTTTGAGGCTTATCTAGCAGATCCTGTAGTCCTCTGGTGTTCTAGTCTGACCCTGTATAATTTCCACAATTCCATATAATATCAGAGTGCACACTAGTTGATTAATTGGTATTTTGCAAGAGGATAAAAAAAAAACTCATAAAACAACATTGTTTTTGTGTTGTCGACAGTTTCCGCCATCATTTGTTAAGGGAACGGCTCCCAGTGGTCCAATATTTTTTACAACAGAACAAGTGTAATTTAATTAATTTCCTTCTCATTCTTGTAAAAATGGCACAGTATCCCAGGCCGCTTATAAAACGCCAGATAAGGGATGTCGCTGGAGTGGAACATATTAGATTTTTTCCCCCTTTCTTTTAAATCAAATGTATTTTTAATATTCTGTGTCACATTAAGACTTGTGCATGATTTTATGATTATACAGTAGCTCCTCTGGGCACAGAGCATGATACAAAGTATCTTGATTACAGCAAAAGGAGGAATAAACAATGTAGCGAAATGTATAAATATGTAAATATGGGTAGAAGGACAGAGATCCCCCCCACCTACGATGATCGCAGTTTAGGTAGTAAAAAAAATGTGGAACTGTAAACCACATCCCAAAATGCGCTAAGAAGTGGTGCCCCCTGCTGGATAGCTCGTAGAGACCATTTCCAATTTGGATTCCTTGGCAGATGTCATGAGCTGGATCAGATGAACTAGAGACTTCAGGTATGTTTGGGGAATGAGAGAGGAAGCTAATGTGAAGAGGTGGGTGTGCACCCACTGTGCCACTGAACGGATTTGGTTTGGGGCTACTCCAGAGGGTGTTGTCAAGGTGGACCCCCTGTTTTCACCCTTCCACTCCTGTATAGGGATCTGGACTTCGCTACAGGAACTACCAAGCTACTACCTCTAGGACTAGTCTCCTTGCAGACCCAGACAGGTCAGCAGACACTTGTATGCGGCACCAAGGGCAAGCTGAGGTCAGAACTGGCAGAGTTTGTGCAGTGAGGTAGTCAAGCAATAAGTTGGGGCAGGCACGCTGCGTTTAGGCAGAGGTCAGTACAGGATCAATGCGGTCAACAGGCAGAGTTCAGGCATGGGAGGTCAGATGAGGAGAACTAGACAAACTAAGTGCCCATAGCTCAGACACTATACAACCTATGGGAATTCTGCCATTGGTTGGGGAAAGATTTGCTCTTGTGCATGGACCTTTAGAGCCAGGAAGAGTGTGCAAGTGAGCACCCTAAGGGAGTGAGCACCAGCACGTGCAGAAATCTGAGTCTCACTTCCTTCCGGTATTTACATCCCCACCTATCCCTTGGTTGAACTTGATGGGCTTACAGTATGTCTTTTTTCAACCATATTAACTATGTAACTATGTATGCATGTGCATGATCTGCAGGAAAGGATCCATACCCAAATTGGTATAGAGTGCCTTCCACATGGATGAGTGGCCCAGAGAATGCCATGATAACATTCCCTAGGCCAGGTATGCTCAACCTGCGGACCTCCAGCTGTTGCAAAACTACAACTCCCAGCATGCCCGAACAGCCTACAGCTATCAGCCTACAGCCTCCCTGGTGGGAGTTGTAGTTTTACAACAGCTGGAGGGCCGCAGGTTGAGCATGCCTTCCCTAGGCTATAACACTGCCTCCACCAGGGTGTGTGTTTCTTCCAGCAATAGTTGCAGTTTATTTTCCTCTCCGTTCCATGAAGCAGAGAATTTGACTCCCTTTGCCAATCAGCGGAGGTTTAGTTCGGATACTGCCACAAAAATGTAAGCTTTTTATGCCGGTGCATCTTTGTTAGCAGAGGAGCAGTGACCATCCGTCTGCTTTGGAGCCCCATACACAGTAGGGTTTGCTGGACTAGTCTAGTAGCCCCCTGGTTCATTTTGGTGGTGAGCTGCTCCACTGAGGCGTTTCGGTCCTTCATAGCTGACATTTACCTCTCACATCAATGGCACGAGGTTCTCCGTAGTTTCTACGTCGCTTATTCACACTGACGACATTTGTCCACTTACAATGCACTTTTACCACAGCAGCACGGGAACAGTTCACAAATTGCGCTGTTTTAGAAATACTGTCACCCTTGGCCTGAATGCCAATAATTATCCCTTTTGCAACTCTGATAAATCACCCCTCTTGACAGCAATGGGGGATATGTGTTCAGACAGCGTATCACATACCTTATATACCCACCGAGCCAGCTCAGCACATGGGGCTTCCTTCATTAGCTGTACACACTGCCAATGTCGACAGTAGGAAATTGTCAGAATAATGGGACTTGACTTTAGTAATCAATACTGAAATCCAAGTTATTCTAAAGGGTTCAGCTCTTATATATTTTTTGCTTGCAACTGTATTTTTACTTTCATACAAAATGTCATGCGTTTCAGAGAATTGTTGTCAGCTGTGTCAACTGGATGAATTTTCATAATGGAACAGTGGAACTAGAAGTGATGGAAAACATCGTAGTCAACAGTATATAACGGTCAGTTGATACGAAAATAAAATTCTGGTCTAAATGGAAATAAGTGTATTGTAATAAAGATCAGATGAATCTCTTGTAAAATATGGAGGACCTGAATCCCTGGAGATTTCCACGACCCGCCTAAGACCTCTCTTCAATTATAGTGTCATGGATCTTCTCTCTCGTTTTTGATCTTTATGTATTTTTCAGCCTGAGAGCTACATATATTTATATTAAGAAAATTGTCATTTTTCATTCTAAAGCTAAATTCGTTGTGACAGGTGAACTTGCACTTTGAAATCCATTCCAGACCTGACGCCGTTGATCAATCGATATCCCAGAAATGAGTTGCTCATTGTGTAGCACATAAGGAATTCCCTGTAGCGATAAAAAGTGGCTTTTTCATTGTTGCATTGATTAATGCCACGTTACAATCTCGTCTGCGATTCCAAGAGGTGACATTGAAAGTAAAAAAAAAAATTGGAATTGCTCCTCAGCATGCTGGTGTATGGCCGTGGTTATCTACTGAGCATAATGAGATATGATCTTTGGATTCAATTGGCCATGAAGAATATCAGGAAGGTCACGTTGTCAGCATTATTACAGGATTATGTTCTGAGGGCTGAAGAAGGAACTAAAGAAGGGACCTAAGAGTGTCCAAGATGGTTCCCTTATCGGACACTAACAAAGGGTTGTCCATATGCAAAGAGGTATCTCCCAAGAAAGAGAATCATCTCACAAGTGCCACCTATTGGAAGTGGCTCCATTTGAGTCAAGATCTGACTTTCCTTGGGATTTAACAAGGGAATATAGCCAAGCCAGATATCCATCTGTAGGACAGCTGTTTAGGGGTGTTTGCCCCTCATCGGTATGGCATAGGATTCTGGATAGCTTAGTCACACAATAGTAAGCAGATGACTGGGACCCCTAAAGATCATTTGTATTGATTGAGGTAATCCAGCTGGAAGTATTCAATTTCCCTGCAGTGCCACCACAGGCTAAATAAGGTATTACACAAACCCAATTGAAAACAATGGGATCATCAAATAATGCATAGGCATGATGGGTTCTCCAGCGTTCCTGGTAGCCGTTCTCTGCTCTGGGAAACAGATTATGTTCCAAACATGCTTAGTTTTAAGTATTATTGATTTGCTGGCTTGGCTTTTTCCATAACTCCTTTAGACTTCAATGGAGAGGGCAATGTGCATTATTAGGGGATCAGGTAAAATTGGAATCTCAAAGGTGACTAGGTTCTCCATCACCTTAATCCAGCCCTGAATGTTCATGTGTATGTGGCTCCATAGGATAACATGGGATGGGGCCTCATTCTGTCAAAAAGATGCCTTAACAGCAAAAAAAATAAAAAAAGTTTAGGAAATGGAGGTAGTAATATTTCTGGTCTTTCTTGTGCCATTTCCTTCTGCGCTTGGAATCTTGAATTCACTGTATACCCAAATGCTCCCCACTCGGTTATACTCTCTCCCTACATTTTTGCACTGATCTCTGACACTCTGCTACACTGTCTCAGATCAGAGATAACTCCAATCCCAACATTTAACCTCCTAGATCACATGGTCAGTATGTAAGCAGTTAGGACGAGATTTTGACTCATTATCTTGTGTTATTTTCTTGCAATAAATACTCCAGAAGTTTAATCAGAAGCCAGAATGAAAAAGCAGATACCATCTGATCATATTCAGACTACTGTGCATAGGACATTGTACCTTGTAGACCACGATGGTCCTCAACATAAAACATGGCACATAAACGATATGGCCAAAAGTACTGTATGTGGGCCACTAACCACCACATCTACACAAACTGTTGGACTTCCCATTCCAAAACCAAAAAAATTAACATGGAGTCTGCAATCCAATTGATCACAAAGGTGTTGGATAAGATTGAATTCAGGGCTCGGTGCAGCCACTCAAGTTCCTTCAAACCAAACTTATCATAGCAGGTCTTTATAGAGCTCACCCGGTGCACAGGGACACAAAGACGCCCTTACCCAAACTGATGACAATTGTCTAGAATGTCTGTGCATCCTGTAGCATTACCATTCACTGGAAATAGGTGGCCAAACCCCAAAAAACAACCTATGTAGCACCACCTCTCCTTCACTACATTCTACGGCAGGCATTATACAGTATTTTCCTGGTATTCTCCAAACCGAAATTCACCCATCAGACTGCCGGATAGTGACAGTGATACATCAGGGAACATGTTTTCTCTGCTTCAGTGTCCAGTGACCACATGCTTTACACCACTACAGCCGCTGCCTGGCATTGTATGATCTTAGGCTCACATTCAGCTGCTCAAAGTTAAAAACCCATTTTAAAAAGATCCTGATGCACGATTTTTGGACCTCTGTAGAGAACGAAGTAAGAGAGGATAGGTGATTTTTATGAGCCACACACTTCAGCACTTTGTGGCTCCGCTCTTTGTGGCTTATGGCTTTGTGTCTGAGCTCTTTTTACTCCCATGTGTCAAAGCTAGCCTGCTATGAAAGTGCCATGTTCAAGGTCACCGAGCTCTTCAGGATAACCGTTACTACTACCATTGTTTGTCTATGGAAATAACATGACTGTGTGCTTGATTTTATGCACCTGCTTAAAATGGATGTTGCTGAAACTCAACAATTAGAAGGGGTATCTACATACTTTGGTTGAATGGTGCACTTATTGAATATCTTGAGGACTTTATTGGCCTTAATTGTGGAACACGGAACCTAGGTTTCACTTTCACAATATTTGGTTGCTAATTCTTGGGGCACCATTGCGAGTAAATTCCGATCTTGTACGATTTCATGGATTTTAAGTGGTAATGAAGTCAATGACTACCAAACGAGGGAAAAGTAAAACATAAAACTCAATAAAATGTATCTTTGTCCTTGAGAACACATCAGAAGACATTCAGGCTACAGGGACAATTAGAAGTCTGACTGTCAGATGAGGTTTAAACACTAACAAACAATATCCCACTTGGCATCTCCTTTCGCAGATCCATAGATTTATGTTGGCTTGTGTCAAATGTTATAAAGAAGATACATGTAGAAGATGTTCATGTTCTTGTCTGGCGAAGACAGAAGTCATGGAAGTCATGATTCTTCATCAAAATCAAGAAAACAAGATGTAATGAAATTAACTAGTCCAGTTGGAGGTTTTCAGATTTATTCGACATTGGTTTGTCATGTTCTAAACGATGATTAAAGATTCATTTATCAGCCGTGTCATTGAGAAAAGTCAGAAGATAAAATTATGAAGGCTTCATGGGTTGGAGCCTTCATTGATTCTCAGCATAAAGAACGTTCGTTTGAGTTTTTGGAATGTGTAGATTTTCTATCGATGTGTAATTTTTTTATTTATACCATTTTTGATAGGAAATTCCTACAAGTTTATCCTGTGATCTGTCTTTAAGATAAGCCAGAAGATTGAAGCAGGACAGTTTTAGAGATTAGCACGCTGGGCTGTAACTTAAGACCTCCCTATTTCCTAGAAGCGAATGCCAGGAACAAACTAAAATCATGCAGAATTATTTAGCAATGTATGGTGATACCATGTGGGATTCAGATTTTAGCATTATGAAACTGTATGTCAGTCTTATGCTGGCCCTTTTAGGAGATATTATTTGGATACTGCATATAGGGCATCAATGGCTAGCGGAAAGAAGGGATACTCTACTTTAAGAAAACTGAGATTATCTATCTCGCTGCCACAGAGGATATGATGGTTTGATGCATTCAAGAGGGGGCTGGATGCATTTTGTGAAAGTAAAATTGTGTTGTTAGGGTATTTTTAAGTATCGACGGCTTGTGTCCCCTTTTATATTACCTTCTCTACTCTGTGTAATTATAGTTAGATAAACACAAAGCACAAACTGGTTGTGGTTATTAGTGTTGAGCGAGCATGCTCGGCCGAACTGGTGTTTTAAATTTAATTAAAATCTAATTTACCCTCTATTTCTGAAAAGTTTCTGCCAGGATTTCAACTCACAACCTTCTACATTAGAGGCAAGGACCTTAACCACTCAGATATAAAGCTGAATGATAAACTGAGTCAGAAAAACCTCATAGTAGTTTGTCATGTAGTAAGTATTCCTATACAGCAGAAGTATCATTTTATATTTCAGTGCAGGTTAGCAGAAACTTTTCAGATATAGAGGCTAAATTTAATTTAAATATGTATATATATATTGTGGGGGGTTAGCTCTGGTCTCGGGGATCATTCACACAAACTTCCTTCCGGACAACGGATTTCATGTCCAAACAGTGCATTTATTTGGCAGTCTTTTCAAACAAAACAACAGGTACAAAACAATAAACACTGGCCCGGCTAGGCTCTAACTAAACATATTATTTTGATCCCTCACTCACCTAGTGGGTACAGTTCACACCCTGTGAACTGATGTGGCTTTCTCCAGCCCAATGTCCCACAGCCTCCTGGCTGTTCAGAGCACTGTTCACACACAGTCTCAGTTCAATGTCCGTTGGGGAATTCAGGCTCACCAGTCCTCCTGACTGTGGCCCTGCGACCCTTCCAGGCGTCGCTGTGTCCCCCAATTCCAGGCTATTGCTTAGCCCCGTGGCCCCTCAGCCAACTTGGCCGAGACCACTCACACAGAGCCTCTGCCAAACTCTGTCTCCAAAACTCTCTCCAGAGTGGGACCCCACCCATGTCCAACAAGAGGATTAAATAGAATCCCTGGACATGGGCATTGTCCAAATTCCCGGACTGGAGCATGGGGAACAGGCACCCACCCAGCACATTGCCTGTTCCCAGTAAAAGCCCGCCCTGGACTAGCTGGAGCCAGCTAAGCTAGTTATCTTGGTGACCACAAACTAACTTAGTGGCCACCCATCTCTAGACTAGGGCCTTTACTTCACCAAGGCCGGGCCCCTTGGTGACACGCTCCTGGTGCAAACAACACCCCTTGTTATTCACATTGCCACATATCCCCCCCCTCTGTTCACACCTGTGGGGGTGAACACATGTACCGACTGGAGGCTCGTGATAGGGCACCCGCATTATCTTGCCATCTTCAAGCTCAACGGTCCCCCTGGAAGATGTGGCTAGCATCCCAGGCTTCCCTTTATTCTGCCACAACCACGCCAGCAGAACCCAGTTCGTCACAAACACGAAGCTTACTATCCTACCAGTCATCTTGTCCCATACTAGAGACACCTGGTCGCTACTAGCAACTACCACAGTTTTAGCGGACCTTGACATGTCAGCCTCTTTTTGTCTCTTTGTTTTATCAACAGATAGCATCTTTCTTTTTCCTTTACTCCCCACAGGGGTTATGTCAGGTTTGGCTTCAGTTTCAGAATCTTCTGCTTCTTCAGTGGTACTCCCCACTTCAGCAGACTCTTTTTCAGTCTTTTCTTTGGTTTCTAGAACATTCGAGGATTTCTCCCCTTCAAGACCTCGGCCTCTGTTTCTTTGGAGTCTCCATTCACTTTATTAGCCGTCTTATCCTTCACGGACATGGCATCATATCCTTTCCTTCTTAACTCCTCCTCCTCTTTCTCATCAAGGTTGGAGGCACTGGGGACATCAGAATCTTCACCAGACTCGTCGTCTTCTGGCAATCCCTGCAGAGGTTCACCCAGGATATGGTTCTCCTTTTGGGCAGGATTCAGGAGAGCCAGCCCATCAGAGTAAACAGGACCCTCATACTGGTCATCGGTCCCCCGTATTTCTTCCCCAGCAGACTGCTGGCTTTCTGGAAGGCATTGACAGCAGAGGGAATGTCTTTCATGACCAGGTCCTGGCCACACACTGCCATGAGTCTCTGGGCTTCTGCATCCACCTCAGCACCATCATCTGGTTCAGCAGATACATCTTCCATCTTCTTCTCTGCCTCGGCCGGCACCACAGCGCCACCACCTCCAGACCCATTCTTAACGGGCTCTGACTTCTTGGCATCTTTTAGAGGATTTTCCTCTTCAGGAATCTCATTTTCTTCCACCTGCTGCGCTGGAGCATGCAGAGACTTCTCCAACTCATTTCGCTCCTTAAGCACTTTTTAAGGGCTCTAGTCAAGGAGAGGGCCTTGGTCTTCTTTTTAGTTTTTCGCACCAGCTTGTTAGCAGCGCCCCACTCTTGGGCCTTCTGGTCCAGCTGCTCTTCACTCTGTTCTGGTGTAACAGCAGTTGTAGGAGCACCACCATTCTTCCTTAGACACTCCGTGGGATTTCCACCCAGGGACTCTTCAAGCCCATGGTTGAGGTCTACTATAGACTTTTGTGTCTTCATGGAGTCTTTTCCCTTCCCCAGGACACCAGGCGGTAGACCCTTCAATTCACTCGCCTTTTCCAGGGTCTCCTTTTGACCCTTCTGCAGCCTTCTTCGGTGACTCTATGACGACGGCTAGTCCCTTCGCTATCGTACCTAGGGACTGTGTGGCGAGAGTGAGATCAGCCTCCTGTTTGCAGCTGTACTGTTCTGTCAGGTCATCTAAGACTGTCTGGATATGAGCTTCAGACACTAGGCTGACGTCCCCGACTGATCTCTCGTCACATCAAGTATAACTATCGTCTGGTTGCTATCAGTAACCACATCAGTTTGGCAAGACCTCAACATGGCAGCCTCTCTCTGAGTTGCTATCGGTCACAGCACATGCGTCATATATACTGCTCATGTCATTCTCATTTCTGCCCTCAAGGGGCACTGCGGAGCTAATCCCCACCTTGGACACTTCCCTAGCCCACATAGAACTCCGTGGATACGGCACATCCACCTCTGTTACGTGTGGTACACTCTTTGGCCTTGCCACAGTTTCCTGCCCATTCACTACAGTGGGTTCCCCCAACTCGGTGCTCTCGACATTTATCTGCATTTTTCCAAATTTTACATTTTTACCACCATGGGGCACTTCTCCCCTGTCTATAACCTGCAATGTAAAAGGCATGTCATCATCACATCCTTCACAAAAATCCACATTAACATTATGTATTTTGGCCAACACGGTACCATCACTTTGCACCTTATCAGCTACACTGTTTTTATTGGTCACTTCACTTAGAAAGCAATGGTTTATCCGCATTTCCCTTATACCTTCATTTAAAGGGACAGGTATAGGTTCTGCAGCGGCTTCATCACTTTCTATAGAAGTGTCTCCAGTGCCCCCAATATCACAGAACATCATTCTCTCATGTACGAGCACCCTTATGGCATCAAGATCACAAGTCCCAGTTGTCACAGGAGTCTCACCCTCAGTGAGAACCCCGGGATAGTCCGTATTCTTATAATTGTCCCGCACATTTAATAATCTACCAGTCTCAGGGGCGGCTATCATGCCGTCCCTTACCCGGGCTAGCATGGGATCTCTGACTTTCGCCATCCCAAATCTAGCCTTGGTCACAGGTACTTTAGGCAACACTATAACCTTCTCCTGTGCAGATCCTTGCAAGGCAGCAACCGCAACGGGCTTACCCGTCTGCTCAGACACAGCATTTTTCACATAGTCATTCATTTTTGAGACAGTTTCTCGCCTCAGTGCTTCATCACTCACCGGCCCGGCAGGTAGCAACTGCCGCCGGCTCACTGTCACAACATTTTTAACAGGAACAGTCTTACCGCCTGTCGTGGATTCGGCAGTCTCGGAAGATGACGTCCGTCCCAGGCCATTTCTACCATTGCCACCGGAAACAACATGAGGTGGGGTCCAGACCTTTCCCGGATGGTCACTCCAGCCGCACCCTTGGGGACTCTGTGCACAGTTGCAGGGAATGTAGAGGCTTCTGGGAACCGCACTACTCTCCACCTTCTTGTCTTCCCGACGATTGCCCTTGGCAACGGCATGCATATTCTCCTCCAACACTGCACTCAGCTTTCTCACCAACCGATCAGTCTCCAGCACCAGCTGCTCCATTACACCCTCAGTGGCCTTGGTTTTCCGCCAAAGCGGGCCACTTCTCACATATGGTATCACCTTTGGTATAACAAATAGGGGAGATAGAGCGGCACTCCAAAGGAAAGCACGCAGACCGTGGACTGGTCGCTTACAGCAGCGCAAGCAGTCTCCTGTAAAAGCTCCACACCCGGCGGTGCACAAGCCCCAAAGAAGCGGATACAGACAGTCTTGAAAAATGGAGGTATGAACGGGGCGGCACTCACCGATGGAGTCAAGGATACACTTTTATTCGTGGATAAAGCGTGCAGGCAATGTCGGGCAGGACGCCATCTATTTCATCCGATGGAAAGAGCGACGGCCGTTTCGCGCTGAGACGCGCTTCGTCAGGCTGTTACGTCCTGGGCGCGCATGCGCCCGTCTTCTTAAGCCGTACGCTCCCTCACCAGGTGAAAAATCAGTGACGGTGCCACGGCATTCCCAGAAGATTAAAATCACAGCAAAGTACATAATAGCGAACAATACAGTGAAACATCCCACATAGTCAATAATACACCGGACAACAAGAAAGAGAGTGTTACAACACAGATCAAAGTCCTGGCAAAAAATGCCACTCCATGGAGAGCAAAAGCGCACATCTATGAACTGCAGATCACGCTAGGCGGATCTACCGCGACCCAACATATCAGGAATGAAGAAAAGGGAAAAAAGGGAAAAAAAATAATAAGGCAGGACCATTTTATCAAAAGGGAGTAAAGGACTGAGGGTGCAGCGCACACAATGGGATTATCACCCATACTAGGGCATCTAGATAAACATGCCCAGATCGGTGCGATCATTTAACCCTAGCCCTTCAGCCGCCCTGGTGCGCAGTATCCATCTCGCTTCTCGTTGTAGGAGAAGACGGTGCCTGTCACCCCCTTGAGCAGGAGGAGGCACCATCTCCAACCCCGAGAAGGAGAGGGAACTGATATCGCCACCATGCGCCGAATTCACATGCTCTATTACTCTAGGGCAGCCTTTTCCTGAGGTAATGGAGTTAAAATGCTCGCGGACTCGTTCATACAGACACCTAATGGTTTTGCCTATATAAAAACGTCCGCACGTGCAATTTAACATGTACACTACATACGTACTCTACAGTTAATAAAGCTACCCACTCTGTGATGTAGGCCTGCAACCATCAAAGTTTTCTTACAAGAGTTATACTTACATAAAGGGCAACTACCGCACTTAAAATTACCTACGGGGCGATTCATATTAAGCCATTGAGTCAGCCGCATAGGCGGTAGTCTACTCCTAACTAATTTGTCGCGCAGCGTATGGCTGCGTCTAAATGCAATAATAGGTCTCTGTTCCGTCAAGTCCAATAGGGTGCCATCCCGTTTGAGTATGTCCCAATTTTTGTGGATAGCAGTACGTATAATGTCTGCCATCGGGCTAAACTTAAAAGAGAACACAAATCTACCTGAATTGGAGTTACTGGCGGGAGTCCTCGATCTACTGCGATCCCTATTTTTATGTAGAAGGTCAGCTTGGGAAAACCTCTTCTCCACCTCTTCCATGTCTCTATCAAGGGCCTGTGGGGGATAGCCCCTTCCAACCAGTCGATGCTTAAGTTCTAGTGCTTGCCGTCGGTATCCTTCCACCTCACTGTTAATTCTACGTAATCTAATGAACTGCCCGTATGGTAACGACCTTTTGACTGTCTCAGGATGAAAGCTGTCGTGGCGGAGCAAGGAGTTGGTCGCCGTGGGCTTACGAAAGCCCTCCGTGACCAACCCGTCGCTACCCGCCACAACCGCCACATCCAGAAACTCTAGTCGTGAGCCCCCAAAATTCAGGGTAAACTTCATCCCCATGGCGTTACTATTGAGGTAACGTACAAACTCCTCGCATTGGTCTCTATTGCCTGACCATACAATGAAAACGTCATCGACATAGCGGAGGAAACATTTAAGGAACTGGGAGAAAGGATTGGATACTGAGAAAATCAGCTTGTCCTCCAATCTAGCGAGATACATATTGGCAAATGTACATGAAACGGGGGTCCCCATCGCGGTCCCCAGTTTTTGTCTGTACCAATCGTTGCCGAACTTGGAATGCATTATTCGCGAGTATGAAGTGCAGTGCTTCACATACAAAATTACAAAACAGTGCACTCTTTCCTGCATTTGCTAGGATAGTCGCAGTATAGCCTCCACACCCCCAACATGTGGAATGCGGGTGTAGAGGCTCTCGACATCCAGCGAGACAAGATGGAACCCATCCTGCCAGTGCACTTGTTCCAAGGACAACAGGAAGTCATTCGTGTCCTTGAGGTAGGCAGGAGCGCTGGAGAGTAGCGGTCTCAGTAGCCAGTCCAGATACTTAGATAGAGGCTCCGTCACTGACCCAACCCCTGAGACGATAGGTCGACCCGGGGTGAGTCAGGGACTTATGTATCTTAGGGAGGAAATACCAGCAAGGTCTAGACGGGGAAGGAGGAATCAATTTGGCCAGCATATTCTCGGTTAGAAAGCCCTTACTTACATAGTCGCGAACAAAGCACCCAAGCTGACTTTTGATATCCGCAGTAGGGTCCCCCGTATCACTTCATAAGTATCGGTGTCCCTCAACTGTCTAAGAGCCTCGCCGACATAATATGACCTGGACATAAGGACCACATTGCCCCCTTGTCCGCCGGTTTTACTATAATGTCCTCCTGGGCACGTAACCAATTGAGCGCCTGGCGCTCTTCGATACCTATATTGTCAGGAGCCTTCGGATACATAATTGCTCGCACATCTCTCATCACTTGGTGGTGAAAGATGTCAATGCTCGTACCGGCGGGCATAGGGGGCAAAGGGTAGATTTAACACCACCCGTAAATATTGCTTCTCCCCTAGGCACCACTTCTTGGTCAGTCAGAGCCCCTCCCGACAGGAACTCCAAACACTGTAACTCATTAGCGCTAAACTTTGTGGATATAAAAAAAGCCAAAGGGTCAGGACTGAGCGGGCGCTGCCCTTCTGGTTTAGGGATGGCAACTTGAGGAACATTGCTAAACATTTTATGCAGACATAATTTCCTAATGGCCTTGAACAGGTCAATTTCAAAGGTGACTGGATCGAATTGCTCAGTCAGACTGAACCCGAGCCCTCTACTGAGGGCTCGGGTGCAGCCCGACGGCAAGTCGCGGCCAGTCAAATTGACCACCAAGGTAGCGTCCAAGGGCTCAATCTCAGGTGTCAAGGGGGTAATTACTTCCTCCAAGACACCTGCTTCCTTGTACGCCCAGACTTTCTGACTTCTTTTTGTTTTTCTCCGGCCCCTTCTAATGCGCCTTCCAAAGGGCCACTTTCAGATCTGTTAGAATCATTACGGGGCTGGTTAGGTTCGTCTGATAAACTCGAATCGGACTCGCTGGTCCAAAAGTCACTCTTTTGGCGTCGTGTGGGTCTTCTCTTCTGAAATCTTCTCTTGTTACTGTTCCTAGCAACGTTCCAATCAAAGATGTGTCCGGACTCATAATCTTGTTTGTCTCTGATGAATTTATCCTTTTTCCTTTCTTTAATCTCAGCTTGTATAACCACCAATTTCTTATTCAACCTTTTATCAAAAGTCGTCAATTGGGTATCCGTAAACCGGGTGGAGAGTTCATCCCTAGATTTTGCTAGGTCTTCCTTTATTTTCTCGTACTCCATGGTATTTCTTTTGAGTACCTAAGGGAATTAAGTGATGTCATAGCCAGACCATTATTTCTGATATTTACGGACTCTATAATAACAAGGAATGTTCCACAGGATTGGCGCATAGCAAATGTGGTGCCAATATTCAAAAAGGGTCCAAAAACAGAGCCTGGAAATTATAGACCGGTAAGTTTAACATCTATTGTTGGTAAACTGTTTGAAGGGTTTCTAAGAGATGCTATTTTGGAGTATCTCAATGAAAATAAGCAAATAACGCCATATCAGCATGGCTTCATGAGGGATCAGTCATGCCAAACAAATTTAATCAGCTTCTATGAGGAGGTAAGTTCTAGACTTGACAGCGGCGAATCAATGGATGTCGTATATCTGGACTTCTCCAAAGCATTTGACACCGTACCTCATAAAAGGTTAGTATATAAAATGAGGATGCTCGGACTGGGAGAAAATGTCTGTATGTGGGTAAGTAACTGGCTGAGTGACAGAAAACAGAGGGTGGTTATTAACGGTAGATACTCAGATTGGGTCACTGTAACTAGTGGGGTACCTCAGGGGTCAGTATTGGGCCCTATTCTCTTCAATATATTTATTAATGATCTTGTAGAAGGCCTGCACAGTAAAATATCTATTTTTGCAGATGACACTAAACTGTGTAAAGTAATTAACACTGAAGAGGACAGTTTTCTGCTACAGAGGGATCTGGATAGATTGGAGGCTTGGGCAGAAAAATGGCAGATGAGGTTTAACACTGACAAATGTAAAGTTATGCACATGGGAAGGAATAATGCAAGTCACCCGTACATATTAAATGGTAAAACACTCGGTAACACTGACATGGAAAAGGATCTAGGAATTTTAATAAACAGCAAATTAAGCTGCAAAAACCAGTGTCAGGCAGCTACTGCCAAGGCCAATAAGATAATGGGTTGCATCAAAAGGGGCATAGACGCCCGTGATGAGAACATAGTCCTACCACTTTACAAATCACTGGTTAGACCACACATGGAGTACTGTGTACAGTTCTGGGCTCCTGTGAACAAGACAGACATAGCAGAGCTGGAGAGAGTTCAGAGGAGGGCAACTAAAGTAATAACTGGAATAAGGGATCTACAGTACCCTGAAAGGTTATCAAAATTAGGGTTATTCACTTTAGAAAAAAGACGACTGAGGGAGATCTAATAACTATGTATAAATATATCAGGGGTCAGTACAGAGATCTGTCCCATCATCTATTTATCCCCAGGACTGTGACTGTGACAAGGGGACATCCTCTGCGTCTGGAGGAAAGAAGGTTTGTACACAAACATAGAAAAGGATTCTTCACTGTAAGAGCAGTGAGACTATGGAACTCTCTGCCTGAGGAGGTGGTGATGGTGAGTACAATAAAGGAATTCAAGAGGGGACTGGATTTATTTCTGGAGTGTAATAATATTACAGGCTATAGGTACTAGAGAGGGGTCGTTGATCCAGGGAGTTATTCTGATTGCCTGATTGGAGTCGGGAAGGAATTTTTTTTTCCCCTTAAGTGAGGAAAATTGGCTTCTGCCTCACAGGGGTTTTTTGCCTTCCTCTGGATCAACTTGTAGGAAACAGGCCGAACTGGATGGACAAATGTCTTTTTTCGGTCTTATATACTATGTTACTATGTTACTATGTTACCAACTCCAGAACTTGGAGTGAAAACGCAGCATGCAGCTGTTGCCACTCTTTAACAAATGTGGTATCCTGTTCAAACTGTGCAGGGTCTCTATACACACGTAAACCGCGCGGTACTCTGACCTTTGGTATAAGCAGCTTCCGCCACACCTGACTATCTTTCACCCAGGTCGCCATTTTGAGCAAAAAATTTCCACAGGTCAGTTTTTTTTTTCTTTTTTTCTTTTGTGCTTCTGGCCCTTTAAACCTTTGCACCGCTTGCCCCATAGGGTAAAAAAAACAGTCCAAACTATCATCAGCAGTTCTTTTGCAACCCAGCAAAGTGTCCAGGACCACACGAGCAGGACCTGCTCCACCGAACAAACAGGCTTCCGGCCCTAACGTCCAACACAGCAATCGCACAGCTTTTTCCTCTGTCCTGTCGTTGCCCCCAGCAACACTTTACCTTTTTCCAGCAGGGACGACTGCCCGCATCCTCCACCAAATGTGGGGGGTTAGCTCTGGTCTCGGGGATCATTCACACAAACTTCCTTCCGGACAACGGATTTCATGTCCAAACAGTGCATTTATTTGGCAGTCTTTTCAAACAAAACAACAGGTACAAAACAATAAACACTGGCCTGGCTAGGCTCTAACTAAACATATTATTTTGATCTCTCACTCACCTAGTGGGTACAGTTCACACCCTGTGAACTGATGCGGCTTTCTCCAGCCCAATGTCCCACAGCCTCCTGGCTGTTCAGAGCACTGTTCACACACAGTCTCAGTTCAATGTCCGTTGGGGAATTCAGGCTCACCAGTCCTCCTGACTGTGGCCCTGTGACCCTTCCAGGCGTCGCTGTGTCCCCCAATTCCAGGCTATCGCTTAGCCCCGTGGCCCCTCAGCCAACTTGGCCGAGACTCTGTCTCCAAAACTCTCTCCAGAGTGGGACCCCACCCATGTCCAACAAGAGGATTATATAGCATCCCTGGACATGGGCGTTGTCAAAAACCCCGGACTGGAGCATGGGGAACAGGCACCCACCCAGCACATTGCCTGTTCCCAGTAAAAGCCCGCCCTGGACTAGCTGGAGCCAGCTAAGCTAGTTATCTTGGTGACCACAAACTAACTTAGTGGCCACCCATCTCTAGACTAGGGCCTTTACTTCACCAAGGCCGGGCCCCTTGGTGACACGCTCCTGGTGCAAACAACACCCCTTGTTATTCACATTGCCACAATATATATATATATATATTTTTTTTTTTTTTTTGCGATAATATATATATATATATATATATTGTAATTGCACATTTATTTTGTGCCATACATTTTTTTACAATTACTAGAAAAATATAAAATATATAAATTTAATTTAGCCTCTATTTCTAAAGCAGAATGGTTAAGGTGCTTGCCTCTAATGTAGATGGTTTTGAGTTCAAATCCTTGCAGAAACAAAGGCTAAATTATACATGGAAATAGCTATATATGGAGTCAGAGCAGGGACTCCTAAGCCGCGGACTCACACTGGGGAATTCCCTCACTGTGATCTTCCCCATAGACCTCAGTGGGAACTGGCACCCTCCCCTCTTCAGAGCAAGGGGTGCCTGGTTTAATGCTCAGGTTCTCCCATTGACTTCCATTGTTCTTGGGTGCTGTAGAGCACCCGAGCATCCTAAAGTGTTCTACCAGAGCACCCTGGTACTCGATCAACACTAGTGGTTATCTCAGAGACATGAGTGCTACAAACTGGAAGAGTGGTTGAAAGGTATAAACCTGGCACACACAAACATTTGTTTGGCACTCCATTGAGAAATTTCATCCAAGCAAGATGAATTGATATCCTTATCTGTTGTATCACCATGGGATGTTAGCCATGTGCTACGATATGGTAGACTCAGAGCCCCCTCCCCTTCCCATATTGTATGTGTAAGCCAGTGATGATTATTTACTCTTCACTACTGTATGTGACTTGTCTGTTTTACCTTATATTTAATTACACTTAGTAAATATATTTATTCACTTAGCCTGTGTAAGCTTATTTATGCTCAAATCTTTTGAATTCACATTTTAAAACAAAAAGTTATGTGAACTAGATTTCTGGAGATGGGTCTTTGATCCAGGGATTTATCCCACTCTCCATAATTGGGCTCAGGATGGAATCATTTTTGCCTCTAATAGGGAGCAGTTGCCTTAAGGAGGTTTTGCAGAACTTTGATATTGATGGCCTATGCTTAAGATAGGACATCAGTATCCAATCAGTACAGTGCTGAATCTCAGCACCACTGTCGGTCAGTTGTTTTTCCGTAGGTCTTGTACTAGAACTACACAACTCTGTCCATTGTCTAGTGGTCGGAGCCGGCTACTGAATTACTGCTCCCACTGAAATGTAGTAACAGAGCTGTGTAGTTCCAGCCACTATTTCTGGTTCCAAAGCTATTGAAAAACAGCTGGAGGTACTGGGAGTCGGACCCCGTCAGTCCGATAGTTATGACTTATCCTAATTGTATGCCATCAATATAAAACGATTGGGACCCTTTTTTTTTTTACCTAATGAAAGAACCATCCTCACCTACTTCCTACCACTTAGGTCCCTCACCCTGACTTCATTTGGTGATTTTCTGGACCTCAGCTTGTTTACTTTCAGACCAGGGATAATTGAGGTCAAGTGAACCCACTGTAGCCAATGACTGGCCTCAGTACTGACATGTCCCCCAAGTGGCATGCCACTACTAGGTCACATACCCTTGAGACCAGTCATTGACTGCAGTTGCGTGCTTGATCCCGTCCATACCCTTATCAGAAATAAAACTGGGATGACTGAACTGAGCCAGTGTGCATGAACTGAGTGGCAGGGAGCAGGTAAGTAGGACTCTTTCATTAGATCAAGCATGAAGAGGTTCTTACTTAAAAGGGACCTCTCCTGAAATACTAATTTAAGCTTTACAGGGGTTTTTGCCTTCTTCTGGGCCAGCACAATAGGATTGTGGAATGGGCCGCCCCCCTGGGGCCCTATTAGGGGAATTGGGTACCCAGGTGTAGGAATGGCTGAGTGGTATATGGTGACCTAAAATGTCCCTTTACGTTGAATGAGTGTCACGGTGCTCCTACCTGGACACGGATGGACCCACGGGCGTTGGCTCCGAAGCAAACAAATAAGGGGAATAATTGAGGGATAAAAGAATAACTTGACTCCAGACCTTAAGATGCAGTTAAAGCTTTACTTTGGTAAACTTTCGTCAGACACAATCTTCCAACTTTGTATTGGTCCCAGCAGGCTTTAGCATTAAAACTCTGGCAGGCAAACTCATCTCTGCTAGATCTGTTGCTCTGACAGGCTGACTGTATAACTTTGCTTTTGCTGTAAGCTGCAACTTAGATTAGGCCAGGGAACTTTCCTCCTGGATTCTGAGGCTTTAAGCCGTGGCCTCCATGACCAGTAGAAGTAAGAATGCTCTGGCTTGCTTGGGTTGGGCACGTCCAGCAGAGATGTGCCCAGCACACCCTCCCTTGACAGGGGGTAAGCTGGAGCTCACTAACTCTGGTCCCCACCCTTCATGCAGGAAGTGGGGAGTGCCCCATCCTCCACAGAGGGGGGTTAGAATGGAATGGAAAGCTCCATTCTACCTAACTGTAGCTCTGTCATATTTGCTGCCACCTGCTGGTGAACCAGGCACATTACATATTAACATAACAATTGCAAACATTAGAAATGCACAGTGTATAGGACCTAAACAAAATACATAAGATGACATTTTGTCAGCCAATTAGAGATAGTGGTGGGCTGAGGAACTGGTAATGCCACTCTGGGGCGTTACAATTGTAGATTGGACTTGATAGACCTGAGTGTTTTTTCACCCCTATTAAACATATCTATGTAACTTTATTATTAGTGCACTATATGATGATATTATATAGGCTGAATATGGAAGTCTTATCTTGATACTATATGGCAGTATGGTTGCATTATTTCATCTAAAATTGTAGAAAAACTTGTAAAATTAAAGCCAGTTCTGCACAGAGGGCTCTTGTGTTGGGACCTTTAGTGATTTTTTTAAATCACCCCAATGTACTTACTGTAGTTTACTTATATTTTCTTTTTAAACCAACAAAAATAGACATGGACATTAAAGGGGTTCTCATGATTCATGTTAAAAATAGATAATCAGACATCATACAGTAGATGACAAACTCTAACAAAGCTAGAACCAGCCCTGTACCTCACATGGATGCAGAGATCTCCCCAGTCATTGCTCTAATTGCTCTTTTAGATTTACTGCAAGCTGGTAGCTTAGAAGGTGTGTCCTCTCTTCTGCAGCCAGGGCCGGCGTCAGCACCCGACGTCTGTGCGGTGCAGGGGCAGAGAGATGACAGAGCAGCAGTCACCAAATAGACAATGGTCGCAGGAAGAGGTGACGAGTGATGTGACTGTCCCAGCCTCTCCTCCCTGTAACACACCCTGTAAAATCATCACATATCTGTTAAACGTAGATCTGCATCATCCCTCTGTTATATTCATTAGCAATGGGTCAGTAATTAGCTATCTTAGTGCAGAGACAGAGTTGAAAGTTAAATCTAATGATAATAATAGAGAAATGTATTTATTATTTGTATTGACTTCACCATCAGTAAGATTGTAGACAAGAACAGTGTGTGTATAATGATGGGCTCTACATACCCCCCAAACCGTCCCCTCCTCTTTGCCCAGCCAGACAGTTCCAGATTTCTGTGGCTGACCTGTGGTCCGGGCCGGCTGCGGAATCTTCTGCTCTCAACTGTCTGTGTCCTTAGGAAGCATGGACAGTTACGGTAAGTGCAATGGTGAAGCAGGAGCCCTCCACTCCTTGCTCCACCATTCATCTGCCGGCTCTCTGATTTTGTCTTCAGAGATGAATATTAGACCACAGAAGCTGGAGGATGATAAGGATGTCCCGGTCCCTGTGCTCTAGCACTCAGCAAGCACCATGAAGTCACCTGCTGGCCACACACATTAGATAGAAGTTGGTTGACGATCTTACCATGGCACAGGAATCTGTCCCTGTGTATGTGTCTGTCCCTGTCTTCGTGTCGGTCCCTGTGTTTGTGTCTGTCCCTGTGTGTGTGTCTGTGTGTGCCTGTCACTGTATGTGTGTGTCTGTGTATCTGTCCCTGTGTTCGTGTCTGTCCCTGTGTTTGTGTCTGTCCCTGTGTGTGTGTCTGTGTGTGTGTTTGTGTCTGTGTGTGCCTGTCACTGTATGTGTGTGTCTGTGTATCTGTCCCTGTGTTCGTGTCTGTCCCTGTGTGTGTGTCTGTGTGTGTGTTTGTGTCTGTGTGTGCCTGTCACTGTATGTGTGTCCCTGTGTGTGTGCCCATGTGTGTGTCTGCCCCGTGTGTGTGTGTCTGTTCATGTGTGTGCCTGTTTGTGTGTGTGTCTGTCCCTGTGTGTGTGTCTGTCCCTGTGTGTGTGTTTGTCTGTCCCGGTGTGTGTGTCTGTCCCTGTGTGTGTGTCTGTGCCTGTGTGTGTGTCTGTCCCTGTGTGTGTGCCTGTCCCTGTGTGTGTGTGTGTGTCACCATCACCATGCCCACAGTGTTCCTATATATTAACACAGCTGTATTAGGATGTTCTGTGCAGGGCAAGAAGAAGAAAGAGGAGACAGAGCCGCCAGCATGTAGTCCATGAGAGAGGCACAGGGAGGCACACTAAGGACGAAGATAACACTACAACATGATCTACACTAGTGTTATCTATGGTTTTACATAGGACTGCAGGTAACACTACCACATTATCAGCACTAGTGTTATCTGTGATTTTACATAGGACTGCAGGTAACACTACCACACTATCAGCACTAGTGTTATCTGTGATTTTACATAGGACTGTAGGTAACACTAACATTATCAGCACTAGTGTCATCTGTGGTTTACATAGGACTGCAGGCAACACTACTACATTTTCTGTACTCTGATAGTCATCACTGTGTTATCTGTGCTGTTACATAGGACTGCAGGGGACATCTACTATATTATCTGTACTCAGAGAGTTATCACTGTGTAGGGGGGCCCTCTGAGACTTTATCGCCCAAGGGCCCACATGACCCTGGAGCCGGCCCTGTCTACAGCTCTCTCTCTCTATCACAGCCCAGAGGGTGTGTCCTTTCTATTGCAGCTCTCTCCCTATCACTGTCACAGCTTCAATCAGTAGATACAGATGATGGCAGTTGAAGGATGGAACTGAGCATGTGCGACCACCTCAGTGAGGTTACTGAGATGGACAGGGTAATAAGGGAAAGTTCAAACAGCAGGTGGCGCTACACAGATACATTTTATTGAATTTCTCGCTCGCTATACTGAACTTTTAACTACCATATTTTTTGCCCCATAAGACGCATCTCCCCCATCCAAAAGAGGGGGGAAAATGCCCCTGAGTCTTATGGGGCGAATACTAATGAGCGCTTCCATTATGGAAGCGTGCATTAGTACCGGAGAACCAGGAAGCGGTGAAGGCTCTGTACTCACCGCTTCCTGGTCCTCGGCTATTGGCTGTGCAGGACTACTCACAGCGTGAGGGCGCTCTGTGACCTCACGCTGTGCGCGCCAGTTCACAGCACAGCCAGCGGCACATGGAAGAGGATCGGGCTGGAGTAGAGGGGTGTCCGGAGTGGGAAAGGTAAGTGCTTTTTTATTTTATTACATATGAGGATGATGGGGGCTAATATAAGGATACTGGTGGCTGATATAGCACTGCTGGGGGCATGGTAACAGGCAATGGGGGCTAATATAACGCTACTGGGGGCATAGTGACAGGCAATAGGGGCTAATATAACGCTACTAGGGGCGCATGGTGACAGGCAATAGGGGCTAATATAACGCTACTAGGGGCGCATGGTGACAGGCAATGGGGGCTAATATAATGCTACTGGGGGCACATGGTGACAGGCAATAGGGGTTAATATAATGCTACTGTGGGTGCATGGTGACAGGCAATAGGGGCTAATATAACGCTACTAGGGGCGCATGGTGACAGGCAATGGGGGCTAATATAATGCTACTGGGGGCACATGGTGACAGGCAATAGGGGTTAATATAACGCTACTGGGGGCATCGTGACAGGCGATGGGGGCTAATATAACACTGCTGGGGGCGCATGGTGACAGGAAAAGTGTGCTAATATAACGCTACTGGGGGCGCATGGTGACAGGCAATAGGGGCTAATATGACGCTACTGGGGCTGGTGACAGGCAATAGGGGCCTATATAAGGTAGCTGGGGGCTAATAAGAGGTAATGGGGGCTGGTAAGAGTCATATGGGGGGCTGATTTGAGGCATGGGACTCTTATCTGAGGTCTGATTGGGGGTCATTCACATCGGGAGTCTGATCTAAGGTCTTATTAACATTGGGGTCTAATTGGTTCTGTCAGCTGAGGTCTGATTAACATTGGGGGTCTGATTGGTGGTCTGACCAGAGGTCTAATGAAAAATATTTTTTTTTCTTATTGTCCTCCTCTAAAACCTAGGCGCGTCTTATGGGCCGGTGCGTCTTATAGGGAGAAAAATACGGCACATGCGAATGGAAACGTTTTCAGATCCAGGTGCTTGTTTGAAAAATCTAGAACAAAAACTGAGCAAAAGACCCAAAGGCCCAACGACGACATGTTTTCATTCTGTAATGTATACTTGTCCCTGTCAAATGCTCCGTATGAAACCAGAGAAGTCAGTCTGAGCCCATGGGTTTCTCTGGGTGATAGATACATTATATGGTCTTGTGCATTACTTTTATTTCTGCTTTTACGCTTTCTGATAAAAAAATATAACACAATAACGCAATCGGTAGCCTAATCTGTGTCTTAGAATGATAATGGAAATGTAACCACCTACTCAGAAATGTCTAATAAGCAGCATTTTATGTGTCCTGCGGGAGATAATTACCTTTTTTATGTGTTGTTTTTTTTTTGTCAATTTCTTTCTGCACAGAAATTTTCTAAAATGCATCACATCAAGCAACAATGTGATTGTTATAAGCATTATTATGTTGTGTCCCCCCCCCCTCCAATTCGGAGGTATAACTTCAGGAAACCAAGCGAAAATCCTTATCAGGACCCCTCACACACACACACGCACAACGACCACCACTCACCATATACTAATTGTAATGCTACTGTATTCTTATGTGATCATGAACTTTTGGGACCCCTCAGGCACAGGTGCAACTGATGTCTCCACAGTCCACACCCCCTATAATTCCTCCACACAATAGCGAATTATAATAGGGGCATTTGGGTCGGCAGCCCCGGGTCTAAGCTTTCTGTGGGGCCCATCACTGTCCAAAACTATGGATCTCATAAAAGAAAGGATTTTTGATGACATCATCGCCATGTGACCAGTAACATATCGATGTTACTGGTCACATGGCGATGACGTCATCAAAGGTCTTTTCTCTCTACCAGAAGTGCTGCTGCAGGAGAAGTTTGCCTTAATTTTATGGAGTATTTTTTGTGAAGATTACAACCACAAAAGGTGACAGACAGGGCCGGCGTGTCCTATACGCAGAATAGGCCGCCGCGTAGAGCGCCCCTTGGGAAGGGGCGCCGCGTAGAGCGCCGGCCCCGTCTCATGCTGCAGCCGCGGCGCTCTGAATTGAGCTCAGGCGGCTGCAGCACTGCCCTGGCTGGTGCGCCCATGAGGCGCACCGGGGCGCAGCATGAAGAGAGGAGCTGACAGGAGTGGAGCGCGCCAGCACTCCATCCTGTCACTCCACAGCAAGTCGGCCTCAGGCGTGGTCCGCTGCAGAGCACGTCTCCTGTGGCTCGGCCGACTGACAGGGAGGTGCACACAGAGTGTGCATCACGTCCCCTCGGGTACAGGAAACCAAAGCTCCTGTACCCGTGGGAGGCTAAAGAGCTCGCCGCCACACTAGAGGTAGGGGGAGGGGGCCTGGAGGGGAGAAAGAGAATGACAAGGGGAGGGGGAGAATAAAAGAGGGAAAGAGAATGACAAGGTAGGGGGAGAATAAAAAGAGGGAAAGAGAACATGCTGAGAGGGGGAGAGAGAAATGACAAGGGGAGAAAGAGAATGACAAGGGAGAATGAGCAAGGGGAGGCAATGACAAGGGGGAGAGAATGACAAGAGGGGAGAGAATGATAAGTGTGGGGAGGAAGCACGACAAGTGGGGAGTGTGAAGAATGACAAGAGGGGGAGAGAATGACAAGGGGGGAGAGAACTGGCGTTAGTTGGGTTCTAGTTAACTGATGATCTATCCTTCTTGATAGGATCATCAGCATCTGATCAGCAGGGGTCCGACATCTTCGACCCCCCGCCGGTCAGTACAGATAGTGATGTCATCGATCAGTATCACTGGTCTTGGCGGCTAAGCTCTGTTCACTTGAAGAAGCTTGAACCCACCCATGCCAATGATACTAATCATGACGTCACTGCGAGAAGGAGGCTCACTGCCAGCGCGCAGCTGTCTTCCTCAAACAGTTGATTGATGGGGTCCCAGGTGTCGGACCCCGCGATCAAGCCAGCTAAAACTGCAGAGCTTAATATGGCAGATCATATGGGTGGGGCATTGTGATGTCACATGGGGGGGGGGCGGCAAACTTTTCTTTTGCCTAGGGCGGCAAAAATCCTTGCACCGGCCCTGGTGACAGAGGCTGTTATGCTATTATACTGTAGGCTACTGCATACTGTGGGGTGCTGTATACTGTAAGGTGCTGTATACTGCGGGGTTCTGTATACTGCGGGGTTCTGTATACTGTAAGGTGCTGTATACTGTGGGGTGCTGTATACTGTAAGGTGCTGTATACTGCGGGGTGCTGTATACTGTAAGGTGCTGTATACTGTGAGGTGCTGTATACTGTAGGGTGCTGTATACTGTAAGGTGCTGTATACTGTAAGGTGCTGTATACTGTAAGGTGCTGTATACTGTGGATGCTGTATACTGTAAGGTGCTGTATACTGCGGGGTTCTGTATACTGCGGGGTGCTGTATACTGTAAGGTGCTGTATACTGCGGGGTGCTGTATACTGTGGGGTGATATATACTGCGGGGTGCTGTATACTATAAGCTGCTGTATACTGCGGGGTGCTGTATACTGTAAGCTGCTATATACTGTAGGCTACTGCATACTGTAAGGTGCTGTATACTGTGGGTGCTGTATACTATAAGCTGCTGTATACTGCGGGGTGCTGCATACTGTAAGGTGCTGTATACTGCGGGGTGCTGTATACTGTAAGCTGCTGTATACTGTGGGGTGCTGTATACTGTAAGCTGCTGTATGCTGTGGGGTGCTGCATACTGTAAGGTGCAGTATACTGTGGGGTGCTGTATACTGTAAGCTGCTGTTTACTGTGGGGTGCTGTATACTGTATGCTGTGGGATGCTGTATACTGTAAGGTGCTGTATACTGTGGGGTGCTGTATACTGTAAGGTGCTGTATACTGCGGGGTTCTGTATACTGTAAGCTGCTGTATGCTGTGGGATGCTGTATACTGTAAGGTGCTGTATACTGTGGGGTGCTGTATACTGTAAGGTGCTAAATACTGTGGATGCTGTATACTGTAAGGTGCTGTATACTGTGGGGTGCTGTATACTGTAAGGTGCTGTATACTGTGGATGCTGTATACTGTAAGGTGCTGTATACTGTGGGGTGCTGTATACTGTAAGGTGCTGTATACTGCGGATGCTGTATACTGTAAGCTGCTGTATACTGTGGGGTGCTGCATACTGTAAGGTGCAGTATACTGTGGGGTGCTGTATACTGTAAGGTGCTAAATACTGTGGATGCTGTATACTGTAAGGTACTGTATACTGTGGGGTGCTGTATACTGTAAGGTGCTGTATACTGTGGATGCTGTATACTGTAAGGTGCTGTATACTGTGGGGTGCTGTATACTGTGGATGCTGTATACTGTAAGGTGCTGTATACTGCGGGGTGCTGTATACTATAAGCTGCTGTATACTGCGGGGTGCTGCATACTGTAAGGTGCTGTATACTGTGGGGTGCTGTATACGGTAAGCTGCTGTATACTGTGGGGTGCTGTATACGGTAAGCTGCTGTATACTGTAGATGCTGTATACTGTAAGGTGCTGTATACTGTGGGGTGCTGTATACTGTAAGGTGCTGTATACTGTGGATGCTGTATACTGTAAGGTGCTGTATACTGTGGGGTGCTGTATACTGTAGTCTACTGCATACTGTGGAGTGCTATACCATACCTCCCAACAGTCCCAGATCCGGCTGGACAATCCTGGATTTCAGTGGCTGTCCCGTGGTCCCCGTACAAGGGAGGTATGTCCCGCTCTCAGGCAGCTGTCCCTGCTTCAGTAGAGACAGCTGCCTGCATTGATGAAGCAGAGCACGGTTGGCTCCCTGCTCCATCATTCCTCCTCCTGTCTGCGCCCCACACTGCTGGTCTGTGCAGGGGGAGGGGCTAACTGGCAGTCTGCTCCTCCTCCTCCTACACAGACCAGAGCAGCCATGTATTCTGCTGCTGCTGGGGAATGGCGTACGTAAACTTCTTTAGTTTTTTTTTCTTTCTGTGAAGGGGACACAATCCTGGGCATATTTCTGTGAGGGGGCACATATAAGGACATAAATACTGTGACGGGGCACATATATGGGTATCGCTACTGTGAGGAAGCACATATCTGGCATTACTACAGTGAGAGGGCACATATCAGGGCATATGACTGTGAGAGGGCACATATCAGGGCATTACTACTGTGAGAGGGCACATAACAGGGCATAACTACTGTGAGGGGGCACATATCTGTGATAACTACTGTGAGGGAGCACATATCTGTGATAACTACTGTGAGGGGCACATATTAGGGCATAACTACTGTGATAGGGCACATATCTGGCATAACTACTGTGAGGGGGCACATATCTGGCATAACTACAGTGATGGGGCACATATCTGAGCATAACTACTGTTAGGGGCACATATCTGTCATAACTACTGCGAGGGGGCACATATCTTTCATAACTACTGTGAGGGGGCACATATCTGGGCATAACTACTGTAAGGGGCACATATCTGTCATAACTGCTGTGAGGGAGCACATATCTGGCATAACTACTGTGAGGGGCACATATCTGTCATAACTACAGTGAGGGGGCACATATCTTTCATAACTACTATGAGGGGCACATACCTGTCATAACTACTATGAGGGGCACATACCTGTCATAACTACTGTGAGGGGGCACATATCTGTCATAACTACTGTGAGGGGGCACATATCTGGGCATAGCTACTGTGAGGGGGCACATATCTGTCATAACTACTGTGAGGGGGCACATATCTGAGCATAACTACTGTGAGGGGCACATATATGGGCATAACTACAGTGATGGGGCACATATCTGAGCATAACTACTGTTAGGGGCACATATCTGTCATAACTACTGCGAGGGGGCACATATCTTTCATAACTACTGTGAGGGGGCACATATCTGGGCATAACTACTGTAAGGGGCACATATCTGTCATAACTGCTGTGAGGGAGCACATATCTGGGCATAACTACTGTGAGGGGCACATATCTGTCATAACTACAGTGAGGGGGCACATATCTTTCATAACTACTATGAGGGGCACATACCTGTCATAACTACTATGAGGGGCACATATCTGGGCATAGCTACTGTGAGGGGGCACATATCTGTCATAACTACTGTGAGGGGGCACATATCTGGGCATAACTACTGTGAGGGGCACATATATGGGCATAACTACTGTGAGGGGCACATATCTGCTCTAACTACTGTGAGTGTGCACATATCTGAGCATAATCTGTGAAGGGGGCACAATGCTGGCATAATTACTGTGCGGTGGCATAAAGGGGTAATAATTACTATGTGGGGGCATTTAGGGGATAGGGTGGGATTAGGTATTTAGTTTTAAATACTGTGAGGGGGCACATATCTGGGCATCGCTACTGTGAGGGGGCACGTATTTGGCTATATCTACAGTGAGTGGGCACATATCTGTGATAACTACTGTGTGGGGGCACTTATTAGGGCAGAACTACTGTGAGGGGGAATGTTAGGAATATTCATTTCTTCCCCTCTTATTGGTACCCCTGGTACTAGACTTCGGTATTCAGCTTGATTTGATTCTTATCTGGCGCCAGGAGAGAGAGATTGACACAGGACACACTTAAGTGTAGTTCAAAGTCCCTCTGACCCTTTATTAGGTACATGAGATATATATAGTCGTAGTCCAATGACATGATGTTTAAGTTTATCCAATCACAGAGCTACACATTTCAGTTACCTTATCTTTAGAGTCAAAGCTATATGTCAGCAAAACAGTTCCTCGAGAACTCTCTCACCTCCATGTTCCTGATATATTAATGTATATAGACCTTGGACTGCCACGTAAGCATTTACAGCTACATTACAGTCCAAAGTTCATTCCACACAAGCAGCAATGCCCTGTTCATATTAAAGTATAGATGAAAACTCAAAAAGCCCATATAAAAATAGATCAGTAGAACCTTTCAATCCCCTCTTAAAAACCATCTGCATATTTCATTTTTGGTTTTTTCATTTTGTTCCTTTCTTGTTTTTCCTTTCAAAATATTTCTGTAAGTATTGTTGGTAATCCTCTGGAGACCCAGGGTTTTCTTGAGGTACCTGAATGTATGCAGCTTGTGGTGTATCTGAGACTCGCCTACATCTCATAAGTGTATTAATTAATGAGGGTATACATTGGATACAACAACATATAATAATCAAGGAGGCAATTATGACTATAATACTAACAAATAATATTCTTAACCACTTTAAATTCGGCATCCAGCTCAATAACCAGTCCCACCAAGAGGATGAATCAACATCCGTCTTAATATTATTGGCTATGTCATGTAACGATTGAATATGGGACTGGATTGATCTGGAATGGTCAGATAAATTAAAACAGCACATTCCTTTAAAATCCTGACATCCTACATTATGTTTTAGCAACAAGTAATCTACAGCAAATCTGTTTTCTAGCACTGCACCTCGTAATCCTTGTAGATCTAATAGTATGTCTGATAAGGCGTTAGAAGTATGATTCAGAGATTTGGCCAGGTCACATGCAATAGAATTTATAGTACGAGTATTATATACAGCCAGTCCGGGCACTCCTAATATAGAGACGCCCAAACTTGTATATTCTGCACGGCTGAGAAGGGGTAAGGTAGAGTCACAGTCTTCTGATAAAGTCTTGGTAACTGATCTATAAGTTCTCCTGGTAGGGGGTCGACTGGGAAGGGCTAAAGTCAGCCTGGATAATGCACAGGGACCTCCAATAACATTGGCAGGGATGTAATTGTAAGTACTGTTACCACAAGACAAAAACCATCCCTTAGGGAGCATGATATTATGGGTAAAACTAGGTGTCACAATGGAATTATTCAGGGAGCTAGCAGGTCTACTATTCTTTTTACAGGTGTCATCAATGTAATCATATACGCTATTCTTAGGTAGTCCTTCTTTTATACCTTTATCGTCACAATATAAAGTCATATCTTGGGAAAAAGTAAAACAGGTCTCTGCTGCAGTCACGTTAATAGTCAGTATTCTAATATTATCCATGCCATTTTCTAATTTCCGACACTCCCCACAGAAATCATACAACGGAATAAAAGATTGTGTATTGGTAGCCCTCGACCAGACTCCAAGAAGGGATTCATCGGGTGTAGGCACAGCAACAACACATGTTTGTATAAGGTCTCGTGGACTCTGTAAATCTTTAATCTAGGGCATTTAGGGCCTTCACTATCCTGATTATACTATTCTGTTCAGAATAACAGGGGCCAGGAACAACTGGATCTTGCTCCTGTGCTCCTTTAGAGACTGTGTGATTATTTGGTGCACCACATAATAAACTAATCTCCTCTGGATAAAAATACAAGTGGTAATGAGTCCGATTGGCAAGAAAACACAAAGATTAATAATCAGCAGCAGACACAAATCTCCCAGAATATTGTGGGGTCTTCATCTTCAGCCTGTGGCAAGGCTTCTTCTGAGCTCCCTTCTTTGTCTTTGTTGGACACCGGAGAAGAAACCTCAGGGATCCTTTTCACTCTGCTAGCATGAATCCAGATCGGAGCCTCCTCTGTGAGAATCGCCGTTCTAGTGATTGCTACCACCGTGGTAGGGGGTCCGAATGCCAGCTCCTTTGGATCTTTTCCTTTACGTAGTACCCTGACCACCACCATGTCTCCAGCTCGGAACGGGTGCGTCGGTTCCTGTGGAAGAGAGGGAGACTTACAAGCAACTTTTTCTTCAGTTTCACTAAGAACTTTAATCAGTTTTGTGACATATTCTCCCCTAATCTGGTCTATGTCGCCTTCCTGTACCACTAGGGGGTGGCTTGCCCAAGGAGTTGGAAAGGGCCTACCTATGAGGATTTCAACGGATGACAGTCCTAACCTCTTATTAGGAGTCATTCTTATTTCTGTTAATATAATAGGTAGGGTTTGTTTCCATTTCTCAAAAGTACCTGCTGTGGCTTTCCTAAGTTTGTCTTTAACTGTTCGATTCATGCATTCTACAAGAAATTTTTGATGCTGTTGTGCTCTACTCCGTAAAAATGTGCTATGAAAAGTGCTGGGGTATACATGGTTTCCCCTCTTTGCAGACCAATCCAGTGTGTGGATTTTTCTGCAAAACAGGATAAACCCAGTCTTTTCCTCGAGTATGTGCTTTGCAATGTATAACAGCTATTTGTGAGGGAAGCTGAAGGGCGGCCAACAGATCATCTATAAGCTGGGAATGTGATATTTTCTTACCGTCAGCTGTGGTGAAACCCCTGTGTTGCCAGATTACCCAATGGTCCCACACAACCCCGTGTGCATATCTGCTGTCTGTGTATATTGTGACAGGTTTGTTTTTGTGTATTTGACATGCCCTTGTAAGTGCTATTAATTCTGCAGCTTGGGCTGATTGCACATGAACGGGTCGTGACTCAAGGATAATATCTGGCAGCATCACTACTGCATATGCTGCACAGTAGACGGTGTCGAGTGGACGTGAACATGAACCGTCTACTGACACTTCTGGTGCGTTTGGTATGGGGGTGACTGACAAGTCTAGTCTGGGGGAGGTTTCGTATTCTAGTACCTTGAGACAGTCATGTTCGTCTGGTAAAAAGTCTTCTGTCCCTTTTAGTCCTAGTAATGCATTCAGTATCGGTGCTGGTCCTGCCGTATGTGAGGCATATTTAATCTGTAATGATGGATCACTGAGTAAAAGGACTTCATAACCTGACAATCTTTGTGCTGACATGTGCTGCGTATGAATACCTCTGAGTAGTCCCACTACGTCATGAGTAGTATGCAAGACAGTGTGGTGTCCCAGCGTAAAGGGTGTGGCTAATTCCACCATCATCGCACAGGCCGCAAGAGTACGTAGACATGCTGGCATCCCTTGTACAGGGACAGGCATTACCTTTGAGAAAAAGGCACAAGGACGCAACTTTCCCCCACGTTCTTGAGTGAGTACCCCCGCCATGGTTTTACAGTTTTGTTGTGCAAACATGTGGAATGGTAGGTTATATTCAGGGAGGCCCAATCCTGGGCTACACATCAATGAACTTTTCAGAGTATCGAAAGCATTCAACATTCCTTTTGACCATCTTATTAGCTCTGGGGATTCTTCCAGAGTGGCTTGCCTCAAAATATTTCTGTAATAAGAACAGTCGGGGATCCATTGTCTACAGTAGTTTATCATACCAAGAAAGGACAGCATTTCCTTTTTGGTGTGTGGGGTGACCAGACCCACAATAGACTGGATTCTCCCGGGACTGATTCTTCTTTCCCCCTGTGTGAGGACAAAGCCCAAGTATTCAACCTGCTTTTTGCACCACTGCAGTTTCTTTAACGACACTTTATGACCACATTCTGACAATCATTTCAACAATCATTTACACTTGCCTCCACTGACATGCTGCACAACAGTAGATTATCAACATACTGCATCAGGATGGAACCTTGGGGGGGGGTGCCAGGGTTTCAAAGTGGCTTGGAGGACAATGCTGTACACAACTGGTGAATCAGCATACCCCTGTGGCATTCTACCCCAGGTCAGTTGACGTTCCTCAAAGGAAAAAGCAAAATGGTACTCTTATTAAACAAACGGCTTCCGCGGGGATGGAGGAAAGGAGAGTTGTGACATCAGGAACCACTGAGGCTATGGGCACAATGAGATTGTTGATTGCCCTCAAATCCTGGACAAAGCGGATAGTACCATCTGCCTTTGTCACAGGATTGATAGGGGTGGAGTAAGGTGAAATCACCTCCTCGAGGATTCCTTTTTTCAGAAATTCTTCTATCATTGGCCGTAGACCCTCAATCTTTTCCTTGGACAGTGGGTATTGCTTTTGATACACTGGTGTGGCACCGGGTTTAAGATTGGCTTGATAAGGTGTGCAATCAATCTAGCCCGTGTCATAGTCGCCCTGTGACCATAGTGAAGGGTTTATGTCTCCTAGCTCAGGGTGGTCCTGTAAACTAACAAAAGTACATATAGCCGGGGTCACTATGGGCATGGCGGCTGAGTGAATACTTAGTCCGTCATTTTTTACTGTCACTCCCAAATCCAACTTCACAAACAGGTCCCTTGTACATGTCTTTGTTTAACACACTGGAGGTGGTGCCGCTGTCTACCATGAATCCTACCTTCCTTCCTGCAACTTTAAGCAAAATAATCGGTGTATCTTTCCAGTGGGTGGTGACCTGTGTGAAACTGGGGTGACTCCCTCCGGGCCCCGTCAGTAGGGTTGTTGATGATTCCAATCAATGGGGAACCTGGGCTGAGTCTGCGTACCCTGTCTATCTGTATTCTGTCCCCTTTGTGTCATGGGCTGTTGTTTGCTGTGTGCTCCCTGATTCTGCGTGTCTCTCCTGGGTGTTGTGCACTGTCTAGCCCAATGTCCCTCCTGTCCACAGTTATAACAGCAGTTATTCATGGTTTGGAAGTCTTGGTTTCTATCATTTGATCTATGAAAGTTTCCTGCTGTCCTTCGCATATTTCTCCCTTTACAGGCTTTCTTTAAATAAGCCACTGTGCCAGACGGAGCCACAGTAGGCTTGGGGCAGTGTTTAATAATTTTATTAAGGTCATCTATGTCCAAAGCCTTTTTCATCAGTTGATTACCAACCGTCAAAAAAGGCATGGATGTCTCAGGTCCCCTGATCTCACTATCCTTTTCCACTTTTCCCTTATTTCTTAAATTATATCTCGATACAATTGGGGGTGGGGGTTGTTTACTAACTGCGTGTTCTGCTATTATGTGACTGGCTGCTATTAAATCCTGAGCGCTAAACAGTTAATTTTATGTAGATATGAAGGTGGGGGATACATCTGATGTTTTTTATCATTTTCCTTCTTAGTCTGTATCTCATGTAGTTTTCTATCGTCTTTTGATCTTTTTAAACCTTTGCACATGTTGGGGTCACACCAGTGAGGAGCTATCTCTAGCCATTGTTCTCCTCCTTTCTGCATATAATACATATCCCATGAAGGGTCAGGTTCAAAATATGGCCAGGCGGCAGTGTCGCCTAAGCATAGACCCTTGACCATGTCCATGTGATATATGCTATTGTCTCCTTCCCTGGGAAAGGGGTCTACCACTTCCATTGCCTCTGTCCATCCTGCCAAATTATCCACCCATGGGTTAATTAGGTAATAATTTGTAGGTCTGACTCGGGCAACATATTATTTACATGATTCTCCTGGTTCTGGTTTAGGGTATTCTGTCTTAGATTTTTTACTACTTATTATCAAAACTTATTTTCTTACAAACAGAATTCAAAACAGCAATAGCAAAACAGAATGTTAGTCTTGGGACGACAGCTGTACACTTACCACCCAGCCTGTCACTTCCCCTTATATAAGTATGTTAGACAAAACAACTTATCATGCAAAACTTCTACAATTATCAAACAACTTATCATTCAAAACTTCTATAATTATCTTATTAAGAATCAAATCAAGCCGTGAAACCTTCTGTGAAATCAAGCCCTCTGAAGTACACTTTCCTTGTTACTGGACTTCCCTAAATTCCTAACTTGACAGTTCCCTGAACTGTGTACAACTCCCTGAGTTGTATCTTATGTGTCCCTGACACAATACTGGGTACTCCCTGAGTACCTATCTTGACAGTTCCCTGAACTGTGTACAACTCCCTGACTTGTATCGTATGTGTCCCTGACACAATACTGGGTACTCCCTGAGTACCTATCTGACAGTTCCCTGAACTGTGTACAACTCCCTGAGTTGTATCTATGTATCCCGGATACAAAAAAAAACTCTGTACTTACTCCGAGACGTGGCCAGTGCCCTCGGATCGGCCAGAGGACAAAATTGGTGTCTCTTCTCACCAGACCCGAGGATGACCTTCTCGATCCCGGACAGAGCCCCCAGATTGTTAGGAATATTCATTTCTTCCCCTCTTATTGGTACCCCTGGTACTAGACTTCGGTATTCAGCTTGATTTGATTCTTATCTGGCGCCAGGAGAGAGAGATTGACACAGGACACACTTAAGTGTAGTTCAAAGTCCCTCTGACCCTTTATTAGGTACATGAGATATATATAGTCGTAGTCCAATGACATGATGTTTAAGTTTATCCAATCACAGAGCTACACATTTCAGTTACCTTATCTTTAGAGTCAAAGCTATATGTCAGCAAAACAGTTCCTCGAGAACTCTCTCACCTCCATGTTCCTGATATATTAATGTATATAGACCTTGGACTGCAACGTAAGCATTTACAGCTACATTACAGTCCAAAGTTCATTCCACACAAGCAGCAATGCCCTGTTCATATTAAAGTATAGATTAAAACTCAAAAAGCCCATATAAAAATAGATCAGTAGAACCTTTCAGGGAACATATCTGGCATAACTACTATGAGGGGCACATATCCGGCATAACTACTGTAAGGGGGCACATATCTGAGCAAAACTACTGTGAGGGGCACATCTCTGTCATAACTACTGTGAGCGGGCAAATATCTGTCATAACTACTGTGAGCGGGCAAATATCTGGGCATAACTACTGTGAGGGGACACATATCTGTCACAACTACTGTGAGGGGGCACACATCTGGGCATAGCTACTGTGAGGGGCACATACTGTATTTGTCATAACTACTGAGAGGGGGCACATATCTGGGCATAACTACTGTGAGGGGAAACATATCTGTCATAACTACTGTGAGGGGCACATATCTGACATAACTACTGTGAGGGGGCACATATCTGTCATAACTACTGTAAGGGGGGCACATATCTGGGCATAACTACTGTGAGGGGGCAAAATGCTGGCATAATTACTGTGTGGTGACATAAAGGGGGAATAATTACTATGTCGTGGCATTTAGGGGACTGGGTGGGATTAGGTGTTTAGATATGTTTTGGGCGGAGTTAGAGGTATGGCCTAGTGTGGAATAAATTTTCTATGGCGTGCTTTGCACCCTGCACATAGTGTCCCTCTTCATTCTTTTTAACAGTTGGGAGGTATGCTATACTATGTACTGTAGGCTACTGCATACTGTGGGGTGCTGTATACTGTGGGGTATTATATACTGTGGGGTGCTATACTACATACTTTGGGGGTGCTGTATACTGTGTGGTGCTGTATACTGTGGGGTGCTATATACTTTATACTGTTGGGTGTTATATACTTTATACTGTGGGGTGTTATATACTGTATACTGTGCAGTATTACACTATATACTGCGGAGTGTTGTACGCTATACACCATGAGGGGCTGGGTATGTACTGTGGGGTGTTATATACTGTGGAATATTACACTGTATACTGCAAGGGGAGTTTTGCACACTATACAGTATGAGGGGCTGGGGGTGTAATACTATATACTGTGGGGTATTACACTATATACTGCAAGCTGAGTTTTGTACACTATACAGTATGAGGCGCTGGGGTGTTATACTATAGATGTTAATTCCATAAATCTAACCCAGATAAAGTGCATTAGGTCCTCCTAAACATAAACTGGCCACCCTTCGCCCTTTGGCCCCAATTCATATTCATCCCATAACCTGTAATAATAAATCCGCTCTTTGTTTCATTAAATTAAAAGTCCTCTGACCACTAAACACCGGTGAGCTATCGTACTAGTGTATTATTCTGCCCGAGGAATGTGGCTCTGTCACGGTCACCATTCCTTCTCTATTGCTTCCTTTTCATTAATAAATCACATTGATTGTGCAGTTTAGTGTCAGCACTGACGATAGCCGTCTTTCAAAATCACTTTATACATTGCCCCCATAATGTTTTACCAAATCCTTGGCATCCTCAGGGGTATATGGTCAATGACACTATACAGTGCTTTGAAAAAGTATTCATACCCCTTGAACTTTTCTACATTTTATTTTCATATTACACCCACAAACTTAAATGTATTAATTAATATTTTATGCAATAGACCAACACAAAGGAGCAAGTATGTGTCAAGTAAAAGGAAAATGATACCTGTTTTTTTAAAATTTGTAATAAATAAAAATCTGAAAAGTATGGCGTGCATTTGTATTCAGCCCCCTGTAGTTTGATACCCCTAAATAAAATCCAATGTGACCAATTGCCTTCAGAAGTCACCTAATTAGTAAATAGAGTCCATCTGTGTGTAACTCCAGCTGTTCGGTGAAGGCCGCAGAGGATTGTTAGTGAACACTGGTGATCAAACAGCATCATGGAAACCAAGGAACACACCAGACAGGTCAGGCATAAAGTTGTGGAGAAGTGTAAAGCAAAGTTAGGTTATCAAAATATATCCCTAGCTCTGAATATCTCATGGAGAACTGTTCAATCCATCTTTTTAAAATAGAAGGAGGATGGCACAGCTGCAAACCTACCAAGACATGGCCGTCCACCTATACTGATGGCCCAGGCAAGAAGAGCATTAATTAGAGAAGCCAAGAGGCCTAGGGTCACTCTGGAGGAGCTGCAGAGAACTGCAGCTCAGGTGGAAGAATCTGTCCACAGGACAACAAATCTGGCCTTTATGGAAGAGTGGCAAAAAGAAAGCCATTTTTGAAAGCAAGCCATAAGAAGTCCCGTTTGCAGTTTGGCACGAGCCATGCAGGGGACACAGCAAACATGTGGATAAGGTGCTCTGGTTAGATGAGACCAAAGTTGAACATTTTGGCCTAAATAGTACAAAACACTGTGTTGTGGAAAACTAACACTGCACATCACCCTGAACACACCATCCCCACTGTGAAACATGGTGGGATGCTGTTCCTCAACTGGGACAGGGAAGCTGGTCAGAGTTGAAGGGAAGATGGATGGAGCTAAATACAGGGCAATCCTCGAGGAAAACCTGGTAGAGGCTGCAAAAGACTTGACACTGGGGCAGAGGGTCAACTTCTAGCAGGACAATGACCCTCCCTCACAGATGGTCTCCATCGAATCTCACTAAGAGCAAGCTATTTTGCAAAGAAGAATGGGCAAAAATTTCAGCCTCTAGATGTTAAAAGCTGGTGGAGAAATACCCCAAAAGACTGTGCAACACCCCAGAGTGGTGTTACCACACCTGCACCCTGCTACTGTCTTTAATGGGCTAACACAATGTCATCTTATGTATTTTGTTCCAAGTCCTATCCATATTGTGCATTGAAAATATTGTTATGCTACTGTTATACATGTAATATGCTTGGTTCACCAGCTGGTGGCAGCGTTTCTGGCAGAGCTATCTTAAACAGAATGGAACTCACCATTCCATTCTCCCCCCCTTTGGGCAGAAGTGGGCCAGTCCTGCTTGCTACCAGAAGGAGGGGTGGCAGTTCTAGATTGTTCCGGTTCAGACTCCATGTTGGAGCTGACAGGACACTAACCTATTCCTTGGCTGAAACTAACTCAGACTAAAGAGTTGAGTGCAGCATAAAGAAGAAATCAAAGTTACTAAGCTAGCCTGACAGTACAGCAGAGAGAAAGAGATAAAGCAGAGTTGAGTTTGTCTGCCAGTTCATGCTACAGCCTGCTGGAACCAAGACAACGCCTGAAAACTGTTTGAAGAAACATTTATTCAAGTAAAGCTGCCATGGAACTTCATCTCAAGGTCTGGACTCAAGTTATTCTTTCAAATCCCTCATTTATTCCCTCTATTTATTGCGTTGGAGCCAAAGCCTGGGGTCCAATCGTATCCAGGTAGGAGCACCGTGACACAAAGAGACATTTTAGGCTGCAACATACCACTCGGCATTTCTTACACCTGGGACTCATTACCGGAGGGCCCTTGGGGGAGGCGCCCGTTGAACTGGGCTTCTAGAGGAAGGTGAGATCTGATGAAGCAGGCCAGGTATGAAATATGGGTGTACAACTGGTCTCCACGAAAGTCAGTGGTTGTCTATGTGCCACTTTCGGGTGTGGAAGCACTCCGACACACATAGAGAGACATTTAGGCCGCACTATACCACTCGGCATTCCTACTACACCTGAGACACGATAGAAGGGCCCTGGGGGGAGGCACACGTTGAAACTGTAGCTGTAAGTGCAGTGAAAGGTGGTCCTACAAAGTATTGCCGCAGGAGGGCTGAATACTAATGAACTCTACACTTTCCAGATTTTCATTTATTAAAAATTTTGAAAACCCTGTATAATTTTCTTTTCTGTTACTTGCTACTTTGTGTTGATCTATCACATAAAATCCCAATAAAATACATTTAAGTTTGTGGGTGTAAAGTGAAAATACGTGAAAAAGTTCCAGGGGCAGGAATACTTTTTTCACTGTATACGTGGCTTTGTTTTCTTTAATATTTACCAGAAAAAAATAAACCTGGGGCACAGCACGAAAGAGGGGACGGTCGGGGCAAATGGAGGGAGGAGACCAAGATGGGTAAACAGCCCCGGGCCTATGATATACTTCATCCCCTGCCTTCACACCCCCTGCAGCTATGCCCCTGATAGGGGCATCATCTTTACATTGTAAAACGAATACAGTGTTACAGTATATACCTCTAGGTAATCGCTGCGGCTGTCATTCACAGGAGGGCGGTTGTCATTGACAGTCGTGCCACCACATTTATGAACTCCAGAGTTCCAGACTGCTTAACCCCTTAGATGTAGCAATCAATACTGATTGCAGCCTTTTCTGAGCGTAATCAAATTATTTTGGTAGTTTTCTATCAGCCCCAGCCTTGCAATCATTAGGTGCCTGTTTGGGCGTGCCCACTTAATACTTAAAGAAGTTGTCCCGTGAAGAATATTCTAAATTTATCAAGCCGGCGCCTGGATCTAGATAATTTTGTAACTGCATATAATTAAAAAAGTAATAAAGCCACTGAGTTATTCATTAAATGTATCCGTATTGCGCCACCTGCTGTTTGCTTGTTGCCTTATTTCTCTGTCCCCTTTGCTGAGGTGGACACACATGCTCATTTCCATCCTTTAACTGCCACCCGCCCTGTCCCTCCGTTAGAAGCTGTGGCCGTTATATATTTAGCAACTTGCTCCTGCAACCTCCAGTATGTGGGTATGACAACTAGAGAACTTTGGGTACGTATTTTGGAGCCTGCCAGTAAGATCAGACTGGCAGCCACCGCTAATGTGGAAGATTTGGCCAAATGACAGCCAGTAGCCTTACATTTTAAGGAGAGTCACGATTGCGATCCAAGAGGTTTGCGTGTCAGGGGCATAGACAAAGTTATTTTGGGATGTCGCGGAGGTGATGTGAAAAAGATGCTTCAAAAAGGAAACTGAGGTTCCCCGAGGATTGAATGATGCTGTTATAAATATAGCGCTTTCCTAGATTAGGGGTATATGTATTAGTATATTATTTTTTATTTACATTTTGTTTAATTATTTTCTTTTTATATTTTTGTTATAGCACCTATGGATTTGTGATTATGGTCAGGACGAGATGCCTCAAGAGGAGAGACTGTTTCCATGTCATGCACAAGTCACTTTATTATACCCTTAGAATTTTCAATATTTGCTCATTACTTTTTTTTTTTTTTCATTTTATGTTTCACTTTTTATTTTAATTTAACATTTTTTAGAATTTTTTTATTTTGTATTTATTGTATTCATGGATATCGGGTGTATTGTATATTTGTGTCTGATCATGTATTCCTTCACTCATCACTATATACACTGTAGTGTTTATTCATTTTTCTTTTTACAGTTTAATCATGAATGATATATTTCTTTTTGATAACTTGGTTTGTAATCATGTCTAGATACACAATTATTTTATCATGTCTCACAGTATGTTACTGTAGTATTGTTATTTATGTTCTAGACAAACGTTTTTTATCACGTTGTTTTAGGATTCACCCTATATCAGTGTATTTTTATAATCTAGTTTTCTGTTCTGTTTTTTTTTTTATTATGTTCACGATTCACATATTTTATGATATTAGAAGCTATTGCTACTCATATTCTAGAATTGGCTTTTTGGGTCTGATTAGATATTAGGTTACGGACGCATCCGCTGGGAGACTGCATCACATGGCGCTCTGCTTCATTCGTCCCCATGGTGACGGGTGTCTCGCACCACGCTATATCCACTTCCTGGGTATGCGTCAGTTGGTGCGTAGGCACGCCCGGCGTCGGGCACGTGGGGACGATATGGCGCGCTAAGGTGATACTGGCGTTCTAATCATGCTGGGAATGTGTCCTATATTGATATCATGTGCATTTATAGTATATATACTTTTACCACTTTATCCTTGCCTTCTGACGAAGCCAGTGGGCTGGCGAAACGCGCGTCGAGGTAGCAGCAGTGCCAGGCGCCCCAGGCCACATACTCAATAGGGGTAACTAAAAATCCTTTATTGTACTATTGTCTCTCGCTCTATTCAGGTAGTTTTATTGGGGACTAGGTTTCAAATGATGGATAATTTCTGTGATTATTTGATTCCCGGATTATGTGATAATGGTGATCGATATCCCCTTCCGGGACCTCTGTATATTATTTTCTATATGTACACTTTGTTGATCCCGCTCCACAATAAGTTCATAACATTTTAGGGAACTACTTATCTATACCTGTATTAGGTGACGCTTATACTTTAATACTTTGTTTAATATCTTTATACGATGATTTCCCATATGTTTTGTGTCCGGGTGATACACCTGAGCTGTCTCTGTACTGCAGGGGTTCGTGGGGGATACTTCTTTCTGGTCCCCTCTATGTTTTTCACCTACATGTATTTCATATAATCATGGTCTAATAAAAATTCTTTGTATTTTATATGGTATTTCTTCTTCGTTCCATTTGGCAACCACAGTAGTTTGATTTGTTATAGGAGTCTTCTAGCGTTACTACTAACTCTTTGTAATTTTCTGATGTACTGTTTGGTTTTACAGAAGCTGTGACGGTTACAGGGAAAGACTACACACTATATTCAGGGGCACACACTAAAGTATCAGAAAGAAGAGTGCAATTAATAGTCAAAAACAACTATATCAAGTAAAGGGGACCACTAGAGAGTCCAAGAAGACTATTACTTAAATGCACATCCAGTCAAATAACTATAAAATATCAATTTATTAGTAAAGACACAAAGGAAGACGCACAAAAAACATTAAAAATTGTATACAATATTGGACAAGTGCGGGTGAGATAACCCTGCACAACGGCGGAGTCCAGGGCACAATATAATAAAGAAAGTATCAAAGTACAATATACTGGCAGTACAGACACATATACAAACTGAATACAAATAACAACATGGTGCAGGGAACCATACCTAACCACACAAGTATAAATGAAAGCGATCAGTCAAAAGTCTGTGCCAGGTACCCCCATGTGGACAACCGCCGACAAAGAGAGCCCCACGCGTATCGCCGGCAACGTCCGGCTTCGTCAGGGGTGATCTGCTAAATGTGCATCAAACCTTATATATGTTAAATAAATAGCTAAATAATTCTCACCTGCCCAAATTATTCACACTTAAACATTTTAAACAGCGGCATATTGTATGCCAGGGCGCATGTAGTCGCGTGTACCGGAAGTGAGGTGACCGGAAATAGGTCAGTGACACTGAATGGAACGCATCTGCGTGTCATGTACCGGAAACATCGGTCACCTGACCTCCGTTGAGGCGCAGAATGCGTTCCAAATACCGGAAGACCATCCTGATTAGCCCATATGGAGAATACCCAAGATGATAATTGTTATATGTAAAAACTATTGGTCACCTGACCTCCGTTGGAACACAAAATGCGTTCCAAGTACCGGAAGCCAGTCTAAATAGACATACATAGAGGGTAAATAATATCTAAAACGTGATATGAAATATATTATATAAAGAATGAAAAATACCCAGAGAGTAGCATAAAATATATTGCATAAGGAAAAGCAAATAAAGCGGGCCCGCTATAATCTAAACCTACTTAAAGTGCAAGTGCAAACGTGCAAAGTGCAAAGTGACAAGTGCAAAGTGACATGTGCAAGTGTACGAAAACAATCAAACAATTTTTAAAATATATTATTATACAAACATCATTCATCACGAATTTAGAATACTAAAATCTATAAATCTAGAATCTGTAACCCCATCAAGATCTAATAATGACTGATATGTATTGAATATCGATCATATCGATTGATTCACAGAATCACTAGTTATAAATTCATGATAATAAATACATTAAAAATAGTACAATAATAATTCATATAGTAAACTCATCAAAATCAAAATAGTATAGGGAGAAAAAAAAATATATATATAAAAAAAAAATAATAATATAAATTAATATTTTTTTGATTTTTTTATGATTTTTTATTATTTTATATATTCTGATGTAGGAACGTAATATGTGTGTGTACATGTGTTGTACTAGTGTTATAATAGTGAACTAATGTGTCCTGTGCTAACCTGTGAGTAAGGGCTGACATACAGCCAAGAAAACCCCTAAAAAATGGGGAGAAAAAAAAAAAAAAACGGTGAAAGTGAGATAAAAGTGAGCCAACTAACCATAGAAGCCCACAAAAGGGAGTTCCTCATTAGGGCCATTGGGGGTAAGAGAATTTAAAGTAAAAATCCATCTGGATTCTGTGCGTAGTAATTGGGAGGTAATCAAACCTCCTCTGATGTTTTCACAGATCTTAGAAAGACCAACAACCCTAAGGCCCCGGGTATTGCACTGATGCTCATTCAAGAAATGCATAGCCACTGAGGTAAGGGCTTTATCACCCCGTTCCCTATCACGTCTGGCCAAAGCAATTGCAGAGAGGTGCTGTTGTATTCTCCTTCTTAATTCTTGTCCGGTCTGACCAACATATATCTTATCACATTTACATAGAAGCCCATAAACCACATTTCTGGTACGGCAATTCACATATTGCCTGAGAGTAAACGTACGGTCCCCAGGTAGATCAAAAGAGTCACTACTGATCATCAGGTGACATACATTGCAATTGCCACAAGGAAATGTTCCCTGTAACCTAATTCCACGTCCCAAAGATGAAGAGGGCCTCTGAAAATGGCTTCGCGTTAACATATCCTTCAAATTAGGGGCACGACGTGCTGTAAGGTGTGGGCGTGGGTCAATATGTTCCAAAAGTTTTGTGTCAGTAGACAATAAATACCAATGGGTATGTAACATTTTGTACAAGTCCTGCCACTGGTTGTTGTATCTGGTGATCAACCGGACCCTGTTGGATTGTGTCCTGAATTTTGGTTGTAAAAGATCCTTGCGTGCCACTGCATTGGCATGTTCATAAGCCCGGGCCACCACCTTCTTCGAAAAAACCTCTAGCCCGGAAACGGGTGGTCAAATCTTTGGATGTGTCCTTGAAATCTTGATCAACCGAACAATTACGACGGATCCTCAAGAACTGTCCCTTAGGAATACTGTTCCGGAGATGAGAGGGATGAAAGCTGCTGTACTGTAATAAGCTATTCGTAGCCGTTTGTTTTCTAAAAAGTGAGGTCTGGATCCTGTCTCCATTGATAATAATTCTTAGATCCAAAAAATCAATGGATTCTTCCGACGTCCTGTGGGTAAGAGAGATGTTATGAGCATTTTGATTGAGCCGCTGAACAAATTCAATACATTGTTGTCGTGTTCCATGCCAAAAAAATCAGAAGATCATCTATGTACCGGTACCAACCGAGTACATGTTCATTATATTCGGCCAAGGGGTACACCTGTGTCTCCTCCCACCAACCCAAAAAGAGGTTCGCGTAGGAGGGCACACAGCGTGCCCCCATGGCTACAGGGAAAGAGCTGCAGCAGTAAAGACACACCCCCTAAGACAGGACACACCCTCTGAGCTGCCAGCTTGAAATAAATTGAGCAAAGCAACTGATGCAGTGAATGGGGAGATCTCTGGACCCAAGTGAGGTGCAGGGCTGGTTCTAGATTTATTACAGATTGTCATCTTCTATATATTTTTATGGGTATAACATTATATATATTTGTTTTTATTTTTATTTAATTATAGTGCATATTGAATACTGAAAGAAGTGACAATATGTATTACTATATGGTGGGAGACAGATATAATATATCAAATAAGTTCAATAATATGTTTGTTGATTTTGTGAAAAATACAGAGTTTGACTTGTCACATAAAATTATCACAAAGTCCAGTCCCAGTTTGAAATAATGACACCGGCATAGCACAATCCGGTCCATGTTTTTTAATAAACATTATAGTTTAAAAAGAGACTATGTTCCTCATCTACATTATATACCACTGAGGAAGAGACCAGGCAGGTCTCGAAACGCGTTTGGTTACATAAGCGACTTCTATTATACTGAGTAGAAGCTGGTCTGAACACTGGGTGAATTGGAAGATTAACGCACACAGCCACGAGTCTTACTTGGCGCTCCATGGATCTTCATCACACATGCGCTGAAAACTAATGTGCCGGCACCAGCGCGGAGACTGAACACAGAGATCGGCAGCTGTGAAGCCATGATAGCACGTATGTATAAGCTACCTTTTATTGGGGTATTCCGGTAAAGTAACTTAATTTTAGAAAAACTGCATTAAGGCTGCAAGCTGTGACCCAACCAGAACCCATACCTACATATATAACCAGAACCCGTACCTACACATATAACCAGAACCCATACATATAACCAAAACCTATACCTATACATATAACCAGAACTCATACCTACACATATAACCAGAACCCATACATATAACCAAAACCTATACCTATACATATAACCAGAACTCATACCTACACATATATCCAGAACCCATACCGACACATATAACCAGAACCCATAGCTACACATATAACCAGAGCCCATACATATACTTATAACCAGAACCCATACATATACATATCACCAGAACCTATAACTACACATATAACCAGAACCTATAACTACACATATAACCAGAACCCGTACCTACACATATAACCAGAACCCATACCTATACATATAACCAGAACCTATACCTACACGTATAACCAGAACCCATATCTACACATATAACCAGAACCCATACCTACACATATAACTAGAACCCGTACCTACACATATAACCAGAACCCATACCTACACATATAACCATAGCCTATACATATAACCAGAACCCATACCTACACATATAACCAGAACCCATATCTACACATATAACCAGAACCCGTACCTACACATATAACTAGAACCCGTACCTACACATATAACCAGAACCCGTACCTACACATATAACCAAAACCCGTACCTACACATATAACCAGAACCCATACCCAGACATATAACCAGAACCCATACCTACAGATATAACCAGAACCTATACCTATACATATAACCAGAACCCATACCTACACATATAACCAGAACCCATACCTACACATATAACCAGAACCCATACATATAACCAGAACCCATACCTACACATATAACCAGAACCCATACATATAACCAGAACCCATACATATAACCAGAACCCGTACCTACACATATAACCAGAACCCGTACCTACACATATAACCAGAACCCGTACCTACACATATAACCAGAACCCGTACCTACACATATAACCAGAACCCGTACCTACACATATAACCAGAACCCGTACCTACACATATAACCAGAACCCATACCTACACATATAACCAAAACCCGTACCTACACATATAACCAGAACCCATACCTACACATATAACCAAAACCCGTACCTACACATATAACCAGAACCTATACATATAACCAGAACCCATACCTACACATATAACCAGAACCCATACATATAACCAGAACCCATACCTACACATATAACCAAAACCCGTACCTACACATATAACCAAAACCCGTACCTACACATATAACCAGAACCCATACCTACACAGATAACCAGAACCCGTATCCTACACATATAACCAGAACCCATACCTACACATATAACCAAAACCCATACCTACACATATAACCAGAACCCATACCTACAGATATAACCAGAACCCATACCTACACATATAACCAGAACCCGAGTTTCAATTTTCGGTGCAATCCATTTACCTAGCTCCTGTGTGAGCCCGGCAATACACAGAGTATTATGGCGCCTGATCTTCTCTCACAAAAGTTCAAAGACTACAATCCCCACAATCCCTAGCTTTCCTGCTGTGAGTGATGATGTTTGCTGATTGGCTGCCTGACATACAGTCCAGTCACGCCCCCTCTACTCAGTAATCACCAGCAGACTAACACGCCCAGGTTCGGACTGGCCCGCAGGGGTACAGGGGAATCCCCCGGTGGGCCCCTGAGCAAGGTGGGCCCCTAGCCCCCCACCCCCTGCACAAGTGGCACATAACACATTAGATTTACTGCACTATATACATATATTCAATGTACAGCACCTCAACCAGCCTATGTTCATATAAAAAACTTAGATTATTTATTATATTTGAATGTATTTGTACGTTGGGCCCCCAAAATAAATTTTACTGGTGGGCCCTAGGTACCCCAGTCCGACACTGAACACGCCCTTTGTTTCACAAGACATTTAGCTAGAGAACTGATAGCGACACACTGAGCATGCTCGACCTGACAAAGGCTCTGAACTACAGGTCGCTGCCATGGTAATTTATGAGTAAACACAGAGGGAAACAGAGGAAGAAAACTACATTTATAACTACTGAATGGTGAATATGTGAAATTTACATCATGTTAGGTAATTATTAATTATTGATTAATTAGTCTAAAACAACTTATATTTATAAAAACAGGAATACCCTTTTAAGGATCATGGAAAGGGGGTCTAGTAGGAATCAAACAGCTTTCCATCTTGGCTGGCAAAACTATCATCGTAATTTGGGAATCTATTATCTTGACTATAGGGTCCATGTCTTCCATGTTTGTCGCTGGGTTTCGATTATGGATCTTCTCTGCTTCCCCTATATATGACGTACAAGAATATTTGTACCATTGTTAAACAGATTCTCAGGGCTATATATATTGATGACCATGATAGGTCATAAATATAAAATCAGTGGGGTTCGACATCCGGCACTCCCACGCAGTGTCGGACTGGGGTACCTAGGGCCTACCAGTAAAATTTATTTTGGGGGCCCACCGTATGGATACATTCAAATATAATAAATAATGTAACAAGTTTTGTATATGAACATCGGCTGGTTGAGGTGCTGTACATTGAATGTATGTATGTAGTGCAGTAAATCTACTGTGTTATGTGCCACTTGTGCAGGGGGTGGGAGACTAGGGGCCCACCTAGCTCAGGGGCCCACCGGGGGATTCCCCTGTACCTCTGTGGGCCAGTCCGAGCCTGAACGCAGCCCCCACGGCCAACGGGGACAAGCTGACTTTTATAAAAATGAACCAGGCATGGATCCCACAGGACCTGTCCAACCCTTGTGCAGAATAGACATTTATAACTGCCTCACACTCAACCATACATTCTTGTACTCCAGGGCACTTCTTTTGGATACTGTTTTTTTTTAATTGTACTATTATTTTTGGGGGCAACACCAAGTTGAATGAACCTCTCCTCTGTTTGGGTGCCAGGGGCCTACATTTCAGCTAATCGCCTGCTGCTTTGGTGAGTGACATTAACCTCTTTTTGCTATCAAATGACCTGTCTGGGTGTCAGGGTCCTAAATAACTGAAAGTGGCCTGTTCCCTTGGTGGGTAACCTGATGCCTGTTTTGCTGCTATGGGACCTCTCTCCTCTGTCTGGTTGCTGGGGCTTAAATTACTGAAAGAGGCCGGTTCCAATGGTTGGTAACATTATGCCTCTTTTTTCTGCTATGGGACCTTTCTCCTCTGTCTGGATGCCAGGGGCCTATATGTCATTTAATCATTTGTTGTCTTGGTGGGAGATATTAAACTCTTTTTACTGTCAAATGACTGCCCCATTGTGTGAGTGTCAGGGGCCTATATTTCGCTTGCTTGCTTGGTGGGAGACATTTAACTCTTTTTACTGTCAAATAACTGCCCCATTGTGTGGGTGTCAGGGGCCTATATGTCATTAATCATTTGTTGCTTTGTTGGGTGACATTTTCCTCTTTTTAATGTCAAATGACATCTACATTGTCTGGTTGTCAGGGGCCTATATTTCATTTAATCGCTTGCTTCATTGGTGGGAGACATTAAACTCTCCTTACTGTCAAATGACCGCCCCATTGTGTGGGTGTCAGGGGCCTATATTTCGTTTAATTGCTTGCTGTCTTGGTGGGAGACATTAAACTCTTTTTACTGTCAAATGACCTCTCCTCTGTCTGGATGTCAGGGGCCTACATAAATAATAATGGCCTGTTCCATTGCAGGTTGACCTAAGGCCTGTGTTGCTGTTACGGGGCCGCTCTCCTCTTTACGGGTGCCATGGTCCTCCTGAATTAGCAAATGAGGCCTGTGACACTGCTGGGTGAAATCAATACTGATTTGGCATGATTGTAACTCTCCTCTTTGTGGGTGCCATGGGTCTGAATCTGTGAATGAGGCCTGTGGCATTGCTGGGTGAAATCAATACTGTCTTGGTGTGATTTTAACTCTCCTCTTTGTGGGTCCCGTGGGCCTGAATGTTTGAATGAGGCCTGTGGCCCTGCAGGCAGACATGATTCCTTCTTGGCTGTGATGACAACTTCAACTCCCATGTATGGTTGCCATTGGCCTGAGTCTGTGAGTGAGGCCTGTGACACTGTTGGCAGACACGAATCCTTCTGGGCTGTGATGTGAACTTCAACTCCCATGTATGGTTGCCATGGCCCTGAGTCTGTGAATGAGGCCTGTGGCACTGCAGGCAGACATGAATCCTTTTTGGCTGTGATGAGAACTTCAACTCCCATAGCATTCCCACCTGACGCCACCCCAACCTCGTATTCCACGTCCTCCTCAAGTGGCCAATTGATATTGGATAATTTTTATTTATTTTATTTTATTTTATTTTAAATAATTTCCCTATCCACATTTACCTACATGTTGCTGCCTTTTGCAGCCCTCTAGCCCTTTCCTGGGCTATTTTACAGCCTTTTTAGTGCCCAAAAGTTCGGGTCCCTATTGATTTTAATGGGGTTCGGGGTCAAGTTCGGGTTGAGTTCGGATCCCGAACCCGAACATTTTCATGAAGTTCGGCTGAACTTCTCAAACCCGAACATCCAGGTGTTCGCTCAACTCTAGTCTTCACCCCTTTCCTTGATGCTTAGATTACTTCTCTTCTTTTGTTTTCTGTTTGGTAACAATGTATATCTCCTGGAGAAGGGAAGAGTCCTCTTCAGGTTTACATCAAAGAGATGGAGCCAACCAGGATCGGGCCCCAAAGCTGGATTATGTACATTCTTGGCTGTTGGCCCTGAAGGGAATAAAGAGAAAACACATTTATGCACATGGCGTACGTGGCATCCATAACCCACTACACCAGTGAAAAGTGGTCTACAGTTTAAAAGAGTGTCCCTAGAAAAAACACAGTATTACTGATGCTTGAACAAGAAATGTGGATTGGATTTATGCTTAGACAATGCAAATGTTTTTTCCTCTCATCCCAAGAGATTCAAGGATTGTTTGAGACGCCTTCTCTCCCATTCTCAAAATCCCCTTACTTCGAGCCATTGTGAAACATCTTAAATCAAAGTCTCCTGAGAGAAGAGACTTATGAGCGACTCTAAGCTCGTAAATACAAACCAGCGCCGAATCTATAGATTTCCCAAACAAATACGTGACTTCAGAGACAGTAAAGCGAATCTAAGAGAAGCACTAAAAGTTGACAAAGACTCAACATCTGGGGAATCAAGTCATAGACATGGTTCTTACCTCTGAGATTTCTATCATCAGACATTCATCCATCAACCGACAACGTCTTATTACTGAGTCTGCACATTCCTTTTATAGGAACAACACAAAAGCTATAGCTGCAGTAGAACGAAAAGCTGATTTACAAATAGATAAAGCTTTCTAAAAAAGCCTCTTTCTACTTAAGCAATGTGTCAGTAACGATAGTGTATGTCAGTAAGACTAAGGCCTCCCGTTTGTTATTAAGGTCAGCCGTGTGTTAATAAGGTCAGCCATGTGAAATAAGGTCTCCTCTATCAGTTAGGTCTGATACGGGAGAGCTAGGGTATAGTTTTGGGGCTGGTCTGGGGTGTAAATTTTCTTTAGGTTCTGCTCTTGGGTTTGAATTAACTTAGTATCTGGTCTGGGGTTTAAATTTATTTGGGTCTGGCCTGGGGTCTAAATTACCTTTACGTTTGGGGTTTGAATTGACTTTAGAATCTGGTCTGGGGCTTAACATTACTTTACGTTGTGGGTACCCTGAAAGGTTATCAAAATTAGGGTTATTCACTTTAGAAAAAAGACGACTGAGGGGAGATCTAATAACTATGTATAAATATATCAGGGGTCAGTACAGAGATCACTCCCATCATCTATTTATCCCCAGGACTGTGACTATGACGAGGGGACATCCTCTGCGTCTGGAGGAAAGAAGGTTTGTACACAAACATAGAAGAGGATTCTTCACTGTAAGAGCAGTGAGACTATGGAACTCTCTGCCTGAGGAGGTGGTAATGGTGAGTATAATAAAGGAATTCAAGAGGGGCCTGGATGTATTTCTGGAGTGTAATAATATTACAGGCTACAGCTACTAGAGAGGGGTCGTTGATCCAGGGAGTTATTCTGATGCCTGATTGGAGTCAGGAAGGAATTTTTTACTCCCCTTAAGTGGCGAAAATTGGCTTCTACCTCACAGGTTGTTGTTTTTTTTTGCCTTCCTCTGGATCAACTTGCAGGAAACAGGCCGAACTGGATGGACAAATGTCTTTTTTCAGCCTTATAAACTATTTTACTATCTTACTATGTCTTAGCTTTACATTTACTTTACTGTCTAGTCTGGGGTCTGAATTAAGTTTATGGTCTGGTTTGGGGTTTCCATTTACTTTAGGGTCTGGTCTGATGTCTGAATTTACTTTGGTCTACACAAATTTTGGGTTGTGGAATTTTGCAAAAATCATAGGAAAAAGAGGGCACATTAGCGTTGCAGAACTGCCGCAGCAGCCTTATAATCTCTAGTAGATGAAGTATTGTGTGACGGAGGTATTTTACCCTAGAATAACCCCGTAGTACCACGTGTGATGAAGCAGCTCAATTATTTTTTAATGATGAATTCATATGGAATCTAACAGAGGAAAACGCTATTTGTCTCCATATACCATCAGAGACGTAAAAGGCACAGTAGAGCTGTGTAGACTACTATGGGAGCTATATTACAGCTTCATACAGCCAGATCTACAGAGCTGTAATATGTTGTGGGAATGAGCCCTTACTTATATAAGGTATAGATAAAGAAAGAGTTTGGTGTTGGCCGAGGGGGCTGATCTTTTGTACCAGTGCCCATGAGCATTTAGCTATACCTTTAGGAATCTGGAAGAAGTCATTACACCGAGGAGGTAAAACCTCGAGCATCTGGGTCCCAATGCAAAATCTTTACCTTCCACGTGTCATTTATAATACTGTTGATATTGGGCCCCTTTAGCTGCCAATGCTACATTCAAGTTTGGTAAACTATAGACCCCAAAATGTTGGAGCTGTATTGTCATTGCCTTCCCTACACCCAAACCCTTATTATATCAGAGCAACTGGTATTACACAGGAGTCATTTCCCTTTGCAGTCAATGAATGCGCATGTCCAGTGTCTAAATGATGGAAAGTAATAAAGAAGCAAATCTTGTTACTGCCTGACAACCTGTAAATTAGCTGCGTGCTCACAATTATTGTCGGAAAGCTAAATCGAGGGGACCTTTTGTGGCCGCCATGTTTCATTGTATTCTTTGTCTGGATGGACGGGAAACATGACATTTTTATCTGGTGAGAAAGGTCACCAGTCATGGAGATGGATGCGTTTCCCATTAACTGAGTGACGGCAGCTTAATCTTCATTCTAACAGATGGACAATTAATAGAGATATTAGCGGAAATATCATTGAAAGAATTAACGCTGGAGAAGGGGAAACAATGTGGTTAACAGCTGCGGGAATGACTGACTATAGGACTGGCCTCTCAGTGAGAAGAAGAACCTCATGTAATGTCTTCATCAGGTCAATGCCAATGCAGGAATAGAAATTCTGTAATGAATGTGGTTCCTGCGATAGCCAGAAAAAGAATCAGCCCAGTGGCACAATGCAACCGTAGGTTCTAACGCTGGGGACGCTAGAGAGGCGGGGGGGGGGCCCTTTGCCACTCATTGGGGGCTCGAGCGTCCCCAGCGTCATAGCCTACGGTTGCATTGTGCCACTTGGCTGATTCTTTCCCTGGCTATCGCAGGGACCACACTCATTACAGAATTTCTATTCCTGCATTGGCATTGACCTAATGAAGACAAGAGCAAGAGCTAGGACACTTTCTAGGTATACTGACCCCCAGCAGGTACGCGGCAAAAAATTAGCATGCAGCTTGAACTGGATCTTCTCATGGATGCTACCTACACGAATAGCACATTTGCGTCCATGATTCCTGTCTAGCGGTGCGGACAGACTCCACTTTAATGAGGACCTCTCCCCTCGCAATACAAACTATTCAGGAACATCAGTTCTCATATCTCTGTGCTGTGCCATTTCTCTATTATTCCATCTAGAAGTTTACGAAGTTGCCTGCACCATCTTGCAGCGCTGATGCAGTCATCTACACAACGGGGGCCAGTACACGTCGATTTGGTCATCTATACCCTCTGTAAATCTGCCTTGTGTACTGTTTTTGTCTCCCCCCAACATCAATCTGTGTAGCGTGCTATCTATCTCAGCGAGCTAGTTACTTTTTGCATTGTTATTTATACCCTATATTTACTTTGTTTGACCCACGGTGGCGTTATTTCCCATACGGACCCACTGAAGAACCCTGTAGGGGGAAACTCGTTGGGGTATAAGGGAAAATTCACTCATTAGGGTTTATTACGGTATTTCAGGGAGGGTACGAGGACAGAGGGTCTCCACTACTAGGAGATGCCTTCGGGCTTTAGGGGAGAGAAACAGGGTGTTCCTAGGGAAAGATGCCCATTTTGATTGTTTCTCCCCCTGTAAGTCTACCTCCCTTATTGGCTTTATTGTTAATGTACAGGGTGGGTCATTTATATGGATACACCTTAATAAAATGGGAATGGTTGGTCATATTAACTTCCTGTTTGGGGCACATTAGTATATGTGAGGGGGGAAACTTTTCAAGATGGGTGGTGACCATGGTGGCCATTTTAAAGTCGGCCATTTTGAATCCAACTTTTGTTTTTTCAATAGGAAGAGGGTCATGTGACACATCAGACTTATTGGGAATTTCACAAGAAAAACAATGGTGTGCTTGGTTTTTACGTAACTTTATTCTTTCATGAGTTATTTACAAGTTTCTCTTTGTTTACAGCCATTGACGTGTCGCCGAGGTTAACACGTGATGAGCGGATAGAAATTGTGTTGATGTCTGGTGAACGCAGTAACCGGGTCATTGCAGCAGATTTCAATGCAAGACACCCTACGAGACCACCCATCTCCCATGCTACAGTTAGCAAACTGCTTGCTAAGTTTCGTGAAACTGGTTCACTGTTGGATTTGCCAAAATGTGGATGCATGAAATCTGTCACTAATGAAGAAACATCAGTGGCTGCCTTAGCTTCATTCAGCAAGAGCCCACAGCGTAGCACTCGCCGCATGTCACTGAGAGTGGCATTAGTCGAACATCCCTTCGGCAGATATTAGCTACTCATAAATGGCACCCTTACAAACTCCAGCTACTGCAGCATCTCAACGAGGATGACCGAGATCGTCGCACTGAATTTGCAGAATGGGCAAACAAAAATTGGAACAGGACCCTCAGTTTACGCAGAAGATTTTGTTCAGTGATGAGGCAAATTTTTATGTGAATGGTGAAGTTAACAAACAAAACCTCCGCTATTAGTCTGACACTAACCCACATTGGATAGATCCCTCCAAGAATGTTGGAACAAAAAAATTGATGGTATGGTGTGATATATGGGGTACAAAGATAGTGGGGCCATTCTTCATCAATGGAAACCTCAAGGCCACTGGATATGCAAAATTGCTACATGATGATGTGTTTCCCTCTTTATGCACTGAAGCTGGCACGTTCCCTGAGTTTTTCCAGCAAGATGGTGCACCACCATATTATGGGTGTCCGAGCATTCCTAGATGAACAGTTTCCTGGAAAGTGGATTGGTCGTCGTGGGCCAGTTGAATGGCCCCCAAGGTCTCCCGATCTGACCCCCTTAGACTTTTATCTTTGGGGTCATCTGAAGGCAATTGTCTATGCTGCGAAGATACGAGATGTGCAGCACCTGAAACTACGGATACTGGAAGCCTTTGCTAGCATTTCTCCTGCGGTGTTGCTATCAGTGTGTGAAGAGTGGGAGAAGAGGGTTGCATTGACAATCCAACACAATGGGCAGCACATTGAACACATTTTTTAAGTGGTCAGAAACTTGTAAATAACTCATCAAAGAATAAAGCTCCATTATAACCAAGCACACCATTGTTTTTCTTGTGAAATTCCCAATACGTTTGATGTGTCACATGACCCTCTTCCTATTGAAAAAACAAAAGTTGGATTCAAAATGGCCAACTTCAAAATGGCCGCCGTGGTCACCACACATCTTGAAAAGTTTCCCCCCTCACATATACTAATGTGCCACAAACAGGAAGTTAATATCACCAACCATTCCCATTTTATTAAGGTGTATTCATATAAATGGCCCACCCTGTATACTGTCATGTAAAATTGTTTATTAGTTTCTGATGAGTAATTGAATGAATTTCCAGCAGCATGTAAAAAAAGGTCCAACTGGGTGATGCGCCTTTGAGGCGTGTCCCTACACGGTCTAACACTATCCATTAAGTGCTACCAGTAGAAGACTGTACAGGGACGCACCCCCGACTGGTAACACCCAGATGATCCTCTATTGCAGACTGTTGCCAATTCATTTATAAACTTCTAGTAGGAATCAGGGTGAAAGATGTACGATTATCGGCAGAACACCTCTCTGTGTAATCTGGGGTGTGCCACCGATAATCAATAGAACTGAATGAGGGAGCAACGACTGTGGTAGTGATCATTCCTTCCCCACAACATAGAAACATAAGAATAGATGCTCCAGAATTGTTAAAACAGTGGGAATGCTCAACATTACAAAAACAGACATGTCAGGAGAAATGACAGATCCAATCTGAATTTAAAAGTCTTTCTGCCACCTCTAGGTGGAGCTCACTTCTGTTACTGAATTCAGTGCAGGAGGCTCTCTCTAAGGCCTCATGCAAACGACCGCTGTTGTTTTGCGGTCCGTTTTTCACAGATCCGTTGTTCAGTATCTGAGGTTTTTTTCTCTCTAATTTAAGTCCTCTTCCGTACTGTTATTGCACAAAACATATCCGTATTGTTTCCGTATTTGATCCGTTTTTTGCGGATCGTATACTGAAACAGTAACTTATTAATCACCAATCACATGAGCAATATGGGCTGCGCATAACATTTCTACAGTATGGATCCGCAAAATACGGATGACATACGGATGTGTTCCGTGTGCGTGCCGTATTTTTTGTGGACCCATTGACTTGAATGGGGCCTCGGACTGTGATTTGCGGACAATAATAGGACATGCACTACTTTTTTGCGGAGCAGCCATGCGGACGAACGGAAACGGAATTCACGTGGAGTAACTTCCGTATATTCTACAGCCGCATTGAAGTGAATGGTTCCGCATACGGTCCACAAAAAAAACCGAACGGAAGCGGAAAGAAAATACGGTCGTGTGCATGAGCCCTAATGGTGACTGCAGGCAGGAATAAAATTGGTGGCAGTGGACTCAGATTGGTTAAAAAAACATAAAAGATAAGATACCTAACCGATACCTCACTGATACCTAACCGATACCTCACTGCACTCATGCCGATGCTGTCTGGATCCACACTTGTCTACCTCTGCATAGGAAATACCTGGATATTTCCAATGGAGACTACATGGCGGTGTGCTCTGTTTTATGTAACTGGTTGCAATGTATGTGACTTAGTATGTAAATCAATAATCAGGAGGGGGGGGGGCGCACATATGTTTGGCCATATAGCGTTCATACAATACCACTGCTACTGCAGTAAAGTACTGATAGAGGTTTTATATTCCCATTCCTGGCACAGGGATTTAGGCCTTATTCACACGTCCGTAGTGTGTTGCGGATCCGCAAAGCACCTTGCCACCAGCCCTATAGAGATACCTATACTTGTCCGCAACTGCAGGCAAGAATAGGACATGCTCTATATTTTTGCGGAGCCGCCGTCTGGAAGATCGGCGGCACGCTCCACAAATGCGGATGCGGAGAGCACAGTGGAAGCTCCAGCAAGAAGAGACCAAATGTATCTTCCAATAAGATTCCCTTGCACCTAAGGGTATAAATGAAGGGTTTACCTTCACATCATTTCTATAACTCTATGTGGAAGAAAAGGTAAAACGAAGTTTGTAGATTAGACTATACAGTATTGTTTATCAGTTGGGGAACATGAGGATAAAGTGAGGGAAGCAATATACGAATATAATCTATGAAAGCATCATAATGGAATTCAGGTCGATTACTTACCTTCTGATCTCTATTGACCGTTCTTTCTTTCATTTTGTGTGTGGTTAAATCAGCGGGTATCTCGGATTGTATGTGATTGATATCCAGGCATGTAAGAAGGCGGCTTAGGGTACTTTCACACTAGCGTTTTGGATTCCGTTTGTGAGATCCGTTTCAGGGCTCTCACAAACGGTCCAAAACGGATCAGTTCAGCCCCAATGCATTCTGAATGGATAAGGATCCGTTCAGAATGCATCAGTTCGGCTCCGTTCCGCCTCTATTCCATTTTGGAGGCGGACACCAAAACGCAGCATGCAGCATTTTGTTGTCCGTCTGAAGAGGCGGAGCCTAACGGATCCGTTTTTTTTTACAATGTAAGTCAATGGGGACGGATCCGTTGTCAGTGACACAATATGGTGCATTTGAAAACGGATCCGTTCCCCATTGACTTTCAATGTAAGTCAAAACGGATCAGTTTTGGACTTTGTTATTTTTCTTTAAAGCTAATGCAAACGGATCCGTTCTGAACGGATACAAACGTTTGCATTATAGGTGCGGATCCGTCTGTACAAATAAACAGACGGATCCGCACCAACGCTAGTGTGAAAGTAGCCTTAAAGATATAAATGGATAAAGATAGATATAGGTAAGCTGTAAAATATGTCTGTATACATATACAGGATACACTCTAAATAGATCTAGAAATGATACCTAAATATATGTGGACTTAAGTAATAATCCGAGGCCTGAGTAATAAGTACTAAGACATGCGCAGTGGATAGAGGAACTCTATTGTATTTTTCCAAGTCCAGATTCGAGTTCTGAACACTAAGGCCTCTTGCACACGGGCGTCATGTTTGACGCCCGGATAAGAGGCGGGTGCGTTGGGTGAAGGACCTTTGGTGACGTCACAGGATCACATGGGTCACATGGTCCACTCAAATGCTTCTATGATTGGACCATGTGACCCTGTGACGTCACCACAGGTCCTGAAGCAAACAATCATCAAGAGAGAAGACGTTCTGGGGCTCTGCGAGTACAATGGGAGAAGGTAAGTTAACTCTTTATTATTTTTAACCCTCTATAGCCCGGGGAACATTGCATTCTGTAATTAGAATGCGATTATTTTCCCTTATAACTATGTTATAAAGGAAAATAATAACGATCGGGTCCCCATCCCGATCGTATCCTAGCAACCATTCGGGAAAATGCAGCGCATCCGCATGATTGCGATGATTGCATTCCCGCATCCCCATTCACTTCTATGGGGCCTGCGTTGCGTGAAAATCGCAGAATATAGAACATGCTGCGATTTTCACGCAACGCAAAAGTGATGCGTGAAAATCACCGCTCATGTGCACAGCATCATAGAAGTGAATGGGTCCGGATTCAGTGCGGGTGCAATGCGTCCACTTCACGCATTGCACCCAGGCGGAAAACTCGCCCGTGTGAAAGGGGCCTAAGTACTAAGACATGCGCAGTGGATAGAGGAACTCTATTGTATTTTTCCAAGTCCATATTCGAGTTCTGAACACTAAGTGCTAAGACATGCGCAGTAGATGAAGGAATGTGGCCAGAATTTTTCTAAGTCCACACGCCTGCGCATAAGAGAAGAGGAAAAAAGATCGGGCTATAAGTGTTCAGACATGCGCAAGGAGAGATGCGAGAAATCGTATCTCGGAGTCTAAGTATCCAGACATGCGCAGTAGAATCCCGAAGCGGTCGGGATTCTTTCTAAGTATGAAGACATGCGCAGCAGAACTTTGAAGGGATCAGGATCTATTCAAAGTCCTAAGACATGCGCAAGGACCTGACGGCATAAAGAAGGGACTGAATACGGGAGAGGTGCGTCATAATAGGTGCATTCACAGGAATGTAAGTAATTGGAGGAGAGAGCTGTCATAGTGATAACTAGCCCACTATAGGCTAATTAGAAGGGCTGACCGATACCGAGGCCTCATAAACTGCTCCCCGCCCACTTTTTCTTTACCTGCAAACATCCCCTGAAGACGCCAACCCTGGCGAAACATGTCGGGATGCAGAGTTAAAGTCTGATTTTAGTTCAGAGGCAGTCAGTTGAGGGACCCGATAAGGGAAATTATTAGTTAGTTAGTATATAGAATAGCGATGCTATAAATGGGATCTCTGACGAGATGGTTCAGTCCCGAATTATAGTGTGAGCCGGTGTGCTCACAATATATATGCATCCATCCTCATATCCTATCATCCTCACTGACTGTACTGAGGAATTTTAAATCACGAATTGTTCCCCTGATTATGTGTAATTTTTAAAGATACAAAATAAAAAGTGTTTTTATAGTTTATCAGAGGGATTGGAAAAAAGCACTAAATTAATGTCTCTCCGCATCCATCACGTCCCCATTCAAAATAAATGGGTCCGCACCCATTCCGCAAATTTGCGGAACGGGTGCGGACGTAGATTGCGGACGTGTGAATAAGGCCTTATGCTGAAACTTTTCTTGTCCTCATCATGTGAGCAGAGCGAGATCTTCTGAATCTGCTTGAGAGCGTTATTCATCATCATTACCGTTCACACATGGATTAATGAATTCAGATCAACACCAATATTGGCAGCAGACAAGGCAATCGGCAGAATCCTTAACCATGGCAGCATTACTGCGATGCCCATATAGATGTCCTGACGCAAATCCCTAGTAGACCATGACGTTGTGGACTGCGCCGCTCCGTTATAATCGTCACCCGCTCATATTGCTCCCTGTCTGACATTTCCCAAAGTAATGAAGCGTTTCTCCCTGCTCAAGTCACTAATTAAAATAGATTATTTTTCCTGTGCAGGACGAGTTTACTTATTAATGCGGATAGAAAAATATCGAAAGTAAAGCGGCTTATGGACCTTTTTGAAGGTATTGCTGTTGTGTGCTGCCGTATACAGTGAAGTCTGGATGTATTTCCAAGATCCGAGTGCAACGCATTGTTTCTGTATATGGATAAAAAAGTCACTGGCAACACTGCGTTCACCTCCTCCTGCCGGCCCTGTGCGCTGGGGAGATCTCGTGCCATTCAGTATTCGGCGCAGGCGCAGTGAGGAAGCTGGCAACCAGCGAGCGCCCTTCACTCACTCACTGCGCCGTATGCGAGATTTACACTGCAGTCGGACACCAACGCTGCCTGGCCCTGTCAATCTAGTGAAGCAGGGCGTTGCCAGAGGTGGGAGAACGGAGCCTCTAGGAGCAGGGGCAAGGCCCCCAATGCTCCTAGAGGCTCATTAGCATATTATAAAAGTTCGTTTTTTTTTTAAATCCGGCGGCAGGCAGTGAGGTGGCACTAATATAGTTATGTCCAGCTGACATTAGCACATGACTAATGTTAGCCAGCTTGATACCCATTTTACAGGTGACAGAAACCCTTTAAAAGTGACTAATGAATGGATGCTCTGTGTTTTTTGGAGAAAAGTAAAGTTGTTTTGGGCTTTTAAACCCGAAGTCTGTGAAATCTGTCATGTCCAAACCCACCACAAGCAATCGGACCTGCGACGATGGATGTATAGATAGATAGATAGATTTTTTCTGACCTTTGCTGTCACTTCACACTATCAGTTATGGCGGTCATAGTAATCCCACGTCCATAAGGTAATAATTGCATATCTTAATGACATAACATGAATATATCTCCTGACACAGCCTCCATAATGAGCTGACCTTCATTTGCCGTCATTCCTCCGCAGTTATCCGTCATCTTGGTTTTTACAATCATGAGGTTGTGTGAGATTTTAAAAACATGGCTTCTTACTTTCAGAAACAGCGCCACCCTTGTCCATGGGTTGTGCCTGGTATTGCGGCTCAGCTCCATTGAAGGTTAAGGGACTGTCTGTAATACCACATACAACCTGTGGATAAGTGTGGTGTTATTTTCTGGGAAAAAAAACATATCATTGGCTCGTTACTGGAGAACAATCAGTCTTCAGTCACATTTCTCTGCGTTTTAAAATTCCTTCATGTTAAAAGTATCCCCTCAAAAATACGGTAAGTTGTTCCCATGTTTTTTCCTTGTGATCTGAAAAAATGTGTGGGAAAACCCAAGCATCAAGTGCTGACTTTCCCAACAGCACCTCCACAGGAGACCTGAAGTATTACATGAAATTCTCTAATATCCAGGGTACTTGTGCGGAACATATAGCCCCATCTTGTGATGGATAATATATTCTTCCAATACAGAGGTGGGCTATCCAAGGAACTGGACTTAAAGGGGCTCTAGGAAACTAAATAAACCTGGCAGCTGTCTTCCAGACACCCAGCTCCATGGAAGGGAAGGATGCTGAGCTGCAGTAGCGGACATGAGCTTTCCAGGGGCCACCAGTTTATTCACTATGTTCCTATATTGTCATGAGGAAGGACCCTGATTATATGATGGTCTGAAACGCGTTGACTTAAGTATCCTATTTTGAAGATTTTATTTCCGCAAAATAAAGATACAGATTTTTCTACTATCTTTGGAGCTGGATATCTCTTCGTTTGTACTATGTTCCTCTATAGTACCGTATGTAACCGTTGACGCTGTCTGCTGAGAATAATATTCATCTACTGTGTTTCTTTGGGGTCATCAATCCATTCTAGACCCAAGGTTCTCCACTGTAGTTGAGCTCATCAGCTCTGAAATAACTGTTTTGCTTTGCCAGGAGAGACGCCAGGAGCGGAGCATGGAAGAGGGTGATAGACACACTTATTATCATCTTTATGTATGATATCGGCGGAGGTAAATCATCAGGCGGCGGCTTCCACATTCTGTGAATCATAATTTAGAAAAGCACCGGTGCACTCAATGTTACAACATGGAGAACTTTCCGTCCCATCGCTGCCATTAAAACCAAAGGAATAGCTCCTAGAAGCAACTGGGACAGGAAGGCACAGCCTTGATGAAATGTGTTGTCAGAATTCTTTAAAAAATCTATAAATACAGTAGTACAGAACAGGGGCAGAAGTATGGGGCCTGCAGTGGCAGGGGGGTCTGGGCCGCTACGTCAGATAACTCACACGGTAAAAATCATTAGAATAATTAGCGATGAGCGGCAGGGGCAATATTCGAATTCACGATATTTCTCGAATATTTGCTAGAATATTCGTCATATATTCGCAAATTCGCGAATATTTTCTTGATTGAGAAAAACGGCAATGTAATATGCGCGTATTACGCGCACAATACAGGCGTGGGTCACTATAGCTACTTTTTTCAAGCTGCTAGCAGTTTCCTGAGACTGAGGAAAATGGTTGGCACGGCAGAACATTACAATAGCTTTATATGCAGGTAGAGTGCTCCGATATATTCGCGATTGCTCAAATGATGTGAATATTTTGGCGCAATACATGCAACTTCACATTTTAGCAGGTCTGACTACATATTACTGATTGGTGCACTTAGCATTGTTGTGACATCACAGCTCTATGTCTGTAGCATGTATGTATGGACAGCAGAACCGATCACACTACCTAACACCCTGCACTGGAACCTATCAGCTACACTATATCACTATCTAACCTGCACTGACTATCTCCCACTAACTACAGTATCTGTATTATATATATAAGCTAACTAAGGCCCCTTTCACATCTGCGTTTTTGCTTTCCGTCCTAGAGTTCCGTCCTCGGGGCTCTAGGACGGAAAGATACTGATCAGGATTATCCCCATGCATCCTGAATGGAGAGAAATCCGTTCAGGATGCATCAGGATATCTTCAGTTCAGTATGTGAACGTTTTTTGGACGTTGACAAAACCGCAGCATGCTGCGGATTTGTCTCCGTCAAAAAATCCGGAAGACATGCCGTAACGCCGGATCCGGAATTAATGCCCATTGAAGTGCATTAATCCGGATCCGGCCTTAAACTATACGTCGTTTCGGCGCATCGCCGGATCCGACGTTTAGCTTTTTCTCAATGGTTACCATGGCAGCCAGGACGCTAAAGTCCTGGTTGCCATGGTAAAATGTAGTGGGAGCGGGGGAGCAGTATAATTACCATCCGTGCGGCTCCCGGGGTGCTCCAGAGTGACGTCAGGGCGCCCCACACGCATGGACCACGTGATCCATGCGCATGGGGCGCTCTGACGTCATTCTGGAGCGCCCCGGGAGCCGCACGGATGGTAAGTATACCGCTCCCCCGCTCCCCACTACTACTATGGCAACCAGGACTTTAATAGCGTCCTGGCTGCCATAGTCTTCTAATGCTTTCAGGCAACTTGCGTTCTGACGGATCTGGGCTTGACGGAAGTGCCCGCTGGATCCTCAGAACGCAAGCGTGAAAGAGGCCTAACTAACTAACTAACTAACTAACTATGTAATGTAATGACACAGGAAAGCACAGAGCACAGCAATGACACTGCTGTCTCTCTCAGAACTGTTATAAACTGCATACAGTGCCTGCTGGGGCGGTTGTTATATAGTAAGGGGGAGGTAACTTTCCTATTGGTTGCTAGGGATGTTGCTAAGCTCAGACAAAGACATTGCAGCCTTCTCATATTCCCACAACGAAGAAGAAGGAAGGGATCATGGGTTCAGAGGGAAAAAATAATCCAGAATATGAATATATAGCACTATATTCTAAATATTCACAAATTCTCAAAGTGGCGATATTCGCATTTAAAATTCGTGATTCGAATATTCGCGCCCAACACTAATAATTATTATAAATATATAAGAATTAATAACGATTTCAAGCCTGATAGAAAAGTGCCAGCACCGAGAATCATTCCCCTGACTGTGCACTCTCTCAGCTCATCGCACCTACTGGGGAGAGTGGGATGCGCTCTGTTCATGGGGGGGATGGGGTTAGGTGAGCATTTCTGTCCCCCCCCCCCCCCCCCACAATATTCTCCCCTAGAAGCAATGCTAACCAGCAGGTAAACTGTAGAGGGTGCAAATTTACCACTAAGGGAGCTCGAAGGCCCTGTGCAACATAGCAGTACACCAGTATTATAAATGACATGACACATGGTAGCTGGGTCCCTGTTAAAGATTGTACTTTGGGCCCCATAAGCTTACATCTGATCAGCACTTAAGAGGAATATATCATCCGAAACACTGGAGCACCAACAAAAGACACTTCAAGTTTTCTGAAGGTCATTTGTCAGCTTTGCTGTGTAGACTGGGACTGGATGAGCAGAGTCATCTCCTTATCATTAGAGGGTGGACAAATTAATGACAGCTCTATTGTAACTCTGGCGGCTCAGATAGGGGAGGTTAGTGACACTATGCACACAGATAAGTCTCTGTCTGCAGCTCTGCTGTCACATACTGGTCTTTGAGGTGGTTTTTTTCCCCATCACTTTTCCCTAGAAGCCTACCTTCCAATGCAATATTGGGTGGTTGCCTCAAGGAGGTTACACTGTATGTAATTATGGTGAACATGTTTGAAATATACATATAGTATTTATTGTCTGAATGTATCACTATTGGGCGAGTCTAGAATAGAGACAAATTTGGGTGTAATCATCAATGATAAATGTTAGCACTCAATGCTAGTCTGCCGCATCACAATCAGCACCTGGATCTGAATACTTTTGTAATTGCATGTAAAATAAAAATTATTATAACTACTGTTCAGTGAACTCTGTCTGTCTGGCGCCACCTGCTGTTTACTCTTTTTCTAATTTATCTGTTCATCTCACTGAGAAGGAAGCACATGCTCAGTTCTATCTTTCAACTTCCCCCAACTGCAGCAGAAAGGACACATCCATGAGGGAAAGGACACTTCACTAAGCTGATAGCTTGAAAAAAATCTAACAGAACAATTGAAGCAATGAATGGGGAGATCTCTGGATCCATGTGAGGCACAGGACTTTTTCTGACTTTTGTTAGAAAGAGGCTGTCCCGTACTAGATTATGTACGATTTTTAAGGGAGTCCATACACCTTCAATAGCTGTCAGGTGAACGCCCACTCCTGACTTCTCTATACACATGCATGTTCAGCCGAGCATGCATATATTGTCAATGGGGGGAGAACTGCTACCAGACACTTCTGATGGCGACTTATATCCCCTGTGAACAAAAGGATCTAGAGCTGAACTTCAACACAACTGATCCTTCTCTCCCCATACATCATCTGGGTTGATAGCTCCACATACACGTTAGATTAACATCCTGCCTTTTAAACAGGTCCCTTGCCCAGGGGCAGAATGGCCATAGACCTTACAGGGAAACTTCCTGGTGGGCCAGTGGAAGTTTTTGGGATGTATTTTGTGCTGCTGGCAATATTATGTGATGGACGGTGGTATTTGGCTCTGTTGGGGTGGTATAATGTGCCACAATATGGTACTGCTGGCCCTGCCTTCCATCAATTTGGACCCAACTACAAAACAGGGCTACTTTTAGTATTTTTTCCAGGGCCACTATAAGTTCCCAGTCTGCCCCGTACTTGACAATAAGCGGATCACAAAGTGTTCTGCTGCTGAGACCTCCAGCAATCACTTGTGATCTGAGGGGAAGCCTGCTAGTAAGTGTTCTGCTTCCCTGCAGTGCCACCGCTGGGGAATTTGAGCATTACAGTAGCGTCCATTTAGATCAGGCCTCCTCAAACTGCGGCCCTGAAGCTGTTGTAAAACTACAACTACAACAATGCCCTGCTGTAGGCTGATACCTGTAGGCTGTTCGGGCATGCTGGGAGTTGTAGATTTGCAACAGCTGGAGGGCCGCAGTTTGAGGATGCCTGATTTAGATGAATGTGTACTGCAGGACAGGACCGGTCCTCCAGAGCGAGAGATGCTCTTTGTCAGCGCTCTCCACTTTGACCAAGAGATGCAGATCCTTACTGCAGTCATAGCTATGGAAATTCTTGCAACACCGACACGTTTTGCCTAAACTATTTCCAATCCAATCTATTCTTGCATTTAAAATTGTGATTCGAATATTCGCGCCCAACACTAATAATTATTATAAATATATAAGAATTAATAACGATTTCAAGCCTGATAGAAAAGTGCCAGCACCGAGAATCATTCCCCTGACTGTGCACTCTCTCAGCTCATCGCACCTACTGGGGAGAGTGGGATGCGCTCTGTTCATGGGGGATGGGGTTAGGTGAGCATTTCTGTCCCCCCCCACAATATTCTCCCTAGAAGCAATGCTAACCAGCAGGTAAACTGTAGAGGGTGCAAATTTACCACTAAGGGAGTTCGAAGGCCCTGTGCAACAAAGCAGGACACCAGTATTATAAATGACACATGGTAGCTGGGTCCCTGTTAAAGATTGTACTTTGGGCCCCATAAGCTTACATCTGATCAGCACTTAAGAGGAATATATCATCCGAAACACTGAGCACCAACAAAAGACACTTCAAGTTTTCTGAAGGTCATTTGTCAGCTTTGCTGTGTAGACTGGGACTGGATGAGCAGAGTCATCTCCTTATCACTAGAGGGTGGACAAATTAATGACAGCTCTATTGTAACTCTGGCGGCTCAGATAGGGGAGGTTAGTGACACTATGCACACAGATAAGTCTCTGTCTGCAGCTCTGCTGTCACATACTGGTCTTTGAGGTGGTTTTTTTCCCCATCACTTTTCCCTAGAAGCCTACCTTCCAATGCAATATTGGGTGGTTGCCTCAAGGAGGTTACACTGTATGTAATTATGGTGAACATGTTTGAAATATACATATAGTATTTATTGTCTGAATGTATCACTATTGGGCGAGTCTAGAATAGAGACAAATTTGGGTGTAATCATCAATAATAAATGTTAGCACTCAATGCTAGTCTGCCGCATCACAATCAGCACCTGGATCTGAATACTTTTGTAATTGCATGTAAAATAAAAATTATTATAACTACTGTTCAATGAACTCTGTCTGTCTAGCGCCACCTGCTGTTTACTCTTTTTCTAATTTATCTGTTCATCTCACTGAGAAGGAAGCACATGCTCAGTTCTATCTTTCAACTTCCCAACTGCAGCAGAAAGGACACATCCATGAGGGAAAGGACACTTCACTAAGCTGATAGCTTGAAATAAATCTAACAGAACAATTGAAGCAATGAATGGGGAGATCTCTGGATCCATGTGAGGCACAGGACTTTTTCTGACTTTTGTTAGAAAGAGGCTGCCCCGTACTAGATTATGTACGATTTTTAAGGGAGTCCATACACCTTCAATAGCTGTCAGGTGAACGCCCACTCCTGACTTCTCTATACACATGCATGTTCAGCCGAGCATGCATATATTGTCAATGGGGAGAACTGCTACCAGACACTTCTGATGGCTGACTTATATCCCCTGTGAACAAAAGGATCTAGAGCTGAACTTCAACACAACTGATCCTTCTCTCCCCATACATCATCTGGGTTGATAGCTCCACATACACATTAGATTAACATCCTGCCTTTTAAACGGGTCCCTTGCCCAGGGGCAGAATGGCCATAGACCTTACAGGGAAACTTCCTGGTGGGCCAGTGGAAGTTTTTGGGATGTATTTTGTGCTGCTGGCAATATTATGTGATGGACGGTGGTATTTGGCTCTGTTGGGGTGGTATAATGTGCCACAATATGGTACTGCTGGCCCTGCCTTCCATCAATTTGGACCCAACTACAAAACAGGGCTACTTTTAGTATTTTTTCCAGGGCCACTATAAGTTCCCAGTCTGCCCCGTACTTGACAATAAGCGGATCACAAAGTGTTCTGCTGCTGAGACCTCCAGCAATCACTTGTGATCTGAGGGAAGCCTGCTAGTAAGTGTTCTGCTTCCTGCAGTGCCACCGCTGGGGAATTTGAGCATTACAGTAGTGCCCATTTAGATCAGGCCTCCTCAAACTGCGGCCCTGAAGCTGTTGTAAAACTACAACTACAACAATGCCCTGCTGTAGGCTGATACCTGTAGGCTGTTCGGGCATGCTGGGAGTTGTAGATTTGCAACAGCTGGAGGGCCGCAGTTTGAGGATGCCTGATTTAGATGAATGTGTACTGCAGGACAGGACCGGTCCTCCAGAGCGAGAGATGCTCTTTGTCAGCGCTCTCCACTTTGACCAAGAGATGCAGATCCTTACTGCAGTCATAGCTATGGAAATTCTTGCAACACCGACACGTTTTGCCTAAACTATTTCCAATCCAATCTATTCTTGCTAATAATAAAGGATATGCAGCAGATGTTGACGATGCTGTGGCGGGTGTTCAGAGATACTCGTTAGTTGGTTTGAAATGCACATATTCAAAAACTATTTAGCAATTCAATGACAAATTGGCAATTAGCAGAGTGCAAGAAAAAAAACAGAAAAGTCTTTGCTAATGAACTCACTAATACTAGTAATACTAGCAGAGGCAGCGCCTGTTCGGAGAGATTCGCGTGACCTTTATGCAAGACCAAGCAACAGATTTATCAGCTTGAAGTAAAGAAATTTGCTAATGCAATCAGTTCATGCTGATATAGCAGAGCTGAGTTTGTCAGTGATAGCACTGAGGTAAGATATTGTAGTAGGTTTGGCTGTAAGTCCTATGGAAAACTGTAGGAAACCCAAAATGATCACACCAAGAATTCTACAAAATGACTCTCAGCTCTGCTACAGTATATCTGTCGCATATTTACCCAACTCTTGAGTTTGATGTTCATAAGATACCTCCATGGCTAAAAATTAGCCCTGTAGTTACATTTGACGATTGAAATCAATCTGGACAACGCCTATACTATGGAAGGGTTTCATGATGATGATTGAAGGGGGCTCAGGGAACATTAAATGGTGCCCATTGAATTCTACTGTGACGACAAGATGGGTCTTCTAGAAGGAGAGATGCTCCTTCCAGCCAATATCCACTCTGGCTAATAAATTGGTACCAATAACTAGTGGACTAAAGGCCATTTAGAAATTGGATTCCTGGCTGTGACTGCTAGATGAACATCCACATCCATATAGAACTGACTGTCAAAGGGGTTCTTCGGGCCTTTCGAAGAGAGATTCTAATATAGTTACCATCTAGAAGTTGCATGGATGAGGCCCGTCACGTGACGATCCTCTTCTGAAAATCCAGAGTCCGTCAACATCTCACCCTTTACCAGGTTTCCAATATGGGCTATGGATGGGATGTCACCTCTGCTATGCAGGGAGCCAAAGCAATGTATCTCCCTGGTGCATGTGCAGATAAGGTAAATTACCTTTGGCATTGTCCACAGTTGCCCAGGCCGAAAATCTTGTAAAGGATGGGATAGCTGTGGAAGATGTGCAGCTTCAGCCAATATCTGCAGAGCAGGAATTCTGTGAGGTGCAGCTTCAGCCAATATCTGCCGAGCAGGAAGTCTGTGAGATGCAGCTTCAGCCAATCGCTGTAGAGCAGGAAGTCTGTGAGGTGCAGCTTCAGCCAATAGCTGCAGAGCAGGGAGTCTGTGAGGTGCAGCTTCAGCCAATAGCTGCAGAGCAGGGAGTCTGTGAGATGCAGCTTCAGCCAATAGCTGCAGAGCAGGGAGTCTGTGAGGTGCAGCTTCAGCCAATAGCTGCAGAGCAGGAAGTCTCTGAGGTTCAGCTTCAGCCAATAGCTGCAGAGCAGGAAGTCTGTGAGGTGCAGCTTCAGCCAATAGTGGCAGAGCAGGAATTCTGTTTTTCAGCCAATATCTGCAGAGCAGGAAGTCTGTGAGATGCAGCTTCACCCAATAGCTGCAGAGCAGGAAGTCTGTGAGGTGCAGCTTCAGCCAATAGCTGTAGAGCAGGAAGTCTGTGAGATGCAGCTTCACCCAATAGCTGCAGAGCAGGAAGTCTATGAGGTGCAGCTTCAGCCAATAGCTGCAGAGCAGGAAGTCTGTGAGGTGCAGCTTCAGCCAATAGCTGCAGAGCAGGAAGTCTGTGAGGTGCAGCTTCAGCCAATAGTGGCAGAGCAGGGATTCTGTTTTTCAGCCAATATCTGCAGAGCAGGAAGTCTGTGAGGTGCAGCTTCAGCCAATATCTGCAGAGCAGGAAGTCTGTGGGGCAGCTTTAGCCAATAGCTGTAGAGCAGGAAGTCTGTGGGGCAGCTTCAGCCAATATCTGCAGAGCAGGAAGTCTGTGGGGCAGCTTCAGCCAGTAGCTGCAAAACAGGAAGTCTGTGGGGCAGCTTCGGCCAATATCTGCAGAGCAGGAAGTCTGTGAGATGCAGCTTCAGCCAATAGCTGCAAAACAGGAAGTCTGTGGGGCAGCTTCAGCCAATAGCTGTAGAGCAGGAAGTCTATGAGGGGCAGCTTCAGCCAATAGCTGCAGAGCAGGAAGTCTGTGAGGTGCAGCTTCAGCCAATAGCTAGATAGCAGGAAGTCTGTGAGATGTAGCTTCAGCCAATCACTGCAGAGCAGGCAGTATGTGGGGTAGCTTCAACCAATAGCTGCAGAGCAGGAAGTATGTTGGGCAGCTTCAGCCAATAGCTGCAGAGCAGGAAGTCTATGAGGTGCAGCTTCAGCCAATAGCTGCAGAGCAGGAAGTCTATGAGGTGCAGCTTCAGCCAATAGCTGCAGAGCAGGAAGTCTGTGAGATGCAGCTTCAGCCAATAGCTGCAGAGCGAGAAGTCTGTGGGGTAGCTTCAGCCAATAGCTGCAGAGCAGGAAGTCTGTGGGGTAGCTTCAGCCAATAGCTGCAGAGCAGGAAGTCTGTGGGGTAGCTTCAGCCAATAGCTGCAGAGCAAGAAGTCTGTGGGGTAGCTTCAGCCAAAAGCTGCAGACCATTAAATCTATGAGCTGTTGCTTTAGCCAACAGCTACACAGCAGAAGAGTACAAGGTGCTACCTCAAAGTTGACTTGGAACATGAGGGAATCAGGACCAGAGTGTTAACCCACTAGATTGACCTCCAGGTGACATAATACACCCAGTGGATGCTGGGAGGCCAGAGGCTGATCAGACGAAAAGGGTAGTCAGGGTACGAGGGCAGAAGTCAGGGCAGGCGGCAGTCAGGCAAAGTCCATAGATGTAGATCAGTGTCAGGGCAGGCGACAATCAGGCAAAGTCCGTAAAATGTAATCCGAAGTCTGATACACAGAAAGACAAGAACCAACAAACCAACTTCACTCAAACAGTAAACTAGACAAGCTAGGAACCTTAGTTGCTTAGGCGCCTATAGGCCAGCCATAGGCTGCGGAAAATGGGAGGCGTGCGCAGGCTGCCTCACATAAGGAAAAGTGACACGCGGGCACACACCCTAAATACGCACAAGGAACTCTGAGCCAGAGTGCAAGCTCTGCTCAGATCCAGAAGGGAGATGCTGGTGGCAGGAGCACATACCACAGCTAAGAACCCCGCTGCCCACGCCTGTCAACGCTGCGTGCAACAGCAGGGGGAGTGAGGGAGCCCGGCACCCGTACCTGCATGTGGGGACAGAATTGCAGGCACAGGAAGTCGGGTTAACAATTAGGAATGTTCTATTATGGGCCAGCTGTTCCGCTCCGCAAAATGTGGAAGGCACATGGCCGGTATCCGTATTTTGAGGATCCGCAATTTGAGGACCACAAAACAATGATTGTGTGCATAAGTCCTAAGTGTGTATACAGAGGTAGCTATCAGTCACTGATAACACCTCGATATAAATCTATAAATTACAAGTTTTACTGAATCTTTTCCACAAAACCATATATCAATCTGCTCAGCTCCTCCTGCTCTATGGCTGGGTTCACATGGGCGTCATGTATGAAGCCCGGATAAGAGGCGGGTGCGTTGCAGTAAAATGTGCGATTGTTCAGCGCAAGTGCAAAGCGTTTTAATGCATTTTGCACGCAAGTGGGAAAAATCGGCATGTTTGGTACCCAGATCCGAACCCGGAATTAATCACTGAAGACTGAAGGTTTCGGGTTGAGTATTCTGTATATTTTATTATTTTCCCTTATAACATGGTTATAAGGGAAAATAATAGCATTCTCAATACAGAGTGCTTAGTGAAATGTGGATGGAGGGGTTAAAAATAAAAAAATGAACTCACCTTATCCACTTGATCACGTAGTTGCCGATCTCTTCTCTCTTCTTCATTCATTAGCTGTCGGCTAAAGGACCTGTGATGATGTCACCGAGCTCATCACATGGTCCAATCACATGGTCCATCACCATGGTGATGTACCATGTCATGTGACGTCACCACAGGTCCTTTAGATGGCAGCTAATAATTGAAGAAGAGATCGGCAACTACGCGATCAAGTGGATAAGGTGAGTTAATTTTGTTTATTTTTAACCCCTCCATCCTCATTTTACTAAGCATTCTGTATTGAGAATGCTATTATTTTCCCTTATAACAATGTTATAGGGGAAAATAATAAAGATCGGATCCCGTCTCTTAGCAACCTTGCGGGAAAATCGCACCGTATCTGCACTTGCTTGTGGATGCTTGTGATTTTCCCCGTAGCCCCATTCACTTCTATAGGACCTGCGTTGCTAGAAAAACACACAATATAGAGCATGCTGCGATTTTCACGCAACGCAGAAGTGATGCGTGAAAATCACCGCTCATGTGCACAGCCCCATAGAAATGAATGGGTCAGTGTTCAGTGCGGGTGCAATGCGTTCACCTCACGCATTGCACCCGCGCGGAAATCACGCCTGTGTGAAAGGGGCCTATAACATGGTGCTTTCAGATTGCATAGCATTTTTGTGGTGACATGTCCTCTTTAATGCAATTTTTTGGGCTCTATGTACAGTATATGTTTTATTTTGGAAGATAGAGAAAATACTTCAAAATTAGCAATTTTTTAAAAAAAATGTTGAACTTTTTACATTTCTCTTTTTGGAATTTTCCGTTGACTGGAGATGTGTAATTACAGTAGGTATCCGGCTATTAATGTATTTCATTCCTGCAATTATTGTCATTGTTCAAAGCTCGTCTTGCAGAAACTCTTCTTGAATAGGACTTGAAAAGTTTGACTGAAATCCCTTTGACGGAAGCTCTTCATAAAATTGTTCCACGATATAATGAGTTCAGGGTAATTTATGGTGATGACAGAAAGGATGACAGATAACGTACTGTGCTCAGAGGAAAGACTCCCCGCTCCTATCGCTATCCAGGCTCCTAAGACACAAGTCTTTGTATTATACTGTTTGACTTGGGTTTATTTCAGATTTGATACAGTAACATAGTCACATAAATCACCATGTACAGGAGATAAAAGAATACAAAAATAATTTGAGCCTCGACTGTGTTTTTACTACCTCTGCATACACAGTAGTAATTCAAATCCGTTTTCTTCTAGCAGCTTTCCCCATGTGTGCGTTGTGCTGGTATAATCTGTTCAGGTTGCCAAGCACGGGATTTTACAGGTTAAATTGGTCAGTTCTATATGCTCTACCGTAGACCTCCTCCCATGTGTCACAGACTTGCTTTGGCCTCCACTTCACATTATATAGCACTGCTATATTCGGCAGCGCTTTATAGACATTAGCATCACACTGTCCCCAATGGAGATCACAATCTGAGCTCCCTATCAGTATGACTTTGGAGTGTGGGAAGAAAACCGAGTACCCGGAGAAAACCCACGCAAACACAGGGAGGACCTACAAACGCCATGCAGATGTTGCCCACGATCGGATTCAAACTTAGGACTCCAGTGCTGCAAGACACCAGTGCTAACCACTAAGCCACCAGGGCCAATGAGAGAACACAATTCAAGAGATCATGTAGCAATAAAAAGAAAGGGCAAAACATTAAGGAAAATACAATGAGTAAGATGAGTGACATACAGTGAGTGTGCTGAGATGAGGGTCAGACTGGAACACCATAGCATCTTCCTATAAACATGCTATTGCTGTTGCTGTAATCGTACTGACCCAAAAACTGAAGTTAACGTCAATTTTTAGGACATAGAGAACTCTGCAAAAGCAAAACCCATAACACAATATTAGAATTGCATTTTTTTTTTTCATTTCCAACCCATGTAGAAAGCTTTCCTGATTCCCACAACATTATATGCAATAGTAGTGGGCCCCATTAAAAAATACAAATTGTTGTTGCAAAATAACAATAAATGAAGGAAAAAGTGAACAAATTATGGCTCCTGCAAGGCAAAAAGTAAAATAAACAAACCGAAAAATTAGAAAATGGCTGCATCAGGAAGGGGACAAACACAGTGATGTCACAGTACAGAGATAATAAACATAGTGATGTCACAGTACAGAGATAATAAACATAGTGATGTCACAGTACAGAGATGATAAACACAGTGATGTCACAGTACAGAGATGATAAACACAGTGATGTCACAGTACAGAGATAATATACACAGTGATGTCACAGTACAGAGATAATAAACACAGTGATGTCACAGTACAGAGATAATAAACACAATGATGTCACAGTACAGAGATAATAAACACAGTGATGTCACAGTACAGAGATGATAAACACAGTGATGTCACAGTACAGAGATGATAAACACAGTGATGTCACAGTACAGAGATGATAAACACAGTGATGTCACAGTACAGAGATGATAAACACAGTGATGTCACAGTACAGGATAATACACACAGTGATGTCACAGTACAGAGATAATATACACAGTGATGACACCGTACCGAGATAATAAACACAGTGATGTCACAGTACAGAGATAATATACACAGTGATGACACCGTACCGAGATAATAAACACAGTGATGTCACAGTACAGGGATAATAAACACAGTAATGTCACAGTACAGGGATAATAAACACAGTGATGTCACAGTACAGAGATAATAAACACAGTGATGTCACAGTACAGAGATAATAAACACAGCGATGTCACAGTACAGGGATAATAAACACTGTAATGTCACAGTACAGGGAAAATAAACACAGTGATGTCACAGTACAGAGATAATAAACACAGTGATGTCACAGTACAGGGATAATAAACACAGTGATGTCACAGTACAGAGATAATAAACACAGTGATGTCACAGTAGAGAGATAATAAACACAGTGATGTCACAATAGAGGGATAATAAACACAGTGATGTCACAGTACAGGGATAATAAACACAGTGATGTCACAGTACAGGATAATAAACACAATGATGTCACAGTACAGGGATAATAAACAGTGATGTCACAGTACAGGGATAATAAACACAGTGATGTCACAGTACAGAGATAATAAACACAGTGATGTCACAGTACAGGGATAATAAACACAATGATGTCACAGTAGAGAGATAATAAACACAGTGATGTCACAGTACAGAAATAATAAACACAGTGATGTCAGTTGTCACAGTACACAGTACACAATGTCAAACTCCCTCCCCCCCCCCCCCCTCCCCCCTCCATACATAAGGCTAGGTCTTGGATAAGAGACTTCTATTAATCTTCAATTCAATTTAGTTCCCTCAATTGCAAACCAATATGTTAATTTTTTTTCATCTTTCCAAAAAATATTGACCAACGTGAACCTCAAGATTTGCAAACTCTTTGCAATGATTTAAACTTCTTTCTCTGAGACGTATAATAAACAGCGCTACCGGAGATTTTCTAATTTCCCAATAGAAAATAAATGAGAAAAAATTCTATTGGAAAATAAATGAAAGAAAACAATTCAGTATTTTTGAGAAACAACCTACAAAATAGACCAGTCGGGAAATGTTTTATTATTTTGTTTCCCTTTTTTAGCATTTCCAATTGAAAATTGATTAATTGAAAGCATTAAAAAGCATTTCATTCCAGATCGCTGTCGTGATCAGGTGCTCGCGGCGAGTCTTTTGTGATACAAAAAAAGCGATGAGAGTTTTTCAGTGCCAGCCATAGAAGAAAACAAATAGCGGAGCTTAATAAACCATCTCAATCAGTTCGACTTATTATACGCGCGTGCGTGAATAAATTCTAACGCCTTTACAAAGAGGGTAGGAAAAGCGGAGAGAAAAACCATTGATTTAGAAATGTTATTTGTCGCCCGTGGGTCTGACAAGCTCTGTTAAATATGAACAATAGGAGCGGGATGTAGATTTACTGAGAGAAATTGTGATTATTGTATTAACTAAGAAATGTGCAGCTTCTCATCATTGGAACAATGTATCAAGCCGGAACATTGTTTTCTTCTCACCATCAATGTCATTTTTGAAGCTACAGAAATGTATTTACCATGGTGATATAATGTTGATGCCACAAGAGAATGTTAACCCTTCAATGCCTGCCAATATTTCTTTTGTTTTTTTAAAACACACTATAGAATGTATCCTGAACTGGCATCCCGTCACCCTGGAGAGGATGCACGGCTGTCTAAGAACAGCTTAACAGATGTAGAGATGAGCAATTTTTTTTAACTTCGTTTCAGGTCCAATGTGCCAAGTTTTTTAAAATTTGATTTGGATACGAATTTATTCTACTCAATTGCCCTAAAAATTTGTATATAACACTCTCTAGTCTCTAGTTGTTCAAGTTATCAATATCAGATCGGCGAGGGTCCAATGCCTGGCACCCCCGCCGCTCAGCTAGTTGAAGAGAAGGTGTGCGCCATACAAGCGCTGCCCTCTCTTCATTGTTTACCTGCAGCGGTCGGCAGGTATAAGTACAAGAAGCCGTCCCATTTACGTCAATGGGACGAATCATTCCTATACACTTGAATGGGAAGTGAATGGGACGGCATCTTGTAATTACATCTGCTGACCGATGCCGTTGCGACGGCGAGCCGGTAAACAATGAAGGGAAGGCCGTACGCCTTCTCTTTAATGAGCTGATCGGTGGGGGTGCCAGGAGTCAGACCCCCGCTGATCTGATATAAATGACCGATACTGAGGATAGGCAAAACACAAATATGAGAGCAGCACCACCGTTCCCTCCAGACCTCCACAAGGAATGCACTCACCAGTCAGCAGTTGCAGATCTGTAATGAACGCTCCACATCAATAGTCCAAATACAAAGTCGATGGGGTAGTCCAAGTTATTTTTATTGATGACCTATTCTCAGGATAGTCCAAATAGCAAGTCGATGGCAGCATATTCCCCATGGTTCTTTATTTACAATGGGTCCATTAAAAAGTAGAAAGTGCAACGATTCGACTAATACATAGTCTTTCTCAAGCATCATGCTATTCATCATGCACTATTTTTGTACTTTTTGATGGGCTCATTGTGAATAGAGAACCATGGAGGATATGCTGTCGTCGACTTTGTATTTGGACTATCCTGAGGAAAGGTCATCAATAAAAATAACTTGGACTACCCCTTTAATACTTGTTGCCCTCCATGCAGTATCCCAACCAAGGCCTCTCAGGCAGCCAAGCAAAGTTTATTTGCTCAGCAGTGTTAAAGGGTAGTTTCTGTCTCTCTCTCATCCTTAGGAATTAATCTTGCATGGGTTTCCCATGTTGTCCTGGATCAATGGCCATGATCAGAGGTCCTTTCCTCCTTCACCAAGTGAGTTTTCTGTCCGGATACAATGCATGTAGTAAACACATTGCAACTGGACTGAATTCTGACCCATTCGTTTTAACGATCTGTGTACATGAACGTCAGTTTTCATCTTTGTGTTTAGGAAAAATCACAGCATGTTCTATATTGTGCGTTTTTTACACAGCTCTGGCTCCACAGACGTGAATGGGGTTTGTTTGAAAAACAGAAGGCGTTCGGATGCAATGTGTTTTTTCACTGATGGTTGCAGGAGGTGTAGATTGTTATTCCTCAGTTTTTCTTCAGGTGCATGAAAAACGCACGCAATCTGGATGGAAAAAATTGAAACACTGAATGTAATCGCAGACAAAACTCATTCAACTTACCTTCAAAACCATCCGTTTTTTCCTGAACAGATCCTTACACAATCCTTATTGCTTGTGTGAAAGAGGCCATAGATAAAACCTGCACAGATGTCCCATGTTGTCCTAGACCAGAAGCCTAGCTCTTGCTCTGATAGCTATGTCCAGAAATCTTTTCCCTTTAGATAAATACTGCACAGGTGTATTACGCAGTCTTGGGTAAGGATCCTAGCTCCTGCTCTAATGGATATAGTCAGAGGTCTTTTCCATTTTTGATAAACTGTGCATAGATGTCTCATATTGTCCTGGGTAAGTAGCCTAGCTCTTGCTCTGATCGCTATGATCAGAAGTCTTCTCCTTTTGGATAAATCCTGCACAGGTGCCTTACATTGTACTGGTTAAGGCCTGAGGGAGACTCCTGTTCGTCCTTCCTTTTGGAGGAACAGGTTGTCTCAGTCCTGACATTAGTAGCATGGTCCTATAGGGTGAGTTAGTACATTAGGTATTCTAGTGTATGAACTCACCTACCTCTGGGGTCTGTTCATACTGGTAGTTAGTCAGGACTTTGATTAGGGTTTTACTAGGAGGTGTCCATCTCCTTTATCTAGCTTCCAGGCCTTATTACCTCACCCCTTTCCCTCCTATGTTCGGTGTGGTGTTTCGCTCCCACACATATAGACACCCATTGACTTTCATTGACGTACACCCATATTTCACACCTGGCCTGCTTCATCAGATGTCACCTTCCTCTAGACGTACAGTGCAATGGGCGCCTCCCCACAGGGTCCTCCTATAACGTGACCCAGGTGTAGGAGGAATGCTGAGTGGTATAGTGCGGTCTAAAATGTCTCTTTATGTGTGACGGTGCTCCTACCCCAGGATTTGGCTCCAAAGCAATAAATAGGGGGAATAATTGAGGGGTTTGAAGAAATAACTTGAGTCCAGACCTTGAGATGAAGTTCAATGGCAGCTTTACTTGAATAAATGTTTCTCCAAACAGTTTCAGGCTTTGTCTTAGTTCCAGCAAGCTTTAGCATTAAACTGGCAGGCAAAATCAACTCTGCTATATCTTTCTCTCACTCTGTTGTACTGACAAGCTAACTTGGTGTCTTTGTTTCCTCTTTGTGCTGCAATTTACTCTTGTAGTCGACTTATGTTCAGCCAAAAAGTAGGTTATAATCCTGGCAGCTCCAACATGGATTCTCAACCAGAACAAACTAGAACTGCCCCATCTCCTTCTGGTAGCAAGAAGTATTATCCCACTTCTGCCCAAAGGGGGGAGAATGGAATGGTAAGTTCCATTCTCTCTAAGGATAGTTCTGCCATGTTCGCTGCCACCTGCTGGTGAACCAGGCACATTATATTAGCCCATTAAAGATAGTATCAGGCTGCAGTAGTGGTAACACCACTCTGGGGTATTACATACCCGTTACTTAAAACCAAGCCGTCCTCGGCTTGTGCTTAGGGTATGCTGTAAGGGTACCCAAGGAAAGTTAGAGTGCTGCTTTAGACTATATATTATTACTAACTAATATAGCAACGGCTATCACTAGGTCTCTATGAGTAGGGTGTCTATTTACTGTTTTCCTCTCTGTATAAACCAGAGAACCAAAGAGTCTGCACCAAGCGATCATTCCTGACTTTGTTTTGTGTGTACTGGATCCTAGTATCAAAGAAAGCATGGGGGTGTCTTCACTCTGTAATCCCACCACTATGCAATGAAAGCCTGCAAATAGAAGGGTGGCTTTATCCTGCATTTCCTTCCAAACAACAAGGCCTAATCATGCTTTACCCTTTGTCACCCCTTGATGACTAAACAGCTTCACATTTTTCCTAAGACAGTGCACAGTACCTTAAGGCACTTAGGAACATTTTTTTTTTCAGTAGCGAGGTTACCCTTTAAAGATGTTGTGACTGTTTGCGACTCTACCACTTGGTCCTCTCTGTGTAGCAACAGCACATGAATCCAAAAAATCCTCCAGATTTGATAAGGCACTGTAGCTGATTCCTGAAAATCCTAGAGTCCAGAATCTCTTCTACTACGAACTGCTCCTGTCCATCTATCTCCATTGCTTCAGGAGGAGGAAGGGTACGTTCAGGAAACGGATTGGGCACTGCAGCCTTAAGTAAGGACACGTGGAAGACAGGATGTATCCTCATGGATCGTGGGAGTTTAAGTCGAACGGCCACTGGGCTGATTATGCCCATGATTGTATAGGGCCCAATAAACTTTTGTCCCAGTTTTGGTGAGGGGACCGTAATTTTTAAATTCCTCGTAGAAAGCCATACCTTGTCGCCCACTTTAAACATTGGTGCTGGTCTACGGAATTTATCAGCGGACCTCTTATAATTCTCCTGAGCACCTTCTAAGGTCTCTCTTAGTAGTAGCAAATTTTGTTGAAGTGTGGAAATTCTTTCCGCCACTGCTGGTATAGGCGAAGTAACAGGAAATTTGGGGAGAATGTTCGGATGGTACCCCAAATTTGCAAAAGAAGGGGGTCTGTTTGGTTGATGCATTTTGGGAATTATTGTATGAAAATTCAGCCACTGGAAGAAGGTCAACCCAGTCATCCTGTAAGTGACAGATATAACATCGAAGGTATTGTTCCAAAGTCTGGTTTGTGCGTTCGGTCTGTCCATTAGACTGGGGATGAAAGGCGGTTGACAGATTGATATCCTTTAGCATTAAACTGGCAGGCAAAATCAACTCTGCTATATCTTTCTCTCACTCTGTTGTACTGACAAGCTAACTTGGTGTCTTTGTTTCCTCTTTGTGCTGCAATTTACTCTTGTAGTCGACTTATGTTCAGCCAAAAAGTAGGTTATAATCCTGGCAGCTCCAACATGGATTCTCAACCAGAACAAACTAGAACTGCCCCATCTCCTTCTGGTAGCAAGAAGTATTATCCCACTTCTGCCCAAAGGGGGGAGAATGGAATGGTAAGTTCCATTCTCTCTAAGGATAGTTCTGCCATGTTCGCTGCCACCTGCTGGTGAACCAGGCACATTATATTAGCCCATTAAAGATAGTATCAGGCTGCAGTAGTGGTAACACCACTCTGGGGTATTACATACCCCGTTACTTAAAACCAAGCCGTCCTCGGCTTGTGCTTAGGGTATGCTGTAAGGGTACCCAAGGAAAGTTAGAGTGCTGCTTTAGACTATATATTATTACTAACTAATATAGCAACGGCTATCACTAGGTCTCTATGAGTAGGGTGTCTATTTACTGTTTTCCTCTCTGTATAAACCAGAGAGACCAAAGAGTCTGCACTAAGCGATCATTCCTGACTTTGTTTTGTGTGTACTGGATCCTAGTATCAAAGAAAGCATGGGGGTGTCTTCACTCTGTAATCCCACCACTATGCAATGAAAGCCTGCAAATAGAAGGGTGGCTTTATCCTGCATTTCCTTCCAAACAACAAGGCCTAATCATGCTTTACCCTTTGTCACCCCTTGATGACTAAACAGCTTCACATTTTTCCTAAGACAGTGCACAGTACCTTAAGGCACTTAGGAACATTTTTTTTCAGTAGCGAGGTTACCCTTTAAAGATGTTGTGACTGTTTGCTGACTCTACCACTTGGTCCTCTCTGTGTAGCAACAGCACATGAATCCAAAAATCCTCCAGATTTGATAAGGCACTGTAGCTGATTCCTGAAAATCCTAGAGTCCAGAATCTCTTCTACCACGAACTGCTCCTGTCCATCTATCTCCATTGCTTCAGGAGGAGGAAGGGTACGTTCAGGAAGCGGATTGGGCACTGCAGCCTTAAGTAAGGACACGTGGAAGACAGGATGTATCCTCATGGATCGTGGGAGTTTAAGTCGAACGGCCACTGGGCTGATTATGCCCATGATTGTATAGGGCCCAATAAACTTTTGTCCCAGTTTTGGTGAGGGGACCGTAATTTTTAAATTCCTCGTAGAAAGCCATACCTTGTCGCCCACTTTAAACATTGGTGCTGGTCTACGGAATTTATCAGCGGACCTCTTATAATTCTCCTGAGCACTTTCTAAGGTCTCTCTTAGTAGTAGCAAATTTTGTTGAAGTGTGGAAATTCTTTCCGCCACTGCTGGTATAGGCGAAGTAACAGGAAATTTGGGGAGAATGTTCGGATGGTACCCCAAATTTGCAAAGAAGGGGGTCTGTTTGGTTGATGCATTTTGGGAATTATTGTATGAAAATTCAGCCACTGGAAGAAGGTCAACCCAGTCATCCTGTAAGTGACAGATATAACATCGAAGGTATTGTTCCAAAGTCTGGTTTGTGCGTTCGGTCTGTCCATTAGACTGGGGATGAAAGGCGGTTGACAGATTGATATCGATTTCCAAAGATGTGCAAAAACTGCGCCAAAACTTTGAAGTAAACTGTACTCCACGATCCGAGACAACTTCATCTGGCACCCCATGTAGACGAAACACATTTTGTATTATAAGGTCTGCAGTTTCTTTAGCAGATGGTAGGCCATTACATGCAATGAAGTGTGCAGCCTTAGTGAGACGGTCTACCACTACTAAGATTGTATTCTGTCCCTTGGATGTAGGTAGATCCACAATAAAGTCCATGGAAATGGAGCCCCAAGGACGGGAGGGGACCGGCAAAGGCTGTAGTAAACCTACTGGGAGAGAGCGTGGAATCTTGCATCTAGCACAGATATCACATGACAGGACATATTTCTTCACATCCTGTCGAGAATTAGGCCACCAAAAGAAACGAGATAAGAATTCCTGAGTCTTCTGCACACCCCTGTGACCTGCGACCTTAGAGTCATGGACTAGTCTTAGAACCTTAAGTCTTATAACCTCGGGTATATATAACTGTTGTCCATGGGTCCATACCCTGTTTTTGTATATTAATTGCAGATCATCGGGTGGTTCCGCCAGGAGGGAGTCAGTGACATAGGCTTCTTTGATTTCTTCAAGTAGGTCCTTATTATGGATTACCCCCATAAATCTAGACTCTGGAATGATGGTCTTAGGTGGAGTCGTAGACACAGCATCATTGGAAAAGATTCTGGATAAGGCATCTGCCTTGCCATTCCGAGAACCCGGCCTGTATGAAATCACGAAGTTGAATTGGTTTAAAAAAAGAGTCCAACGGGCCTGGCGAGGAGATAGACATTTGGCTGATCTAACGAACTCCAAGTTGCGATGGTCGGTGAGAACTATTATTGGCTGGGAGGCTCCTTGAAGGTGATGTCTCCATTCTTTAAAGGCTGCTATAATAGCCAGTAGTTCTTTGTTTCCCACATCGTAATTCTTCTCAGCCGGAGATAAACGTTGGGAGAAGAAAGCGCAAGGGTGTAACAACCCCTTGTCTCCTGTTCTCTGTGATAAAATGGCTCCTATAGCAGAATCTGAAGCATCTACTTCCACGATGAACGCCAATTCCGGGTTGGGGTGAACCAATACAGGGGCTGTGGTGAACCTGGTCTTTAATAAACAAAAGGATTCTTGTGCTTCAGGTGACCAAACAAATTCCTTTTTGTTTTCCTGGTTAGTTGTGTAATTGGGGTGACTATTGTTGAAAATTTTTTGATAAAGCGTCTGTAAAAATTGGCAAAGCCTATGAAGCGTTGGACCTCTTTTAGGTTACTGGGGACAGGCCAGTCCACAATTGCTTTAATTTTGTTGGGGTCCATGTGTAACCCTTGGGGTGAAATTATGTAGCCGAGAAATTGGATTTCAGTCCGATGAAACTCACACTTTTCAAGTTTGATATATAATTTATTCTTCCTAAGACGTTCCAAAACGAGTCTTACATGTTGCTGATGTTCTTCTGTTGAGTTAGAGAAGATCAGAATGTCATCCAGATAGATGACCACAAATTGGTCCAGAAGATCCCTGAAAATGTCGTTGGCCAGGTGTTGAAAGGTGGCTGGAGCGTTGCAAAGACCAAAAGGCATGACAAGGTATTCAAAGTGTCCGTACCTTGATCTAAAAGCTGTCTTCCATTCATCTCCCGATCTGATACGGACCAAGTTATAGGCGCCTCGTAGGTCTAACTTTGAGAAAATTTTGGCGTGACGTACTCTCTCCAATAACTCTGGGATTAGTGGTAGGGGTAGCGATTCTTAATTGTGATTTTATTAAGTTCGCGGTAGTCAATACATGGTCTTAGAGACCCATCCTTCTTTTTGACAAAGAATATAGGAGCCCCTGCTGGTGAGGAGGAGGGACGGATAAATCCTTTAGCCAGATTCTCTTCTATATATTCCTTGAGGGCCTTTAGTTCCGGACCTGCCAAGGGGTAGATATTCCCGAAGGGGATGGAAGCACCAGGGAGCAATTCTATGGGACAGTCATAGGGTCGATGTGGGGAAGTTTGTCTGCCTTTTGTTTATCACCAACGTCCATAAAATCCTGATATATGAGGGGTAGTTCCATCACCTTATCGTTCTGGGATGTGGCTTCCCCCTTGTTCTGACTGTTTTGTTGGCATAGCATCCTTCCCTGGAAATGTTATCTCTTTGGTCTCCCAGTTGATGTCGGGGTTTTGTGCCTGTAACCAGGGCAAGCCTAGGATAACAGGAAAATGAGGAGAGGAGATCAGAAGAAACGATAGAACTTCGTGATGTTGTGGTGTTATACAGATGTCGAGGGGTTCCGTTTCTTGATCTACAGGGCCCGAATTTAAAGGGGTACCATCTACCGTTTCCATAATCATAGGTGAGAGTTTTTATGAATCTTTACCCCATGTCTCTTTGCAAAGGAATAGTCCATAAAATTGCCACCAGCCCGGAATCCACCATAGCAGAGGTGGATATCCACTGGGAATTAATTGAAAATTTGATGGGGAGGAAACAATGAGAGTTTCTGTCTTCCTTCTTAATACGAGGGGCCACTGAAGAGATAGAGCGGATGGTTGTTTCTTCCAATGATTCTGTTTCAGATGTCACAGAGTCTTCATCTGAGAGATCGGGGTCTGTAATGGCTGCCACCAGTTTTCGTGGACGTCTGGGACAATTAATCAGAAAGTGATCGGCTCTTCCACAATACAGACATAAGTTCTCTCGGAGTCTATGTTCCTTGCGATCAATACTTTCGCGTTTTAAGATGGAGTCTATTTGCATTGGTTCACTTTCTGATTCCTTGTAGATTCTTTTTGGAAATTCTTTTGAAGTGGGGGCAGACGAAGAAAGTGCCTGCTTCGTAGTATAGTTCAATGTGGCCCATCTTTCTTGCCGTCGTTCAGCTAGTCGTGTATCAACTTCGGATGCAGTGGTTGATAAAAGCATCAAGCTCTAAGGGGCCTCTGCACGGGCCAGCTCGTCCTTTAGGGAACTACACAGTCCTTTCTTGAAAAAGATAATTTTGCTGCATCATTCCAGTTAGTGTCGACGGACCATCTTTTGAAGTCCATAGCATATTCCGTGACGGGACGTCTGCCCTGGCGCAAGGCTAGTAAGGCTGCCTCTGCTGTAGCACCTCGGTTAGGGTCATCGAACATCTGGCTCATGGCCCCAAGGAAATCCTCCAGATTGTTTAGTCGGGCATCCCCAGTCTCGATCAACGGACTCGCCCAGGCGATAGCCTTGTGTGTTAGTAGCATAATGATGCATAGCACTTTAGATCGATCAGTAGGAAACTGGGAGGAGTTTGCGTCAAAGTAGAGGCGACACTGATTGATAAACCCTCGGTATTTGTCGCGGTCCCCGCCAAATCGGAATGGAGGTAATTTAGGAGTTGATGTAGGAGACGGTGCAGGAGCTGCATTCTCAAACTGTGTTATGCGATCAGTCAGTGCTTGCACTGTATCACGGAGTTCGTGGATCGTTTGTCCATAAAACTGAATGCTGGGGCCGGTCTGGCCCTCAAAGGCATCGTATTTCTTCTTTAAGGTTTGCAACTCCGCGTGCATACTAGATACCGCAGTCTGCAACTGCTTAATACGGGTCTCTACAGATCCAGTCCCGGCGGAATCCATGGTGGCTGGAGTATTCTGTCACAATACTGGTGTAACAGAACTGGAATCCGATGGCCAGGACTTGAGAGTATATATATAGTACGGATGTAGCAGAACCCACGTTGTTGTGCCCCGCACAGATGAGGCAGAGTCTGTAGACAAGAACCGAGGTCAGGATTAGCAGAAGTCAGGGCAGGCGGCAAGCTGGCAGGAAGGTAGACGAGCAGAAGGTCAGGGCAGGCAGCAAGCAGGTACAAAGGTCCAAGAACAGTCCGGGTCGGCAACAGGAGGTAGCAGGGAGAACCGCTAGGGCACAGAACACACGGAGGAAAGAGTTCCAGCAAGAGGATTGCGGACAAAAGCCAAACACAATACTCCAGCAAAGACAGGAAGGTCTGGCCAGTTTAAAAAGGAACAGGAACAGGAAGTGAGATGGCAACCAGGAAACACATAATCCACCATCTTGACTGAGGGCAAACTTGAGGGCAGAGTAAACTATATCAGGGCGGTTTCTGACACTACTTGAGGCATGGCGCCAATGTGCACAAGCTGGAGATAATTTTTTGGGCTGATGGATGGAGTCTTTCTCTTATGCGAAAAATCAGCAATGTAATATTCACGTAATGCTAATATTCTAAAACACGAATATATAACACTATTAAAAATAGTGCTATATATTCGTTTTTTAGAATATTCGTCATTTTTTCCAATTTAATGTGAACAGTCATTGGCCCAAAAGCAACTTAAGCAGGGAGGAATCATGACTTCAGTTGGAAAAAAATGACGAATATTCTAAAAAACAAATATATAGCACTATATTCCATATAGTGCTATATATTTGTTTTTTAGAATATTCGTTTTTAGAATATTCGTCATTTTTTTCAATCTGAAGTCATGATTCCTCCCTGCTTAAGTTGCTTTTGGGCCACTGATTGTTAACATTAAATTGGAAAAAATGACGAATATTCTAGAAAATGAATATATAGCACTATATTCTATAGTGCTTTATATTCGTGTTTTAGAATATTCGCATTACGCAAATACTACATTACCGATTTTTCGCAATCAATAGAATAATCTAGAATACGAATATTTGCAAATATATGCCGGATATTCTAACGAATATTCGTGAATTCGAATATTGCCCCTGCCGCTCATCACTAGTCTTAACAATCTGTGCTCTTCTGGGCAAGAGGTAAAACAGGGCAACTAAATGGATAGATGGGCCAACAAGTTCTCACCCTTAAAGTTCAGTTCAAGATGTGGCTCCGATTGTCCAATGGATGGTTCTCCTTAGAGCACGAGGTCACTTACAAGAGGGACTGGAAGTCTTCCTCCTGGGTCCCATACTTGAGGGCGCAAAAGTCCTTCTTTAGGCTGCGTGACATCCTCATCGCTGTCACTGCTAGCTCTGGTGCTCTCCGCAGCTGTAAACCCAGCAGAAACTTCATCTGCGACCTTCTGGTGGCTTTCTGTGGCAGGACGTTTAATTGGAGGATCATCCTCTTCTGGAGGATCCTCTGCAAGCCTTGGCAAGGATAGAACCTTGGTCTTTCATAGCAAGAAGCTCTGGATTTGGTGTTGGTACCTAAGTGCATGGAGCAGTATCAGTGGAATCCTCCTTATTCCCGCACACCTCAGGGCCTGTGCTCCTGTTTGGTGGACTCAGTCTGTACAGCAGCAGTAGTAGTAGGCCCAAAGATTTCTGTAGTGGCAGTGATAATAGCCACAGACTGGCTCTTTTCTGGCTCTGCTACTCCAGTAGTCAGGGGCAACAGTGGTAACCTTCGCCTGGCAGATGGCCCGCTGCTCCCTACTGCAGGGACTGGAAGTCTTCTTCGCAGTTGTTGCAGCGGTTAAAAGTTCCTAGTGGCTATGACAATGGCCACAGGGCAGTCCTTGTCTGACTTCATTAATGCAATTGTTAGAGGCATGATGAACGTAGCTGCAGCTGCTGATGGTGCAGGTGGAACACTACGGTCCAAGTGGGTGCTATCTTCAATGTCAGACTTGGCTTTTCATACCCTGTTACAGACTAGAGGGGTCAGCGTAAACTAAAATGCAATTTAAGTGCACGTTGCTATGGGTGACAGCAGCAGAATTGGTGCGTGGCTCCTTTAAGAGTCGCTGCAACTGCTCAATTTTGGGGAGTATGATGCTCTGGCAGGCAGATCAGGGCCCCTAACAGTCTGTAGCAAGGTTATTTTCCCCAGCAGTTCTCACTCAGACCTCTGGACATCGCCTTCAGAATCCAGGGAAGAAAGAAGTATATTTTCCTTTTTCCAAGATGGCCACCGCTTCCACTTCCTGTAGGGGTGCAGTCGATTTCTGTGTCCTCCTGGGAACTTGTAATGAGCACTTTAGTTCCTTCTGCTGCAAGAATGGTTCTTCTGTGGAGGGGGACTGTTTGGTTCCCTCCCCTCTGCTGGGTGGATGTCTTCCTCTCAACACACAATGCCCACATCCAAGATGGCCGATTAACCCCTGTTTTGCCACAGTGCTGCAATTAATGTAGATTCACACTCTCCAGCAGTAAGTGCAATGAAGTCTCTTGAAGGGGGTTTTACAGATAGAGGGGGTCTTCCAGGTGCAAAAGTAGATCCTGTTTTGTGATGGCAAAATTGCAACGGGCGCTTCCCCCCACGGCGCTCCTATAACACGACCCAGGTGTAGGAGGAAGGCCCAGTGATATAGTGCGGCCTATCTGTTTATTTTTATGTGTCATGGTGCTCCTACCTGGATACGGCTGGACCCCAGGCTTTGGCTCTGAAGCAATAAATAGGGATTGGAAAGAATAACTTGAATCCCGAACTTGAGATGAAGTTCAATGGCAGCTTTACTTGAATAAATGTTTCATTATGAATGCACATTGGAGGACCTGGATAAGCATACATAAGATGACATTATATTAGCCCATGAGAGATAGTAGCATGGTGCAGTAGTGGTAACACCACTCTGCGGTGTTACAACAGCTTCTGTAAAATGGTGCAGTGCATATTACGGTACATATTATGCCTATAACCCTGTACTAAGGAAACTGAGGGACTTACAGGCCAGACTCTGCACATGAGACCTTAGTGCACATTGCTTAGCTTCTAGAGGAAAATATCTCCACAACACGGTGCCAAACATTGGCCCCATATGGCAGCACACAGAGCGCCTATGGTTCTTCAGTAAGGACCCCTAGGGACTTCGTAAGGCTCCGCACACAAAATAATAACTTTTTTTTTTTTTTTATATATAATTTGGTTAAAATTATTACCGGTAACTTTCCGGATCATTAAACTAATTAAGTAGTCACCAGTTGTGCCAAGAACATCACAAGGTCTCTAAATACGACGATCTTGTAGAGGCCAAAATAGACTCGAGGGAGGGCTGGCACTAAATGTATACCGCCTTCTGTATCTTTTTATCGGAATAATCAAGAAAGCTGTCAGACCTGAAGATGTCACGAGTGCTAAAGCGGCGCTCTCTGCCAGAACAACACTGAACAGGATCCTTTCTAGGAGTCTTGGCAGATTTCCCGAAAAAAAAAACTTGGCTTCAGACGTTAAATCACTCGTTAACCATCTTGTTTCTCCTGAGTCCCACCTGGCACATTTCATCCTTTCACAATTCAGAGTTATGTCAACTTAAGAAAAGCCTGTCAAGCAGATTCCCCCGATTACGTCTCATTATTTCTGCTCGTACGCTTTGTTTTAATAAGAGGAACTAAAAATAATGTCTTAAATTATGGATGTTGCCGGTTCTAATCTTTAACGTTTACAGCTGAGATAGGCTCCTAGGGCATACGGCGTGGTATGGCGGTTATATCACCTTCACTTGGGAATTGCATCTAATTGTTCATTAGAGTAGGTGCAATTAAAGGCAATTTTGGTGGTAGATAACGGTAGTATTATTTAGTACTATACAGTACAGTGTTATATAGATCCGCAATATGGCCTTCATAGCCTGCTATGTAGGTGGCTTGTTTAAACTTAAGCTGGATAAAAGTTAAAAAAAAATTATTAGAAGATTCATTGACCAAATTAGATGACTGAAAATACCACCATACAGGAAATAAATAACACTGTAATATGGTAACTCAATAATACCACTTTATCATAAATGAGTTAATAATATTCTACCACGATACAGGGTATATTATTTATTCCCTGAATGTTGGTATTGCTGCTGATTCACTGTATGCAGTATTATTGAATTACCATATTACATTATTAATCACTCCTTGTATAGTTGTACACAGTGACTGAATAATACTAGCACACACGAAATGAATAATACCATTATACATTGACTAAATAATACTGCCACACAATCAGTAAATAATACCTGTGTACAATGACTGAACAATACCACTATACAGGAAATTGCTAATACTGCAATATTGTAACTCAAAAATGCCGCCATACAGTAAAACAATAATGCCACCATAATGTGTATATTATGTATACACTGAATGGCAGTATTGTTCATTCACTTTATGATGGTAATATTGAGTTACCATATTACAGTATTATTCACACCCTGTATGGTGGTACAGTATACACTGATAGAATAATACTAACATACACGTTATGTATACAAGTAATAAATAGTACTGTTATACAGTAACTGCAAAAGTACCACCATACAGGGACTGAATAATACTGCAATATGGTAACACTATAAATACTGCCATCAGTCAAACAATTATACCACCACACAGGATATGTTATTTATAAGCCCTAAGGCAGCATTGTTGGTTCACCGTATAATGGTATTATTAAGTTGTCATAATGCAGAATTATTTTTTCTCTGCATGGTGATATGCAATGAATAGTACTAACATACAAGAAATGAATAATACCACTATATACAGTGACTAAATAATGCAACCATATGGTGAGCAATTAATGTTGATGTCACACTTGGCAATGCTCTGTGTCCACGCTATCCCGCTATCTGTCTGCTCCCTGTACTGGCCCTGAGTCCCCTGCCCTTATCTCTTGCCTGGTTCTTGGATTTGCATGTACTCTGCCTGCCTTGACCTTGGCCTGTTTCCTGACTACGTCTTGCTGTTTTATACAGCAGAATCCTGGCGGCTCCGGTGCCCGATGCCCTCTGGAACGGGAGCCATTTTCAATTGTTGACGTGTGTATGACAATTCATGTATAGTGCTGCTGGCCACTGTATGTCGGTATTATATGAGCACTGTGTGGTGATATTCACTTAGGCAGTATGTGGCATTGCACAGTATACCATTTAAAAATGTATGGTAGTGGTTGAGTTACTGTATAGCATTTTTAGTTAGGCAACAGTATGCACGTGTTTTTAGGCAAACATATGGCGCTATTATGTACGGTGTGGGTATTTTGTAAATTGTATGACTGTACACCATATGGGGTCACCAAAAGAACCATGCTCCACTGAGTGTATGATCAGACCCTGTGTGTATTTCTATCAGTCCTACCCATGGGGTTTCTAAAACAGACAACTCATTTAAAGGGGGTCTCCACTGTGTTAGAAGGGTCCCTTGATATTAGGCAGACCACAAGGTGTTCTGTTGCTGTGCCCCTAGAAATCGACTGGCAGCAAGTGTTCAGTTCTCCTGAAGTGCCTTCCCATTGAAACCAGTGGTGCATCGGTGCAAAGCATGGACTTGTCCCGGACCCCCCTCTATTATCTCACAGGATATTTGAAAAATAATACAGACCTACAAAAAGAAGGCCATTTCTGGAGCTCCTCTTTACGATTGATATAAAGAGCGTAGTCGCTATTCTCAGTTTTGTCGGCCGCTCTTGTCTGACTCTGGATCTATTACCGCCAATCGCCTCTTTCATCTCGTGATGCGCTTTTCAACAATAGCAATCAAACAGCCGTATTAAGTCTCTCGACGCCCTCCATTCACAGACCGCGCGGAAATAACACAGTGAGAAATCTAAATATGAAATACAGGCATCTATTTTCTGGCGGAGGCGCACGCTCGCTCACCGACACAGGGATATTTTTTCGTAAAGCTGTCATTTCCCATTCTGATTGCATTCTTCTACCATAATTATCACTGTAATCTCATAAATCTACAGATCCCCGCAGGATGCCTAGAATGACGACTCATTGGCTTTGTATTTGGGTTTTAATTTTAGTTCTTTTATTCTTTTGTGTGCCTAAAAAAAAATAAAAAATTCTTCTGCCAAGTCTATCACAGGAAATAATTTGCATTGGGGGTGCCATCCTTTGATGAGGCTCCCGGCTCATCGGTCCCATTTCTTGTCTGTAGGTTTTCACTTCTATCATTTTTACGACAAACATATATAGGGGGTCATTTACTAAGCGGGTAAAGGGACAGGCGTAGAAAAAGGTCTAAATATAAGACAGCTAGGAAACTGTCTTACCTTTAGAGGCGGCGCTGTAGGCGCCGAAGTTATGTAGAGGCGCCAGATCCACCGTCAGCTATAGGGGATATTAAGACCGGCGTCTAAAAGGCCAGTCTTAATAAGTCGCCCCCTTTGATCTGGCTTCATTTAACGGTCAGATGTCTAATGTTATTACGAACCTCTACAGGACGCATCATGAGTGTGCTCAGGAGAGGCATGGTGAGCATGCTCCCTATTCTGTTGTGCCCATGCCATCATGAGTAAGTCTATGGTTGGAGTACACAGCAGTGGCCCTACTCCAGTGGGGGATATCACAGAAAGCTTTTGTCTCCGCGGTTTAAAGAGTTATTCCCATCTGGTACCTGCTCCTGTCACCACAACAAGGGAGCATGCTGCGCATGCGCAGCCACCCACCATTGACTGCTATTGGAGTTCCGAGCGTTGGCTTGAGTATTTCCGGCATTCCCATAGCGGTGAATGGAGAGGTAGTCATACTTCTGCGCTGCATTCTCTTTTTTTTAAAATAAATTAATATGTTATTTTATCCATAGAAAAAATTACAGAGCTATCAAATAACAAATACATAACAGAAGTAAGCACAGTCAATGTCCTTGTATCAAAATTTTAACATGTATCAAAGTACACACATTTATTCCCCAAATCCCCCTCCCCTGTTGACTGTCGTCGCTTGAACCCCTTAACTTACAGTATAAATAACAGCTAACTATGTTTAAGCTATTACGCTATTACACGTGCCCCTCTCCGCTTCTTCTCCATCTCCTCATAAATTTTAATTTGACGCGAATATTGGGCCCATTCATAATGAGGGTGGGGATGCAGAGCCCCATTTTTTTACTATAATAACTCTTGCGACCATCAAGCCACGCATCCACGCCAGTCTAACCCGAGCTGGGATTGCCATTTCCGAATCAAGATATCCCAACAACACAGTCCGGATATCAGGTTCGTATTGGTGGGAGACCTCTTTTTGAATAGCCAGAAAAACCTGTTCCCAGAACCTCCTCAATTTACTGCATTCCCAAAGAGTATGTACATAATCTAGTTCGTGGCATCCACATTTCGGGCAGCAGCACAATCGGTCCTTATTTCTAGCAAATTTTGCTTGAATCTTAGGCGTGTAGTAGAGTCGATGTATAATCTTAAATTGGATTAATCTATGCGCATTAGAGATTGTAATCTTTCTAATGTTTCTATAAATATTACCCATTGCAGCCCCCCTCTGCACTGCATTCTCAATTCACTGCAGGTGCAGCGTGCTCTCCTTCACGTTGGAGGCCACCTTCTCTAGATAGGATCGGGTCCCAGAGGTGGGACCTGCACCTATCTGACACTGATGGCATATCCTAGTCATTATTCCCCCTATGCCTGATTTTTGGGTAGAACTTTTTATTGCCATTGTGACTTTTTTAGCCGCAATTGGCATTCTACGCTACCCTCGCCATTTATGAAAATGGGGTGCTGTGATGACAGGGCATGGGCAGGGTAATGGTCACGGCTCCACCATCATTATTTATGCCATAAATTGGGGTAAATACGCTCAGCTGCCGGAGAATTTGTTCCGACACACAGACTGCCGGAGGAGCCATGTCATTTCATAAATCACATGGCTCCTCAGGCAGCGCAGACCCCATCAGGTGTGACACTTTTCTTAATGATATAGAATAGACTCCCACAATCCACTGGGTTCAATTTTGAATCTTGCTTTATTAAGAGTGCGGAAATCCAGTTACAAGAAATTAACGTTTTCGGCTTATAGCCTTCTTCAGTACAACTGGTTATGCCGCTAGAGAAGAGGTAAAGCAAGGTAGAGTGCCCAAGGAAGGGCTGCTGAGCGCTGTAGTGCCTCAGTGCTGTTTTTCTCATATGTTGAGAAGGATGATGATCTGGTCAAAAGTCCGTATATGGGGCGGGGTGTCCCAAGAGGAGCCGCTAAGCGCCGGAAGTGTGGAGGGTCTGGCCTGGCAGGGGCAATATTCGAATTCGCAATATTTTGCGAATATTTGGGCGAATATTCTCCATATATTCGCGAATTCAAGAATTTGTGATCTTCAGGCATTATTTTCTTGATTGCGAAAATACGCATTAAAAAATGAATATTCGCGATTATGAATATATTTTGAGATATTCTAAATATTTGCGATTAAAATTCGCAATTCGAATATTCGTGATTAACACTGCTCATTAATATATGCCTGCCTGCAAGAACTGAGCATATACATTCTGCACATAGGAGGCAGTATTATAGTACAGATGCAGCAGAGTTAATAGTCAGAGTCATAACACGTTAACTAGATGTGATAACTCACCAAGTGTGAGTGGTAATTCTGCTGCATTTGTATTTTAGTTATAGTCTTGTACATAGGAGCAGTATTATAGTAGTTATATTCTTGTACATAGGAGCAGTATTACAGTAGTTATATTCTTGTACATAGGAGCAGTATTATAGTAGATATAATATTTTACATAGGAGCAGTATTATAGCAGCCATATTCTTGTACATGGGAGCAGTATTATAGTAGTTATATTCTTGTACATAGGAGCAGTATTATAGTAGTTATATTCTTGTACATAGGATCAGTATTATAGTAGTTATATTCTTGTACATAGGAGGCAGTATTATAGTAGTTATATTCTTGTACATAGGAGCAGTATTATAGTAGTTATATTCTTGTACATAGGAGCAGTATTATAGTAGTTATAGTCTTGTACATAGGAGGCAGTAATATAGTAGTTATATTCTTGTACATAGGAGAAGTATTATAGTAGTTATATTCTTGTACATAGGAGGCAGTATTATAGTAGTTATATTCTTGTACATAGGAGCAGTATTATAGTAGTTATATTCTTGTACATAGGAGGCAGTATTATAGTAGTTATATTCTTGTACATAGGAGGCAGTATTATAGTAGTTATATTCTTGTACATAGGAGGCAGTATTATAGTAGTTATATTCTTGTACATAGGAGCAGTATTATAGTAGTTATATTTTTGTACATAGGAGCAGTATTATAGTAGTTATATTCTTGTACATAGGAGCAGTATTATAGTAGTTATATTCTTGTACATAGGAGCAGTATTATAGTAGTTATATTCTTGTACATAGGAGCAGGAGCGTAGCTAACGGCTCATGGGCCCTGGTGCAAGAGTTCAGCTTGGACCGCCTTCCCTCAGTGCTTTGTTTGTCTTCTTATGTGGCACATGGGTCTTTGGGCCCCCTCAGGCTCCTGGGCCCGGTAGTGACTGCTACCTCTGCACCCCCTATAGCTACGCCCATGCATAGGAGACAGTATTGTAGTAGTTATATTCTTGTACATAGGAGACAGTAGTATAGCAGTTATATTGTTGTAGAGCACATAGAGAGCAGAAATGTATGTACATAATAAGTGTAGGCAACAAAAAATGTGCTCAATATATCTTTTGTTGTTGCCTACACTAATTATTATTTATAATTGTTTTGTTGGTGACTCAATAGGCGCAATCTACATGGGGCCTATCCTGCAGTCATTCTTTGCTTTATTAGTGGTTCCTTTGTGTCCAGAGTTATTGATTCTTGCAATATCTAATGAACGTACAAACTGAATAATCAATTTAAATTGGTTTAAAATCTTTCCAACTGAAATGTTATAATGACTATTGATATACGTCAACGGTAACATTTAACAATACTGCTCCTATCACAATGTCCAAAACTCTCTACTGTTAGGCATGATGAATGAGTGCTGGGTGGGAGTTTCTTACATATAAATGATGGAAACCAAATAATTAATACTGCTCATTTCAGTGAGGCCTTATTATTTGAGAATGGTGTGGTGCTATTATTTTCACACAGTCTTCCAGTATTACTCACACACATGTGTGGCACTATTATTAATACATCGCAATTGTACACTCTAGGGCTCTATTCATCATACTTTTGTATAGTACTGTTATATATATACTGTATCCCATTATTTGCATACTATATGGTAGTATTACTTACACATTTGTATAGCACTATTATATGTACACTGTATGAAACTATAATTTGTAAATTTTATAGTACAATCCTTTAAACAGATTTATGAGACTATTAATCATAAAATGTAAGCTCCACGATTTATCAATTGTATGACACGCTTACTTCCACACTGCACAATGTTGCACTATTATTCACATATTCATATGGCACAACTATTCACATAATTTAGATATGCCTTATATGGTAGTATTATTCATGCACTGTATGATGTTAATATTTGCCCTAGTAATGTTCCTGTCAATTTGGAATTTTTCTTTGTTGGTAAGGCTAGTATTTCAGTGAAATAATTTACTTTTCTTAGTGTCATATTTCACGTATAATTATAGTATAACATTTACAATGTTTATATTACAGGAGTGGATTTTAAGTGACTCTGGACAATGTACAGATGTAGCAAGCACCAATTGTAGCAACCAACACGATTGTCAGGAGGGAAGCGTTACTTCCCAGCAAGCGCCTGCACGTTAGTGGAGGAGACCACTGCTATTACATCCAGCGATCTCCTCCACCGTATGGGGAAGAGTGATCGCTAATACCGTTACTCATCCCCATACAGAATCATTGTTTGCCAGCAGAAGAGTGCTGTTCAGATGCCCCTGCATCTCCCCGTCGCTCAGATCAAAACATCTGGTAACGGGGGGAGGAACCAATAGCAGTCCATGATGCGGACTAGCCTCCCTAGCATCACTCGCCGGATGTTTTGATACGCGCAAGGCGGAGTTGCAATGGCGGCTGTGCAGGGATCCGGAGCGATGCAGGTGCCCGGGAGCAGGTAAGTATAATGTATATGAGGGACCCCTGCATGGGGGGGTCATTATAAGGGTTGTATAACCCCTTTAAGGTCTCTTTACACTGGCCGATGCATTTGTAGGAACGCTTGTTAGCGATTATCTGCCGGTGTAAAGGTCCTGTCGATTACACGATGAACGGGTGAACCGCTGACCCCAAAGTCTGACATACAGTATTTGCAGGTATTATAGTGTATGTGTGCTGCATTCATGTCGTATGTGATCTTTCCTCTTACAAAAATATGACAACAGCCACGAATGAGGATTATAGAAAAAATCCCACTAGTCCTCCGGGACCACCCTTAAGCCATAAAGCAATCTGAAGTTGGTGGACTGGTATCTAATGCTTAACTTTTATTCCACGGTATAAAAACTCAAAGACACTTCTTTCTGCTTGTCATCAGCAAATCACGTTTTAGATGTTTGTTCCACCGATTGTTGATTTTCTTTAGCCAGTCCCGATACCATTAAAAATAAATCACAACCTGAGTAAATTAATCAAAATGACATCGGAGGCCAAACAACAGCCGAGAAGGATGAAGAGCAACATGGTAACAAAAGCTGTTAAGATGCTGAAAATGGAAACATAGACAGACAAGTGAGATTGCTTTCTGAGAGATCCAAAAGATCAAAAAGAAATTTCCTCCATGAGTTTATGGTGAAAGATATGAATGGACAAGTCATAAGAAAGTGATGAAACGAAGGTCGTTCAGAGGTGGCGGTAATACGCAGAAGACGTCTGCAGATCAGACATCAATAAGCAAGGCCCTGAGGAGACTTCACTGCTGTCAGAATCGTCGAGGAATTCTTACTAAAATGGAAAGACAATCTAAAGGAATCTACAGCAACGTAATAGAAGAGGAGAGCAATATGTGGATAAAAGTATAGAGAACAATTCAGTGCGCTTCATATTAATAGTCAAGTTCTAGATGGAGAGATAGATAGATAGAGAGATAGATAGATAGATAGATAGATAGATAGATACAAAAGAGGAAAATAGCTGCACAAAACAGCAAAGCACAAATTGAGGACAAGACAATCACCCAGAAATACAAAATAGCAAAAAAGGCAGAACTGTCCATGTCCAGTAGAAAAAAATTAACAGAGTTTATTCACATAGATAGATAGATAGATAGATAGATATGAGATAGATGGATAGATAGATAGATAGATAGATAGATAGATAGATAGGAGATAAATAGATAGATATATAGATAGATAGATAGATAGATATGAGATAGATGGATAGATAGATAGATAGATAGATAGGAGATAAATAGATAGATAGATATATAGATAGATAGATATATAGATAAACAGATAGATATGAGAGAGATAGATAGATAGATAGATAGATAGGAGATAAATAGATAGATAGATATATAGATAGATAGATAGATAGATAGATAGATAGATATGAGATAGATGGATAGATAGATAGATAGATAGATAGATAGATAGATAGATAGATAGGAGATAAATAGATAGATAGATATATAGATAGATAGATATATAGATAAACAGATAGATATGAGAGAGAAAGATAGATAGATAGATAGATAGATAGATAGATATGAGAAAGATAGATAGATAGATAGATAGATAGATATGAGATAGATGGATAGATAGATAGATAGATAGATAGATAGAGTTAAAACCAAAGGTTTACATACACTATATAAAAATACACAGATGCATGTTTTTCTCAGTATCTGACATGAAATCAGAATAAACCTTTTCTGTTTTTGGTCAATTAGGATTACCATAACTATTATCATTTGCCAAATGCTAGAATAATGAGAGAGAGAGAATGTTTTAAGGCATTTTTATTACTTTCTGCAATGTCAAAAGTTTACATACACTAAGATTACTATGCCCTTAAACAATTCTGGACGGCCCATATGATGAGGTCGTGTGTTTGGAAGCTTCACCTGTAGATGTATGTAAATGCACACCTGAACCACACTGCTTCTTTGTGTAGCATCATGGGAAAATCTAAAGAAATCAGCCAAGATATCAGGAATTGTGGACTTGCACACGTCTGGCTCAACCTTGGGTGCAATTTCAAGATACCTGAAGGCGCCTTGTTCATCTGTACAAACAATTATACGCAAGTAGTAACAGGATGGGAATGTCCAGCCATCATACCGCTCAGGACGGGGACGGGTTCTGTGTCCCAGAGATGAACGTGCTTTGGTCCGACACCTGCAGATCAACCCAAGAACAATAGCAAAAGACCTTGTGAAGATGATGGCGGAAGCCGGTAAGATTGTGTCAATATCCACCGTGAAACGAGTGCTGTATCAACATAGGCTGAAAGGCCACTCTGCCCGGAAGAAGCCATTACTACAAAAGAAACAGAAAAAAAGCCAGATTAATGTTTACAAATGGACACAGGAACAAAGACCTACATTTTTGTGTTCTGACGAAACTAAAATTGAACTTTTTGGCCATAAGGACCATCGTTACATTTGGAGGAAAAAGAGCGAAGCTTGAAAGCCTAAGAACACCATCGCAACTGTGAAACACGGGGGTGGCAGCATCATGTTGTGGGGTTGTTTTGCTGCAGGAGGGACTGGTGCACTTCACAAAATAGATCGCATCATGAGGAAAGAAGATTATGTGGAAATACTGAAGCAACATCTCAAGACATCAGCCAGGAAGTTAAAGCTTGGGCGGAAATGGGTCTTCCAAATGGACAATGACCCGAAGCATACCGCCAAACTGGTTACAAAGTGGCTTAAGGATAATAAAGTCAATGTTTTGGAGCGGCCATCACAAAGCCCCGATCTCAACCCTATTAAAAATTTATGGGCAAATCTGAAAAGGCAGGTGCAAGCAAGGTGACCAACAAACATGGCTCAGTTACACCGGTTCTGTCAGGAGGAATGGGCCAAAATTCCGACCAACTATTGTGAGGAGCTTGTGGAAGGATATCCAAAATGTTTGACCCAAGTCATTCAGTTTAAGGGCAATGGTACCAAACATTAAGGAAATGTTTCACACTAGGCCACGCCTAGATAGATGGATGGATAGATAGATAGATAGATAGATAAATAGATAGATGGATAGATAGATAGATGGATAGATGGATGGATGGATAGATAGATAGATAGATAGATAGATAGATAATACTGTAGATAGGTATGATATAGAAAAATATTAGGTGGGAGATTCTGAACATATATAACTCTATGGGGAGATGTCTCAAACTGGTCTAAAGTAGAACTGGCTTAGTTGCCCATAAAAACCAATCAGATTCCACCTTTCATTACTCAAAGCTCCTTTGGAAAAAGGTGAAATCTAAATATACTTATATAGTATGTGAAGTACTGGTACTATGAAATTACAGAAGGTGCACTATCCAATGACAATAATGGGGTATAATAGAGTTGTATATAATGATGTATATACCTCCAGGAGGTGTGCCTATCATTATATACAACTCTACTTCAGACCACTTTGATAAATCTCACCCCTAAGCAGTGGATGTGGATGGTGGCATCTTCTTACTGGTGGCAGGCTATCTCTAAGAGAGTCAGAATCTGACTGACCTGAGGACTTTTGGCGCTGTCTCTGGGCCATGTCTATACATGTATAAAATTTTGGTGTATAGTATTTCAGAAAAAAAAAAATTTAAGTTGGGGAAGTAAAGGGATTGTGGATTCTTCCTTGACCCCCAGGTGGTCCTGCCAAAAGCACAGTTGCCCCATTTGTCCTGCCTATAATCTGATCTTGCCCATCACTGTACAGGATCTGCCACTCTGTAATGCCATGGTCCCCTTATTTCAGTGAATGGTGAAATTTTCAGGTCCCCCCACTGATCGGTACAGGGTTAGCACTCCCGCTGTTAACTCAAAATTCTTAACTCATTTCATTATCTTGAGAGAAAAGCCATTGAAAAGCAATTGAAGGTGTTTGCTTAGATTAGATAACCAAACTCAGAAATCTCAGAAAAAAGGAGTGCTAACCATGCTACATCTGTATGTTACCAATTATCCTAGCAATATGCTTTAAAGGGGTTGTCTGGCTTGCAAAATTTTTTTTTTTTAATGGTCCAGATGGCTTAAAAAATGTATATAAAGTCATACCTCACCAATACTATTGTCTTCTTTTGTAGCAGGGGAGTTTTTGGGCCAACTCAGTCACCAGGACCAGGGCGAAATTGCTGCCTCTGCACCCCCTATTGGATGTAGTGCGGATTGACGTGCAGGGGCAGAACTAAAGCCGTTGCGGGTCTACATTAGCAGGGGGGCCTGTGCCTTGCCTGCCAGTACACACACAGTAATGATTACAAGGCAAGGCCTGGTCCAGCTGCTGTGCCTGTCATCCATTGTGGCCTTGGCCTCATTTCCGGTGTATGCGCTCCCCAGCAGCAGGTGCAGTGACGTACAGTCGTTGCACCTCCTGGGCTGAGAAGAATGCGCAGAGCGGGGATCTTCCTCCTGCACAGGCACGATGACATCACTGCATCACGTCTGCTGCACAGGTTAGAGAATGAGGGGGAATGGGCCTAGGTTAGTGATAAGCAAAGTTTTCCTAACTTACCTACATACAGACATTTTCTCCCAGTCTGAGCATCCTCATTTTACATAGTAACCTTTTATGCGGTACACTGTCTAATGCTTTGGAGAAGTCCAGATATATGACATCCACTGACTCACCCCAGTCAAGTCTATAACTTACCTCCTAATAGAAACTGATTAAATTCGTTTGGCATGACCGATCCCTCATGAAGCCATGCTGAAGCCATTTGCTTATTTTCATTGAGATACTCCGAGATAGCATCTCTTAGAAACCCTTCAAACAGTTTACCAACAATAGATGTTAAACTTACCGGCCTGTAATTTCCAGGCTCTGTTTTTGGACCGTTTTTGAATATTGGCACCACATTTGCTATGCGCCAATCCTGTGGAACATTCCCTGTCAGTATAGAGTCCGTAAATATTAGAAATAAAGGTCTGGCTATGACATCACTTAATTCCCTTAGGATACAGGGGTGTATGCCATCTGGTCCTGGCGATTTGTCTATTTTAATCTTTTTAAGTCGCTGTTGTACTTCTTCCAGCCCGTCCCTATGATAGAGCCTGTAGCCAACAGAGAAGTCGGCCCAGTTTTCCAGGAACCCGAACCCCCCCTTCCTACATGAGTTCTTGAGCCACTTGTTAACCTCCCTAATCTCCCGCTGCCTTTCTTGTGTGGCTCGTGGTACAGGCAGTATTTCAGAAAATACTACTTTTGAGGTCCTTTCCCTAAGCTTTTGACCTAAATCCCTGAAATCATTTTTAAAGACTCTCCTTCTACCCCTAACTTTTTCGTTGGTTCCGATATGGACCATGGCCGCTGGATCTTCTCCAGCCCCTCCCAGTAATCTGTCAACCCGATCTGCGGTGTGTCGAACTCTAGCGCCGGGAAGACAGCACACTGTTCGGCGATCACGATCTTTGTGACAGATCACCCTATCTGTTCCCCTAATAATGGAGTCTCCCACTACCAGCACCTGTCTGGCCTGCTCTGCTCTCCTGGTCCCCTGCTTACCGGAGCCAACATTCCCCTGACTGGCAGAGGAAGTGTCCAGCTGCAGCAGTGCCATCCCTGAACTGACATCCCCCTCATCTGCTAACCATGCAAACTTGTTGGGGTGTGTCAGATCAGGGCTAGCCTCCATGGCACTCTTCCCTCTACCGCGCTTTCTTACTGTTACCCAGCTAACTACCTCACTCTCCTCAGCCTCCTCGCTACCACCCTCCCCCACATCTACCCCATAGAGTGCTTGCTCAGTGAGCAGCAAACTCTTTTCCAAATTGTCAGTGGCTTTCAGTGTTTCAACTCCCCTGTTTAGAGACTCGATGTGCGATTCCAAACTGGTAATTTGCTCACATTTTGCACAAACATATACACCCTCGAACGACTGTTCCAGGACTGCATACATCAGACAAGATGTGCACTGGACGGCGTTGTCAATAATGGAAGTCATACTAAATGGGGATTACGCAGGAAAAGAGAGAAAAAATAAATAAAATAAAGATACAATATAGAGCAGTGATAAGATTCTTACTTACTGTGGTCCCTTACAGCAGTAGGAAGACTAGCTAGAATCAAACCAACTGTATACAAGGAAGATCGAATGAATCTTTTTTTCTTGCTCCTTTTCTTGAACTCCGGTTTCTTTAAACTCCACTTATAAGAGAAGCCACCTTAGTAGAGCAAGCCTCTTGAGCTAATACAATGTGTTAACTGAAACTGGTATATGAATGATGTTATTGCAGCACAATGCATTCACTAATAATGCACAGTATCTTCACGCAATACAATGCATTAATTCAAACTGGTACTGTATATTGATGCTCTGAAATATGCTGAAATGCGAAAAGCAAATGGTAGCTAAATTACGACTGTTTTTTTTTTATTATATGGGCAATTGCTCAGAGTTTGCATCAGAATATTTGCTATTGATGCTGGAGGTGCTGGCAATAAACCTATAAAACACTTATGCACTATATAAATTTGAGGTGTTTTAAAAAAAGATGGTTTCATATTCAGAGAATAAGGATTTTGGTGATTGCAGAATCTGCAACTCATACATGAACTTTGCACTTGCTACCAGACGGCACCTGCCCTCAGTATGAAACACACACAGAACTCTATGCTCCCTATGCTTCCCTGATAAAACCCAGAACTACCTAATTAAATTCAGGATGTTCCTATACTGTCCTATACTCTCCTTACCATACCTAGGTTGCTATCTTGTCTCTGCAATTGTTTTTTGGCAGACACACCCAAAATACAAGCTGCACACAGAATGGCCTTTATATATATATATATATATATATATATATATAGCCTCTGAGCCGTGTCATGTGATCCTTCATCTTCAATCTCCCTTCCGCTTTACCCGCCAATTTTCACAGTAAAATAACGTTGGCGCCGTATTTGCACGTTTAATCTTTAAATTATTAACGGATCCAATTTGTTTAGAATCGATTCACTCATCTCTATTTGGAATGTAATATGTGCCTAATATAACTGACCGACTGGAATAAGCACTAGCAGAACTCTGAATGCAGCTCTGGATTTGACTGGGGCACAAGACAAAGCAAAGCTAATGAAGAGAAAAGCAATTTGTGTAATCTCTGCAGCTTCTGAATATCCTATCTGGCTTCTTAATGTAACATTGACATAACCTGAGATGCTGCAAAGCAGGCGCTAAGGCTTCATGTAATTATCTGCAGCTTCCTTTAAGCTCAGTAAATAGAGAAATCTAATTAAATTCTATTAAGGTTATTTTTTTCAGTTCTATTATTTTTTATTTCTTTTGCTTTTGATTATATTTCATATTTTCTCCAGCTTTCGGAGGAATTTAATTACATGCGCGGGAACGGCAACAGCTTTTTCCATATCTTCACAGAACACCTGCCTCATTAGCCCTTCATTCTGTGCACATACTGCAATTAGACTATAGCATTACAGGACTTTTCATAGGTCGGAGATGAGAGTCATTCCTGCTCGTATTCTTCTTGTATGCTGCTCTTTTCTTATTAACCATTTGAGGGCACTTCCAGTCTTTTTAATATACCTGTACAGGCAGTAATTGAAGCTAAATAATGTTTACTCACAAAATTCTTGTTGTCTGCAGCCACCACTAGGGGGAGCTCACTACATATGCATGTGTTATTGAGTTCAAGAAGAAGCTGTATAAATCTCTTGTCTGAGAACTCCTCCTGATGGTGTCTGTAGGCAGTTTTAGGGGTGGCCAACTAAGCAATTAACCAGAGTCCCTGCTTCTTAGGGGTGTGGTAAGGTGCAAGGTGTCATATGCGATGGCAGGTACGTGTCACCGAGGTTGCTGGCCTCGGTGAGGTGAGAGCCGGGTTTTTGTCTGCAGCAGCTAGTGCTGTTTGACTCTTTTAAATAGCATGGCTGCAAAGCCGATCCGGGCCGGCTCTTACTGGGAGCAGCTAAAGAGTAGGGTGGGTGGCTGCTCCCCACGGTCCAGTCCGAGTTTTGGGCTGGGTATAAAACACAGCCATCAGCTGTGTCTGGGGTGATTATCCTGGAGCCTGCTAACAGGGCTGAGGAGTTCTCTGTGCTGGAGGACGGAGCTCAGCAAGGTGGTGTTTCCCTGCAACCTGAAGGAGGAATCGCCTGCGGCTGAACCAACTGCTAGGTGTGAACCCGCACTTAAACCACCCAAGGTGACTGGACCCTGTGTTGGCCTGTTTTTGGTTTTGCCACATGATTTCTGTTGTGTGTGAACTGTCACCAAGAGACTGTTTTCATTTCTGGTGTGCAAGTGTGAATAAAACACTGTTTGATGCACAATCTGGACTCCTTGTTTTGCCTCTAAACTGCACCCGCACCGCTGTCTACCAGAGCGACTCCCACATTTGGTGTCGGATGCGGGCATGCGCAGTGAGGCTGGCGTGAACGCCGAACTTTGTTTTTGCTGAGCAAAAGTGAATGTCCTATATTAAGCCGGCAAAGTTGCAGCCTGTGATCCCCGACAAAATGGAGGCGGCTGTGAAAGCCCTCATAGAGGCTAACGTGCAGCAGCGGGAGACCAACCAGCTACTGCTACAGCACGTGATGGCGTTGCAAGCGGCAGGAGCGTCCCACCGCGTCCACGATGCCCGGAAAGCTGTCCGTGCCGCGATCCCTAAGATGACCCCCTCGGATGATGTTGAGACCTATCTGGCGGTGTTCGAGAAGGTGGCCGTGAGGGAGAAATTACCCCGAGAACAGTGGGCAGAGGTCGTCGCTCCGTTCCTGGCGTCTGGACCCCAGCAAGTATTTTTGACCTCCCAGGTGACCAAGCAGCTGACTACCCGACTGTGAAAGGTGAGATCCTGGCAAGACTGGGGGTGAATGTTTTGGTCCGGGCCCAGCGGGTGCATCAGTGGGAGTTTAACCCGGCTGAACCCGCCAGGCCACAATACTATGACTTGCTACAACGGTTGCAAAATGGCTGCAGCCAGACATACTGACTCCCACTGCTATGCTCGACCGTCTGTTAGCCGATGTCTTCTGGAGGACTTTGCCTTACCCTCTCCAGCACTGGATCGGCCAGGTATCGCCCACCAATGCCCTGGAGATGGTCGACCTGGTGGAGCGGTACGAGGCCACCAGAAACCTGCAGGGGAGTCTTGCTGGGAAGGGGTCAGTCAAACCCCGGAGGCCTCTGCCCCAGTTCCGACGTCCGGCGACAGAGCGGCCTGCACGGAATATACCCCTGCGAGTCCGCCTCCCGTGGTATGCTGGAGGTGTCAGGAGCCAGGCCACATCAGGGTCGACTGTCCGCATCGGGATGAGCCGATGGAGGTGAACTACGGGGGTCGCCACTCCTTGTATGCACGGAAGCTGTGCGCAACTGGCACCCGTGAGGTGCAAGACCATAACCACCTGTGTCAGGTAGAGGTGGGAGATTCGCTGGCGGTGCCTCTGCTGGACTCCGGGAGTTTAGTCTCCCTGGTAAGGGCTGCCCTTGTACGGCCTGTGGAGTATACTGGCCGTAAAGTCGGGGTCCTGTGCATCCACGGAGACCTGAAAGACTACCCCACTGCACTAGTGACTTTGTCCACAGCGGCTGGTAGGTGGACCCACGAGGTGGCTGTCGCTACTAAACTCCCACATGAACTAATACTTGGGAGGGACTTCCCGGTTTTCCGGCGCTGTGGCCGGCAATAAAGGTATCTGAGGGACCCGAGACAGGGTGACCCTAGTAGAGTGGCCTGATACCGCTGGAAGGCCAGAACCCTGGGAGCCCGAGTCTGAAGGGCCGGCGGTAGGGGTGACCACTGCTCCAGCGGTAGAGGGGAGACAACCCCACTGAGTGTAATGGTGGGGAGACACGGAGGACTTGCCACCGGGACCTGAGTTGGCAGACCTCAATGTCTCCGGGGAAAATTTTGGGACCGCACAACACCGGGACCAAACCCTAACCAGGGCCTGGGAGAATGTGCTGGAAATTGATGGTAAACCCCAGAAACCAGGGGCTGAATTAATGTTCCCACGATTTATTGTTCTACAGGATATGTTGTATCGGGTGAACCAAGTCCGAGGTGAACCTGTTGAACAGTTGGTGGTGCCCACAGCGTATCGCAAGCTTGTCATGGAGCTTGCCCACCAACATGTTCTTGGGGGACACCTGGGGTGGCAGAAAACCCAGGACCGCATACTGCAGCGGTTTTATTGGCCCAGTGTGTTCAAGGAGGTAGAAAATTATTGTAAGTCCTGTCCAACCTGTCAGATAACTAGCCCCCAGCCTCATTTCCGTAGTCCTCTGGTACCTCTGCCAATTATTGAAGTACCGTTTGAGCGAATCGCTATGGATTTAATTGGGCCTGTACCAAAGTCTGCCAGGGGCCACCAACACATTCTGGTAGTTCTCGACTATGCCACTCGGTATCCGGAGGCGGTGCCTCTGCGACATACCTCAGCTAGGCTCATTGCCAAAGAGTTAATGGAGATGTTTTCCCGTGTGGGCCTGCCAAAAGAGGTTCTGACAGACCAAGGGACCCCTTTTATGTCCAAAGTAATGAAGGAACTGTGTAAATTGTTGCGTATAAAGCAGTTACGGACGTCCGTTTAACATCCGCAAACAGACGGTCTTGTTGAGAGGTTTAACCAAACTCTAAAAAATATGTTAAAAAGGGTGGTGTCTAGAGATGGGAAGGACTGGGACCTGCTTCTGCCCTATCTCATGTTCGCAGTGCGAGAGGTACCCCAGGCCTCTACTGGGTTCTCGCCCTTCGAACTGCTTTATGGCAGACACCCTCGGGGCCTGTTGGATATCGCCAAGGAAGCATGGGAACAACAGCCTGTCCCCACAAAAGTGTCATTGAGTATGTCACCCAGATGCAGGAACGGATAGAAAGGGTGTTGCCGCTGGTCCGGTAGCATATGGAGGCAGCGCAACAAGCCCAGAGTAGGGTGTATAATCGTCAGGCTCGGGTACGGGGCTTCCATCCGGGAGATCGGGTTTTGGTTCTGGTACCCACCCTTGACAGCAAGTTCCTAGCTAGGTGGCAGGGCCCCTATGAGGTGATCGAGAAGGTAGGGAAGTAAATTACAAAGTACACCAGCCAGGGCGGCGCAAGCCGGAGCAGGTGTACCACGTGAATTTACTTAAGCCGTGGAAAGATAGGGACACAGCCGACGACCACAGCCCCCGGCCAGGGCTTCTAGGTGAAAGGGTCCAGCCCCACAGTTCGAGGCCTGTGAAGCAGTAACCACGGTAAAAATTGCAGACAGCCTGTCTTCCAAACAAGTTCAGGAAGTCAGGGAGTTCATCAGTCGGAACACGGATGTGTTCTCGGACCTCCCTGGCCGCACGTCTCTCATCCAACATGACATCGTCACTGAGCCTCAGGCCAAGATCCGGTTAAAACCATACCGGGTACCCGAGGCTCGGCGACGGGCCATCGCGGAGGAAGTACAGTTAATGTTGAAGCTCAAGGTCATTGAGGAGTCGAAAAGTGAGTGGGCCAGTCCCATAGTCCTAATACCCAAGCCGGATGGGACGTTGCGGTTCTGCAACGACTTTCGCAAGTTAAATGAAGTATCCAAGTTTGACGCGTATCCCATGCCCCGAGTAGACGAGCTGGTTGAAAGTTTAGGACAAGCCCGTTATTTTTCCGTGCTGGACCTCACTAAAGGGTACTGGCAGGTACCCTTAACGGAGTCGGCTAAGGAAAAAACCGCATTTGTTACCCCGCAGGGCCTGTATCACTACAAGGTGTTACCCTTTGGCCTGCATGGTGCCCCGCCACTTTCCAAAGGTTAATGGACATAGTGCTGCGACCACATCGTCGGTACGCCTCGGCCTACTTAGATGATGTAGTCATCCACAGCACCGACTGGGAAAGCCATTTACCCAAGGTGCAGGCGGTAGTGGATGCCCTGAGGAAAGCCGGACTGACCGCTAACCCAAAGAAGTGCTTCATAGGGTTAGAGGAGACAAAATATCTGGGATATATAATTGGGCGGGGAGTCATCAAACCTCAGGTAACTAAGGTAGAGGCCATTCGTAACTGGCCCCGACCGGTCACCACCAGGCAGGTAAAGTCGTTCCTGGGGATTGTAGGTTACTACATGAGGTTTGTGCCCCACTTTGCCACAATAGCAGCGCCATTGACAGACCTGTTGAAGGGGCGAAAGTCTGGGAGGGTTAGCTGGAGTGAGAAGGCGGAGGAGGCTTTCTCCGCGTTGAAGTCGGCCCTGTGTGGGTCCCCGGTTTTGGTGACACCCGACTTCAACAAGGAGTTTGTCGTACAGACCGACGCCTCGGAGGTAGGCCTCGGTGCGGTACTGTCGCAGGAGGTCAACGGGGAAGAACATCCCGTTGTCTTCCTGAGCCGTAAGCTCAGTCCCGCCGAGTCCAGATATAGTATAGTGGAGAGGGAGTGCCTGGCTATCAAGTGGGCACTCGAATCTCTCCGCTACTACCTGTTAGGGAGGAGGTTCCGTCTGGTGACCGACCATTCCCCCTCAAATGGATGAGTCAGGCCAAGGAGAGGAATGCTCGGGTCACCAGGTGGTTCCTATCTCTTCAAAATTTCAAGTTTTCCGTGGAACACAGGGCAGGCCGCTTGCAGGGCAACGCAGATGCCCTGTCCCGCGTCCACTGCCTTACGTGTGTTCACCCCTCAGGGTTGAACAAAGGGGGGTATGTGGTAAGGTGCAAGGTGTCATATGCGATGGCAGGTACGTGTCACCGAGGTTGCTGGCCTCGGTGAGGTGAGAGCCGGGTTTTTGTCTGCAGCAGCTAGTGCTGTTTGACTCTTTTAAATAGCATGGCTGCAAAGCCGATCCGGGCCGGCTCTTACTGGGAGCAGCTAAAGAGTAGGGTGGGTGGCTGCTCCCCACGGTCCAGTCCGAGTTTTGGGCTGGGTATAAAACACAGCCATCAGCTGTGTCTGGGGTGATTATCCTGGAGCCTGCTAACAGGGCTGAGGAGTTCTCTGTGCTGGAGGACGGAGCTCAGCAAGGTGGTGTTTCCCTGCAACCTGAAGGAGGAATCGCCTGCGGCTGAACCGACTGCTAGGTGTGAACCCGCACTTAAACCACCCAAGGTGACTGGACCCTGTGTTGGCCTGTTTTTGGTTTTGCCACATGATTTCTGTTGTGTGTGAACTGTCACCAAGAGACTGTTTTCATTTCTGGTGTGCAAGTGTGAATAAAACACTGTTTGATGCACAATCTGGACTCCTTGTTTTGCCTCTAAACTGCACCCGCACCGCTGTCTACCAGAGCGACTCCCCACAGGGGGTATCAAGAGAAATGACTCCAAGTACCTTGTAAACATTAAGTGCCCCAAGTCACCAAAAACTTTGCCACTAACCCCCTTGGAGACCGAATGGCATTGTTTTTCGCCTTTGTATGCAGTGTTAGGCCTCTTTCACACTTGCGTTCTGAGAATCCGGCAGGCACTTCCATCCGTGATCCATGCGTGTAGGGCGCCCTGACGTCACTCTGCAGCGCCCCGGGAGCCGCACGGATGGTAAGTATACTGCTCCCCCGCTCCCCACTACACTTTACCATGGCAACCAGGACTTTAGCGTCCTGGCTGCCATGGTAACCATTGAGAAAAAGCTAAACGTCGGATCCGGCGTTGCGCCGAAACGACGTTTAGCTTAAGGCCGGATCCGGATTAATGCCTTTCAATGGCATCCGGCCTTGCGGCAAGTGTTCTGGATTTTTGGACGGAACAAAAAGCGCAGCATGCTGCAGTATTTGCTGCGTCCAAAAAATGATGAAGACATCCTGATGCATCCTGAACGGATTTCTCTCCATTCAGAATGTATGGGGATGATCCTGATCAGGATTTTTTCGGCATAGAGCGCGGGGGCGGAACTCTTTCCCTGAAAACAAAAACGCCAGTGTGAAAGGACCCTTAGGTAGGTACTGTATGTTATGTTAGGATTACAGTATATGCGTAATGTATAAAGTAATTATTTTGGGGTACTCTGTCATCTCTGTCCCTATTTGTTATGCTGTCATCTATGCCCACTTCCCATCCTAGACTATCAAGAATGCAGATATAATCTGAACATCTTCTATGCCCAGGACCACCAGGTATCCTGACAATAACACCTTTTCTGACCTATTCCACCAGAGATGTTGCCGCAACCCCCTCCATTATCCTAGACTTCCAGGGATGCTAATATCAAACTCTTCACTGTTCTAGACCACCAGAGATGACAGTAAACCCTTTGCTGTTTTAGACCATCAATGATATTGGAATTGAGCCCTTTACTACTCTAGACCACCACAGGGTTGCCAGACATAGGGGATCATTTACTAAGTGATATACGCCAGTTTTCTGGCGGTCTAAATTTAAGCTAACAAGGAACCTGTTGTACATTTAGACTGGCGGTGGATGTGCTGAAGTTATGTAGAGGCCGGCGCCTCTACATAACTTCGGTGGATCCAGCGCAAGGGTTTATTAAGATCGACATCTAAAACGGTTTTAATAAGTGTCCTCCATAGTTTCTTTTTATTCTGGACAATTTATCTAAAAATTTTGGAGAGCCAATCTGTATGCTGGACACATTCGAAAATGATATACCGTAGGTCTATAGCTCAGTATGGTAATATGAACGCCTTTAGCATTTACTGTGATGATGACAATCATAATAATCTGAACAAGCTGCAGCTTTGTAAAAAATTCATGGACACATCAATCAAAGAACAGCTGAATTTTTTTGACCGTCCAGACATTTATGGACACTAGGAACTAATACTTAACTACCCTAGATCACTAAGAATGTCAGTGTAACCCCTTGAATACTCAAAACCACCAGGCATGTTGTAATGGACCCCTCCACTTACCTATTCTAGCGCACCAGAGTTACAAACACTAACCCCTTCATTGGCCTCGAACCCCAGGATGCCACCATAAACAGCTTTACTAGACTGGGTTCATCATCATTAATTGATCTTTTGACCACCCTAGACCACAGGGGACATTACCATTGCTCCTTCACCCCAGAAGCATATGATTTTTTCAGGAGACCCAGTGATTGTATGCGTGCTGATTTATCTTGTCTCTGTGTGGAATATTAATATACATAGATCTGGACTCTGATTCTAGATACTGTAAAGCTATAAACCTGTGCATCACTCTGTATCTGGCTGCTCTAGAAAGGGATATATTTTTCAATGCAGTTTTGGATGCCCAGGAGGGGGAACACCGACTAGTTCCCTAATTGCCCGCTCACTACTTACAAAGGCTTAGACGAACATTGCTTTCAATACTATAATTGTCCTCATATGTTCTACATCTTCACAGTAATCTACAGCAAAACAACATTTAGCCTGAAACGACACAACAACAGCAAAATATAATTACATGGGAGGCATCTGTAATAGTGACGAGCATGTGGGCAGAATGTGCATGAACTAGTGTGCCCGTCAGCAGCAGCACCATTTATCCTTTCATCGCCACATTTTAATGCCATTGTTTCCAAATTTTGTACAGATCTAATAGAGCTGAATTTGTCACATAGCCCAATAAGCACTTTCATCGGAATATGTATATGCCTTTAATTAGTCGTAGTATCACTGACAGTACACATGACTGTTTCATTAAGTGTGCATAGCTGTGTCTTCAGTTGCTATATGTATCTTGCTGTTATATTTACTGTAAGATGCTGGTGGTTGACTCCTATGGATCCTATCGGTTTGGCCCTTTCCAATATGGTGCTGGAGATTTATATGGCAACACACTCTATGATTGGTGAGGAATGATACAGTCAGGCTAGGATAGGAGTGTATAGATGATGGGATGCCACATTCCCCAAACCTGATATAGGCCAACCTTCCTTCAAGTAGTTACGAATGGAGGGGTCGGCCATAGGCTTCTGGGCTGAGCTGGAGCACTGTGAGTTGTGTACCAGGGTGTTCGGGGATTCCACAGCTGGAGGAACAAGAGGGTTGAGGTGTGTTTTAGGCTGTTGACCACAAAAATTTGACGAAGCATTTCAGACCTTAGAGAGGTCCTGCTGTACTTACCAGAGATAAATTGGGTTGTATTGAAGATAAGCTGAGCTAGACTTGAGTAGTGTTGAGTGTGCATATTCAAATAGCGAATTTTTTTACAAATATGGGCACTTCGCTAATTCGCGAATATTTAGAATATAGTGCTATATATTCGTAAAAAACGAATATTAGTTATTTATTTTTATTTTTTTCAATCTGAACCCAAGATACCGTTAACGAAGATAGAGAATATAGCGCTATGTTCTTTATCTTTGTTAATTCTAGCAAGCCAACCAATAGGAAAGTTATACCCCATTCAAAGTTTCACTCGCAGTACGCGAATATTACATTATGTAAAATTTGCGTATTGTGAATGAAACTTTGATCTTTAACTTTCCTATTAATTGGCTTGCTAGAATTAACAAAGGTAGAGAATATAGCTCTATATTCGTTATCTTCGTTAAGATACGAAATATTCTCTATCTTTGCTATTAACGAAGATAGAGAATATAGTTCTATATTCGTATTCGTTATCTTAGTTAATTCTAGCAAGCCAAGTAAACTTGCCTATACACATCTCTAAGTTGGATGCGCAATGCGAGAATATTAAGTAATATTGCTCGCATTGTGCATCCAACTGAGAGCGGGGTATATACAACTTGCTTTACTATTGTTTGGCTGGGTAGAATTAACGAATATGACGAATACGAATATAGCGCTACTTTCTCTATATTCGCTAATTCTAGCAAGCCAATAGGAAAGTTGACTGTACCCGGCTCTAAGTTGGATGCGCAATGCCAGAATATTACTTTGCCTATTTTTTGCAATAAATAGAATACTGAGTCATTATTCTACTTATTGCAAAAAATAGGTAAAGTAATATTCTCGCATTGCGCATCCAACTTAGAGCTGTGTATAGGCAACTTTCCTATTGGCTTGCTAGAATTAGCGAGTATAGAGAATATAGCGCTATATTTGTATTCGTCGTTAATTCTACCCAGCCAAACAATAAGTAAGTTGCATATACCCCGCTCTAACTGAGTTGCGCAATGCAAGTTATATTACTTAATATTCTCGCATTGGGCATCCAACTTAGAGCTGTGTATAGGCAAGTTTACTTGGCTTGCTAGAATTAACAAAGATAATGAATACGAATATAGCGCTATATTCTTTATCTTTGTTAATTCTAGCAAGCCAACCAATAGGAAAGTCATACCCCGTTCAAAGTTTCATTCGCAGTACGCGAATATTACATTACGCAAATTTTGCGATAAATAGAATAATGACGTATATTCGATTTAATATTACAGATGTATTTTGTCTAGGAGAAAGTCACTACTGCCACCTTGTTCAAGTTTTACTGTAACTGTTAAGAGACTGTGCCTCTCGCTATCTTCGATGACTATGATCAGATTTATACCAATGGAGGTGATCATTTCTTTGCTGCAATTGTTTCTGGAAAAAAAAAACATGTTGCTTGTTACAAAATGGATGTGGATCGGTTACATCACCAAGTAGCTACTGTGATCTTCACTCTTTAACCCCTATACAGGGATCTGGACTACGCTGCAGGGGAACTACCAGGCTGCTACCTCTTGAAGTATTTTCTGTTTAAGTGACTGCTGACCTACGGGGATCAAATGACACTGATGCGAAGCACCAAGGGACCATGTAAAATCATAGTCAAGGCCAGCTCATGGTCAGGGCAGACAGAGTTCATGTAATCTAAAAAAAACAGTACCATGTTAGGGCGAGCTGCTCAGGTTTAATATGGAGATGAGGCAGAGGTCAGGTCAGGCAGAAATAGGTCAAATCCAAATTTCAGGCCGAATTCAGTACACAGAGCAAGCAAACAAGCTAACGCACCTTTGCAAGACAATAACATACTAGAACCTGTTGGTAAGGCATCTTCCCACAATTGGAATTGGACTATTATATATATATATATATATATATATATATGACTTTTATGAATAGTACTGCAGATAGTCCAGGTTGCTATTTATTTATTTTTCTACTGCCCCCTGTTTCTCCATTGTTAGTATTTAAAGATGTGCAGAAATACATTGTCAGGACTGTCATGCATGCGTACAGGAGTCCTCTCCATTATGATAGTACAGCGCAGCAGTCCTGGTTGTGTATTTCAGCATAGCCTTGAGCACTGACAGTGGGGGAAAGGGGAACAGTAGGAAAATAAAAAATGTCAATGTGGACTCCTTATGTGCAATACTACTCATATATTACTGCAGATAATACTCCAGAATTGTGGTCACAGATTCCCTTTAAGTACCTCCAAGGTGGCCTTTGTATGGGGAAAGTTAGGATGCGTACTCAGGATAGGTCATCAACATCAGACACCCGCCACCCCCTTTGATCAGTTGGTTGTAGAGAAGCCCGCATGCTGTGCCAACACAGCCTTCCCTCAATTGTTTACCCACTCGCCATTGACATCAAAGCAGATGTAATTACAAGAAGCCGTCCCATTGAAGTGAATGGGGCAGATCTTGATGGCCATGGTGGAATGGTTATGCCACACAGGCCGCTCAAATATACACAATTAACATGTGGCCTGGCGTTGTCCTGTTGAAAAACTGCTCCTGGGACACTTTGGAGAATTGACTGGACCACTGGATCCACAACTAAATCAATTTAACACCAAGCTGTTAGGGTACCTGAAATGAAAACTAGAGGGGTATGGCTACTGTACATTATCCCACACATTACCGTACATTATACCTCACACTATAATCCCAGGAATAGGACTGGTGTGACATTCCTTTATGAATGCCTCTTCATGGCATTGCCCACATAGTCTCCAAATGAATTTTTAGCTAATATTGCATCTGAGACAAAAGTCAAACCCTTCACTGAAGAGGACAGACCTCCATTCCAGCCTCCATTTCCATCTTGCTGTGTAAAATGATAGCCTTTGAAAGCGGTGGTGTGAGGTCAATGGAACACCTATAGCTGGATGTCTGGCTTGTAGCCCATTGTTGTGCAGATGCCTTCTGGTGGTTTTTGTAGATACTGTTTTCCGCACTGTTTGCCATTTTTGTAATCAGATGCAACTCCCAATGTCATTCCAGTTTGTTGTTGTTCTTTCAACCACCGGGGCAAACAACATTGAAAAAATGCTGAAAACTCATCATGGTAATAGAAAATTCCCAGAGGCGCTTAATGCGGACAAAGGCTGGGCAGGCCGAAACGCGTCCATTGTTAACTTTGATATATGGTTAGTGATGAAATAAAGAATATATCAATTGAAGATCAAGCGCCCGCTGGGAATTTTCTATTACTCTGTGGACTTGTCTTCCTGCGCGGACGCCTTGTGGAGTCGAGTGCCGGACACTTTTGGATTACCTCAACTCATCATAGGTGCATAGCGATCTGCCAGAGTGATAAACCAAGATCTCTTAGTTTAAGTATTCTGTCCTTCCCAGTTTGCGACTAATGGTGATAACTGGCACATTGATGAACAGGAGGCATGGCACAATCATCCCAAACGACTTGTTCAGATTTGTGGTTTGATGAGGCTAAAAAAAACTGTGCTATCAACCTGGCTTTTATGCCCATCACACGTTGCCTAGATCAGAACAAGGTGCTTGAAAATGTGATCATTTGTAGATCTTACTGACACCGACTACATTAGAGGTTTCCGGCAAGCAGTTCCGGCAATCCGTATGCAAACGGATAGCGTTTGTTTCCGGAACCGGATGCAGATCTGTCTAACAAATCCGGATCCGGTATTTATTTATTCACAGATTTAAAGGTCTGCGCAGACCGGGAAATTGGATCCAGAAAGAAGAACAGTGTTTTCCAGAACACTTGGTACCGGATCCGGCATTAATACGTTTCAATAGAAATTAATGCCGGATCCGACGTAATGTAATAGTAATAGTAAGTGTTCCGGAATTTTGGAATTTTCTCTGGCCAAATACCGTAAAAGTGACCGAACTGAAGACATCCTGATGCATACTGAACGGATTGCTCTCCATTCAGAATGCATTAGGATAAAACTAATAGTTTTTTTTTCAGTATTGAGCCCCTGTGACGGAGCTCAATACCCGAAAACTATAACGCTAGTGTGAAAGTAGCCCGAGTGTACCAGAACAGAAAATCAATTCGTTTTGAGTGTGGGACCATTTTTAGCACCATGATTGGAGAAGACTTCGATGCATGGGCAATTTTCTGATTTTAGGCATAAACATTCTTTAATTTTTTATTCTCCATTCGATATTTTCCAAACTACAAGCGCCACAGAGTCAGAAAATTCATCTATTTTGTTATTTTTTCAGGAAAAATGTAGGGCCTTGATTCTCCCAAAAGAGATAACGTACGTGGATGAAACTCTGGGACAACATTAAAAAGAAATAAATCAACTTCCGGCATCTTCAAATTGTCATCAGTGATTGGTTTTATGTGGCTTTGCTCCAGTGGTTTTCAATAATGTGTTTGTATAATACGCATATTTCATCTTTTCTCCCGCTGCCATAAGCAGCCTGAAGTATAGAGCAGCACGAAGGGAAACAAAATGAATCTGTAGGAATTAACTGCAATTTTCGCTGCATGTAAAGCAACATTTCCTCGAGGTCCCCCAATTTACCTTGGGGGTGTCATTCAGCAGAACTGGAGTATTGATCTATGAGGCTGTACATCACTTCACTGTCTACCCTGTAGAGTTGACTACAGACCTAAGATGGAGACATGAGAGAAAAAACGGAAAGGTCCAGCTTCTAAAATCCAGCGGTTTAAAAATCCTCCATGCACAGGATGACCATACACAATCTACGCGTTTCAGGCACACAAATTACAGTCCTTACTCATGACAAGTGTACTTTGCAAAAGCCACTCCATATTAACCCCCGCACCTCCCATCAACCATAGGGCAAGCTTGGCAGGTTCACCTGGAGTGGGCGGTTTAGACATTCACCTCACTTATTAACCCTTCACCTACAAGAAAACCATATATAACAAAAAAAACAAAAAACATATTGCTTATGACAAAAATTGCAATACTGAGAATAACTTTCATTAAAGTCATTGCAAAATCAAATCATATCTCTTGTTTAAACCCATTGGGACACAAGTACCAAGCTCATACATCCAAAAGGTTTCTCTGTGGTCTCCCCCTCTCACTGGTGGAGTAACCCTTTTAATCCCCTGAACATGTTTTACTGCAAAGTGCAGGCTTACTGTAGAGACATTTCTTGTTTTGTAATGTGGTGTATCGGAAATATGCTTACGTACTCTTGTTTTGATTGCATTTGATGTACAGCCTACATATTGGAGATTGCATGCTATACACGTGACCAGATAGATTGCAAATTGTCTATTACAGTTCAAATGTGACTTGATATTGTTTGTATTCCCATTTGCTGTAGAATTAAAGTTATATTTCCATTTGCATATGAGAACAATAAATGCATTTATTCTGACCACACTTATAGCTACCAATGTGTTTCAACCAAGTGGGCTTTGCGGGGGGTATCCAAGAACAGACTGGGACTCGGTAATTGGCCCACATTAGGTGCTCTCCGAGCAACAAACCTAATACCATCTGACTCTATCTCACCCAAGTCTCTATCAAAATTCAAGACAGGTAAATGCGTCTTAATATCTCACATATATCCTGATATTCTTCACTATACTGTGTGGTAAACCTTACTTGTTTCTGTCTCGGCTCCCTGGGATGGCGTTCATTTTGTTTTTGTGTATCACTAGGAAAAATACCGTATTTTCCAGCATATAAGACGACCCCCTACTTTTCCTGGTAACATATGGGGCTATACTCGTCATGTAAGACTACCCCTCTTCCAACGCACACCCCCTGTCATGGGGCTGCTTCAGGAGCGGCTGGCCAGGATGCAGCGCACGGTGGCTCAGCTACAGGCCGCCTGACCCTGAAGCTGGAGGAGGAAGTAAAGAAGACCTTTCACTGGTCCAACGATTGTTAGATAATGATATGTATGTGTAGAGCGGCGCCCAGGGATCTCCCTGCACTTACTATTATACCTGGGCGCCGCTCCGTTCGCCCACTGTGGCCCCGATTACCAGCGCCTGTGCCTTATGCTAATTACAGCTAATCTGGCACCTGGGAGGAGACATCCTCTTCTGCCCTGGGCGTCTCCTTCTCCCAGGCTGTAGCTCTGGACAATCGCAACGCCCCTGGGCGCCACATAAAGGTACATATCATTATCTAACAATTGTTCAACCAGTGAAAGGTCCTCTTAAGTTTCAGCACGCCGTATACCAGCTTATAAGACAACACCCGGCGTATAAGACGACACCCAACTTTTGAGAAGATTTTCATGTGTTAAAAAGTAGTCTTATACGCCAGAAAATACAATAAGGGATCGTTTATTCAATGTGAGTGTTTGGTCTATTGCCCTCTGTACCGATTGTGCAGTATATTCTCCTAGGCACAATCGCTTTTTATATTTTGTGCCTCTGACAGAAAGGTTTTATTATCTGAGCAATTGCGTCTTGCCCTAGTGAGTTCCCCTTTTGGTATTTTCTGCACAATATGTCGAGGGTGACATGATGTTGCAAGCAGTATAGTATTCCCAGCCGTCTCCTTCCTGTATGTCGCTGTGCCGGCCATGTCCATTTTCCCCATCCCCCATTAATTTGAGGTCTAAAAATGAAATTGTCTCCGAATCAAAATGTAAACTAAAGGAAGGAGACCCGCAACCACTGTTTAATAGTGATGAGTGGGAGGTGCCATAATCGATTTTGTGATATTTTGCGAATATTTGATTGAATATTCGTCATATATTCGTCAAAATTGAATATTCGTCATTATTCTATTTATCGCGAATAATATGCAATTTAATTATTCGCATATTGTGAATTGGACTTTGAATGGGGTATAAAGGCAACTTTCCTATTGGGTTGACTATCTAGAATTATCTAAGATAATGAATATAGCGCTATATTCTCTATATTCGTTAACTCTAGCAAGTCAACCAATAGGAAAGTTATAACCTGTTCAAGGTTTCATTCGCAGTACACGAATATTACGTGACTTAATATTCGCGTACTGCGAATGAAACTTTGAAGGGGTTATAACTTTCCTATTGGTTGGCTTGCTAGAATTAACGAAGATGAAGAATATAGCACTATATTTGTATTCGTTATCTTTGTTAATTCTAGCAAGCCAAGTAAACTTGCCTATACACAGCTCTAAGTTGGATGCGCAATGCGAGAATATTAAGTAATATTAGTCGCATTGCGCATCTAACTTAGAGCGGGGTATATGCAACTTACTTTACTATTGTTTGGCTGGGTAGAATTAACTAATATGACGAATACGAATATAGCGCTATATTCTCTATATTCGCTAATTCTAGCAGGCCAACCCAATAGGAAAGTTGACTGTACCCAGCTCTAAGTTGGATGCGCAATGCGAAAATATTACTTTACCTATTTTTTGCAATAAATAAAATAATAACTCAGTATTCTATTTATTGCAAAAAATAGGTATAGGTAAGTAATATCCTCGCATTTCGCATCCAACTTAGAGCTGTGTATAGGCAAGGTATAGGCAAGTTTACTTGGCTTGCTAGAAACAGCAAAGATAACGAATACGAATATAGCGCTATATTCTCTATCTTCGTTAATTCTAGCAAGTCAACCAATAGAAAGTTATATTCTGTTCAAAGTGTAATTCACAGTACGCGAATATTAAAGCAAACCTGTCACCTGGAATTGACTTCATAAACCATGAACAGTACCTGATAATGCCCCACAAGACGTTTCAACAGTGCTTCTGCGCTTTCCTGTATTTAAATCATCTAGTAATCGCCATTTAAAATTCTGCAGAAGTCAAGATAGAGTCAGGCAGCGGTCTCCTGACTCCAGGTTCTGCCTTCCTGCCTAGACACCGCGCCAGCGCTGCTGCATAACTGAAACTTTAGCAGCGATCCGCTGCCTGCTGTGACTCGCGCTTCCGGTACACTGGGCGCATGCGCAGATAGTGTACAGGAGACGCACAAGTTACAGCGGGAGAGCCGGGATCGCGCTGCTAAAGGAGGCATATCGCGCATGCGCGGGCTGTACGAGCTCGGTCCCGGCAACTTTAGCTAGTGTCCGTTATGCAGCAGAGGGGCGGGGTTAGGGCAGGGAAGGCAGACCTGGAGTCAAGGAGACCGCTGCCCCCTTGACTTCTATCTTGACTTCCGAAGGATTTTAAAAGGCGATTTTTAGATGATTTTAAATACAGGAAAAGTGCAGGAAACACTGTTGGAAACGTCTTGTGGGGCAATATCAGGTACTGTTCATGGTTTATGAAGTCAATTCCAGATGACAGGTTTGCTTTAATATTCGCGTACTGTGAATTACACTTTGAACAGAATATAACTTTCCTATTGGTTGGCTTGCTAGAATTAACAAAGATAGAGAATATAAAACGAATATTCTTTTTTAAGAATATATAGCACTATATTCTAAATATTTGCGAATTAGCGAAGTGTTGATATTCGTAAACAAAATTTGCTATTCGAATATTCGTGCTCAACACTACTGTTTAAGTAGTCCTTGAAACCTGATATATGTTTTTTTTTTTTTTTGACAAATCTTTATTTTCACATTTTGTAAGCGTATCAGTTTACAAACAAACAAGGGCAAAGGCCCAAAAAGGTTGAGGAGAGTATTCTTACACAAGCTTAAATCCAATAGATAGGATTAATGTAGTAATGCATAAAATGTATAGGTAGACATAGCTTCTAATGGGGATAACATGTCCAGTAAAGTGACATTCTTAGTACTTAGTACTTAGACTAAACGCTGAGACGGTTCATAGTCCCTCCTTAATTGAGAGGGTAGGCTCCCACACATATAGAGTAGTAAATACATGCGCAGATTACAACACCTATTGAAAAACCTAGGTGGACACATGTGAGGCATACCAATCCCACCAAGGGCCCCACTGTCGGAGGTAATACTCATGGTTAAGTTTCCCAGCTTGAGAGTTCTTCAAAGCGGCTTATTTCATGAACTTTGCGTATCCACTCCTCAATCGAGGGGGCAGATTCAGATAGCCAATGAAGGGGCACCAATAATTTGGCCGCGGCTAGCAACTGAGTAATTAAAGAGTGCCTACGCAAAGAGAGTGTTCCCTGTGGTAAATTTAGAAGCACTGCAGCTGGTGTCAGTGGGACCATTGTCGGGCAGATAAGCCCAATGATGTCAGCGATTTGTGACCAAAAGGGGGAAATATGTTCACGACCACCATATATGTAGAATAGTCCCTATCTCCTTATGACAGCGCCAACATAGAGGTGAAAGAGCAGGGTCTATTTTATGGAGTAGATCCGGGGTTCTGTACCATCTACTTATAATCTTAAAAGAGTTTTCTTGTATGTGAATGCATCTGGAGAATCCGGATGAAAACTCTAGGATTCGAGACGCTTCCGCATCTGTAAAAGAGACGGATAGCTCCCTCTCCCATTGCTGAATATGTAATGGTCTGGTAGGGCCCCCAAGCAGTATCCATTTATTATATAGAAGGGAAATAGTCTTCTTGGGTAACCTGGGTGATTCCAGCATGACGTCAAACCAGGATGGGACGAAGGGTGTATTGGAGGTCAATAGATACTGTCTACATATTTCTTTGAAATGAGAGTAATGGAGGTGGGTCCATTTAGCAACATTATGTGACTTCTGGAGGTCCAGCAGTGAGGGAATCTCACGGCCCTTTAGAACAGTGCCCGTCAGAGTCGCACCAAAGGCCGGCCACATCCCCATCTCGTCCCTGTATGTGGGGTCTAGATAAAATGGTACAAGACCCATGGGCATAAAGGGGGAGGGACCTGGAGGTAGGTTAAATTGAGTGGACACCTGATACCACGTATGCGCGACTCCCCTAATATCGTTCGGGAAGTCCCTATCAAAACCTGCTCTGTTGCTAGTTTTCCACAAAAACCCGATATATGTTGACAGTCACCAGACCAGACCAATAACAGGTAATCTAACTATCTTCCATACCATTGAATGGCATGGAGATAAGGGTTAGAATCAGTAAGCAAAAATTGTTTTTCCCACAACGCCATATAGATGTTCGCTATAGACGGGGAAACTTTTACTCCCATCGATACTCCGGGGATCTGAAGGTAAAAATGATTATTAAACATAAAAAAATTGTGCTTCATAAGAAAATCCACAGATGTACATATGAACTCCCGGAGCATTGATGTGTAGTTGCTGTAGACGAAGAGAAACCATTGGAGGGCCACAATAGCTTGATCATGCGGTATGTTTGTATACAAGGAGACTACGTCAGCAGTAATCCAAGCATAACCCCTTTTCCACTGAAAATCCATAAATGACTGCAGGACCCTTCTGGTATCCTTAATAAAGCCATGAATACATGTATTCATGGCTGTAGGAGGGAGTCCACCCACTCACAGAGTCTTTCAGAATAAGCCCCAATTCCAGCCACTATGGGTCTCATGAGTGGGGGGAAGCCCTCCTTGTGCACTTTCGGTAGTGCATGGAAGATGGCAATCACTGGATATTTGACAAAAATATAGTCTATCTGCCTCTGCGATAATATTCCATGTGCAAAGCCATTTTCCAGTATTTTTGACAAGGAAGCCTGATAAAAGAGGAGGGGGATACAAGTTAACAAACGGTAAGTAGTGGTATCATCCAGCATACCAGTCACCTGCATTTTATATATCTGACTATCCAGTAATACCACAGCTCCCCCTTATCACCAAATCTGATCTTTGCGAAGTACGCTTGTCATGAGTAAGCACTGTAATTTGTGTGTCCGAAACGCGTAGATTGTGTATTGTTATCCTGTGTATGGAGAATTTTTAAACCGCTGGAATCAAGAATTGGATTTTAGAAGCTGGACCTTTCCGTTTCTCTCAAATCACAAGTTAGCAGCTGATCCTAGCTGCGTCCGTGATTCTGGGAGTCGGATATAGGTGAGCGCTGCAATTTGTGTATGTTTTATATAGGATGGAGACATGTACAGCAACCATCTGACACAACTTATGGCCAGTACCTGTTTTACACATCAATTAGGCCACATATTCCATACCTATGTACAAACATTTTCGTCACTCTTTCAGTCCCTCTTCTCATTGTGGCTCACAATTCCAAATTAACCCTCCTGTATGTCTTGGGAGTGTGGAGGAAACTGGAATAACCCTACACAAACATATTAAGAAAATACAAACTCCGTGGAGATGTTGTCCTTGGACGATTCAAACCCAGGAATCCATTGTTGCAAGGTACTGAAGAGCAGTCCACAAGCCGCCATACTGTAAGAGAACCCTTTCCACATGCTCCTCTGATGCTACTTTCTTCCAGGGCGTCTCTCTTGAGCTGGCCATTATTTAGCTTCACTGTAAGACCATGTCTACCCATTTGTGGATATTTTTTTTTTTTTTATAATCTATATAAAATATTTGCATTAGAGATGGGCGAATTGAAGTTGACGAAGTGGAATTCGATCCGAATTTCAGGAAAAATTTGATTCCCACCAAATCCAAATTTCCTCACGCTTCATGGTAGCGAATCACATTTTTTCCTAAAATGGCTGCTGCACGTGTTAGGAAATGGAGCAAGGAACTCTGGGAAGAAGGGATCACCCACAATGCCATGCATGCAGCCAATCAGCGAGCCAGCCAGCCCTGTGATGTCACAGCCCTATAAATAGCCTCAGCCATTTTCTTGTGTACTTAGTGCAGGGAGAGATGTCAGCAGGCGCTAGGGACAGTGCTAAGAAAGACTTTAAAACTTTTATTTTGCTGTATAGAAGTGTAGGAAAAGGATAGGGAGGAATCATTCCACAGCATTGATGTTGAACATGGTCCAGTAGGGGAGTGTACAGCCTGGGTAATCCTATTACACCTTGCTGCACTGACTGGGGATCAAAATTGCAATTATACAGTTCTGTAATTCCAGCAAACCGTTCTTGTTATTGTGGTGCAAGTGCTGTGTGATCCAGCCATTAACAGGGTTTATTACAAGAAAATATTTCTACATTTTATTTGCCCTTGTGCAGTGCAGTTATATGTTCTAAAGCATTTTTTGGCTTGTATTAGTGGGAAAAAAGGTCAGCGGTGCAGTTATATGTTCTAAAGCCTTCTTTGGCTTTTATTAGTGGGGGAAAAGATGGCTTATTAGCCGTTGTGTGGTGAAGTGGGAAAATTACAGACTCCTTTGGGGTGTTTTAATTTCCTTTATTTATTTATTTGATCTAACAGTATGTCAGACAGAGAAGTGCCAGGCTCTGCACAGGGGCGAACAGGGGGCAGAGGCCTAAATGTTTCTGGTGCAGGCACAGGTTGCAGCAGAGTAAGGGGTCGTGGCAGCAGGAGTCGCAGCGAGAGGCCTGAGCTCCAGGTGTCATCTAGCGGTCGTGTCTTGACCAGCAACCCAGCGGTTTTTGAATGGTTGACTCGGTCAACGTCAATCCACTGCTTCATGTCCTGGAACAGATGCTGGTAAATCTAGCTGGTCAGTGGACAGGAGACGTGGTGTCTAGATCTCATGGCGACAGGAGCCCTGGGGGGGCTGAACTGGAGGAGGAGGAGAAGGACATTGGAGCACAAGCAATGTGTAGCGTAATGGATGGTTTTTATACACAGGTGGCAGGAGAGGAGGAGCAGGAGCAGCAAGAGGAGCTACAGGGCGATGAGGAAGACGAGACAAAGGACCCAGACACACCATGGAAGTATGCAGTGGAGATGGAGGCAGGGAGTCCCTCCGAGTCACTTGCACAAATGGCTCGATGCATGCATTGCTCACTTACTTGCGTAGTGACAGACGAATGTCACCATTCGGCAGAGGGATAACTTCTGGCTCTCCACCTTGTTGGACCCTCGCTACTGGTCCAAAATGGGGGCCTTTTTTACACTCGCTGAGAGGGAGAACAAACGGAACTTCTATAGAGATATCCTATGTAGTCTAGTTGGCCGCTGCCTATCTGCACCATCGTCCATCCTCTCGCAGGTATGACCGGAGGGGCCCTCTGTGCTCACGTTCCTCTGCCATGGCTGCTGTGGCAGGGTGAGGGGGGGGGGTAGTAGCAGTTTCAGCTCCATCAGCAGCAACTTGAGTCTAGAGTCACCGATGAGAAGCTTTCTTCACCCGCCTAGTGAAGAAACTACTCACCAGCAGAAGCAGCAGCTAGACCTGGAGCATGACCTGAACCAGCAGGTGGTGGCATACTTGGACAGCACCCTGCCACCCCACATTGAAGATTCACTGGACTACTGGGCAGCCAAACTTGATTCGTGGCCGCAACTGGCAGAGTTTGCCCTGAAAAAGCTGTCCTGCCCGGCCAGTAATGTGGCATCAGAGCGGGTGTTAAGTGCGGCTAAGGCCATAGTTACCCCAAGAAGAACTCGCCTGTCCCCAAAATGTGGAGAGACTTACCTTTGTCAAGATGAATCAGGCGTGGATCAGCCAGGATTTCCACCCACCAATGTCTGATGCAGCAGACTAGATCATCCATGGTGCCAATCCAACACCTTTGACAAAAGAGACCTGTTTCTTCTGGCTACCTACCTCAGCTACTACTCTGATGCTACCACCCGCCTGATGCTAAGTGCTCCTTATTTCACCCACCATCTTCAGCTGGTACTGGTATTGCCACCTGTAATGCCCCGTAGTGGCATTACCACTACTGTACCCCGCTACTGTCTCCTATGGTTAACCTAATGTCATCCTGTGTATTTATTTTCAGGTCCTGGATAATGTGCATTTCCTATTTTGCAACTGCTATGTTCAAATGTAATGTACCTGGTTCACCAGCAGGTGGCAGCATAATTGTCAGAGCTACCCCCCGTGGTGTGGTACGCGTGTCCCACTTGCTGCAGGGAGGGTGGAGTTCTAGTTAGAGGTCAGTGGAGAGTAAGCAGGATCACGTCCCTGTTGGACGAGCCCTGTCTAGACCAGCTAGAGCACCTTCAGCTCTGCTGGATGTGGAGGCCACAGCTTGGAGCCTCAGGAGCCAGGAGGAGAAAGTTTTTCCTGGACAAAGCTAGAGTCAGACTACAAGGCAGAAGTCGCAGCATACAGCTCAAGCCAAGTCATTCAGCTATGCTGTCAGCAGAGCAGAGTCAGAGAGCAACACATGTAGCAGAGAGGAGTCTGCCTGCCACAGTTCATGCTAACGCCTGCTGGAACCAAGATAAAGTCTGTAAACTCTTGGAGAAATGTTTAATCAAGTAAAGCTGTTATTGAACTTCATCACAAGGTCTGGACTCAATTTATTTAATAATCCCCTTCATCAACAACTACCCTTTTCATTGCTTCGGAGCCAACGCCTAGGATCCAGCGTATCCAGGTAGGAGCACCGTGACCCATTCACAACACCTTAAGGGACATTATAGGCTACCCGGCACCACTCTGGCATTCCTACACCTGGGTACAATCTACCATATCACTAAAAGGGGCCCTGTGCCCTTGTTGCTTTACTGCAACTGGAACTGGCATCATGAAAAACAAGTACTCTTTTTCCTCTTAAAGGGCCCTGGGGGGAGGCGCCCACTGCACACCCATCTCCCCACTTTGTCACCGGGTCACTCTGTGGTTTCCTGATGCTGCTGCCACCTTACCACTCAGGTCTCCTGATGCTGCTGCTGCCACCTCCACACTGTCATTGTGCCACCCTGTGGCCTCCTCCTGATGCTGCCGCCACCTCCACACTCTGTCATTGTTCCACTCTGTGGCCTCCTGATGCTGCTGCCAGCTTCACACTGTCATTGTGCCACTCTGTGGCCTCCTGATGCTGCTGCCACCTCCACACTCTGTCATTGTGCCACCCTGTGGCCTCCTCCTGATGCTTCTGCCATGACCTTCACACTGTCATTGTGCCACTCTGTGGCCTCCTGATGATGCTGCTGCCACCTCCACACTGTCATTGTGACACCCTGTGGCCTCCTCCTGATGCTGCTGCTGCCACCGCTACACTCTGTCATTGTGCCACTCTGTGACCTCCTGATGCTGCTGCCACCTCCACACTGTCATTGTGCCTCCCTGTGGCCTCCTCCTGATGCTGCTGCTGCCATCACCTCCACACTCTGTCTTTGTGCCATTCTGTGGCCTCCTGATGCTGCTGCCACCTCCACACTGTCATTGTGCTACTCTGTGTCATTTATTTGACCCTTCTTCTGATCTGTCAGAAGGAAGAAAAAATGAGACGCACAACGGATCCTGTCTGTGTATCAGCTGTAAGGCCTGTATGACATGGTCCCTATTTTCCATTTGAATTGGCTTATGATTTAGTAGCCAAAAGCAGGAGTGGGTACAAAACACAGAAGACATGCAAATATTCCATTCACGTGTCATCTCTGTTTTGGATCCACTTCCTTTTTTTTGGCTTTAGCAATACTGATGGATTACTCACCAAATGCCGTGTGAGTGTGGCAGATGCTCCACAGACAGGATCTGTTTTTTGGGGGTTATTGTTCTGACAGATCAGAGGAAGGGCAAAATAATCAGTGACATCAACACAAACTTACTGCTGACACCCTCTCCACTCTGTCGGGGGGGGGCTCTACTTGTATAAGCGTTTATTAGAACAGGTTCTGTAGAAATCTATGTGGAATCAGTGAATTGGTGTAAAAGGAGTGCGCTCTTTCACGCTATAGTAGGATCTTGGGCCTCTGCACTGTTCTTATTACCTGACGCTAACATTGACTTGTAAGGCTGAGTTCACACTTGAGTTATTTGGTCAGTTTGGGCCCCGTAACTGCCCAAATAAGTGAAGTGTGGAGTGATTCTAAGAGCGACGCCTGTCATCTACATGTTATACTTACTCACAGTATTGTTTCACTACCACAGCAGACTCCCTATGTGTGTTACTGCAAGGCACAGTGTTCTACACCATAAAGGCTCTCTGCAGCCAGTAAATAGGCGTTTTTTAACATGATTCACCACAAATAAATTCAGATCGAACCAAATTTTTTCAGAAGATTCGGTGAACCGGCTGCATCAAATATTTTATAAATTCGCTCATCTCTAATTTGCATGGTGCAAAACATGGTTTTTATTTCCTTGTCCAACCCTTGCTAGCCATCTAATCTAATTGTATCCAAATCTTTTCAGGACTCTGCTTCATCCAATTCTTACTGTCTCTACACCTCATGCCAGCCACTCTCCGCCTCACACATTTCCTGCTGACCATTAACCTTCTCATCTAATTTATACAAGCCTTTCACTCTTTCAATTGATTGCATAGCATTCCGCTAAATCAGGCATGCTCAACCTGTGGCCCTCCAGCTGTTGCAAAACTACAACTCCCAGCATGGCCGAACAGCGTTCAGCTATCAGCAAACAGCAGGGCATTGTGGGAGTTGTAGTTTTACAACAGCTGGAGGGCCGCAGGTTTAGCATGCCTGCGCTAAATCATCCAAATCCTACATGTACTCCACTATCTCAAATAACTCTTGCCAGAACTCCAACATCCAAATCTTGTAGGTCATCCACAACATTTCTTGGCCATGAACTGTTGAATCCATGTCTTGCTAGCCGTCCACTGCTTTAACCTACATACGTACACTAAGATTGTCTCAACTAATACTTTGTAGCTCTCGACTCTTGCTCATCCACTGCCTTGTAACTCTTACAAGCACTCCACAGTCCCATCCAGATGTTGCTGACCATCAATAATTTGTTACCATCCATTATTTTACTCAAATATCCACAGAATTTTAACGTCTCTGCCAGCTCTTGCAAGCCATTCACTACCTCATCCATTTTATACTAGTAGCTCTGCATTGTCTCAATCATCTCATACCACCATCGCCAGTCTTGTCCAACTATTAACAAAATTGACATGAAGATTAATGAAAGTGAGGACTGCTGGCATGGACTAATTAACAATATGCCCCAAACTTTGTTCCTGTTGGAGATAAGCTGCCAACATTTATTCCCCTTTCCCCATTCAAAAGACATGCACATTCATGTATGCTACATTGCTTCAACAGCCCAGACTAGTGAAGAATGGAGTCCTAATGTAATCTTGGCCATGGCTTAAGACGAAGGTGCTAGCTAGAGATTAATGCATTTCCCAAAATTTATTTTGGTTATGACTTTATCGATTCATACTTCACACTTGATTCGATGCAAATATATTTGACTTGGATCAAAAGTGCCCCAACTGCCCTGAAATGTTGTCTATGACCTAGGATTGTATACAATCCAACTCAAGCTCTTTAACGTCAAGAACACATTAGTTATATCAGAGTGACAGTGACATTTGTGGCTATGGGTACACGCATGGTAACCTTTAGTAACTACCAGCCTCTTTTTATGCTTTAAACTAAAATTTGGTCCAAAATTATTTGTTTTTGTTGGTGTAGTACCCCAGACCTGGTGGTGTCTGCAATTACCATGTTATATAATATTATGGTTTTTGTCATGTTATTTATGTGCAGCAGTATGCAGAAATATGGTTGTCAGGGACAGTGTTAACCAGCCTGTTCGAACCCTCTTGATAGGAGTGGGCTGGTCCTGCTTCCTGCCAGGTGGGGGACTTCTAATCTAGTTGGTATGGAGGTAGGAAGCACATTCTACAGGTAGATCTCCTACTCCAATGGTCTTTATCCAGATCTTCTGTGAGACCACTACACAGAGAGATTAACAGAACCAAAACTACTTCTATCTTAGAAGCTACAGCCTTCTTAGTCAGCAAGGTGACCAGAAACCACAGCTTTGCAGACCCTGCTGCAGGTGAGGGATTACAGTTTGGATAACCATCACCTAAACAACATCCAGGCCAGACTAACTCCAAGCCTGCATTACACAGTGGACACCCATAGCCACAAGTACCAGCATCAAGCTGTTAGAAAGAAAAAACAGCAGCAAGATAGCATATCTGAGGTGCATTAACAGCAACATTGCTAGCCACCATACCTCATCTGGGGACAGAAATTGCACTTTGTACCAACTACTTCTGGATGTTCCACAAGTTATATTTTGCACTTTTATACTTTATACTAAGAATTTTATTCTTTTACTTTTGGCTTGATCCTTCAAACCACCTTTCCACTGCACCAAACCCCCGAGAGCAACGGCCTGAGGGCAGGGCTGTATTTATAACTGAAGTCTGATTACTCCTTATCAGGGGACAAATTGACAAAAGGTGGGGCTGACAAAAGTGGTTGGGGTAAACTCAAGAAGGTGGAGCTAATACATAGATGTAGCAATGAAATACCATAGAGCAGCAGTATATTGTGCTACACTTAGGTATTTGGTTCTGCAGCACAAAATACAGCCCCAGCAGAACTAAAATACCACAATTCAGTACCAAGTATCACAATGCAGTACAATATACTGCCCCAGGCGGCGCCAAGTATAACAACATAGGACAATATACTGCCCCAGAACCAAATACCATTGTCCAGCACAAAATACTGGCCCAGTAGAACCAAATACCGCAGTATAGCAGTACATTATACTGCCCGTGCAGAACCAAATACCAAAGTACAACACCACTTACTGTCTCTGCAGAACAAAATACTACAGTACAACACAACATACTGCCCAGTAAAATCAAATGCCATAGTGCAGTATATTATACTGCCCGTGCAGAACCAAATACCACAGCACAACACAATATACTGAATCAGCAGAACCAAATACCACAGTGCAGTACGATATACTGGCCCAGCAGCTCTTCTTGTTATACTCTGGTATTTATTCTGCTGGGGTAGTATTTTGTTCTACACTGTGGTCTGATAAGGAAGTCTATTGTGCCACCCTTTGGTATTTGGTTCTGCAGCAGAGCCGATTACCACAGTGGAGACAAATAATATCACAGCAAAGTTAAAATGCCAACTGCCCTAGCGGCGCAGAATACTGTACCTCCCCAGAAGCTGACCCACTGTGGTGGCCAGTACCAGCTGCCATGTTCTATCCTTCTCTTCCAGTTGTCTCTAAAATATGGAGGAGGAGGCTGAGGAGGTGAGATGCCAGTCACAGCAGCGAGCCAGCTCTACCGAACATACAGGACAATACCACACTTCATACCTCTTACATTTAGTAATGTCCCCTGTGATGCAGAATTTCTCTTTCTTCATGTTCTCCATTCAGCCCAGGTTACCATGACAAATTCTTTCAGTCACAACTTCTCTCTGCAGAGTTTGCCGCACAGACATGTTCGACTCCTCGCTTTTCCATCATCCTGTCCCCTCCTGGTGTCCCAACATCTTCATCCTGCTGCCATCCCCAATACTGTGCCCCCTGTGCTCCCCAATGCCCCCAAATACTGAAATGCTGAAAAAATAGTGACTCCAGTATTAATAGTGCCTATATACTGTAGTGCCCCTAGTAGTAATAATGCTCCTATAGCGCCTTCAGCAATAATAATGCCCCCTATAGTACCCTCCAGTAATATTAATGTACATTAAAATTCCCCAGTAATAATACCTCCCTCTAATATGCTCCTAGTAATAATGCCTGTATAGTCCCCCAGAAATATTGTCCTCTAATATGTCCCTAGTAATAGAAATGCCCCTACAGTGCCTCCAGCAATAACACCTCCTATTGTACCCCCAGTAAAAATGCCATTTTAGTTCCCCTCAGTATTAATAATGTCCCATATAGTGCCCCCAGTAATAGTGCCCTTGTACAAAAAATCTCCCTATAGTGCCTGGGTATTAAAATGCTCCTAGTGCCTCCAGTAATGCCCCCATAGTGCCCGCCCATATTTAAAACAATGCCTCAATAATGTCCCAGTATTAAAATGTCCCTAGTGCCTCCAGTTATGCCCCCAGTGATACCCCCCATAGTGCCCCAGTGTTGAGTCAGCAGTGCCTCTACTAATGCCCCTTATACTGACCCCTGTATTAAAAATTCCCTATAGTGCCCCCAGCAATGTGCTCCACAGTGTCTCCAGTGGTAATGTCCCCCACACAGTTCCCCTCCAGTAGTAATGTCCCACACAGTGCCTCCCCAGTAGGTATGTCACCCACAGTGCCTCCCCAGTAGTAATGTCCACCCAGTGCCTCCCCAGTTGTAATGGCCCCCACCGTGCCTCCCTAGTAGTAATGTCCAGCACAGTGCTCCGCCAGTACTAATGTGATTCCTCCCCAAGTTATGTCCCTCACAGTACCCCTCCAGTAATGTCCTGCAAGTAGTAATGTCCACCAGTGCTTCCTTCAGTAGTAATGTCTCCCACAGTGCCTCGCCAGTAGTAATGTCCCCCACAGTGCCCCCCCATTAGTAATGTCCCTCACAATGCTCCTCCAGTAGTAATGTGATCCCTCTACTTGTAATGTTCCACACAGTGCCCCTCCAGTAATGTTCCCAAGTAGTATTGTCCCCCAGTGCTTCCCCCAATAGTAATGCCCCACACAGTGATCTTCAAGTAGCAAAGGCCCAGGTAGAAATGTCCTCCACAATGCCCCCTCCTCCCCCAGTAATGTTCCAAAGTGTCAAGTAAGGGAAAAAAAACCTAATGTCTAGAATCCTCTTCCCTGACGTTCCCATGGCTCTTCTGGCCTGGGATGCAGGGATTTACTGCTTCATAGGCTTCAGGCCTACTAGGCCTTAAGCCTGAGGCCTATGAGGATGAACTGCGGGACAGGACTTATACATGCAGCAGTATGCAACTGCATCACCTTCGTTTGCCGTCCTTCAGGATGGGAACTTGCAACTGTACACAATATCTTGCCGCCCCCCGACTTTCTAGTGCCAAGGGTTGCCATGTGAGAAATACGTCCCTGCCTGAGGGAGTAAACTCTGACACATCTTATCAGGGTCGCTACCACTTTCATCCTATGCATCGGCTCCTCCGGGGCTCACTACAGTGGCTGATGCCTTCTTCATTGTCTTCAGATCTGTAAAATGGTGCACTCCATTTTTAGCAATTTGTAAGGGCGAAATCACAAAGGTTTCGGATTTGCTAAAATCAGAATTTGATTTGTGTAGAATCGATCGGTTCTGATCTCTAGTCTTAGACTAATGAAGAAAGCATAGCCACCGCAGTTAATGGCATCATACCAAACATGCCCAATTATTGCCCCTGTCTTCAGTTCTGCTCTGTCTCTATAACGCAGGAACAGAGTGATGGTCACATTCTTTGGAGGCTTCTGCTGTAGGTTTTTTTCATACAGTATATAAAGTAGCAGAACTTTACAGTCGAAAATTATACGACGAGTTGGATTACCTTCTGAAATAGCTTTTCTTGTTTAAGGAAACCGAGAGAACATCCTCTAGAAGGAAGAAACTTGAAAAGAAGGCATTTTATTTTCATGCTTGAAGGAATAATAGAAAATTCTATTATGCTTTCAAGTGCTGTGTAATCACATTGTGAGAATGAAGATCGGACCATGTCGGAAGCTGGCGTCTTGTAAACTGTATATTATTCTTAAAGACAGAGGGTAGAGGTTAAAACCAGATATGTGGAAATGAAAGATGACTGATGAGGAATGTGCGATCTATACATTAGAGAATCAAAGACACGTCAATACTATGAGCAGTATACGGATATTTCTCTAGTGCCCATCTGTTCATTGAAGCAAATCATATTATTTTTCAGAATCTATTGAAGTTCACCTCTCTCTATCTTCCTAAGTTTCTCATTCTATGGATTGACTCATCAGTGACACTGGTGGCAAATCGCTATAATGGTCATTCATACATCTGCCCAGTTGGAACCGGACTAGTGAATGGTTAAGGTTAGAGTAGTTGGACACTGGTGGCATATGTCTACATTGGTAAAACATCCAGGAAACAAAACTGGCACTAGCATTGCTATAGGTTTGTCCAAGTGATCAGCAGAGGCTCACAGACAACTGTGGAATATCTTTGTAAGGCCTTTAAAAGACTTTTAGGAAATGAGTCGTGTTCTGTCCACTTGTACCTTCACCAATCACTAGTTTGAAAGGGTTGCTCTTCTGGTTTAAGTACCTTAATTTTTAATATTTTGGTTTGGTTGTTCCAATCACAGTTACCAGTTCTGTGTGGTCCAAGTATTTCTGTTCCCATTGATGGAAGACCTAAAGACTTGATCTATTGGTCAATAAAAGAAGGAACATGGTGGTCATAGAAGAGAATTTGTATTGGAGATTGGCAGAAATCCCAATGGGTGGCCCCTCACCAATGATGTCTAATGACATCTCTCAAAGGTCAAGTCCAATTGACCTTCTTACCTTAAAGTCTATGTAACTGATCCTAACATTTAGCCCTTTGCTACATACGTAGGACAGGGCAGAAGACTGAAACATTTGTCCTCCTCTACCGTCACATTTACAGTGAAATTTTGATGATTATTTTTACTACTACATGTCTACTTCAAACACTCTACTGCTGGACAGAACCTCTAACACTCTTGAACTCCTGCAATGGTTTTCACTGGTCAGGTTCCTGTGTGGAAGTCCCGAGAGTAGTCAACAACTGATGGCGGGTGCACTCTAGAAATGTCTGGAGCGGTTGGCAACCAGAGTTGAGGTGAAGCCGGGGTTTACACCAGGAGAGCACCCAAGATATAAAACAATCTAGAGGAGGAGACAAAGACCTACTGTAATCAAACGAAGACCAGGGTTCAGAACTCAGGAGGTGAACAATTTGAAAGAGCAAGACAAAGGCAAAATCCAGAGACAAACCTAGGATCACTGTCAAAAAACAGGTTACTGTCACTTTTTAAAGCTGCACAAACATCATGGAGACCTGACATGGCCCTCGACCGTGTGCAGAAAACCAATGTCCATGGGCAAGAGAGCAGAGCTGGATCTGGAGCAGTACTTCTTTTAAAAAATATAGAGAACTATAGACTTTCATCCATTCCATTTCCTAATATTTCACACATTTCAACAATTTATGTCAATGAAAGTATTTTTACTGTTGGTAAGATAGGAGAGCGTGCGGCTTACATGCCGAGTTTGATCAATGACTCGCTTAGTTTAACCATGTTCCTAGAGCTTCGCTCTCATCTATCAGCCACAATTGTCATTTATCTTCCAAGGGACTGATGATCTGTAACCTTGTAATCTTGTGATGACTCAGAAACAGAATGATAGTATTATGATACCCATCCGAATTATTCATGATTTTAATCTTTGGACAAAACGACAACCAAGGACACATATAGGGTCAGAGATGTAATCTTCAGATGTCCAACACAAAATCAAACCTCTCCCCAAGTCTCCTTTACTGGGTGTCCTCCATTACCAAGATTCAAAAGAGGCGTTGACAGGGTAAATTTAAAGGGAACCTGTTACTACGTATTGAACACACCGTCCTATCTGCAGCATGTTATAGAGCAGAAGAAGCTGAGCAGATTGATATATAGTTTTAAGGGAAAATATTCAACATAACCCATGATTTAAAGCACACCTACACCTCAGGTATAGATGACCATTATATGGCGTCTGGCATTTCTAGCAGTTTCCCGCTCTGCAGGTTCCATCTCCAACCACCTAATGAGTGGACGCTCGCTGCTCATTTTGTCTGAATGTTTGAATCCTCGCTCTTTCTAAAGTTAAGGGTCCAGTGTGAGGTGCTATCGACGACTGACAGCTGTCTCTGTATGACCACTTATAGAGGGAAGACCCTTAATCGCTGAAAGGACCACCCACTGGACTCCTAAGCAGACGAAGAGCAGGGATTTCAATGAATGGATTACAAATTATACTAAATCTTTCCCCACAAAACTACATACAGCGCCAAAAGTTTAGCCGCCGGTCGGTCAGTTTTTGACTATCTTAGGGATAGCACGACACCAGTAAGAGGATGCCACCATCAAACCCACTAACTGGACATATAGTTGTACAGTATATGTAACATATTCTATGCTGAGAAGCTCCCACCTAATATTTATCTATCTATCTATCTATCTATCTATCTATCTATCTATCTATCTCATATCTATCTATCTATCTATCTATCTATCTATCTGTCTGTCTGTCTGTCTATCTATCTATCTATCTATCTATCTATCTATCTATCTATCTGCAATCCCTACACTTCCTATAGCTACACCCCTATGATTGGTTGTGAATCGGTGAGACATTGGAGGGGGGGGTGTACTGGTTCTTTCTTTCTTGACTCCTGAATATTTTTCATTTCCCCCACCTCCTCTAACACTTTACACAGATTTATTTATGTACCTTTAGAAGTGAGCAGAACAGCTAAATCTGTTGGAGCCCTTCCAGATGAATAAACTGCAAATTGATTAGGATTCAGTAAAACTCTTGCCCTGTGGGTTTTATTATTCATATTGAGGTTCTGACTTAATGCAACAAGACGGCTTTGAACGGCGAGCCGTTTATCACGAGCAGAGAGTACGAGGGGCGCGGCGGAAACATTTACAATTTATACGGTGGAATTAGGATGTGAGCACAGCCGGGTGACACTGCAAAAAGCAGATTTGCAAGGACAGGACACACCTTGGCTGCCGGACAAAATAAATGTTTTCATAAAGTTTTCGAATTTTTTTGCTGTAAGATTGAGGACAATTTCCAAATCAGTTTTCATACATGTAACTGTATGGTGGTTCTATAAGCTGTCAACGTGACAGTGAACTACTTCTGAGAGAAAGGTGACCTGCGCACCGCCAGTATTTCCATTTGGGATAATGGGTTCCATTAACATTTTCTTGCATAATTTCAGCTCACTTAACAGATCTGAAAAGTAGGACTAACTTATTTACAAAGGAATGAGTCAACCCTTACAGGGAGTGCATGGTCTGAAAATGAAATATTGATTAAAGGGATATTCCCATCACATACAAAGGGGGCATATCGCTAGGATTTTCCCCCATTGTTTCACCTCTGGGACCCGCATCTATGACGAGAATGGAGCAGGAAGAGCAGGGGCTGGAGGAGCCTGGGTTTCCTGGGGTCCAGCCACCGCTAAGCGCTCTCCCCATACAAGTGAAGGGGAGTGCACCACGCTTGCGCGGCCACTGCTCCCATTAATTCCTATGGGGCCACCGGAAATAGCGAAGCCAGAGCTCGGCTATTTTCAGCGGCCCCTAGAAATGAATGGAGGGCGGCTGCGCATGTACAGTGTGCCCTCCATGACCTTTCCTTGCTCCGTTCTCAGTGTGGGACTCGCACCTATCAGACAATGGGGGCATATCCTAGAGATATGCCCCCATTGTCTGTGATGAGACAACCCCTTTAAATCAGATATTTATATTAAATATACTTTGTAAAATTTTTATAGATTTTTTCCTCATTTTCACTGAGCTTGAGAATAGTCTAACACTTCCTGTTCTTTAGACATCTTTTCTCAGCAGTCATCTTATTATCATCAGAGGGTGAGATTAAAATAAAAAGTAACACCTCTATTTTAAAATTCGAGTCAGATATCACAGGATTCACCACAGCTCATCTCCTTCCCTTCCCTGTACAATGATCAGCTCACAGTACAAGCCTACTACGCTCTACTATGTCTATGTGGCTGTTGGAATAGAAAATCTCTGACTAGCTGTTAGCAGCTCAGGGAAGACGACTGCCCCCATCAGCATAAACTGAAGATAGAATAAAAAATCTACAATTAGAAAATTCATACAGATTAGAAAAATAATAATAACTACATGAAAGATTCATTTTGAGACATTGCCTAAGTTTCATTTTAATAACATATTTAATGGCAAAACATTTCAGACAGTCTAATACATTTTATCCTAAAATCTTGTTGATTTAATGGGCTTTTTATTAAAATTGCCTTTTTTTCTAACCTGTGGAAGAAAGACAGTTTGGTTAATACTTACTTATCCCTCCCTCCACCGATGCTGCTGTCCCTGCTGCACTCATACAGACTATGGGATCTTCCACCCGGGTTCTGACCAGTTTTGTGACCTTCTTTTCCTGTTCAGCTGCATTTACTATTATTCATCTAAACAGGAAAAAGAGCCCACACAACCAGTCGGAATCCAGTGGAAGAGCCTGTAGCCTGTATGACTGCAGCGATGGAGAGAGGGATGGGTAAGTATTAACCAAAGTCTCTTTCTTCCACAGGTTAGAAGAAAGGCTGCTTTTTATAAAAAATAAAAAAAATAAAACTGAGAACAACTTTTATTCTATACTGTAAGCAGGGGCAGTATTAGAGTAGTTTTATTCGTGTACATAGGAGGCAGTATTATAGTAGTTATATTCTTGTATATAGGAGGCAGTATTATAGTAGTTATATTCTTGTACATAGAAGGCAGTATTATAGTGGTTTTATTCTTGTACATAGGGGCATTATTATAGTAGTTATATTCTTCTACATAGGAGGCAGTGTTATAGTAATTATATTCTTGTACATAGGAGGCAGTATTATAGTAGTTATATTCTTGTACATAGGAGGCAGTATTATAGTAGTTATATTCCTGTACATAGGAGCAGTATTATAGTAGTTTTATTCTTGTACATAGGAGCAGTATGATAGTAGTTATATTCTTGTACATAGGAGGCAGTATTATAGTAGTTATATTCTTGTACATAGGAGGCAGTATTATAGTAGTTATATTCTTGTAAATAGGAGGCAGTATTATAGTAGTTATATTCTTGTACATAGGAGGCAGTATTATAGTAGTTATATTCTTGTAAATAGGAGGCAGTATTATAGTAGTTATATTCTTGTACATAGGAGCTGTATAATAGTAGTTATATTCTTGTACATTGGAGCAGTATTATAGTAGGTATATTCTTGTACATAGGAGCAGTATTATAATAGTTATATTCTTGTACATAGGAGCAGTATTATAGAAGTTATATTCTTGTACATAGGAGGCAGTATTATAGTAGTTATATTCTTGTATATAGGGAGCAGTATTATAGTAGTTATATTCTTATACATAGGAGCAGTATTATAGTAGTTATATTCTTATACATAGGAGGCAGTATTATAGTAGTTATATTCTGGTACATAGGAGAAGTATTATAGTAGTTATATTCTTGTACATAGGAGCTGTATAATAGTAGTTATATTCTTGTACATCGGAGCAGTATTATAGTAGGTGTATTCTTGTACATAGGAGCAGTATTATAATAGTTATATTCTTGTACATAGGAGCAGTATTATAGAAGTTATATTCTTGTACATAGGAGGCAGTATTATAGTAGTTATATTCTTGTACATAGGAGCAGTATTATAGAAGTTATATTCTTGTACATAGGAGGCAGTATTATAGTAGTTATATTCTTTGCCAATTTTCTTTTTATTCAAAACCAAAAGCAAGGCACTTCAAAGGAGTACAGTAATCTTTTCACATATACAAACTGTGCATGAATAGTCATACAATTCAAATTGTGAAGGCTTACATAGACATTTGTTCTTAAAGTACAAACTAGCATAGAGTTGTATTACAATCAGATTATAAGGACCCAAAATTGGGTAGGCGCCTAGTATTGCGGAAAGATGACCCTAAAGACCAACACAGACACGTAGACAGGGGTAGACAGAAAGCATCAGGTAGGATATTATGCAGGGCAACATGTAGGGAGGAGGAAGGGGAGGGGGGGAAAGGAAGGGGAGGGTGTACTAAGATCGAAAGACTCAGAGCGTTAAGCAAAGCCGCGGTACGGCTTCCAAGGCTTCCAGACCCTTAAAAATTTCTGGCGGTTTTCCATTTCCCATGCCGCTAATTCTTCTAAGTAATACAATTGGTCAGATTTATCCAACCACTCTGTTAATTACGAGGGTTTGTCTGACTTCTATTTCAACGGGACTAGCTGCTGTGAGTAGAATTGTGGATAAATTAGCTTTTGACGGGGTGAAGGATTGGTTGGGGAACCAGAGTAGCACAAGTTTAGGATCTAGTGCTATTGGGGGCTAGGGGAACATCTGTTAGGGGAATATCTGGTTAATAGTAGTTTCGACTTGAAGCCAGAAGGGACGTATTTTGTGGCAGTTCCACCAGATGTGGGACAGTAAACCCGACACAGTGCCGCATCTCCAACACATGTCCGATATAGTTGGGTTTAGTTTATGCAGGAATACTGGTGTTTTGTACCACCTGGTCATGAGTTTGAAGGAGTTTTCCTGTACTATTACGCAGCGTGAGAAGCCGTGGGAAATGACTAATATGTCAGCTTTCTCAGGAGCAGAGAATTTAATTGAAAGCTCCGTCTCCCATGCAGAGATATGGGGCACAGTTGTGGGGGGGGGGGGGGGGTGGCTGGGAGAAGGAGCCTGTACATTTTAGATAGGGCTTATGAAGCAGAGAAAGGTGTCCCCACTTGCTCTTCAAGCCACGTTTTGAGGGGCGCTATGGGGAGGAGGTAGCTTTAGTTTTCTATTGTCATTGTGAAAACTCAATACCTGCAGAAAAGAGGCTCGCTTCACCAGTGGCATGTCCAGTATGGAGGACCAATCTAGTTCCCCATTTTGGTTTCTGACAGTTTCTAGGGAGTGGTTGTGAAGGAGAGCCCAGATGCCTGAGGAGTCAAGTACATCTCTGTGGATGTACGCCTGTAGAAGGAGGTGAGTATGTGGGAATCTCAGCTCATTAGTGGTAAACAGCTTAGACCATTCCGCTAGTACCGCTTTCCACATATAAGAAATATTTATGGAATTATGCAGACAGGGGCGGATCCCCCATAAGGTGAGTTTTTCTCTATAAGCGAGGGTGGTGGCCTCCAGATGGGCGCACAGTGACGCCAGCTCATTCGCCAGTATATCTATTCCCCTAATCAATTGGGTGGCCTTGTAGTAGAGGCGGACATCTGGTAACCCGATTACACCAAATCTCATTTCCCTTGTTAGGGTCGGGTAGGCTACTCTAGCTTTTTTACTCCTCCAAATGAAAGAGGAGAAGATTCTTTTAATGTCAATAAAGTAGGAATTAGGCAGCCAGATCGGTAACGTTTGTAGAACATAAATTAATTTGGGGACAATGTAAGTCTTTAAATCGTTTTTCCTACACATCCAATAGATGAATGGAAGCTTTACTGTCTGTAGGTGCTGTCGTATATCCTTCAGGAGCGGGGTGTAGTTTAAGCTGAATAGATCTTTTGGATTGGCTGAGACGTGAATGCCAAGATATTGAATAGAGTGCGGCACCCATGAGAATGGGGTGGTGCGTTGAAGTTCTGAGACCGTGCTCCGCGGGCATTTAATATTTAGCACTTGTGATTTACTATAGTTAATTTTGAAATTGGATAAAAATCCAAATTCTTCAAAGATTCTAACTAGTTCAGGAAAAGAGGGGGTCATGGGGTTGAAATTCAGAAGCAGGTCATCCGCAAAAGCCGCTGTGACATTGGATTGATTGCTAATGCTAAAACCAGATATCTTGGGATTTTGCCAGATTTTGCATAATAGGGTCTCCATTACGATTATGAACAATGCCGGGGATAGGGGGCACCCCTGTCTGGTGCCATTGGCAATTGAGAAGTGGGGGGGGGGGAAGAGAACCATTAACCCTGACCCTGGCGGAAGTGGCTGAGTAGAGAGTCAGTACTGCATTGATTAACTGGGGGGAGAAGCCAAACTTCGACATGGCGGCGGACATGTAGTGCCAGCTTACCCTGTCAAAGGCTTTCTCCGCGTCGGAACTTAAAAGGGCTAGCGGTCGATTTTTTGATCTGGCCCAGTCAATCAAATGCAGCAAGCGCTTCGTGTTCTCCTTGCCCTGCCTGCCATGGATAAATCCTACTTGTTCCCTGTTGATGATATCTGGAAGAACCGATTGAAGCCAGGTAGCTAGTATTTTGATATCTGTGATCAAGAGGGAGATTGGTCTGCAATTTCCGCATGACGTGGGGTCCTTGGTTGGCTTTGGTATTATAGTAATATGCGCTTCCAACGCTTGAGCAGGAAGAGCTCCCCTGTCAAAAGGTGGTTACACACATCTCTGAAATGCGGTATTAAAATATCTTTGAATGTCTTGTAGTAGGCAATAGAGTAGCTATCGGGGCCTGGACTTTTACCCGAAGGGATCGATGCGAGTACTTCTCGCAATTCAGTTTCTGTTATTAGTGTTGTCAGGGCTGTCGCTTTGTCGCTAGGAATTCCTGGGAGTGACAATGTCTCAAGGAATTTATCCGTCGCTTTCTTAAATTCGGTAGCAGACGTCTGGCTCGGGGTAGGGAGGTTGTAAAGCTCAGAAGTCACAGAACGCTTTGGCTATATCTGGCATGGTCTTGAGCTGCTTACCATTTGAGGTTTTAATGGAGGATACACGAGAAGTATCTAGTTGCTTTTTAGCCAAGGCTAACATTAATCTGTTCCCCTTATTACCGTGCGCATAAGCTCGGAATTTGGAATGCATAAGAAGCTTGGCAGATGTTATATTCAGTAGGTTTTTTAAGTTTGAACGGGCTTCTGAGAGTTCATCTAGGACAGCTTGAGCTTGACTCCTTTTATGGGAGAGCTTTAGCTTTGAAATGCATTCAAGCAGGTTAGATAGCGCTAAGGTACGCTGTTTTTTCTACAAATGCTCCCAGAGATATCAAATCTCCCCTGATTTTGGCCTTGTGCGCTTCCCAAATAATGGACGGAGAAGGGGCCGATGGTCCCGAGATCTTAGTGGTGAAATACTCGGAAATGGCTTTTGCGATTTTATTTTTATGGGTTGCATCTGCGAGGAGAGTCTCGTTTAGTCTCCAGACACGTTCCTTAGAGGGGGGGGGGGGGGGGTCCTAAGATATGTAAATGTAAAAAGACCTATGGAAGTTTCAGAAACTCTTTGTATATGGGCCGAGGATAGAAACAGGTAGTCAAGTCTTTGGTAGGATGCTTGCGCAGAGGAGTAGAAGGTATAGTCTCTCTGTTTAGAGTTCGCCAGACATCAACTACGCCTACTCTTTTCAGGTGTTGTTTAAGTTTTTTCAAAAGTTTATGAGATAGGGCAGAGCGTCCGGTTGAGGAATCTAGGTCTGGTTCCAGGATGACATTAAAGTCCCCACCCAGGATTGTAATACCTTCTTAAAAAGAGGATAGTTGAGTCAAGGTCTGAGTTAGCCATGAGATTTGTCCTCTATTTGGGGCATATAAATTAGCAAGTGTAACTGGGTTATCTGCCAGTAAGCCTTTCACGAAAATGTAGCGCTCATCTGGATCCACCACTGTTGCTAAATGCTTAAGGGATAGCACTCACACCCCTGCTAGCGGTGGAAAAGGGACAATGAAACCAGTGTGAATATTTAGCAGAGGAAAGATTGGGTATCTTATATGATTTGAAGTGTGTTTACTGCAGATATTTGATAGACGCCTTTTTTTTCTGAAGAAAAGACAGTATGTGGGCTCTCTTACAAGGTTCATTCAGTACCTTTACATTATACGATGCAACTACAATGGAAGCCATAGTGTATGAATACGACTCTCAAGTGGAAGACAGTCTATGCAGCTGTGCTCGATCCCTCCGGTGCTGTGGCAAAGAGAAAAACAAAAAGGGGTGGGTTCCACGAGGACACACAAGACAATTACAACAGTGAGACAGACAAAAGACACTCAAAAGGCTTGTCAGTATCCAGAGAACTGGGAAAAATCCCAATGATTTGGGGATATAATAGAAAAGCTAGTAAATCCCTTATGTAGGGAGTAAGATGTGTAGGATGTGTGTCCTGTTCTGCTGAGGACACACTATCAATAGCGATAGTTTCCCTTCAGGTGTTGAGGGAAGGGGGGTAGAAGATTAACACAAAAGTCCCTAGTCATGACGGACACCTTGGCAAATGTCACACAATAAAATTATATTCAAAACTAGAACAGAACTGACGTTTGATGAACTCAGAATTTATATAACTATTGAATGGGTAGAGAAGGTCTGTAAAAAACCAGAGGGGGTAGGCAAAAGCTGGACCGAGGAATGGGCCCTTGTTAATGGTGGAAAAGAAAGAGCAGTAGGGATGGGAGATAAAGCCGGGCCGCATACTGCAAGGCCAATAGGGGAGGTTATTTAGGCATAAAGCCCGGCCAAGATGCTTCTAACAGCGGACATCAGCGATACAGGAAAGGGGAAGGGGCAGAAGGCCAAGGAGGTCAATCCTCCACTGAGGGTTAAGCTGAGTGCTCTCCCATGCAAGTTCTGGCAGTACAACTCACTATATACCCGGTAGGCTGTCAGGCATGTGGATAGAGCCAAATGCTCTGCGGGGACAACTTGTTTGTCAACCACGTTCAGGTGCCTCTGGAGGAAAGGGATCCTGGAGGCCCTTTCCTAGGCCTAGATGTTCCGGTTAAACGTTGAGGCTGCCCCAGGTTCCTTTGTAGTGACGATGGGTGATCTCCCTCCTTAGGTAAGGGCAGCCATGATGGTATGTATAACTGCTCCATGTTCAGTGCAGGCCACACTCTTTTGAGGTCGTCAGGTGAGTGGACAGTGAGTCTCCTCCCGTTGATCTAGATAGCTAAGCCAAACGGGAAGAGCCAGGTGTATTAGAGGTTCCTCTCACGCAGGGCCTCTAAGAGTGGCTTCAGGATGCGCCGCTTGGCTAGCGTCGAGGGGGCGACATCTTGGTAAAAATGGATCTCCTCACCACCGTAGGTGACTGGGCGATTTTCTCTTGCCGCTTGTAAGATTTGTGCGGTATCTACATAAGATAGGAGGCCACAGATGATGTCCCGCGGCGGCTCCCCTTGTTTGGGCTTAGGGCGCAGTGCCCGGTGGATATGCTCTATTATGACCACACTTGCTGCTCTCTCTGGGCCTAGCAGAGAGTGGAAGATTTCCATGGCGACCATGGCGCGTATTGTTCAGTGAGTCCTTTGATACATATGTTTTTCTCCTGCTCCGATTCTCCTGATCGTCTATGAGGAGGAGAGATTTGTTGATGTACTCCGAGTGTTAAGCAGAGCACGAAAACATGGTGTCAGTTAAGGTAGCCATTTCGGCCTGCTTAGCTTCCAGACTTTCAAACCTGCTATTTATCTGACACAGGTCAGATTTAATGTCAGACAATTCTTTCATGATTGGTCGCATCTCTTGGAATATGGTCTTCTTTAAGAAGGCCTTGGTGATGGGGGATGCTGCAGAGTCACTTTGATCGCTCCCTGGCAGGCTTTCCATATTGGAGGCCGTGTCTCCTGAGTTTCCTGCTCTAGGTGCCATGATGGATTCAGATCCAGCTACATGGTCAGACTGTGGTTTCCAGTATTACTGAAGGTCAGTCTGACTTCCCACCAGCTTAGGGGTGCTGGAGGGGTCCCCTGAGCGTTCTTTGCTGTATTTTTCCATCCTTGGAGTGGTTCTGTTCGCTAAAAAAGGCGGTTTAGAGGTGCTTTGTGGAGGAGCAGCAGTCTCACACGTCCATCTCAGTCGGTGGCTAGGCTCCGCCCCATATAGTAGTTATATTCTTGTACATAGGAGCAGTATTATGGTAGTTATATTCTTGCACATAGGAGCAGTATTATGGTAGTTATATTCTTAACCAAAACTCTTTTTATTGAGAGTGCAGAAGGTCTGGTCAAAGATACATGTCAACATAGAGCCATGTGCAAATGGCAATGATTAGGTAGGTACATATAATCTTACAGACCTTATCATATTCATTAACATAGTGAGTATGAACATATTTAGTTAACAAATAAAGAAAGAAAAAGACAAAGACACAGGTGGGGAACAAGGGGGTGAGGAGTAGGGTGGGGAGAGGGGAGGAGGGGGTACTTCCAAATCACTCGGGGTTGCGGTATGTCTCCCAAGAGCGCCATAATTTGAGGAATTTGGGGCGTGTGCGAGTTTCCCAGTGGGCCAATTCCTCAAATCTAAACAGTTGGTCTGTTTTCTCAGTCCACATCAACATAGAAGGCGGTGAGTCATTCTTCCAGAGGAGGGGTATCAGCAGACGGGCCGCAGTAAGAAGCATGGTCGGAAGGTTAGTCTTGGCAGGGGTAAGGGAGTCATTGGGGCACCAGAGAAGAACCAGTTTTGCATCTAGACGTACCTTAGAGGCGCATATCTGGTTAATTGTGGTCTCTATTTGAGACCAGAAGGGGCGAATCTTACTGCAGGACCACCAAAGATGTGACAAGGAGCCGACTTCTGTTCCACACCTCCAGCACTGCTCTGGTAAATCTGGATTGAGCCTATGTAGGAATTCTGGCGTTTTGTACCAGCGAGTCAGTAATTTGTACGAATTCTCTTGGATTTTGATGCACCGGTTGAAGCCATGCGAATTAGATAAGATGAAGGCTTTCTCCGGTTCGGTTAAGTGGATTGCGAGCTCCTTTTCCCAGGCGGACATAAAGTGCAGCGCCGGAGGGGCAGAAGAAAGCAACTCCTTGTAAAGTATCGAGAGGGGTTTTTTCGGTATCTCGGAGACACAAAGCTTTTTCTCCAGCCAAGTAGGTGTATCAGTAGCAAGAGGAGGTAGCTTAAGAGCTTTAATATCTCGATTAAATGCCCCGGTTGAGAGAAAGGAGAGGGCTTTGACTCTCGGCAGAGTGTGGATCTTATCCCATGCCAAGTCCCCAGTTGTGGAAGTGATGTCTTTTAAGGTGAGGTCCGACAGTAGGCTCCAGACTCCGGAAGGTCTGAGAATGTCGGGGTGAATATAATTCTGTAGTAGGTGTAGAGGAAGGTGAATGTTGGGGAACCTAAGGTCTTGGGATTTATATAGTTTAGCCCATTCCACCAACATGCCTTTCCAAATAGGGGAGGCATATGAGTTGTTTGGGGTGCATGTGCGGATTCCCCACAGGATAAGACCTTCTTTATAGGTGATAAGGGCATGTTCCAATTGTACGCAAAGATTCGGGGTTGGCGTGAAAGGAGAGAAAAGCACCTGTTTAGGAGCGACGCTGTATAATAGGTTTGGATGTCGGGCATACCGAAGCCCCCAAATCTTTTTCCTTTGTCAATGTTGAGTAGGCTATCCTAGAGGATTTGCCCGCCCACATGAACAATGAGAACATACGGCGTATCTCCATGAAAAAGGAGCGGGGTAGCCAAATTGGCAGTGTTTGTATTAAATACAGGAGTTTGGGTACTATGAAGGCTTTAAGGAAGTTCTTCCTGCCTATCCAGGAGATAAAGGGGAGTTTGAGGGACTGCAGGCGTGTTCTAATATCTTTGAGTAGAGGGGCGTAGTTGAGACTAAATAGGTCGTCATGGTTGGCTGAGATCCGTATTCCTAGGAACGTGATATCATGGGGGGCCCAAGCAAAGGAGGTGGTGCGTTTAAGGTTCTTGACTACAGAGGATTTGCAAGATACATTCAAGGCCAGAGATTTGCTATAATTAATCTTAAAATTAGAAATCCATCCGAACTCTTCGAACAGAGAGTGGAGCCGTGGGAAGGAAATCGTGGGGTTGGTGGTCATAATTAGCAGATCATCGGCAAATGCTGCGGTGATATGGGTACAAGAATTCATCTTGATACCTTCAATATCTGGATCTTGTCTGATCTTGCATAGTAGGGTCTCCATTACTATGACAAAAAGGGATGGGGAGAGGGGGCATCCCTGTCTAGTGCCATTGGATATTAGTGATGAGCGGCAGGTGCCATATTCGATTTCGACGAAATTCGCGAATATTCGAATGAATATTCGTTTCGTATTCGTCGAAATCGAATATTCGTCATTTTTTCTAGTTATCGCGATTAAAATGCGATTTAAATAATCGCATATTGCGATTTGTACTTAAGGCTACTTTCCTATTGGTTTCATATCTAGAATTAGCGAGGATGACGAATATGACGAATGTATTCGTCATATTCCTCAAAACGAAGATAACGAAGTATTCTACATCTGCGTTTTAGCAACCTATTCGTCAACCTCGCTAATTCTAGCAATCAAATAGGAAGGTTGACTATAGAGACAACTGTGTTAAATTCGCTATGCGATTTTTTTTTTTAATACAATAATTATATTACTTGATATGATAATATTATTATAAGTATTCTATTTATTAAAAAAAAAAAATCATATAGCGAATTTAACACAGCTGTCTAGTAAGTCAACCTTCCTATTTGATTGCTAGAATTAGCGAGGTTGACGAATAGGTTGCTAAAACGAAGATGTAGAATACTCGTTATCTTCATTTTGGAGGAATATGACGAATACATTCGTCATATTCGTCATCCTCGCTAATTCTACCAAGCCAACCATAACTTCTGTAGCTCATGGAGCGTCCCCATCACCATGGGAACGTCTCCATATACTAAAATGTACTGTCGGATTTGAGGAATTACGTTGAAATCGCAATGCGATTAATTCAAGTTATATTAATCGCATTGCGATTTCAACTTAGAGCTGGGTTTATAATGGGTCAGCTTGCTAGAATTAACGAAGTTAACGAATATGGAATATAGCAGCAGTGCTAAGTTGAAATCGCAATGCGATTAATTTAACTTAAGTATTCGCATTGCGATTTCAACTTAGCACTGCTAGTGCATAGCTATATATTCCATATTCGTTAATTCTAGCCTATGTAAGATAGCAGTGCTAAGTTGTAATCGCAATGCGATTAATATAACTTGAATTAATCGCATTGCGATTTCAACGTAATTCCTCAAATCCGACAGTACATTTTAGTATATAGAGATTTTCCCATGGAAGGGACGCTCCATGAGCACGGAAGTCGGCAGAAGCGACAACGGGCACTGACTGGAGCAGCCAGGAAGCCAGGAATCCTCATGACAGGTAAGAACTACTTTTGGGAAGTGGGAAAGAAAAAAATATAACTAAAAAAAAAAAAAAAAAAAACGAATATTCGAAATAGCGAATTTATAGCGCTATATTCGAAATATTCGCGAATTAGCGAAGTGCCGATATTCGCTAAAAAAATTCGCTTTTCGAATATTCGCGCTCAACACTATTGGATATGACAAAGGCAGGTGAAAGAGTGCCGTTGACCTTGACCCTGGCAGAGGGGGACGAATACAAGGAGAAAATAGCTGCGATAAACTGATCAGGGAAGCCAAATTTCGACAGGGCCGCAGACATGTACTGCCAGCTGACCCTGTCGAAGGCCTTCTCCGCGTCGGTGCTGAGTAAAGCTAGAGGAGTAGAAGTGCTCCGAGCCCAATTCATGAGGTGGAGGAGGCGGACAGTATTTTCGTTCCCCTGTCTGCCAGCGACAAACCCAACTTGCTCCCTATGGATGATGTCAGGGAGGATCAGCTGGATCCGCTGTGCCAAGATCTTAGCCCACCATTTTACATCTGTATTGAGGAGTGAAATTGGGCGATAGCTACCGCAGTTCAGGGGGTCTTTGTTCTCTTTATGAATAATCGCAATGTGGGCCGATAGTGATTGGGGAGGAGTTGGCCTCCGTTTAGAAGGTGATTACACATGGAGCGGAAGTGTGGCACTAGGATATCTTGAAAGTTTTTATAGTAGGTAATGGAGAAGCCGTCAGGTCCAGGGCTCTTCCCTGAGGGGATAGAGGCCAATACTTTCCGCGCCTCCGTGTCTGTGATTGGGGCTATTAGGTGAGTAGCCTGGGCCGGTGTGATGTTGGGGAGATGCAAGGAGGAGAGAAATTTTTCTGTGGCGTCTGTGAGGGTATTAAGTGACTGATCTGAGGGGAGTGGGAGATTGTAGAGCTCCGTGTAAAAGGTGCTAAAGGCCTTCGCAATGTCAGAGGTGGACTTAAGGTGGGTTCCTTTAGCATCTTTGATAGCGGAGATAAAGGAGTCTGAATATTGTTTTTTAACTAGTGCTGCCATAAGTTTGTTCCCTCTATCGCCATGGGCGTATGATTTAAACCTGGATCGTAGGAGAAGTTTGGCCGAAGTTACATTGAGTAAGTTCTTAAGTTTTGTTCTGGCATCAATAAGTTCAGCTGCACAACTAAGCGCCTGTGATCGTTTGTGTACCAGCTCGAGCGACTCAATTTGGGTCAAAAGGGTGGCAATAGCGTGGGAGCGCTGTTTTTTAATGTGGGAGCCGAGGGCAATAAGCTCACCCTGGATCACCGCTTTATGGGTTTCCCAGACAATGGGCGGTGAGGGAGGTGTGTGTCCAGCATTATTCCGCTGGAAGAACTCGGTCAGTGAAGAGGCTAGTTTCGGGGAGTTGGTCTGGTCTAAAATTAGGGTATCGTTGAGGCGCCAGTTCCATTCCCTTTTCGGGAGGGTAGTCAATGAGAAATGTAGAAAAATTGGGGAGTGGTCTGACAGAGTAATATTACCTATCTTGGCTTGTAGGAGTAAATGGGCGTGTTTTGAGGATAGAAAGAAGTGGTCCAATCTATGGTATGAGGACTTGGCATGGGAAAAGAAGGTATAATCCCTACCTGAGGGGTTTAGAGTGCGCCATGTGTCAAACACACCCAATTTTCTCAAGGCTAGTTTCAAACGCCTTAGGCGTATGTGTGTAATAGCCGATTTCCCAGAGGAGGAGTCTAAGCTAGGGTCTAGGGATACATTAAAGTCTCCTCCTAAAATGACAATACCTTCTTTGAAGGAGGATAGGTGTGAGAGGGTCTGAATCAGCCATTGGACCTGTCCCCTGTTCGGAGCGTACACATTAGCTAGCGTGATCCGGGTGTCAGCAATTGTGCCTTTCACAAACAAGTACCGACCCTCGGGGTCTGAAGAAGAAGCCGAGACTACAAAGGGGAGTTGTTTGTGAATGGCTATGCTAACGCCTCTGCTAGCCGAGCCATGCGTACTGTGGTACCATTGCGAAAAAATTTTGGGCGGGAAGTTAGGTATCTTACCCGACCGGAAGTGGGTCTCTTGGAAGAATGCGATGGAGACTTTGTCTTTCTGCAGTAGAGATAGGATTTGCGATCTCTTACATGGCTCATTCAGACCTCTGACATTGAAGGAAGAAACTATGACTTCAGCCATCACAAGGCAGTAGTGGGGTACGTCGCATGTCAACAGTTGCAAACCAGTCGAGCGTGGAAGAAGGGGGGGAGACACACATCAGGAGGAGGGAGGACAAAGACAAAAAGGAAAAAACATCTGCAATTAAAGAAACAGAAAGTTAAATGCAGCAGCCAAAGCAAAACATATAGAAATGAAAGCTCCACAGAGCGCCAGATGATGAGGTGATCCTTTCTCATGACGGCGGTCGGCCGGGATCCATCGGGCAGGGGGTCTCGTAGAGCACTTAAGGGCCAGAAAAGAGGCCATCAGGGGTAGGGTCGTGAACCAGGTTTGATGCTGGCTAAACCCCAGCTTCTGAGGGGAAGTAGGGAGAGGTAATATTAACTATAAAACTTAGTAATAACAAGGTCCCAGATAGAACGTAGAGGTAAAGTCTCTCTCATGCTGTAACGAGGGACGTCATCAGGGTGACATCCGAGGTCACAGGCGGGGTGACCGCGGAAAGATGTGCCCTTGTACAGGGTTGTAAAGTCAGTTAGTGTCCCATAAGTGACATATCCTCTCAGCGATGCGGAGGAAGATCGGAATTAGCGGGAGGCTGACGTTCCCGGTTGGGTCTGGGTGCTTTACCCGAGGTGACAGTGTTCCACTGATCCGTGCTTGGAGGCGAGGGTATAGGTTTTCCCTGGTCGGCAGGCATCCAGGACGGTATCTCCATAGGTGAAATACCTATATGTTCCCATGCAGCATGTAGATCCTGAGGGAGCGTATAGTAATCTGTCTCCCGTTTTCATAACGGCCAGGCCGAACGGGTAAAGCCATCTGAACTGGATGGCAGAGGCCTTGAGGCTTCTAGTAGCAGGCGGAGAAGTCGGCGTTTCGCCAGCGTAGAAGGAGCTAGATCCTGAAAGAACAAGATCGGTGTGCCTTCAAATTCAAGGCGGTCCGCCTCTCTACCTGCTTTCAGCAGAGCCGCAGTGTCCACATAGCTAAGAAGGCCACAGATGACGTCTCTCGGCGGGTCAGAGCCTTTAGGCCTGGGTCTCAAAGCTCGGTGGATCCTTTCAATTGTTATTTTCGCAGCTCTGTCAGGTCCCAGAAGATTCGCGAAAATTTCGCACGCGATTTTTCCAGAGCTTCAGATGCAAATGTTTCGGGAGACCACGAATCCGAATGTTCCGTCTGCGGCTGCGATTTTCTTGGTCTTCGATGCGCAGCAAAGCATCATTGAGCAGGTCATTATGCGATTTAAGTGGCGCACATATTTCTCCCTCGTGGCGAATAATCGTGTCATGTGAATTTTCTAATGCCGCCACCCGCTGTCCCATGCTGCGCAGATCTACCTTGATCTCGGCTAGGTCTTGTCGCAGGGGAGCCAGAGCGGAGTCCAGGACCTCCCGAAGAGCCTTCTTTGAAAGAGTTCCACTCTGTTTTCGGGCTCTGTAATCCGAGATGTCAGATGCGCTTCCTGCTTCTGAATATTCTTCTCCCTCAGAGTGTTGAGATGCTAGTGCCATCTTGGGAGTTTCAGCCACACGGGTCTTGGGCTGTTTCTTCAGGTATTGCTCCATATCTGGCTGTTTGGAGCGGACCTGGGTGGGTTCTGCAGGGTCCTTGGTGCGGTCTCTCCCCACTTTGCCCATTTGTGCCTCTAAAAGGTGCTTTTGATGGGGTTAATCACCAGCAAGTTGTAGGAGCTCAGCAACAGGCAGCCATTCAGCTAGGCAGCCAAGCTCCGCCCCATGGTAGTTATATTCTTGCACATAGGAGCAGTATTATAGTAGTAATATTCTTGTACATAGGAGTAGTGTTGAGTGAACCCAAACTTTGTGAGTTCGGGTACCCGGTCCCGAACCCGAACTTTGCCGGAAAAGTTTGGGTTCGAGGTCAGTGTTCGGGCATTTAATAAGGCTTTTGAGCTGTGGGCACTTAGAAGCCATCACAGCCATGTCTAGTAATGGCATGGCTGTGATTGGCCGGTGCATCATGTGACCCAGCCTCTAGAAGCTGGATCACGTGTAGTACTGCCGATCAGCTCTGAGTAGTGCAGGGACAGGAAGCAGGCAGCTGAAGCAAGGGAGAGTGTTAGGAATCTGGCTATTGGTTTTGTGGGTGACCTATAATGATTTTTTTGTGGGTGCAATGCACCATTTTTGTACCCCTGACAAAAAAAATATAATAGTTAATCCGTCTGTTGGTTCGATGGGTGACATATACCCATTTTTGGTGTGAGATACACGTGTACTGCATATGTGACAGGGAAATTAATATAGTTAATCCATCCGTTAGTTTGGTGGGTGACATATTCTCATTCTTGGTGTGAGATACACGTGCGCTTTATACATGACAGGGAAATTAATATCTTACAAATTACAAGATCTGCCTGCGCTGCCGTGTGTGTGGTACAGTATTTAGTCTCCTTGGGAGGAGACTCCGCTGCTACTTATCTATTTGGGAATCTGTTGCAGTCCCTATATGTACTAAAGTGTAGAAAAATAATCGCAAATTGCGATAATGATAGTAGCGCTGGGGTACTGTGCTATTAAATGTGGATAACAGTGTAATCCTTTTGATGGTAATAGTATTAACAGCACCAGTTTTGGGAAGGTAATCGATATTAGATATATTCAACTGCAAGGGTGCAGTTGTAGTGTGTACTGGGCTTTTGAAATTCTGTCAGTGCGCAGCAACGAACCATATATAATCGGCGCACAATCGCTGTTGGGTGATTACCTTATTCTTTCTGAATGTATGATCGCTGCCTTGGTCGCCGGTTTCAGGTTCAGTTTTGCTGCGCTGGTGTTTGTAGTCCTCTTCTGGTTTCCTGCTAGCAGCGCTGCTCCGGCCGGAAGTGCGCGCTGTGCAAGGAGACCTTAGTTAAGCGTTAGAGCGTTGCCCGGGAGATTCCTCTGGGTGACGTCACCACTGGTAGTACGGTAGCCTCCAAGGTCCACACTTCCTACGCGTTTCAAAGCCTAGCGGGCTTCTTCGAAGAGGCCTAGCGGGCCTGACGAAGAAGCCCGCTAGGCTTTGAAACGCAGAGTGTGGACCTGGAGGCTACCGTACTACCAGTGGTGGCGTCACCAGAGAATCTCCAGGCAGCTCTAGCGCAACTAGGTCTCCTCGCACAGCGTGCGTTCCGGCGAGCACGCTGCTGACAGAAGAGACTACAACGCCAGCGCAGCAAACTGAACCTGAACCGGCGATCAAGCGCGATCATCATTCAGAAAGAATAAGGTAATCACCCAACAGCGATGTGCGCCGATTATATGGTTCGTTGCTAGCACTGACAGAATTTCAAAGCCAGTCACACTACAACTGCACCCTTGCAGTTGAATTTATCTAATATCGATTACCTTCCCAAAACTGATGCTGTTAATACTATTACCATCATAAGGATTACACTGTTATCCACATTTAATAGCACAGTACCCCAGCGCTACTATCATTATCGCAATTTGCGATTATTTTTCTACACTTTAGGGAAATTAATATATTTAATCTGACTGTTAGTTTGTGCGTTAACATATACCCATTTTTGGTGTGAGACATACGTGCACCGCATATGTGACAGGGAAATTAATATATTTAATCCGTCTGTTAGTTCAGTGGGTGACATATACCCATTTTTGATGTGAGGTAACCCTGCATTGCATATGTGACAGGGAAATTAATATATTTAATCCGTCTGTTAGTTCAGTGGGTGACATGTTCCCATTTTTGGTGTGAGGTACACCTGCACTGTTTAAGTGCCCAACCACTTATGTTTCAGGGTGTGGACATGGGAGGACCACCACAGCAAGTCTCTGATGATGATGACGAAACATAGGTGCCAACTGCTGCGGCTTTCTGCAGTGTGCACACCGGCAAGAAGGGCAGAGGTAAGAAATGGGTGGAAGATGATGTGGAGGATGATGAGGTCCTAGACCCCACATGGAATTAAGGTCATGCGAGTAACGTGTGCAGGTCGGAGGAAGAGGTGGTGGTCACACAGCGCCAGCCACACAGCAAAAGAGGGAGCAGGGGGCAAAAGTAGCGTGGCCGTCTCCAAGACTGTACACCTGCTACTGGCCACCGCACCCAGGGACCGAGCACAACAAAGCCAGCTCCAAGGAGCTCCTGGTGTGGCAGTTCTTCAGACAATGTGTTGACAACAAGACACGAGTGGTTTGCAGTCAGAGCCTGAAGCAAGGCATAAATGCAGTGTGAAGGGGGGTGGGGGTCCGCCCCGGGGGTCAGGCTGTCAGCTATACAGCGGGGTGCTGTCTGAGCAGCAGCGCCCAGCCAAATGTCTCTGCAAGGAAGGAGAGCTGTGATTCTCTTAGAAGAAAGGACCTTTGATGACATCATCACCATGTGACCAGTAACATATCGATATTACTGGTCACATGGCTATGACATAATCAAAGGTCCTTTCTCTCTACCTGGACTGTTGCTGCAGGAGAAGTTTGCCTTAGTTGTGGAGCTTTTGTTCTGAAGATTACATCAGGAAAAGGTGGCAGTGGCTGTTATGCTATTATACTGTAAGCTACTGTATAGTGTGGGGTGCTGTATATTGTGGGGTGCTATATTGCTACTATATACTGTGAGGTGCTGTATACTGTGGGGTGCTATACTGCTCTACTGTATACTGTGGGGTGCTGTATCTGTATACTGTGGGGTGTTATATTTCTACTGTATACTGTGGGGTGCTATATTTCTACTGTATACTGTGGGGTGCTGTATATTATGGGGTGCTATATTGCTACTGTATACTGTGGGGTGCTGTATACTGTATACTGTGGGGTGCTGTATACTGTGGGATGCTGTGTACTGTATACTGTGGGGTGCTGTATATTATGGGGTGCTATATTGCTACTGTATACTGTGGGGTGCTGTGTACTGTATACTGTGGGGTGCTATATATTGTGGGATGCTATTTTGCTACTGTATACTGTGGGGTGCTGTATCTGTATACTGTGGGGTGCTGTATCTTTATACTGTGGGGTGCTATACTACTTCACTCTATACTGTGGGGTGCTGTATACTGTGGGGTGCTGTATCTGTATACTGTGGGGTGCTGTATACTGTGGGGTGCTGTATACTGTGGGGTGCTGTATCTGTATACTGTGGGGTGCTGTATACTGTGTGGTGCTGTATCTGTATACTGTGGTGTGCTGTATACTGTGGGGTGCTGTATCTGTATACTGTGGGGTGCTGTATACTGTGGGGTGCTATATCTGTATACTGTGGGGTGCTGTATACTGTGGGGTGCTGTATCTGTATACTGTGGGGTGCTGTATCTATACTGTGGGGTGCTATACTACTTCACTCTATACTGTGGGGTTCTGTATACTGTGGGGTGTTGTATACTGTATACTGTGGGGTGCTGTATACTGTGCTGTGCTGTATACTGTGGGGTGCTGTATCTGTATACTGTGGGGTGCTGTATACTGTGGGGTGCTGTATACTGTGGGGTGCTGTATCTGTATACTGTGGGGTGCTGTATACTGTGGGGTGCTATATCTGTATACTGTGGGGTGCTATATCTGTATACTGTGGGGTGCTGTATACTGTGGGGTGCTGTATCTGTATACTGTGGGGTGCTGTATACTGTGGGGTGCTGTATACTGTATACTGTGGGGTGCTGTATACTGTGGGGTGCTGTATACTGTGGGGTGCTGTATCTGTATACTGTGGGGTGCTGTATACTGTGGGGTGCTATATCTGTATACTGTGGGGTGCTGTATACTGTGGGGTGCTGTATCTGTATACTGTGGGGTGCTGTATCTATACTGTGGGGTGCTGTATCTGTATACTGTGGGGTGCTGTATACTGTGGGGTGCTGTATACTGTGGGGTGCTGTATCTGTATACTGTGGGGTGCTGTATACTGTGGGGTGCTGTATACTGTATACTGTGGGGTGCTGTATACTGTGGGGTGCTGTATACTGTGGGGTGCTGTATCTGTATACTGTGGGGTGCTGTATACTGTGGGGTGCTATATCTGTATACTGTGGGGTGCTATATCTGTATACTGTGGGGTGCTGTATACTGTGGGGTGCTGTATCTGTATACTGTGGGGTGCTGTATCTATACTGTGGGGTGCTGTATCTGTATACTGTGGGGTGCTGTATACTGTGGTGTGCTGTATACTGTGGGGTGCTATATCTGTATACTGTGGGGTGCTGTATACTGTTGGGTGCTGTATCTGTATACTGTGGGGTGCTGTATCTATACTGTGGGGTGCTATACTACTTCACTCTATACTGTGGGGTGCTGTATACTGTGGGGTGCTGTATACTGTGCTGTGCTGTATACTGTGGGGTGCTGTATCTGTATACTGTGGGGTGCTGTATACTGTGGGGTGCTGTATACTGTGGGGTGCTGTATCTGTATACTGTGGGGTGCTGTATACTGTATACTGTGGGGTGCTGTATACTGTGGGGTACTGTATCTGTATACTGTGGGGTGCTGTATCTGTATACTGTGGGGTGCTGTATACTGTATACTGTGGTGTGCTTTATACTGTGGGGTGCTGTATCTGTATACTGTGGGGTGCTGTATACTGTGGGGTGCTGTATACCGTGGGGTGCTATATCTGTGTACTGTGGGGTGCTGTATACTGTGGGATGTTGTATACTGTGGGGTGCTGTATACTGTGGGGTGCTGTATAGTATGGGTGGGGTGCTGTATACTGTATACTGTGGGGTGCTGTATAATGTGGGGTGCTGTATCTGTATACTATGGGATGCTGTATACTGTATACTGTGGGATGCTGTATACTGTGGGGTGCTGTATACTGTGGGGTGCTGTATACTGTGGGGTGCTGTATACTGTGGGGTGCTGTATACTGTGGGGTACTGTATACTGGGGGGTGTTATATACTGTATATTGTGGGATATTACACTGTATACTGCGGAGCACTATACACTATGAGGGGCTGGGGGTGTTATACGATAGACGTCAATTCAAGAAATCTAACCTAGATAAATGAAGGGTATTAGGTTTTCCTAAACACAAGCTGCCCCCCCCTATGGCTGATAGCCCCTAATTTACATTTATGCTATAATCTGTAATAATAATTCCACTCTATTTCATTAAAAGTCCTCCGACTACTAAACACCGGCGAGCTATGGCAGTGTAGTATTCTGTGTTCACTCCTGCACCAGGGATGTGGTTCTGTCACTGTCACCACTCGTCCCTCTATTGCTTCCTTTTCATTGATTAATCGCATTGATTAGATGGTTTAGTGTCAGCACTGACGATAGTCGTCCTCTAAAATCCTTTCATACGCTGCCCCCAAAATGTTTGCCAGATCCCTGGCATCCTCAGGGGTAATGGGCAATGACGCTATAGACGTGGCATAGTTTTCTTTAATATTTACCAGAAAAAAATGAACATGGAGCACAACGTGAAAGAGGGGATGGTCGGGGCAAATGAACAGAAGGGGCCCAAGATGGGTAAACAGCCCCCGGCCTATGATATACTTAATCCGCCCCTGCGTGCGCGCTCTGATAAGCCAGGGAGTGCACTCACGCCTATCTCACTTATATGCTCGCCGCTGCTCGCCTTCCAGGCGGGAAAACCTCCTATCTTCCTTGTAGCCGCTTGCTCCAGTGCTCCTGAGCAAGTAAAATGGCTGTGCTGTGCGGCCTGTGCCTTCTAGGAAGTGACCGCCTCACCAGTGTCGTGTGTGTCAGTGTGTGTCTGCAGATACACTGCCGCCGAGCTGAGCCTGTAACAAGCGCTGTGGTGTGTGGCAGTTAGAATTGGTGCAGTCACAGTGGCACTGTGGTGTGTGGCAGTAAGAATTGGTGCAGTCACAGTGGCACTGTGGTGTGTGGCAGTTAGGAGTAACATAGTATTTAAGGCCGAAAAAAGACATCTGTCCATCCAATTCGGCCTGTTTCCTGCAAGTTGATCCAGAGGAAGGCAAAAAAAAAAAAAAAAACTGTGAGGCAGAAGACAATTTTCCCTACTTAAGGGGAAAAAAATTCCTTCCCGACTCCAATCAGGCAATCAGAATAACTCCCTGGATCACCGACCCCTCTCTAGTAGCTATAGCCTGTAATATTATTACACTCCAGAAATACATCCAGTCCCCTCTTGAATTCCTTTATTGTACTCACCATCACCACCTCCTCAGGCAGAGAGTTCCATAGTCTCACTGCTCTTACCGTGAAGAATCCTCTTCTATGTTTGTGTACAAACCTTCTTTCCTCCAGACGCAGAGGATGTCCCCTCGTCACAGTCCTGGGGATAAATAGATGATGGGAGTGATCTCTGTACTGACCCCTGATATATTTATACATAGTTATTAGATCTCCCCTCAGTCGTCTTTTTTCTAAAGTAAATAACCCAAATTTTGATAACCTTTCAGGGTACTGTAGTTGCCCCATTCCAGTTATTACTTTAGTTGCCCTCCTCTGAACCCTCTCCAGCTCTGCTATGTCTGTCTTGTTCACAGGAGCCCAGAACTGTACACAGTCCTCCATGTGTGGTCTGACCAGTGATTTGTAAAGTGGTAGGACTATGTTCTCATTACGGGCGTCTATGCCCATTTTGATGCAACCCATTGTCTTATTGGCAGCAGCTGCCTGACACTGGTTTTTGCAGCTTAGTTTGCTGTTTATTAAAATTCCTAGATCCTTTTCCATGTCAGTGTTACCAAGTGTTTTACCATTTAGTATGTACAGGTGACTTGCATTATTCCTTCCCATGTGCATAACTTTACATTTGTTGTAACCTCATCTGCCATTTTTCTGCCCAAGCCTCCAATCTATCCAGATCCATCTGTAGCAGGATACAGTCTGTTACTTTACACAGTTTAGTGCCATCTGCAAAAATAGATATTTTACTGTGCAAGCCTTCTACAAGATCATTAATAAATATATTGAAGAGAATAGGGCCCAATACTGACCCCTGAGGTACCCCACTAGTGACAGTGACCCAATCTGAGTGTGTACCGTTAATAATCACTCTCTGTTTTCTATTACTGAGCCAGTTACTTACCCACATACAGATATTTTCTCCTAGTCCGAGCATCCTCATTTTATATACTAAGCTTTTATGAGGTACAGTGTCAAATGCTTTGGAGAAGTCCAGATATATGACATCCACTGATTCACCCCGCTCATAGAAGCTGATTAAATTAGTTTGACATGACCGATCCCTCATGAAGCCATGCTGATATGGCGTTATTTGCTTATTTTCATTGAGATACTCCACGATAGCATCTCTCAGAAAACCTTCAACAAGTTTCCCCACAACAGATGTTAAACTTACCGGCCTATAATTTCCAGGCTCTGTTTTTGGACCCGTGTTGAATATTGGCAGCACATTTGCTATGCGCCAATCCTGTGGAACATTCCCTGTCAGTATAGAGTTCGCAAATATCAGACATAAGGGTCTGGCTATGACATTACTTAATTCCCTTAGGATACGGGGGTTTATGCCATCTGGTCCTGGCGATTTGTCTATTTTAATCTTTTTAAGTTACTGCTGTGCTTCTTCTTGGTTCAGACAGGACACTTTTAATGGGGGATTTATTTTTACATTCAGCATTTCATCTATCAGTTTATTTTCCTCAGTGAATAAATTGGAGAAAAAAATATTTAACAGCTTTGCTTTCTCCTCGTCGCTCTCTCCAACACCCCCCTCATTGCTACTGTATGTAGAGCTCCGACTCCTTCAGATTTATATCTTTTAACATTTATATAATTGAAGAACATTTTAGGGTTAGTTTTACTCTCTTTGTCGATTAATCTCTCGGTAGTTTGGCCGCTTTTATTAGTTTTTTACATGTTCTATTCTTTTTCTTATAGTTTTTCAGTGTTTCCTCGCTCCCCTCCTGTTTTAGTGATTTATATGCTTTCTTTTTGTCATTTATTGCTTTCTTTACGGTTCTATTTATCCACATTGGTTTCTTTTTGTTCCTTAACCTTTTATTCTCATACATTTTAAAGATCTCCAATTTTGTGGTTGTATTTTTATTTTTGAGGACTTTGTCCCAGTTAGTTAGGCCTATGTCCTCTTTTAGTTGGCTAAATTTAGCTTTTTTGAAGTTTGGTATTTTTGTTCCTCCCTGTAGAAATTCTCGCTTGAATAATAACTGGAAGGTTATTACTTTATGGTCACTATTTCCCAGGTGTCCCCCGAGCTGCACATCTGTTGTTCTGTCAGGTCTATTGGTTAATACTAAGTCCAGTATGGCCGTCCCTCTAGTCGGGTCCTGAACCAGTTGGGAAAGGTAATTGACTTTGGTTATTGCCAATAACCTGTTTCCTTTATGCGATGTACAGCTTACAGTTTCCCAGTCTATATCTGGGTAATTGAAGTCCCCCATAATAACCACCTCATTATAATTTGCGGCCTTGTCCATCTGTCATGCAGTCATAGTGGCACTGTGGTGTGTGACAGTTAGGAGTGGTGCAGTCATAGTGGCACTGTGGTATGTGGCAGTTAGGAGTGGTGCAGTCACAGTGACACTGTGGTGTGTGGCACTTAGGAGTGATGCAGTCACAGTGGCACTGTGGTGTGTGGCAGTTAGGAGTGGTGCAGTCACAGTGGAACTGTGGTGTGTGGCAGGCAAGAGGCAGCAGACTAGACAGACTAGAGAGGTATGTTTTCAGTTAAGGGCCTTGTTGGCTTAAATTTTCAATGGGGGGATTTACAAAATTACAAGGGGCCCAAATATGAATGGGAAAGGACCAGGCTTATTAACCTGTAGGATACCAGTGCCATACCTGCAGGACGTGACTTGAGTCCCAGCGCTGTACAGGTATGGCGGGCTGATCGGGCAGGTGCAGGAGCTGTGCCCGTCCAATCAGTGGTACGGGTCCGGCTGTCACTGGCAGGGTGCACCGGCCTCAGTGAAAACTCCAGCCCGCTCTATAAAAATATAACATGATCCACCCCGTCAGGTGAACCTGTAAAAAAAATATATAAAAAATGTCAAAATGTGTAATACCAAGCTTACATTGTATTTTCATGGTGAGAGATTCCCTTAAAATTTTAATTTACCAGCAATTTTCTGTTTACTAGCAATAAAAAAAAAGTTATTTTAAACATCAGCTGTCCACCCCCCAAACACTGGAGAGAAAGAGGAAGTACCCCCCTACCCACCCGCGATGCCTGGCCCTGAATTCCAACATTTCAAAATTCCTAGCCTTTGAAATGCTGTCGTTCCGTCTGGTGGAGACGGACACTTTTAAAAACCTTATGGCAGTGGCTGTCCCACAGGATGTGTATCCTAGTAGCCACTACTTTTCCAGGCGAGCCATCTCTGCCCTGCACAACTAAGTGGCGGACAAAATCAGGTGTGCACTGCGCAACAATATCTGTGGCAAGGTCAACATAACCACCGATACATGGACCTGTAAGCACGGCCAGGGACGCTATATCTCCCTAACAGCACACTGGGTAAATGCAGTGGTGGCTGGGCTTAAGGCGGATAGAGGTTTGGTGCATGTCCTACCACCAAGGATTGCAGGACATTTCTCGTTGCCCCCTGTTGCCTCCTCCTCCTACTCCGCTTCCTCCTCCTCCTCTTCTACCACCTCCTCATCCTCTCAGCATAACACCTTCACCACCAACATCAGCACAGCCAGGGGGAAACAACAGCAGGCTGTTCTGTAACTCATCAGTTTGGGGGAAAAACCCCATCCCTCCCAGCTGTGGATGGGCATGGAACAACAGACCAATGAGTGGATGGTGCCACTGAGCCTCAAGCCCGGCCTGGTGGTGTGCGATAATGGGCGAAATCTCGTAGCAGGTCTGGGGCTAGCCGTTTGACGCATATCCCTTGCCTGGCGCATGTGCTAAATTTGGTGGTGCAGAGGTTCCTGAAAAATGACCCCGATATGTCAGAGCTGCTGCAGAAAGTGCTGTCCGTCTGTGCGTGCTTTCGGCGTTCTCACCCTGCTGCTGCTCGCCTGTCTGCGCTGTAGCGTAACTTCGGCCTTCCTGCTCGCCGCCTCATATGCAACGTGCTAACCAGGTGGAACTCCACCTTGCACATGCTGGAGAGACTGTTCGAGCAGCAGCAGGCGATAGTGGAGTTTCAGCTGCAGCACGCACGGGTGAGTCGCTCTGCGGAACAGCACCACTTCTCCACCAACAAGGAGGCCTCCATGCAGGACATGTGTGCCATGTTGCACTATTTCGAGTACTCCACCAACATGGTCAGTGCCGATGACGCCATCCTCAGCGTTACTCTCCCACTTCTATGTCTCCTTGAAAAAACACTTAGGGCGATGATGGAAAAGGATGTGGCACAAGATGAAGAGGAGGCAGAAGAGGGATAATTTCCACGGTTATGAGGCCAGTCATTCACAAGTGGCTCGGAGGGTGGGTTCCTGCACCAACATAGGCCAGGTACACAACTGTTCAGCCAGGGCACAGTTCTGCAGGATGAGGATGAGGAGGAGGAACCGTGTTCACAGCAGGGTGGCACCCAAAGCAGCTTATGGGAATCAATGGAGCGTGGCTGGGGGGATACTGAAGACAAAGGCGATACACCTCCCACAGAGAACATCTTGTCCTTACCTCGGGGCAGCCTGGCACACATAAGCGACTACATGCTGCAGTGCCTGCGCAACGACCGCCGAGTTGCCCACATTCTAACCAGTACTGATTACTGGGTTGCCACCCTGCTTGATCCACGTTACAAGGACAACGTGCCGTCCTTAATTCCGCAACATGGTGGAACAGTACGTGTGCACACACCTACGCGTACTGATTTATGGGTCTGCTCAATCAACTTCTGGGTCTCTAAATTGTTCACATGGCCGGAGCTTGCCCTTTACGCCTTGGAGGTGCTGGTCTGCCCTGCAGCCAGTGTATTGTCTGAACGTGTGTTTAGCACGGCGGAAGGAGGGGGGGTGATCACAGACAAGCGCAACCGTCTGTCCACAGCCAACGTGGACAAGCTCACGTTCATTAAAATGAACCAGGCATGGATCCCTCAGGACTTGTCTGTACCTTGTGCTGAATAGACAAGTACACCGGCTGCACCCAGCCATTGTTATACTCCAGCACTTTCTCTTTGTGTTCTCTTTTCTATTTCCCAATGTTTTGTGGTCTTCCCAAATTTATTTAAAAAATAAATAAAGGAAAAAAAATAAATAAATAAAAAAACATCAAAATCAGTGTTGGCTCCCTCCTCCTCCACCGCTGCTTCCACCTACACCATCACCTCCACCGCCTCTTCAACCTCCTGCTCCACTTTCACCTCCTAGTTCAAGATAGTTATTTTTAATTTTTTTGTATTTTATGGTTTTTTAAGTCATTTCCCTATCCACAATTGTTTGCAGGGCAACTGTCCTGCTCTTACCCCTATTTTGCTTCCTTTTGCAGCACTCTAGCCCTTACTATGACTATTTTACAGCCATTTTAGTGCACCAAAGTTCAGGTCCCCATTGACTTCAATAGGGTTCAGGTTTGAGTTCGGGTCAAGTTCCTACTGTCTTGTTGTACACAGAAGGCAGTATTATCGTAGTCATATTTTTGTACATAGTAGACAGTATTATAGTAGTTATATTCTTGTACATAGGAGGCAGTATTATAGTAGTTATATTCTTGTACATAGGAGGCAGTATTATATTAGTTATATTCTTTGTCCAATATCTTTTTATTGAGATAAATGTAGGCAGATAAAGCAATGACCACATAAACAGATGCTCGTAAATCACATGGAGCTCTGACAACAGCAGACATATAACAGTATGATAAATCTAGTGCAGCACTTTTTACACCATGTGGTTCAAATAGACATACATTAAGCAATATCTGTTTAGCATAGCATTAGCCCAGTGTCTTCCAATGGGCAAAGGCACATATTTAAGGTATAACCGGGATGGAAAACAACTGGGGAGGAGAGGGGGTATGAGACAAACAAGGGGAAGTGGGAAAAGGAGGGGTAGAGGTCTACTCAATGATAACAGAATATCGAAAATCCATATATAGTTCAGTTGCTACCACTGGTTCATGCATCAATGTCAGCATCTTATCAAGATCTACAGGATAGTGCCAATGTCGTGTGTGTCCTGTGGCGGCAGGTGCACCGGTCGTATTCGAGTCAACCAAGACGACTACAAGTGGTCTCGGAAGGACCGCCAAGGGGCCCAAATTTTCTCGAACTTCTCGTGTGACCTGAGTTCCCAACTAGCTAACTCTTCCATCCTGAAGAGGGTGTCTACCCTGGTTACCCACTGATCCATTGACGGTGGTTCAGTGCTAAGCCAGCGTTGTGGTATTAATAATCTAGCAGCTTGTATCAAATGGGTCGCTAGATTGCCCTTGGAGGGAGTAAACTGCGATGTGGGCAACCAAAGGAGCACCAGCTCCGGGGTCAAAGATATAACTGTAGACGTTATCCGATTAATAGACACTGAGATTTGGTCCCAATAGTTGCGAATCCTGGGGCACGACCAGAATATATGAAGTAACGTCCCCGACCCTTCCCTACACCTCCAGCACACGTCAGTGTCACTGAGCCCATTGTTGAACAAATAAGTGGGGGTGCGATACCATTGGGTGAGAACTTTGTAAGAGTGTTCTTGGATTTTCACACAACGGGAAAACCCATGGGAGTGAGCATGTATTCTTAAAACATCAGTTTCACTAAATACCACATCAAGGTCAGTGGCCCAGGTTCGCAGATATTGTGGAGTAGTCTTAGAGGAAGGTGTGTTTAGCGCTAGGTATAGCAGCGAGATCATTTTCCGCTGAGGTGTGGAAGACGTCAACAGTCTCTCAAACCACGTCATTGATGAAGGAGGGTCTTTGAAGGGTGAGAGAGCCTTAATGACTGAATCGAGCTCCAGACGGTCTATGAAGTGGGAAGTTTCCCAGACTCTGACAAGTGGGTGGTCAGCAAGGAGACTGCCATTAGCACGGGCAAGGAAGTCTGATAGAGCGTAGTCTTTAAGCTTGCGCCAGATCGGGGGGGGGCTCATCTATCAATGGTCTGACTAAGAATGGAGTCAGGTCTGCGGGTGTTTTAAGAGACGGGTTAGGGAGTAGGTCATTATTCTTATTCAAAAGTTTAACTACTGAATAGGTGCCTTTAAGCAGAATGTGAGAGTGAAAGGAAGTAGATGTTAGGTCCCATAAGGACGCCCTTTGTTTAGGGGTGAGTTGTAATAATTCCAAATCAGTGCCTCTAGTGTTATAACAGGATACATGCAGCTGTAGCCACCTCTTCAAGTGTATGGCGTGGTAGTAGGTATGCACGTCAGGTAGTGCAAAGCCACCCTGATTACGTCTCAGTATCAAGTGTCTGTGGGCCAACCTAAGTCTTTTCCCACCCCAAAGGTAGGTGGAGAATAGTCTCCTAACTCGAGACAGATAAGCATTGGGAAGAAAGATGGGAAGCATTTGCATCACATATAATATTTTGGGAAGTACAAACGCCTTTAGCATAAGGGATACGTAGGTGGTATAAGGGATACGTAGGGAGTTCAGTTGCTGTTGAATGTCAGAACATAGAGGCAAGTAGTTAAGCTGAAATAATTTAGACGGGTCTGGTGGGATTTTTATGCCAAGATATGTGAGAGATTCGGATTGCCATTTGAAGGCGGTGGACTGTTTTAGTGACTCGATTATGTTTTGCGCGGCTGTAATATTCATTGCTTCTGATTTAGAGCAGTTCATCTTGTAATTGGACACTACACCATAAGTCTCAAACAGGGACAAGAGACGGGGAAAGGCCTCGACCGGGTTGGACACCATTATCAGTAAATCATCTGCATAAGCAGCGTTGATATATTCAATGGAGTCACTTTTTGCTCTAACTCCTCTAATAGCTGGATCCTCTCTGATTGTCTGAAGAAGAGTTTCCATCACCAAAATATATAGGGCAGGTGACAGGGGGCAGCCCTGCCGTGTCCCATTGCTTATGTGAAAAGATGGCGACAAGGTACCGTTGACCCGGATCCTCGCGCTAGGATCTGTATATAACGTCATGACTGCCTCCTGGAACCGGCTTGGAATGCCAAATCTAAGCAAAGTTTTTTGCATATAGACCCAGTTTACCCGGTCGAAGGCCTTTTCCGCATCAACGCTAAGGAAGGTTAATGGGAGTCGTTGTTTAATAGCCCACTGCATTGCCGATAGAATCCGACAAGAGTTATGGTTCCCTTCTCTTCCCGGAACGAAGCCAGCTTGGTCAGGGTGGATTAGTTTCGGCAAGAGTAGACTAAGTCTAGAGGCCAAAATCTTGGCCCAAAGTTTTATATCAACGTTGAGTAACGATATCGGCCTATAACTGCCACAAAGGGTTGGGTCCTTCCCAGGTTTCGGGAGAATAGTTACAATGGCTTCCAGGGATTGCGGGTGCAACTTAGCCCCTGAGAGAGGAGAATTACACCAGGACATCATCTGGGGGATCAAGCTAGAGGCAAATTTTTTATAGTACCCGACAGGAAAGCCATCCGGGCCAGGGCTTTTCCCTAATGGCATGGAAGCAAGTATTCTGTGAATTTCTGAGTCTGACACTGGAGCAAGAAGGGACATGCTGTCTTCAGGTGTTACTTGGGGGAGATTTAGGTGTTGTAAGAACCGATCCATCGCATTGTGTAGCGACGGGTCCGCTGCGGATTTTGAGCTTGAGATCCCATAAAGTTGTTCATAGAACCTCTGGAACTCAGCGGCAATATCTGCAGTTTTATGTAATACAGTCCCCTCACTACTTTTAATCTTGTGGATAAACATAGCGTCTTTTCTTTGTTTGATGAGAGAGGATATAAGCTTCGTCCCCTTATCCCCGTGTGAATAAAACCTAAACTGCGAATATTGGTATGCACGAGCATGACTAACATTGAGGTGATCTTTTAGCTGGGATCTCAAGGCCGTCAATTCTGTTTGAACGGAGTGGGCCTTAGAGCGTTTGTGGACAGACTCCTTTGCAGCTATTTGCCTAAGTAGGGATTGGAATCTTTTTTGTCTATCCTTCTTCACCTTACTACCAAGTGCAATGAGTTCTCCTCTCATCACCACTTTGTCAGTCTCCCACAATGTCGTCTGGGGCATACCAGGAGTGGAGTTCTCTGCAAAGAACCACTGCAGCTTCTGCTGTAGAGCTTTAACATCAGCAGGCTTATCCAATAGTGTTTCATTGAGACGCCATTGTTTATATCGGACGGGTAAGTTCGCTAAACGGACAGTTGTAGACGTCGGGGCGTGGTCTGAGACCGTTATCTGCCCGACAGCGGAGCTGTCAACTAAATCTACATGAGGGGCAGATATAAAGATGTAATCAAGTCTTTTGTAAGAGTTATGGGGAGCCGAGAAAAAAGTAAAGTCCCGTCCTTCAGGGTGCATCAAACGCCAGGTGTCTTGTAGGTGGGCCCCTGAGAGGTAGGTATTTATGCATCCTATCGCCGAGTGTGTCAGTTGGGAAACGCCATCAGAGGCGTCGACTAGAGGGTTTAAGGTGACATTTAGGTCCGCGCCCACAAGGCACACTCCCTCCGCAAATGTATGGAACTTTAGTAAGGTGTTTTTTAGCCAAAGTTTCTGGCCCCTATTTGGACTGTATAGACTAGCAAGAGTGACCAGCTGTGAGCCGATGACTCCCTTTACAAATATGAAACGTCCGTCAGGGTCAGTCTGCGTCGCCTTTAGCGTGAATGGGATGTGCTTTGAAATGGCTATGCCTACCCCCCTTTTGGCCTTATCATATGTGCTAATAAACCAGTGTTGGAGATATGATTTTTGAAATGCTGGTATGTTAGACGACCTAATGTGTAGTTCCTGGAAAAAACAGATGTCAGAGTGGGACTTTTTAAGCAAGCGTATGACTTGGGACCGTTTTTGCGGGGTATTAAATCCCCTGACGTTAAATGAGGTACACTTAATACTTGCCATGACACCACAGATAAGTAGCAACTGGAGCGACAGTAGACCAGAACCAATAACAACATAACATAGGAACATTTAAAAAACCGTGAACATGGAGCTTGTCCGCATCATCGACCTTGTGAAACTGTGTCTCCCGTGCCGGCCCCGCCACAGCAAGTCACTCAGCTGTGGCAAGGCGGGCACAGAAGGCCACATAGAATTGCGCACGCACCAGGTCTGCGCAAGTGGAATCCTGGTGGGGTACGGGGGGTCGGTATCCATCAGGTCGTCTTATACAGGCAACCCCATGGACCAACAACTCTGGCAAGGCACAAAAACAAATGCAGATGGATAAATCAACGTAATAAGACATGTCCATCCCGGCACCCCGACACCCGGGGAGTACAGAGTGGACGGGTATCATCATAGAGAACGGGGAGCAAATGGTAACGCTGTCCCGTGATTATACTTGCGTATACTGCGATAGTTCGTAGCAGTCACGATCAGAAAGATCCCAGGTTTTCAGACGAATCCCTTTGACACTGCGATCAGTCGCAATGTGTGCGCTCGCAAAGACCGCATGAGTTCAAGTGTCTCATGTGAGTACTGCAGTATTTCACGGCGTGCGCGATCTTAAAAGTCTCAGTTCCGCAAGTCGCTTCTGCCGATTGCGAACATTCGCTACGTGCGCGATCCTAAAAATGTGCAGCTAGTGTCTCTTGTGATGGTATAATAATTTGCTATGTACTCGATCATATGAATCTCAGGGCTTTAAGTGTCTCTGGGAGAACGCGTATTCTTCCTCTTCTGCTGTGCTCTCGACCAGCTTTGGACGTCCGGAAGATCTGGTAGTGGCACACCCATGTCAGCTGAGGGCAGCCATGACTGGATATCAAGCGGGTCAGTCTCTAGAAGAGCCCATGCGGCTGTGAGGTCAGCAGGTAAGCGAATAACGCATCTGCGGCCCCCGACTGCGAAGGTCAGTCCAAATGGGAACAGCCACTTGTAGGGGACTTTATGGTGTCTCAGATGGTCGGTGAGAGGCCTCAGGCATCTGCGTTTGCTGAGCGTAGATGGCGCCAGGTCTTGGTAAATGCAAAGTTTCGCGCCGTGAGATGCGATTTCAGCTTGGTTTCTCACAGCTTGCATCAGGGCTGCCGTGTCTACATACTTCAGGAGCCCACAGATCACGTCTCTTGGGTTGTCTGTATCCTTGGGTCGGGGTCTCAGTGCTCTATGGATGCGCTCAATGTGGATGTCCAGAGCTCGAGACGGCCCTACAAGTAAGGTGAAGATCTGCTTGGCAGCTTCTGGTAACTCCTCATGCGTCACACTCTCTGGCAGGCCTCTGATACGGAGGTTCTTTCTCCTGCTGCGATTTTCTTGATCCTCTATTAACGAGTATACGTTGTCCAGAGAGTGGACATAGGCTGCGGTATTCTCTCCAGCAGCGTGAAGATAAGAGAGGACGGCCGCCTGATCTTTTTCAAGTGCTTCCACTCGATGTCCTATGTGTTTCACATCGGCTTTAATCTCCTTCAGTTCGTCAAGGATCGGTGATAGGGCCTCCTTTAAGGCCTGTTGTAGTATCTGTTTGGAGATCGGCGCTGGTAAGGTCCTTGGACCGTCCAGGGAGTCTTGAGGCAGACGGGAGGCCTCCGCAAGGCCTTGTTCCCCGGCCTCATGTTCGGCCGGCGCCATCTTGGAAGCCTCAGGGGCCGCGCTGGGGAGCTTCTTATTCAAGAATTTATCCATCTCCAGGGCACTGCGGTCCGCTCTGGCGGGATCAGGCTTATCTTTAGGGATGTACTTGCCTACTTTGCCCATTCTATGCTTGATCAAAGTGCTAATATTGCCAGTTTGTTGGGCTGTAGGGAGGAGAGCTCTCCTACATGCGTCTGCTCAGGTCGGTAGTCAGACTCCGCCCCCCTATAGTAGTTATATTCTTGTACATAGGAGGTAGTATTATAGTAGTTATATTCTTGTACACAGGAGCAGTATTATAGTAGTTATATTCTTGTACATAGGAGGCAGTATTATAGTAGTTATATTCTTGTACATAGGAGCAGTATTATAGAAGTTATATTCTTGTACATAGGAGGCAGTATTATAGTAGTTATATTATTGTACATAGGAGGCAGTAGTATAGTAGTTATAATCTTGTACATAAAAGGCAGTATTATAGTAGTTATATTCTTGTACACAGGAGGCAGTATTATAGTAGTTATATTCTTGTACATAGGAGGCAGTATTATAGTAGTTATATTCTTGTACATAGGAGGCAGTATTATAGTAGTTATATTCTTGTATATAGGAGGCAGTATCATAGTAGTTATATTCTTGTACATAGGCGGCAGTATTATAGTAGTTATATTCTTATACATAGGAGCAGTTTTATAGTAGTTATATTCTTGTACATAGGAGCAGTATTATAGTAGTTATATTCTTGTACACAGGAAGCAGTATTATAGTAGTTATATTCTTGTACATAGGCGGCAGTATTATAGTAGTTATATTCTTATACATAGGAGCAGTATTATAGTAGTTATATTCTTGTACATAGGAGCAGTATTATAGTAGTTATATTCTTGTACACAGGAAGCAGTATTATAGTAGTTATATTCCAGTACATAGGAGGTAGTATTATAGTAGTTATATTCTTGTACATAGATAGGAGGCAGTATTATAGTACTTATATTCTCTTACATAGGTGTCGGTATTCTAATAGTTATACCCTTGTACATAGAGGGCAGTATTATAGAAATCTTTTTGTTTTTGTCCACGATATCATCTTTGATTTATAAAATAAATCTGATAATCTGAAATTGTTTAGCTTCATTCTGGATAGCAGATCACTATAAGAATTATGTGAGTATCTAAGAAGAATTAATCTAATTATAAATATCATTTGAGCCATTGGAGAGCCGAGATGGCTAATATAATCGCTCCTCAAATACATTTAAAGAGCAAATTTTCTCCTTAATGTTGTAATTGGACAAATGAGAAAACTGCAAACATTTCTGCTGAAAGGAATTTCCTTTAATCAACCATGATTTCCACAAATGTAGAAGAAAAAAAGTATTTCTGTGTTTCTAGCAGTCATATGGTCATACAGTGGTCTTTGGCAAATTACTAATGACATGTAAACCTTACAAAATTGATCCATTTCATGTTGTGAACCTATTACATCATTCTTGGTACTATACTTAAGGTATGAAGGTCAGGTCCGGGGGAGGGGGGGGGTTTCCTTGGGCATGTGTTTTTTTGTAAACATTTTTAAAATAAAAAAACCAGGCAAGGAGTAAAACTGGACTTTCCACCACCCAGCTTTCACCCTATGCAGGTTGGTTTTATTTTCTTCCTTTTAATACCTATCAATATTGTCATGGCAGCGATTCATGCCCGCCACCTCTCATTATTTAGGTCGAGCACAGGGTTCTGCATCACTCTCCTATCTCTGCGGCAGGTCCCCACTAACTCTCTAACTCTCTTCTGCCTTCCATTAGCGTGGATAGCTGCAATAATCCAGTGTCCCATGCTGGATGTTGCAGCCAGTGCCAGGCCGCAAAGCCTCTTCTTGTATCCCATATGATGCAAGCATCTCCCTGCTCCTAAAGGGCTAATACTCATGCAGCTGAACTGTGTCAACCAATGGCTGGTGCAACGGCGTGGTGTGGGGAATACACTCCACACTGAACACAGAAAGGAAGGGAAAAGGTACTAGGCCTGAAAACTTGGGCTGGGGGATGGTCACCACCTAGTGAGTCCCTATGCCGAGCCCTGTATGAACAGGCCAAGATGGTAGGAAAGTACATACGCAGGAACCTAAGCCCTATCTCACCCTGACAGGGCCCTGCAGATAGCGTCAGGACACTGATGGCCTATTCCTTCCAAGATGAAGGAATAGGAGACCCCCTTAGGCCCAATACCAGATGGTAGAGGGAAACAACAAACAAAGATGTAAAAACACTTAACTTCCAAAAGTATGCGTAGGAGCAGGAACTCAGAGGAGAACCAACACCAGAACTTCCACAAATCAAGGAGCTATCAACCGCATAGCATGATGGGTGAGGCCAGACTAAATAGAGAAGAAGGAATGACCACTTAAGCTACACCTGAGACACGAGGTGTAGTCATCCCCAGCAACAACACGGCAAAGTGAAACCAAAGAGGCTGTCAATCACGTGCATCCAGTCTCCTCGATCTTCTAGTCTCGGTCACAGGCAGGATTGTGACAGCTGGTCACCATGGGTATTTAAGGCAACTTCCCTTAGGATAGGGTGCCTGAGCTTTAGGTTCCTAGTTTGCTAGTTTTTCAATGAACATGTTCTTTTCCGTTTGTCTGCCCATGTACTGAACTCTGCTTGTTTACCAACTCTGATTCTCCCATGCCTGCCCTGACTTTTACCTGTTCATTGTATTGACTCTCTCCTGCCTGCCCTTGCAGTGGCCATGTTTTTGCTGGCCCTAACGCTACGCTGGGTCCCCCGGACACTGTTGAGTTGTCACCATGTGTTGCTGACCTCGAGAAGGGAAGGTAAGATGTGGTGCATCCCAATGGGAAACAAGTCTAGAAAGTCACGGTCTGCAGTAAACCAGTGCACTTCTTTACTGGAGGAATCTCTCTCTCAGGAGGCTGGTACCCTGTCCAAAGGCTGGTGATCAAGGGTCTGTGGCACAGTATCGACATCTCAGCGTCTTCTTCTGATAACTTAATAGTCTGACAGAGTCTCCTCTTCTAAGCACTGTTCTTTAACTGCAGCACACTAGGAGCTCTGACTGCTCTCCATATATACAGTTTGTAGCTGAACTAGAACCTTCTAGTGGGGGGGGGTGGAGTGGAGAAACTCAGCACAAATAAATACAATGTTACAGTTCTGATCTCTCATAGACTTATATTAGACTTCCAATGATACTCAATGGCAATGACACAATGGTTTTTCCAGACAAAAACTAATCTTAATACGTAATACATTGCTAAACCAGACATCCAAAAGATCAGTCTGTCTCATTTTGGTGGCAAAAAAGTCTGGCTTTTTCCCTCCAAAACATATTTTTTTTTTAAATCCTATGGTAACTGTGGAAAATTACCAGCTTTAAATTTTTAGCTAGAAAGTCCCAAAAGACTTTCAGTATTCATTAACCCTTTCCACAGTCCAGTGAAAATACAGTGTAAATGAACAGGATATACAGTTGCAAGAAAAAGTATGTGAACCCTTTGGAATGATATGGTGTTCTGCAAGAATTGGTCATAGAATGTAATCTGATCTTCATCTAAGTCACAACAATAGACAATCACAGTCTGCTCAAACTAATAACACACAAATAATTAAATGTTACCATATTTTTATTGAACACACCGTGTAAACATTCACAGTGCAGGTGGAAAAAGTATGTGAACCCTTGGATTTAATAACTGGTTGGACCTCATTTGGCAGCAATAACTTCAACCAAACGTTTCCTGTAGTTTCAGATCAGACGTGCACAACGGTCAGGACTCATGAGTAATTCTTGACAATTCCTCTTTACAGAACTGTTTCAGTTCCGCAATATTCTTGGGATGTCTGGTGTGAATCGCTTTCTTGAGGTCATGCCACAGCATCTCAATCGGGTTGAGGTCAGGACTCTGACTGGGCCACTCCAGAAGGCGTATTTTCTTCTGTTTAAGGGTACTTTCACACATGCGGCAGGACGGATCTGGCAGGCTATTCAGTCGGATCCGTCCTGCCGCAAGTAACCGTGCACTGCCGTGCTGCCACTCCGTCCCCATTGGCTATAAAGAGGTGGGCGGCGGAGCTACGGCACAGCATGGCAGTGCGTGGCCAGAGATCGCCGGACTAAAAGTCCTGCATGTCCGACTTTTCAGTCCGGCGTTCTTTGCCGTGCACTGCTGTGCTGCGCCGTAGCTAAGCCCCCCGCCCCATTACAGTCAATAGGGACAGAGCGGCAGCACTGCAGTGCACGGGCACTTGCGGCAGGACAGATCTGGCAGGCTGAATAGCCTGCCGGATCCGTCCTGCCACAAGTGTGAAAGTACCCTAAGCCATTATGTTGTTGATTTACTTCTATGCTTTGGGTTGTTGTCCTGTTGCAACACCCATCTTTTGTTGAACTTCAGCTGGTGGACAGATGGCCTTAAGTTCTCCTGCCTGCAAAATGTCTTGATAAACTTGGGAATTCATTTTTCCTTCGATGATAGCAATCCGTCCAGGCCCTGACGCAGCAAAGCAGCCCCCAACCATGATGTCCCCACCACCATACTTCACAGTTGGGATGAGGTTTTGATGTTGGTGTTCTGTGCCTCTTTTTCTCCACACATAGTGTTGTGTCTTTCTTCCAAACAACTCAACTTTGGTTTCATCTGTCCACAGAATATTTTGCTAGTACTGCTCTGGAACATCCAGGTGCACTTGTGCAAACTGTAAACGTGCAGCAATGTTTTTTTTGGACAGCAGTGGCTTCCTCTGTCGTATCCTCCCATGAAAACCATTCTTGTTTAGTGTTTTACGTATCGTAGATTCCATAACAGGGATTTTAGCATATGCCAGAGACTTTTGTAAGTCTTTAGCTGACACTCTAGGGTCTTCTTCACCTCATTGAGCAGTCTGCGCTGTGCTTTTGCAGTCATCTTTACAGGACGGCCACTCCTAGGGAGAGTAGCAGCAGTGCTGAACTTTCTCCATTTATAGACAATTTGTCTTACCGTGCACTGATGAACAGCAAGGCTTTTGGAGATACTTTTATAACCCTTTCCAGCTTTACGCAAGTCAACAATTCTTAATCATAGGTCTTCTGAGAGCTCTTTAGTGCGAGGCATCATTCACATCAGGCAATGCTTCTTGGGAAAAGAAAACGCAGAACTGGTGTGTGTTTGTTATAGGGCTGGACAGCTGTAACCAACACCTCCAATCTCATCTCATTGATTGGACTCCAGTTGGCTGACACCTTACTCCAATTAGCTCTTGGAGATGTCATTAGTCTAGGGGTTCACATACTTTTTTCACTGCAATGTGAAAGTTTACATGGTGTGTTCAATAAAAACATGGTAACATTTAATTCTTTGTGTGCTATTAGTTTAAGAAGACTGTGATTGTCTGTTGTTGCGACTTAGATGACGATCAGATCACATTTTATGACCAATTTGTGCAGAAATCCATATCATTCCAAAGGGTTTACATACTTTTTCTTGCAACTGTATATCACTACATTCATATAAAATGCAGTTGTACAGTTTTAAAAAAAAGTCAATGCAAGTTAAAGGGGTTGTCTGAGGTTTTTTTTTGTTCTTTGTATGTTTCTAACTAGGCAAATGTAAGGACTTTACAATTCACTTACTTTATCTCTAGTTGCTGCTTTCTCACATTTCACTGAGGGTCACATGACCTGTGATGTCACCTTCTCTCCCTGCTCTGATGATGTTTCGTGCACAAGCTTGAGAGAGCAGATATGTGCCTGTACACAAGACTTCACTGTGCTGGCCACGCCCCCCTGTACTGCCGGCTGCTGCGTATTGCTCTCTCCCTGGATTGTTGAGGAAAAACATGAACCCCTTCAGCTGCACAGACTCAGGGCTAAAGGCTTTACTGAGTAGCTGCAGGCAGTGAGGAGACAATTGATGGGCACAGGAGCTGACAGGAGTTCTGCAGAGCATTGCACAAGAACAGGTAGAGGGAAGATCCTGTGTGTATCAGCAGTGTCATTGTAAGCTGGCACTTGTAGTCCTACAAATACAACATGCTGCTGAGTATCCCAGCAGTCAGACATGTCACACAAGGCAGGACTTGTATTCACTCCCTTTGCAGAGCAGGGGAGGGGAAGAGATTTTTGTTATTGGAGGTAAACAAAGGGCCAGAAGAGAACCAGGGAAATGAGGAAATATATAGTTTGCCTAAAACTTGCTTAGCTTAGTTATATATTGCTGCCCATTAGATTTACAGTGCTATATTTTTTTTTAATAACTCGGACAACCCCTTTAACACTTTTAAAATATAATAAAGTAAGGAGTTGATGACTTTGCATATGGAAAACAGGCAAATGTCCACAAATATTAAGACCCCTTGCTTCAGGGCACTACACCCTGACCTCAGTTTGTTTTACGCATACGCAAAAACTCTGCATGCCCTGACCTCGGCCTGTTTCCTGACTATGAGCATTGCCTGTTCCCTCGATACTTCTCGTCAGTATCTCTGACTCCTGTGGGACAGGCATTGGTCCCATGGCTCCCTTGCAGCGAAGTCCAGATCCCTTTACAGTGGTTAAAGGGGGAATAACAGGGCATCTCCAAGATGACATCCTTTGGTCTAGCGCTAAGCCAAACTGGTTAGTTGGTAAAGTGGTTCCAAAACCATTGTCCATTACAAATTTTTATTGAAAAAAATCTACAGTGCCCATGTCCCATGTCCCTTTAACCAACTTTAACATTTGCCACTTATTACCCCTTTATGCAGGACTTGTCAATATAGTAAATTGTGTGTTAAGCATAGCAGGTAGTGGAAGGGGCCTACACAGCCTGACATAATTAAGATGACTTTGACCAGTTTTTGGTGTAAGTCACACCTGAAATCTACGCCAACTCCTAACTTTTGCAGATAAAGTTCTGATGCATATAATAGGTTTGTTGTATCTCACGTTAAGTATATTGACTGATGTTAGAAATGCCAAGATACTCTTGATAAATCCCACCCCTCCCATGTGTTCAAAGTAATATGCAAAGAAATCTTTATTATTCTTGAAAAAATGCCAAAAACATTAAGTCATTAGCCCAAGAAATAAAATGTTAGAGCTGTTAGACCCACACTTTTGAAAAACATCCAAATTGTGTCTGATCGGAAGACGGAAATTATTTTGGACCTGAATCAGTTAAACAAAGGGTAATGGAGTATCTCAATAAATGCACTAAAATCCTATAATTCTCTTACCGCCCCTATGATCCCTAGATCAGCGGACCTCCTTAACAATGATAAATCTGAAAGAAATCCAACATAAAATGCCATCGGAACCTGGCTTTTACCATCAGAATCTGGCAAAAGCACAGTTCAGGCTTTCACCATCAAAACCTGTCAGAAGTGCAACCTCAAGCTTTGCCCCTGAGAACCTGGGAAAAATGCAGCCTCAGGCTTTGGGCATAAAAACATGGCAGAAGTGCAGCCTCAGGCTTTGCTCATCAGAACCTGACAGTGCAGCCTTATATTGGCACATCAGAACTTGTCAGAAGTAAAGCCTCAAGCTTTGGGCATACAGTAAAATCCTGGCAGAAGTGCAGCCTCAGGCTTTGAGCATCAGAACCTGGAAGAAGTGCGGCCTCATACTCTAGGTATCAGAACCTGGCAAAAGTACAGCATCAGTCGTAGCTGCTGTAGTGGCTGCTACAAGATCCACAGTGGCATGTGCCTTACCTGCAAGTACACACACAAGCACACACTCAATAATGGTGTGTGTATTGGCAACTGTGGCTCTGCTGGGCCATAATTGATGACAGACACAGCAGCTGGACCAGGGTCTGAAATGTGTCCCTGAGTTTCACTGCTGTGTATGTCATCCCTGAGGCCCCAAGCCTCATTCCCCTGCCACGCTGTCCCCAGAAGTCACAACGCAGTGACATCATTGCGCATGATGGGTTGAGTAGTAGGACCAGGGGCGGACATACCGCCTGTGCAGCCGGTTTGGCTGCACAGGGGCCCAGTGCAGGAGGGGGACTTCTTACCGGTGGCAGGGGGAAATGACGCTTTCATTGTGGAAGCTGTCATCTCTCTATATTCATCTAAGGACGGCTTCCCTAGTCTTCTCATAGGCTGCAGGCACTAGTGCCTGTAGCCTATCAGAGGCTGGCGTCATCACGTCGTCTCAGTCCTACAGCGCGGGACATAGGCCAGAAGAGGCCTGCATCATATCGCTGAAAGCGGCAAGTAGGTAAGTATATGTGTTTATTTTTTATTTACACTTTGCTAGGGGCCCTATCTGGCACTCATGGGAGCATCTACTGGGGGCCCTATCTTATGTACTGACACACATGGGGGGCACTATGGAGGAGGAGGAGCACTATGGGGGTCCTATTTTAAAAACTGACACACATGGGGGGCACTATTTAGGGGGGAGTACTATTGGAGCCCTATTTTATATACTAACACACATGGGGGGCACTATAGGGGGGGAGCACTATGGGGAGTCCTATCTTATTTACTGACACACATGGGGGGCACTATGGAGGGGGATGAGCACTATGGGGGCCCTATCTTAGTTACTGGCACACATGGGGGGCACTATGGAGCGGGATAAGCACTATGGGGGCCCTATCTTATATACTGGCACACATGGGGGGCACTAACAAGAGGGAGGAGCACTATGAAGACCCTATCTTATATACTGGCACACATGAGGGGCACTATCGAGGGGGAGGAGCACTATGGGGGCCCTATCTTATATACTAGTACACATGGGGGGCACTATGGGGGCCCTATCTTATATACTAACACACATGGGGGGCACTATGGAGAAGGGGGAGCACTATGGAGGCCCTATCTTATATACTAGCACACATGGGGGGCACTATGGAGGGGGAGGATCACTATGGGGGCCCTATCTTATATACTGGCACACATGGAGGGCACTATGGAGGGGGAGGAGTACTATGGGGGCCCTATCTTATATATACTAGCACGCATGGGGGGCACTATGGAGAGGGGGGGCACTATGGGGGCATCCACTGGTGACCCTGTCTTATATACTGGCACATATGGGGGCCACTATGGAGAATAGGGGAATAGGACCACTATTGGGGTCATTATATAGGTACATCATACTGGCACACATTATGGAGGCATTTTATACTGGCACACTGTCAGGTACCATGGGGACAAGTGGAGGTGCACTTTTGGTGCACGATACAGGAGTATTTTATACTGCCACAAATTATAGGGCACTATGGGGACCTTGGTTCAACTGGGGCCACTAGGAGGGTTTTTTGGGCACACAGTAGGGGGCATTGGCACACATTATAAGGATACTATTGGGACATTGGCTCTTTAGGGGGCACTAAGAGAAGGTATTTTTATACTGTCACACAAAAGGGCATTTTTATGTACTGACCTTATTTTTTAGGACACTGTGACAATAATTATTGAAGGGGAACTAGTGTAACTAGTATAGGGAGCACAGCAGGCACAATATTAGAGGTGGCAGGATGATGGAAAACTAGGAAACTAAGATGTCTGTCTGTCAAACTCTGCAGGGAGAAGAGATGGCTGAAAGAAATCATCATGGCGGTCTGGTCTGAAAGGAGAAGATGAGGACAGAGAACATCTACGTCACTGGATGTAAGAGGTATGTAGCGCTGTATTAGGCTACCTTCACATCTAAGTTAGTGATTCTGGCAGGCTCTTCCAGCAGAGAACAGACTGCCGGAATGCCCCAGCACTGCCGGATGCGCCCCGTCAACTTTAATAGGGTCTGGCAGAGATCCGGCCACAATCTGGCAAAAATGCAGAGAATCAGTGGGACACAAACCGCTGCCTGCCTGAGTTTGTGTCCGGCCAATTCCTTGCATTGTCTGCCGAATCAGGTGACCGGAGCGTAGTGCCGCAGGTGAGAAAGTTGCCTTACCCTGTATGTTTTGTATTTTTATAAATAATGTTCGGACGGAATAGGTTACATTGAGAATTTGGTTTGGGGGAAGGGGGGGGGGGGCAGGCTCATTCTTTGCACTGGGGCTCTCTGCTGTCTGTGTCCGCCCCTGAGTCGGACGTAATGGAAGAGAAGCTCTCCTACCCAGCCCAGTGTAGTGCCCTGTTGCAAGAGTACTGTGCAGTCTGGACATTTTCTGGACATTTGCCTATTTCCCCTATGCAAAGTTATAAACGTATTTTATTTCACTTTAAAGGGTTAACTTGCAATTAATTATTTAATACTGTATAACCGCATTTCATATGTTTGGTGCGATATATATCCTTTTCATTTGCACAGCACTGTGGAAAGGGTTAATAGACTCTGACAAACTTTTGGGACTGGTAATTTTCCACAGCTACCATATGGTTTTCAGAAGAGCCTGCTTTGGAGGGAAAATGACAGACGTTGGTTAACACCAAAACCAGACAGCCTGACCTTTTGAATGCCAGGTACTACTATGGTATCATGTCTGAAAACCTGCTTTTGTCATTGGGTATCATTGAAGCTCTAATGTAAGTCAATGAGACATGGGAGTTGAAACATTGTATTTGTTTTTGCTGAGCTTCTCCACTCCACCCCTCCCACTAGAAGGTTCTAGTTCAGCCAGAAACTGTATATAAGGCGAGCAGTCAGAGCCCCGAGTGTTCTGCAGTCAGGGAATAGTGCTTGGAGGGGGATACTCTGCCAGACTACTGAGTGACCAGAGGAAGACGCTGAGATGGGGATACTCTGCCACAGACCCCGGGCCATACCTTTGGCCAGGGTACCAGCCTTCTGAGAGAGGGACAGCTAGCTCAGGCCTTTTCTTCAGCATCAGACCCTACTTCTGCCAGGGAGGAGACTGGAGAAGCCAGCCCTACGCTTAGCCTGTATTGTTTTGCACCTGAATTCCTCTAGTAAAGAAGCACCCCGGTTTACTGCAGACCCTGACTCTCTGTACTTAATTCCCATTGGGGTGCACCATACCTTACTACCCCTTCTGGAGAGCAGCAAAACATGGTGACACCTCAATGGTGTCCGGGGGACCCAGCATAGCGTTGAGGTCACCACAAACCCTGCCACCACTCCAGCAGGTGCAATGATTTCACTACATTGTATCTGCAGCTGGGCATAGCATGACATGCTCTGTTCATCGGGAGAATGGGGCTAGGTGAGTATTACTTTTTGTTTTATTAACACTACAGAGGCAGGGCAATTGTAAGGGGGGACTAAGGGGGCATAACTACTGTGTGGTGACACTAAGTGGGAATGACTATTGTGTGTGGGCACTAAGGGGGCATGACTACTGTATGAGGGCACTAAGGGGGCATGACTAGTGTTAAAGGGGCATTAAGAGGGCAGGACTAATTTGAGGGGCACTAAGGGTGAATAAATACTTTGTGGAACACCAAGGGGGCATACAGGACCTGGGCGGCATACTGTAAAGTACATTTTTTATTCCTATTCCTGATCACTGCATGACTTGCTTTGGTCGGGGGGGCTCCAGGGAAGTTGCTTGGGAGGGACCGGTTCAAAATTTGAATGTGACTGTTGTTGGTCCTCATTCCTTTTGCACTGTGGACTCCCGCTCTATACTCGTCATCTCATAAAAGCTACAGATGTAGCAGAATTCTATTTGTCGAGTGAATGTTTTTTTTTTTGTATATCATGATTATAAAGATACAAGGAATCAGCCCTGGGAACTGCCAAAGCTTAAGAACATATTTCACCTGGTCAAATGACAAATTCAGTTATGTTACATCTGTAATTCAATCCAAACAGCAGCCTTTGTAAAAGTGTATGTCTGAAATGAATTATCTTCCAGAAGAGCATGAAAGGCTTTATTATAATCAGCGAGAAGAGCGTTACATGAAGGAGACGGGAGACTACTGAAGCTTATGGATACAATATCACATTATGAGGCATTGTCATCTCCGGGAGAATCAGTATCCAACAAATGACTTTACAAAAAAGATGAGGTGATAGAAAAGTGGAGAAAATCACGGCTGTGAAATTGAGGTGCACGCCGAGGCGGTGGAAGTGAGACCGGCGCTCAGTCAGGACTCTTTGATCATCCGACAATCGAAGCCTTGACGCTATTCTGTGATGTCTAACAATGCAGCAGAGCTGAGCGGAGCGGCGGTTATACTGTGCTTGTAATCATCATGCACATCCAGAGAGACGTGATACCATACAATTGGAAGTAATGGCGAGACTGCAGATGTCCTTCAATTGTAGGACATTAAAGGGGTTTCTGGTACTTAGAAACAGCTGATCGGTGGGGATGCAGAGGTTCGGACTCCTGCCGATCTGATATTGATGACCTATACTGAGGATAGGCTATCAATATCTGAACCCCTTTAATATTTGTGATTTCAATCAATGCACACCTCAAATCAAACCTGAAAAATCAAAGTTCAGTCCCCCCCCCAACCCCCAAATGATACACACAGGGGTTCACTTCAGACATAGGCTGCTGTATGAGAGCCGCTTACAGTGAACTTGTAATTTCCGTCAGTTTTGTCTGTGATTGCGTTGCGTTGTTCAGTTTTTTCCATACGAGTGCAATGCGTTTTGCACGAGCGTGATAAAAAACTGAATGTGGTACCAAGACCCTAAGGCCTCTTTCACAGTTGCGTTGTTAGGATTCGGCGTGCACTTCTATTGCCGGAAATGCCCGCCGGATCCGTAACAACACAAGTGACCTGAAAGCATTTGAAGACTGATCAGTCTTCAAAATGCTTTCAGTGTTACTATGGCAGCCAGGACGCTATTAAAGTCCTGGTTGCCATAGTAGTAGTGGGGAGCGAGGGAGCAGTATACTTACAGTCTGGGCGCTCCAGAATGACGTCAGAGCGTGATCCATGCGCATGGGGCGCACTGACGTCACTCTGGAGCGCCCCGGGAGCCGCACGGACTGTAAGTATACTGCTCCCCCGCTCCCCACTACACTTTACCATGGCAGCCGGGACTTTAGTGTCCTGGCTGCCATGGTAACCATTCAGAAAAAGCTAAACGTCGGATCCGGCGATGCGCCGAAACGACGTTTAGCTTAAGGCCGGATCCGGATTAATGCCTTTCAATGGGCATTAATTCCGGATCTGGCCTTGCGACAAGTGTTTAGGATTTTTGGCCGGAGCCAAAAGCGCAGCATGCTGTGGTATGTTCTCCGGCCAAAACACGTTCCGGTCCTGAACTGAAGACATCCTGATGCATCCTGAACGGATTTCTCTCCATTCAGAATGCATGGGGATAAAACTGATCAGGATTTTTCCGGCATAGAGCCCCGACGATGGAACTCTATGCCGGAAAACAAAAACACAAGTGTGAAAGAGCCCTAACATGGTTATAAGGGAAAATAATAGCATTCTTAATACAGAATGCTTACTAAAATGTCCATTGAGGGGTTCAAAAATAAAAAAAAATAAACTCACCTCATCCACTTGATCGCGCAGCCGGCATGGTCTTCTTTCTTCTTCCTACAAGACCTGCAAACGGACCTGCGCTGGCGTAATCGCACTCACCTCGTGGTGAGCGTTGTGACCTCAGCGCAGGTTCTGCTGAATGAAGGTAGAAGGATTCCTCTATCTTCAAAACTCATCTACACCAAGTGCACCCCATCTAACATTAGGCATGAGCCCCAAAACCAGGGTGTGTCCCAAAGGGAAGAAAATGGGCACACTTCCAATGACTGCATGTCCCAGGGAGCAACATAGCGAGGACTGTCATCTTTAGTACAGCCACTCCCATCCTCTCCTTCTCCCCTGCTGCTCGCTGATGACGGTTGACCTTCTGTGTACACACACTGACACATTGAGAACTGTCAATCTTGGAAAATGGGGAAAGGGGAGAACTTCTGGAAGAGTTGATAAATCTCTGAGGTTCCACAATAGCCTCCTGCCAGAAATCATCTCCTAGCTGAGTGTGGTCCCACTGGGCTCTGTTAGCTCGAAACACACAATGCGTGGACTGTGTGAAGGCGGTAGGGCCTTCCTTTAATGGAGGCATGGCATGTAAAAGGGATCAAAAAGGGATTGTGTCTAGCCAACCCCCCCCCCCCCCCACTATATGATCGTGGGGTACTAATTTGTTGTTATGATAGGGGACTACAGTTCCAACGCAACGCAACACCATTCTGTTATGTTGCAAGGTTGCAGAGCGATCCTTAGTAAAGCCAAAGTCTCATTGTAGCCCCGGCCATAATGTTCATCACCAATGATGTAATTTGAAGTCCTGAGGCCCCATGAGCATGTTTAACCGATGTACCATTTATAATACTGGTGTCTCCTCATGTAGTACAGGAGCCTTTGAGCCCCATCAGGTACCAGGGCCTGGGTATGACTGACTGGCTTGGTTACAAAGACATACATCAACCCTGGACCAGTGCAGTAGGGTGGCCCATGCTCGACCTCCGCGGTGAATTATAGGAAGAACGCAGCCTTGTCCTGCTTTTGTTGCTTGAAAATGAGAAACATGTAAGAGTAATAATAACGGCTTTATAAGATGCCGCCTCATTAACTCCGTAAACGAGCTGTGATAAGCTTGTAAAAGGCGTTGTAAACCATGCGGCTTCAGATATTGCCATCAGCAACCTAAGCCGCCAGTCTGTGGCTAGAGAACGGGGGGGGGGGGCTGTAATGATGCTTTCTTCAGACCGAAGCTCCAAAGCTGCTGATGCTTTCTTCTGACCAATGCAGCCCCCATTACCTGCACTTACCCTCATACATTATTCTTACAATTTATTCTCCATATCTGGAATGGAACGAGAGAAATAAATGGAACAAAGATTATAGAAAAAGTTGCATGTATTCCAATAAAAACAGCAGCTCACCCCGCAAAAAAATGAGTTTCACACAGGTCCATCGACAGAAAAATAAAAAATGATGGTGATATGAAGCAATTTTTACAAAGTGTTTGATTTTTTAAAAGTAGTAAAACGTAACAAAAACTGTAAAAAATATATACATTTGTTATTGCCATCATTGTATTGAAGAAAATATTGTAGAACATGATGTGCGGAGAGAATTCCACTCACTAGGCCTGCAAACAGCCTGCTACAGAAAGACACGGACTGCATGCGACTGGGCTTAATGACCACAGTACCCATTTTAGTAAAGTAAACACATAAAATGTACAAATAAATTATAAAATATAGCAACTCTCCCTTCCTTTATCTCTTCCTTTAATCCTATTTTGTTAAAACTGAGAAATATATGAAGACAGATCGGTCATGTCCCCCTCCTCCTCCTCCTCACTGTTCTATGAGAGTCAAGTGGATGCAGCAGGAGCCTCCCTGCTCGTCCCTGTCTACGATTGGACAAAACTATTTTTTTGCTCCACTCCTTGGCTAAGCCCCACCTCTTAAGTCGATTGATCCCTCCAACAACATAACAGAGTAAACTGGTTTAATAATTTTGAAAAAAATCACGGCGTTCCATTTCTCAAATTTTCGAAAAGGAACTATCAGAGCTGTCCAGGTATGACTGCAGTTGCAGTTATGAAACAGTTAGAAAGCTATGGGCAGGAGATCACGACTGGTAGGGCATGCTGGGAGTTATAGTTATGCAGCAGTTGGAGAACCACAGGTTTGGAATCATGGCTGTCAGGGCATGCTGGGAGTTGTAGTTATCCAACAGCTGGAGTGCCACAGGTGGAAGATCATGGTTGCCAGGACTTGTTGGCAGTTGTATTCATGCGACAGCTGGAAAGCCACAGGTTGAAGAACATGGCCGGGAATTGTAGTTATGCAACAATTGGACAGCCACTGGTTGGACGTTATGGTTGTCAGGACATGTTGGGAGCTATAGTTATGAAAGACCTGGATAATCATAGATCAGGGTGTCCAACCTGGCTGGGAGCTGTAGTTATGCCACAGCTGGAGAGCCATAACTTGGAGATCATTGTTGTCAGGGCATGCTGGGAGTTGTAGCTATTCAACAGCTGGACACCCCAGGTTGGAGAACATTGGTGACCATGGCTATAGACCTATCCTTAATGTCAAGTCTTCATTCCTCATCCGCTATGAAATCCATGTACTAATAATACAATGCACCCCGTGAGTAGCTCTGTCTGTGTAGGGCCCCTCTCCATATAGCAAAAAAAAAAGGGGGTTATGCAGCAGCACTCTGCAAACACAAATAATGTACAACAATGCCATAGAAAACATTCTGGTGCTAATGCTACACTAGTTTTGCAAATGAGATGCTTGGCAAATTATTTTGTTCAAAATTATTTGAGCCCGTCTGCCAAACGTCAAGGCGATCTCAATTAGACGGGTTCCTAACACTAAATCCTACCTGTTATGCGACATGACGGCCACATAAAATCCAGGCAGTGCAGGTTCCACATGCATGCAGTAGGAGAGCAAACGCTTTGGCTCCAACAGACACATCGTATCAGTAGGTGAAAATTAATTGGCCATAGATGAAAGCAATGACCCACATAGATCCACTGGGGTGAGGCAGCGACACGCATAATTATTGGTAAAAGGCATTTGTGCTGGCGGCACAATCTTCCCATAAAAATGAAAAAGATTAAAAATTTCCGAAATGTTTTACAAAAAAAAAGTGTAATAAAGCAGCTTAGGTAACAATTAATGTGATGTACTCCGAACAAAAAGTAGAAAAGTAGAGTAATTGGAAAAGAACCCTGTCACTTCTCCGTACTCGCTGCCGGGAGAGAATTAATAATAATAGTTTTTCATTAGCATTTCTCTCTTTGAAAACAAGATCACTGTGAAAATTACATCAATGCCGAGCAATGTTCTGCAATTTAAATGTAACTGTACTTCAATGCTTTCCGACAGAACGGCCCATGAAAAGGCTGGGGTTTGACAAAAGGATGAAAATCTGAAGAAACTCTACTTTAAAGGGAATGCGTCATCCTATTTATTTTTACTAAATAAAATAAAATGAACCCGGGAACATATTCTGAAATCAACCTATTGCCTTACATAAGAGAGTGTAGTGAGCATGCTCCGTGTGTTGTCTCCTTCACTAATTGTCCATGTCCTGGGATATCTTCTTACAGATGTTACCTTTCATGGGCACCTTACCCAACATGAGAGAAATGATAGGACCCCTGATAATGGGCCCGACCTACTGATTAGAGCTATTCCCCTAATACATATGTGTCCACATAACAGATGTTTATAGACGTTGGAGTTGCTCCTGTATTTAGACACAGGTGAAAGCAGTTTGCTATTATCTCTATCCCATGTAGACTGATCCAGATTGATTTACGGTAATTTGTTTGAATTATTTCAGATGGCACCAACATATTCCATAGTGCTTCACAGGGATGAGCGAATCGACTTTGGATGTTCCGTACTAAGTTGATTTGCATAAAACTTTGTTCTAATACCGTATGGCACAGGAGCTCCGTACAGTATTAGAATGTATTGGCTTTGATGAGCCGAAGCTATTGCTTTACAAAGTCTCGCGAGACTTCGAGTCATAACTTCATAAATTAATTTTCACTGTAAAAAATCATTTCCCGAACTTGGGTTCGGTCCGATGAGCCGAAGTGATTGCTTTGCTAAGTCTCGTGAGACTTCAAGTAATAATAACTTCATAAATGAATTTGCACTGTAAAAAAACATTTCCCGAACTCGGGTTCGGTCCGATGAGCCGAAGTTATTGCTTTGCCAAGTCTCGCGAGACTTCAGGTAATAACTTCATAAATTAATTTGCACTGTAAAAAATCATTTCCCGAACCCGGGTTCGGTTCCAAGTTGAAACCGAACCCGAGTTCGGGAAATGGTTTTTTACAGTGCAAATTAATTTATGAAGTTATTACCCGAAGTCTCGCGAGACTTCGCAAAGCAATAACTTCGGATTATCGGACCGAACCCGAGTTTGGGAAATGTTTTTTTACAGTACAAATTAATTTATGAAGTTATTACCCGAAGTCTCGCGAGACTTTGCAAAGCAATACCTTCGGCTCATCGGACCAAATACATTCTAATACTGTATGGAGCTCCTGCTCCGTACAGTATTAGAACGAAGTTTTATGAGAATTGATGTTTCAAGTCGATGCGCTCATCCCAAATCATCACGATAAAATAAATTTTGTAGCCAGCTCACCTTTCCATGTGCTCCCAGGATCTGCACTGTATGGACTCATGTAAACATGGAAAACTAAAGTAGAAAATAGTCCAGATTCTCAGAATCCATAAACTGAGGTTTTTTTTTTTTTGAAAGACACAAATTTGATTCTGGTAATGCTGCACCAAAAACTGCCGCATCTGTCATTGTTATTTTAGAGATAATACAACCGGATTGGTTCATTTGTTCATTACGGATGCAGATGGTTGTATTGTCATGACAGAAGTGTTTTTGCTGATCCATAACGGATCCAGCAAAAACGCACATGAGAAAGTAGCCTAAAACTAAGTGGTTGATTCCACAGTGGTGGAAATCAGCTGGTCTGTGGAACCTGCAACCTCCCACCAGTCGGGATAAGGGGGGGGGGGGGCAAAGTGCTGTCTCCCTAGTGAGGAATTCTGTCCTACCTACAGCCACCTGAAGCCTGAGAATTGCGGCGATTAACTGGCTACTCGGCGCATGCCTTCCTAGGCTAACTCACAACCCTGTCCTGCAGACTTTTTTTTATTTTATTTTTTCAAGAAAATCCACCCATAGATACAAAGCTTTGGAAAGCTTCCAAGTCCTTACTCGAGGCAGTGTGTAACCAACATGTGTCCAGTACTCTGACTTTCCAAATAACACATCCTCGTATATGTGGACAGGAAGTCAGTTTCTCTATGTATTTCTATTGAAGCCTCCATGCCAGACTCATAAATAGAGAAATAACTGACTTTCTGTCCTGTGTCAGTTGGAGATCAGAGTGCTGGTCACATGACACAGCTGAGGATCAGAAGGGAGGGGATAACTCACGGATACAGCCACTGGTGAGAAGATTACCTTCACCACAGTTTACATTATGTTCCTTTCTAGGTCACAGAATAAAGTTTTTGTGGGAGTTTAAACTTCCGCCACTTTTCTATTTAAAAGCTCTGAGGTTGTGCCTATTGATGTGTTTCATGTGCTTCTTGTATGCAATGTGTGATCAGAACACCAAGTTTTTCATTGTATTGATGTCAGATTAGGGCTCTTCAAACCCCCCAATACCTTAAAGGTGTTTTCGGTTTTTTTAAATTTTAATTGATAGGTCATCAATATCAGATCGGTGGGGATCTGACACCCAGCACCCCCGCTGATGAGCTGGTTAAAGGGAAGCGTGCGCCGTGTGAGCGCAGCCTTCCATTCATTGTTTACCTGCTCGTCGTCGACATTGCAGCGGTGATCAGGTTTAACTTCAAGCCGTCCTATTCACTTCTATGGGATGGCTCTGTAGTATTCAAGTCCAGACAGAGGACTGCCCATGAACTGTGAGTGCTACTACTCTGCTCAAGGCCACAGCTACTGCATGACACCGAGCATGCTCACTACACACTCCTATATAAATCAGTAGGTTGCTTAGAAATTACTGTATGACACTTAGCATGCTCACTGCACACTCCTATATAAATTAATATAGCTTACAAATTACTTTATGACTAGTGTTGAGCGCGAATATTCGCATAGTGAATTTTTTTGCGAATATCGTCACTTCGCTAATTCGCGAATATAGCGCTATATATTCGCTATTTCGAATCTTCGTTTTTTTTTTTTTTATTGTTATATTTTTTTCTTTCCCGCTTCCCAAAAGTAGTTCTACATAATACATTCGTCAATCGTCATCTTCTTCTACCAAGCCAACCATAGTAAACCAGGTCTAAGTTGAAATCGCAATGCGATTAATTCAAGTTATATTAATCGCATTGCGATTTCAACTTAGACCTGGTTTACTATGGTTGGCTTGGTAGAATTAGCGAATATGACGAATGTATTCGTCATATTCCTCAAAACGAAGATAACAAAGTATTCTCCATCTTCGTTTTAGCAACCTATTCGTCAACTTCGCTAATTCTAGCAATCAAATAGGAAAGTTGACTATAGAGACAGCTGTGTTTAATTCGCTATGCGATTATATTACTTTGCTTTTTTTTTTAAATAAAAAGAATAATTATAATACTTGATAATTATTATAATTATTCTATTTATTGAAAAAAAAATCATAATAATAATATAATCGCATAGCGAATTAAACACAGTTGTCTCTATAGTCAACTTTCCTATTTGATTGCTAGAATTAGCGAAGTTGACGAATAGGTAGCTAAAACGAAGATGGAGAATACTTCGTTATCTTCATTTTTTTCCATCGAATATTCGCGAATTTCGTCGAAATTGAATATGGCACCTGCCGCTCATCACTATTTATGACACTGAGCATGCTCACTACACACTCCTATATAAATCAATATAGCTTAGAAATTACTGTATAACACGGAGCATGCTCACTACACACTCCTATATAAATCAATATAGCTTAGAAATTACTGTACGACACTGAGCATGCTCACTACACACTCCTATATAAATCAATATAGCTTAGAAATTACTGTATAACACAGAGCATGCTCACTACACACTCCTATATAAATCAATATAGCTTAGAAATTACTGTATAACACTGAGCATGCTCACTACACACTCCTATATAAATCAATAGCTTGCTTAGAAATTATTGCATGATTCTGAGCATGCTCACTACACACTCCTATATAAATCAATAGCTTGTTTAGAAATGATTGCATGACACTGAGCATGCTCACTACACACTCCTATATAAATCAATATAGCTTAGAAATTACTGTATAACACTGAGCATGCTCACTACACACTCCTATATAAATCAATAGCTTGCTTAGAAATTATTGCATGACACTGAGCATGCTCACTACACACTCCTATATAAATCAATAGCTTGCTTAGAAATTATTGCATGATACTGAGCATGCTCACTACACACTCCTATATAAATCAATAGCTTGCTTAGAAATTATTGCATGACACTGAGCATGCTCACTACACACTCCTATATAAATCAATAGCTTGCTTAGAAATGATTGCATGATACTGAGCATGCTCACTACACACTCCTATATAAATCAATAGCTTGCTTAGAAATTATTGCATGATATTGAGCATGCTCACTACACACTCCTATATAATTCAATAGCTTGCTTAGAAATTAATGCATGATACTGAGCATGCTCACTATACACTTCTATATAAATCAATATAGCTTAGAAATTACTGTATGACACTGAGCATGCTCACTACACATGTCTATATAAATCAATATAGCGTACAAATTACTGCATAACACTGAGCATGCTCACTACACACTCCTATATAAATCAATATAGCTTAGAAATTACCGCATGATACTGAGCATGCTCACTAAACACAGTTTTACAATAATTACAGTGGCTCATCCCTCCTTTATCTATGGTTGGATTTTGTTGACTTGGGTGCTCTGTTTTTGTGACTCACCCAGTCACTATGGTATTGGATAAATGTAAAAATAGTTCAAAACAGGCACTCTCCACCCATAATATATATAGAAATGTATTTGATATTACATAAAATTATATAAATTTATATACACAAGTATACCCTATAATTCAATAAATCAACAACATCTCTGTTATCTGGAGTGTGATTTTGTTTTTTGTTTTTCTTTTTGTTGTCGATTTATTGAATTATATGGTATTCTTTTATATATAATTTTTTATAATATCAAATACATTTTTATATATATTACGGGTGCCCGTTTTTAACTATACATAGCTTAACTTTACATAGCTTAGAAATTATTGCACTGAGCATGCTCACTACACACGCCTATATAAATCAATATCGCTTAGAAATTACTGTATAACACTGAGCATGCTCACTACACATGCCTATATAAATCAATATAGCTTAGGGCCCTTTCACACTGGCGTTTTTGTTTTCCGGCATAGAGATCCGTCGTCGGGTCTCTATGCCGGAAAAATCCTGATCAGGATCATCCCCATGCACTCTGAATGGAGAGAAATCCGTTCAGGATGCATCAGGATGACTTCAGTTCAGGACCGGAACGTTTTTTGGACGCAGCAAATACCGCAGCATGCTGCGCTTTTTGTTCCGTCCAAAAATCCTGAACACTTGCCGCAAGGCCGGATCCGGAATTAATGCCCATTGAAAGGCATTAATCCGGATCCGACCTTAAGCTAAACGTCGTTTCGGCGCATTGCCGGATCCGACATTTAGCTTTTTCTGACTGGTTACCATGGCAGCCAGGACGCTAAAGTCCTGGTTACCATGGTAAAATGTAGCAGGGAGCGGGGGAGCGGCATACTTACATTCCGTGCGGCTCCCGGGACGCTCCAGGATGACGTCAGGGCGCCCCAGTGCATAGATCATGTGATCGCATGGGCATGGGGCGCTCTGACGTCATTCTGGAGCGCCCCGGGAGCCGCACGGAATGTAAGTATGCCGCTCCCCCGCTCTCCGCTCCTACTATGGCAACCAGGACGCTAGTAGCGTCCTGGCTGCCATAGTAACCTGAAAGCAATTCGAAGACTGATCAGGATCCTGATCAGTCTTCTAATGCTTCAGGTGACTTGCGTTCTGACGGATCCGGCAGGACGGAAGTGCCTGCCGGATCCTCAGAACGCAAGTGTGAAAGGACCCTTAGAAATTACGGCATGACACTGAGCACGCTCACTACATACTCCTGCATAAATTATTTGATTCAATTATATAGCTTTGACATAATGAGGAGCGCTTTACAGACATTATGATGTCTTCGGGGTGTGGGTGGATTGGAGAGAACGTACGTACAAACTCCATACAGATTTTGTCCTTGGTTACACTCGAACAGTACGGTGGCTTAGAAATAACTACTGAAGGGCCCTGACCATGCTCACTACGCACATATCTTTTAGTATATGATTTTGAACATGTAAAAAATAAAGTGAAATATTTCTTTTAATTTATTGCTTGAGTTTCTATTTAAGAACATCTCCAGGAGCATAAAGGTTGGTGACCATGACCATAAGCCAAATCCAAAGATCCATATCATGGATTTCTTATTACAGAACATTTTAGGCATATTTTAGTCAACCTTGAGTGACATGGAAACAAATGAGACAACATTTGCCATTCAGAAAATATCAACATGTTCCACTGACTCATTAATCATGAAATTCACGGTCAAGTACTTTATAGTAGTCATTGTGCTTTTGCAAAAATTCAGACTTGAATGTTGGGAATCAGGGGAAGGTTTAAAGGAGTTCTCTCCCTTCAGAAAATGGCATTCATCATGTAGACAAATTAATACAAGGCTTCTTCATGTTGCCTTCTTTGCTGGTTTTATTCATTTTTTAGTCACATTATACACTACTCGTTTCCAGCGGCGGTCGTGCTTGCACACTATAAGAAAATGCGCCTAAGCGCACACTCTTGCCATCCTTGCCAATGCTTTTTCCGATAGTGTCCAAGCATGACCACCGCTGCTGGATGCCAGGGAGTTTGTAACCCCTGAAAACGAGCCGTGTATCATGAAGCCAGCAAAGGAGGCAATTCATTAGTAAGAGCCTCCTATTAACTTTCTCTACATGATAAATGCCATTTGCTGAAGTGAGACAACCCCTTTAAGTATGGCCGGGGCGTAACCAAACGATAATATCGTTATTCCCCATAGTTAAAGATGCAGCAAGATCTTATAATCATCATCTCTAAAAATTATTTGAAGTCTTCCTTTTCTCTGGACGCTCTGGACAATAGTTACATAATATTGATAAAATACAATGCAGTTTGGAGTGGGGTTCTTTGGGTCCACCATCATCGATACAGAATATGTGCACATCTACTTTTAACCCCTTTACACCCTGTGAGGTCACAGAAACTGCATAATTTCAGTTTCCAGTGAGGACCCTTGCTCAAGAGCTGTACCCTCACCATCACTTGCACCCGCTGGCTATATTATACAGACGACACCATGTCCTAATGGCTGAGATCGGAGACTTTCCGAATGCATTAAATATGTTCCAGGTCATTTATCTCCCTATTGTAGATGCCATGATCAAGGTTGATCATGGCATCTAATTGCTTATATGGCAAGGGATTTCTGGGTGCCAGTTGGTTTCCATGATAGCTGGAGGCATAACAAAGGCTCTTAGGTCTGCGGCGTAAGTGTATAAGGGTGTGTGTGAACAGATGGCACCTGACACAAAAGCAGAACCAGGTTCTATGCTTCAAATTGTGTCAGTGCTGGTGCCACCCTTCCTTTCTCACTAGGTGTTGCTGCCTGAGTCGAGAGGCTCAACTTGCCTCATGAGAGATGCGCCCCAGGTTCCTGAGCAGTTACAGCAAATAGGTCCCTCCTCGCCAATAGCTCATCATAGAACAGCCCCTTATGTCTTTCCCTGACAATCCATTAGTAATCATTGGCCATAAAATAAATTAGCTTCATCTTCAATATGCAATCTAAGGGCTGCTTTTAAGGTGGCTATAGACCCTTAACTACTAGGTCTCTGTGCAGCTGCACTGGTTGCATATAGGGTATGTCTGTCCCTGCCACATATACAGTGCTTGGTTTTGCTGTCCCTCTTGGGTTTGCTTGTCCCCTCCTCACTGTGAGTAGGTGAACCTTATGCAGGAACAGCATTGGGCGATGAGGTCTGCACCCTGGCACTGCCATAGGATGAGCTTTGAGAAAGTGATAGAAAGAGGAGGTAGCAAGATGGGCGTCGAGTGAGCTTGTAACCACTTGGACAGTCACAGGGACTGCAAAAGGAGTAGACCTGACCCAACGCCCATGAGACGAGCCCAGGTCCGAGAGCCAGAAACAAAAAGAATAGACTCCTGGACTGTAAGCAACAGGCAGAAAGGTCATTTGTCCTAGAAATGGACTGTAAGACCTAAACATCTAAAGAGGTTCCCAGAGCGAGCACACTGGTAGAGCACAAGAACAACTCCTGAACAAAATCCTTCACCTCTGGGGTGATATCAACCAAAATTTGTGGAACATTTGACGTGTAGAAGTGAGTTGTAGACCAATTATTCGCAAGATGACTGGTACACCACCTCCATGTACAGATGTGCCCATCTAGTTTGGTTGAGGACTACAATTACTCATGAAACCAATTTTTAATATCCCTACACGCTAAAAAAAAAATTGACAGGGTGCAACTTACAGCACAACCCCTGGGTGGCCACACACATATACATATAGTATAATCCTCTCATGACAGAGTATCACAAAATCATAATGTTTTTATTAGCTGGTATTCTGGTGACGCACATATCAGAACATGTCCAGCCAAGAGGAAAGGCGAGGAAGGACACCTCTATAGTGTGCAGGTTGTGACAGTGGGTGACCCATCTGAGACCCATAGCAGTAGGAACAGGCTGCATATACTGCAGTCACTTTTGTGCAACCTAAATTGGGGAAAGTTCCTGCAGAATCAAGGTACAGACCCAGATTTCAGGGTTCATATTTGTGTTCTAAGACCCTGGTAGACCTCTAAACTGAACTCCGAAGGGGTACAATCCTCCAGTGAGTGATGGGGATCCTTAACTCTAACAATTGGTTGGATTACCATCTTAAGAACCCCTTCTATACAAATTGATTATATGTCAAAAGTGTGTTGATAGATAAATAGTATAGTATATTACAATATCTTCATATTTTTATTTTGCATGATTTTTTAATTTATATAATGTTTTTATACTATTTTTATTTTATATTATTAGATTGTTTTATTGAATTTTATAATATATTTATATGATATATATATTAAACTTTTTGGAACATTTTACTCTATTCTCTCTATTTTTTATGGCATGATTCAATTAATTTTCATTTTATTTTCTATTCTGCCAGCTTCAGACCCTCTGCATGAAGTAGAGGGCATTCAGGCCATTCAGGACAGCACAAAAATGTAGTGCGGCTTCAACCAATCTATTATTAGATTTTTTTTTACTATTTTATATTATTTTAATATATTAAACCTTTTAGAACATTTTATTGTAGTCACTCTATTTTGTATGGCATGAATCTGATTCAATTAATTTTCTTTTTATTATCTATTCTGCCAGCGTCAGACCCTCTGCAAGAAGTGGAGGGCGTTCAGGGCATTCAGGAAGGCACAAAAATATACTGCAATTTCAACCAAGAATTAAGCAGAAAATGTATATTACAGTCTCTCCCTGTAATTGTGACTGTGGACCGCAGTGCAGTTATCAAGCATTCGTTTCATTGAAGAATAAAAAAGCTTTCTCACCCGATCCCTGCTATAGAAAAGTAAGTCTGAAGAGTCACACTCTGCATTGAACATCAGGGTGGAGTAGGATTTCACAAACATGCAGACAATGCTCTCAAAGCACTAAGTGCAAAGTCTATTGTCGCGGGTTGGTACTTGCGGTGTGGTTGGCAATGACACATCACAATGGTTAAAAGTGCAAATAATATTTATTTTCTCCAAAATAAAGCAAAATATGGTATGAATTCCATGGTAAAAGGACACATAACATAAAGAAAATGCCTTGCCCGTCTGGGCTCTAACTGGACATAGGTTTGCTCACATAGGAGATCAGGCTTTGCATAGTCAACAGGTCCTGTAGCTTCCAGGCTTCTGACACTGAATGAGGATCTCAGCCCTGTATTTATTCCCTAGTAATAATCCCAGTAGCTAAGCCTGAGTTTACTTAAGGCTAGGGGCAAATGTTGTACTGGAGGGAAGGTGGCATGATAGGTCCCTCTACCAATCTACACACCATTCCATAAAAATCCCGGCCCAGAAAACACTATAATTCGCGTAAACGCTCGTTAGCGATCATCTTGCAATGTAATACTGCCGTCGATTGCCCGCTCATTCATCGGCCAATTCAGATTTTTAAGCATGCTTAGAAAGAAATCAGAGCTTGCCGGTGGCAGATCGTGCTGTCTAATACCAAGATCTGCTGCTGGCAAACCAGTAGACAGCATGGGGATGAGCGAAGGCATAGCAATGCCATAGAGAAGATCGCTGCATGTAATAGCAGGGAACCAGTGGCGTACCGCCCATATAGGCAGACCACGCCACTGCTATGGGTCCCGCGGCACAGGGGGGCCCGGAGCTCATGGAAGGCCCCCTCTGCACAAGACTGACAGTACGGGGCGGGTGTGTGGGCGGGCGGGCGTGTGGGCGGGCGGGCGGGTGGGCCCAGCCCTTCCTCCCTCCTGCTGCTCTTTGCAAAGAGCACACAGGATGGGACTCAGCAGGCGTGATGACGTCATCACATTGTGCCTGCTGCTGGAGAGAGCAGGGTGCCTGATGCTGGAGAGGCTGCAAGGTAAGTACTTGATTTTTTGTTGTTGCTGGATTGGGTGCACTAAAGGGGGCAAAACTACTGGATGGGACACTAGTAAAGGGCACAAAAAAACTGGATTGGGAACAAAAGGGGGCAAACTACTGGATGGGGAACTAAAGGAGACAAAACTACTGGATGGGACACTAGTAAAGGGCACAAAACTACTGGATGGGGCACTAAAGGGGGCAAAACTACTGGATGGAGCACTAGTAAAGGGCACAAAACTACTGAATGGGGTACTAAAGGTGGCAAACTACTGGATGGAGCACTAAAGGTGGCAAACTACTGGATGGAGCACTAAAGGGGGGAAAACTACTGGATGGGGTACTAAAGGGGGCAAACTACTGTATGGGGTACTAAAGGGGGCAAACTACTGGATGGAGCACTAAAGGGGGCAAAACTACTGGATGGAGCACTAAAGGGGGCAAAACTACTGGATGGAGCACTAAAGGGGGCAAAACTACTGGTTGGAGCACTAAAGGGGCAAGATTGCTGGATGGGATACTAAAGGGGGCAAAACTACTGAATGAGACACTAAAGGGGCAGGACCACTGGATGGGGCACTAAGGTCAGTATTACTGGACTGGGGGAACTAAGGGAGTGTGGGCACTAAGGGGGCATAACTACTGTGTGGGCACTAAGGGGGCATAACTACTGTTCTGGGACACAAAGGGGGATTCTACTCCGAGGGGTCACTTACGGGGCATTATACTGTGTGAGGGCACTAATATTGCATTCTTACTATAATCTGCACAACGTTGAAGGTGGCGCAAAGTTTTTGTGCCACTTACATCACAATAAAATGCCACAAAAAAGTGCCTTACTCCCATACAGCACTCTCATATCAGCGGTCAGTTTTAGTAGGTCATGTATATATTTCTTTTTTGACAGATGGGGGTGTGGCAGGGGAGGAGCCTGGACAGGAGGTGGGTTAGGCCAGGGGTGGGTAGTGGGTGGGGTTAGGGGCCCAATTCAGATTCTTGCTATGGGGCCCAGTGACTTCTATGTACGCCCCTGCAGGGAACGCTTCCCTCCCGACAATTGCTTGCTTAATCGACCTGTGTAATACAAGCTTTAGTTCTCTATACAATGTCCATGGACTATAATGTGTGACCCTGGTCTCAATTAGGAATATAATCAATGGTCAGTAAGATGAACCTAAATTCTAGTCTTTGGACATTCAAGAAATCTATATTGACTTTGATGTCCATATTCCCTCAGATTGTGCCAAATACGGAACATAATTGGTCATTATGGGAATAATCTGTTATAATATCCTCTGATTATCTTTAATCAGAAATCCGCCAGCCCTTGAGAGGTGACTTGAGATTTATTCTGATTAGATAAAAGAAGTTCACTTCTTCAAAGGTTTCAGAAAGAAAGTCTGCAACATGAAGCGAATGTTATCCGGTAATTCTCATGAAATGAATAGCTAATTTCTTTTAATTAAGCCTTAGATCCGCAATATTTTAATAACCAATGATGGCTCTGAAAATATGGAATAATTTATTGGCACACGCAAACTGCTTCTTTAATCCTGAGGAGATCAAATTGTCACCAAGGCTGTGATGTCTACAAAGAACTCGGCTTCCCGTCTATTCGATCAGTTTCATTATGATATTTTAATTTATTTAATGATAGTGTTATAATACCCTAAAATATACAATTGGTGTTCATTTAGAATGGTTGTATATAGATCAGAGTAAAAGAGCATGAGCTATGGGTCTCAATCCTGGTTGGAAACTACTAATATTGTCCATGGGTACACCAAGGACTTCCACACAAGTTGTTTTTCCCTCGATAGGCTATGGCTTCCGACCAATGTAAACATTCTAACTCATCAAGACAGTGGTCGCCCCTAGGAGATGATGATGAAGTCATCATGCAAGGTGGGTCATCAGTCGTCACTGGAATGGGTTGGCAAATGGACAATGAGGTATCATTGGAAGTGTATGGAGCCACCAAAAGCAAGCACTCTATGGGGTAGATGTGGGGGAGGGTGGTAGCGAGGAGGCTGAGGAGAGTGAGGTAGTTAGCTGGGTAACAGTAAGAAAGCGGGGTAGAGGGAAGAGTGCCAGGAAGGCTAGCCCTGATCTGACACACCCCAACAAGTTTGTACAGTTGGCAGATGAGTGGGATGTCAGTTCAGGGACGGCACTGCTGCAGCCGGACACTTCCTCTGCCAGTAAGGGGAATGTAAGCTCCATTAAGCAGGGGACCAGGAGAGCAGGGCAGACAGGTGCTGGTAGTGGGAGACTCCATTATTAGGGGAACAGATAGGGCGATCTGTCACAAAGATCATGATCGCCGAACCGTGTGCTGTCTTCCCGGCGCTAGAGTTCGACACATGGCGGATCGGGTTGACAGATTACTGGGAGGGGCTGGAGAAGACCCAGCGGTCATGGTCCATATCGGAACCAATGACAAAGTTAGAGGAAGGTGGAGAGTCCTTAAAAATGATTTCAGGGATTTAGGTCAAAAGCTTAGGGCAAGGACCTCAAAAGTAGTATTTTCTGAAATACTGCCTGTACCACGAGCCACACAAGAAAGGCAGCGGGAGATTAGGGAGGTTAACAAATGGCTCAAGAACTGGTGTAGGAAGGAGGGGTTCTGGTTCCTGGAGAACTGGGCCGACTTCTCTGTTGGCTACAGGCTCTATCGTAGGGACGGGCTGCACCTCAATGGGGAAAGGGCAGCTGTGTTGGGGAGAAAGAAGGCTAGAAGGTTGGAGGAGTGTTTAACTTGTTGCCGACCGCCTCACGCAGGATTGCGTCCTGCGGGCGGTCGGTTTGTTCCTCCTTGACGCGCGGGCGCGTCATCTCGCGACAGGCGAGATTTCCTGTGAACGCCGCTCGCGTGTGCGCGTTCACAGGATCACGTCGGGGACAAGGTAAACTACAGCCTGCCAGCGCTGATCGTGCGCTGGCAGGCTGTAGAAGTTAAAAAACTGGCATATCAGACGCTGTTTTGTTAACAGCGTCTGATATGCTTGCTGATCGTTCCTTTGGTGGTCCCTTTTGCTTGGGACCACCAAAGGAAACTTTTATAAGTGCACCAAATCACCACACAGTAATGATTGCGGAGACCCTAAAATGCCAGAGCAGTACAAACACCTCACATGTGACCCCATTTTAGAAAGAAGACACCCCAAGGTATTCCGTGAGGGGTATGGTGAGTTCATGCAAAATTTTATTTTGACAACTTTGAATAAAAAAATGTAAAAAGTTGTCGTTTACAGCAATATTTCTCACACGCAGCATGGGTATATGTAAAAATACACCCCAAAACACATTGCCCTACTTCTCCTGAGTACGGTGATACCACATGAGTGACACTTTTTTGCAGCCTGGGTGCGCAAAGGGGCCCTAAAACCAATGAGTACCTTTAGGATTTCACAGGCCATTTTTACGCATTTGGATTCTCACGCTTTAGGGGCCCCTAAAATGCCAGGTCAGTATAAATACCCCACATGTAACCCCATTTTGGAAAGAAGACACCCCAAGGTATTCCTTGAGGGGCATGGCGAGTTCACAGAATTTTTATTTTTTGGCACAAGTTAGCGGAAATTGATATATATTATTTTTTTATTTAGTTTTTTACAAAGTCTCATATTCCACTAACTTGTGACAAAAATAAAATTTTACATGAACTCACCATACCCCTCACGGAATACCTTGGGGTGTCTTCTTCCAAAATGGGGTCACATGTGGGGTATTTATACTGTCCTGGCATTTTAGGGGCCCTAAAGCGTGAGAAGAAGTCTGGAATCCAAATGCGTAAAAATGCCCTGTGAAATTCTAAAGGTACTCATTGGTTTGAAGCACTTCAGGCTGCAAAAGTGTCACACATGATCGTCAGACTCAGGAGAAGTAGGGCAATGTTTTGAGGTGTATTTTTATATATACCTATACTGTGTGTGAAAATATCTCTGTAAACGACAACTTTTAAAAATTTTATACAAAGTTGACAATTTACAGAGATATTTCTCTCACCCAACATGGGTATATGTAAAAATACACCCCAAAACACAATGCCCTACTTCTCCTGAGTACGGCGATACCACATAAGTGACACTTTTTGCAGCCTGGGTGCGCAAAGGGGCCCAAATTCCAACGAGTACCTTTAGGTTTTACATGGCGGCTCACAATTTAGCCCGCCCAAAATACCAGAACAGTAAACACACCCCACAAATGACCCCTTTCGGAAAGTAGACACCTCGAGGTATTCACTGAGGGCATAGTGAGTCCGTCTGAGATTTCTTTTTTTTGCCAGAAGTTAGCAGAAATTGAAACTTTTTTTTTTTCTCAGAAAGTGTCATTTTCCGCTAACTTGTGAAAAAAATGAAATGATACATGAACTCACCATGCCCTCCGCGAATACTTTGGGGTGTCTTCTTCTAAAATGGTGTGATTTGGGGGTATTATACTATCCTGACATTCTAGCACCTGAAGAAACATGACAGGTGCTCAGAAAGTCAGAGCTGCTTCAAAATGCCGAAATTCACTTTTTGCACCATAGTTTGTAAACGCTATAACTTTTACCCAAACCAATAAATATACACTTATTGGACTTTTTTATCAAAGACATGTAGAACAATAAATTTAGAGAAAAATTTATATAGAAATGTAGTTTTTTTGAAAAATTTTACAACAGAAAGTGAAAAATGTCATTTTTTGTAAAAATTTCATTTTTGATTAATAGCAAAAAAGTAAAAATGTCAGCAGCAATGAAATACCACCAAATGAAAGCTCTATTAGTGAGAAGAAAAGGAGGTAAAATTCATTTGGGTGGTAAGTTGTATGACGGAGCAATAAACGGTGAAAGTAGTGTAGTGCGGAATTGTAAAAAGTGGCCTGGTCATTAAGGGTGTTTAAGCTAGGGGGGCTTAAGTGTTTAAACTAGGGACTGGGGGGAGGGTAATTACATTATAGGAGGGTAAGATAGTGCAGATAGAGACCGGGGGCGCGGTAGTGTGTCTGGGGGAGGAATGGAAGGAGGGTCTAGAACAGCTCAGAATGAAAGATGTAGGGTAAAAAATACACATAAACCTGTCAAATGTATGTATACTAATGCCAGAAGCCTGACTAACAAGACTGGGGAACTGGGATTAGTGATGTGTGAGGAGGACTATGACATAGTGGGAATAACTGAGACATGGCTGGATGATAGCTACGACAGGGCAGTTAATATAAAAGGTTACAATCTGTTTAGAAAGGATCGTCAAAACCGGAGTCGTGAAGTCGTGTCTAAATCCCGTAATTCGAGAATACATCTCTGAGGGACATGAACATGTGGAGTCATTGTGGGTAGAAATACATGGAGCAAAAAACAATAATAAATTACTCATAGGAGTTTACCATAAACCACCTAATATACCAGAGTCCACAGAAAATCTATTACTAAACGAGATAGACGAGGCGGCAAATCATAATGAAGTGGTTATTATGGGGGACTTCAACTACCCAGATATAGACTGGGAAACTGAAAGCTGTACATCCCAAAAAGGAAACAGGTTCTTGGCAATAGCCAAAGACAATTACCTTTCCCAACTGGTTCAGGACCCCACTAGAGGGACGGCCATACTGGACTTAGTATTAACCAATAGACCTTATAAAACAACAGATGTGCAGGTTGGGGGACACCTGGGAAATAGTGACTATAAAGTAATAACCTTCCAATTATCCTTCAAACGAGAGTTTCTAAAGGGAGGAACAAAAATACCAAACTTAAAAAAAGCACAAGTTAGCTATCTAAGCGAGGCCATAGGCCTAACTAACTGGGACAAAGTCCTCAAAAATAAAACTACAACCATAAAATGGGAGATTTTTAAAAGCATTGTAACATCTAATTGTGAGAGGTACATACCTTATAGGAATAAAAGGCTAAGGAACAATAAGAAACCAATGTGGATAAATAGAACCGTAAAGATAGCAATAAATGACAAAAAGAAAGCATATAAATCACTAAAACAGGAGGGGAGCCAGGAAGCACTGATAAACTATAAGGAAAAAAATTGAATATGTAAAAAACTAATAAAATTTGCCAAACTAGAGACCGAGAGATTAATTGCCAAAGAGAGTAAAACTAACCCTAAAATGTTCTTCAATTATATAAATAGTAAAAAATATAAATCTGAAGGAGTCGGCCCTCTACATAGCAATGAGGGGGGTGTTGCAGAGAGCAACGAGGATAAAGCAAAACTATTAAATAAAGTAAATCCCCCATTAAAAGTGCCCTGTCTGACCCAGGAAGAAGTACAACAGCGACTTAAAAAGATTAAAATAGACAAATCACCAGGACCAGATGGCATAAACCCCCGTATCCTAAGGGAATTAAGTGATGTCATAGCCAGACCCTTATTTCTGATATTTACGGACTCTATACTGACAGGGAATGTTCCACAGGATTGGCGCATAGCAAATGTGGTGCCAATATTCAAAAAGGGTCCAAAAACAGAGCCTGGAAATTATAGGTCGGTAAGTTTAACATCTATTGTTGGTAAACTGTTTGAAGGGTTTCTAAGAGATGCTATCTTGGAGTACGTCAATGAAAATAAGCAACTAACGCCATATCAGCATGGCTTCATGAGGGATCGGTCCTTCCAAACAAATTTTATCAGCTTCTATGAGGAGGTAAGTTCTAGACTTGACAGCGGCGAATCAATAGATGTCGTATACCTGGACTTCTCCAAAACATTTGATACTGTACCTCATGAAAAGTTAGTATATAAAATGAGGATGCTCGGACTGAGAGAAAATGTCTGTATGTGGGTAAGTAACTGGCTAAGTGACAGAAAACAGAGGGTGGTTATTAACGGTAGATACTCAGATTGGGTCACTGTCACTAGTGGGGTACCTCAGGGGTCAGTATTGGGCCCTATTCTCTTCAATATATTTATTAATGATCTTGTAGAAGGCCTGCACAGTAAAATATCTATTTTTGCAGATGACACTAAACTGTGTAAAGTAATTAACACTGAAGAGGACATTTTTCTGCTACAGAGGGATCTGGATAGATTGGAGGCTTGGGCAGAGAAATGGCGGATGAGGTTTAACACATTCACATGTAAAGTTATGCACATGGGAAGGAATAATGCAAGTCACCTGTACATACTAAATGGTAAAACACTCGGTAACACTGACATGATAGGAATTACACTGATAGGAATTTTAATAAACAGCAAACTAAGCTGCAGAAACCAGTGTCAGGCAGCTACTGCCAAGGCCAATAAGATAATGGGTTGCATCAAAAGGGGCATAGACGCCCGTGATGAGAACATAGTCCTACCACTTTACAAATCACTAGTCAGACCACACATGGAGTACAGTGTACAGTTCTGGGCTCCTGTGAACAAGGCAGACATAGCAGAGCTGGAGAGGGTTCAGAGGAGGGCAACTAAAGTAATAACTGGAATGAGGGAACTACAGTACCCTGAAAGGTTATCAAAGTTAGGGTTATTCACTTTAGAAAAAAGACGACTGATGGGAGATCTAATAACTATGTATAAATATATCAGGGGTCAGTACAGAGATCTCTCCCATCATCTATTTATCCCCAGGACTGTGACTGTGACGAGGGGACAACCTCTGCGTCTGGAGGAAAGAAGGTTTGTACCCAAACATAGAAAAGGGTTCTTCACGGTAAGAGCAGTGAGACTATGGAACTCTCTGCCTGAGGAGGTGGTGATGGTGAGTACAATAAAGGAATTCAAGAGGGGACTGGATGTATTTCTGGAGTGTAATAATATTACAGGCTACAGCGACTAGAGAGGGTCGTTGATCTAGGGAGTTATTCTGATTGCCTGATTGGAGTCGGGAAGGAATTTTTGTCCCCTTAAGTGGGGAAAATTGTCTTCTGCCTCAAATTTTTTTTTGCCTTCCTCTGGATCAACTTGTAGGAAACAGGCCGAACTGGATGGACAAATGTCTTTTTTCGGTCTTATATATTATGTTACAATGTTATATGCATAACTGGTAATTGTGGAGGCTTCAGAACACGAAGAACAAGGTAAAAAATCATGACGTTCCCACAAAAGTGAAGGGTCAATCTGAAACTACTTTGGATGAGTGTAATTCAGGGATTCAGTATGGAAAATCATTCCTCCCTTTGGAGGTCATAAGTAGGGATGAGTGAATCGACTTCATATGAAACATCCGAAGTCGACTCGCATAAAACTTTGTTATAATACTGTACGGAGCCGTACAGTATTAGAATGTATTGGCTCCGATGAGCCGAAGGTATTGTTTCCAAGGTACCACTTGGAACTGAACCCGAGTTCGGGAAATGTTTTTTTACAGTACAAATTAATTTATGAAGTTATTACACAAAGTCTCGTAAGACTTCGCGGTGCAATAACTTCAGCTCATCAGAGCCAATATGTTCTAATACTGTACGGAGCTCCTGCTCCGTACAGTATTAGAACGAAGTTTTATGTGAATCGAACAGAGACTACTCCAAGAGATAGCAGCATGGCAGTTCCGCTGCAGCAAAGTACAGATCCCTATGCAGTGGTTAAAGAGAGAAGACCAGTTGACTACTTAGATAATGCCCTTAGGAGTAGCCCCAAGGCAAATATGTTCAAGTGACACAGCGGATCCACATCTGCTTTGTAACACTATTGTATCAAACAGCATAGTTTATGCGGTATAACAACTCATACTGGCCTGACTGAGGCCGAAAGAACACTGTTGATGCAACCCAGTGAATGGACCCTATGGATAAGCTTAGCATCATACATGCTAAGCATATGTCACTAGTACGATATGAACAGAGCCTTACTGAACCTTGACTGATTATCCTCCCGACCACCTCCATAGTACCACATACTGTACCTCTGCTTGTTTACTGTCTTCTGACATGGCTTCTGGGCTGGATTTACTTTTAACAGGAACAAAATATGGATGCAATGCACAAACATCCAGAAACATTTCCTCTGATGTTACCCTGCTGATATCTCGCCTCGAGGGTTTTACGATATAATGAAACTCAGAAAATATGTTTCTTGTCCTGGCCATTTCTTGTACATTTTTTTTCTGAGCTGATTTCAGTCCACCCACAAGATGAAAAAATGTCACAAATAAGAAAATATGGAAAGATTATAATGGGAGTTTCATGGTTTCAGAACCCTGCCTATCAGATGTTGGATAGGATAGGAAAATGGAAGGCACAAGAAGGACACTAGTGTGGGAGAATAGTTGATCGATGGCACATGAAGGGTACTAGTGAGTGAGGCCACCAAGAGACCTATTATAATTAGAAGCTTCTTTACCTGAGCTGCAAGAGTCTGGACAGATAGAAGGGCAACTGTTGCCCAGCGGGAAAGTGGTAATGATGACTTAGGATAAAAAAAACATCACTAGAGCTACAGTATGAATACCTCCCAAAACAACACAGAAACCCCTCTGTTAGTCAACTTTGTATAACTGCCACATATTTGCTGTCCAATTCCAATGGTACCTGGAAATGCAGACCAGTAGGGTAACTGCAAAACTGCAAGTGGCCATTGGGGCCCATGGCCTTGAGAGCCCATAAGTTAAATATTTCCCCAAAATTTGCTTCAATCTGAAATAATTTGTCATGAAGCACATTAAACCAGGTCTATCCCGGCCTGCAGTTAAAGTTTAAGTAGAAGGCATCTCGGTGTACATCACTGTGCAGTGCAGCAAAATGCATAACTAGTTCATTTTGGTACGAAACTGTTAATGTGCGTCTGAATGACAGGCAGGTCACATATATGGATGTTCACATCATCATGCAGGCCACCAACATTTGTAGCTAACCCTTAGCTAAACAAAAAGAAAAAGCATACAGCATCCTTCAGTAAAGCAAAAAAAACACAACGCTGTTTAGTGAAACAAAATAAGTACATGGAAGCAGAGCCAAACAGATGCTTTTGAATCCCTTCTGTTAGATGTGGAATGACTGTGCATCACTATTAGGCTTAGTTTACACTTCACTTATTTGGTCACTTATTGTCCACCCCTAGCAGGTGCTGGTCAAACCCACAGAACAGGTGCAGATCTATTCATGATACCTAATCTAAGAGTAGGCTTGGATCCTAAATTTGGCTCACATTAAGTGATGGAAAAAACTGACCAAATAACAGAAGTGGGAACTCCGCCTTACAGGTCACAGCGTCAAGGCCTAATTTATCGGCGTGGACTTAACTATGCAGTAGCCCAAAAATCAAGGAGTGGCCCCCATGAGGAGGGTGTCAGCTGTAAGGCTGTGTTCACATCACTGTTTATTTTCCGTTCTTCTGCTCCATCAGAAGAGCAGCCCCAGAAAAAAACAGATCCTGTAGTTTGAGCCTGTAGTTTGACCTTCACTCCATCAGTATTTGGTCAACATTTGATCAGTATTGGAAAGGCAAAAACAGGAGTGGGTCCAAAACAGAGATAACATCAGTCTATGTATAACAACAGTCTAGATATAAATGGCTCAGCAGATGAACTATATAAACGCGCCTTTATATTACACCGCCTGTTGACAAAGTCTGATGCACCATACAGCTCTCCTTACAGTGTCTGCAAACTCTTCATATTATCTTCCTACACTGTCCCTATCCAAGATTCTATAATTAAAGGGGTTATCCCATGACTAATGTAAAAAAAGGGTGGATTTTGGGGGATTAGGTACTGTCACATTCACTTCTATGGGGCCTTTTCTTCCATTGCACGGCTCAGCAAAACAAATGAAATATGTCCTATACTTATCAGTGAAAATCAGGACACTGCCCCATTGAAGTCTATGGGTCAGCAAAAAAACAGAATGCAATCGTTTTTTTTAAGGACATGCTGAACTGTCCGCAAAAAAATGGATACGCATTTTTTCGGACAGCATACGGCTGTCTGAATGTGCCCTAAGGTTACTTTCACACTAGAGTTTTTGTTGGATCGGCAAAAACGCTTGTGTTACTGATCATTATCTTTAACATAGCCAAGACGGATCCGTCATTAACTCCATTTTCTATTGTCCCAGGATGGAAAGCAAAATGCAGCATGCGGTTTGAGAACGGAACAGAATGCATTTTGGAGCATTACGTCCTGTTCAGTTACGTTTTGTCCCCATTGACAATGAATGGGGACAAAATGGAAGCATTTTTTTCCGGTATTGAGACCCTATGACGGATCTCAATACCGGAAAATATTAACGCTAGTCTGAAAGTAGCCTAACTAAGCTAGAACCAGCTTTTTTTTTTTTCTCACATGGATCCAGAGACCTCCTCATTTATGGCTCTGCTAGATTTATATCATGCTGACAGCTCAAGGGGAGTGTCTTTTCTGCAAAAAAAATCAATCAACCCAAAAAAAATTTTTTCCTGAAATTCTGATTGAATTTCATTTTTTCCCTTCGATTCGCTCAACACTAGTACCATAAGTTGTCATGACAGGTGTAAATACTGTCCAAGAGGGCTCACTGGAGGCTCGGTGGAAGACCTAGCTTCATCTTTTGTACTAGGTCAAGTGTGCAAATTAGGCTACTTTCATATTAGCGTTTTTTGCGGATCCATCATGGATCTTCAAAAACATTTCCATTACAATAATACAACCGCATGCATCCGTCATGAACGGATCCGGTTGTAACATGTCTTCCAAAGCCATGACGGATCTGTCATGAACACCATTGAAAGTCAATGGAGGACGAATCCATTTTCTATTGTGTAAGAGAAAACGGATTTATACCCATTGACTTACATTGTGTGTCAGGACGGATCCATCTTGCTGTACACCACATCGTGGACAGAAAAACGGGGATGCGACTGAACGGAACGGAATGCATTTTGGTGCATTCCTTTTCTTTCAGTTCAGTTTTTTCCCCATTGACAATGAATGGGGACAAAACGGTAGCGTTTTCTTCCGCTATTGAGATCCTATGACGGATCTCAATAGCGGAATTGAAAACGCTAATGTGAAAGTAGCCTTAGTGCTTCTCTAAAAGGAAGGAAACAGTCTCTCTAGTGCCACCTATAGGTGGCTGCCCATTATGTCATTGTCTGAGAAGGAGGCCAATTTGCATACTTTGTTTCCCAGGAAGCACTGCCTGTAAGATAAGTGGAATTCCTCAATGAGATCCAGTAACCCCCTCCCCCAGTATAAGGGCCAAGGAACATTCCCATTACAAGGAACCGTCAATGGTTTTACACATAATACACAAGTCATACTGACAATGCCACAGCAACTTTATGAAGATAATGACTCGCGGGGTCTACTGTAAACTAAAATGATCATTAAAATGCAAACAAACTAATTAGATTAGAAACCAGGGATATTTGTCAAGTGTTGGAACAATAGAAGATAGAAGACAAAATAATTTCCTTGGGAGAGTAACGGAGGCTCCAGAAAACGTCATTCTCCACTGAATGATAATAAAACAGATGGACTATTAACTAAGTGCGTTAATTAGCTTTTGTATAGGAATTTGGATATTTGCTCTCCGGATTTGCTTGCCAAGTAATTTGAAAATTACGAGGAATAAGGGACAGATGAATTTTCTTCAGGCCATAAAATATCGGAGGAATGAAATGTACCGAGATTACTCTGATGGATCGTATTTGGATCGGTGTCTAAATGACGAGTTTTTAGAAATATAATGTAGTAATCCCAATTTAACACATGCATCATTACAACCGTAAAGGGTGGGCAGTGTCTTGTAATCTGAGTGGTCCGCTGATGGTATAGTTAGAGGTTGAAAAAAATCCATCAAATTTCACATTTCTCAGATCAACTATACCTCTTTATAAAATTTGCTATTAGATACGCATCTAGCCCTTTTTTAAATGTTGACATTATATCTGCTATTATTACCTCTTGGGCTAGGTAGGACATTCCATAGTGCAACTGCTCTAACTGTAAAGAATCCTTTCCTTTATTGATTTTGATAATCTCCCATTATGAGAGAGACCTTCCATCACTTTAATAATCTGGTCTCCAACCTCTCAACCCAAAACTGAATCCCATATTCAAGATGAGGTCCATACCACCAGGGACTGGGTAATATTATATTGGGTTTCACATGTTTTTATCTTTCTTTTTTTATACAGCCTAAAATTGTATTTGCATTTGGTGCTGCTGCCTGACACTCAGTACTGCTGTTCTGCTTACTATAATATTCAGTTCCTACACCTGTTCTGTTGCAGTTACCCCAAAATAGGGTGTTCGCAAATTGTTTGGTGTAATATATAACTTAGTATAGCTCTGTATGGATCAGTCAGGGTTAACAATCCTGCCTGTGCTTGTGGAGGAAGCTAGGTGATGGACTTAGGTCCACCCCTAATTCAGTTCACTTTGACTGTAGTGTTAGCTCAGGAAGTGAGAGAATCTACACATGCTCACTTTTTGGAGCTTTGCATCAGAAAAGCCGTTTCTACTTTACAGTACTCCAGAAAGAAAGTGAAATAAAGAACTAGCAGGTCTAGAATCTGCATGAATGAGCCAGGACTCTGTCAGGATGGTGTTTGTTGTTTAAGGTTGATAGAGGCTTTAGTGAGAGGGACGTTTCAAATACCCCCTTCACACTTGGACACAGCCCTGGCCAGCCAAATCTTAAAGGGGTTATCCAACGTCTAAAACATGCCAATAGCAGGACGCGATGGGGGTGAGCCTCCCTAGTGTCACCCGCTATGCTAAGGAGTCTTGCCCCCATTGCAGCCTGCATGGGGATCAGGGAGTGGGGTAAGTACAATCTATATGAGGGGCCCGGGCATTAGGGGGCATATTTTAGACATGGGGAAACCCCTTTACTCCTGTACCTATTAACCTGAGAATTTCAGACAAGTTTGCAAAAACCTTATTACTGGGCTGCAAGCCTTAGATTCTGCTGAGAGAAGACTTTGTAGTGATAAAGGAAAGGAGTACCACAATTCCCATCATTGCTCATAGCCATACATTGCTTTCTGGGAAGATTTGCACTGGGAACTATTTCTTGGAACTATGTTTTGATTCTATTGGATGTACTACAACTCCCACTATGCACTTGAAGAGAGACTTGGCTATTTTCTACAAGTGGCCTGGTTACTGACTACAGCACCATCTGCCGGCCACTGCGCCTACATCTCTTGCATCTCCTGCCTTGCACCTGTACAACGTTCATAACACCAAGGGAACCCCAACTACCATCAGGTGGGAGCCCCAACATCAGGGTGTGCCCCGAGGGAAGAACAGCAGCACCCTATTGTCGCTGCTCTGGCCCTAGAAAGCATCGGTGTGAGGATTGTCACTGTAAATTACTGTTGCAGCTAGAGCCACTACCACTCTCATCCTCTGCTTCACTCTTTCAGGGCTTGTGGCGCTGTTGTCCCCAGTTTTATTCCATTTAATAGATACACACTGTCATCAGCATGGGTACAGAGGGGCAACACATCAGAAGCCAAGGCTGCAGGTAAAGCTCTCCATATATGAGATCTTAGTGATTGGGCAGAACACCCATGAAGAATAATGCCCAATCATAGAAACATCTGTGCACCTATGTAATGACTGTATGACAATATTTTCTATTGTCTGCCCTGCCTTTATCTCCATAGGTTCTATAGTCAGGCTAGGGGGGATGAATAAAGACAAACCCTTCAGCATGCTAGACCACCAGGGATATTACTATTAACCCTCTCACCATGTCTAGACCACCAGGGATGTTACTATTAATCCCTTTACTATGTCAAGACCACCAGGGATGTTACTATTAATCCTTTCAATATATCTAGACCACCAGAGATGTTACTATAACTCCTTTCACCATGGCTAGACCACCAGGGATGTGAAACGCACCGCCCCCCAGGGCCCTATCGACTCCCAGGTTTGGAATGCCGAGTGGTGTGGTGCGGCCTATATATATCACGGTGCTCCTACCTGGATATAGTGGGGCACCAGGTTTAGGCTCCGAAGCATTAAAAAGGGAGGTTTGTTGAGGTAGGGGATAAAGAATGAACAACTTGAGTCCAGACCTTGATATAAAGTTCAACGGCAGCTTTACTTGGGTAAACTTTCATCCAAACAATCTTCAGGCTTTCTCTTGGTTCCAGCAGGCTTTAGTATAAACTGGCAGGCAAACTCAATAACTCTGCTTTCTCTCTTTCTCTGCTATACTGATAGGCTTGCATAAATACTTTGCTTTATTTCTCTGTGCTACACTAAACTCTGCTTAGGTCTGGTTTCTGTACTTTAGGTCTGTTCTGGTATCCTTGGATGGGGTGCCTTGGGCTGTTATTCCCCTCCTGACACTCAGTAAATAACTTATTTTCTAGCCAAAGAACAATTCCTCTTGCTGATATATCTTATGGTGACTGAAGAACGATTTCCTCGGGTCCCTATGGCTTCCAGACATCTGCTTCCATGGTCAGCAGTGCTTAGGCTGCTCTGGCTGACATAGGCACATCAGGCTGTGAGCGTTTCACGCCTTACTCCTGTCCAGACTAGAACTCGCTCTAACTGGAATTGCTGCTCCTCCCTACTGGTAGGAAGCAGGACTGGCCCACTTCTGCCCAGAGGGGCGGGATGGAATGGTGAGTAAGTATAGCTCTGCCATTTACACTGCCACCTGCTGGTGAACCAGGCATATACATGTAATAACAGTTGCATGCAGCAATATTCATATAATTGCACAAAGTAAAGGACCTGGAAATAAATACATAAGATGGCATTGTTAGCCCATAAGAGACAGTAGCAGGGTGTAGAAATGGTAACACCACTCCAGGGTGTTACAGATGTTACCATTAATTCTTTTACTATGTCTAGACCACCAGGGATGTTGCCATTGATCCTTTCTTCATCTTTACACCACTAGAGATGTTGCCATTAAACCTTGCACCAGGTCTAGACCACCAGGGATGTTACCATTAATATTTTCACTATGTCTAGACCACCAGGGATGTTGCCATTAATCCTTTCACTATGCACAGATCACCAAGGATGTTACCATTAATCCTTTCATCATCTCTAGACCACCAGGGATATTGTCATTAATTCTTTCACTATATCTAGATCACCAGGGATGTTACCATTAATCTTTTCACTATATCTAGACCACAGGTATGTTACCATTAATCCTTTCACTATATCTAGATCACTAGGGATGTTAACATTAATCCTTTCACCATGTGTAGACCACCAGGGATGTTACCATTAATCCTTTTAGTATGTCTAGACCACCAAGGATGTTACAAATAATAATTTCACTATGAGTGAACCACCAGAGATGTTACCATTAATCATTTCTTCATCTTTACACCACTAGAGATGTTGCCATTAAACCTTGCACCATGTCTAGACCACCAGGGATGTTACTATTAATAGTTCTACTATGTCTAGACCACTAGAGATGTTACCATTACTCCTTTCACTATGCACAGATCACCAAGGATGTTACTATTAACCATTTCATGATCTCTAGACCACCAGGGATATTGTCATTAATCCTTTCACTATATCTAGACCACCAGAGATGTTACCAATAATCCTTTTTACTATGTCTAGACCACCAAGGATGTTACAAATAATAATTTCACTATGTGTGGACCACCAGAGATGTTACCATTAATCCGTTCACTATGCGCAGATCGCCAAGGATGTTACCATTAAACCTTTCACCATGTCTAGACCATCAGGGATGAACCATCTTCCTCTCTGGACCACCAGGGATTAACAATCACAGTGTTTAACCCTGAAATCACCATAGACCAGCCTTGATATTAAATATATCCCCTAATTCACCCCTGCATAAACCTTCAGCCACTGTCAGGAACATTCAGAATTAACCCTTAAAGTGTAACTGTCATTCTTTTTTTTATTTTTGTAATGTGTTGAGGCAGTGATCCTGACCATTTTTGTCATATACTTTAATTACTGAAATCGTACATTTCTATTAGAAAAATAGCTCTAAAGTGGCCCATTTTGAGCCTTAGCAACGCTCCTGTGTCTTCTGTTTACATAACTGTGGAGACTTGCTAACTGTGTTATGTAAACAGAAGACAGAGGAGCGTTGTTAGGGCTAAAAATGGGCCACTTTAGAGCTATTTTTCTAATAGAAATGTACAATTTCATTAATTAAAGTATATGACAAAAATGGTCAGTATCACTGCCCCTATATATTACAAAAATTAAAAAAAGAATGACAGTTACACTTTAAGAGACCTTTAGCCACAAGGACTATTAGCCTATATTAAGTTGTACAGTATTGTAGTAATCTTGTGATGTACATTTTGCTCAGGTTTTAAGATTATGGCTTTTACATGCACTTTTCATTGTGAGAAAGGTTATCTATTTAAATCCATAGAAAACACACAAAAAATGTGACATATTGGCGTGTAGATTTTTTTTTTTTAGAATAAATCTCATATGAAACTAATTATACTGCTGTTTGTATTACTACAGGTCCGTGTACTACATGGTAGGAAAGTCTGTTCCCGACTTTTCTATGGGGCCCTATGAGTTCTGGTGACGCCCCTGGTGGTGGGTTCAGGTATTACATTAGCATCAGAGCATACTCTAAAAACATTCCCAAGTCTGTGTGTACTTTTTGTATCCCTTGATTTGTAACGACACAAGAACGAATAGGAAATTGAAGATTTTTCAAAATGTATCATTTCTTTATGTTTCAGTTTAGGCCTTCAATCAAAAACAGGACGCAGTGTAGGGACGCTCTCGCCTTTATACATTTGCTATTACATGACACGGGAGAGAAATTTAATTTACTATCAAATATGACACAAGCATGTAGTGATGAGAAAAACAGAGGCCAGCGGCGGAAAATTGAAATGAAATCTATCCATGAATTGAAAACTGGGGAAGGCTCCCATCACCTTCAATTTGCAGCTGTGATATTCCTCTTCTGCTGAGTCCTATTGCTTTATATTACAGTCTCGGAGAAATGGAATATGTCGAACTGATGTAGATATGGAGAAGTCGAGATAAAATTGCAATTATAGCCATTGCCTTTCTAGAGCCCGGATCCCCTAAATTTAATAAATCAAAGCACTGAGCGGCCTAGTAGGGGTGAATGGAACGGCTTATGTCACGTGGATCCTGTACGCCAGGGAGCGGCGCAGCTAGAATGATAAACCTTAGAGATCACTATCAAATCCTTGAGAAAATATTACAGTATTCAGATCCGGGCTGTTGTCACTGGAATATTTTATTCTAATTTTTATTCCTCCTTTAGTTTTTTGAATTGTCTACTATTCTGGTATAACCTGGGTATCGCCCAGATATAATTATATATGTACAGCTGGTATAAGTTATATATCTTCTTGTATACAGTGATATAGACCATGCTGGTATAACCTGGGTATCCCCTGTATATAATTATATATGTACAGCTGGTATAACCTGGGCATCTCCTGTATATAATTATATATGTACAGCTGGTATAAGTTATACATCTTCTTGTATACAGTGATATAGACCATCCTGGTATAACCTGGGTATCCCCTGTATATAATTATATATGTACAGCTGGCATAAGTTATACATCTTCTTGTATACAGTGATATAGACCATGCTGGTATAACCTGGGCATTTCCTGTATATAATTATATATGTACAGTTGGTATAAGTTATACATCTTCTTGTATACAGTGATATAGACCATGCTGGTATAACCTGGGCATCTCCTGTATATAATTATATATGTACAGCTGGTATAAGTTATACATCTTCTTGTATATAGTAATATGGAGCATGCTGGTATAACCTGGGTATCTCCTGTATATAATTATATATGTACAGCTGGTATAAGTTATACATCTTCTTGTATACAGTGATATGGAGCATGCTGGTATAACCTGGGTATCTCCTGTATATAATTATATATGTACAGCTGGTATAACCTGGGTATCCCCTGTATATAATTATATATGTACAGCTGGTATAACCTGGGCATCTCCTGTATATAATTATATATGTACAGCTGGTATAAGTTATACATCTCCTTGTATATAGTGATATGGACCATGCTGGTGTAACCTGGGGATCTCCTGTATATAATTATATATGTACAGCTGGTATAAGTTATACATCTTCTTGTATATAGTGATATTGAGCATGCTGGTATAACCTGGGCATCTCCTGTATATAATTATATATGTACAGCTGGTATCTGTTATACATCTTCTTGTATATAGTGATATGGACCATGCTGGGATAACCTGGGCATCTCCTGTATATAATTATATATGTACAGCTGGTATAAGTTATACATCTTCTTGTATACAGTGATATGGACCATGCTGGTATAACCTGGGTATCTTCTGTATATAATTATATATGTACAGCTGGTATAAGTTATACATCTCCTTGTATATAGTGATATGGACCATGCTGGTGTAACCTGGGGATCTCCTGTATATAATTATATATGTACAGCTGGTATAAGTTATACATCTTCTTGTATATAGTGATATTGAGCATGCTGGTATAACCTGGGTATCTCCTGTATATAATTATATATGTAAAGCTGGTATAAGTTATACATCTTCTTCTATATAGTGATATGGACCATGCTGGTATAACCTGGGTATCTTCTGTATATAATTATATATGTACAGCTGGTATAAGTTATACATCTTCTTCTATATAGTGATATGGACTATGCTGGTATAACCTGGGGATCTCCTGTATATAGTTATATATGTACTGCTGGTATAAGTTATACATCTTCCTGTATATAGTGATATGGACCATGCTGGTATAACCTGGGCATCTCCTGTATATAATTATATATGTACAGCTGGTATAAGTTATACATCTTCTTGTATATAGTGATATGGAGCATGCTGGTATAACCTGGGCATCTCCTGTATATAATTATATATGTACAGCTGGTATAAGTTATACATCTTCTTGTACATAGTGATATGGACCATGCTGGTATAACCTGGGTATCTCATGTATATAATTATATATGTACAGCTGGTATAAGTTATACATCTTCTTGTATATAGTGATATGGAGCATGCTGGTATAACCTGGGTATCTTCTGTATATAATTATATATATACAGCTGGTATAAGTTATACATCTTCTTGTATATAGTGATATGGAGCATGCTGGTATAGGAAAAATACGTACCTGGTATTTTACTTTCCTTGAGTCCGGAGGCAGCACATAATGGGTTAAGCTAGTCATCTCTTGCTTCCAGGACTGCCCACCTAGCAAAACACAACCAATCAGAGGTTAATTGCATAATAGACTACCCTACAAAGGGGTCCTGCTCCCTTGCATACCCGTGTTAAATAAAATAGATTGAGACAGAAATATGCAAGGATATAAATTTATTAGGGAGGGTATCGTTGTGCTGCCTCCGGACTCAAGGAAAGTAAAATACCAGGTACGTATTTTTCCTTTCCCCTATCGTCCTCCGGCAGCACATAATGGGATTTTCATATATCTCAAAGGGGGATTTTTAGTCAAAGCTGCAGACAAAACCCCAGTACTGAAGGCTGAGCTCCTGGCATTGACATCTAGGCGGTAATGCTTTCCAAACGTAGCGATGAGGACCAGGAGGCTGCATTGCAGATGTCCTCGATAGGAACTTGGGCTGCTTCAGCCCATGATGTTGCTGCCGCCTCGTCGAGTGTGCTTTCAAGGGAGACGGTGGAGGCAAATCTTCCAAAGCATAGGCCTCTAGGATGGTTGACTTCACCCATCTGGCTAGAGAATCCCTTGATGGAATATGGCCCTTCCTGGGGCCAGCGAACAGGACGAATAGATTTTCCGTCTTTCTGAAGTCTCTGGTTCTATCTAGATATATTTGTAACGCCCTTTGACATCCAATGTGTGAAACTTGGCTTGTTCTTCATCCACCGGATCAGGAAAAATACCGGAAGGAAAGTTTCCCTATTTTTATTGGCTGCAGACGGAATCTTAGGTAGAAAGGTAGGTACTGTTCTCAATAGCACACCATCAGGAAGAAAACGAATATACGGGAGCCTGGAGGATAGGGCTTGCAATTCTCCCAACCTTTTTGCTGATGTTATGGTTGTCAGAAAAAAGTTTTGTATGACAGCCACTTGAGATCCACTTCCTGTAAAGGCTCAAATGGTGCCGAAGTTAATCTTCTCAGAACCAGGGAGAGATCCCACACCGGCATAGGCTCTCTATGGACAGGCTTCAGTCTTCTTACAGCTTTAAAAAACCTAAAGATGAGAGGATGATGGAGAAAGGCACTCCCTGTCATGGAGTTGATGGCCGTCATATGAGCACGTAGGGTATTCGGCTTAAGGCCTTTCTCCAACCCATCCTGCAGGAAGTGTAAGATTGAGGATATCTGTATCTGTTCGTGTCCAGCTTCGGACATCCAGGAAACGAACTTGTTCCAGATCTTCGCATATTTCGCGTTGGTGGTAGCTTTACGGGAGGCCAGCAGGGTGCTGATTACAGTGTCAGAGAGTCCTTCTCTTCTTAATTTCAATCTCTCAGTCTCCACGCTGTCAGATGCAGACGTTCTAGGCACTGGTGATAGAGGCCGTTCTGCAACAGAAGATCTGGACGAAGAGGGAGTTTCCAGAATTCCCTCTGGACAGATGGAGTAAGAGGGGGAACCAGGATCTGCGTGGCCAGAATGGAGCTATTAGAATCACCAGCTGAGGTTTCTCCTCTACAATCTTCCTTAGGACCCGTGGAATCAGCGGAACTGGTGGAAATATATACGCCGAGAGGCTCTCCCAAGTGATTGAAAAAGCGTCCACTATAGTCGGTTTGTCCGTGGACCTGAGGGAGCAGAATCTGTTCAGCTTCTTGTTCTCTGCGGAGGCCATGAGGTCCCAAACTGGGCACCCCCATTTGTTCGTGATGTTCCGGAACACAGAGGAATTTAGTTCCCACTCTGCGTGGCTTATTTCCTTCCTGCTCAGGAGATCCGCTCGAATATTCGAGCAGCCCCTGATATGCACGGCTCTTAGTTCCTGCAGGTGTAATTCTGCCCATGCGAAGATCTTCTTGCAGAGGTTGAGAAGGAGAGTGCTCCTCGTACCCCCTGCTTGTTCAGATAGAACACCGAGACCAGGTTGTCCGATCTTACTAGGACAGACTTCCCTCTAAATGGGACTTGAAATGGAGGAGGGATAGAAAGACTGCTTTCAATTCCTTGTAATTGGATGATTGTGCCTTGTCTTTGATGGACCAGCGTCCTTGCACCCAATGGTTCAGGAGATGGGCGCCCCAACCTTGGCCTGACGCATCCGTAGTGATGACGGTGGGTGAGATGAATTGAAATTTCTTTCCTCCGATCAGATTGCTGGTCTGGCACCACCACATAAGACTCTGTACCGTCGAACTCCTCAATTTCATTCTTGCCCCAAGTCTGTGACTGCTGTGACGCCATGCAAGGAGACAGTCGTGCTGGAGGTCCCGGGTATGGATATTTGCCCAGGGCACCGCATCGGAGACTGCAGTCAGATGACCCAGTGTCTTCATGACCCTGCGTATGGACGGCATGTGTAGTGACATCAGAGTCCTGACTTCTTTTTCAAAGCCGCGACTTTGGGGGCAGGTAAGAACAATTTCATTGCTGTCGTATCTATTTGGAGACCTAGAAATATCATGGACGTCGCTGGGGACAGACTTGACTTTTTCCAGTTTACGAGGAACCCGACAGAATGAAGGATTTCCATCGTCTTCTCCAGATGATGCTGAAGAACTTCTCTCGATTCCGCTGCTAGAAGCCAGTCGTCCAGATAAGGGAATATCTGAATTCCCTGCAACCTGAGATGTGACACAATGGTAATGACGGTCTTGGTGAATACTCTTGGTGCGGAGCACAGGCCAAACGGAAGACACTTGAATTGGAAATGAAACACTCGTTTCCCTTTCTGGACTGCTACCCTCAGGAATTTTCTTGATTCTGGATGGATGGGTATATGTAGATATGCGTCCTTCAAGTCCAGGGAGGACATGAACTGGCCCTTCCTGAGGACTGCTGTTATTGATCTGATAGTTTCCATTCTGAAGCTGATTTTCTTCATAAACCGATTCACGAACCGAAGGTCTATTACTAGCCGATACTTTCCGTCCGACTTTGGGACGCAGAATACTCTGGAGTACACTCCTGTGAATTCCTGGTGACCTGGAACAGGTTCCAGAGCGCCTTTTCCCAGAATTCTTCCAGTAATTGCAGAACTAGAGGATCTTTTCCTTTGTTGAGTAGGAATCTGTCTCTTGGAATATGTGTGAACTCTAAAGCATAACCTTCTTTGATCACACTTTGGACCCAAGAGTCCGTGGTAATTTTTGCCAGCTGGGAAAAAGTGCTGCAGTCTTCCGCCCACTGTCTGAATTCTGGCGTCAGAAGTTGGACTTTGACGGCTTGTTATCCTCACTCTTTTTCTTAGCCTTCTCTGAGGATGACCAGGTTCTTCGGTCAGACCTTCCTCGGTAGGATCGTCCTCTGAAGGTAGACCTTCTTTGATCCTGGCCTCCGTAGGGACGAAAAAACCTATTTCTCTTTTTGGGCTGCGGAAAGCTTAAAGCTTTGTTTTCCATGTTGGACTCTAACAACCTGTCTAGGTGAGATCCAAACAACTTGCCGGGTTCGAACGGGAGAGAACACAGGTTGCTTTTTGAGGACAGGTCACCAGCCCAGAGCTTGAGCCATAGCGCTCTTCTTACGGAATTTGACAGGGCCATATTCTTGGCGGTGAGTCTAATTTGCCAGATGATGAGGACATCTTTACAATGCAGGAGCTCGACTGCCAAGTACAAAGGGCACCGAGCTCCTCACCATCCACTCCTTAAATACTTAACTTATGCGCTGTTTGGCGCGAACGGGGGAGCGGGGGCGCAGGCGTGACGTCACAGCACTGCGCGTGCGTTCCAAGATGCGTTCCACCGAAAACCGGAAGTGACGGCCCCGACTTCCGGTATGGACGCGCACACATCCGCGATCAACCCCGTAGCTGGAGCCAGGCACGGGCTCAGCAATCGAGCCGGAGTGGATAAGAGTGGAGCCAGGGAACAACCATGGCTGTCACCACTCTAGGCCCGATATCCAAACCTTGAAACAAGGTATAAGGGCCATCCAGAATGTTACAGGTGGGCTCTTCTCTTAAGAGAGGACAAATAAAAAACACGGGTATGCAAGGGAGCAGGACCCCTTTGTAGGGTAGTCTATTATGCAATTAACCTCTGATTGGTTGTGTTTTGCTAGGTGGGCGGTCCTGGAAGCAAGAGATGACTAGCTTAACCCATTATGTGCTGCCGGAGGACGATAGGGGAAAACCTGGGTATCTCCTGTATATAATTATATATGTACAGCTGGTATAAGTTATACATATTCTTGTATATAGTGATATGGACCATGCTGGTATAACCTGGGCATCTCCTGTATATAATTATATATGTACAGCTGGTATAAGTTATACATCTTCTTGTATATAGTGATATGGACCATGCTGGTATAACCTGGGCATCTCCTGTATATAATTATATATGTACAGCTAGTATAAGTTATACATCTTCTTGTATATAGTGATATGGACCATGCTGGTATAACCTGGGCATCTCCTGTAAATAATTATATATGTACAGCTGGTATAACCTGGGTATCTCCTGTATATAATTATATATGTACAGCTGGTATAAGTTATACATCTCCCTGTATATAGTGATATGGACCATGCTGGTATAACCTGGGCATCTCCTGTATATAATTATATGTGTACAGCTGGTATAAGTTATACATCTTCTATATAGTGATATGGACCATGCTGGTATAACCTGGGTATCTTCTGACTGAGAAAGAGTTACTCTCTTTGGTTATTCCTGCTCAGCATATAGTACCGCCGATTCTTTATGAACTTTCCAGTTCCATGCAGTGCGGTATCATTGAGCACATACTAATCTGTGTACAAACAGTTGCCGGTCTCCGAGCCGCGCTCCGCCACTTACAGCCTTTATGCCAGGGTTTCCGCAGCCTGATTTCTGTATCCTTAGTCTGACACACGCTCTTAGAAAATCTAACACTTCCCCCAAATTTAAGGTGATCTGCAGCTCTCCAGACTTACAGCAGGGGACGATTTATACTATCATAACATTAGCTGGTGCAGACAAGGAGAAACAGCAGTATTTATACTCAAACTACAGCCATGCCAAAGCCGAGAACTCAGTATCGTCAGGAGGATTGATACAGATTGCAGATCACAGAGCGCTGGTTCACACCTTTCAATAGACTACCTGTCCTAATAGTAAACAAGGTCCACAGGAATCTGTGCAAGAAATATATAGCTGCTTGCAAAAGTTTTGGCACCCCAGGTGCACATGACACTTCTTATAGATTTGGGGACATGATTACTTCAATGAATGCTCACATTATACTTATATGTTTGATTTATATTCATTTTGAAAACAATGAAATGTAAATTGAGCTTGTTGCAAAAGTTTTAGAACCCCCGTATTTTCATTTTTTTTTTTTTCATAATTACCAGAATTAATGAAAGGGTTTGTCCCATTATGTATATAAACCATCAAAAAATGTGGTGATAAGAAAGCAGGATGCGCTCATACCCATATGCAGTTGTGCATTTCTATAGGGGAGCACATCCTGCACTTGTAGTCCGTTGCTAATGGCAATCACCAGCAAAAAATGCATACAATGGATGATGCCAGCAACGGACTACAAGTACCACAATGGACATCCTACATAAGATGAAATTTATGTGGATGTGGCAAGAATTCAGAACAAACACAGAACCAGAGATAGGTGCACACTGCCGTCACACTAAACCCTCACACTGATGTTAAAAATTGAGAGGTTAGTTCGACATATCCTACTAGGAGGACATGTCTTAAGCCTCGGGCACCAGCGTCAAGGTCTCTCAAGCAGCCCAAGGGCCCTAACACTCACCTACCTGCGCCATAAGGGCGATATCAGGGGCCAGTGGGCAATTACAGGAGCATTAGGACGACTCACAAACATCTCCTCTGTTACCTCCAGCATGTAGCCATGCTTGCAATGGGAGGTGGGAGGTGTCTATGAGCCCTACCCAAGACTGACTGATATAGCCCAAAGCCTGTAATGCTCCTGTAATTGCCCACTGGCCCCTGATATCGCCCATATGGCACAGGTAGGTGAGTGTTAGGGCCCTTGGGCTACTTGAGAGACCTTGACGCTGGTGCCCGAGGGTTAAGACATGTCCTCCTAGTAGGATATGTCAAACTTACCTCTCAATTTTTAACATCAGTGTGAGGGTTTAGTGTGATGGCAGTGTGCACCTATCTCTGGTTCTGTGTTTGTCCCATTATGACAATGCAATGTCTGTAGGTTTGGTTAGGTCTTATCATTGTGGTGGTGTGTGTGTGGGGGGGTGCTTTGTTCTCACTTCTAGGGGGCAGGGCAGATGGGCGCTCACTGCGGTGGACGGCAGATGGGCGCTCACTGCGGTGGACGGCAGATGGGCGCTCACTGCGGTGGACGGCAGATGGGCGCTCACTGCGGTGGACGTCATCATAGAACTTATTGAAATCTTGCCTTGAACATTTGTGTAGGAGTTGTCAGCTAGTAAAGCTAGAAAGTTCTCATTCAAGCTGTTGTCTTGAAAGTGGGGAAAAAGGTGAAATGCTAAGTTTTAGAACTTATCATTTATTAACTAAGTATTGATAACCTAAAACAGGAAAACCTATTAAGGTCGCTTTCAGACGAGTGTATTTGCAATGCACATATAGTCAAGATTTAATGTAATAGAATCCGCTGCTAATGTTAATGAATGGAGCTATTCACATGGGCGATTCATTTCCGTCAGTATTTAAAATACGCAGCATGTCCGAGTTTTGTGCGGATTTGTTTCCAAATACGCACATTACAGTCTGTGCAGTGCATAAATAATAAAGGAAGGAAGAAGGACGCATGTAAATCCTGATGAAATCCTAAAGCAATCCTGATGACAATACTGATGGATTTCAATACGCTCGTCTGAAAGCGGCCTAAAGAGAGTACAAATGCAAATGAGAAGTTCAGTGCACTGAGGCTGGGCCCAAGCCACACTGTGCAACCTTGCTTCTCTGCCTTCCTTAATTGACCGGGCCCGGTTCCTGCATAGTCATCAAACCTGGCCTTGTCCATCAAGAAGAGGGAGGGACTAGTAGAGGAAGTAGGAGGAGCAAGAATAGCTTGGGCCCGCCCTTGATGCACTTAACTGTTCATTTGCACATGGATGAAAAGTAATTTTACACACCAAAAAAAGAAGGTTCCTTATAGCAGTAATTGATCCAATATCGCCTAGACCAGTGTTTTTCAACCACTGTGCCGCGGCACACTAGTGTGCCCTGAGATATTGTCCGGTGTGCCGTGTCCGTGAGCTCAAATTATTTGCGAATATTCATGCGATTTTTTTTACCACGAATATTCGCGAATAATTCGAGCTCAACACTATTCTCGAGGTCGCGGCAGGTCTCGCGGGATTTGGGAACATGCGCCCCGCGCAACTTGCACAGCAGCACTCGGAGGTGGAGCAGAGCCGGAGAAGAGACTGAGAGGGAAGGAGGACGGGACTCATCATCCAGAGCCAGGACAGGAGCCATAGGAGCAGGTAAGTAAGTTCATTCACAGGCACGCCAATTTAACTTCAAGCCAATCACAGCACTACCCGGTCCTGAGATATGAGGAGAGGAGAGGAGAGGCGAGGGGGCGCTGGGAACTTGACAATGATAGATGAGCTGGCGGGAAAAAAGCCCTCAGCTCAGGATGCACCTGCTTCACTGTATCAGCAGCAGCAGGTAATTTTACAGGCAAATGTGATGGGGGGCGTTGGTTGAGAGATGAGCGAGCGCTGGGCGGGAAAAGCCCTCAGCTCAGGGCAGCCCCACCTGCACTGTCTGGAGTTGACCAGCCCGGTTGGTTGGGGGGATGAGCTGGCGGGAAAAGCCCTCTCTCAGCACTGACTGGAGTGAGGGCCCTGCCCCTGCGCTGACCAGCCCAAGCGAGGGAGGGGGGGAATGTGGCAGGAAAAGCCTTTTCAGCACTGACTGGAGTGAGGGCCCTGCACTGACCAGCCTGGGGGGGTGGTCTTTGGGCTGATGATTGATGTGGGGGATCTGATGGGAGGTTGTTGGGCTGATCTGAGGTCTGATGGGCATCGGGGATGACTGGGGGGGTCTTTGGCCTGATTATTGATGTGGGGGGTCTGATGGGGGTCTTTGGGCTGATCTGAGGTCCCAGGTCAGCCCAGGTTTCGCACTGAGTAAGTAAACAGAAATATGAACAATTATAAAATAATTTCTTTGTGTTTATTTCATTCCTATTTAAGACACTTAGACACTTTGACGAGAATTACTTTATATAGTCAATATAGGGCTTATAGGCTACAGAGTTTAATTTTTTTTAACATTTTCTAATGGTGGTGTGCCTCGTGATTTTTTTCATAAAAAAAGTGTGCCTTGGCACAAAAAAGGTTGAAAAACACTGGCCTAGACAATAACAACCAATAACGAATATCCAGATCACAAAATCAGAGAATACTCATCACAACAATCATTTATCCAAAAATTGACAAAGCTTTATTAATTACATAATATATGGTATCACATTAAAAACAGATTAAAAAAAAACTGGTTGGTGGCATGTGGTATTGGTAGTCAAATTCATGGGAAGTGATTCATCAGTTTGAGGCGCCTTATATATAATTATCAAATAATTTGTTCGTACTTATTGCATCTATGGTATACTCATAATACATCAGAGGTAGCTATAATCAGGCTACAGAATAATTAAAGTGCAAGTGCTATATATATTTACCAAGGTGCAAACTCATTAGTAATGTGCCGCAGAAATCAGTAATACATACTAACCCAAGTATCAGCCACTATCGCCACACCAATCACGCCCCGACACGCGTTTCGCCATCAGCTTTCTCAAGGGGTTTGATGTGTGGATCAACTTAGAAACATTTATAGTCATGGGGCGGGCATAGATGTAACCTCTGAGCCAATCATATGCTGCATAGACACTAGCAGATTATCCTCACCTGAGATGTAAAGTCAGGCTCACATCCTATTACATGGCGCGCGGCTCACCTCGCACCAGCGGCGCATGTATGCATGCAATCATGACGTCAGCAAGAGGCGACCGCATTCAGAAGAGCGTGGAGCGCGTCAAGCGGAGGGCAGGATCGCGTCATCACGCCCGCGGCTGCACAGAGAGACGCGCGCACAATGGGAGCCATATCAGTTGTGGGAATAGCAATAGATTTTGCCCAAAAACATGTATTGTACATCCATTGCTGTGCAGTATGACATGGAAATAAGAATACCCGGCACATCTAGAATTGTATTTACACCCCAACCATTATTGGACATAGATCATTTGTGCCGCAATCTATCCATTTATGCCACTATCTATCCATTTGAAAGTAAAATTCAAGCTGACGGCGAAACGCGCGTCGGGGCATGATTGGTGTGGCGATAGTGGCTGATACTTGGGTTAGTATGTATTACTGATTTCTGCGGCACATTACTAATGAGTTTGCACCTTGGTATATATATATATAGCACTTGCACTTTAATTATTCTGTAGCCTGATTATAGCTACCTCTGATGTATTATGAGGTAGCTATAATTATTATGAGAGATATATTATGAGAGTACGAACAAATTATTTGATAATTATATATAAGACGCCTCAAACTGATGAATCACTTCCCATGAATTTGACTACCAATACCACATGCCACCAACCAGTTTTTTTTTAATCTGTTTTTAATGTGATACTATGTATTATGTAATTAATAAAGCTTTGTCAATTTTTGGATAAATGATTGTTGTGATGAGTATTCTCTGATTTTGTGATCTGGATATTCTTTATTGGTTGTTATTGAAAAGTAATTTTAATCCAGAATTAAGTGAAAAGGAATGATTAGTGCAATATTTGATTCAATTTTTGGAGCCAAAGCCAGAAGTAGATCTAGAGGGAAGGAGAAGTCCTGCCTTTATACTTCCTTCACTTTTTTCTTGTGGCTTTTTTGTGAATGTTACAAAATTGCATGCTATTTTGCAATGTTTTCACGTTTTGCAATGTGAAATTTTATAGAGACATTTGTTCAGGTGTTTTTCCAGTCCCATAGAGAGGCCTAAATTTACAATGTCTGAAAAACACACAAAACCCAGGGTATGCTGTTTTGTGACAGAAACACCAGAATACGCTAAAAAGACACAAATGTACAGCAAAAAAAGTGATGCAAAAAAAGCTTTGTCTATAGTGAGAGTCACAGTTTAATATAGACTTTAAAGTAAGATCTGGATATGAAAAAACTGAAAAAAAACTGCTAAATTTGTGCGAGAAACATAAGGCAAAAATGCCAAAAAAGACTGTGTTAAACTACACTGAACAAAAATATAAATGCAACACTTTCGGTTTTGCTCCCATTTTGCATGAGCTGAACTCAAAGATCTGAAACATTTTTTACATACACAAAAGGCCCATTACTCTCAAATATTTATTACAAATCTGTCTAAATCCGTGTTAGTGAGCACTTCTCCTTTGCCGAGATAATCCATCCCACCTCACAGGTGTGGCATATCAAGGTGCTGATTAGACAGCATGAATATTGCACAGGAGTGCCTTAGACTGCCCACAATAAAAGGCCACTCTGAAATGTGCAGTTTGATCCCACAGCACAATGCCACAGATGTCGCAACATTTGAGGGGGCATGCAATTGGCATGCTGACTGCAGGAATGTCTACCAGTGCGCTCCCATCTTCATATATGCCCTCATTACTGAGAAAAATGATGTTTAATATATGCTAATTAGCCTCTAAGAGCAACGGGGGCGTTACCATTACACCTAGAGGCTCTGCTCTCTCTGCAACTGCTGCGCCCTGTGCACTTTGATTGACAGGACCAGGTGTGATGACATTCTCACTGCCTTTTCCCTGTGAATGAAAGTACAGAGGGTGCGGCAGTTGCAGAGAGAGCAGAGCCTCTAGGTGTAATGGTAACGCCCCCGTTGCTCCTGGAGGCTCATTAGCATATATTAAAGCCTCATTTTTCTCAGCGATGCGGGCACATATGAACATGGGGCCAACACAGATGTCTTCACCTGCCGAGCGCACATGGAACAGGTGAGCCGGTGTCATAGGGACAGAACTGCTGACAGATGCCCTTTAAAAAGGTTCAGGACTTATCTGTTCCCCGTTGCTCGGGTCTTCCATGCTGCCTTCAGTGTCACTCTCCATCTTCTGATCCCCGCACTGTTTGCATCCGGCTTAGCATGGACATGGTCACATGTCCCCCTGCAGCCAGTGACGTGGAGCAGGTAAGTATCAATCCTTAGCTTAGTGTGGCTGCTGGCACTTAGTAAAATGTTATTGTTACCAGAGAACCCCTTTAAGGTATAACTGAGGCAACTACATCCACATTCACAGCAGGACACTATTATACAATATAGTAGGGATCAGCAATCCCCCGCGCTCCAGCTGTTTTGAAACTACAACTCACAGAATCCTCTTTTCACTTATGTAGGAGTTACAAGAGTAGCAGCGCAAGTGTGCATGCTGGGAGTTGTAGTTTCACAGTAGCTGGAGCCTTAAAGCTTGCTGATCCCTTCCCTAAAGACACATATCCATTCAATGTCAGATCAGTCAACAGCAACTTGCTGACAGTTTCCACCCCAAGGAAGTCTTTGTTTGCCACAAAATGTAAAAAGAAATTGTAAAAGACGATAAGGCTAGTTCCACACCAGCGGTAAAGTTATCCGGCAGGCTGTTCCAGCAGAGGATCCAACCTAGCTGGATACTGCCATGCACCGCCGGAGCCCTTTGACTATATTGGGACCTGGTGTAGATTTGGATGGCTTACGGCATGAGCGCTGGGTTTTTGCCAGTCAAAAATCAGTGTGCGCACTAGTTGAAACCCAGCGCTCATTCTGGAAACCGGCCAGATCCCTCTCTGTCTATGGGGTCTGGTGGAGAATGGCAAAATGTGAGTAGGCTGGATATGGGGAAGTCCAGCAGGCTGTTCCTCTGGTGGTTAGCTCTACAGCCGGTGTGGAACTAGCCTATTGACAATGTGCTGCAGTAGAGTTCATGTGCACCAACAGCGGGGCTTCACGTTAAAGGCTATGTACACCTTTGGGGGCAATTTTTTTTTATTATTGCATTGTACTTATTTTGAGCTAAAAATAATTTTTTCAGTTGGTCTTTAGAAAAAAAATATGGCTTCCTTTTTTGTGTACAGAGCTGACATGGTGTAGTAGCAGTATTGGAATAAACAGATGGCTCACTCTGGATGACCACGACTGGTGCTCAGGTTCAGGGATCCACGAAAGAAACATACGGACAAAGTCTCACGAGAACTGGGACGAGATCACGGGAGACGCTGCAAACCGAAAGTAAAATTCGCCGGAGTGTGGCGAGGTCGAGGTCTGGAGCCGTGGGACGCCACAGAATCTCCGCAGACCAACGGGTTTGGAACAGCGTGACTTACCGTGAGTTCGAAGGGTGAATAATAACATATGCTCTCTATATATGAGCGAATGACTGCACCTTGAAAAATTAAGACTCGAATAATTGGGACTTTATATAAAGATTACAAGCCTGACGTTCACAGATTGACTCTTGGCACACTTATTACTGGGATCCTACCAGACCAACCACTAGCCTAATATCTATTTCAGATTGGGATACGTGCTGGCTGTTTGACTTTATCATATACACTGCATAGAATCCTCTAAATAACAACAAATTGGATACTGCTACCAGATACGGTGTATTACGTGTGTGACTTGTGGCGAAACCAACCGCGCCACTGGGTTTTGGAGGGGACAGATTGCCAGCCTCTTGCCCCAGGATTATGGGCCCTCTCATCAGCCCATGCTAAACTTAAACCCCATGGCGATTTGACTGTGTTTGTGGCATCTGAGCGCTGTTTGGATATATTGAGCGCTCAGATCCAAGCCATCTGGGGATATGTTAAATGTCTGTGTGTACTGTAAAGGGTGGGACATTGTATATTGAATCATGATGTCTGTCCTATTGTCCCCACGTGTGTATTGGCGATTTCCCTTTGTCCTGAGAGATAATTGAATGAGTCCTCGATTGTCTCCAGGACAGAAGACATTGTGTATTCTCCTGCCTGTGATGATTACATTAACCTGTGTAGGGTAATTGTATCACAGGCAGAGGGGAGGGATATGCTGGGGGTGTCTGTATTGTCCCATTGTGTGTGATTGGCTGCTGTATCCCGTGTCGCAGTCTTCCTTCTGGTCCCCTAGGGAAGTGTCCACCAGGTGGGAGACCTGCATAAATACCGGGCAGGTAGCCCTCAATAAAGTTAGAATTCCTGTTTAACCATTAATACGGAGCCTTGTCTCGTACTTGGGGGGAATTGCTACGTCAGAACATTCTCTTGCCTGTTCCAGGAGAGGAGGACTTCGTATGGTTCCAGTTCGGTGGATTCCAGCGGTTGTGGGTTGCTGTGCTCTTCGCCAGGGGAATCGCCCGAACGGTATTAACCCTCACAATACCGGGTTATACCGTAACAACTACTATATATGACCGTCAATCTCAAGTCCTAGGCAGACCGCATGTCATTTTTAACAATATTTTACTATTTAATTTTTTATTTATTGTGTTTTATATGATTGATTTGTATTAGGAATAAATTTAGATATTTTGCATAGTCTCCAACTGTCTTGAGAGCTGGTCTAGTAGCAGCCTGTGGATTTTCTCTCTTTTCCGTCAGACCAGGAGCTGACGGACTCCTTATCTCTGCTCTCTGACCTCCTGAACACTCATTAAAGCTCAGTCGTTATCTTACTGATAAGAATGCAGCTTAAAGAGGACCTTTCACCAGTCCAAAGTTTTTTAGGTAAAGCTATGTACATGCAGAGCGGCACCCAGGGATGTCCCTGCACTTACTATTATCCCTGGGTGCCGCTCCGTTCGTCTGCTGTAGTCCCTGGTACCGCACGTGCTAGTGCTAATTTTGCCTTGGGTGGAGACATCCTCTTTTGCCCTGGGTGTCTCCTTCTCCCAGGCTGGAGTGCTGGCCAATCGCAGCGCTCGGCTCGTATTCTGCAACCTCCCAGGATATGAGCTGAGCGCTGCGATTGGCCAGCGCTCCAGCCTGGGAGAAGGAGACGCCCAGGGCAAAAGAGGATGTCTCCACCCAAGGCAAAATTAGCACTAGCACGTGCGGTACCAGGGACTACAGCAGACGAACGGAGCGGCACCCAGGGATAATAGTAAGTGTAGGGACATCGCTGGGTGCCGCTCTCCATGTACATAGCTTTACCTAACAAACTTTGAACTTGTGAAAGGTCCTCTTTAAATAAGTGTTTATGACCTCTAATTAACCTAAGGTTGATTAGATAGCACAAAGTGAAAGTATATTCACACAACTAGGAATACCATTAACCCTTTGGGACAGAACGGGTTAATATTTTTTATAAAGACCAATCGAAATATGAGACTTAGCCAAAAATTAGTAAAATGCAATCATAAACAAAACTTGCCTACATAGCCTTTAAAATCCACAAACTCTTTCGTCTTTTTCAGTTGCAAAAATAAAATAAAAAAATGAAGCCGCAGTGCGATACAAAAACTTCCTCTCTACTTTTCATATTTTATAGTCGACAGCCTGCTGCTCCCGAAAGCAAAAAAGGCAGATCATCTAATCTGGTCGTGATGGATGGAGCTTTGCATTATCTTGAAATTCTCAACAATGAATACACCGTTCCCAGTCATGTGACTGACTTCACGCCTTTCCTTTTCCTTTTTACTTGTTTATTTGCAGATACTTTGGCGGTATCGCCATCCACTGATGTATATCGCCTTCAGGGGTATGTCCTTCACGTGCCTTCACACCTATCCTCATGACTAATAGTTATTAGTCACACTCAAGTGGCCGATATAAATTGCTGAAGGTCAGTGATAAATCCCTGTGCTTAAATCTTTATGATGTCTGGACTGACGTTCAAGAGTAATTTAGAAGACAGAGGGCATCGGCATTGGCGCTGGCTACAGAACAAGTGACCCATAAATCACCGCGCACTGAAGCCTACAGATGTAGCCATTATTTCTCCGTGTCTGGAGATCTTCTTGAAGGCCTGTCATAATTGTTAAGGTAAACACTCTCAGGATTGTGTGGCTGCAAAGAAAAGATTTGAAAGGAAAATTTTCTTTGATCGTTTTGTGTGTAAATTTGAAAAAATAAAAAAAAAACTACTTAGGCTGGAATCACACGCAGATTTTTATGAATTTTTTTTAGCCAAAGTCAAGACTAGATCAGAAAGGAAGGGACAGGATAAAGACTAATAGTTCTACTCTGTTTTGTATCCATTACTGGCTTTGGTACAAAAAAACCTGTATAAAAAACTGCAGTGAAAACTGTGATTCTAGCCTTAAAGATGATCAAAATTAGGGTTATTTACTTCAGAAAAAAGATCTAATAACTATGTATAAATATATCAGGGGTCAGTACAGAGATCTCTCCCAACATCTATTTATCCCCAGGACTGTGACGAGGGGACATCCTCTGCGTCTGGAGGAAAAAAGGTTTCTGCACAAACATAGAAGAGGATTCTTCACTGTAAGAGCAGTGAGACTATGGAACTCTCCCTAGTTTTGACCCTTTTCGTAAAAAACGAAATTACTGGTCAGACAACCTCTTTAAAGGGTTTTATTGGCACTCATAGAGAGGCACCGCGTAGAAATTGGAAAATAGACCTAAATATTGCTACCGATGTCCATAATCATTTGAGATGAGAGAATTGAAGCTGACAAAGTGGAATTCGATCTAAATTTCATGAATTTTTTGATTCGCACTGAATCCGAATGGCTGCTGCACATGTTAGGAGATAGAGCAAGGAACTCTGGGAACAAGGGATCACCCACAATGTCATGCATGCAGCCAATCAGCAGCCAGCCAGCCCTGTGATGTCATAGCACTATAAATAGCCTCAGCCATCTTGGATTCTGCCATTTTCCAGTGTACTTAGTGCAGGGAGAGACGTCAGCAGGCACTAGGGACAGTGCTAGGAAGGACTTTAAAACTTATATTTTGCTCAATAGAAGTTCAGGGAAAGAGCATTAGAAGTGTAGGGAAAGGATAGGGAGTAATTATTACACAGTATTGAAGCAAAACAGGGTTTAATAGAGGAGTGTACAGCCTGGGTAACAGGAACAATCCTATTACACCTTGCTGCACGGACTGTGGATTCAAATTGCCATTATACGCTGTGTCAAGGAGGGCTGAGCCATGCGCCCTGCATGTCACACGTGTTCAATCTGGTTGTAAAGCGTTTCCTGAAGTCTTCCACCTATCTGCAAGACATCCTAAAAATAGCCAGGAAACTTTGCATGCACTTCAGCCACTCGTACACCACCAAGCACACCCTCCTTGAGCTGCAGTGGCAGAACGGTGTCCCCCAACATAGGCTGATATGCGACGTTTCCACCCGTTGGAATTCCACCCTCCATATGTTGGACCGACTATACGAACAGAGAAAGGCCATAAACGATTTCTTGATGATCCAAGCAGACAGGAGTATTCCCCTGTGTAACTTCGATGTTAGCCAGTGGCAGCTCATGCATGACACCTGCCATTTGCTCGTGCCCTTTGAGGACGCCACGTTATTCATCAGTCGCCTGGACTATGGGATGAACAGCATCATTCCACTGATTCATATCCTGGAAAAGATGCTGGTAAATCTGGCTAGTCAGGGGATTGGAAAAGTTGTACCTACATCTCACGACCACATGAGCCCTGTGGGCGCTGAACTGGAGGAGGAGGACACTGCAGCACAAGCGATGTGTAACGAAATGGGTGGTTTTTCTACACAGGTGATAGGATAGGAGGAGCAGGAGCAGACAGAGGAGCAAGAGGAACATGAGACAGATGACTCAGGCACACCATGGCAGTATGCAGTGGAGATGGAGGCAGGGAGTCCCTCCAAGTCACTTGCGCAAATGGCCCAATGCATGCTAACTTGCCTGCATAGTGACAGCCGAATTGTCACCATTCGCCAGAGGGATAACTACTGGCTCTCCACCATGTTAGACCCTTGCTACCGGTCCAGAATGGGGTTCTTTTTTTACACACGCTAAGAGGGAGGACAAACTGAACTGCAATAGAGACATCCTATGTAGTCAGTTGGCTGCTGCCATTCTCTCGCAGGTATGACCGGGGGGTCGGCCTCTGCGCTCATGTTCCACTGCCATGGCTGCTAGTTGGGGGGGGGGGGTTGCAGGAGCAGTACCAGCTCCATCAGCAGCAGCCTGAGTTTAGAGTCGCTGATGAGCAGCTTTCTTCACCCACATAATGAAGAAATTACTCACCAACAGCTAGACATAGAGCAGAACCTGAACCAGCAGGCCGAATCGAATTTTTGAAAAATCCGCTCATCTCTAATAATCATCAACAAAACGACCAGAGAAGATGATCATTAATAGAAAAGGACAAGTTTGCAGGTTGGCTCTGGTTTGATCATTCCCCCGCTGACAACTTTGACGTTTCCTATTATGCAAATGCATATTATATAACAAACAGAAAGCGGGAATGTAGATCTACACTTCAGCCTCCATTTTCTTAAATTGCGGGAAGTATCTCCGATTATTAATGCGCTGTCCATGTTAATAAAACCATAATTTCTGACCAACCTTCATTTGTAACCGTAGCATTTATTTCGCTGTTGTACATGAAAATTCATGTGCAGCAAATGATCCTAGAAAATATTTGGGATGATTAGACCCATTTTCAGGAAAAACAGTATGATGGTTGTAAAGTGACCAAAGAAAGATATTTAAAGGGGTTTTCCGAGTGTTTAACCCCTTAAGAGACCGGAAGTTTTTTATTTTTTGCGTTTTCGTTTGGCGCTCCCTGCCTTTCCAGAGCCATAACTTTTTTATTTTTCGGTTCACTTAGCCATATGAGGGCTTGTTTTTTGCAGGACAAGTTGTACTTTCCAACACCACAAATTAATATTGCATATGATATAGTGGGAAGCAGGGAAAAAATTCCAAATGGGGTGAAATTGCAAAAAAAAAGCAATTCCAGCACAGTTTTGCGGGTTTTTAAATTCCGAAGTTCGATATGTGATAAAACTGACTGGTTACTTTTATTCTACAGGTCAGTACGAATCCAGCGATACCCTATATGCATAGGTTTTCTTGCGTTTTGATTTTAAAAAAAAATTCAAAATTGGGAAACAAATCAGTTTTACTTTTTTGTCGCCATGTTTTGACCCCTATAACTTTTTTGTAATTATATGTACAGAGATGTACATTTTTTGCGTCATAATCTTATCTTTTTATTGATACCATTCCGGGGTGTGTATGACTTTTTGATCACCTTTTATTGGTGAATCCGCCATTTGGATGCTTTTTTTCCGTTTTGCTGTTTGATGTATGGGGAATATTTTTTCATATTTTTATAGTATGGGCGTTTTCACACGTTATGACACCCATGATGTGTATTTTTTTATTTTTTTTATTTTCATTTTGGCAAAAGGGGGGTGATTTGAACTTTTATGGGGGTTTTTAAACTTTTTTTTTTTTTTTTACACTTTTATATAGTTTCCATAGGGAACTATAACAATCAATGATGCATATTTTCTATGAAGCCTATTACAGGCAAGGCTCCATAGGAAATACTACAGAGCTGCCTGAGTTTCATTCATAGAGACCCAGGCTGCTGCAGGCACGCTCCGGCTCCTCCGATCACCACACGGGGGAGCCGGAGCACAACCGAAAGTTTTACTTTCGGTTTGGATCGTGCGCAGATGTCGTGGTCAGGATTGACCATAGCATCTGAGGGGTTAAATGTCCGCGATCGGCATTGCTGCCAGTCGCGGACATTAGCCGCGGGAGTCTGCTATAAGAACCATGTGGACACCCGCGGCTAAGACGCTCTCATGAAGCGGGAGCGGTCGCCATCTTTAGGGACAGGACACAGGACGTACTGGTACGTCCTGTGTACTGATGACCTATCCTTACGTTGGATAATAGCTGTGCGTAGTATTGCAGCCCAGGCCCAATCACTTGGCCTAGGCAATGTGACCGATGAACATGGCACCCGGTCTTTAAAGATGGCGCACTCAGAAGCCAGAAACACACTCTTCACTTGCTGGAACGCCTCCCCTGGTGGAGAACGGGGAAGGCGTTCCACTGCAGTAATGAGCCTGAGCCTACACTAGGCATATTTGTATATTACAATTCAGGCCAGCAGGTGGCAGCACTGAACTGTAATATAGATAAACAAAGTAGCATGTAGGATTTAAATAGACCGCCAAAGCGTAAGTGACATCAGGTAGCCTTAGCTAGCTCGTTACTAAGGTTACCTGACGTCACTTCCGCTTTGGCGGTCTATTTAAATCCTACATGCTACTTTGTTTGTACATGCCATTATCTGTTTGAGAAAGGCTCATTTTTTGAGCCGAAACGCGTCACAGAACTCTGCACTATATGTGACCAATTAAAGCATCGAATTTGCAGAAGATACCGGTGCCGGTCTTTTTTCTACAATAAAAATACAGATAACAATAAAAAAAAAATATCAACATCATGGGAATTGCCACGTGTGAAAATGCCCATACTATTAAAATACAAAAAAATGTATCCTACCCAGTGAATGGCGTAATGGGAAAAAAATGGCCGATTCGCCATTTTTTCATCACTTTACCTCCCCCCAAAAAATTGAATAAAAAGTGATCAAAAATCGTACACACCCCAAAATGGTATTATCAAAAACTACAGATTGTCCTGCAAAAAACAAGCCCTCACACATGTCTGTAGAAATAACTATTAAAAAGCTATGGGGGTCATGATCATGAAAAGAAAAAATACATTTTTCAAAGGTTTTTTTTTTTTTTTGTATTAAAATGTAAGAAAAACTATACGTGTGGTATCGCCGTAATCGTGCTGACCTGCAGAATGAAGAGCACAAGAAAGTTTTACCGCATAGTGAAAAAAAAACAGTAAAACTGTGGCGGAATTGCGTTTGTTTTTCTTTTTTCAATTCCACCCCATTTGGATTTTTTTTCCTGCTATATTTTATGCGATTATAAATGGTGGAATTAGAAAGTACAACTTGTCCCACAAAAAACAAACCCTCATATGGCTATGTTAACGGAAAAAAAATATATAGCTATGGCCCTTGGAAGACAGGGTGCCAAAAACAAAAACACAAAAATGGAAAATCGTTGCGTCAGGATGGTGGCAAACATGTTGGTGGCCATGGTGAAGACTAGCCACTGTGCAGGGAATGGCAACTAAAGCTTCATTCAATTGAATGTGACCATTGCTGCCCAGCCAGAGATCAGCAGTGCCACTGTGTAGGGAAAAGCTTGTCTCCCTTCATTCTCCGAACTGGAGGGAGTCCTGGCAGTGACACGTCTAAGGAGAAAACCCCTTGAAGGATAAAAGCCTGCTTTCCTGCAGATGTCTCTAGGGGAAGCTCATGTAGGCATTTATGCCACGACTGTTAATAATAAAACTATGTCTTGAGCTCCCCCTAGTGGCACCAGAAAAAAAGTTAAACTTTTACTCAGCTTCTCCCAAATACCCTTAAGTGCACCCCTAATTCTAAAAGACCAATCATGGCTTATTTTAAAGAGGTTTCTCACCTTCTCAGTGCTATAACCTTCACGTCTAGTTCTTGAAGAGTCATTTAAAGGGGTTTTCCCAAAAATGAAAACCAAACATCATATAGGACATGACAATCTCTTTCTAACAATGCTAGAACCAGCCCTGTACCTCACATGGATCCAGAGACCCCACCATTCATTGCTTTGCTAGATTTATATCAAGCTGACAGCTCAAGGGGTGTGTCTTTTCTGCTGCAGCTAAGGGGGCGTGTCTCAGCTCTCCCTATCACAGCTCAGGGGCGTGTCTTAGCTCTCCCTATCACAGCTCAGGGGGCATGTCTCAGCTCTCCCTATCACAGCTCAGGGGGCGTGTCTCAGCTTTCCCTATCACAGCTCAGGGGGCGTGTCTCAGCTCTCCCTATCACAGCTCAGGGGGCGTGTCTCAGCTCTCCCTATCACAACTCAGGGGGCGTGTCTCAGCTCTCCCTATCACAGCTCAGGAGACAGTTGAAGGATAAAACTGAGCATGTGCGACCATCTCAGTGAGCCGGACAACGAAATAAGAAAAAGAACAAACAGCAGGTGGCGCTATACAGGTACATTTTATTGAATAAGTCTGTGGCTATGCTAAAATTTTAATTACATGTAATTACAAAAGTATTCTGATCCAGGTGGTGGTTTGAAAACTGGACAACCCCTTTAAGTCTCCTTCTAACTGTGCGTCAGCTCAGCTCGAATGTTAATTTTTGGAAGTGCATTTTAATGTTTGCTTTAGTTGAATCAAACTGTAATTAAATGATATCCTTTATGTGCACAATAATGATACGAGGGAAGGGAAACATTTGACATTTGAAGGTGACATTCAGTGTAACTATCTGGTTAAGAGGATGAATATTGTAATTTGTTAATTAATTGAATCCCCCATTATAAGTTGATATGGAATGGCCTTCAGCATCAGCAATAACAGTTACGAAACAGATTTATGAGACATAACACAATAGAAATTTATATATGCCTCAATACTGTAGGTAAATAAAGTACATGGGGCAATTACTGTATATGACCCGGGGCCTTATACATTTGGAGACTCCCATATACCGGCAAGAGGCGCTTGACTGAAGGTTCTTGTCACAGATTTTTATGTTCATTCTCTTTACAGTGCCCCCACAGGGAATTAACAGTACTGCAGTCTATGTTTGGATAAGATTTTTGCAGGTCTATGCTTCTGATGTGCATACCTGTGGGTTTCAGGGTAAAAAAAAAAACGTCCTGTTCTAAAAATGTTCTTAAAGGGCAAGTAAACCCTCATAGATAAAAAGAAAAAGCATAACTTAAAGGGGTTGTCCCATGCATAATATTCTACAGTTTTCAAACCAGCACCTGGATCTGAACTCTTTTGTAATTGCATGTAATTAAAAATGTATTATAGCTACTGAGTTATTCACTAAAAGCTTTCTGTACAGCGCCACCTGCTGTTTGCTCTCTTTCTAATTTCATTGTCCTGCTCACTGAGATGGAAGCACATACTCAGTTCTAGTCTTCAACTGCAGCAAAAGGACATACCCCCTGGAGAAATGACACGCCCCCTCAGCTGCCAACGTCAAATAAATCTAGCAGAAGAATTGAAGCAATGAATGTGGAGATCTCTGGACCCATGTGAGGTGCAGGGCTGGTCCTAGCTTTGTTAGAAAGACATTGTCCTGTACTAGGCTATGTATGATTTTCATTTTTTAAAGTAAAGTTTGTCTTTAGCTCTTTCTGCATGAATATCTGCAAGTTGCTACATAAAGCAGTTTTAGCAGATTTTCTGCAGTGAGAGCAATGCCTCCTTCATCCCAGCCTCTCTATCTTTGGCTGGGGACCGGCTTTGTGCACTAGCATGAACTCCTATTGAAAACAGGAAGTTTGGGGAAGGGGCGTGGCTTAACACTGCATTCACTTTGAAGGAGTTGTCCAGGTTCAGAGCATAAGCTCCCATTCACACATTTAGCCTGTATCAGTGCATCTTTGGAGCATTACTTGTTCCAATGCTCCCTCTTGCTTGCAGGGTGAGGGCTGTTTGCTTATTGCTGGTGACGTACCCGGCTTTTTTTCAGTATGCTAAGTGGAGACTTCCGCCTAGCAGTCATCCCAGTGACTTGAGATGAGCGAACTTCAATTTTTAAAATTCGGCTTCGTGTTCGGGTATATGCTGAATTGCGTTATGGATTCCGTTACCACGGACCATAACGGAATTCCATGAGAGAATGCATAACGGAATTTCATCATAATAGAAGTCTACGGCCAGCATAACTGATCCGTCCGGTTTCCGTTATGCAGGAGTCTTCTCCGACATGAATGATGAAGGATTATGTTGCCCGGGTACTACATGACATTTTGGCACAGTGTATCAGGGCATCATTGTATGTATCCTGTGATGTGTTTGTATTTCATCATGGTTTTAGCACTAGGGACAGGATAGAGTCAGTCAGTGTACTGCGTGTGTTACAGGTCTTGAGCTGCTCACATGTATACCGACTCTGGTGGACCGCACATCGGTATTTTTATGCACAGGAGCCAGCTAGAAGCTCAATTAGCATAAAAAGAAACCCTAAATCTAATGGCTAATGATGATTTTAGCCTCATAGATGCAATGGACAAATCTTACAATAAAACACAGTTTTAAAGATTCTGCAATCAATATTAATACGTGTATAATAAGCATATTTTCCAGCATCACTGTCACAGAATATTTTTGGAGCAGACTGTGTTCAATTGCACATTTTGTTTAGTAGCGCAAAATTGTCCTTCACAAGTCTCCATACTGTACTGCTGCAGCAACTACAACCCTTACTTGCACATGTCAAGCCTTTTCTGTCAGGTTCCATACTGTAATGCTGTTGCATCTACTACTGCCATTACTGTAGCTACACAGCCGCACATCTCCTGCCTTGTCTGTCAAGTTTTATATTGTGCTGCTACTGCTGCCGCCACTACTGCCACTATTACTACCCCTACAAAGCTGCACATCTCCTGTCCGTCAGGTTGCATACTGCACTATTTCTGCCGATACTAATGTCACTAATACTATGCTTACTGAGCACATATCCCTTTTTGCCTGTTAGATTCCATACCGTACTATTGCTGCCAAGGCTACTACTGCCGCTATGACTACACCTGCACAGTCGCATATCGCCTGCCTTTTCTGTCAAAGTTTCATACTGTACTGCTGCTGATTTTAAAAATGGATACATTTTTGGACCCCTTGTTCAGACCAAGCCAATGCCTTTCCCATGCTACTGCATGTACAGGTAGGTAGGTAGATAGATAGATAGGCAGCCATGGTGGCTCAGTGGTTAGCACTGGAGCATTGCAGTGCTGGGGTCCTAGGGTCAAATCTGACCAGGGACAACATCTGCATGGAGTTTGTGGGTTTTACCTGTATTTGCATGGGTTTCCTCTGGGTTTATTTCCAGATAGTGTTGATCGCGAATATCAGCCCTTCGAGAATTTGTAAAAATCTAGAATATAGTGCTATATATTCGTAATCGCGAATATTCTAGTTTTTTTTTTTTTCATCAGTACTACTGCTTCTTGCTTATGGACCAATGAGAAGGCTGCAATATCTTTGTCAGAGCTTAGCAGCATACCTAGCAACCAATAGGAAAATTGCAGCCATTTTCAGCTGTTTTTTGCAGTTCTGAGAAGACAGCTGTCACGACTGTGACTGATCCAGATAGGTCTGGGAAGAGAAGGTCGCAGCGACTTGCTACTCGCGATAGCTTGTGAGTTTGCTCCGTGGTTCAGGGTATGTCATCCGGGTTTTGCCTTGTGAACCTTTTTGTCCTGACTGGGAGTTTGTAGGCATTCTTCTCAGGTGAGTGCTGTCTGCCACTCCCAGCTACTATATTAGTTTCAGTTTCACTTGCAGTCATTGCCAGATATAGTCCTTACTTCCAGTGCTATTCTGACCTTTGAAGGAGATCGTTTGACGGTATTGCTGTGGAGCTCTTCTGGCGTGGACTGTCGTTATTGGGATCATCTTCTCTGCTCGTGACTGGATAAGTCTATCTCTGCTGGAGATTGTTTGTTTGTTGCTGTCTTCCCCTGTTGTTCTCCTAGACATGAGTGATGGTGACTAGTGCTCCCATCTGCCTTTCCCCAGTCTAGTCTTCTGAGGGTGTCTCAGGGTTTAGGCATCCTGCTCGCCGCACGGGTTCACACCCCGTCTAGGGTATCAGGGCAGACAGGTGCCAGCTTAGGGTTTGTCAGGGGTGGCCGTTCTATTTCCCATCCGTAGATAAGGGTCCCCCTTCCCCTCCGTCTGGTGCGACACGACCGCTGCTGGGATAGCGGTCGTGACAACAGCAGTGTCATTGCTGTGCTCTGTGCTTTCCACTCATTACATTAGATAGTTAGTTAGTTAGTTAGTTAGTTAGTTAGTTAGTTAGTTAGCTCATATATATAATACAGATAGTTAGTTTGAGATAGTCAGTGTAGGTTAGATAGTGATATAGTGTAGCTGATAGGTTGCAGTGCAGGGTGTTAGGTAGTGTGATAGGGATTACTGTGGAGTGATAGGGATTAGTGTCTCTGTTAGACACAGTGCTGTGATGTCACAACAATACTTAGTGCACCAATCAGTAATATCTACTCAGACCTGATAAAATGTGAAAAGTAAAGAAAAGAAGGTCCAGCTTCCGTAGCAAACGTGAAGAGCTTTATTCACATGGTGCGGTACAGGTTAAAAAACAAGGAGGTATTTGTCTATGCGTTTCGGATCCACATATCTTGATCGGATCAAGATATGTGGATCCGAAACGCGTAGACAAGTACCTCCTTGTTTTTTAACCTGTACCGCACCATGTGAATAAAGCTCTTCACATTTGCTATGGAAGCTGGACCTTCTTTTCTTTACTTTGTGGATTTCCGGCGCCTGTGGTTCCTCGGCGTGGTCCTGTGCCTCCAGGGATTTGGCTGAGCTCACCACACCTATGTATTTGATCAAATGTGAAGTTGCACGTATTGCGCAAAAAATGCGCATCATTAGTACCGATTTGTGCAATCGCGAATATAATGACTGGAGATCGCAAATTCTAGAGTTCGCAAATTTATTGTGAATATTATGTGAAAAATTTGCGAAATGTCTCAAAATAGATTTTTGCCTATGCCGCTCATCACTATTCCCAGACTCCAAATACATACTGATAGGGAATTTAGATTGTGAGCCCCATCGGGGACAGCGTGATGCTAATGTTTGTAAAGTGCTGCGAAATATAGTAGCTATAAGTGCATAAAATAAATATATACATCCACCACGTACATTAATATGTAGTGAAATGTGTCTTTTAATTTGGCGGTTCCATAGCTGTCATTATACTTCAGAGCAAAAGAAAAATGTTGTCTTTATTGCGGAGCTATTAGAATAGACGCCACGAGTTTAGATGAATTCTGTCATGAATATTCATTATTTTGTGTGTCTGGCCAGCTGCTTGTTCAAGGCCAAGTGGAGACTATTATAAGTTTATGGAGATCTTGGGAGATTTATGACCTCTTGGAGTAAAACAGACGGGTGGCTGAGATCCATGTGGTCAGCGTTATTTCTGTGGAGATGGAAACATCTTAAATGAAGATTTTGCTGCCTACGAAAATTAGTGATATACTGAATTGTCACCGTTTTGGGCTTTCATCAGTTCTCTTCGCTGTAATCTTCAGCACAATGTGGCAGACGAGACAAAACAACGGCTGGCGCCCATAGGGTTGTCTGTAGATGAGTTGGATATGCTCATTTTCTTTTGTTGCACAACACTACCGTAGGCGTCAGGGGGTCTCTAAAGGCTGGTGCTGCCGATGTCCTCTGGATCCTCACTGCATGGGGGGGGGCGACCCTCAGGAGATAGAAGCAACGTGGGGTTCAGCAGCTGAAAAAACTTCAACTCCACTGACATCCATAGGTGCAATCAAGACTGAGAGATATGTGATAGGATAACTTCTGTATTGAATAGCCCTATGACAACCCGTTTCGGACTAAACATACTCCTTTTTCAAGTCTCTCAGTAGCCTTCTGCTGATGGTTGCTAAGAAGGAAGACGCAGGCACAAGTGAATTCAAGGAAGTCAAACAGGTAAAGGCGTTCCCTTCTCCATACATACTCTATTCAAACTCCCATATAGCTCCCATATCCTGGGATGGCAGCTGCCCCAATGCGCCTTCCTTCAAGGCATGGTAGCAATGTGGGATTTCGTATAGGAGTCTGTATAGAGAAGGGAATGCCTTTACCTGTTTGACTTTACTGAATTCACTTGTGCCTGTATCTTCCATCTTCTTAACAATGAAGAGAAGAGGGCCACTAAGAGACTTGAACTAGGAGTACGTTTACTCCTGACGAAGCTACAAGAGCGAAGTGTGCGTCGAGGCATCTATCTGGGTATATTCCAGCTCTCTTCCCCTGATCATGTCTACAGGTGAGCCCAGTAGGGGTTAATATGTAAATATGTTTGATCATTTTCCAGCCTCTATTCATTATGGGACGTCCCTTTTATATATTATTTTGCAACGGGATAGAGGCTTGGTCATATGTAACCTGCATTTTACTATTTGGTTTCACCTGTAATCCCTTCTTTTGGGGCATGTCATACATTCTTTTCAAGGGGAGTTGGGCTGAAGGCCAGTGTTTCCTTAGGTCATTGTTACCTATTTCTGACATTGTTATCCCCGATCTATGGTACTTTATATATATTCTTTTTTATTCTGTATAATAAACTGATTTTTTGTGATAGTTTTATGGGTATGTTTTTCTTGTTCCTGTGCCTTTCATTGTCTGGGTCATTATGATTACCACAATGCCACATTTATATAAGCTTTCTTGTGTTTCAATACTGAAAAAAATTATTTAACATTGATAAAAAAAATTTTTATTTTCATCCCTATTTTTTGACCCCTATAACTTTTTTTAGTTATGTCTACAGAGCTGTGTGGGGGCCCCCTTTTTGGAGGAGTTGTCACCCAGTTGTTGCCCGGCGCCTCAGCCCTGCAGAGGTTTCCCTGCCTGACAGTAGTGGGGCTGGCTTCAGGGGTCTTGTCTCTGGCATTGGAGTCTGCTGCATGCTGCTAGACCTCTCCGTTGTCTCATATGGAGCACACGTCTTCCCTGGTTCTTAAAGGAACAGCTGAACAATATTTTCACCAACGTATGACTGGACTCCCGAGGGTACTTAAGGTGCCTTTTCCAAAAGGGAGGTTTCTATGTCCTGGGAAGGTTCTATAATGCATTTTTCTGTCTCTGTACCAACTTCTGCCTGGTTCCTGACTCTCTGCCTTCTGACCTGACCTGTGCTTGTTCACTGTTCTCACCCTGTGCTGACTACCCTGACCTTTAGTCTGATTTGCATAAAACTCTGTCTGTCCTGACCTTGGTCTGCCACTGACTACAAGCTTTGCCTGATCCTTCAGTGCTTCACATTGGTTCTTTGACCCCTGTGGGACAGTAGCCAACCACACTGGGACTATATAAACAGGCAACAGCCTGATGGCTCCCCTGCAGTGAAGCCCAGATCTTTGTATAGAGGAATAATGGGTGAAAAATAGGGGACTACCAGGATAACGCTCTCAGGACGAGCCCAAACTCAAATCGGTTGGTTAGAATGGTGGATCCACATCAACTGTCTAAAACTTTGATTACTGGCAAACCTTCATGTTCCACAGATGTGTCTTTGTGAGTTAAGCTGCCAGTTTATGCCACTCCAGACATTATTTTACCTGTCAGATAGACTATTACATGTCTCTCTGTGAGTAATGCCTGTGCAGGTTCTGCACCAACCAAAGCAATTACCAAGATCCTGCTTCAACACATCTCAAATTTGAAAGGAGCAATCCAGGGTCACTCATAATTCAGGCTCTAAAGGTGCACACTCCATAACTGAGCAGGGCTTGGTAAGTGACAGTTGTCTTATGAACAAGATAAAATTTATTAGAAGCCTCATGGGATCGTAGGAGTTACTGATGACTCAGGTTGGATGAAGTAACAGATCGGCTTCCCAAAAATAATTCACTTTATCAGCAAATATGTCATCCCCTAGAGTAAGCCATTAACATAGAGCAAGAGTCTTCAGGAAATGAGATTTCTTGACATAGAAAAGAAGATGGATTTCATAGTAAAATTGAGTTTGCATTGCAATAATAATTTGCATCACCTTGGTGATTATCAAAAACTCCAGATTATCAGAATTTACCTGTAAGATATCCTAACCTGTGATGAGCAGCAGAAGTAATATATGAATTCGCGAAATTTCGTGAATATTTGGGTGAATTTGCATCAGAAATTTGCGAATTCGAGAATTTGCGATTATTTTATTTATTGCGAAAATCGGCAATCACCAATACAGGCGTGGGTCACTATTGCTACATTTTTCAAGCTGCTAGAAGTTTCCTGAGACTGGAGAAAACGGTTGGCACGGCAGAACATTACAATAGCTTTATATGCAGATAGAGTGCTCCTATATATTTGCGTTTGCGTAAATGATGCGTATATTTTAGCGCTATACGTGCAACTTTACATTTTAGCAGGTCTGACTACATATTACTGATTGGTGCACTTAGCATTGTTGTGACATCACAGCTCTATGTCTGTTACATGCATGTATGGACAGCAGAACCTATCACACTACCTAACACCCTGCACTGGAACCTATCAGCTACACTATATCACTATCTAACCTACACTGACTATCTCCCACTAACTATCTGTGTTATATATATAGGCTAACTAACTAACTAACTATCTAACTAACTAACTAACTAACTAACTATCTAATGTAATGTGACACAGGGAAGCACAGAGCACAGCAATGACACTGCTGTCTCTCTCAGAACTCTTATATAGTAAGGGTCGGCAACTTTCCTATTGGTTGCTAGGGATGTTGCTAAGCTCAGACAGAGACATTGCAGCCTTCTCATTGGCCCACAATCAAGAAGCAGTGAGGGATCATGGGTTCAGAGGAAAAAAAATCTAGAATATTGGCGAATACGAATACGGTATATAGCACTATATTATAAATGTTTGCGAATCCTCGAAGTGTTGATATTCGCGATTAAAATTCGCAATTCGCACCCAACACTAATCCTAACGAAATTTTTGTACATGGGGGCAGTATTATAGTAGTTATATTCTTATGCATAGGAGCAGTATTATAGCAGTTATATTCTTATGCATAGGAGGCAGTATTATAGTAGTTATATTCTTGTACATAGGAGCAGTATTATAGTAGTTATATTCTTGTACATAGAAGCAGTATTATAGTAGTTATATTCCTGTACATAGGAGCAGTATTATAGTAGTTATATTCTTGTACATAGGAGCAGTATTATAGTAGTTATATTCTTGTATATAGGAGCAGTATTATAGTAGTTATATTCTTGTACATAGAAGCAGTATTATAGAAGGCCCAAAACCTTCAGGCGTCTGCTAGAAAGCTGAACATGAAGAGGAACTTCATCTTTCAGCATGGCAACGACCGAAAGCATACAGTGGGTACGGAAAGTATTCAGACCCCCTTAAATTTTTCACTCTTTGATAAATTGCAGCCATTTGCTAAAATCTTTTTAAGTTAATTTTTTTCCTCATTAATGTACACTCAGCACCCCATATTGACTAAAAAAACACAGACTTGTTGACATTTTTGCAGATATATTAAAAAAGAATAACTGAAATATCACATGGTCCTAAGTATTCAGACCCTTTGCTCAGTATTTAGTAAGAGCACCCTTTTGATCTAATACAGCCATGAGTCTTTTTGGGAAAGAAGCAAGTTTTTCACCCTTGGATGTGGGGATCCTCTGCCATTCCTCCTTGAAGATACTCTCCAGTTCTGTCAGGTTGGATGGTAAACGTTGGTGGACAGCCAGTTTTAGGTCTCTCCAGAGATGCTCAATTGGGTTTAAGTCAGGGCTCTGGCTGGGCCATTCAAGAACAGTCACGGAGTTGTTGTGAAGACACTCTTTCGTTATTTTAGCTTTATGCTTAGAGTCATTGTCTTGTTGGAAGGTAAACCTTCGGCCCAGTCTGAGGTCCTGAGCACTTAAAGCAATGGCTTCACCAGACGAAGATTAAAGTTTTGGAATGGCCCAGCCAGAGCCCAGACTTGAATCCGATTGAAAATATGTGGGATGATCTGAAGAGGGCCGTGCACAGGAGATGCCCTCGCAATCTGACAGATTTGGAGTGTTTTTGCAAAGAAGAGTGGAATAGTTGTGAATTTTTTGGCGTGTTGTCCAAGATGTCTCCTTAGCCATTTTAGCAATTTAGATTATAAATGACTTGGAAACCCTCTGTGTAGTAATATTGGTAGCGCAAACTATACATTTTACCAGCTGCAGTTAGCCTAGGGCAGCATATTGCAGATAGTAGGAGCAGGGTAAGTGGGGGGCTATTCTGTAATGGGGGGCTATAAACACTATGTGACACTTTACTGCAATAGTTATTTGGGCCAAGGCATTCACTATGGTCTGCTTCTTACTATGGGAGTGCTCTGTGGCCATCTCTGGGCAGTATCTATAGCGCTATATGGCTGTATGTGTATAGGACGACTGTTTAGCTCTGTGTGAATAAACATATAAAAACAATAATAATTCAAGACATATGACGCGTTTCATAAATTCTCTTAATCTTCAGTGCATCACCCTGTCTCCCTCTTTCCAACTGCCAGTCATTTTGATAACAGGAAATCTATCACCTGAGGTGTTACACAAGGGAAGTGCCCTGTATCTCTCTGTTCAATAAACACAGTGATGTCACAGTACAGGATAATAAACACAGTGATGTCACAGTACAGGGATAATAAACACAGTGATGTCACAGTACAGAGATAATAAACACAGTGATGTCACAGTACAGGGATAATACACACAGTGATGTCACAGTACAGGGATAATAAACACAGTGATGTCACAGCACAGGGATAATAAACACAGTGATGTCACTGTACAGAGATAATAAACACAGTGATGTCACAGTACAGAGATAATAAACACAGTGATGTCACAGTACAGAGATAATAAACACAGTGATGTCACAGTACAGGGATAATAAACACAGTGATGTCACAGTACAGAGATAATAAACACAGTGATGTCACAGTACAGGGATAATAACCACAGTGATGTCACAGTACAGCGATAATAAACACAGTGATGTCACAGTACAGGATAATAAACACAGTGATGTCACAGTACAGAGATAATAAACACAGTGATGTCACAGTACAGGGATAATAAACACAGTGATGTCACAGTACAGAGATAATAAACACAGTGATGTCACAGTACAGGATAATAAACACAGTGATGTCACAGTACAGAGATAATAAACACAGTGATGTCACAGTACAGGGATAATAAACACATTGACGTCACCATACAGAGATAATAAACACAGTGATGTCACAGTACAGGATAATAAACACAGTGATGTCACAGTACAGAGATAATAAACACAGTGATGTCACAGTACAGAGATAATAAACACAGTGATGTCACAGTACAGGGATAATAAACACAGTGATGTCACAGTACAGGATAATAAACACAGTGATGTCACAGTACAGGGAAAATATACACAGTGATGTCACAGTACAGGGATAATAAACACTGTGATGTCACAGCACAGGGATAATACACACAGTGATGTCACAGTACAGGAATAATAAACACAGTGATGTCACAGTAGAGAGATAATAAACACAATGATGTCACAGTGCAGAGATAATAAACACAGTGATGTCACAGTACAGAGATAACAAACACAATGATGTCACAGTACATAGATAATAAACACAATGATGTCACAGTACAGAGATAATAAACACAGTGATGTCACAGTACAGGGATAATAAACACAGTGATGTCACAGTACAGGGATAATAAACACAGTGATGTCACAGTACAGGGATAATAAACACAGTGATGTCACAGTACAGGGATAATAAACACAGTGATGTCACAGTACAGGGATAATAAACACAGTGATGTCACAGTACAGAGATAATAAACACAGTGATGTCACAGTACAGGGATAATAAACACAGTGATGTCACAGTACAGGGATAATAAACACAGTGATGTCACAGTACAGGGATAATAAACACAGTGATGTCACAGTACAGGATAATAAACACAGTGATGTCACAGTACATAGATAATAAACACAGTGATGTCACAGTACAGGGATAATATACACAGTGATGTCACAGTACAGGGATAATAAACACAGTGATGTCACCGTACAGGGATAATAAACACAGTGATGTCACAGTACAGGGATAATTGCACATCATGATATCATAGTACGCAGTTATCAGGTACACAATAAGAGAAACATAGGGATGCTGCAGGACAGGGATTATATCAAAAGTCATGTTGCACTAAAGGGATAATGCACACAGCAGAGTAATCATAGTATAATACATTACATAGTAGAATGGGGCCACAATGAATTCTCCATTCCTTCTTTCATCATATAGTTATCGCTAACTGCACGTTACGTCTGTGTACAGATGGCCCCCTTTGTTGTTGGGCCACATAGAAGCTGCCATGTCCCTGAGCCTGTTATTACCATCACGTTATCAGGCCCTGGAGGAAACACTGTGATAATGCAGCGTACAGGCAGTAACATAGAAAAATGGTTCCATTATGGGCTATCAATGGAAGACAGGAATATTTTACTGAGCCAGCATTAGAGTCTGATAACATCACCAATCTCTTCAGCGGATTTAATGAGCACCACCGCCGTGGTACAGTGTCGGGCTTACCGGCGCTCATATCACTGCATGACACAGATGTAACAGCAGTAGATATAGGGGCTCTCAGGCTCTCAGAGGTGCGCCATGTATTGTCTGCATAAAATAAACACTAAAATTAATCAGGACGGCACCTGTCCGAAATGCGTCAGCATGTTACATGTTTTTCAGCATGTGAATAAAAAAGCATTTTCCTGAATGCTAATGTGCTCAAGCAGCTACCTTGTCCTAATTTCATAATCTTACAATTTACATTTGAAGGAATCACAGTCATACAGGCTGTTCATGGAAGAAGGAGATCCGTTATATTGTAGACATATAGTCAAAGGTGGGTGAACAATAAATAAAGCAGACGTGCGGAAGGTTCCACAACAATGAGAAATAATGGACTACTCAGACACGGGAACAGGGCAATGACATACTGACACTTGGCGCAAACAGGAAAGTTAAAAAGTAGTCCGAGGAAGCGTAGAATACCGGAACAAAACTTCATCAATGTGACGCTTTTCAAAGGCATGACACCTTCTTCTTTATTAGACATGATGAAGAAGATGGCAAGGCTTTCAGATTACCTATGTGTTTTTCAGAGTTGTGCTTGGATTTGCACAACTCCATTTGGTGAGCAGTACTCTGTTCTCTGTCAGTCCTGTGCCTGTATTAAACAAATTTCACCATACAGCCTTATGTTGTGATTTTCTTTTCTCACCACTGACACTCGGGGTACAGGATAATAACACTGACACTTGGGGTACAGGATAATGACACTGACACTTGGGGTACAGGATAGTGACACTGACACTTGGGGTACAGGATAATGACACTGACACTTGGTGTACAGGATAATGACACTGACACTCAGGGTACTGGATAATGACACTGACACTTGGGGTACAGGATAATGACACTGAGACTTGGGGTACAGAATAAGGACACTGACACTTGGGGTACAGGATAATGACACTGATACTTGGGGTACAGGATAATGACACTGACACTTGGGGTACAGGATAATGACACTGACACTTAGGGTACAGGATAAGGTCACTGACACTTGGGGTACAGGATAATGACACTGACATTTGGGGTACAGGATAATGACACTGACACTTGGGGTACAGGATAATGACACTGACACTTGGGGTACAGGATAATGACACTGACACGGGGTACAGGATAATAACACTGACACTTGGGGTACAGGATAATGACGATGACACTTGGGGTACAGGATAATGACACTGACACTCGGGGTACGGGATAATGACACTGACACTCGGGGTACGGGATAATACAAACAAAAAAATGCAACAGCACTCTGCAACCAGAACTCTGCCCAAGATAGAAGCTATAAGAGGACATTAGTGTACGTTGTGATCAAAAGGTAATAAGCCACTCGCCACGTCAAGGCTGTCCCGTGAGTGATCCTAACGCTAAATCTGACCTGTTATGGGCCATGACAGCCACATAAAATCCTCCTAACGCTGGGCCCATAACAGGTAAGATTCAGCGTTAGGAGGATTTTATGTGGCTGTCATGGCCCATAACAGGTCAGATTTAGCGTTAGGACCACTCACGGGACAGCCTTGACGTGGCGAGTGGCTTTTTACCTTTTGATCAAAACGTACACTAATGTCCTCTTATAGCTTCTATCTTGGGCAGAGTTCTGGTTGCAGAGTGCTGTCGCATTTTTTTGTTTGTATGTATAATTGCTATAGCTACGTGCACCTGCATACAGGGACATGCTGACTGACCCCCCTTGTGTTTCTGTTTAGTATGTGTTGGAGGTGTGGCAACCTCCTTTTCAGTCGTGCACACCTGACTAGTTTGTCTGCCCTAGAGGCTGGTTTTAATCAGAGTAAGTATAAAGCTGACTGTGCATTCACAGTACGTGCTAGTAGCCCTCTGGCTCCAGGAGGAGTGCACAGTCGGCTCAGCATGCATGTTGGTACCTGCATGCCTGGATCTAATGGAGGCTGTTACAGCACCAGAAAGGGTTAATAAGTATGGTTTATCCCAGCATGCATGCTGGGCCCACACTCCCTGGATTTTATGTGGCTGTCATGGCCCATAACAGGTCAGATTTAGCATTAGGACCACTCACGGGACAGCCTTGGCATGGCGAGTGGCTTATTACCTTTTAAACAAAACGTACACTAATGTCCTCTTATAGCTTCTATCTTGGGCACAGTTCTGGTTGCAGAGTACTGTTGCATTTTTTTGTTTGTATGTATAATTGCCATAGCTACGTGCACCTGCATACAAGGACGTGCTGACTGACCCCCCCTTGTGTTCCCGGGGTACGGGATAATGACGCTGACACTCGGGGTACAGGATAATGGCACTGACACTTGGGGTACAGGATAATGACACTGACACTTGGGGTACAGGATAATGACACTGACACTTGGGGTACAGGATAATGACACTGACACTTGGGGTACAGGATAATGACACTGACACTTGGGGTACAGGATAATGACACTGACACTCGGGGTACAGGATAATGGCACTGACACTTGGGGTACAGGATAATGACACTGACACTTGGGGTACAGGATGATGACACTGACACTTGGGGTACAGGATAATGACACTGACACTTGGGGTACAGGATAATGACACACTGTTCATCATAGTGATTGTGGGAGGCTCGACCTTTCAAACTACCCCTGATGCCAATTTTTAACATAATGTATAACATGTCAGAGTGAATCTGGATCGCACATCCTCAATACTATACTTTTGATATACAGTAACAACTGCTTCTCAGCATAATTAAACGTGGTTTCTCAGCCCAATTTATAGTAAATGTACCCTATGCTATGCAAAAATAAGGCATTGGTATACGTTTGATCAAAGAGCATAGGCCCACTTACCACGACAAGTTTGTCTCTTCAAGTTGGGACTTACTCTAACTTTGGCGCAGACCAACTTTAAACATGGTCATGGACATGTGATCCGGAATCAGGTGGTGCTATATAAATAAATATTATTATTTTCTATGCAGACATTGTAATAGTAGAAGCTTCACTACAGTCCTTCCTGGACCTTTCACCATGTAATATCTCAGTTCAGCAGTCCATTGGCTCAGCGGACATATGTGCAGCAAGTGGTTGAGTTTCCAACAGAAAGAATTCACACAGTTACAGTACATAATGATTTAGATCAGTGGTCCCCAACCTTTTTTACACCAAGGACCAGTTTCACGCAAGACAATTTTCCCAGGGCCCGGGTGGGGGATTCTGGGCGGGGCTTAGGAGTGGGCGGGGCTTAGGGGGTGCTGGTCGGCGCTAACTGATTCACGCGCATAACAAAACACAAGGTGTATATTCAAATATATAACACTATATAACCCCCAATGCCTCAGATCAACCCCCCATGTCAGCCCGCCATCTATCAGCCCCCCATGTCAGCCCGCCATCTATCAGCCCCCCATGTCAGCCCGCCATCTATCAGCACCCCATGTCAGCCATCAGCCCCCCATGTCAGCCATCAGCCCCCCATGTCAGCCATCATCCCCCCATGTCAGCCAGCCATCAGCTTGCCATGTTAGCCAGCCATCAGCCCCCCATGTCAGCCAGCCATCAGCCCCCCATGTCAGCCAGCCATCAGCCCCCCATGTCAGCCAGCCATCAGCCAGCCATAAGCCCCCCATGTCAGCCAGCCATCAGCCCCCATGTCCAGCCAGCCATCAGCCCCTCATGTCAGCCAGCCATCAGCCCCCATGTCAGCCAGCCATCAGCCCCCATGTCAGCCAGCCATCAGCCCCCCATGTCAGCCAGCCATCAGCCCCCATGTCAGCCAGCCATCAGCCCCCATGTCAGCCAGCTATCAGCGCAAATAAAATTAAAAAAAACACTTACCTCTCCTGCTCCTGGACGCCAATGCTGCTCACCAACGCGATCCTCTTCATCCTGCTGTCGGTTGTGTATCGTGGGCGCGGAGCACAGTGTGAGGTCACAGTGCGCCCTCACGCAGTGCGCAGCCCTGAACAGCTGACAGCAGAGCCGAGGACCAGGAAGCGGTGAGTACAGATCCTTCACCGCTTCCTGGACCTCTGGTATTAATGAAGCGCTTCCATAATGGAAGCGCTTCATTAGTACCGCGTTAAAGACGGCCCTAATTGCCGTGGCCCAGCAAACAACCTTACAGGGCCCGGTCCTGGGCCGCGGCCCGGCGGTTGGGGACCGCTGATTTAGATGATGTCCAACCTATGGGGGGCCTCTCTCTGTAGACTCAATTGTAATGCGCTATATGATTGGATAATTAAACATTTTACCGGATTGGAGGACCTGTGTTTAAAGATATGGGGGGGGGGGGCGGGGAACTTTTTGAAATTCAGATGCTATCTCTGCTTTCCTTCTTAAAGGATCCTTAAGTGATCCTGTGGTGGGCTTACGCTTATACACAGGAGACAATCTGAACAAGCAGAGATTAGACCTGAGCCTATCTTTTTATATTTTTTTTATTAAAGAATAGAGTTGAGCGAACTTCTGTTTTAAGTTCAGCTTCCAAAGTTCGGGTTCGGGTTATCGAAGCATCCTGTTATGGATTCCGCTACTACGGACCATAACGGCATTTGGAATCCATAAGGGGATTCTTCATTGAACCCGAACCTTGGACAACACTAAGGACCTGGGGTGACGTCACCGTCATGTGATCAGTGCAGAGGTGGTAGCCAAATGCTGTTATGGTCCGTGGTAGCGGAATCCATAACGGGACGCTTCGATAACCCGAACCCGAACTTTGGACGCCGAACTTAAAACACAAGTTCGCTCAACTCTATTAAAGAATAAATATTTGACAACATTTTCCATACAAATATATTATAATATTTTCCCAATTATCCCCTGCACCAAAAATACCCCACTGAGCCATCCCCCCCACCCCCCCTGCGATGCATCACCTAACGCCCTCCATCTGTAAGACCGGCAAATCACTAATGGGGCAGAGAGTGGAAGCCTAAGAACTCCATCCTCCCCATACCTTTTTCCAGCTCTCTTCGCAATTCTTTTGTCTATACAGAATTTTTTCATAACTCTTAACTTGATCGACCAAATGTAACCATACATAAACAGTGGGAGTATTAGAAGAGAACCAGACTCGTGAAATTAAAAGTCTACCCAAAAAGGCTATTTTAATCAGTAAGATTTTTTTGGCAAATAACCTGGGAAAAATTGTCCAGAATCCAACATTCTAGCATGTATGGGATCGCTATTTTAAGTTTTTGGGAAATCAGTTTGGCTATTGTCTCCCAATATTCTGTTAGTTGCGTGCAGGAACAGAACATATGTAAATGATCTGCCCCTAACAAATTGCATCTTGGACACTTAGAGCTACTTCTCAACCTGAGCCTATCATTAATGGTGGTGGTTTTCAGGTTACTTTAATGTCCCTTTAGGACCTGCTTTGCCCTAATGGGAAAGGAACAGATTAGATATATGAGCCTCAGTTGAGAGAGTAGACTACCTCAGACACCAATAGACTATGTAGCTAAGCTGGAGTCAATGATTAGGACTTGTGAAAGAGAACTTGAAATGGCAATCAAATAATCAATAGTATACAAATTACCCAAAAAGCGAGTTGAAAAGTGACTTACAAGGAATAGTGAAGTCCACACCCACATTTGGACATCTGCCATCAGCTACCTCTCATGGACCCCTGTTCTTTGACAGTCAATAGTACTTAATTGACATTGTACAGTGTGATTGCTACGCACAAAGAGCTCCATGTAGACCTGCTGGTTGCTGAATTTATTTCTTACAGTACCTTACCGAAGTTGAATGTACGCGTTGAGCGAAATTATGTTGATTTACAATGCAGCTTTATTCTTCTTCTGAGCAGCGTGGTGTTCATCGAAATATTTTGATGTATTATTTCATATCTTTTAATGGACATTTAAGTGCTTTTGGCATTGAGGCTCTGGATGTAAAGTTTATGGATTCTGAAGCTCTGCTGGGGATGGAGAATTATGGGAATATTTCTACGAGGATGGAATTCAATAGATCAACATGCAACGTCTGCATAATGTAGCATGGATTCATAAAACGATCACAAAACCATCCTGGCGTGTGTCTATGGCAAGCGGGGAGTAACGCAATGAGCGGAATACAAAGCGGGGTCTTCAGTGGTAAATAACAAGAATATCAATCAAGAGGATCAAAGAAGTCTTCAGTGTAGGAATTGCTTGTGTAAACCTAACACTCATAGACTGGAGATGGTCTGGTCCCCTCTGATGGACAATCATAGGATACATTCGCAGAAGTGCATCAAGCCCTTGAAAAGCCAGAGCAGAGGATGAAAATGGTAGTGCCTTTGACTATAGGATGTGTCACAGTGGTTTTCCTCAGGCTACTGATCCCTAGGTTTGGTGCAGTGAGAAGAGGGTGCACACTTTCTTCCCTCAGAGAACTCCTTGTAGTTGAGGCTCCTGCCTGATGGTAGTTTGAGTTTGGTTGATGCCTGCATGGCCTGGCAGGGATGTAGTCATGCAAAGGCCAGTGTATGATGTGGTAGGAGTCAGGAAACCAGACAAGAGGTAGAAGGATAAATAGCTATTTTTACTTGAGTGCAAAATAGGAGTTGCAGTACATTCAACAATAATTCTTACACAGTGCAAATCCTTTTCCCAGATGGCGAGGTATGGAGGCTGGCACATTGGCAAATAATGGCACTTTTGGTAAACTATCTTGCTCTAGTATCTCTGGCTACCAACTGTAATCTGGCAATTATGGATGTAAAGTCCACTGAGGGATACAGGTTTTAGAGGCATGTCTGGCCAGGACATGGTTAAGTGTGATGGGTGTGTTCACTGTAGTCCCTCATAAGCAGCAAAGTCCGGGTGGCTGCAGTCTCTGGCTAAGTTGCTGACTTCTATGCTTGGCCATGCAGATTCTAAGTTCTTTCTTTCTCCCTTCTTGCTCTAGCAAAAGCAGTAACTTTTGCAGAGATCGGTTAGTCTCTGAATCCTGAGACCTAAGGAGAAGGAACACATAGACTTCCTTCCTCCATCTTCACTCACTAGACTAGACCTCCCCACCTCTAGATGGTAAGTTGGACCAGCTAACCCCTGCCAAGAAGAAAATAACAGCGTGGTTAAGCCTGTCCCTGATAACCATACCAGGTCATGTTGGATGCAAATAACATTATATAACAAGCCATTTTCAGACACCCCCTGTACTGGGGGAATGCAGAAGCAGGAGGTGCCAGCTGTACATTATATCCACTGCTGATGGTGCCACTGTAAGAAGTCGGAGGTGTCCTTCCCGGTTGGCCAGCTGGTGTTATGTTGCTTTAGGATTTTTCCATTATTTGTAAAATGGAACATCATTTCATTTTATTATACAGTATGAAAGAGGGGAAGGGTACAGGGGTACAGGATAATGACACTGACACTCGGGTACAGGATAACGACACTGACACTTGGGGTACAGGATAATGAGAAGCAAAAAAAATGTACCTTAAAACATGACGTTTATTAAATCTATTAAAAGACCAAAGATAGACCCAAATTATAAGAACCGGCCAAGTGAAAGCCAGTAACCATGAAATGGTGGGCACAGGTGAGGAGAAAAAGGGGGCAGACACAAGAAAAAACAGGCCCCTCGACAGAGCTGGGTCTCTGAGCACTAAATCACCCTAAGTCTGTACCCTGCCTGTAAAAACTCCTACACAAGTCCCTAAAAAACGCCCTAACCAACCCCGTGATGGACTGCCCAGCTATTCGTCCTAATAGGAAAGAAAGGGCTAAAAGAGTGGTGCTCAAAAGCCCACACCAAATAGGTTCAAAACAATGATGGAAAAACCACATATGCTCACAAGAGGGCCAAGGATGATGATACCCCCTGTAAACTCTGTCCCAACGCGTTTCCTTGGCAATAATGCCAATTCCTCAGGGGACTAACAGAGTAATGTTCAAAAGAGCAAATATAAATTACAGCATACCACAATAGATCACTTAGAAAAATGTGGGCGCAATCCAAATAAATCAAGCATCTGTCATGAGTATGGCCGCACTCTGGTTGAGGTAATTAAATTCAGCTATACTCATCTTAATCCTGCAGATGCATCCACGATCCAGGGTGTCTCCCTGCATTCATGCCAATCTCCACAGTGGTGCGCCGGAGATTAATATCAGCACGTCTCAACAGCAAGTGTGCTGGAGACGCTGATGGCCGACGGTGTCTGACGCCATATTACAAAGAGTAATAGAGTTGGGTGTCCCTGAGGATATCCTGCCGGATGTCCAGCTATTATATGGTCTAAGTGAGAGCAGCCCCCACGAGGGTAGGGGTCCTTTTTCCAATTTGAAATTGAGAAGTACAAAAATGCCACCACAAGGTGACCCTAATTGTTTTGACATTTTTATATCTCAAGTGTCTCGTGACTTGGAGGAAATTGTCATCAAGAAACCAACCTTTAATTGCTCTAAGGGTGAGATGGAGGCAATATGTAATCTCGAAAGGAACTCTGATGTCACGATAAAACCCTCGGATAAAGGGGGTAATGTCGTGATACTGGAGACCCTTAAATATAAAGAGATGTGTTTGAACATACTGAAAGATGGTGACACATATGAAAACTTGAAAAGCGACCCCACGTTAATGTATCAGAAAAAATTGTCCATTCTTCCCCACCAGAGGCGGTCAGTGGCGATCCAGGTCCTTTAGAGGCAACCAGAATTTCCGAAAGTCCTTCGGTAAGTCTATCCCCAGTGGGGACTTCTTTGGACCTTTGTGTAGGGGGCAGACTCCGTCATTGTTTCCACGCTTGGTCAAACATTACGGCGGACCCATGGGTGCTGACCACGGTACAGGGATTCCACATAGAGCTCACAGACTCTCCGTGTCTCATCCCACCGCCCCCCACTAACACTAGTGCGTCCGAACAGAAAGCTCGTAGACATCGAGCTGACATCTCTTTGTCAAAAAAGGGCGATAGAAAGGGCCCCCCTACTCCCGGGGGAGTCCTCAGCAATATCTTCCTGGTACAGAAAAAGGGCGGTCAAATGCGACCGGTGATAAATCTTCGCGCCCTGAACGCGATCGTGCGATATCGCCACTTCAAAAATGGAAGGGATCCACCTTCTTCGGAATTTATTGATTCCAGGAGACTGGATGGTGAAGTTGGACCTCAAAGATGCCTATCTGACGGTCCCAATTGCCACAACGTCCAGGGATCTCTTGCGTTTCCTTTAAAAAGGCGAAGTGTGGCGGTTCACTTGCCTCCCGTTTGGCCTCTCTTCGGCACCCTGGTGCTTTACCAAACTTCTATGCCCAGTCATGGCCTGGCTGAGGAGTCGGGGCGTGCGGCTTGTCATCTATCTAGACGACATCCTCCTTATGCACCAATGTCAGTCGACCATGTTACGGCATCTCCAATGGACCTCGGACCTCCTGACGAACCTCGGCTTCCTCCTGAACACAGAGAAGTCCTGCCTCGAGCCATCACAGCGGATGGAATTCCTGGGCTTTACGGTGGACTCTATTTCGGAATCCCTCAGCCTTCCGACGGAGAAACTGCGGACGATCCGCAAAGAGTTGAGACACGCCCTCGCGGCTACCTCCCTATCCTTGCGTCATCTGGCACGCATTATTGGCCTGCTGACTTCATCAATTCAGGCGGTGTTTCCCGCTCCCCTCCATTACCGAGCCCTGCAGCGGTTGAAGATCGCCCACCTACGTTCCGGTGCCACGTTTGCGGACACAGTGATCCTAGGTCCAGAGGCTCGGGAGGAGCTCCATTGGTGGATAGACAACCTGGAAGCATGGAACGGCAGAGCGATCTTCGGCTTCCATCGGAGTTCACGGTGGATTCGGATGGGAGTCTTCAGGGCTGGGGTGCCCACTGCGAGGGGATCTCCACGGGAGGTCGATGGTCGGATGTCGAAGCCCGTCTCCACATCAACGCGCTGGAGCTCCTGGCGGGTTCGTTTGCCATCAGGAGTTTTACCAATGGCACCGCCCGCGCATGCATCAGATTGCGCATGGACAATGTGTCGGCAGTCCTCTATGTCAATCACCTGGGGGGCACCCAGTCGTCTACATTGGCTCGTCTGGCGAAGGAGTTTTGGTCCTACTGTCTTTCCAGGGACATCATGGTGCAGGCGGAATACCTTCCGGGCCTACACAACTACCGAGCGGATTGGAGCTCCCGATACTTCGCGGACGGCAGCGATTGGAGGCTAGCACCCGAGATCTTCTCTGCGGTTTCGGACACCTGGGGTCCCTTTGCCATAGACCTCTTCGCATCCCGGCTCAATACTCACCTGCCCCGGTTCTTCAGCTGGCGCCCGGATCCGGAGGCAGAGGCGGTGGATGCGTTTCTCCAGGACTGGTCGACTGCTCTACACTACGCGTTCCCACCGTTTTCCATGATTCCGAGGATGCTGTTGCAGACTCGGCGTCAGAGGGCGGAATTGTTGGTGGTTATTCCCTTCTGGGTGACTCAGGCCTGGTACCCTATCCTCCTGGAACTCCTAGTGGACGTACCTCTTCTCCTTCCGGGTCGGACGGAGCTCCTCCTGGGCCCTCAGGGCATTCTACATCCCCTACTGATCGACGGCTCGCTTCAGCTTCTGGCGTGCCGAATCTCAGGACACCCGGAGAGGTCTAGGGCATTTCGGAGGCAACTAGACGCCTCCTGGACAATGCCTGGGCTCCCGGCACCCGAAAATCTTATCGGGCAGCCTGGAGAACTTGGGTTGGCTGGTGCATGGAACGGGACCTGGATCCCATTTCGGCGCCTGTGACTCACCTCTTACAATTCCTTATGTCTCTCTTCGAAGCAGGGAAAGCCTACAGGACTATTAACCTGTTCCGTTCGGCAATCTCCTCTACTCATCAGGGATTTGATTTGACGGGGTTCCAGCTGGACAACATCCTTCAGTTTCTCGCTTGTTACACGGCTCGCGTTTGGCTCGTCCCCCCCGGCCACGCTTCACCACTACGTGGGATGTGTCCTTAGTCCTTTCCTTTCTCTCCGCGTGGCCCGACAACGCGGCCCTTTCTCTCCGTCAACTGTCGGCTAAATTGCTGACCCTCTTTTGTCTCATTTCTTGTAAGAGGGTCTCGGATGTCAGGGCCTTGGATCACGACGCTAGGTCTTTCTCTCCTGAAGGCGTTACGTTTAACATTTCGCGCCGCACCAAGACCAATATCAGATCAGTGTCCTATCCTTGTTTTCCGTCTACCCCGGCGCTCTGTCCGGTGGCCTGCTTAAAGGAATATGAGTTGCGGACTCGAGCTCATCGCTCTTCGGATGTCCCACAGCTGTTCCTCTCTATTCGCCATCCGTTTGGACTGGTTTCTAGCCCGACTTTGGCGTGCTGGATGAAGTGGATCATGTCCCTTTCGGGTATTGACACGGCAGTCTTTACCGCACATTCGGCCAGGAGCGCGACGGCCACTTCCCTGGCTATTTCGGGGGCTCGCTTGGAAGACATTTTGCGTTTGGCCGATTGGTCTAGGGCCACTACATTTAGTGAATTTTATTTTCGTCCGCCTCCTCATGTGTTCTCATCCATTATTGATCAGCTTTGAACTAGCAATACGAGCCTCCGTGTCTTGAGGTAAAACTCAATGATTTTCCTAGTCTATGACGTAAAGTCATGGTTTTATTAAAGACACGGAGGCAAGTATTGCCCACCCTGGTTATCTTCCCGCCCGATTACGTTGTTTTTCTTATATTTCTACTGTAAGTTATAGTTATTTATTACATATTTTATGTTCTTAGATATTTATTTATTTTATTTATAATATCTATTGCGGCCTTAAGGTTTACTGCCGTTTTGAGCACTATGTGTGCCACTTTTCTGCATGATTCTTACACTGGCTATACGTTTTGCTCTGTTTCAGGTTGATTTCCCACGGTGTCTGCAGTTCTACTTCGTTTTGAGTTTTCAGAAGCGTTAGCCAGGTTGGCTTGTTTCTTCGGTTTGACGACCGGGATGGTTGTCGTTGTTCGGGTCCAGTTCCGATGAAGATGTTGGTGTCACGGTTACAAAGAAAGAGGAAGTTGCAGAAGAGGAGCTGCTTGTTATAGGATCTGACAGGGGAGGGTCCTTGGTTGTTATGATTATGTAAATTTTCTCTTTGCTGCTATTGGTGGACAGTAAAGGAAGAGATAGCAATACTCGCCTCCGTGTCTTTAATAAAACCATGACTTTACGTCATAGACTAGGAAAATCATTGAGTTATTCACTTTAGAAAAAAGACGACTGAGGGGAGATCTAATAACTATGTATAAATATATCAGGGGTCAGTACAGAGATCTGTCCCATCATCTATCTATCCCCAGGACTGTGACTGTGACGAGGGGACATCCTCTGCGTCTGGAGGAAAGAAGGTTTGTACACAAACATAGAAAAGGATTCTTCACTGTAAGAGCAGTGAGACTATGGAACCCTCTGCCTGAGGAGGTGGTGATGGTAAGTACAATAAAGGAATTCAAGAGGGGCCTGGATGTATTTCTGGAGTGTAATAATATTACAGGCTATAGCTACTAGAGAGGGGTCGTTGATCCAGGGAGTTATTCTGATTGCCTGATTGGAGTCGGGAAGGAATTTTTTTCCCCTTAAGTGGTGAAAATTGGCTTCTGCCTCACAGGGTTTTTTTGCCTTCCTCTGGATCAACTTGTAGGAAACAGGCCGAACTGGATGGACAAATGTCTTTTTTCGGTCTTATATACTATGTTACTATGTTACACAGTGACTGCACCAGCAGAATAGTGAGTGCAGCTCTGGAGTATAATACTGGATGTAACTCAGGATCAGTACAGGATAAGTAAAGTAATGTACACAGTGACTGCACCAGCAGAATAGTGAGTGCAGCTCTGGAGTATAATACTGGATGTAACTCAGGATCAGTACAGGACAAGTAATGTAATGTACACAGTGACTGCACCAGCAGAATAGTGAGTGCAGCTCTGGAGTATAATAATGGATGTAACTCAGGATCAGTACAGGATAAGTAATGTAATGTACACAGTTACTGCACCAGCAGAATAGTGAGTGCAGCTCTGGAGTATAATACAGAATGTAACTCAGGATCAGTACAGGATAAGTACTGTAATGTATGTACACAGTGACTGCACCAGCAGAATAGTGAGTGCAGCTCTGGAGTATAATACAGGATGTAACTCAGGATCAGTACAGGATAAGTAATGTAATGTATGTACACAGTGACTGCACCAGCAGAATAGGGAGTGCAGCTCTGGAGTATAATACAGGATGTAACTCAGGATTAGTGCAGGATAAGTAATGTAATGTATGTACACAGTGACTGCACCAGCAGAATAGGGAGTGCAGCTCTGGAGTATAATACAGGATGTAACTCGGGATCAGTACAGGATAAGTAATGTAATGTAATGTACACAGTGACTTAACTTCCTAAGTGAGCATTTCTTTTAGTATAGTAGAATAGTAAAACTCTCCATTAGTGGCTAATGTTGCCAATTACCTAAATTCTTCTAAATTATTCGTGGCAGGTCCGGTTACTGGAGTCTGATCTTGTATTCAGGTCTCTAAGTCGTGCTCGGAGATGAAGCTGCTCGCTCACAGTACATTGTCCCTTCTGCTTGAATTACACACTTCTTATTTGTTCCTCTTTCTTCTGGCACCAGATTTATTCCCTGCGTTACATGAGAGCGGCGGCTCAGGTTCTCACTGCGTTTCATTCTGTAATTTCCCTCAAGCTTATTCATGCAATTCTAATGACTGCTCCGCCAAACACGTCGACAGCTGATCACAATCTGCTGCTACAATCCCTCTCTACATACACAATATAGTGTGTGTCCCAATAGTGACCCAACACGAGGTGCTGAGCACCATACACAACAGGATCTGCACAAGAGCTTATTCACACATGAGTCATGTCACAGGTTCTTCCTATTTAGGTGTCATTATCCTGTACCCCAAGTGTCAGAAGCCCCAGGCAGATGGGCGTTGCTCAGTCTAAAAAGAGGCGCTGCAGCCATTTTATTATCAACCGTGTTTGCTTGAAGGATATGCACCTGTGATCAGGCTCGGACTGGCCCACAGGGGAACAGGGAAATCCCCTGGTGGGCCCCTGAGCAAGGTGGGCCCCTAGTCTCACATTCCCTGCATAAGTGGCACAGAACACAGTAGATTTACTGCACTACATACATATATTCAATGTACAGCACCTCAAACAGCCTATGTTCATATAAAAAACTTGTTAGATTATTTATTATATTTGAATGTATCTGTATGGTGGGCCCCCAAAATAAATTTTACTGGTGGGCCCTAGGTATCCCAGTCCGACACTGCCTGTGATTATGTATATGAATGTGCTAGTCTAAATTTTCTTGTAGTATATATTGAGGGTATCGGCCTCTTTTAGACTGAGCAACGCCCATCTGCCTGGGGCTTCTGAGCAGAATATAAGGCCCCTTTCACACGGACGTTGCGGATTGGGGACGGATAGGAATGCGGGTGGGTGGTGGGGAAATCGATTGCGTTTGGGTTGTGTGCTTCAGTTTTTTCCGCGCGAGTGCAATGCGTTTTCCACGCGCATGAGAAAAAACTGAATGTTGTTCCCTGACCCGAACTTCTTCAATGAAGTTCGGGTTTGGGTTCTGTGTTGTGTAGATTTTATTATTTTCCCTTATAACATGGTTATAAGGGAAAATAATAGCATTCTTTAATACAGAATGCTTAGTAGAGGGTCAATTAAGGGTTAAAAAAAATAAATAAAAATCAACTCACCTCCTCCAATTGATCACGTAGCTGCCGGTTTCCTGTTCTTTCTTCAGGACCTGTCAAAGGACCTGTGGTGACATCACTGAACTCATCACATGGTCCAATCACCTGGTCCATCACCATGGTGATGGACTATGTGATTGGACCATGTGATGTGACGTCACCACAGGTCTTTTAGCCGGCAGCTCATGATTAAATAAGAAAGAAGAGATCTGCAACTACGCGATCAAGTGGATGAGGTGAGTTAATTTTATTTTTAACCCCTCAATCCACATTTTACTAAGCATTCTGTATTAAGAATGCTATTATTTTCCCTTATAACTATATTATAAGGGAAAATAGTAAAGTTCGGATCCCCATCCCGATCGTCTCCTAGCAACCATGCGTAAAAATCACACTGCATCCTCACTTGCTTGCGGATGCGATGCGATTTTGACGCACAAGTGATGCGGGAAAATCACTGCTCATCTGCACATTGAAATTAATGGGTCCGGATTCAGTGCAGGTGAAATGCGTGAACATCACGCGGAAAACTCGCCCGTGTGAAAGGAGCCTTAATGTAGCCCAGAATATTGTAGGCTTAGTCAAGGAGAGGCGGTTCTGTTAGTGTCAGGGACCCATCTGTGGAAGCCACCTTGACGCCTGGTTGATGGGCCCGACACAAGTTTGATCAAAAATGTGCGCAAAGGGCTTTTATTTTTCCATTTATAGTAGGTAAAATACCACTTTAATTTAAAATGATCCCCATTTCTCAGTTCTATTGTAAGTATGGGAAATGTTGTGCTGCCATTTTATTATAAACCATGTTTGCTTGATGGATATGCTCCTGTGATTATGTATATAAATGTGCTAGTCTAAATTTTCTTGTAGTAACGTATATGTAAATGCAGTCCCTAAATATGCTTTTTACCATAGGGCTGCAGACAATACTCAGACATCCACTGGGAAACCCCATGTGGTATCAAAGAGCATTCCAATAAAGTTCTTTAGCACCTTGTCCATGCATCCAGTGATCATGCAGATGCGGGATTGATGGTTAAAAGAGCATAAGGAGAATGAAGGTTCATAGTGAGGAGACACCTTTTAAATCCTGAACCCAACCAAGTGGTTGAGAGGTGTGAGTGGGTGGTTGATGGGTATCTTACATGGACTAACACAGCTTGCTATGCTCATACTGTTTGAATATATTGCTTGTAGGCTACTATTTTGGGGAATATCTAAGCTTTGCAAAAAGAAAACACTCAATATAAGGCTTTAGGAACAGGACTCCTCACTGGAAAGATCCGGGATTGTGTAGATGCTCAGGAGGGAATCAGGTGAAGTGACTAAATAAGTCCTGGACATGCGACAAGCCCAAGTCAATGCACCTCCTGTGCAGATCCTATCAATTACTCACAAAAGGGGGGCTTTGTGAGAGCAGTCATTATGAACTCCATCTGGTCTGTAGTGTTTGTAAGAATGCCTTCTGTAGAAAGCTCACCCACACATGCACTTGCTTTGGAATGTGCTTATGTCAGTATACCGGGCATAAGGGCTTTCGGCAACTAGGACAGAGGCAATAGGAAAACTTCGATCCGAGTTTATGGGAAACTTCTATTCACCACAAAGCCAAATGCCAAAGCCTTGTGCTTCATGGTAACTAATCAATTTTCACTGAAATGGTGGTTAAAAATAAATAAAATTATACTCACCTTATCCATTTGAGCTGCTGTGGCCATCTTGATTGAAGATTCAGTGCGAAATCTCGTGCGTGGTGATGTATGATGTCACCACACCATCCAGAGTGATGACGTCATTGCGCACCGCCGCTCCCCGTTATTTACAAAGAAATGACAAAGTAATTTGTAATGAATAGAATTTCTTTGTGAAAGAAAGCAGCCAAATTGAAACTTCGCTCATCTCTACTCAAAATCTTCATTTTTAAGAGCACGACTTTTCTTTGTTTCAAAGGGTCCATAAGCCCCACCTTGACTTCTGAAAAGTTTGAATCATCCTTGACCACCTCCTGTTGCATTGTGTTCGGATTCTCCGAGCTGCTCGTTTTTCACACTACTTTTCAATTCGGATCCGGGGTTAAATAGGTCAGCCTGAATTTCGCCCGCACTGGTATCGCTATAATTGTACCGACCGCAGGATAAAGCTATCATGTCAGTGTAACCGCACAGTGAGCACCGTAAAAATGAAATCCTAAGACTATGGCGGAATCGCTGTGTTTTTCAAGCTGCCATACAATACAGTAGAGGTTGCAGATGGTGTCATTAAAAAGTAAGTGTGCTGCGAAAAAAAAAAAAAAGTCCTCATACGGCTGGTTGGACGGTAAAATAAAAAAGTTACAGCTTTCGAAACGAGATAAAAAAAAATCATTGGTATCTTAGAGTTTTTTAGGGGATTTTGCTATTAATTACCTACGGCATCCTCAAAATAGGTCGTGAGTATCTAATTGGTGGGGGTCTGACACCCGGGACCCCCACTGGTCAGCTGTCTGAAAAGGCACTGGCGCTCACCAAGCCTTCTCCCTGCTCACCACGCACAACCTCTGTACAATGTACGGCGCTGTGCTTTGTGAGCAGGGAGAAGGTCGCGGCGCTCACCGGTGCCTTCGCAAACAGCTGATCGACAGGGGTCCCAGGCGTCGGACCCCCACTGATCAGATGCTGATGACCTATTCTGAAGATAGCTTATCAGTAGTAAAATCCTGGAAAACCCCTTTAAAGTAACTGCTAGAGATGATGAATAGACCATATGGGGTCATCAGACTAATTTTTTAGTGCTCTTCTGTCATTCCACCTCGAAATGTGAAAAGGGTGTGTCCCTCCACAGTATGAGGGCAATTTCCCTGTCCTTTTTTTCCCCCATGTTTTTCAAATTTAAAAGAGTGATTTAAAAAGAAAAAACTTTATAAAAACTAAGCAAAAAACTATGGCGCAGATTTGTCAATGTGTCTGCGCTAGAGATGAGCGAACTTTAAAAAAAAGTCCGGTGTTCGGCGTTCGGGTTGTGGTAAGTCGCGCATCCCGTTATGGATTCCACTATAGCGGCATATGGAATCCATAAGGGGCGGCTGCCACCAACCCGAACTGTTGAACAGCCGAAGGACCTGGGGTGACGTCACTGTCATGTGATCAGTGCAGGGGGCGTGGCTCAGCACGGGATCAAATCCAGTGCTGAGCCACGCCCCCTGCACTGATCACATGACAGTGCGAACGCCGAACGCTGGACTTTTTTTTAAAGTTCGCTCATCTCTAGTCTGCGCCTATAATCTGTCTGAAAACTAGCGCAACTTTGGTGTCATTTGGCACTTTTTTCCGACTTGTTTGGAACGGGAGTATAGCCTAATGGAAAGGGGTGGGGCTTGTCTGTAAAGGGGGGTGGCCAAACATGCAACATTTTGTGCCAAAATTACACCAAAAAAGTAAACCAGTCCGTAGTTTGCTACATAGTCAGAGAAAAGCGTCTATCCCTGCACCAGATTTATCCTGCAGTCTCAGCCCCTGTGATCAATTTCGGAGAAGGGCTAGACGGCTGGCGTAAGTTTATACAGGGTTAGTAAATCTGGGCCTGATACTGACAAATTCAGACATGCCTTCCTCAGAGGAACTCACTATTCATTTTTGGTATTCAATGAGTTTTTATTGAATTTTGACAAAGAAAAGTAACATAAAAAGACATATGTCAAGTAAAGATACGAACTCCACTCCCTTGAAAAACACTTTAAAGAATTTCACAATTGTGATCCATCATCCCTTACGTATACAGCGCTAGAAAAGCTCAAGCAACCTTGGGGGGGGGGGGGGGCCAATCATATAGCGCACATGTCACGGCAGGAGTCAAGAAGAATCTTCAAGTTCGACATTTTGATCCCCAAGGGACTGAATGCTGAGATGGAACTTTTTGGATTTTTATGAACCATCCTGAGGTGGTGGCCGGCCAGGGGATGGGAAATCGAATGTCAGGCTGTTAATCAGCACTTCGATCGCCCCTCCCCGGCCGACCACCTCCTCTTTGGTCACCAATCAAGCTTTTTAAGTTTGTCAACATTTAAAATGTAATATCTTGTTCATCTTGGCATGTATATGAATATGTCCATACATAAAAAGGTCTGATATATATTTTTATATTTTCATATTTTTTTTTATATTTTATATTTTTTTTATTTTTCTCATATTTTCACATTGTATATTTCTTTTATTTGGAAAGAGTACATTTTTTAATCTAATCAAGATTAAAGCAGCACATGAATACTACTAAAAACCTAAACGTTTCTCCAAACAATAGCGTACAGTACTTAGTGTTGGATCAAAATATCAATAGATGAATATAGCTCACTGTCCCTTGCCAACCATGTTTCGGGGTCACACTACCCCTTCTTCAGTGGTCAGAACAGTGAGCATGCGGTTGTGTCCTTTTATATGTTTCTTGGCAATCAGATGGAATAGGTTGGGACTGTGAGCCTTTCTCGAAACATGGACTCGGATCCTACTTTAAACACAAAGTTAATGCTTGGTTTATAGCAAAAAACGTAACTGCGGTATCAGTGCGTCTTCAATGCGTTTTCACAAATCATTTTTATAGTATGGGAGATGGAGAGGGATGATTATGTTTGCTTTTCCCTCTTCTTTATATAGAGTCATTGAACAAGGGGAAACGTGGGAAAATATGAGCTCCTATATCCGCCCTCTTGGGAACGCAGTTCTGGATGTGACTGGAGTATAGGATGAGTGAAAATCCAGGATAGCATTACCTGTAGCATAGAAGTAGATGCATGTAAGTGGCGGTGTGGAGGTGACCTTGTGCTGTAACTTTTAATAAGTTATCATCTTGATGGTTTTTCTTATAACAGGCAGGGAGGCTGAACGGCGCACAGCAGGCGGGATAATGGCACATCTGGATGCTATAAATCCCTAACAACGCGGAAAGGTGATAAAAACGAGAGGCGGCAGAGCAGAAAAGTTTCTTCTTGTGTGAAATTTGTCATATCGTCCATGGCCGCTCATTATCCGGGTGACACTTTCCCTCGCTATTATCGATTCCATCCTAAGGTTACATCTATAATACAAAGTGAAAAGAGGTCGCAGGCGGGCGGCGCATCCTCATCCTCCAGTGTTCTCTTCACATTTCTTAATGCAGGTTCAAGGTGTAGATAAAACTACTGAACGGAAGCTCTGACCTGGAATAAACCGTACAACAAGAGTTCTTCCAGCGGACCCCGGTGCTTTCATAATCCCATGCAATGCAAACAGTCTGTTCATCCTGATCCATCTGTTTCACTAGTCAAATATGCAACCACAGGACTTCTGCAAAGGGTTAACTAGAGCTGAAATGGTTAATAAAGTGGCATTGAGTTAAATGTTGTGATTTATTGTGTTTTGTGTGTACTTAATAGCAATGTATAAGCAACCAAATGGTTAACAAATTGACAGCCTGTTTAGGTTATCGTGGTGATGGACCGGGTCCACCCTCCGGTTTATAGTGAGGACTGTAGTATGAGCAGAGCAAGAGAGAAGACCTACATGTGCAAGCTCTTGAGAACTAGTCCAGAGCTCAGAGAACCATCATCTCTGAGACGATAGCTGCTGAGAGGATATCTCACCAACAGATTATCCTTGTGAGAAGGAGATCTGACATCTTAGAAAGTCCAGAACCAATGTGGCCATGTGTGGGATCCAGCCAGTAAGGTAATGTGCACGTTTATGGTAGAAAGACTTTACTGCTTAGACATCCCCCACACTATGAGATGGACTGGCCATCCGTGTCTTAAATCTGCACCCCTCAGTCCTTAACAAGAACCTCACTGCATGCCTGTGGTTTTGTTGAGTGACGGCAAATGTCTTAGACAGGGAGTACTACAATCACCATCATTTGTGGCTGTTTACATGCGGCTATTGGGATAAGATTGCACTGTGATACAGTATATAATTTGGAACTATGCTTTTTGCTGCTATATGTACTACTGCTCCTAGCATCAAATCAGAAAAGTAAGACTTTATTTATTGCAACCAACAAGTCTGGTCATTGACTCCACCATACATCCGCTGGCCCCTCCACCTGCTCTCCTGACTTGCACCCATCTACTAAACACCAAGGGCACCCAACCTAAGACCAGGCATGAGCCACAGAAAGTCCAGGGTGTGCCCCGAGGGAAGAAAAGGTGCACCTTCCTATCACTGCATGGCCCCAGGGAGTGCCAGGGTGGAGAATGCCAACACAAACTGTGAGTGCAACTACCACCAGCATAGCCACTACCACTCTTCCATCCTCTGCTCCCCACGCCCAGTGGAGATTGCCACCACAAACTGTAAGTGCAACTACCACCAGCATAGCCACTACCACTCTTTTGATCCTCCGCTTCCCTCTCCAGTGCCACTGCAAATACTAGGACTGCAGTGGAGACTAAAAGAGAGGCAAAGCAAAAGGAGACAGGAGGGGAGGAATAGAATTCTACATAATTACAGACTTATGTGCCCTTTTGATTGTGAGCTCATATGGGCAGGACACCATATATAAAGGAGAGGGAGAGAGCGAGCTCTGATTTAGTACAGATTCATTTTAAATGCATAGATGGAGTGAGCGCCTCCTGGTGGTGCCTGCAGAATAAAGCAAATCTGCATATTTTGGCCTTGACAGCCTCCCAGTGAGGCCAAATATACTATTATGCTTGCAGTTTGTAACCAGAAAAAGTAGCTACCTAAGAAATAACACACAATGGCAATGAGCTAATAGCACAACTTCCCAGTGAAAGCGGTAGAAATGAATGGCTATGTACACCTTTGGGGACAATTTTTTTTTTTTTATTATTGCATTGTAGTCACTAGAGATGAGCGAATTTCAGGGGATCCCATGCATAACGGAAACGGGACAGATCCGTTTTGCAGCCCATAGACTTCTATTATGACAGAATGCCTCTAAAGGCATTCCGTTATGCATTCCGTCATAGAATTACGTTATGGTCCGTGGTAACAGAATCCATAACGCAATTCACCTTTTACCAACACACAAAGCGTGAACGAATTTCAAAATATGAAATTCGCTCATCTCTAGTACTCACTTTGAGCTAAAAAAAAAATAATCATTTTTTCAATGTCATTATTAAAAATGCTGAGCTGTTTTCCCTCCACAGCTTTGAGTTGTCTCTCTGCCCCATCAGGCAGGGAGCTGACGGACTCCTTATCTGTGATCTCTGACCTCCTAAACACTCAACAATCCTTATCTTAATGATAGGAATGTGGTTTAAATAAGTGTCATGACCTTTTAGTAATTTAGAAATATGGTTTATTAGATGAACAGCACAAAGTCAAAGTGCCATTTACACAGGTAGACAAACAGCTAACCCTTTGTGACAGAATGGCTCAATATTTTTGATAAACACCAATTGAAAAAATTATTTTTAGCCCAAAATGAGTAAAATGCAATCATAAAAAAATTTCCCCCAAAGGTGTACATAGCCTTTCACTATATAATGTCCGATGAAGGCACTAGTTCAGTCCTGAAATTCCTAACTTTTTACACCAACAATTAAAGGTAGAAGTGACCTCCCCTCCAGACCTGTCCTCATTGGCAGCGCCTGTGAAAGTCCCTTTTTCTAGCTTCTCCAGTTGTAACCAGAAAAAACAGATCTGCATAGAAGCTCTATACACAAAATGGTGGGTTTTTTTTATTTGTTTATTTTCAAATTGTTTCAAACTTGTAACAGTGAAATTTCGAAATATCCAAATCTTGTAATTAGTTATCACCTGTGTCTAAAGCACTTGGGGGGTGTCTCATTTTTTCTGTGGGGCCTGTCATCTTCTGTTTATATGAAATTAACAAATGCAAAGAAATTCTGTTTTCTGCGGCAGATCTGATGATTTATGAGTCTACAGCACCGGGAGTTCTCCTCTCTAACTCCTCTAAGTCATTGCCCGAAGCTCCCGTCTCCTTTCTTACAATTTGCTGCATACTGTAGATATTTCACTGCTACGATATTGCACTCTGTACTCGCTCTGCGTCAGCCTTCTTGGCCTTCGGGTGATGAGGATTCAACTTTGTGACCCTTGTTGGAATTAAAGGTTTGATAGAAAGAGTCATGTACGCGGTGAACAATTTACTTTGTATATAAAACATTTTTATTACACTTTACCTATAGATTGTGCTGCAGTGGAAGCATTCGTGGACCATTCATCTCAATCTGAGGCTGAAAGGAAGACATTGCATTAGTACGGATTGGTCAGCTGAAACCTGACCGATACTTTGTGGAGTTCATAAATATAGGGGGGGACGGAGGGGGACTGGAATTCATTGAGCGTCATAGCAAAGTCTGAAATGCTGCCCTCATAACTGAGCCATAGCAATGCAAACATCAGACAGGGTATTTTAGGGTCGTTGTGGGTTAATATCTCATATTTGATTTCATCTACATGAATCCTAAATTCTGCAGTGATGAGTGCCTTAATAAATGTTTAGAATGGACAAAGCTATGCTTTCTTTATGATGGAGAGCTCCCAATCCCTTCAACTAACATCGAGTGACATAAAATCCCTTGTGCTTGCAGCCACCACTAGGGGGAGCTCACTAAAGGTGGGATAATACATCGTTCTGAAAGGGGTTGTCAGAGTTAAGTTTTATACTGATGATCTATCCTCAGGATAGGTCATCAGTATCTGATCAGTGGGGGTCCGACACCCAGGACCCCCGCCGATCAACTGTTCGAAAAGGCACCGGTGCTCCTGTGAGCGCCGCGGTCTTCTCTCTGCTTTTCCTAGGCCAGTGACGTCACATTCATCGGTCAAGTGGCCTAAGGAGCAGCTCAACCCCATTGGGGCTGAGAGCAATACTACGCACAACTACTATACAATGTACGGCACCGTGCTTGGTGAGCTGCAAGAAGGCCGCGGTGCTCACATGATTACCAGTGCCTTCTCAAAACAGCTGATGGGCGGGGGTCTAGCCTGTCGAACCCCCACCGATCAGATACTGATGACCTATCCTGAGAATAGGTCATCAGTTAAAAAATCCTGGAAAACCCTTTTAAAAAATGTTATTATAAAGGCCTCATGCACACGACGTTTCTGTTTTTTGCAGTCTGCAAATTGCGAATCCGCAAAACATGGAAGCTGTCCGTGTGCCTTCTGCAATTTGTGGAATGGAACGGGCGGCCCATTATAGAGATGCCTATTCTTGTCCGCAAAATGGACAAGAATAGGACATGCTATATTTTTTTTGCGGGGCCACGGAACGGAGCACGGAGTGCTGTCCGCATCTTTTGCGGCTCCATTGAAGTGAATGGGTCCTCACCAGGATGTGGTCCAGAACAACGGTCGTGTGAATGAGCCCTAAGCCTGAGATATACTAGCAGCAGCATCCTGCACGGTTCAGCCGGGTGTATTTGGAGACAGCATCAAACACCTGCCCCTGAGGAAGCAAACGGGACTTATTCTGGAAGGTTTAGTTGCCTGAAATACAAGCCAGTAAAGGTGCGTATATTAGCTATGGACTTTGCCTGAATTTGGTTGGGATAGAGACGTCAGGCTCTCCTCCATTCTAAAACGACAGATTGGTCATCTGTTAAAGGATCGCACCCCACAGAAGGCATTGTAGAATGACAGAGAGAGAAAGAGGGAGAACTGCACCCGTCTTGGCTGGATTACTGAAGTAGGATCATCGCCGTGAGTACTACAACCATCAGTCTGCCACTCCTATCCTCTCCGTCTCATGCCTCCCCTGGGGGCTGCTGCACATATATCATCATTATGTTCATTCATTCTATTCCAACCAGGCTCGGACTGGCCCACAGGGGTACAGGGTAATCCCTGGTGGGCCCCTGAGCAAAGTGGGCCCCTAGTCTCCCATTCCCTGCACAAGTGGAACATAACACAGTAGACTTACTGCACTACATACATATATTCCATGTACAGCACCTCAACAAGCCTATGTTCATATAAAAAACTTGTTAAATTATTTATTATAGTTGAATGTATCCGTACGGTGGGCCCCCAAAATAAACTTTACTGGTGGGTCCTAGGTACTCCAGTCCGACACTGACTATTTTTTGTCAATGAGTGTACATTTGGCAGGACTCTCTTTAGGGATCGGGGCCCATTCTGAGTTTTGTACTTGGGGCCATTTGATTTTGATGTTTGTTTATGGAAGCATAAACAGACAAGACAGACAAAAAGCTTAATAAATGAAACAACTTAGGGTCCATTCACATGTCCGCAAGTGTTTTGCGGTCCGCAAATTGCGGATCCGCAAAACCCGGACACCGGCCATGTGTGTTCTGCATGTTGTGGTCCACACTTGGCCGGCACTTTAAATAGAAATGCCTTTTCTTGTCCGTGTCTGCAGACAATAGGCCCCTGTTGAAAATGAATGGGTCCACACCCGTTCTGCACAATCCGGAACGGATCCGGACCAAACGTGCGGACATGTGAATGGACCCTAAAGCTGAAAAATCCTAAAGATTTTATTAGAAGCTTGAGATATAATCCTGGAGGACGAGGAGCAGCCGCCCCAGCTGATAAAGATAGATGTTTCCATTGAGTAAGGTCACACACACAGTATGTCCTCGCTGCCACATAACAATTCACAAACACGAGGGAGACGGCAAATGAATGAACTCCTACATCTCAGTGCGGAGGGAGGCTCGTCTGTAGAAGGGATGTGTGGTTAGAGGGGGTTCGATAACGGTTGAGGGGGCTTCATGAATATTGAGAGAGAAGAAGTAATTGAGGGGTCAATGGAATGAGAACAATAACGAGTCTTAACGGGAATGTGGCATCGGAAAATGACCTTTGTTGAAAACACTTTTTAAGAATTTTTTGTGGTTATTTTTCTTTTTCCATCTCACTTGCTATATTTTATATTTAAAAAAAATCCTAAAATCTTAGAGTTTTCACAATGGCCACAAAAAACAATAATTGTCTGAGACTTCCTGTTCTGTAGCGACCCCTTCTCAGCAGTCATCTCATCATCATGTCTGATTACAATGACAGGTAACGTAGATAGTGTTGAGCTCGAATATTCGAATTGCGAATATCGCCACTTCGAGAATTCGTGAATATTTCGAATATAGTGCTATATATTCGTATTCGCCAATAGTGTTGATCGCAAATATTCTAATCGCAAATTTATCGCAAATTTATTGCGAATATCGGCACTTAGCAACATCCCTAGCAACCAGTAGAAAAGTTGCCTACCCTTAGTGTTGAAGGCGAATATTCTAATTGCGATTTTTTTTATCGTGAATATATTACGTTGCCGATTTTAGGAATCAAGTAAATAATGACTGGAGATCCGACGAATTCTCGAATTTGCTAATTTAGGGTGAATATTCAACCAAAAATTTGTGAAATATCACGAATTTGAATATTGCCTATGTCGCTTATCACGATAGATAGATAGATAGATAGATAGATATGAGATAGATAGATAGATAGATATGAGATAGATAGATAGAGAGAGAGAGAGATAGATAGATATGAGATAGATAGATAGATAGATAGATAGATAGATAGATAGATAGATATGAGATAGATATGAGAGATAGATAGATAGAGAGAGAGAGATAGATAGATAGGTAGATAGATAGATAGATAGATAGATAGATAGATAGATAGATAGATAGATAGATATGAGATAGATATGAGATAGATAGAGAGAGAGAGAGAGAGAGATAGATAGATAGATAGATAGATAGATAGATAGATGAGATAGATATGAGATAGATAGATAGATAGATAGATAGATAGATAGATAGATATGAGATAGATAGATTCATAGTAGGGGATGTCACAGCGTCTATACTGCCCCTCACTGCACAATGACCTTGTACAGGTCACAGAGCATGCCCACAACACTCTCCCATAGAAATAATGTCCTGTTCCATGTGGCTCAGCTCAGGCAGAATGATTGTCCCCATAACCATGTACAGAAACTAGAATAAAAAAGTTTACAATCAGAAAGTAAAAATAAATTAAATGCAAAGGAATATCTTTTACTATTCAATTATTAAAAATACATATTCCCTTTATAGCAGAGCACCGCTTTCAAAAAGATCTTTGTTGCAATCTCTAGAAACATCATTTTGTTGGTTGCCGCTCTAATCCTTGCTTCTGCATGTTATGATGCTTTTTTCTGCCCAGCTCTTAAAGGGGTTGGCCCATCACATACATTGGTGGCATATCGCTAGGACATGCCCCCAATGTCTGATAAGTGTGGGTCCCACTTCTGGGACCCACACCTATCTCTAGAGAGGAGCCTGCAAAGTGAAGGAGAGTGGACCGCCCATCCGCAGCTTCCCCCCATTTATTTCTATGGATCTGTCAAAAATTTCTCATAGAAGTGAATGGAGCGGTGGCCGCGCTTACACGGTACGCTTCCAATTAATTTCTATGGGCCTTCCGAAAACAGCTGAGCGCAAACGGCCACAGCAACAGGAGATCCGGACAGTGTCTATTGCAGGATGCAACTGAGCATGTGCAACCATTTCAGAGAAGAGGACGGTAAAATAAAGAGACGAACAAACAGCAGGTGGCGCTATACAGATACACATTATTGAGTCAGTGCCTATACTAAATTTCTAATTACATACATTACAAAAGTGTTCAGATCCAGGTGCTGGTTTAAAATACGTAGAATATTTTTAAAGGGATTCTGTCAGCAGGATTTAGCCTACAGAGTTATTCATATGTGCCCACCAGTCTCCTCGTTTTGTATTAAATGATACGACTCTTAGGCCCCTTTCACACGGGCGAGTTTTCTGCGCGGGTGCAATGCGTGAGGAGGACGCATTGCACCCGCACTAAATCCGGACCCGTTCATTTCTATGGGGCTGTGCACATAAGCAGTGATTCTCACGCATCACTTCTGCGTTGCGTGAAAATCGCAGCATGCTCTATATTGTGCGTTTTTCACGCAACGCAGGCCCCGTAGAAGTGAATGGGGCTGCGGGAAAATCGCAAGCATCCGCAAGCAAGTGAGGATGCAGTGCGATTTTCCCGCATGGTTGCTAAGCAACGGGACCCAATCTTTATTATTTTCCCTTATAACATGGTTATAAGGGAAAATAATAGCATTCATAATAAAGAATGCTGTGTAAAATGAAGTGGAAGGGGTTAAAAATAATAAAAGTTAACTTACCTTAGCCACTTGATCGCGTAGTTGCGATCTCTCCTCTCTTTCCCAGCATCAGCTAACAACTTCTTACCATGATGATGGACCATGTGATTGGACCATGTGATGAGCTTGGTGACGTCATCACAGGTCCTTTAGCTGGTAGCTAAAGCTTGAAGAGAGAAGACAGAAGACAGATCGCAACTACGCGATCAAGTGGCAAAGGTAGGTTAACTTTTATTTTTTTTAACCCCTTCCTCTTCATTTTACTATGCATTCTTTATTAAGAATGCTATTATTTCCCCTTATAACATGGTTATAACAAACGTTTGCACCCACGCGGAAAAATCGCTTATATTCCCGCAACGCACCCGCCTCTTATCCAGGCGTCAAACATGACGCCCATGTGAAAAAGGCCTTACTGTTCTGTGTGCCTTTCTTTCTTCAAAAAAGCAATTTTATTGGTATGCAAATTACCTGGATAAGGAGCCCAATGGGTTGTCCCTGAATCCGTTGGAGCCCAGCCGCACCCATCGTTCCGGAGCCCAGCACCGCCTCTCAGAAAATTATTCACTGCTCTGGCTGCTGATGCGGACTACTGGCAGAGGCATCGTCGAGCGAAGTGCGCAGGAAGCCGGCGCATGTGCACTTCACTCGACGATGCCTCTGCCAGTAGTCTGCACGGGCGCAGACTACTGTATACAGTGCACCTGCGCGAGATTACGTCGCTCCTCAGTAGTGTTGAGCGCGAATATTCGAAAAGCAAATTTTTTTAGCGAATATCGGCACTTCGCTAATTCGCAAATATTTCGAATATAGCGCTATAAATTCGCTATTTCGAATATTCGTTTTTTTTTTTTTTTTTTTTAGTTATATTTTTTTCTTTCCTACTTCCCAAAAGTAGTTCTTACCTGTCCTGAGGATTCCTGGCTTCCTGGCTGCTCTAGTCAGTGCCCGTTGCCGCTTCTGCCGACTTCCGTGCTCATGTGGAGCGTCCCCATCCATGGGAGAATCTCCATATACTAAAATGTACTGTCGGATTTGAGGAATTACGTTGAAATCGCAATGCGATTAATTCAAGTTATATTAATCGCATTGCGATTACAACTTAGCACTGCTATCTTACATAGGCTAGAATTAACGAATATGGAATATAGCTATGCACTAGCAGTGCTAAGTTGAAATCGCAATGCGAATACTTTAAGTTAAATTAATCGCATTGCGAATTCAACTTAGCAGTGCTGCTATATTCCATATTCGTTCGTTAACTTCGTTAATTCTAGCAAGCTGACCCATTATAAACCCAGCTCTAAGTTGAAATCGCAATGCGATTAATATAACTTGAATTAATCGCATTGCGATTTCAACGTAATTCCTCAAATCCGACAGTACATTTTAGTATATGGAGACGTTCCCATGGTGATGGGGACGCTCCATGAGCACGGAAGTTATGGTTGGCTTGGTAGAATTAGCGAATAGCGAATATGACGAATGTATTCGTCATATTCCTCAAAACGAAGATAACGAAGTATTCTACATCTTCGTTTTAGCTACCTATTCGTCTCGTCATCGTCAACTTCACTATTCGCTAATTCTAGCAATCAAATAGGAAGGTTGACTTACCAGACAGCTGTGTTAAATTCGCTATGCGATTATTTTTTTTTTTAATACAATAATTATATTACTTGATAAAATCATTATAAGTATTCTATTTATTAAAAAAAAAAAAAAAAAATCGCATAGCGAATTTAACACAGCTGTCTCTATAGTCAACCTTCCTATTTGATTGCTAGAATTAGCGAGGTTGACGAATAGGTTGCTAAAACGAAGATGTAGAATACTTCGTTATCTTCGTTTTGAGGAATAGACGAATACATTCGTGATATTCGTCATCCTCGCTAATTCTAGATATGAAACCAATAGGAAAGTAGCCTTAAGGTACAAATCGCAATATGCGATTATTTAAATCGCATGTTAATCGCGATAACTAGAAAAAATGACGAATATTCGATTTCGACGAATATGAAACGAATATTCATTCGAATATTCGCGAATTTCGTCGAAATCGAATATGGCACCTGCCGCTCATCACTACTCCTCAGAAATGACATCAGCGGCCAGAGCAGTGAATAATTAGCTGAGAGGCGGTGTTGGGCTCCGGAACGAGGAGACTGATGGGCACATATGAATAACTCTGTAGGCTAAATCCTGCTGACAGAATCCCTTTAATAGGACAACCCCTTTAAGAAGTAGAGCAAGTTGAGCGTAGAGAAAAGTGAAACAAGGGAAAAGCTAAGGAGGCAAGAAGAAAGGAGAAAGAGTTAAAAAGGGGCACAACAGAAACGACTGATGGGGGGGGGAATGTATCCATTCGGAATGTTATTTACATAATGGAAATTCTTATGGTCTATACACCTCGTACAGTCTGTGATACTTTGTGTCTCTTAACCTTAAATCTTTTATATTTGCTGCATTCTAAACCGGCAAACACACAAGTATAAAAACTGTATCTCCCAGCGTCAATGCCTAATGAAAGCGACGTGATCTCTGCTGCTTGTTAGCAATTCTAATATACGAGACTGACGCGCGCTGCGGTATTTCTCACTTCCTGGAAAAATAATTGGAATGTTAATTGATGACACAGAGAACCAGATCTTTCTTTACTAACGCAACCCTGAACATGAGGTGCCCATCACCCTCACACATAATCATAGGACGCCTCAGACATTCCTCAGCACAAAACGCGTCACACAGATAGACACATTTTTCTCTAAAAGCTCCATATTTCTGACATTCTGCATACTGTACACGTGTATATATATATATATATATATATATATATCCATGCCTCCCAAGTGTCCCTCTTTTTGACCCAAGTCCCTCTGTCCCTCTTTTTGCATAAATGTGCAATTATAAATTTACTAAATTGCTCCTTATTAAAGTCTCTGTATGGTTTCTAGCTGTATATTAGACCAGAACTTCATTACTCGGCGGAATTTGAAGCTTATAATATCTATAATATTTAAATGGATATTGAAGCGCAAGAAAAGAATTGTCCCAGGGGCTCCACATGCTGTAGAAGATAAAGGACCCTACACTCACCTCACCGATAGTGATGAGCGGCAGGTGCCATATTCGATTTCGACGAAATTCGCGAATATTCGAATGAATATTCGTTTCATATTCGTCGAAATCGAATATTCGTCATTTTTTCTAGTTATCGCGATTAACATGCGATTTAAATAATCGCATATTGCGATTTGTACTTAAGGCTACTTTCCTATTGGTTTCATATCTAGAATTAGCGAGGATGACGAATATGACGAATGTATTCGTCTATTCCTCAAAACGAAGATAACGAAGTATTCTACATCTTCGTTTTAGCTACCTATTCGTCAACCTCGCTAATTCTAGCAATCAAATAGGAAGGTTGACTATAGAGACAGCTGTGTTTAATTCGCTATGCGATTTTTTTTTTTTTTTAATAAATAGAATAATTATAATAATTATATCAAGTAATATAATTATTCTATTAAAAAAAAAAATCGCATAGCAGTACTACAGCTGTCTCTATAGTCAACCTTCCTATTTGATTGCTAGAATTAGCGAGGTTGACGAATGGGTTGCTAAAACGAAGATGTAGAATACTCGTTATCTTCGTTTTGAGAATATAACGAATACATTCGTCATATTAGCTATTCGCTAATTCTACCAAGCCAACCATAACTTCTGTGCTCATGGGCGTCCCCATCACCATGGGAACGTCTCCATATACTAAAATGTACTGTCGGTTTGAGGAATTACGTTGAAATCGCAATGCGATTAATTCAAGTTATATTAATCGCATTGCGATTTCAACTTAGAGCTGGGTTTATAATGGGTCAGCTTGCTAGAATGAGCGAAGTTAACGAATATGGAATATAGCAGCACTGCTAAGTTGAATTCGCAATGCGATTAATTTAACTTGAAGTAATCGCATTGCGATTTCAACTTAGCACTGCTTTCTTACATAGGCTAGAATTAACGAATATGGAATATAGCACTAGCAGTGCCAAGTTGAAATCGCAATGCGATTACTTCAAGTTAAATTAATCGCATTGCGAATTCAACTTAGCAGTGCTGCTATATTCCAAATTCGTTAACTTCGTTCATTCTAGCAAGCTGACCCATTATAAACTCAGCTCTAAGTTAAAATACGCAATGCGATTAATATAACTTGAATTAATCGCATTGCGATTTCAACGTAATTCCTCAAATCCGACAGTACATTTTAGTATATGGAGATTCTCCCATGGATGGGGACGCTCCATGAGCACGGAAGTCGGCAGAAGCGGCAATGGGCACTGACTAGAGCAGCCAGGAAGCCAGGAATCCTCAGGACAGGTAAGAACTACTGTTGGGAAGAGGGAAAGAAAAAAATATAACTAAAAAAAAAAAAAAAAAAGAATATTCGAAATAGCGAATTTATAGCGCTATATTCGAAATATTCGCGAATTAGCGAAGTGCCGATATTCGCTAAAAAAATTCGCTTTTCGAATATTCGCGCTCAACACTACTCACCGATCCCCGGCTGCGGCAGAGTCAGTAATTATGCTTTGGGTGGCCTAGTATGAAAAATTGGAAGCAATGCACGCCGCACATATTGTCCTCCTTTACGATTTTAAAATGTTGGGAGGTACAGTATGCATACCCACAGACACTATATACATTTTCTATGTAGCAATTACAGGGATGCAGGTGTCAATGATTCCCATTCTGAAGCCTGTCCCCAGAGGTGTCAGATTAGTTGTAGTCACATTTATTGAAAGACCGGTGCTGGAATTAGTGAAAGATAGTACACACAGAGGGAATCTGCAGAGCAAAGAGAGTCACAATGTTACTTAAAATTCGATATACGACAAACTGGAAAATTGGTTCAACGATATGTTCACCTTTAGATGGCATTTTACAGTCCAAATAAAATCAGCACAAAAAGCAGTTACATCCTGTATTATACTCCAGAGCTGCACTCACTATTCTGCTGGTGGAGTCACTGTGTACATACATTACTTATCCTGTACTGATCCTGAGTTATATCCTGTATTATACTCCAGAGCTGCACTCACTATTCTGCTGGTGGAGTCACTGTGTACATACATTACATTACTTATCCTGTACTGATCCTGAGTTACATCCTGTATTATACTCCAGAGCTGCACTCACTATTCTGCTGGTGCAGTCACTGTGTACATACATTACATTACTTATCCTGTACTGATCATAAGTTACATCCTGTATTATACTCCAGAGCTGCACTCACGATTCTGCTGGTGCAGTCACTGTGTACATACATTACATTACTTATCCTGTACTGATCCTGAGTTAAATCCTGTATTATACTCCAGAGCTGCACTCACTATCCTGCTGGTGTAGTCACTGTGTACATACATTACATTACTTATCCTGTACTGATCCTGAGTTATATCCTGTATTATACTCCAGAGCTGCACTCACTATTCTGCTAGTGGAGTCACTGTGTACATACATTACATTACTTATCCTGTACTGATCCTGAGTTACATCCTGTATTATACTCCAGAGCTGCACTCACTATTCTGCTGGTGGAGTCACTGTGTACCTACATTACATTACTTATCCTGCACTGATCCTGAGTTACATCCTGTATTATACTCCAGAGCTGCACTCACTATTCTGCTGGTGCAGTCACTGTGTACATACATTACATTACTTATCCTGTACTGATCCTGAGTTAAATCCTGTATTATACTCCAGAGCTGCACTCACTATCCTGCTGGTGGAGTCACTGTGTACCTACATTACATTACTTATCCTGTACTGATCATGAGTTACATCCTGTATTATACTCCAGAGCTGCACTCACTATTCCACTAGTGGAGTCACTGTGTACATACATTACATTACTTATCCTGTACTGATCCTGAGTTACATCCTGTATTATACCCCAGAGCTGCACTCACTATTCTGCTGGTGGAGTCACAGTGTACATACATTACATTACTTATCTTGTACTGATCCTGAGTTACATCCTGTATTATACTCCAGAGCTGCACTCACTATTCTGCTAGTGGAGTCACTGTGTACATACATTACATTACTTATAATGTACTGATCCTGAGTTACATCCTTTATTATACTCCAGAGCTGAACTCACTATTCTGCTGGTGGAGTCACTGTGTACCTACATTACATTACTTATCCTGTACTGATCATGAGTTACATCCTGTATTATACTCCAGAGCTGCACTCACTATTCCGCTAGTGGAGTCACTGTGTACATACAGTACTTATCCTGTACTGATCCTGAGTTACATCCTGTATTATACTCCAGAGCTGCACTCACTATTCTGCTGGTGCAGTCACTGTGTACATACATTATTTATCCTGTACTGATCCTGAGTTACATCCTGTATTATACCCCAGAGCTGCACTCACTATTCTGCTGGTGGAGTCACAGTGTACATACATTACATTACTTATCTTGTACTGATCCTGAGTTACATCCTGTATTATACTCCAGAGCTGCACTCAATATTCTGCTGGTGGAGTCACTGTGTACATACATTACATTACTTATCTTGTACTGATCCTGAGTTACATCCTGTATTATACTCCAGAGCTGCACTCAATATTCTGCTAGTGGAGTCACTGTGTACTAGTGATGAGCGGCAGGGGCAATATTGTGGTAGAATAAAAATTTAAAAAATGAATATTTGTTTTTACGAATTTTTGTTTTTACTGTATATCACTATATTCTACATATTCGCGATTTCTAGCAAGCCAACCCAATAGGAAAGTTGCCTATAACCCGCCCTTACTCGATTAATGTGCATATTACATTGCCGATTTTTCGCATAAGCTAAAATAAATTAAATAATGAAGAGTAATTCGCGAAAATCGGCAATAAGTGATGCGCATATTTCACCGTAATGCGGGCAACTTCACATTTTAGCAGGTCTGACTACATATTAGTGATTGTTGCACTCAGTATTGTTACATCCTGTATTATACTCCAGAGCTGCACTCACTATTCTGCTGGTGAAGTCACTGTGTACAGACATTACTTATCCTGTACTGATCCTGAGTTACATCTTGTATTATACTCCAGAGCTGCACTCACTATTCTGCTGGTAGAGTCACTGTGTACATACCTTTCATTACTTATCCTGTACTGATCCTGAGTTACATCCTGTATCATACTCCAGAGCTGCACTCACTATTCTGCTGGTGGAGTCACTGTGTACATGCATTACATTACTTATCCTGTACTGATCCTGAGTTACATCCTGTATCATACTCCAGAGCTGCACTCACTATTCTGCTGGTACAGTCACTGTGTACATACATTACTTATCCTGTACTGATCCTGAGTTACATCCTGTATTATACTCCAGAGCTGCACTCACTATTCTGCTGGTGCAGTCACTGTGTACATTACATTACTTATCCTGTACTGATCCTGAGTTACATCCTGTATTATACTCCAGAGCTGCACTCACTATTCTGCTGGTGCAGTCACTGTGTACATACATTACATTACTTATCCTGTACTGATCCTGAGTTACATCCTGTATTATACTCCAGAGCTGCACTCACTATTCTGCTGGTGCAGTCACTGTGTACATACATTACTTATCCTGTACTGATCCTGAGTTACATCCTGTATTATACTCCATAGCTGCACTCACTATTCTGCTGGTGGAGTCACTGTGTACATACATTACTTATCCTGTACTGATCCTGAGTTACATCCTATCTTATACTCTAGAGCTGCACTCACTATTCTGCTGGTGCAGTCACTGTGTACATACATTACTTATCCTCTACTGATCCTGAGTTACATCCTGTATTATACTCCAGAGCTGCACTCACTATTCTGCTGGTGCAGTCACTGTGTACATACATTACTTATCCTGTACTGATCCTGAGTTACACCCTGTATTATACTCCAGAGCTGCACTCACTATTCTGCTGGTGCAGTCACTGTGTCCATACATTACATTACTTATCCTGTACTGATCCTGAGTTACATCCTGTATTATACTCCAGAGCTGCACTCACTATTCTGCTGGTGCAGTCACTGTGTACATACTTTACTTATCCTGTACTGATCCTGAGTTACACCCTGTATTATACTCAGAAAGATGTCCCCTGCTGCTTTGTATGGGCCACACACTCCAAAACACCCCTAGCCTATTCCTCGAGTAGTGAATACAACTTCAGCAGATCCCAAAATTTATTCAGAGACCCCTAGAGCACTGTACATATACTGGAGAGGACAAGGACAGTGTACGACTTCTGCATTATGGAACGAAGAGACACAGCTAGTAGATTTTGTAGTGAGAACTTTCTCTGTTCCTTCTGATGATGTCCACCTCAGTCATCTCTGCACCGACCATGTTACTGAATGGTGGCACCACACGCACAGTCCACAAAACTCACAAAGTGTCTGCCAGTACCAGGAATCAGCCCACAGAACCATGGAGAAACCACCAAGGATAACTATAGGGGTGGCGGAAGTAGAAGTCCCATCCAGGTCCATACACCTACGGGGGGACCTACTGGCAATTGGTAGGTATGGAGCCCTATTATCGATTTAAAATTTTGGCTGAAGAGCTTCAAGTTACACCTTTGCCAACAGGATTTTTTTCTCAAGGCATAAGACAAACAAACATCTTGTAAAACCAAGAACTTCAAAAACCTTCCGGGAGATGCAACGGTTTGCCAAATGCATCTATTGGTCACACATGGTTAGTCCCATCCTTCAAATGCCACCAGTCAGAGAGAGAACAGCTTGTACTGAGTAATGAGACAAATACAGCAGTGGAAGAGAATCACACACAGATGAAGAGACTGACCATACAGCTATTCTACATACAGCTGTGCTACATACAGCTGTGATAAATACAGTCCTGCTACATACAGCACTGCTACATACAGCTCTACTACATACAGCACTGCTACATACAGCTCTACTATATACAGCCCTGCTACATACAGCTCTGCTACATACAGCACTGCTACATACAGCTGTGATAAATACAGACCTGCTACATCCAGCACTGCTACATACAGCTGTGATAAATACAGACCTGCTACATACAGCACTGCTACATACAGCATTGCTACATACAGCTGTGATAAATACAGACCTGCTACATACAGCATTGCTACATACAGCTGTGATAAATACAGACCTGCTACATACAGCATTGCTACATACAGCACTGCTACATATAGCACTGCTACATACAGCCCTGTTACATACAGCCCTTCTACATAAAGCCCTGCTACATAAAGCCCTGCTACATACAGTTCTGCTTCATACAGCCCTGCTACATACAGCCCTGTTACATACAGCCCTTCTACATAAAGCCCTGCTACATACAGTTCTGCTACATACAGTTCTGTTACATACAGCCCTGCTACATACAGCACTGTTAAATACAGCCCTGATACATACAGCCCTGCTACATAAAGCCCTGCTACATACAGCACTGTTACATACAGCCCTTCTACATAAAGCCCTGCTACATAAAGCCCTGCTACATACAGCACTGTTACATACAGCCCTTCTACATAAAGCCCTTCTACACAAAGCCCTGCTACATAAAGCCCTGCTACATACAGTTCTGCTTCATACAGCCCTGCTACATACAGCACTGCTACATACAGCGCTTCTACATAAAGCCCTGCTACATACAGTTCTGCTACATGCAGCCCTGCTACATACAGCCCTTCTACATAAAGCCCTGCTACATACAGTTCTGCTACATACAGCCCTGCTACATACAGCACTGCTACATACAGCACTGCTACATACAGCCCTGTTACATACAGCCCTTCTACATAAAGCCCTGCTACATACAGTTCTGCTACATACAGCACTGCTACATACAGCACTGCTACATACAGCACTGCTACATACAGCTCTGCTTACACACAGCTCTAAGCGCTCTCCTCTCACCGTGTGTACTCTCTAGTCTCTTCCTCTTGTTGTGTTATGTAGAGCTGAGTTCTCCCTCTGAAAAAATGTGGCCACAGGATGAGAAAGGCGCTCATAGGGTGAATAAGCAAAGGTGGCACAGCGTCCTTCAAAATGAGGTGAATATGTAATGCTCACCTGTTCAGGTTGCACCGAATTGGGTGCAACCGCAATGAAGGTCAGCTGGATGAACCGGGTATCAGGTTGGAGCTGCCGGATGTGTCCAAAAGAACCTAGGGTGAGGGCCAAGTAGCCACTTGGTTGAGCAATGGAACTAGTAAAGAAGCTCGTCGCGATTTTGGTGATCTGGCGAGCTGGTGGAGGTGAGGCGCAAGTTACAACCAGATTTGAAATGTACAAGTTTATCAATTAACTTGTACATTCCAAATCCGGTTGTGACTTGCGCCTCACCTCCACCAGTTCGCCAGATCACCGAAATCGTGACGAAATTCGTAACTACTCCCTCTGAAACGACTATACAGTGAATTTGTAAAATGTCTCCGGAGCAGGAGGCAAAGGCAGTTATACAGGGTAATCTGCTTCTACAATTGTGAGAGTTCGAGAGAAAGTACTGCAGCAGAGAAGACATGCTTCCTGAGCTCTGACAGCGAGAGAGCTGCAGAAGAAAGGACACACCCTCTGAGCTGTCTTCTTGAAATAAGCCTATAAGAGAAACTGGAGCAATGAATGGGGAGATCTCTGGATCCATGTGAGGTACAGGGCTGGTTCTAGCTTTATTAGAAAGAGATTATCATGTCCTATATGATGTCATTTCCATTTTTTGTATTAATCATAGGATAACTCATGTGGGGGGGATGCAAGCTGGGTCTAGGTAATCACATAGGGGGGGTGATCAGTGGCTACCTGGGGGTCAGCTTGGTGTAGACGGGCATGGCTGGCGGTAATTGTGCTCCATCCAGTCAGTGTTGGCTATGAAGAGCGATGGCGCAGGGGGCGAGCATTCAGATCAGTCGGGCTCCCGACTCTGTAATGTATCTGTTATATAGAGTCACTGCCACCAGACATGTCGCCATATTGGACTGCTTTGTGTAGTTACTTGGGTTGGTGTCTGAGGGGGGGGGGGTAATGTGTGCCCACCTTATTCCACAAAGGACATTCCTCCTCTAGTCACAGGAGGGGTGACACCTGTCAGCTAGATGAGATCCTTAATATATAGAAAATTTACTACTGACTCAGCTCTGCTACATCTCATGCGAATAAATGACAAACACGTAAAGCAAGCTTGCACTAATATGATAAAACCAGAGAAGACCCGCTCCATAGAGCTTACAATCTAAATGAATGCTAATGTTTGGTTGTAGGAGAGAATACAAGGGTGGAGGATGCACAGAAGCTCCTCTCAGCCACGGTGCACAGATCCCAGTAAAGACCAGTCCGTTATGTATCACTTAGACCCTCGCAGACACTGAGGCCTTTGTCGACTGGCATCATACAATCCCCACCAGCTGGACCGGCCGCGAGGCCTTCGGGACAAAGTGTCTCTACCCCGAGCTCCGCTACCACCAGATGTTCTCTATGGCGCCCATTTATCCTCTACCTGCAGCAAGTTCTGTGTAAGTTTACTTTCACACTAGCGTTTTTGCTAGATCCGTCAGGGTTCAGCAAAAACGCTTCCGTTACTGATAATACAACCGTCTGCATCCGTTTTGAATAGATCCAGTTGTATTATCTTTAACATAGCCAAGACGAATCCGTCATGAACTTTATTAAAAGTCAATGGGGGACGGATCCGTTTTCTATTGTGTCAGATTATGTCAGAGAAAACGGATCCGTCCCTATTGACTTGCATTGTGGGTCATGCCGGATCCGTCTTGCTCTGCATCCCAGGACCGAAAGGAAACCGCAGCTTGCTGCTCTCCGGTATGGGAACGGAACCAAACGGAATGGAATGCATTTTGGAGAATTCCGTTCTATTTAGATCCATTTTGTCCCCACCGACAATGAATAGGGACAAAACGGAAGAGTTTTTTCTGCTATTAAGACCCTATGACGGATCTCAATACCGGAAAATAGAAACGCTAGCGTGAAAGTATAAATAGTGTTAGCGGCTTCACCTCTCAACAAAAAGAATGGACGTGGTGCACACCTCACGGTTCACCCAAACCGGCAATTAGGAAATGAAAAAAGTTGAAAGAGAGGGGCACTCTAATATCTGGAAAAAATGTAGCATCCGTACACATAAAAAAGTAAACTCCGCGGCACGTCCGTAAATGTGCGTTTATTTACCAGGTTTAGTGCGATGTTTCAGTCCTCTCAGTGGGACTATTCTCAACCATTGCTTGAGAGGACTGAAACCTCGCAATATACCTCGTAAATAAACGCACATTCACGGACGTGCCACGGAGTTTACTTTTTTATGTATCTTTAAAGTGGTTGGATTGCACTTTGCAGCCAGTGGCACTCCTTATACTTTTACTATATAGCTGTGCCTTCCGCATTTTTGTATTTATCCGTACACATATAAATAAAGGCCGTTATGTACAGTAAATAAAAACAATAGGTAATAACAATAATAAGTAATATAATCTAATGCATCATATGGCCATCTACTAAAATGCTCTCACCACAAAGAATGTCTAGATAGACACAGGCGATGGACTAAATGCACACAACCAGGCAAGCAGAGTTACTGATATAGCTGAATAAATACTATAGTCCCTGCGGTTCTCCCATGCAGATACTTGCCCAGCCTTGAGCTGCTTATCTTTTGCAATCTGACAAGTGCAGGTACACTCAGCTCAGAAAAACTGCTAAGTAATATTCAAGAATCACATATAAGGATGAGGATACCCGGCAGATTAAACCAGCAGGCAAGCAGATTTAGTGCAATTCAAGCAAGTAAGCAGGCAAGACTAGTGTAGTACAATAAAGCAAGCAGAGTTATTATGGTGTGTCTCATCTGCAGTAGTCACAGCACATATCGTATATTAGTTGTTTAGTTCTTTTCGGTAACAATCCAAACTTTGAGCAGGTGTAATATAAGCATGCGGTGTAGGGAGGTGTAATATAAGCATGCGGTGTAGGGAGGTGTAATATAAGCATGCGGTGTAGGGAGGTGTAATATAAGCATGCGGTGTAGGGAGGGGTAATATAAGCATGCGGTGTAGGGAGGAGTAATATAAGCATGCGGTGTAGGGAGGAGTAATATTAGCATGCGGTGTAGGGAGGTGTAATATAAGCATGCGGTGTAGGGAGGTGTAATATAAGCATGCGGTGTAGGGAGGTGTAATATAAGCATGCGGTGTAGGGAGGTGTAATATAAGCATGCGGTGTAGGGAGGGGTAATATAAGCATGCGGTGTAGGGAGGTGTAATATAAGCATGCGGTGTAGGGAGGGGTAATATAAGCATGCGGTGTAGGGAGGTGTAATATAAGCATGCGGTGTAGGGAGGTGTAATATAAGCACGCGGTGTAGGGAGGGGTAATATAAGCATGCGGTGTAGGGAGGGGTAATATAAGCATGCGGTGTAGGGAGAAGTAATATAAGCATGCGGTGTAGGGAGGAGTAATATAAGCATGCGGTGTAGGGAGGTGTAATATAAGCATGTGGTGTAGGGAGGTGTAATATAAGCATGCGGTGTAGGGAGGTGTAATATAAGCATGCGGTGTAGGGAGGGGTAATATAAGCATGCGGTGTAGGGAGGGGTAATATAAGCATGCGGTGTAGGGAGGGGTAATATAAGCATGCGGTGTAGGGAGGTGTAATATAAGCATGCGGTGTAGGGAGGGGTAATATAAGCATGCGGTGTAGGGAGGGGTAATATAAGCATGCGGTGTAGGGAGGTGTAATATAAGCACGCGGTGTAGGGAGGGGTAATATAAGCATGTGGTGTAGGGAGGGGTTGCAAAAAGAAACCTATTGCAAAGGAAGCATTTGTTCCCGTTCTTACGGCAGGCAAAATCGTTGTAGTGCAATCTTAGTCTACAAAACACTACAACCAAATGTCAGTAGTTGTTTGATCCAAATCAGCAGTATTCACTCAATTGATGTATGGTTAATAATAAGGGAGAAGTACAGCCCAGTGCCCGTTTTATACTTACTACCTTAACATCACCTATTGTGTAAGTATTAGTTTGCCACACAAGATAAGCTGGGATCGATACTTTACTGGCCCACGTAGCTTGTCGGGGATTATCACAGTCGGTACCTCACTGAGACCTACGCGGCATACACGTGGTCTGTAGGCCTCACATTGGCGTCCCACTTGACCTAAAGTTTAGATTAGAGGCTCTCTTCAACTAACTATGAATAGAACCATGGATAGAGAACAACGGTCTTTCATCTTGGACGGTATCAAGTATATCCTCTCTCATAATTATTTTGCTTTTGAACATGAATATTATTTACAGCAAACTGGGACTGCCATGGGCACCAGATTCACCCCCAGCTATGGTAACCATTTTTTTGCGCAGTGGGAATTGGATACCATTCAGGCCATACTTGGGGCGAGTCTGGTGTTATGTCATCGTTATATTTACGACATTCTGTTTTTCTGGAAAGACACAGAGGAGTCCTTGGACTTTTTTTTTGAGAGATATTAATATGAATGAAAGGAACTTTAAATTCACTCCCACAATAAGTAAAACTAAGGTGGAATTCTTAGACGTTGATATCTAAATAGTTGAGTGAAAAATAAAATGTAGCACTCATTTTAAAACTGTGGCAAAAAATGGTTTCATTCGTTTTTCAAGCTGTCATCTTCCAAGTTGGCTAGTTAATATACCTACTGGTCAATTTAGGAGGTTGAAACGTAACTGTACAGATGAACACCAATTCGAAGTAGAGGCAAAAAACCTTAAAGGGATTCTGTCACCATGTTACAGCATATATAGATGTGGACATGCACGGCTAGATCGCCGCTAGCATGTCCGCACTATATGTATGCCATAGCGCTGCGCTTCTTTATTGACTGTAAAAAATGATTTTATTAATATGTAAATTAGGGAGTCAAGATGCCCAGGGGGGCGGTACGAACCTTTCCTGTGCCCAGCCACGCCCCCTGTGAAGGAGCCCAGCACCGCCTCCGTTGTATCATTCTCATCCGTGCTGACAGTTAGAGCGCTGTAAGTCTCGCGATGCGCGAGATCGCGCATGCCCAGTTCCTTCCCTGAGGCTGATGCCAGCACAGGGAAGGAACACTATGTCAGAACTGGGCATGCGCGATCTCGCGCATCGCGAGACTTACAGTGCTCTAACTGTCAGCACGGATGAGAATGATACAACGGAGGCGGTGCTGGGCTCCTTCACAGGGGGCGTGGCTGGGCACAGGAAAGGTTCCTACCGCCCCCCTGGCCACCTTGACTCCCTAATTTACATATTAATAAAATCATTTTTTACTAGCAAAAAAGAAGCGCAGCGCTATAGCACACATATAGTGCGGCGATCTAGCCGTGCATGTCCGCATCTATATATGATATAACATGGTGACAGAATCCCTTTAAACAACAATTTATAGATGAGGATTATCCCATACAGATACTGGAAAACTCACTAAATAAGGTGAGAAACATGAATAGGGAAACCTTTTTTCTCCTCCAAGACCCAATCCCAGCAGGATGAAAAATTTAGAATATTCAGAAACATTGGTATCATTTACTGAATGACAAAGTCGTAGGACACACATTAACAAAGACTGCCCTTATCACATATACTAAGGTTCCCAATTTGGGAATCAAGATAGCCCCACCAGTGAAAAATGAGAGGAGAGTCCCTTCACAAAACAGGTTATCATTAAACGGTTTGTTTAGGTGTGGATGTTTTATTAACTGTAAGATATCATCCTTTCCGAGGAAAACACTACAGGTCAATTCAACACAAAATACGTTCAGTATGGAAATCAAAGAACGACTCTCATGTGACTCTACAGATGTGATATATCTGCTGCAGTGTTCTTGCCACAAACAATATGTGTGGAGAACAAATAGATCCTTAAAGAAAAGAGTCACTGAACATATAGCAAATATCAAGAAAGGATACGAACTCCACTCCCTTGGAAAACACTTTAAAGAATTTCACAATTGTGATCCATCATCCCTTACGTATACAGCGCTAGAAAAGGTCAAGAAACCTTGGGGGGGGGGGGGGGAATCATATAGCGCACATGTCACGGCAGGAGTCAGGAAGAATCTTCGAGTTCGACACTTTGATCCCCAAGGGACTGAATGCTGAGATGGAACTTTTTGGATTTTTATGAACCATCCTGAGGTGGTGGCCGGCCAGGGGATGGGAAATTGAATGTCAGGCTGTTTATCAGCACTTCGATCGCCCCTCCCCGGCCGACCACCTCCTCTTTGGTCACCAATCAAGCTTTTTAAGAATTTCAACATTTAAAATGTAATATCTTGTTCATCTTGGCATGTATATGAATATGTTCATACATAAATAGGTTTGATATATATTTTTATATTTCTCATATTTTCAGACTGTATATTTCATTCATTTGGAAAGAGTTAATTTTTTTATCTAATCAAGATTAAAGCAGCACATGAATACTACTAAAAAGCTTACCGCATTGAAGACGCACTGATACCGCAGTTACGATTTTTGTTATAAACCAAGCATTAACTTTGTGTTTAAAGTAGGATCCGAGTCCATGTTTTAAGAAAGGCTCACAGTCCCAATCAATTCCATCTGATTGCCAAGAAACATATAAAAGGACACAACAGCATGCTCACTGTTCTGACCACTGAAGAAGGGGTAGTGTGACCCCGAAACATGTTTGGCAAGGGACAGTGAGCTATATTCATCTATAGATATGTTGATCCAACACTAGGTACGCTATTGTTTGGAGACACAAACGTACTTGTTGTCACAAAAGGACTCGTGTCTCCAAATAAAGTGTTTTCCAAGGGAGTGGAGTTCGTATCCTTTCTTGATATTTGCTATATGTTCAGTGACTCTTTTCTTTGAGGATCTATTTGTTCTTCCCACATATTGTTTGAACACTGCAGCAGATATATCACATCTGTAGAGTCACATGAGAGTCGTTCTTTGATTTCCATAAAGAATGTATTTTGTGTTGAATTGACCTGTAGTGTTTTCCTAGGAAAGGATGATATCTTACAGTTAATAAAACATCCACACCTAAAGAAACCTTTTTAATGATAACCTGTTTTGTGAAGGGACTCTCCTCTCATTTTTCACTGTTGGGGCTACCTTGATTCCTAAATTGGGAACCTTAGTATATGTGATAAGGGGAGTCTTTGTTAATGTGTGTCCTATGACTTTGTCATTCAGTAATTGATACCAATGTTTCTGAATGTTTTTTTCTACTGTACGAAAACGTGGATGAAACGGTAGGATCATTCTCAATTTTTCATCCTGCTGGGATTGGGTCTTGGAGGAGAAAAAGGTTTCCCTATTCATGTTTCTCACCTTATTTAATGAGTTTCCCAGTATCTGTATGGGATAATCCTTATCTATAAATTGTTATTTAAGGATTTTTGCCTCTTTTTCGAATTGGTGTTCATCTGTACAGTTAAGTTTCAACCTCCTAAATTGACCAGTAGGTATATTAACTAGCCACCTTGGAAGATGACAGCTTGAAAAACGTATATGAAACCATTTTCGATCAACTATTTGAATATCAAGGTCTAAAAATTTGACATTATTTTTACTTATTGTGGGAGTGAATTTAAGGTTCCTTTCATTCATATAAATATCTCTAAAGGTCCAAGGACTCTTCAGTGTCTTGCCAGACAAACAGAATGTCGTCAATATAACGATGCCATAGCATCAGACTGGCGCCCAGTATGGGCTGGATGGTATCCAATTCCCACTGCGCCAAAAAAAGGTTTGCATAGCTGGGGGTGAATCTGGTGCCCATGGCAGTCCCAGTTTGCTGTAAATAATGTTCATGTTCAAAAGCAAAAAAATTATAAGAGAAGATATACTTGACACTGTCAAGATGAAAGACAGTTGTTCTCTATCCATGGTGCTATTCATAGTTAGTTGTTCGAAGAGAGCCTCTAATCCTAATGAGTGATCAATTACTGTATAGCAGGGGTGCACAGCCTTTTCTGGTTGGGGGCCACATTGTCAGCCTGAACCAATTCCAAGGGCCGAAAATAAAACTTAAAGGTGTATTATCAACTGAAATACTGTATTTTTGGCATATTGAACACACAGTATATACTATAAATGTCTAGTTACAGTTCTAGTACTCCTATCAAATAGGAGAATACATGAAAGATACATGTAATAAGCCATAAGACACAGACCTACATGTCTTTTACCAGATGTTTGGGGGCCGCACAGAATTGTATCGAGGGCCGCATGTGGCCCCTGGGCCGCAGGTTGTGCACCCCTGCTGTATAGAGTGAACTGACATCTAAGGTGTCTAATATCCAATTATCCTTCCATTGTAGTTGTTCTAGTATTTTGATTATATCAGTGGTATCTTTGATGTATGACGGTATAGTTCTAACTACAGGCTGTGAGCCATATTCATCTATTGATATTTTGATACAACACTAAGTACACTATTATTTGGAGAGACGAATGGACTTGTCACAAAAGGACTCCGAAGGACAGGTATCTTCTGGTCCGGACACTAGGACCCAGCACCTTCCGACAGTCAGGAAAAACACACAGCCGATCTGAGGATAACCTCCAGGCCAAGTGGGACGCCACTGTGAGGCCTACAGACCACGTGTACGCCGCGTAGGTCTCAGTGAGGTACCGACTGTGATAATATTACACCTCCCTGCGCCGCATGCTTATATTACACCTGCTCAAAGTGTGGATTGTTGCCTATAAGAACGTTTTAGCGCATTTATTCTAAAGAAAAGACTGTGACTACTGCAGACGAGACACACCACACCAACTCTGCTTGCTTTATTGTACTACACTAGTCTTGCCTCCTTGCTTGCTTGAATTGAACTAACTCTGCTTGCCTGATGGTTTAATCTGCCAGGTATCCTCATCCTTATATGTGATTCTTGAATATTACTCAACAGTTGTTCTGAGCTGAGTGTATCTGTACTCCTTAGATTGCAAAAGATAAGCAGCTCAAGGCTGGGCAAGTATCTGCATGGGAGAACCGCAGGGAGTATAGTATTTATTCAGCTATATCAGTAACTCTGCTTGCCTGGTTTTGTGCATTTAGTCCATCGCCTGTGTCTATCTAGACTTTCTTTGTGGTGAGAGCATTTTAGTAGATGGCCATATGATGTATTAGATAGGTTTTGATACTATTAGATTATATTACTAATTATTGTTTTTACTTATTGTTATTACCTATTGTTTTTATTTACTGTATATACTTTTAAAATAAACGGGCCATGTATCGGCCTTTATTTATATGTGTACGGATGCTAGTGTAAAAGTAGCCTACTTCAGCAATTCCTGCTCCATTTGGAAAATCCGGCAACTAAAAGTGATCATTCATGACAAAAAGTGACAGAAAACGTCTGCAAATGGAAAAGTTCGGCTGCAGAACCAATAACATTGTGATTAAACAGAGAAATCTGTCGTGTGAGGGATATGGATGAATAACAGGACAGTGTATAGATGGGATGGTGTATGGATGGGATGATGTATGGATGGGATGGTGTATGGATGGGATGGTGTATAGATGGTATAGTGTATGGATGGTGTATGGATGGGATGGTGTATGGATGGGATGGTGTATGGATGGTGTATGGATGGGATGGTGTATGGATGGGATGGTGTATGGATGAGATGGTGTATGGATGGGATGGTGTATGGATGGGATGATGTATGGATGGGATGGTGTATGGATGGGATGGTGTATGGATGGGATAGTGTATGGATGGTATAGTGTATGGATAGGATAGTGTATGGACTATGGATGGGATGGTGTATAGATGGGATGGTCTATGGATGGGATGGTGTATGGATGGTATAGTGTATGGATAGGATAGTGTATGGACTATGGATGGGATGGTGTATGGATGGGATGGTGTATGGATGGGATGGTGTATGGATGGGATGGTGTATGGATGGGATGGTGTATGGATGGGATGGTGTATGGATGGGATGGTGTATGGATGGGATGGTGTATGGATGGGATAGTGTATGGATAGGATGGTGTATGGATGGTGTATGGATGGGATGGTGATGGATGGATGGGATGGTGTATGGATGGGATGGTGTATGGATGGGATGGTGTATGGATGGGATGGTGTATGGATAGTGTATGGATGGTGTATGGATAGGATGGTGTATGGATGGGATGGTGTATGGATGGGATGGTGTATGGATGGGATGGTGTATGGAGGGGATGGTGTATGGATGGTGTATGGATAGGATGGTGTATGGATGGGATGGTGTATGGATGGGATGGTGTATGGATGGGATGGTGTATGGATGGTGTATGGATAGGATAGTGTATGGATGGGATAGTGTATGGATAGGATGGTGGATGGATGGGATGGTGTATAGATTGGATGGTGTATGGATTGGATGGTGTATGGATGGGATAGTGTATGGATGGGATAGTGTATGGATAGGATGGTGTATGTATCGATGGGATGGTGTATGGATGGTGTATGGATGGGATGGCGTATGGATAGGATGGTGTATAGATTGGATGGTGTATGGATGGGATGATGTATGGATTGAATGGTGTATGGATGGGATGGTGTATGGATGGGATGGTGTATGGATTGGATGGTGTATGGATGGGATGGTGTATGGATAGGATAGTGTATGGATGGGATAGTGTATGGATAGGATGGTGGATGGATGGGATGGTGTATAGATTGGATGGTGTATGGATGGGATGGTGTATGGATGGGATAGTGTATGGATAGGATGGTGTATGGATGGGATGGTGTATGGATGGGATAGTGTATGGATGGGATAGTGTATGGATGGGATACCCCTGAGGACGCCAGCATCGCTGGTGAAACATGTTGGGGGACGGAATGTTAGGGTTTTAACAGCTACCTGTACTATTTGAGGGTTTAACGTTGTAATCGGAGTTCATGTGAGCGATTGCTGCGAACTCAGCAGTAATTGAGCAAAGAGAGAGGTGTTGGTTTCAAACCTCCTAACAATGTAAATCACAACTCTGACAGTTCTAATCGAGCAGCGACTAATAGCCTAAACCACGTGGCGGTGCCGCAGTATACCCACCCATCTAGCACATAGGTAGTGGTTTTAAGTTGTTTTTGTGCTCACTAATAAACAATTTTAATAAAGTTACAATAAAAGTTACTTTTTATACCAGGGATAAAAGAGGTTGCAGTTGCTCCTGTGAGCATTTTGTTGTTAAATGTTAGTGAAAGAACCCTTCCCTGGTAGGATCCTTAAGTGTTTGATTTGTGTGTAATGCTATACAGTGTACTGTATGTAATGGTAAAGCATATGTTGAGGTATGGTACAATACATTATAATATGTATAGCACAGTTTGGTATGATGTATGGTAAGGTGGATGATGGTTGGATGATGAGAGTAGTAGAGTGCGAGCAAGTCAAACTAGGGAGAAATTGCTTGTCTGGGCACCTTTGGCCATGTGGGCACCCCTGCCCGCCATGGCGTGAGGTTCATTGTCTGGGTGGCTTCCAGGACAATGAGACGGGTGAGCGCAGTACATCACAATGTTTTGTAAAGTCGGAGACAAATATATAAAATATCCCGGCACTTCCTCTCTTATTCCTCTTTTTCATTGATGTTATTTTGTGTCATGTAACAATTAATACTGAGAAATATATGAAGAAATCTTCTGCCAGGAGGTCAGCCATGTGTCCACTCCTCCTCCTCACTGTCCTGTTTCTGGCGGTAAGACAGCTGGCTGCAGCAGGAGCCTCCCCTCTCTGACTTCACTACTTGGCTCTGCCCTCTCAGTTGTTAACCATCCAAAATGAAACAGATCAGCGTGACCTATAACGCCGTACAGACATTTCTGTCCACACCATCTGGGCTACCCAGGTCAGCCACCCCACTGCTTCCCCGTGGTGTGCGAGACAGATCTGCAAATCCTCCGTCCGCATGGGGATCCTATCCGTTTATCTGCAGTTCTATGTAAAATACTTCACTGTGCGCATTGATAGTTCTGTTCTTCTTACATCCGGCTCCAATAAATCTATTTTTTGTAATCTTTTTTTGTATTTAGGGAGCAGTGACTGAGCGGCGGCCTCTCAGGGGGTGGAAATGATTGAAAGAACAGGATGGTTAATTGCCTTTTTGTGTTCAATTAGCAAAGCAGATCACACGTCACGACCCGGTGATTGATAAGGACTCAGACAGGCTAAATATCATGAGCCGACTCTAATAGGTGTATAAGCCCCCCAAATATACGGAGGGATGACAAACATCTCCGGAGGGTAACAAAGGTATAACATGAGCTCTAATCATTACTTAAACTGCAATATCTATCATCTAACATCTATCACCTCTCCATCTCATATCTATCTATCTATCTGTCTCATATCTATCTATCTCATATCTATCTATCTATCTATCTATCTATCTATCTATCCATCTCATGTCTATCTATCTATCTATCTATCTATCTCATATCTATCTATCTCATATCTATCTATCTCATATCTATCTATCTATCTATCTATCTATCTATCTCATAATCTCATATATATCTATCTATCTCCTATCTATCTATCTCTTATCTATCTATCTATCTATCTATCTATCTATCTATCTATCTATCTATCTATCTATCTATCTATCTATCTATCTATCTATCTGTCATCTATCTATCCCATATCTATCTATCTATCTATCTATCTATCTATCTATCTATCTCATATCTATCTATCTATCTATCTATTGTGGGGAGTCGCTCTGGTAGACAGCGGTGCGGGTGCAGTACAGAGGCAAAAGGGAGTCCATGAAGTGCAGCAAAACAGTGTTTAATTCACACTTGCATATAATAAAGTCCAAACAGTCACTTTGTGTTAATTTCCCACACAACAGAAAACGTACGGCAAAACAAAAAGTCCAATATCGGTTCCAATCACCTGGGAAGTGTAGGTGCGTGTTCGCACCTGGCTGTTAGCCCAGCCGCAGGACAATCACACTCAGGCTTTCAGGCCGACTGCACGCCTCTTTTCTGTGCTCTAGCTTCCAGGTCAGAGAGCTCCACAGCACTGTTAGCAGCTCCAGGTCAATCACTTCCTTCAGCTGCTGAGGCGGCTGCCTTTTAAAGGCCCGGATAAAGTCCGGCCTGGACCGTGGGGAGTAGGCACCCACCCAACTCTTTGCCTACTCCCAGTAAGAGCCGGCCCGGATTGGCTTTGCAGCCAAACTAAATATCAACTTGTCAAGCAGCACTAGCTGCTGCTGACACATAAAAACCCGGCTCTTACCTCACCGAGGCCAGGAACCTCGGTGACAAGTACCTCCCGTCGACAACGGTACCTTGCACCTTACCACACTATCTATCTCATATCTATCTAACTATCTATCTATCTATCTATCTATCTATCTATCTATCTCATATCTATCTATCGATCTATCTCATATCTATCTATCTATCTATAAAAATGAAAACCAGATCCACGGCACCACCTTCAATAAACTGTGTCTTTATTTCACCAAGGGCAACGTTTCGGTTTTCCCAATGAAACCGTCCTCAAGCCAGCTTCACTGGCTTGAGGACGGTTTCATTGGAAAACCGAAACGTTGCCCTTGGTGAAATAAAGACACAGTTTATTGAAGGTGGTGCCGTGGATCTGGTTTTCATTTTTATGCATTCGGAGAGTAGAAGTCCCTCTCTGTACCACGGGCACACCAAGCGACTTACAAGCAGTGCGGTTCACCATCTTCTTTGTTTCTATCTATCTATCTCATATCTATCTATCTATCTATCTATCTCATATCTATCTATCTTTCTCATATCTATCTATCGATCTATCTCATATCTATCTATCTATCTATCTATCTCATATCTATCTATCTATCTATCTATCTATCTATCTATCTCATATCTATCTATCTATCTATCTATCTCATATCTATCTATCTTTCTCATATCTATCTATCGATCTATCTCATATCTATCTATCTATCTATCTATCTATCTCATATCTATCTATCGATCTATCTATCTATCTATCTACCTACCTATCCTTTTAAAATCTTTTCAATAATAATGTATTGTTATGTAAAAATGAATTCTTTAGAAAACCCCCGCAGATCTGATATGAGCACAGAACTGCCCTAGTAACGCTGATAGCCCCCCTCTCATTGTGCATATGGCAGACATCACATCTTTAGGTATTAGGAATAAATAATTAGCATCTTAGAGATGTAGAAGATATTGACTGTTCTCCAGCAGGAATTTATGACTTTAATTATCTGATATCATCTCTCCTTAGCTTTGATGATCAGAGGCCTCGTGCTCCATGCAGTAGGAGATCACACATTAAATTATGCACTGAGAACTATTGATGGACCTCCAAGTACATGAAGTCATTCCCCATTATTTCTCCATAACTGTTTTCTAGGCTTATTCTCAAGTTTCAGATCCTTGGACCTAAAATATGTCTTACATACTGCATTACTGGTTTGTGCTATTTGATATGTCTTAACCGTTTTCTATATTTTCAGGAGAATGCTTTGCACTGTTTTCCTTTACTTGTGGAGAAAAGCTGTAATATGTCTTTAGGTATATCATGGGCACATATTGCTATGGCCCGAGCAAGCTTCTACTGAACCTCTGAGATGCTTCTGGGAGAGCTGAACCATAGGATGGACTTAGGTTCCTGGCTTAGCATCTTTTGTGGCTGTCATGCTGCTTGTCATTTGGAGTTCTGCACCTTGCCACTAGGAACTGCAGAAAACTTAACGTTGGTGCACCCAGGAATTGTGGCAAGAGAAACAGATTGGTGCATCCAAGAGGGCATTAAAAATTGTGAAACCTTGCTCCAGCTAAGATACGTCTTCGGCTATAAAAACTGCCTTGTAAGACCTCCATCCTCTCCATGTGTACCGCAATCTTGCTTGGACATGTTCTGCAACTTGCTACCAAGTAATGAAAACCATGAGTTACCTGTTCAACTGTATCTTAGTCTCCAGCCTTCAATTTGCACCCTACTACCAAGGCAAGAAGACTCGACACAGGGAACTGCTACTTTCATCATCCTACATGAGACTTACCTATGAGTAAGGGAGGTCTGGTGGGGAGAGGCTTAGTCATCTTTAGCACCCTACTCCCATCTTCTCCACAATCCCCCTGGTTTGCTGCATCTTAAAAGTGTCCCTACTGATATTTTTGTGGCTTTGTGGACCATGTGAAGTTCAACTTTAGGAATGAGCGATCACCTAAACTGAAATGTACAAAGATGTTCTGGATACCAGGATACTATGGAGGATTGGTATGGTCACCCAACTAAAGTCTCTTCAATGGGGTTGTCCTGGATATTTCTAGAAATCTTCACCTCTGGAATGTACAGTATTCCTGAAGGGTGTCTTCTCTGGGGTCTGGGTTTATTTAGGGGGTCTAGTCTGAAGCCTGACTGAGTCTGCTCTGGTGTCTGTCCTTGTTTAGGTATTCTGGCCTAACTTCTTTATTTATTTAGTTAGTATCGTCAGGGGTCTGTATTTATTTAGGTAGTCTAAAGTCAGTGTTTAGTTAGTCTGGTCTGGAGTCTGCATTTAGGGAGTATGGTCGTAGGTGCTGTATTAGTTTTGGTAGCCTGCGCTGGAGTCTATATTTAGGGAATAGTCTGGGGTCTGCATTTAGTTAGGACATTGTCTGGAGGTCTGTATTTATTTAGGAGATCTGGTCTGGTGTCTTCGTTACTTTAGAGTGCCTGGTCTGGTTTTTTTCCTTAGTTTAGTGGATATAGGTGCATAGAAAGGATATCCAGCACTGCTCGGGTATTTAGTGCAAAATCTTCCTTTTATTTACGTGGCAACAAGAATTGTAGAAACACACTGTACAGTGGTAAAATTGACGTGTTTTGGACCCTGGGGTCCTTAGTCGTAACGACAGTGTGTTTGTACAATTCTTGTTGCCACGTAAATAAAAGGAAGATTTTGCAGTAAATACCCGAGCAGTGCCGGATATCCTTTCTATGCACCTGAAGTTACCACTCAGAAGCTTCTCTGAATCACCGTGCACGCTGGAATCTTCATATGGGTGAGCTGGAAATTTTCCATGAATGTTTAGGGGATATAGTCTGGGAACTGTATTTGTTTAGAGCAGTGTTTCTCAACCTTTGGTAGGCGTGCCCCAAGAGGTTAGTGCTGCAGGGTGTGGGGGTATGCAGGAATACCCTAGCATCTAATTATCTTTCATTTCTGGTTGCTAGGGCCTCTCGATATTCAACTGTATGACCACCCTGAGAACGCTGATGCAATTGAAAGGCATTAGGCCTGAATCCTATCAGAGGCCGGTGCTGGAGACGTGATGACATCATCATCATCATGAGCCAAGCTGCAAGCAGATCAGGACTCAGGATGGAAGAGGCCTGTGTCCAGCAGCACATCACTAACAGTAGTGTGATGTATTTGTGTCTGTTATTTTCTTTTGCAGCATGCTGTTGGGACACTATAGGAAGGGGGTGGTTATTATTATAAAAGGGTCACTATAGGGGGGAAATTAGTACTACTGGGGACACTATAAGGAGCATTTTTCTACTGGCACACTTAAAAAGTCATTAGTACTACTGGAGGCACTATAATTGTAATTTTTCTACAGGTGGCACTATTAGTGAGCAATTAGTACTAGAGGAGGCACTATAGGCATTTTTTCTACTGGCACCCTTAAGGAGTCAATTACTACTACTGGGGGCACTATAAGGGGGCATTTTTTTGTACAGGTGGTGCTATAAGGAGGCATTAGTACTACTGGGGCTACTATACGTTTTTTTTTTTTGTACTGACACACAATATAGGGATCTGTTACAAATGGGGCACTAAAGACAGGAGTTAGTACTTCTGGGGAATACTATGCTGTCGGGACATATTTACTACTGGTGCTTTGGGGGCTTTATAAGTACTGAACTGTAATAGGATTTAATACTCCTGGGGGCACTTTGGTGGACTTTATTACTACTGGGGGACTATGGGGAACACGATTAGCAGTATGGGCATTATGAAGAACAGTATTATTTATTACCTCTGGGGCACTGGTACTATTACTACCAAGGGCACTTTGGGAGAGAATGGTTACCATTGGTGGAACTTTTAGGAGCACTATTACTGTGGGGGACACCCTGTCACAGTATAAGGTTAGCACATTTATCTTTGGGGGGCACAATGTTTATGTCACTATTACTCTCAGGGGCACGTCAATATTTGCTGTGTGTAGTTATTTTGGAGGGCATTGTGTGGCAATAGACCTTGATGGAGTTACTATCTGTGTGGTACTAATTTTTTAGGAGGACTATCTGCAGACACAAGACATGGCTGAAAGAAGTCCTCATGGTGGTCTGGTCTGACTGGAGAAGATAAGGAAAAAGAACATCTATATCAGAGGAGATGTCACTGGATGTAAGAGATATGTAGTTCTGCATTCTCCTATATGTTTGGTAGTGGGAAATGTAATTCAAAAAGTAACAGTCATCTATCCTGGATCCAAACGTGGTGTCTGTTTTGTTGACAGGAAGATATGTACTGAATGCTGCACTATTCTTTCTGTCAAATCTAAATGCACTGCTGACAGAGGTTTAGAACAAATTGTATGACAGCCGCGTGAAAATAGCCATATTTGGTGAGCATTTATAACCGATCTCTTCCTCTTTTTGAACTTCATGTGACTTTCTATGTTCTTGGCGTGAAGAAGTTGAGAACCACTGATTTAGAGGGTCTGGTCTGGTCTGACAACTGCATTTTCTTTAGGTGGTCTTTAAATGCCAAAGTTTGGATCTGTGCTATAGATATGGACAGGGCCTAATATGCTGATTTACCGAAGGGTAGAATTGCCACGGAATTAAGGACACATAAAGGACAACTAGTCTGTTCTCAGACCTTACAAAGCTATCAACCATAAGATGCTTGAAGAGGCATGCGAAGGAAGAAGCTAGGGTCTATGGTGAAACAGAAGTAACAGTATGTATGTAACGATGTATGTAGCACGTTGGTGAGCATGTATTATAGTGAGTGTATGAACGTATGCATGACTGTGGATTTTGAGTGTATGTATGTGTGCAGTACAGTGTAGATCTTACTGTAATATTTTGATGGTATTCATAAAGCAGGAAGATCAGTATGAATAGTGGAGGAATATTGTATGGGATTGTGGGTAAGTATATAAATGTAAGGTATTAATATGGTATGATGAACACAACATGATCATTTACTCAAGCATGTATCCTATCAACGTGTCCTGCTGGACTAGAGTAGGATGAAAAAGAGAAAAAAATCTTCCGTCTCTTCTTAATGTGTCAAATAAATGGAACCGTAGAAAAATAGATGAAACAATGATATTAAAATACATGAAAGAAGAAGCATAAAATGTTACAATTTACTGCGTTTTGTTCCCTTATTTTAACAAAAAAAGACTAATTTTCCAGAGATCAGAGACCTTTTCTTCATTTTCTGCCTCGCTCGTGTCTTGATTTACTGTGAATTTTTAATAGGAGTTAGAGCAATGGGAACGCTGCTGATGAATACACAAAGAGGCCTCCAGAAAGCCTCATGCACACGACCATATCTGTTTTGCGGTCCGCCAAGTGCATGCCGCCATTTCTTTTTTAGCACAAAATGGAGAAGAATACGACATGTTCTTCCTTTTTTCACAGGGTCATGGAACGGACAAACGGATGCCGACAACACCGGTGTGTGACTCACTGAAATAAATAGGTACGCATCCGATCCGCAAAAAATGTGCATGGGGCCGTATTAAGATCTTGGACAATGGAAATCATCTTCAGTGATATGTACTGGATGAGACATAGAGACTCAAGAGTTCTCTACATAGTCTTCTGACGTGTGAGCCCAGTCAGCTCACTAGGTGGACGTGCGCAGCAGTATACAGACTGAACACCATGGGGCGCCATTGTAATAAATTACATGAAGGGAGTATCTCACAACTGAGCATTTTTCATGTTGGATTATTTTAAACTAACATTTCATATTTGCACAACCCCTTCCAGCTTGCGGTATGCCTGCCATGACCCCTAAACCACCACCAGAGATGTCACAATCCAAAAGACAGGGCTCCTGCCCTGCTTTTTGCCACTGCCTACAAACCTGTCCAAACTGCTTCACCAATGCTCTCTGCCTAGTGTTCTTGAAAGGTACAGCTCAGTGTCCGATCAGTGCGCTCAATCATGGGTGTAGCTATAGGGGGTGCAGAGGTAGCAGTCACTACCGAGCCCAGGAGCCTGAGGGGGCCCAAAGACCCTTGTGCCGCATAAGAAGACACACAAAGCACTGAGGGAAGGGGGGCCCAAGCTGAACTCTTGCACCAGGAGCCATTATCTACGCCCCTGCGCTCCATCACACCTCCACCAGCCTTTGCAACTAAACTCCATCTTTCCTTCTGTGGGACTCTACCAAGCCATCAACTCCTTCCTCGCTATATCAGTATAGTAATATAAGACAAGCGGACCTGTTTAATGGACCAGTTTGCCCACTTTAGGAGCAGCCTTTAGGGATTTAATCACAAATATGTAATATACATAGCCTTGTGAATGAGATGTATTCAGAACATAAGAGCACTTAGGGTTGCAGCCACTAGGTGGCGTATGTCATAGCATGTGGCTCAGCGTAGGGCAGGAATTTTAATGGCTCATGGTGGTGCTCCATTAAGTGGTTTTATCTTCAGGATTAGCTTCAGATAGATTGGGATTTGACACAAGAGTATACACAATCATTTTATCTTTATACCTCTTATTTCATTATTATGGTAATTTATATGCATTATAATATTTCTGTTTTAAACTGGATTTAGAAAATCAATAAGATAAATACAATCACATGAATTCACAGCAGAAGGAGGAATCCTCTATAGAATAGAATCCTCAATTCTCCTTAAAGGGGTTTTCCAGCAGGATCATTTTTTTAGATAAGGGGCAGAATGGCGTAAAAGACATAAAAGAAGCATTACTCACCTCACCGACTCCTAGCCACTGCTGTTCTGACACTTGCTGGGCCCCCAATGGTCTCCGCTTCTTGGTCTCAGCCTAACACAGGACATGACTCCTACTCAGCCGTATGAGGCAGGTCCTTAGTGATTGGCTTAGTGGGCACCTGTCACGACCGCTATCCCAGCAGCAGTCGTGTCGCACCAGACGGAGGGGAAGGGAGACCCTTATCTACGGATGGGAAATAGAACGGACACCCCTGACAAACCCTACGCTGGCACCTGTCTGCCCTGATACCCTAGACGGGGTGTGAACCCGTGCGGCGAGCAGGATGCCTAAACCCTGAGACACCCTCAGAAGACTAGACTGGGGAAAGGCAGATGGGAGCACTAGTCACCATCACTCATGTCTAGGAGAACAACAGGGGAAGACAGTAACAAACAAACAAACAATCTCCAGCAGAGATAGACTTATCCAGTCACGAGCAGAGAAGATGATCCCAACAACCACGCCAGACAAGAGCTCCACAGCAATACCGTCAAACGATCTCCTTCAAAGGTCAGAATAGCACTGGAAGTAAGGACTATATCTGGCAATGACTGCAAGTGAAACTGAAACTAATATAGTAGCTGGGAGTGGCAGACAGCACTCACCTGAGAAGAATGCCTACAAACTCCCAGTCAGGACAAAAAGGTTCACAAGGCAAAACCTGGATGACATACCCTGAACCACGGAGCAAACTCACAAGCTATCGCGAGTAGCAAGTCGCTGCGACCTTCTCTTCCCAGACCTATCTGGATCAGTCACAGTCGTGACAGCACCACCTGCCATTTCCAGTGTTGGGCTGAGACCAAGAAGTTGAGACGAGTGGAGACCCAGGAAATATCAGAACATCAGCGGTGGAGCATCGGTGAAGTGAGTAGTGCTTCTTTTCATTTTTTTTATAGTGGTCTGCCCCTCAAAAAAGGCATTCTGCCAGACAACCCCTTTAGCATTCAGGCATAGAAAACTACATTTTTAGGGCCTTAAATGGTTTTTCCGGGATTACTATGGCATTTAAAAGATATGCTCATGCAGTTGCTTACCTCGTCTACATCTTCCCCATGCTTTTTGTTTTTCAATTTAGACTCTCCTGTTTTGAACATGTAAACCAATCCTTCTGGTTTGTTTCCATCCTGTATCTAGCACTTCCTGTTGTTGTATCCAACCAAACCCATGATGCACTGCTCCTTCCTCTGCCACAGCTTCAGCACCTCCCCTACAGCTAGTGTACAGCTCCTCCCATCCATCTACTTACACAGACACGCCCCTATCACTGCCCGGCCCATGGACATAACATCACAGGAAATAAGAGAGCTGTATGGACAAGGTCATGTGAGCTGAGAGACACTATGTATCAGATTACCCTGACAATACCAGCTCATCCATGACTATATCTATAGGGGATGCAGTTGAACCATGTCCTATATTGTAATGTATAGGTAACAAAGCTAACTTTGGAGAGTGACCCCAGGGATGGGGCTTCAGACATGATTGGGGGTAATTAGGAATTTCTTATATAGGTTTTTATAATCACGTCTTTAAAAAAATAAAGAAAAAAGACCCGTAAAGGTTAATTCTCATTGATCACTTATCGCTAGGATGCTATCATTTTTTAAATGTTATTGTCCAACTTCATCATCATCTCGCCTGGTCCTGTTAATCAAGAAATAGAGGGAGGGGTTGGCAGAAGAAGAAAGAAGAGAAAGGGTGTAAAGAGTGGTTTGAGCCCCGCCCTCAGTGCACTTAAAGGGGTTCGCCTGACTTCAGCCAATGGCCTTTTCTTGTAGAGAAAGTTAATACAAGGCTCTTACTAATGTATTTTGATTCTCCATATTGCCTCCTTTGCTGGCTGGATTCATTTTTCCATCACAATATACACGGCTCATATCCAGGGGTTGCGTCCACCGCTGCAGCACAGATATGTGGTGGCTGGGACGGGGGCTGCTGCCCTTGTGTACCTATGTGCCTTTCCACGGTCCTAGCCACTAGAGAAGCCGGTAATTTTTCCTATATTGTGCAAGCACGACCACTGCTGCTGCATGTTTGCACTTGTTGTACACCACTGGTAGCGAAGGGGTTAAAGAGCATTTGTCAGCATGATCAAGCCTAATAAAGTCTGGCACATTGCCTGGTAGGTATAATAATGCTGAGTAAAACAATCTATTTATTTTCTTTATGTGGTTAATAGTTGCAGACATATATTCATTGTTATATTTATGTAAATTGTCTATTTGGAGCACCAAGTGGCTGGCCATAGCCCTAGGAGCATCGCTAGCACAACACCCTCTCTGTACTCCCCCTTCACCTTTGAGTGACAGAGCTAGACATCTTGTCTAGCCTTGTGTTCTCACGGCAGTGCCGGGGCTCAGTGGCTCCGTGCTTGCGCAGTTAATAAGGTGCTGCTTCCTCAGCTTGGGAAGCAGCAGAAGATCCAATGTGTAAGTGCCGAGTCAGCTCAGTGACTCAGTGCCTGCACAGTAGATCTGAGGAGAGCTGCTTTCTGAACTCATCAGATCCACTGTGCAGATGCCAAGTCACTGAGCCTCAGCCCTGCTGCGAGAACACAGGGCTAGATGAGATGTCTAGCCCTGTGACTCAAAGCAGAGGAGGGAGTGCAGAGAGCACAGTGACAGGAGGCAATGCGCTAGTGGTGCTTCTAGCGCTATGACCAGCTTCTTGGTGTTCCAAATTGGTAATTTATATAAATATAAAAATGAATATATCTTGGGAACTATTAAACCTATATAGAAAAAATACATATATCATTTTACCTAGCTAGATCAGCCCTACTAGGTAGGGTTGAGCGAACCCGAACTGTAAAGTTCAGGTTCGTACCGAACATTACGTTTTTTCGCACCCGAACATTTCCGGAAAAGTTCGGGTTAGTTGTTCGGCGATTCTTCACGCTTTTTGAAAGGCTACAGGGAAGCCAATCAACAAGTGTTTCACTACTTTGCCCTAGGAAGCCATCACAGCCATGCCTACTAATGGCATGGCTGTGATTGGCCAAGTGCAGCATGTGACCCAGCCTCTATTTGAGCTGGAGTCACGTAGCACCGCACGTTACTCTGCTGCTGTGAGGGACAGATTAGGGAAGAAATCTGTTGAACTTGGTGGTGTTAAATAATCGAAATGCAGCGATTATTGAGGGTGCTATGCTACATATTTGTACTCAGCCCTGAGCCCAGTGATACTGCAAAATCATTTTTAATCCATCTGTTAGTGAGGTGGGGGTCGGCAGCCATTTTAGCAACTGCAGTGTCCTTGGAACTGCATGTGACCTGCATGTGTACCAGCCGCCAGGGACATCAGTCTAATTATTTTTTAGTAGCTCAGTGCAGGAAAAATTCCTTTTTTCTGGCAGGTCAAGTCCCCCTACACTACCTAATTTATAATTTAGCAGCGACATACTGCATTTCTGTAGTTGGGGTAATAAACCCGTACTGTTGTTACACAGAGCAGTTTTGCATACAACGCTGAAAAACCTATTTTAAAATTTAGCGGCGACATACTGCATTTCTGTAGTTTGTTGCAATAAACACTGGTTTTGTGATACATAGCAGATCTGAGGCCTACCCTGTATTTCAGTCATTTTAAGTAACCTTTTGAACTCAGCATTTACATAGTTGGTTGCAAACACACCGGTTTTGTGGTAGATAGCAGATTCGCTGTGTAAGCTGCATTTCTGACAGTCAAATTAAACCGTTAACTTCTGCTGATGTTACATTGTTGGTTGGAAAAATCTAATTTTTGGTGATAGTGAAGTAATTGTATTGAATTGCTCCGTTACACTGTTGTGTGACCTAAAGAAATGTATTCTGTTTATGACACGGGCGCTGCCTTACTGTTAGTGAACTTAATTGTTGACAATTGGCACGGTTGTGGTGGTGTTGGTGGAGCTCCTGTTGCTGGGAGAGGACGTGGCCATTCAGGACCAGCTACAGGTCTAAGTAAAACACCTTCCTCAGGTGCGAGTAGGTGACAGAACCTGCAGCGTTATTTGGTAGGCCCGAATGCCGCTCTATGGATGGTGAGGCCAGAACAAGTACAAGCAATAGTAGATTGGGTGGCTGACAGTGCCTTCTATTCCTTCACGTTGTTTCCCACCCCGTCCCCTGCTGAAAGCTCAGAGTTGGCACCTGTAGCTCATGGTCATCTATCTTGCACCTCACCCAGGGCCATAACCATAGCCCTGCTCCAGAAGTGGAAGAGATGCACGGATGCCCAACCACTTAGGTTTGAGGATGAGGACATGGGAAGACCACCGCAGCACGTCTCTGATGATGACGAAACACAGGTGCAAACTGCTGCGGCTTTCTGCGTTGTGCAGACCGACAAAGAGGGTAGGGGTGAAGACTGGGTGGAAGATGATGTTGAGAATGATGAGGTCCTACACCCCAAAATATACGACTTAAATCCATGTTTTTCATGGGTGGTGAAAAAAATCATATTTTTTTAGGCCAGGACTTACCTTTACGGCCTGCGCTGCATATGTCCCGGGGACAATAATATACAGGGTGGGCCACCTTAATAAAATGGGAATGGTTGGTGATATTAACTTTCTGTTTGTGGCACATTAGTATATGTGAGGGGGGGAAACTTTTCAAGATGGGTGGTGACCATGGCGGCCATTTCGAATCCAACTTTAGTTTTTTCAATAGGAAGAGGGTCATGTGACACATCAGACTTATTGGGAATTTCACAAGAAAAACAATGGTGTGCTTGGTTTTAACGTTTTAACTTTATTCTTTCATGAGTTATTTACAAGTTTCTCTTTGTTTACAGCCATTGACATGTCGCCGAGGTTAACACATGATGAGCGGATAGAAATTGTGTTGATGTCTGGTGAACGCAGTAACCGGGTCATTGCAGCAGATTTCAATGTTAGACACCCTACAAGACCACCCATCTCCCATGCTACAGTTAGCAAACTGCTTGCTAAGTTTCGTGAAACTGGTTCAGTGTTGGATTTGCCAAAATGTGGACGCATGAAATCTGTCACTAATGAAGAAACATCAGTGGCTGTCCTAGCTTTATTCAGCAAGAGCCCACAGCGTAGCACTCGCCGCATGTCACTGAGAGTGGCAGTAGTCGAACATCCCTTCGGCGGATATTAGCTACTCACAAATGGCACCCTTACAAAGTCCAGCTACTGCAGCATCTCAACGAGGATGACCGAGATCGTCGCACTGAATTTGCAGAATGGGCAAAACAAAAATTGGAACAGGACCCTTAGTTTACGCAGAAGATTTTGTTCAGTGATGAGGCAAACTTTTATGTGAATGGTGAAGTTAACAAACAAAACCTCCGCCATTGGTCTGACACTAACCCACATTAGATAGATCCCTCCAAGACTGTTGGAACAAAAAAATGGATGGTATGGTGTGGTATATGGGGTACAAAGATAGTGGGGCCATTCTTCATCAATGGAAACCTCAAGGCCACTGGATATGCGAAATTGCTACAGTTTTTGCAGCGAGATGGTGCACCACCACATTATGGGTGTCAGGTCCGAGCATTCCTAGATGAACAGTTTCCTGGAAAGTGGATTGGTCATCGTGGGCCAGTTGAATGGTCCCCAAGGTCTCCCGATCTGACCCCCTTAGACTTTTATCTTTGGGGTCATCTGAAGGCAATTGTCTATGCTGTGAAGATACGAGATGTGCAGCACCTGAAACTACGGATACTGGAAGCCTGTGCTAGCATTTCTCCTGCGGTGTTGCTATCAGTGTGTGAAGAGTGGGAGAATAGGGTTGCATTAACAATCCAACCCAATGGGCAGCACATTGAACACATTTTATAAGTGGTCAGAAACTTGTAAATAACTCATGAAAGAATAAAGTTACTTTAAAACCAAGCACACCATTGTTTTTCTTGTGAAATTCCCAATAAGTTTGATGTGTCACATGACCCTCTTCCTATTGAAAAAACAAAAGTTGGATTCAAAATGGCCGACTTCAAAATGGCTGCCATGGTCACCACTCATCTTGAAAAGTTTCCCCCCTCACATATACTAATGTGCCACAAACAGGAAGTTAATATCACCAACCATTCCCATTTTATTAAGGTGTATCCATATAAATGGCCCACCCTGTAGTTAATCCATCTGGGAGTTCAGGGTTTGACATATTGCAATTTTTTGCTGTCAAGTAACCCTGCTCTGCATAGGTGACAGGGACCGAAAATTTGAAAAATCTTCTTTTAAATTGTTGGGTGCAATATTACAATTTTTGCCATGCGTAAACCACTGCTCTGCCTGGATGCAGGGGCCTACATTTTTAAAAATCATCTGTTCCATTGGTGGGTGACATTAACCCAGTTTTTTCAGTGAAAAAAATTTCTGACATCGAACCAATTTTAGTAAAAACGTGTGTTACTGATCGAAAGATGCGTGACTACAAACGCACGCTGGTAGACACGCTGCTGATGGTGTTCCCACCTGATGCCTCTTCAACCTCCTACTCCACATCCACTTCCTCCTACTGGATCAAGATTGTGTTTTTTAATTTTTATTTATTTTATTTTAAGTCATTTCCCTATCTACATTTGTTTGCGGGGCACTTACCCACCTACCCTTTAGCCCTTTCCAGGACTTTTTTTACAGCCATTTTAGTGCCCAAAAGTTTGGGTTCCTATTGACCTCAATGGGGTTCGGGTTCAAGGTAAAGTTTGGGTCAAGTTCGGATTCCGAACCCGAACTTTTTTGTGAAGTTCTGCCGAACCCTTTGAACCTGAACTTTCAGGTGTCCACTTAACTCTACTACTAGGCAATATGCCAGATGACAGATGCTCTCTAAATATCTTACAGATGAGGATTTGGTGTCCTCCTAGCTCATAAAGTGACATCATTTCCATAGTATTGGGGATATTAGCGCCGCTGTATGCCCTCAGTATATCACACTGGACGGCATCCAATGGAAGGCTTAGTGACTTAGTTGAATTCTTTTTCCAAAGCTTCATAGTCCAACACTACAATGAAACTGAATCAAGTTATTTAAAAACAGCCTCCTAATAATCCACAACACGTCTCCCCAGATCTCCGCATCTCTCCATAGATACGTATGTTGCAGTTTTTAGAAATCTTCTGTCATGGAGTTAATCTTGATTCTCGGCTGAAATGTAGAACGTGTAAAAACAATAAAAATTTAGAGTTAATGTATTAATGTTAGACTATAATGTAGTGTTAAAGGTGCAGTTATTAAAAAAAAAACAATCACCAGTAACGCAATGACATCATACTAATTCAATGTCTTACTCTCTTCCTGGAATGGGTTTTGTGTACAGTATGTGTACAGTATGTGCCCCTGGATATATAAGTAAAGGTATAGGGTCTAGAATAGGGGTGCACAACCTGCGGCCCTCAATACTGGTCTCTGTGACCCCCAACCATCTGGTAACAGACATGTATGTCTATGTCTTGTGGCTGCTCCCATGCATCTTTCATCTATTCCCCCAATAGATGGGAGTCCTGGACAGGGCTGGCCTTAGTTGTTCAGGCGCCCTGTGCGAGCTGATATTGTGCTCCCCCCCCCAGAGGCACCCCCCCCATATCATGTACATCATGTGCGAGTAGCTAGAGTGCCCCCTATCATGTGCCAGTAGCCCTCCTTATGTGCCAGTAGGCCCCCTTATGTGCCAGTAGCCCCCCCTTATCATGTGCCAGTAGCCCCCTCCCTTATGTGACAGTAGCCCCCCTATCATGTGCCAGTAGTCCCCCCTTATGTGCCAGTAGCCCCCCTTATGTGCCAGTAGCCCCCCTTATGTGCCAGAAGTCCCCTTATGTGCCAGTAGTCCCCCTTATGTGCCAGTAGCCCCCTTATGTGCCAGTAGCCCCCTTATGTGACAGTAGCCCCCTTATGTGCCAGTAGTCCCCCTTATGTGCCAGTAGCCCCCTAATTTTCCAGTAGCCCCCTTATGTGCCAGTAGCCCCTTATGTGCCAATAGCCCCCTTATGTGCCAATAGCCCCCTTATGTGCCAGTAGCCCCCCTTATGTGCCAGTAGTCCCCTCTTATGTGCCAGTAGCCCCCCTTATGTGCCAGTAGTCCACTCTTATGTGCCAGTAGCCCACACCCTATCATGTTCCAGTTTTGAAAAGAAAACTTATACTTACCTTCATGTCAGTGATGCGATGCAGGCCTCTTCCAGCCTGTGTCCCTTGCTGTATGGCTCAGGCGCCACGATAAAATCATCGCGCTGCCTGCACCGGCCTTTAATAGGCTGCCAGCCTAGTGCTTGCAGCCTATCAGAGGAACAGACGAGAGAACACGCCTCTCCCTCCTCTGCCGCAGCACCGACATCTGTATCGCTGCCCTGCCGCAGCACAGACATATGTATCGCTGTATGCCGCAGCACAGACATCTGTATCGCTGCCCTGCCACCGGCCACCCCCACTTGTCACCAGGGCGAGCGGCAGGCCAGTCCGGCCTGTGGGCTGTAGGTAGCATCTGCGAGCTCGCACAACCCAAAGGCCGGCCCTGGTCCTGGAAGTGTAACTAGACTGTAGACATTTATGATATATACTGTATGTTCAATATGTGATAAATACAATATTTCAATTGGTAGTAAAAAAAACACCTTTAGGTTTTATTTTCGGCCTTTCAAATTTGTTCAGTCTGACAATGTGGTCCCCAATCAGAAAAAGTTCTGCACCCCTGGTATAGAATAAGAAAATTAGGCATGTTTAGTTAAGCCCTGCATTCCAATGAAGCCCGGTCTGTTTTCCTCCTTTCTCTTCCATCCTTTAATCTTTTATCTCCCTCCTTTCTTCATTTGCTTTCTTCTTCTTTTCATTTATTCATTGATACCATTTGCTTTCCCTCATTCTCTTCCTTCTTCTCTCTTTCAATTCCTTTCCTTTCTTTCATTTCTTTCTCTACATTCTTCCCTTTTCTTCTTCTTTTCTTTTTCTTTTTCCTTCTGCCTTAATTTCCTCATGTCTTAATTTATTTCTTTATTCCCCTTTCCTTCCTTCATTTGTTCATTTCTTTCCTCCTTCCTTCTTCTATTATTTTTTTTATCTTTTCTTTTTCCTTCCTCCCTTCACATGACTATGCCAGAAAATACACAGGAGAGAGGGAAACTCTTAACTTGTAAATGCAATGTAAACAGTCTGAGAGAAGGATGTTGGAGCAAATAGTATTTATGGGAACACCGCCCTATATACACAGAAGCGTACAATTCCTAGCTTTGCTATAATATTTTTGTTTATGGTTATGATGTTGACTTTTCGACTTTAGAAAATGTTTAATTGAAATGGCTTTGATTTTTTTTATTGAGTCTAGTCTTTATTTAATAGTTCAGATGTAGCAATTTTCACCTAAAGTGAATATAAACATCCATCTCTTTGTCCTTGTTGATTGTGACTCCGATCACTTATTCCTAACTATGTCCTGCTACCTCCAGTATGACCAGCCAGTATCCTGCTACTAGTCTGCCTCTTGTTTCCAATTACCAGCCAGTTTCTTGCTGCCAGTCTGCATTTTGCTACCAGTTACCAGTCCTTTCTCTTCAGTTGCATCTCAATAAATTAGAATATCATTGAAAAGTTAATTATATTAATTCAGTTCAAAAAATGAACCTCAGATATTCTATAGATTCATTACACAAATTAGAATGTTGTGAAAAAGTTCCATTGTATAGACACATCACGAAACGCCTGCAGAGGTTTCCTAAGCCTTTAAATGGTCCCTTTGTCTGGCTACACAATCATGGGGATGACTGCTAACTTGACAGTTGTCCAGAAGACAGTCATTGACACTAGGAATAAGCGAATCCAGGTTGACTAAGTGGAATTCGATCCAAATTTCAGGAAAAATTTGATTCATCCCGAAGTTGAATTTCCTCATGGTTCGTGGTAACTAGGGATGAGTGAATCGACTTCAGATGAAACATCCAAAGTCGATTCGCATAAAACTTTGTTTCAATACTGTACGGAGCAGGAGCTCCGTACAGTATTAGAATGTATTGGCTCCGATAAGCCAAGCGAAGTTTCGCAAGACTTTGGGTAATAACTTCATAAATTAATTTGTACTTTAAAAAAACTTTTCCCGAACTCGGGTACGGTTCCAAGTGGTACCTTGGAACCGAACCCGAGTTCGGAAAAGGTTTTTTTACAGTACAAATTAATTTCTGAAGTTATTACCCAAAGTCTTGCGAGACTTCGCTTGGCTCTTCAGAGACAATACATTCTAATACTGTACGGAGCTCCTGCCCGTACAGTATTCAAACAAAGTTTTATGCGAATCATCCAAAGTCGATTCGCTCATCCCTAGTAGTAACGAATCACATTTTTTCTAAAATGGCTGCTTCACATGTTGCAAAGTGAAAGTAAGAAGCCCGGGAACGCGGGATCACCCACAATGCCATGCATGCAGCCAATCAGCAACCATCCAGCCCTGTGATGTCACAGCCCTATAAATAGCCTCAGCTACCTTAGATTCTGCCATTTACAGTGAACTTTGTGCAGGGGTAGACGTTACAGGTGCTAGGGACAGTGCTAGGAAAGACTTTATTTAAAAAAAAAAAAAGATTTACAATTTCAGGGAAAGATTATTCAAGGTGTAGGGAAAGGACAGGGAGGAATAATCTACATTATAAAAGGAGAACAGGATGCAAAAGGAGAGTGTACAGGCTGGGTAATAGGAGCGATTCTATTACACCTTGCTGCACTTATTGGGGTTACTAAAAGTGATCTAATATTACTGATTTTAGGTTGTTTTAAGATTAATTGCAGTAATCCTAGCATCTGTTATTAGGTTGAAAGTGCGGTCTGATACAACCAGTTTTGGGGTGTGTTTATTTCATATATAAAAGTATATAGCGTGTAGGGTCCTTTCCCTTTGGCGTTTTCAATTCCACTATTGAGATCCGTCATGGGATCCCAATAGCGGAACAAAACGCTTCAGTTTTGTCCTCATTCATTTTCAATAGGGACAAAACTGAACTGAGAAACGGAATGCACCAAAATGCATTCTGTTTTGTTTGGTTGCGCTCCCATCATGGACGGAAAAACCACTGCAAGCAGCGTTTTTCTGTGCGGCGATGTGGTGTGGAGCAAGACGGATACGTCCTGACACACAATGTAAGTCAAGAGGGACGGATCCGTTTATGGCTATAGAAGACATAATACAATTGGATCCGTTCATGACAGATGCATGCAGTTGTATTATTATAACAGAAGCGTTTTTGCAGATTTATGATGGATCCGCAAAAATTGCTAATGTGAAAGTAGCCTAATAGAACAAGTTCTGTAAAAATCTTTGTGGGATCAGCTGGCGACGGTGTAAAAGGAGTGCGCTTCTTCTTGATGCTAACATTGACCTGTAAGGCTGAGATCACACTTGAGTTATTTGGTCAGTTTAGCCCGTGACTGCCCAAATAAGTGAAGTGTGCAGTGATTCTAAGAGCGACGCCTATTATCTGCATGTTATACGGACTCATAGTACTATTTCACTACCACAGCAGACTCCCTATAAGTGTTACTGCAAGGCACAGTGTTCTACACCACTATACAGGCTCTCTGCAGCCTGGAAATAGTCGTTTTTAACACGATTCATCACAAATAAAGTCAGATCGAATCAAATTTTTAGAAATTTTCCCATCTCTAATAGACATCCTCCACAAGCATGGTAAGGCACAAAAGGTCATAGCTAAAGAAGCTGGCCGTTCAGAGTGCTGTATCCAAGCATATTAGTGGGAAGTTGAGTGGAAGGAAAAAGTGTGTTAGAAAAAAGTGCATAAGTAACAGGGATAACGGCAACCTTGGAAGCATTGTCAAAAAAAGGTGATTCAAGAATTTGAGGGAGATTCACAAGAGTGGACTTCGGCTGGAGTCGCCACACACAAAAGCCGCCACACACAAACGTGTCCGGGATGTGGCTATATCTGTCACATTCTTTGTGTCAAACCACTCATGACCCAGATAAAACGTCAAAAGCGTCTTACCTGAGCTAGGGAGAGAAAGGGCTGGACTGTTGCTCCATGGTCCAAAGTCCTGTTTTCAGATGAAAGTAAATTTTGCATTTCATTTGGAAATCAAGGTCTCAGACTCTGGAGGAAGAGTGGAGAGGCACACAATCCAAGCTGCTTGAGGTCCAGTGGGAAGTTTCCCAGTTGGTGATGGTTTGTGGAGCCATGTTATCTGCTGGTGTTGGTCCTCTCAGGTCCAAAGTCCATGCAGCCATCTACTAGGGCATTTTAGAGCCCTTCATGCTTCCCTCTGCTGACAAGCTTTATGGAGATGCTGATTTCATTTTCCAGCAGGACTCGGCTCCTGCCCACACTGCCAAAAGTACCAATACCTGGTTTAATAACCACAGTATCACTGTGCTTGACTGGCCAGCAAACTCTTCTGACCTAAAGCCCATCCACGAGGGACACCAGACCCAACAATGCAGACGAGCTAAATGTCAAAGCAACCTGGGCTTCCATAACACCTCAGCAGTGCCACAGGCTGATTGCCTCCATACCACGCTGCACTGATGCAGTAATTCATGCAGAAGGAGCCCGACCAAGTATTGAGCACATATACTGGATGGACTTTTCAGTAGACCGTCATTTCTGCATTAAAAATAATTTTTTAATTGGTCTTATATAATATTCTAATTTTCTGAGATAATGACTTTTGGGTTTTTCATTAGCTGTAAGCCACAATCATCAGCATTAAAATAAATAAATGCCTAAAATAGATCCCTCTGTGTGTCATATATGAGCTTCTCTTTTTGAATTACTGAAATAAATTAATTTTTCGATGATATTCTGATTTATTGACATGCACTGATATATTTCACTTCTGCTAGTAACTGCCCTGACCTCAGCCTGGTTCTGATTACGAGTATTGGCTGATCCATTTGGTGCTTCGCAATGGTGTCTCTGACCTTTATGGGTTGGCTGCCAACGACACCAGGACTATCCCAAGAGATATCGGCAATCATACAGTCAAGGGTAAATCCAGAAGCAGATGTCAGAAACAAAGGCAACGCAGGGTAAACCGCAGGTAAACAAAAAGACCAGGCAGAGAGTTAAATGACTGCAAAGTATCCTGGAAAGGTTGAGTTACATACAGTATCTCACAAAAGTGAGTATACCCCTCAAATTTTTGTAAAAATGTTCTTCTATCTTTTCATGGGACAACAATAAAGATCTGAGACTTTGATACAATATAAAGTAGTCCATGTACGGCTTGTATAACAGTGTTAATTTGGTGTGCCCTCAAAATAACTCAACACACAACCATTATTTCCAGCACTTAACTCTTAACTCTCTTGGGCATGGAGTTCACTGGAGATTCACAGGTTGCTTGGGGAATCCTCTTCCACTCCTCCATGATGACATCACGGAGTTGGTGGATATTAGAGACCTTGTGCTCTTCCTCCTTCCGTTTGATGATGCCCCACAGATGCTCAATAGGGTTTAGGTCTGGAGACATGCTTGGCCAGTCCAGCACCTTTTCCCTCACTTGTCTTTGTGCTCCTCATCTGGTTGCCGTTACACAGGCTTGACACCATCTGAACTAAATAAGTTTATCTTGGTCTCATCAGACCACAGGACATGGTGCCAGTAAGCCAGTAAGCCAGTAAGTCCTTAGTCTGCTTGTCTTCAGCAAACTGTTTGCAGGCTTTCTTGTGCATCATCTTTAGAAGAGGCTTTTTTTTCAATTTGATGCAGTGTACGGTGTATGGTGAAAGCACTGACAGGCTGACCCCCTACCCCTTTAACCTATGCAGCAATGCTGGCAGCACTCTGGATATGATGCTGAGCACGTGCACTCAACTTCTTTGGCTGACCATGGCGAGGCCTGTTCTGAGTGAAACCTGTCTTGTTAAACTGCTGTATGGTCTTGGCCACCATGCTGCAGCTCAGTTTTAGGGTGTGGGCAATATTCTTATAGCCTCGTCCATCTTTATGTAGATCCTCAGAGAGTTCTTTGCCATGAGGAGCCATGTTGAACTTCCAGTGACCAGTATAAGAGAGGGTGAGAGCGATAACACCAAATGTAACACACCTGCTCCCCATTCACACCTAAGACCTTGTAACACTAACGAGTCACTTGACCACTGGGAAGGAAAATGGCTAATTGGGCCCAATTTGGCCAATTTTACTTAGGGGTGTACTCACTTTTGTTGCCAGCGGTTTAGACATTAATGGCTGTGTGTTGCGTTATTTTGAGGGCACACCAAAGTTACACTGTTATACAAGCTGTACACTGACTACTGTACATTGTATCAAAGTGTCATATCTTCAGTGTTGTCCCATAAAAAGATATAATAAAATATTTACAAAAATATGAAGGATGTACTCACTTTTGTGAGATACTGTAGCTAGGCCTGGTTACTCAGCATCAACTGATGGGAGCATAGCAGAGTCCAGATAGCAAGGAAGGAACAGTGGAGTGAAATAGGTCATATAGATCCACTGGCAATATGAAAGTAAAACGGCCACACATGTCGGTCAATGCTGACACCATTTTTGCCAGAATACTTGAAGGTGAGATTGGGACCCCATGACTGTCACATCAGGGGAGCTAGTTTAATTTGTAGCCCCCTTTTACCAACTGCCTCATAGCAGTGATCTGTAATGCCCCCAAGTGGCATTACCACTCCTACGCCCTGCTTCTTATCTGTATATGCTACTATCATTTCATCTATGCATTTATTCCAAGTCCTTCAAATTTTTATGCAACTGTATATGTTCATGTAATGTACCTGGTTTACCAGTAGGTGGCAGCAAGCATTGCAGAGCTACAGTTAGAGAGAATGGAACCCTTCTTTCCATTCTAACGCTCTCTAAGGAACGGTGGAGACTAGTTAGTTAGAGTTCAGTCCTAGCTTACACCAAGCTAGGTGAATGTGTGCAGGGACGTCTCTTCAGGACGTACCCAAGCCCAAACCAAGCCAGCTAGAGCACCCTAAGCTCAGCTGGACATGGAGGCCAAAGCTTAGAGCCTCAGAAGCCAGGAAGAAAGTTCCCTGGATTAAGCTAGAGTCAGACTACAAAGAGAGAAGTTGCAGCATCCTGCAGAAGCAAAGATTCTATTTAAATCTGTTAAGTACAGCAGAGCCAGAGAGCAACAGATGTAGCAGAGATGGAGTTTGCCTGCCACAGTTTTAATACTAAAGCCTGCTGGGACTAGGACAAAGTATGTAAACTGTTTGGAGAAACATTTATGCAAAGTAAAGCTGTTATTGAACTTCATCACAAGGTCTGGACTCAATTTATTCTTCATCCCACAATTCAACCACCCCCTTTGTCTGCTTCAGAGCCAACGCCTGGGGTTCCAGCGTATCCAGGTAGGAGCAGAGTGACACGTGCACAAAACATTAAGGGACATTATAGGCCACCCTATACCACTCGGGCATTCCTACACCTGGGTACCAACATTATTTCTTAAAGGGACTCTGTCCCGTTGTTGCTTCATTGCAACTGGCGTCACAAAACACTTATCTCATCTTAAAGGGACCCCTTGCCTGGACCGTGCCTCTGTTGCAGATCCATCTATAGAAATGTCACCATCCGAAGATATGATTCATCATGCAAAATCTTTGTAATGTTTGGTGATCAATTTTATTTTTAATCGGAGAAGTAGAGACAAGTCACCAGAAATCTTTAGCACTTGGTCTAGTTTACACAATCTTTCCTGTATATAGGTCACCAAGGAACAAACAAGTTGAGGGATTCCTATTGCTTATTACTAAAGGCCCCTTTGCAGTAATTATGGCCTGTTGGTATACACTACGAACACAAGGTCCTCCAAAGCCACTGTCCGCAGTAGCCCCAGCTAATAGGACAGAAGTAAGATTGAGGGGCTCTATCTAGTATCGCAAAATATCCTAATAGACCATATAGAAAGCAGTCGTGTATGACAGACTACCTCTTTAATGTTAGACAATTATATGTTGACAGAAGTTTGGCCACATGTAAGAGGGTCTCAGAAATTGATGGCAGTGGCCTATTACACAATACCCCACTCCAGAATTGTGCACAGACTCGCCAAGGGTTAACTTGCACTTTGTTTGCACGCAATTTGAAGCGCCAATTATACATTTACAGTTTCTAATATAGGGCAGTTTCTAATGATTACACAGACATGACACAGAGCTTGTTGGTTACAAACACAGATGTTAGGCACAGATTTTAGAAGTTAAACCCATAGACATGTGGCACGGAGCTTGACAGTTACATATTAATAGCTACAGGACATGTTCTCTATAGTTAAAGTGACTCCACAGGTGGTGGCCAACAGTAACAGGACAGTTCACAGTTGTCATCTCCGATACTCAGTATGGCATAACAGCCATGTTACTTTGTTACTTTACAAATCACTGGTCAGACCACACATGGAGTACTGTGTACAGTTCTGGGCTCCCGTGAACAAGGCAGACATAGCAGAGCTGGAGAGGGTTCAGAGGAGGGCAAAAAAAGAAAACAGAGGGGAGATCTAATAAGTATGCATAATATATATCAGGGGTCAGTACAGAGATCTCTCCCATCATCTATTTCTCCCCAGGACTGTGACTGTGACGAGGGGACATTCTCTGAGTCTGGAGGAAAGAAGGTTTCTGCACAAACGTAGAAGAGAATTCTTCACTGTAAGAGCAGTGAGACTATGGAACTCTCTGCCTGAGGAGGTTGTGATGGTGAGTACAATAAAAGAATTCAAGACTACATTGTGGCTGGGGTGATGACGCCATGAAAGCGGAACACGTGTTCCGTCACCACTACATGTACATCACTGCTGCTGGCCAATCAATGGCTTCAGTGGGGACTTGTAGGCAGCACATTACCCCTCCAGTACAGAGGGGACCAGAAGCGCTGAACCTGGGGTTGTCAACTGGACAACTTATCCCAAAATCATGGACAGCCAACATTCTTTACAGACAAATAGGAAAACCACAATGAATGATAATATTCTGATAAGAGCTCATCGCCAGGATTTACTGGAAGCTGTGAATTGATGATAATTACCACCAAAATAATCTAGTCATGTACCACCAGCCTAAAAAATAATCACGGACACATCTATTTCTTCTTTTACTGATATAGGAAAAAAGTCGCCTCTTTTTACGGACTGTCCAGAAATTTCTGGATGGTTGATAACCCAGACTGAACCCGAATTACACAGGGTGATAAAATGCTTCGACTGTCTCCAAAACAGGGAACCCCTTGCAAAATTCTCTATGTCTATGACATAAGGCTGATAAATCACACTACTTTTCAATGGCTTTAATTATAATTATAATTCAAATCCTCATTATGATAATATTGACTTTTTAACTCCTTCAGTTTCTGTTGGCTCAGCATAAAGGAACGCCGACTTTATTCAATTTATGTAGAACATTTATTGGCAACAACAAGACGACATCTACTTTGTATGCGCCATTTGTCGCCTGCCTGAGTTTCAGTCAATATATTGAAAGGACATTTTAGCTACTAATACGGAGCCAACACATATTTACTTATTATTGCCGACATCTGTTTAGCACATCAAACCCTGTCTATTGTAAGCTGTTTAATTTGGCACGTCTCCTGCCTCTAAGAAATATCTGATAATGCATAATCATGAGGAATCAGAAGGGTGACTCGTCTACAGGGGGAGGGAGAAATACAAGAAATATAAACCTTTGGATCAACAAAGTAAGGGTACTTTCACACTAGCGTTGGTGCGGATCCGTCTGTTTATTTGTACAGGCGGATCCGCACCTCTAATGCAAACGTTTGTATCCGTTCCGAACGGATCCGTTTGCATTAGCTTTAAAGAAAAATGACAAAGTCCAAAACGGATCCGTTTTGACTTACATTGAAAGTCAATGGAGAGCGGATCCGTTTTCAAATGCACCATATTGTGTCACTGACAGCGGATCCGTCCCCATTGACTTACATTGTAAAAAAACGGATCCGTTAGGCTCCGCCTCTTCAGACGGACACCAAAATGCTGCATGCTGCGTTTTTGGTGTCCGCCTCAAAAACGGAATAGAGGCGGAACGGGCCTAACTGATGCATTCTGAGCGGATCCTTATCCATTCAGAATGCATTGGGGCTTAACTGATCCGTTTTGGACCGTTTGTGAGAGCCCTGAAACGGATCTCACAAACGGAATCCAAAACGCTAGTGTGAAAGTACCTTAAAAAAGAAAGAACATACCAAGGCCAAGAGATCAAGGATGATTTGGGTTTAGCATTAACGTTTACACTGTAGGATTTTTAAAGAGCTCATTATGGAGAAATATATATTATATGTACAAGAATATAACTACTATAATACTGCTCCTATGTACAAGAATATAACTACTATAATACTGCTCCTATGTACAAGAATATAACTACTATAATACTGCTCCTATATACAAGAATATAACTACTATAATACTGCCTCCTATGTACAAGAATATAACTTCTATAATACTGCTAGTATGTACAAGAATATAACTACTATATTACTGCTCCTATGTACAAGAATATAACTACTGTAATACTGCTCCTATGTACAAGAATATAATTACTATAATACTGCTCCTATGTACAAGAATATAACTACTATAATACTGCTCCTATGTACAAGAATATAGCTACTATAATACTGCTCCTATTTACAAGAATATAACTACTATAATACTTCTCATATGTACAAGAATATAACTACTATAATACTGCTCCTATGTGTAAGAATATAACTACTATAATACTGCTCCTATGTACAAGAATATAACTTCTATAATACTGCTCCTATGTACAAGAATATAACTACTTTAATACTGCTCCTATGTACAAGAATATAACTACTATAATACTGCTTCCTATGTTCAAGAAAATATCTACTATAATACTGCCTCCTATGTACAAGAATATAACTACTATAATACTGCCTCCGATGTATAAGAATATAACTACTATACTACTGCCTCCTATGTACAAGAATATAACTCATATAATACTGCCTCCTCTGTACAATAATAAAGCTACTATAATACTGCTCCTATGTACAAGAAAATAACTACTATAATACTGCCCCATGTACAAGAATATAACTACTATAATATTGCCTCCTCTGTACAAGAATATAACTACTATAATACTGCTACTAAGTATAAGAATATAACTACTATAATACTGCTCCTATGTCCAAGAATATAACTACTATAATACTGCTCCTATGTACAAGAATATAACTACTATAATACTGCCTTCTATGTACAAGAATATAACTACTATAATACTGCCTCCTATGTACAAAAATATAACTACTATAATACTGCTCCTATGTACAAGAATATAACTACTATAATACTGCCTCCTATGCAAAAGAATATAAATACTATAATACTGCCTCCTATGTACAAGAATATAACTACTATAATACTGCTCCTATGTACAGGAATATAACTACTATAATACTGCCTCCTATGTATAACAATATAACTTCTATAATACTGCTCCTATGTACAAGAATATAACTACTCTAAGGCCTCATGCACACGGCCGTGGATCACCATAAATAATATGTTCATTATATTGTACGGGTTATTATGGGATACCAAATGCTGTTCTGTGATATTTAATAGTACGTATGTTACACAAACACACTATTGTAATGTTTTTTACTCCATTATTTTTTGCAGTAACTATAAGGGTTTAAAACCCAGACCTCCTGTATAGCAGGCAGTAGACTTACCTCTAGTCTATAGCACTGCGCTGTGGTAAAGACGTTGTTTTCTGTGCTTTAAATGCAACAGTGTAACTATTTATTCAATATTGTTCTTGTGAGGCAACCAGTCATACTATTAGGCATAAAAATCTTACCTTTAACCCATTCACGCCCAATGACGTAGATCTACGTCATCGGGCGGGACTTTAAAGATGGCGCCTGCTCCTGCTCGCTGCAGGTGCCGTGGCCGCCTGCTTCTTATAGCAGACACCAGCGGCTCATGTCCACAACCGGCAGTAATGCCGATCGCGGACGTTTAACCTCTCAGATGCCGTGGTCAATTGGAGGAGTCGGAGCCTGTTTGCTTCAGCCTCAGTCTTTATGAATGACTCGAGGCTGCTGCACAGTATTTCCTATGGAGCCCTTGCCAAAATTAAAATAAAACAACTAAAAATATAAAAAAATACACATAATGAGTGTCGCAATGTGCAAATTTTTTATTTTTTTTAAAGTCATACACACCCCAGAATGGTATCAATGAAAAGTTCAGATTTCCCTGCACAGAATGAGCTCCCATTCAGCTCCATACAAGTAATTACAAAAAAGTTATAGGGGTCAAAATATGGGGACAAAAAATATAACAGATTTTTTTACCACTTTAGAATTTTTTTAATCACTATCAAAACGCAGGAAAAACTATACATATAAGGTATCGTCAGGTTTGTACTGACCTGTAGAATAAAACTAACTGGTCAATTTTATCATACCTCCACCGTCATAATTTAAAAACCTGTAAAATTGTGGTGGAATTGCTTTTTTTTGACATTTTAACCCATTTGGAAATTTTTTACTGCTTCCCACTACATCATATGCAATATTAAATGGTGGCGGCTATGTGAACAGACAAATAAAAAAGTTATGGCTCTGAGAAGGCAGGGAGCGCAAAAAGAAAACGCAAAAAAAAAAAAAAACCTCTGGGCTTGAAAGGGTTAAAGCAGAGCTTTACAAATACGCAAAAGAGAGTGAAACAACCACAAAAAGAAAAAACGAATCAAGGTTGAAATTGTCAGATATGCCAAGGCCGCTATGTTAATGATTATCTAGTGGGAAGTTTCGGGGAAGGGGTCTGGATAGATGCTAAAGAATAGTCAGACAGTTACAGCTGCGTCAGTGAACCTGCATACCGTAACCTTAAGCTGATATGAAATAGAAAAATACAAGCATCATCTTCAATAATGTAACAATATTCAATCAAATATACAGGAAGATACCAGTAATAGCCTAAGCTATCTGATTCCTCACATCAAAACCCTCCTTGAGCAGTGCAGTAATAAGAGGGCACACCCTTTCTTCCCTCAGGGCACACCCTTGGTGTTTTGGCAGGGTACAAGACAGGAGTGTAGATGCAGATGCAATGGCCGATGTATGGCAATGGAGTCAGTGACCAGGCCATTTGTAGTAAATAAATAGGTGCACAATAGGACTAGTAGTATATCCAACAGTATCAAGGCACAGTACCAAGAAAATGTCAGTGCAGTTCTTCCTTAATATCAATATCTGCATAGCAGTAATGATGAGGGTTGTGGTACACCTTCACCCTGTCTTTGTAAAGCGTCTCTCTGCAGCAGGTTCTCGGTAGATGTTCTGTAATTCCTGGATTGAGGGGTACAGAATTAAGATACATACCTACAGAAATATACAAATCCACATATAAAGAAAGATATCCACACCAGATGCGTATCAAAAAAACATTTTATTGGTATATCAGTTCACAATATATTATCACATGATTGACAATACACAACAATTAAAACCATGTTTAAAGGTGCATGATTATTGATAGGATGATAAAGAGCTAGTGCATATCTATCAAGGTCAGTGCAATAAGCTGCTCAATAGAAGGCTATGTGGCTGGCTAATTGGGTACTAAATTACAAAGGGTAAATGCAAGCACTGTCAACAGGTTACAAAGTTAATCAAACAAGATGGTAATCTCCTTCCCAGTGTCATCTCACCTGCCCAACGCGTTTTGCCAAACAGGCTTCGTCAGGGAGTACGAAGCCTGACGAAGCCTGTTTGGCGAAACGCGTTGAGCAGGTGAGGTACTGGGAAGGGGGATTACCATCTTGTTTGATTAACTTTGTAACCTGTTGACAGTGCTTGCATTGACCCTTTGTAATTTAGTGCAGTATTACTGCTACGCTTGCAGGCTGTGTGCTCGCTGGATCCCTGCACGTTTTCCCATACCGGTGATGTGCAGTGGAGCAGGCGCGTTGACAGCTTTCATCCAGTATTACTACATATGATTTTCTGCACTTGTATATGATCACTACTATCCCCTTCCCATGTGCTCCCCTCATACTCTTGCTACACCAGTGGATTATGTTTACTCCCCTTGCTATATGTATTTTTAAAGTGATATCTAATAAATGACATTTGCTACGTTATCGGATTCATGTGTTAATCTGTTGGGTATGCACACCGATTTTTTTAGGTTTTGTTCTATGATGGAGGTGTGATCCAATTAGGTCTCATTGTAGGCTATTATTGTTGTTGAAGAAGTAATAATTGGCGCCGTTCACTATGTGGTTTATGGAACTCCCGCCATGCGAGAGGGGGGCGCCCTTCTACTCCGAGGTCCGGAGGAGGGGAATTGTGCGACATTGTGCGCGATGCCCGTCCTCATGGAGCCCAGATTGGCGTCACAACCACCGATGCATGCGCTGGGAGTCAATGGGCACCATGAACTCCATATTTGACAAGGGCAGGAAGGCTGGCAGGGATATCCGCGTCGGATATACGGGTTGTTAAATGCGCATTTTGCTTTGGGAAGTTATTTGGTTCTATCAGAATTAAGATACGTCTGGCCGAACCATCCAGAGTGTGGAAGGGTGCATTAACAATGTTCCCTCTCACAGCAGCAAAGTCTCTATCAGCCTTAAACATACAAAGCTACCATGCTGACTGACTCCAGTGCACGACCTTCTAATGTTCCTTCTCTTTCGCTCACTCTCTGGAGCACTTTGGATAAAGCTGTTTTCTCGGCTGTAGCTGTCTCAGAGATGATGGTTCTCTGGGACCCAGACCTAGCCCTGAGGAGCAAGCACATGTAGCCCCCCTCTCTTTCTCAGTTAGCACTAGACTCCCTAGACTAGACTAGGGGCATACCAGGTCCATCTCCCAGCAATCTAAATGGGCTGAGTCAAGGTTATTAACCCTGACTTATCCATACAATACTATTGAGAAGAGAAATACAACAAATGGGACCATTTCAATTAACTAAATAACACAGCATAAGGATCAACCTTCTTGCAGTTACTCTATTCTAGGGTTCTCCATATCTTTGATTGTTGGTCTAGGCAGAAACAAAAAGGTAAGTTTTGGGGGGAAATCTGATTGTGGAAGGCAGGGCCGGCGCTTCCATAGAGGCAAGGGGGGCAATTGCCCCCGGGCCCCCAAGTCCTTAGGGGCCCCCAAGCAGCGCCGGCCGCAATTAACTTACTACAATTGGATATGGGGCGGGCCGTGCCGCTGCTGCTCTGAGCGTCTCTCTGCCTCTTTAAGAGAGCAGTGGCTGCTGGGGCTCAGAGCGTGCAGTCGCACAGGCACGTCTTCGCGGTCTTGATGTCGCCAGAGCCCTGACCCTAGAACCAGAAGAAGAAGGAGTGAGCACAGTGCGCACTGCCCTCGCTCACCGTGCCGCCTGCTGACTTCTGCTCCTCTGTGGCTCTCAGAGTCTCTGCTCTGCCCACCAGTGACCATACACAGGGAAGGGAAGGAACAAGGGGATGCATATCTGTTCTAGGTAAATTGTGGGGTGTGGAGATGTGCATTGTAGACTGACTAGTCTGTGCTGGAGTCCTGGAGAAATTAACCATTTGGGAGAGCATGGGGGGGATGTGCATCTGTACTGGAGGAGAAATGAGCCATGGGGGGAGATGTGCAGATGTGCTGGAGAAATGAGCCATGGGGCGGGGAGGGGGAGAAGAGATGTGCTGCTGCCACTGGCCCATACATGGGGAGAAATGTGCCATTCGGGGGACTGGGGGGGGGGCATGGGGCGCTGTATTTCTGTATGCTGCCATGGGGGGGGAATAATGTGACGCGAAGGGGGTGATTGATGACGTGACATGGAGGGGGGCCCCTTACTGTTTTTCGCCCCCGGGCCCCATTTAACCTAGAACCGGCCCTGGTGGAAGGGGGTATACCGAGGCTAGATAAGAGAAGGTATGTAGTTTTTTCAGTCTGGTCCAGAAGGGAAGCCTAGTGATATTTTCTGAGATTGGGTGCTCCTATGACCCCCTCCCTCCACCCCAAACCACAATATTGTGTTTTAGGGAAATGACCTGTCTAGATGATCGATGGAATATGTTTCTATAGTAGAACTGGGATTGTGTCCTGGGAAACAGATAAGGTGGAGTTGGAAGGGGGTTTTAAATAGAGCAATCCTTCCTACCCATGAGAGGAGAGTTTTGTCTTATGATTGAAGTTTTCCAGGGAGAGAACTTAACCCCTTAGTGACCAGCCTGTTTTGGGCCTTAGAGGGGTATTCCCATCTCAGACAATGGGGGTATATCGCTAGTATATGCCCCCATTGTCTGATAGGTGTGGTCCCACCGCTGGGACCCGTACCTATAACAAGAGCGGGGAGCGCTGTGGCTGGAGGAATCCAGGTTTCCCGGGGTCCGTCCACCACCAATCGATTCTCCCCGCCTCTCCCATAGAAGTTAATGGGAGCACACCGTGCATGCACGGCCCATGCTCCTATTCATTTCTATGGGACAGACGGAAATAGCCGAGCGCGTTCGGCTATATTCGCCGGCCCCATAGAAAATGAATGGAGGGCGGCTGCGCATGCGCTGTGCGCCCTCCTTCTCTTTCGGGGGTTCTTTCTCGACCAGTGGGACCCACACCTATCAGACAATGGGGGCATATCCTAGTGATATGCCCCCATTGTCTGAGATGGGACAATCCCTATAAAGGAGTTTTCTCAGTTCAAATGGCATAGTAGTGGAAGTTAATATCAAGGCACTTACTGATGAATTCTTATTCTCCATATTGCCTCCTTTGCTGGCTGGATTCATTTTTCCATCACATTATACACTGCTCGTTTCCATGGTTACAGACCACGCTGCAATCCATCAGTGATGGTCATGTTTGCACACTACAGGAAAAAGCAGCGGCCTATTTTGTGGCCAGGACCGTGGAAGAGCACATAGGCCGGTGCTTTTTCCTAGAGTAGCCAAGCACGACCACCACTGATGGATAGAAGGGTGGTCGTAACTATGGATATGAGCAGTGTATAATGTGATGGAAAATGAATGCAGTCAGGAAAGGAAGCAATATGGAGAATCCCAATACATTAGTAAGTGCCTGATATTAACGTCCTCTACATGATAAATGTTATTTGCTGAAGTGACAAAACCCCTTTAATGATCAATGTATATATATTTTTTTTTATTTTTTCATCATCCCCTTCTAAGGCTACATGCACACGATCGTTGCCTGCCTCCGCGTCCGCTCCTCCTGGAAATTTTGCGTCCGTCAAAAAAAACGGATGACGGACCGTTTTTTTTGACGCATCCGATTTTTATGGCAGATCCATTGTAAAAATGCCTATCCTTGTCCGCAAACGTGAAAAAAATAGGACATGCACTATTTTTTGACGGAATGAAAACACGGATCACGGATGCGGAACAAAACTGGTTGACCATCCGCATTTTTTGACGGACCCATTGAAATGAATGGGGAAGCATCCTATCCGTGAAAAAAAACGGAACGGACGCGGAAACAAACAACGGTCGTGTGCATGGGGCCTTAGGCTGTAACTTTTTATTTTTATTTCCATGTAGTCATACGAGGGCTTGTTTTTTGCTGGACACGTTGTAGTTTGTAATTATACATAACTTACTTATTTTAACTTTTACTAACCCTTTCTGGGAAGGGGATGGGAAACAACAGAAAAACCGCCAACTGAGATTTTACATTATAAATTTTGTGGTATTCATTTTTTGGCATAAATAACATGATAACTTTATTCTCTGGGTCAGTACAATTACAGCCATACCAAATACATATAGTTGTTTACCCTTTTACTACTTTTACACAATAAAAACCCTTTTTCAAAAAGAAAAATGTTTTTGCATCGCTGCATCCCAAGACCCATACATTTCTTTTTATTTTTCTTTCTTCACAGCTGTGTGAGGGCTTGATTCTTGTGGGACGCCTTGTAGTATATAATACCTTTTGGCCGCATTTTATTCAGTTTATTTTTTATAGAGCTGAGAGCTGCGATTGGCCAGCGCTCCAGCCCTGGGAGAAGGAGACGCCCAGGGCAGAAGAAGATGTCTCCGCCCCAGGCAAAATTGGAGCAGCAGGAGCGCCGGTACCGGGGGCTACAGAGGACGAACGGAGCGGCACCCAGAGATACAAGTAAGTGCAGGGACATCCCTGGGTGCCGCTCTCCATGTACAGTTGTGTTCAAAATTATTCAACCCCCACTGAAATTGAGTGTTTTGGCCAGTTTGACATTGATTTTGATCATTTCAGTCATCTTGTTTACAATTAAATCAAAGAGGCGCTTGTAAGTCAGACAAATATAACATCACATTTATAATGAAATAACCACAAATGTCTTTTCTGTGCTCACATCGTTATCAGTTTTATTCAACCCCCAAGTGACATTTAGTCTTAGTACTTAGTACAATATCCTTTTCCAGTTATAACAGCTTTTAAACGTGAAGCATAGCTTGACACAAGTGTCTTGCAGCGATCTACGGGTATCTTCGTCCATTTTTCATGGGCAAAGGCCTCCAGTTCAGTCACATTCTTAGGCTTGCGCGCTGCAGCTGCTTTCTTTAAGTCCCACCAGAGGTTCTCAATCGGATTTAAGTCTGGTGACTGCGATGGCCACTTCACAATGTTCCAGCCTTTAATCTGCAACCATGCTCTAGTGGACTTGGAGGTATGCTTGGGATCACTGTCCTGTTGAAAGGTCCAACGTCTCCCAAGCCTCAGGTTTGTGACGGACTGCATCACATTTTCATCCAATATCTCCTGGTACTGAAGAGAATTCATGGTACCTTGCACACGCTGAAGCTTCCCTGTACCTGTAGAAGCAAAACAGCCCCAAAGCATGATTGACCCCCCGCCATGCTTCACAGTAGGCAAGCTGTTCTTTTCTTCATAGGCCTTGTTCTTCCTCCTCCAAACATAGCGTTGATCCATGGGCCCAAACAGTTCTAATTTTGTTTCATCAGTCCACAGAACACTATCCCAAAACTTCTGTGGTTTGTCCACATGACTTTTGGCATACTGCAGTCGACTCTTCTTATTCTTTGCAGACAGCAAGGGGGTGCGCCTGGGAGTTCTGGCATGGAGGCCTTCATTACACAGTGTGCGCCTTATTGTCTGAGCTGAAACTTCAGTACCCGCATCTGACAAATCTTTTTTCAGTTCCTCAGCAGTCACACGGGTACTTTTCTCCACTTTACGCTTCAGGTAGCGCACAGCAGTCGAAGTCAGCATCTTCTTTCTGCCACGACCAGGTAGCGTTTCAACAGTGCCCTTTGCCTTGAATTTGCGAATGATGCTTCCTATGGTGTCTCTTGGTATGTTTAACATCTTTGCAATCTTCTTATAGCCATTGCCCTTCCTGTGAAGAGAAATCGCCTCTTCTCTTGTCTTCCTGGACCATTCTCTTGACTTCACCATGTCTGTAAACACACCAGTAAATGTCTAGAAGGAGCTGAGTATCACAGTCATTTTACATCTGCCTAATTGATGCTTATTATGCTTGATTGCTGCTCCTTGACATCCACAGGTGTTTTTAATACCTGATCGAAAACACTTGAATGAACCTCTGTTCTTAAGAGCGGTCGTCTTTCAGGGGTTGAATAATTGTGTCAATGAAGAAATCACAAAAAAAACATTTAATACTGTATTACAAAAACAATTGATGTAATTTTAGTTGCATTTGGTTCTTTAAAAAGTCCTTGTAAGATTTCATTCTGAACACAATTACAAATGTACACTAAATTCCCTAAAACCCATTACAGCATTGGGGGTTGAATAATTTTGAACACAACTGTACATAGCTTTGCCTAATAAACTGTGGACCAGGGAAAGGTCCTCTTTAAGCAAAAAGCAGCAATTCTGGTAATTTTATCTACCGCATTCACCATACAGGATAAATAACTTGATAATTGTGTAGTGCGGGTTGTTACGGATGTGGCGATACAAATACAAGGAGGAGATTTTAGTTTAGCAATTTTTTCATTTGAAAAGTGTTTTTTAAATATAAAAAAGGTACATTTGTTTACTTGAATTTTTTTATTTTATTTATTTTAATTTTTTTGCCTATTTAATAGTGCTACAAGGGAATTATAATAAGCAATCTTTTGATTTTAAAATATATTTAATGTAGGTTGCTAGCTATCTGGACCTCGTATTGAACTGTATCTGCATCCTAAGGACAATACGATGGTGAAGCAGGCAGCTGTCAGCCTCCATAAGGGGGCATCACACGTCAATAGAACTCAGCTGCAGTGCCACATAGACTGTGGTGTGGTGCACTTTTAGATATCAGCCATATTTTTCTTATTCTGGGCAACTCTTTTGATCCGATAGAAATGCACTGTAGCCTATGGCCATTTTCTGGAGCAGATCTGGGCTTTGGTATGTGAGGAGCTTGGTCAGTGGTGGTGTTTTTACATGTTGTTCATTGGGAGAAAGGTTTTAAATAGGACTTAAGATATAGTTTTTTTAATTTTAAAGGAAAAAAATCCTTCCTAGCAAAGAGGGCCCGATACTGACCCCTGTGTCAGCCCACTGGTGACTATCACCCAATCTGAGGCTGACCCATTAATAACTACCCTCTGTTTCCTATCGCAGTTGGTAATCCAGTTACTCATATTCTCCCCTAGTCCCAGCAGGCTCATACGAATACTGAGTCCTGCTGCAGGTCACACCATCTTCTAAACTACTTTGTAATCCTCTCTAGTTAACGGGTAAATGATCTCCATCTTGACATGTGCCTCCACTGCTGCCAGGAAGAAGTCTGTGAGCCACTGCGGACTGGACTTTTTTCTCGTTTTAGACCATTTCTGTGATGTACATGAGACCAAACTATTTAGAGGTGACTAGAGCATCTTGTGCAACCTTACTGGTGCAGCTGTGGTCCATTCTTTAGGGCTGGCTGGTGCTGGAGCTGTGACCCAGTCTTCTGATACAAAATTTAAGCCTACACTTCCAAGACCAACCAGCTACCTGGTGCTCTGCTGGGCACTAACCTATATGTTAAGGGTAATGTAATACCCAGGGGCAGAATGGCTATAGACCTTACAGGGAAATTTCCCAGTGGGCTGATGCCCAGGGGGCCGCCTTGGCACTCTTCATGGCCGGCCAGTGGAAGTTTTTGGGGATGTATTTTGTGCGGCTGGCAGTATTTTGTGGTGGACTGTGTATATGGCTCTGTTTGGATGGTATAATGTGCCACAATATGGTATTGTTGGCCCTACTTTCCATCAATTTGGACCCGACTAAAAAATGGGGACACTTTTAGTATTTTTTCCAGGACCACTTTAAGTTCCCAGTCTGCCCCTGGTAATACCTCCATGGGTTATTATAGGTAATGAACAGGAGGATACATTATACTTTACACCTCGGGTTAGTCTGAGCCAACCCAATAAGGTCCTCCTTTCTCTCGATACTTCCAATGCCTTTGAGTAGGATTTGATTTTGCTTCTTGCTTTGCTGGTTAGCTCCCCAGGAACTGGCATTCATTTGCCCTCTTGTCAGGGGCTCACTCAGACGGACGTATGCTGTCCGCAAAAATGCGGATCCATATTTTTGCGGACAGTTCAGCATGTCTGCAAAAAAACGTATTGCATTCCGGGTTTTTGCGGACCCATAGACTTCAATGGAGCCACGTCCTGATTTTCACTGACAAGTATAGCACATGTTTTATTTGTTTTGCAGAGCCGTAGAACAGAAGCAAATGGCCCCATAGAAGTGAATAGGTCCGCATCTAATCCGCATAAAAAGGGACCCGCATTTTACAACCGTCTGAATAAGCCCTAAGAGTCTGTATTCTACGTCCACCAGGCCAGGGGACATCCAGGCATTTTTTGACAGACAGCTCTTGAAAACCCCCTTACAAATAGAACCTATGCGGTTAATAAGAGATTAATCCGGTTTTTTTTTTTCCTACTACAGAACCCTAATAGAGATCTTTCGCTATATTTCGTCCTCACCTATGAAAATATATCACTAATAATGCTGCATACTAATCAGTTCCTGATAAATGGATGTAATATACCACATGCATGTTGTGAAGAACAGCAGGAGCCCATAGGCTGATACATCCTTATATTAGGTCTATGTCCCAGAGGAATTAGGTGTGGTAAATGTAAGCGATCTTATAATGCACAGAAATTACCGCATAAATCTCCAGGATGAGTTTTTAGATGAAGTGCTTTAATAAGGCTATCGTGTCCGCTAATGCCCTAATGATGGAGGAACGGAAGCCAAAATATAGGTCAATTATGTTGCATAGTTAAATAAATTGCAAAAAGACAGACGTCCATCAAGTTCAGCCTTTTCTCAGATCAATTATCACATCTGGGGTAGAGGTAATCCGGCAGAGGAACAGACTACTGGAGTTACTAAGTCCGGCGTAGCCAGACACTGCCGCTCACTGCCAGATCTTCACTGACTATAATGGAATACGCAGGATAAATGTTGTAGAATTACATGGATATCCAATATTTATAGTTTTTCTTCTTTTAAGACTTTTAAAAAAAAGAAAAACGTGGAAAAAGATTTTTTGTTTGCATCTCTATATTCTGACCCCCATAACTTTTTATATTTACATCTACGGAGCTGAGCAAGGGCAAATTTTTTGCAGCACAGCACAATCTATATTTTTCATTGATTGATTAGTTCATTTTAATTTGTGCTGTATATGACTTTTTTTTTTTCAATTTTATGGGAGGTAAAGCGACTAAAAAAGTGTTAAAATGAGCATTTAGAATTTTTTTTTTTTTTGTTGTTATGTCATTTATCGCACATTTATATATGTCATTTATATTTTAACAGCTTGGCCTTTTTGGGACGCCGCAATGCCAATAATCTAATTTATTTTTATTTGTAAAATAGAGAAAGGGTCTTTCTGTACTGTCCAGGTGGAAAACTTTGGTACCAGATCTTACTGATGAGGAAATTGGTGACGTCCTGGAATCCCCAATACTAGTCTCCCCGTCCATCAACAACAAATTTATACAACTATGCATGATCCACCAAAGTTATTTATCACCAGCCCGGCTACACAGGATGGGCAGACTGTCACACTCTAGAAGTCATGGGTGTACTGGTGAGGGAGCGGCGTTTTGGCATCTTGTGTGGGAATGTCCACATATACAATCCTTTTGGTCGGAGGTCACCAGTTTCCTATCTGCTCTTATCGATATGCCGGTACCGCTAACTCCTCAGATGTGCCTGTTCGGGCTAGTTGATGTGGAGGTTTATCCTTATCATACGGGGATTTTCTTGAGGGAGACCTTGTTCTTTGCAAGAAAAGCTATAGCGATTCGATGGATGGGGGAGAGAAAACCTACTCTCAATCAATGGGCGGCAGCGCATGAGGCGGCATCTCTTAATATTTAATAGCAGCAGCACAGGGAGAATCTTCCCCAGTGCTACAGGCTGCACTTTACTAATAGGGCTACCTCGTTTATTTGCGGGACACGTACCTTCCACATTGAAGTGGCTAATTTTTGCCATTCCAGTGTATGGTCTCGCTTGTTATCTAGTCCTCCAGTCCAAATCACATCACATCACGTGTTCCCAAACATCTATCAGGGAATCACGGGAACTGGAGGTATCACAGCCTGGGATATGATTGGGCCTCCCGCCCAGTGTATGGTTTTAATGTATAATCAATAAACAATTAAGTGTTTTTAGTCGCAATGATGTTTTACCCTATGCTGCAATTCTCTGTACCATTACTTATGATATGTGATTGGCGGTGTTCTTGTTTGTATGCATATTTATGTATATGACTGTACTTTGTACTTTTTGATTATTCGTTCAATAAAACGAGTTTAAAAAAAAAATAGAGAAAGGGGTTATCAGAATTTTTTTTATACATTTTTAAAAAATTTATTTATTTTTTGCACACTTCATTTTAGTTCCCCTGAGCGACTTTAACATGTAATCATCTGATCGCCTTTCTCATTCACTGCAATGATTTACTATTGCAGTTTATTGGAGAATCCTCTTACTATGGCAGGACTCAGGCCCCAGGCTGCCATTACAACCAAAAAGCTACCTCTACTTCACAACAGGGAAGCCGTTCGGACACCAGAAGTGCAGTGCTCCTGATAATTAACCACTCAGAAACCATGGTCACTTGTGAATCTGACTGGTTCAAAGTCTGTGATCGGCATATTCACCAATTACAGACTCTGCCACAGCAGGCACTAGCTGGCTACAGCACTTGATCAGCTCCTGGGCAGGCACCATCTTTAAAGACCCCACATCTGCCACACATATGGCAGATGTCAGGAAGGGGTTAAAATTTATCTGTCACGTTCTTGCCCATGCTGCAGCTTATCTAGGTCTTGCTGTAATATTTGACAATCAGGCTGGAATTGGGCCTAACATAGATTCTTGTGAACCCCACTTTTCTCAGTACAGATCCTTCGGGCCTCCCACTTTTCTCAGTAAAGATCCTTGTGATCTCCACTGCTCCAAGTACAGATCCTTGTGGTTTCCCACTTCTCTCAGTACAGATCCTGTGGTCCCCACTTCTCTCAGTAGAGATCCTGTGGTCCCCACTTCTCTCAGTACAGATCCTTGTGGTCTCCCACTTCTCTCAGTAGAGATCCTGTGGCCCCCACTTCTCTCAGTACAGATCCTTGTGGTCTCCCACTTCTCTCAGTACAGATCCTGTGGTCTCCCACTTCTCTCAGTATAGATCCCGTGGTCCCCACTTCTCTCAGTACAGATCCTTGTGGCCCCCACTTCTCTCAGTACAGATCCTTGTGGTCTCCCACTTCTGTCAGTACAGATCCTTGTGGTCTCCCACTTCTCTCAGTACAGATCCTTGTGGTCTCCCACTTCTCTCAGTACAGATCCTTGTGGTCTCCCACTTCTCTCAGTACAGATCCTGTGGTCCCCCACTTCTCTCAGTACAGATCCTTGTGGTCCCCACTTCTCTCAGTACAGATCCTTGTGGTCCCCACTTCTCTCAGTACAGATCCTTGTGGTCTTCCACTTCTCTCACTACAGATCCTGTGGTCCCCACTTCTCTCAGTACAGATCCTTGTGGCCCCCACTTCTCTCAGTACAGATCCTTGTGGCCCCCACTTCTCTCAGTACAGATCCTTGTGGTCTCCCACTTCTCTCAGTACAGATCCTTGTGGTCTCCTACTTCTGTCAGTACAGATCCTTGTGGTCCCCCACTTCTCTCAGTACAGATCCTTGTGGTCTCCCACTTCTCTCAGTACAGATCCTTGTGGTCTCCCACTTCTCTCAGTACAGATCCTTGTGGTCTCCCACTTCTCTCAGTACAGATCCTTGTGGTCTCCCACTTCTCTCAGTACCGATCCTTGTGGTCTCCCACTTCTCTCAGTACAGATCCTTGTGGTCTCCCACTTCTCTCAGTACAGATCCTTGTGGTCCCCCACTCTTCCCAGTACAGATCCTGTGGTCCCCACTGCTCACATTAGACAATTTTGAGTATGCACCATTTGCAGTCCCCTAACCAAATATTTGCCATGTGCATAAATAGTCCCCTAGTCCCTGCATTTGTAGCTTCAGCTCAAGGGTCTTGTGTGCCAATGTATCAAATGATTTTACAAAATCCAGATATATCACATCTGCCACATGAACAACATCCAGATTTGCACTTACCTCCTCATGGAAAGCAAGAATGTTGGTTAGACACGTCAAGAATCCATGTTGGTTATCAGTTATTAATTTATTAACCGATATACTGCTCATCTATTAGAATGCCTTCAAATATTTTATGTACCACAGATGTCAAACTTACTGGTTGATAGTTACAAGGTTTCACCTTTTTACGTAAATGACTGACCATCGATCACCCTGCTGTGTTGGTGATCGGTGCTTGTTACCAAACAGAAATCTTCACCCGTAAAAGGACTCTCAGGTGGCAGAGCCAAGGTGTGACTGATACCTATTCAGCTATTGAGATGCACTCTTAACACACCATGGTGGCTGCATACCTTAAACTAATGGGTGATGGACCAGTGATGGAAATGATCCACTCTCTACAGGTTCTACATAGAAAAAGGGGAAGAGCAAGCACCAAATCCACCTGTCCTAGGTGGTTAGGGGTGCGAAGGAGGGCCCCATTTTATTCTTAGACTTCTAATTACTCTCACTTCTTGTACATAGAGGTGATAGGTCTAACACTCATCCTAAGAATGTAGACCGTGCAGCTCATAGCTAAAAAAAAAAATAATAATTTTTAACATTTTGAGTCTCCATCCATCCTTATTCCATGATCTTTGTGGTTATCACTTAATTGCTAATTAAAATCAAACAGCTGACGAGTCCTTCTGGTGACAGTTACGTGCGGGCTTCGTGCTTTAATATTCTTGGAACTTTGTTGAGAGTCATTAAGGCTGAGCCTTATTATGTCCAAGCAACCTGGCATTTTGCCCCCCGTCCCTGTCCCAAACACACACACTACGTGTTTCATGTACTTCAGCACCATCTAAACAGAACGGGTAAGGTGACGAATGCTGCCCAAATATATAAGACACTTGTTGTCCGGGTTCAGGCAATGACTATAATTTCCCACTACACCATTAACAAACGCGTTAGCCTCAGCCAAAAGTCCATGTACGCAGAAGTAATATTCACAGCCAGGCTGGTCAATGAGAGGACCCAAAATATTTTGCCACCAGTATTATAAATGGCACGTTGATAGTAGAGAGCCTCTTACAGATTGTCCATCGAAGCCCAGGAGCTTCAAATGACACATCCAGATGCCGGACAAGATGGTTGCCACCTATCTCTAGAGGAAACATACGGTAGGGCACAATGTAAAATACAACCCTTGTTTTCTCCAAGGTTACTGCATATTCACAGTATGGATATGGAATATATGGAATATATGGAAAAATGTTGAACAACTGAATTTCTGGCGAGGATGTGCAGTTTGATATGGACACGGACTAAAACCATTCAAAGCAGTTAATTTTACTTGGTAATTCCCTGGCTGTTTGTCATGTGGAATCTTTAATTCTTTAATAGGTAATGTGTCACTCGGAAAACTAAGGATAACGAACAGCAATTCTTAGATTGACCCAAAACTCTACAAATATCGTAATGTCCAAAAATTTTAAGCCGTGTTAGATGTAGATACAGATGTGGATGGTGATTTGCATGAATACAAAGTCTGAACACCCTGCACCTACCAGAAAGGAAAACTGAAGACCTAAAACCATAAAATATCCTCGCTTCTGTAACTTCAAGCAATAATAACTGAGCTTCGCAATAAGTTTATTTATTTTTAATGTGAAATAGTAAGGTTGCCCCATGTACAATAATAGAAGTAAAATAATATTGCACCTTTGTACAAGAAAAAAAAATGATGAAAAATATTATAAAATTGCGCCTATGTGCAAGAATATAACTACTGTAATACTGCTCCTATGTGCAAGAATATAACTACTAAAATACTGCCCCTATGTACAAGAATATAACTACTATAATACTGCCCCTATGTACAAGAATATAACTACTATAATACAGCCTGCTATGTACAAGAATATAACTACTATAATATTGCTCCTATGTACAAGAATATAACTACTATAATACAGCCTGCTATGTACAAGAATATAACTGCTATAAGACTGCTCCTATATACAAGAATATAACTACTATAATACTGATCCTATGTACAAGAATATTACTACTATAATACTGCTCCTATGTACAAGAATATAACTACTATAATACTGCTCCTATGTACAAGAATATAACTACTATAATACTGCTTTTATGTACAAGAATATAACTACTATAATACTGCTCCTATGTACAAGAATATAACTGCTATAATACTGCTCCTATGTACAAGAATATAATTACTATAATACTGCCTTCTATGTACAAGAATATAATTACTATAATACTGCTCCTATGTACAAGAATATAACTACTATAATACTGCTCCTATGTACAAGAATATAACTGCTGTAATACTGCCTTCTATGTACAAGAATATAACTACTATAATACTGCTCCTATGTACAAGAATATAACTACTATAATACTGCCTCCTATGTACAAGAAAATGATTACTGTAATACTGCTCCCTATGTACAAGAATATAACTATTATAATACTGCCTCCTATGTGCAAGAATATAACTACTATAACACTGCCTCCTATGTACAAGAATATAACTGCTATAATACTGCCTCCTATGTACAAGAATATCACTACTATAATACTGCCTCCTATGTACACGAATATAACTACTATAATACTGCCTCCTATATGTGCACGAATATAACTACTATAATACTGCCTCCTATGTAGAAGAAAATAACTACTATAATACTGCCTCCTATATACAAGAATATAACTACTCTAATACTGCCTCCTATGTACAAGAATATAACTACTATAATACTGCCTTCTATGTACAAGAATATAACTACTATAATACTGCCTCCTACTGTATGTACAAAAATATAACTACTATAATACTGCTCCTATGTAGAAGAAAATAACTGATTGGTGTTTTATAAACATTTTTTTTCCTCCTCTAAAACCTAGGTGCGTCTTATAGGAAGGTGCGTCTTATAGGGCGAAAAATGTGGTAACTACTATAATACTACCTTCTATGGACAAACATATAGTTACAAACTACTGTATAACACTGCCCCAATATTCAGGAATGTGAACACTATTCTAACAAATATACAGTCACTCATACGCTATATAAGCTAACCATATATATATATGGTATATATTATATTGGATGAAATAAAAGTCCAGAGCAGAAACCTCATGATTTTACAGATGTCCAGGCTAATGTACAAACAATTTATTTTTGCCCTGAACAGTTATAGAAAATCACTTTAACATTGATTGTAAAAAAATTGTTTCTTACACAATATTCCTTATAGAAATACACAATGTTCGGGCAAGCAAATAATGGAGTCCTTTCACACGCGCATCACATTATAAATGCATTAATTACTGGTAGATAAGCCTAAAGCAATGACGACAAAACAGACAAGCATGCTTACAGGTAATTAACTTAGGTCCAATTTAAGAAAAAGTAATAAAAAATTTAAATGCATGGAGAAACTTGCATTAGTGCTGTCACACTGAGCTAATAAAATGTAACGATATCCTAAAAACATTGGATACAAAAAACAAATCAAGAACTGGAAAAAAAGTCTCGTAAATGATAACCGTATGAATATGAAAATTGGCCCATTCACCTAATCTAATTCACCAATGTACAGAGTTAAATTATAGTAATATAGTAATATTTCTGAGCATAGTTTTCTAGTAATCTAGTAGCTATATCCATGTACATAGGGTGCATTATAGTAGTTATATTCTTGTACATAGGAGCAGTATTATAGTAGCTATATTCTTGTACATAGGAGCAGTATTATAGTAGTTATATTCTTGTAAATAGCAGCAGTATTATAGTAGTTACCGTATTTTTCGCCCTATAAGACGCACCGGCCTATAAGACGCACCTGGGTTTTTGAGGAGAAAAATAAGAAAAAAAATATTTTTAACCAAAAGGTGTGCTTTTGAAGTAATGGTGGTCTGTGCATGACAGTATTATGGGGGATCTGTGGATGGCACTGTTATGTGGGGGAGATGTGGATGGCACTGTTATGGGGGATCTGTGGATGACACTGTGATGGGGGATCTGTGGATGGCACTGTGATGGGGGATCTGTGGATAGCACTGTGATGGGGGATCTGTGGATAGCACTGTGATGGGGGCAGAGTTTATGAATGACACTGTAATGGATTGGATCTGTGGATGACACATATATAGCATCTTATGCTATATGTGTCATCCACAGATCACCCCAACTACAGTGTCATTTATAAATGCCCCCATCAAAGTGCTATCCACAGATCTGGCCCATAGTGACAGCTTAGGGCGGAGCCTGGCAACATATGGCGGCCCGCCGCTAACAGCTTGACTGCTTTGATAACACTTATATCTTTAATCATGTCCCTTATTCCTATAATGCCAGTAGGCGCTCTGCTAACCTGTCATACAGATCTCTAGCAGGCAGAGCGGTGCGGCAGGCTGCTGTGTAATGTCCTCACTGACGTCATCTGCCTGCTCCTCCTGCTTCATTCATAAAGTGAAAGGAGCAGGCAGATGACGCCAGTGAGGACGTTACACACCAGCCTGCCGCCGCACCGCTCTGCCTGCTAGAGGATCTGTATAGCAGGTTAGCAGAGCGCTACTGTACTGGCATTATAGGGAATAAGGGGACATGACTAAAGATTAAAAATGTTATGAAACCATTCACGCTGTTAGCGGCGGGCCGCCCGCCGCGTGTTGCCAGGCTCCGCCCTCCTTCCTTTCCATGCTGATACATCGCATGCTGTGCGATGTATCAGCTTTAACTATAGGAAAATGGTAGCATTCGCCATATAAGACGCACTGCCATTTTCCCCCCACTTTTGGGGGAAAAAAAGTGCGTCTTATATGGCGAAAAATACGGTATATTCTTGTAGATAGGAGCAGTATTATAGTAGTTATATTCTTGTACATAGAAGGCAGTATTATAGTAGTTATATTCCTGTACATAGGAGCAGTCATGGGCGTAGCTATAGGGGGTGCAGAGGTAGCAGTCGCTATCGGGCCAAGGAGCCTGAGGGGGCCCAAAGACCCTTGTGCCGCATAAGAAGATACACAAAGCACTGAGGGAATAGGGCCCAAGCTGAACTCTTGCACCAGGGCCCATGAGCTGTTAGCTACGCCCCTGGGAGCAGTATTATAGTAGTTATATTCTTGTACATAGGAGCAGTAATATAGTAGTTATATTCTTATACATAGGGTCAGTATTATAGTAGTTATATTCTTGTACATAGGAGCAGCATTATAGTAGTTATATTCTTGTACATAGGAGCAGTATTATAGTAGTTATATTCTTGTACATAGGAGGCAGTATTATAGTAGTTATATTCTTGTACACAGGAGCAGTATTATAGTATTTATATTCTTGTACATAGGAGGCAGTATTATAGTAGTTATATTCTTGTACATAGGAGCAGTATTTTAGTAGTTATATTCTTGTACATAGGAGCATTATTATAGTAGTTATATTCTTGTACACAGGAGCAGTATTATAGTAGTTACATTCTTGTACATAGGAGCAGTATTATAGTAGTTCTATTCTTGTATATAGGAGGCAGTATTATAGTAGTTCTATTCTTGTATATAGGAGCAGTATTATAGTAGTTATATTCTTTTACATATGAGGCAGTATTATAGTAGTTATATTCTTGTACATAGAGGGCAGTATTATAGTAGTTATATTCTTGTATATAGGAGCAGTATTATAGTAGGTATATTCTTGTACATAGAAGCAGTATTATAGTAGTTATATTCTTGTACATAGGAGCAGTATTATAGTAGTTATATTCTTGTACATAGGAGCAGTATTATAGTAGTTATATTCTTGTATATAGGAGCAGTATTATAATAGTTATATTTTTGTATATAGGAGAAGCATTATAGTGAGAATCACAGAAATAAACGTGGCCTAAATGAGAAGCATTATAGTGGTTATATTCTTGTATATAGGAGCATTATTTGTCACGAACCTACCGAGCTATACAGACGTCCCTGCGACAGTGGGTTACAGAAGATCTTTGAGACTGGCAACACGTGCTTTGATCTGACAGGTTTCCTTGTGGATCAACAAATGTCTGTGTTGTCTCTGATACTGGCCACACCTCTAATCTCCAGGTGTTGCTATTGTGGTCATTTAACTTTCCTTATTTATAGTTGCTTCTACCACAATGCTGTGCGGTTTATAGCTTCAGTGGTATATGTGGTCTGCTGGTGTTTGGTTCTCGGCTAAGTTCCTGTTGCTGCCATAACTACTGGAAAGTTACGTGTTTCCTTTCCCTTTTGCATTTTGTTTTGGTTTATTGGTGTGTTGTTTTCCCCCTGCCCTTTGTTGTAGGACTGAGGGAGACTCCTGTTCGTCCTTCCTTTCTGGAGGAACAGGTAGTCTCAGTCCTGTCACTATCGCCAGGGTCTTATAGGGGGAGTTTTGACTCTAGGTACTCCTGCGTATGAACTGAACTATCTTTGGGGTCTGTTCATACTGATAGCCAGTCAGGACTGTGACTAGGGAATTGACTAGGATTATGGGGAAAGAGTCTTAGTAGAAACATTGGTCCCCAATTATCTACAATCAGGCTATGTTAATCCAGCATTATTTCTTATTCCGGCTTTATCCACATATCCCATAAGGTGCACCTCCTCCCCTGCACCAATGCACTTTATAGGAGTACTATTATAAGCAACCAAGGATAAACTTGGGCAGAGCATGTGCAGTGTCCCAGGGGGTCAGTAGTGTAGCTTTAGGTATGCTGGGCTTTGTAGTGCAGGGCAACCCACTAACCTGGGACCGACTGTCGTCTTCAATCGGGTCAGCACTGGAACAGGCGGGTGATGAATGTCGTGACGCCAGTGCCAATTGAACGGTGGCACACCGTGTAGTGATAGGTGGAATAATTGAGGAGTCTCTGTATCTTTAAATAACGGGATAACTTTACTGAACGTAGTTGCAGACAGATGAACAGTTATCAGGTACAGCTCCAGAATGTTCCACACGTTACAATACAGTCACAGAAGTGGTTCAAGTTAGTAATCACAGTCCCAAAGGGCCACCCTCAAGACAGGCCTCTTAAGATCGGGCTTTAATCTTACTCTTAATGCAGCAACACACTTCAGGCAACTGTCCTCTCTCTCCAGGGATACTTGTCCTGCTTGCAGCTTGACTAAGGAGGCAACACTTCTCCACTAGTACTAGGGTCTGGACTGCTCCTCCTAGGGCATGAATCTTCCTAGGCTGGACCCCCACAGGCGATAGGGCCTTGGCTGACTTCAGCGGGTACAAGGCCTGGGCCTTGCCTTCACAGGCTCAAGGCCTGAGCTGGACTTCACAGGCTCATGGCCTGCACTTAACTTAGACACAGTCTAAACTGCCTTTTCTTCCCCTGACTGGGCCTTATATAAACTAGGGCTCGCTAGCTCCCTCTAGTGTCTAGAGCTGGAATGACACCCCTAGCAGGCCTGCACATGGCAAATATCACAGTAACAGGGAAATACACAGTATTGCATTACATGAAGATGTATTACACCAATCTCCTCAAAACTGAAGGGAACGACCGCACACAAGTGACCCTTCTGTAGTGACGGGTATTACAGCTCCCGTACACTACATACCCCGCTGCTTTAAGCTGAGTACGACCTCGTACTCCAACAAGGCCCCGCACGTCTGGAATTTTCACCAGAAAGAGAAAAGGAACATGCAGGCATACATACACATCGGTATCAATTTCATCTGCATTGACAATTATTATCAGGTCCAGCTGGCAAAGGAGAAGTGCGGTGACAAGGGGGCGTCGTTCTCTTCCTTCAGGATAATGAGTGGAACTGGGGCGCTGACCTGGCACAGCGGATGTTAGGGAATACCAGGATAGTCCATGACTGAGTAACGGTAGGTCCATAATAAGAGCAATATCTCAGAGGCTCACACATAGGAAGTCCATCTCTGGGCACATAGACTTGGATAAAATTTGTTAATAAATACAGTCAGCAGCACACATATAATATGACAATACAGGACTCTGACAATACCAGGGAAACACCATCCTGGCAAGTCCTGCTTACCCTTTTAAAGTGCTGACATAAAAACTCCTTTTCAACCTGAAATGGGGGTTAAAAAGGGGAAAAGGTGCAAAAATAAAAAAGCACAACTTGGACTTGTGAAGATTCTCTTATTCTTCAAACACAGGCAGGGTGTCCCGGAAACAGCAAGGGCAGGCTGGGAGCAGTGGTTCCACAGTGGCTACTGAATTTTCAACAAAGATGCCACCGGCCGTGGGGAACTGGCAGCAAGCTCCACCAGCCTGACAACATAAGGGACAGTTCCTGCAACAAGTATAATATCCCTGTGAGGTCTCAACAAAATGGCCTAGCAGGCCTGCTCACAGGTAGGTATCAAAGGAGCCCTGTTCATCGGACGTGGTGCAACCCGGTGCCGCCGGCAGCCTGGGCCATGTACCAGGACCACTTGGAGGTGGTGCCCACCAAACAGAATGGGCTGGAAACATCACGGGTATTGGGCCTACCCACCTCACTGGCCCGCTGGGTTGCAGACACATAGGAGCTGCTGGTCTCGGGACACGGGCCGGCGCTGGGGCAGACACTTCCTCTGGCCGGGATAAGGTGGTCCCGTCAAGACGGACTCGGCTCCTGGCATACTTTAGTTTAGCTGTCTCCACACTAATCTTGGGTGGTTCCGTGCTAGCGGCAGGACCTCGGGTTACGGGCTCAGGCTGTACAGGGGGCACAGGTGACTCACCATTGCTGGGCTGCTGCGATGGTGCTCTGGAACTTGCCACTTGACGCAGGCCATCCAGGTACACTTGCAGCGTAGCGATCCGTTCCTCCAGGGCGGCGATCTCGCTGCTGGATTCCGGCACACTTGCAGCAGGCTCAGGGGACGTCTTCTCTGTACGCTTCCCCCGCAGGTTATCCATGGCGTCGCCAAACTGAGCCATCCGCGCCCAATCCGCTGCGGTCTTTTCTCGGCGTGGCAATTCTGGGGATGGATAAGGACTCGCGGGCTTGTCTAAGATGGTCGGTTGCCAAAAGATATTCGGGCCTAGGAAGGAGCCCTTCTCCTGGTATGTATTCCGGACCGGCCCGGGCGGGTCTTCTGCCTCCATTGGATCCTCTGTCTCTTCCCAGTCTTCACATACTGGTCCTGGACGGGTCACCGCTGTAGCGTATGGGCCTCGCAGGCCCTCTGCGGGAGTAAACTCTACTCGCTCACCGACTGCCAGGTTATGCAGTCACTCCGGGAGGTAACTGCGCTTGACGGACCGGCGATTCACATAATAGTCCCAGTTGGTGCCAGTCTCCTGTATGAATCCAAACCCCCGGACTTTATCAAACTCCAGTACGACTCCGGTGCGGCGTTCAAGTTGGGGCTTGCTTTCCCTGGAATCTTCATAGATTCGTTTTGTCACCTCCTCAAAATACTTTTTCTGGGTGGTGGTTTTCAAAGTTGCCGCCACCCGAATCTCGGCCATCAGGGCCGACCACGCAGGGTTCCGCGGGAGGAAGCCTTCCCGCGGCTGATGGAATCGGCAGGGTTCGGCTTGTGGCCATGGGCAGGTCTGGGCCACTTCACTGGGAGTATACGCCGGGGGCGCTTGGCGCTCCCTAGTCGCTCCTGAGGTCGCCTCCATTGCTTTCGCTACGGCTCCGGATCCCTCTGAATCTGATAGGAAGTCCCGGAGTAGGGTGAGCCACTGTTCCTGCAGGCTCCACCCCGTCGTCTCTTGCACGTCTCTTGCCCCCTAGGTATTTCAGTATAGGGTAGGCGGCTTCCATATTAAAATATTCAAAGGGAGCCGGTACCCTCAGGCAGTCTTCTCCTCCCTCTTGGAGGGTTTTGGCGCCAAACTTTCGCGCCACTGAGGGCAGTGGTTGCGCAGGAAGAAATCCAATGGCGGCGGCGGCCATCTTGGGCGCCATGATGCAAATTCAGTGACAGCAAGCAGGATGGCGAAAAGTCCATAAAACTCCACTTTGAAGCGGCGATTTTTCTCTCTGGGGGTTGCGCAACACAACACAGCGCCTCCGATCCCTCCAGGCACAATTGTAATCCACAGAATTGGTAATAAAGGGTACAGTCCTTGCAATACGGTGGTGGAATAGTTAAAGCACACAGTTCACACTTCTCTGCACTCCAGAAGCATGCGATCCTGTTCGTGACGCCAAAAAGAGCGATGCAGTGTCCCAGGGGGTCAGTAGTGTAGCTTTAGGTATGCTGGGCTTTGTAGTGCAGGGCAACCCACTAACCTGGGACCGACTGTCGTCTTCAATCGGGTCAGCACTGGAACAGGCAGGTGATGAATGTCGTGACGCCAGTGCCAATTGAACGGTGGCACACCGTGTAGTGATAGGTGGAATAATTGAGGAGTCTCTGTATCTTTAAATAACGGGATAACTTTACTGAACATAGTTGAATGACAGATGACAGATGAACAGTTATCAGGAACAGCTCCAGAATGTTCCACACGTTACAATACAGTCACAGAAGTGGTTCAAGTTAGTAATCACAGTCCCAAAGGGCCACACTCAAGACAGGCCTCTTAAGATCGGGCTTTAATCTTACTCTTAATGCGGCAGCACACTTCAGGCAACTGTCCTCTCTCTCCAGGGATACTTGTCCTGCTTGCAGCTTGACTAATGAGGCAACACTTCTCCACTAGTACTAGGGTCTGGACTGCTCCTCCTAGGGCATGAATCTTCCTAGGCTGGACCCCCACAGGCCATAGGGCCTGGGCTGACTTCAGCGGGTACAAGGCCTGGGCCTTGCCTTCACAGGCTCAAGGCCTGAGCTGGACTTCACAGGCTCATGGCCTGCACTTAACTTAGACACAGTCTAAACTGCCTTTTCTTCTCCTGACTGGGCCTATTTATAAACTAGGACTCCCTAGTGACTCAGAGCTGGAATGAGCCTGCACATGGCAAATATCACAGTAACAGGGAAATACACAGTATTGCATTACATGAAGATATATTACACCAATCTCCTCAAAACTGAAGGGAACGACCACACACAAGTGACCCTTCTGTAGTGACGGGTATTACAGCTCCCATACACTACACATGAGCATTATTTTAATTTTTTGGTGGTCTTTGAATTCTTGTGCCATTTTAAGGTGGGGCCCCCTCTTTTAATGACATATTTCAGTTTAAGGATCTAATAACTCTGTATAAATATATCAGGGGTCAGTACAGAGATCTGTCCCATCATCTATTTATCCCCAGGACTGTGACTGTGACGAGGGGACATCCTCTGCGTCTGAAGGAAAGAAGGTTTCTACTCAAACATAGAAGAGGATTCTTCACTGTAAGAGCAGTGAGACTATGGAACTCTCTGGCTGAGGAGGTGGTGATGATGAGTACAATAAAGGAATTCAAGAGGGAACTGGATGTATTTCTGGAGTGTAATAATATTACAGGCTACAGCTACTAGAGAGGGGTCGTTGATCCAGGGAGTTATTCTGATTGCCTGAATGGAGTCGGGAAGGATTTTTTCCCCCTAAAATGAGGAAAATTGGCTTCTATCTCACGGTATTTTTAGCCTTGTTCTGGATCAACTTGCAGGATAACAGGCCGAACTGGACGGACAGTGTTTTTTTTCAGCCTGACAAACTATTACTATGTTACTATATTTGTGAGATCAGGATAATCTCATTTCTCATCGGGTTACCATGAGAACAAATCGTTGAGAAGTCCATCGGTGGTAGTCCTGCACTCATCCCTAATCCCATTAGGAACCATTTGCATACCTTACATTTATTACCTCTGTCTTGACTACAAATCTTCTATTGTTTTGTGTATACAGCTCCTATTTGAACCTATCTGTCTCCATGGTTACAGACAAAAAAAAAATCCTGTGTGATTATGTAGTCATAAGGCTGCATTACATTAAAATATTTTGCAGGCGATTCTATGGAGGGAAGCGTCCCTTCCCGGTAATCACCTGCTCCTTTACAGAATTGGGAGAAGTGATCGCTATTGCAGACCATTGCTAAAAGGTTTTTCTACAAACGTTTTTTTAGCAAAGCTCTGGCCGACTATCTGGCAGTCTAATACGGCTCATACTTACTTCTGTCCCTGACTTTTTGGTAATCTAATGAAAGTTAGAACTAGAGGATTATTAGATGTCTGTTAAACAACACTCAATGCCAAGAAGCTGATGCAAAAGCAAATCAAATTTCAGAGATTTTATGATCAATAGCGAATGAATCTTTACAGTTATGATAGTTAGAGATGAGCAAATTTCTCAAAAATTTAATTTTGGACAATTCACCGAATTTCCCAAAAAGATTTGATTCGATCCAAATTTATTTGTGACGAATCGTGTAAAAAAACAGCTATTTCCGGGCTGCTGAGAGCCTGTATAGTGGTGTAGAACACTGTGCCTTGCAGTAACACGCATAGGGAGTCTGCTGTGGTAGTGAAATAATACTGTGAGTCCGTATGACATGCAGATGACAGGCCTCGCTCTTAGGCCTCATGCACACGGCCGTTAGCTCGGGTCCGCGTCCGAGCCGCATATTTCGCGGCTCGGCCGCAGACCCATTCATTTCAATGGGGCCCTCAAAGATGCGGACAGCACTCCGTGTGCTGTCCGCATCCGTTGCTCCGCTCCGTGCCCCCACAAAAAAATATAGCATGTCCTATTCTTGTCCGTTTGCGGACAAGAATAAACATTCTATCATGGGCTGCGTTCCGTTCCGCCCAAAATGCGGAGCAGACATGAACAGCTTCCCGTGTTTTTGTGGATCCGCGATTTGCGGACCGCAAAACACCAACGTCGTGTGCATGTAGCCTTAGAATCACTGCACACTTCACTTATTTGGGTTGTCACGGGGCCAAAACTGACCAAATAACTCAAGTATGAACTCAGTCTTACAAGTCAATGTTAGCATCAAGAAGAAGCGCACTCCTTTTACACCGTCGCCAGCTGATTCCACATAGATGTCTCCAGAACCTGTTCTATTACACACTGAAACAAGTAGTGCCATCATAATCGAGTTGTGAGGTGGCAACAGCATGAGGAGTTAACACAGTGTCCCAGAGTGGTAAGGGTGGGAAACGCATGAGGAATCGCATAAGAAGTTAACACAGTGGCCCAGTCACAGAGTGGGCCATGCTGTTTAGTGATGAGCGGCAGGGGCAGTATTTCAAATTTGCAATATTTTGCTAATATTTGGGCGGATATTAGTCATAAATTTGCGAATTCGAGAATCTGTGATTATTTTCTTGATTGCGAAAGAGAAAATGGTTGGCATGGCAGAACATTACAATAGCTTTTTATGCAGATAGAGTGCTCTGATATATTCGTGATTGCACAAATCGGCAATTAATGATGCGCATATTTTTGCGCAATGCGTTCAACTTCACATTTTAGCAGGTCTGACTACATATTACTGATTAGGGCACTCAGTATTGTTGTGAACTTGTGACATCCAGCACTATGTTTGTAGCATGTATGTATGGACAGCAGAACCTATCACACTACCTAACACCCTGCACTGGAACCTATCAGCTACACTATATCACTATCTAACCTACCTCACTATATATGAGCTAACTAACTAACTAACTATCTAATGTAATGACACAGGAAAGCACAGAGCACTGCAATGACACTGCTGTCTCTCTCAGAACTCCATAAAACTGCAGAAAATTGCTGCTGGGGAGGTTCTTATATAGTAAGGGTCGGCAACTTTCCTATTGGTTGCTAGGGATGTTGCTAAGCTCAGACAAAGACATTGCAGCCTTCTCATTGGCCCACAAGCAAGAAGCAGGGAGGGATCATGGGTTCAGATAAAAAAAATCTAGAATATTCGCGAATACGAATATATAGCACTATATTATAAATCTTCGCTAATTCTCAAAGTGCCGATATTCGCGATTAAAATTCGCAATGAGAATATTCGCGCCCAACACTAATGCTGATGTCCTTTGGCGGCTTGATTAAACACTCCCACACCGCTGGGTATGGCATTTTTCCCCCACCACTCCATGCTGACTGCCTGCTACCGCTGCTTTCATGAACACGTGTACCGCTACTTCTGCCAGGCGGTCTGCCCCCGGCATGTTTGGCTACAGGTCTCACACTGCTGCCACCCTGCTGACTCACTGCCATGCTACCATTCTGCTGGCTCAGCCGCTGCCTCACGCGCAAGCTTCCACCCTCTTCTCCTGATGATAATGAAGCCCCCTCTTCACCCGGGCGATCGGCCACATGATTGTCTGCCACTGTCTGCCATGGTCACTGATGTCACCCTCACCAGTCTCAGGGCCACGTACCTGACCGCTCGCAACACCAGCTCCCATGCAACTCTCACTGTCGCTACTTGCCCACCTACCGGAGGAAGCAGCGGATCTCTCCTCCTCGCCTGTCTGTCGGACATACTGTACTGTAACATTAACTGTAACATTAACTGCAAGGGTAAAAGAGCAATAGTATCAGGCCGCAATTTCGCTCCAACTCCGCAACTACTGATTGAGGCATCGAATTAAGTGTAAAAGAAATTGACCACCCTAAAAGTGCGTAGAGAAGTGTTTTGCTTTGGCGAACGGGCCTCGGCGGCTAACCCTTTTTATGGTGTAATCACCTCTTGTATCTTTTTTTTCTAAATGCAAGTACTTTTATATATGATATAAACACACCCCAAAACTGTTTGTATCAGGCCGTAAATTCACCCCAAAAGCAAGGATGAATGTTCATTTTTAAAATGAACAGACCCCAAAACTGGTTGTATCAGACCAGACTGTAAATTCACCCCAATAACAGATGCTAGGATTACTGCAATAACTGTTTAAAACAACCTAAAATCAGTAATATTAGATCACTTTTTAACCCCAATCAGTGCAGCAAGGTGTATTAGAATCGCTCCTTCTATAGTGTAGATGATGCCTCTAAAATAAAGTCTTTCCTAGCACTGTCCCTAGCGCCTCTAACTTCTCTCCCTGCACTAAGTTCACTGTAAAATGGTGGAGACCAGGCATGAGGAGGCTTTTTATAGGGCTGTGACATCACAGGGGCTAGCTATATGCTGATTGGCTGTCTGCATGGCATTATAGGTGCTCCCTCATTCCCAGGCTTCTTACTTTCACTTTGTAACATGTGCAGCAGCCATTTTAGAAAAAATGCAATTCGTTACCACAAACAAATCAAATTTGTCCTGAAATTCGGATCAAATTCCACTTCGTCAATTTCAATTCGCTCATCTTTAATGATAGTTATCATTGCGTGCTTGAGCCGTTACAGAGGGATGTAAGAATTACATGTCACAATCAGCAAATGAGTGACTGTGCAGTTGTGACATGTTAAGCTGCTGCCTGTTCGTCCAGGGACTTTTCTGTACAACAGGTTCCTCTGACTCCTGGTGCCACCCTGCCAAGGCAGGGACATGTAAGATGACCATGCAGGAACTTGGGCCAGCCAAACAAGAAGGTAAGGAGAGACCTGCAGGAGCCGCAAGGGTGCACAGAGTGGCTAGGGCCCGCCCTCAGTGCACTTAACTGCTCATTTCCATATGGAATATGAGTACTTTTTATCCAGAAAGAAGCAAAGGATCATTAGTAAAATGACATTGTGCCTGGTTTGACAGTGAATTTCATGGGGACAGACACCCTTTAATAAACTTGGTGCATGATCTGACAATCAGATGGGATGGATTTAATCTCAGTGCATAAGTTAGGTAACCATTGCCCATAAAAGGTGGAGAGCTGTCATTTAACCAAAAACTATGTTCCCCAGCTACCCCATGAACATGTGCATTGAAACTCCTGAGGAGCTGGTTCAGAGGATGGGAGTGGTAGTGCCCTGATGAAGTGTTGTTGTGTCACAGTGTCCTACCTCAGTTCATCAATCCCTGCCCTTAGGTGCAGTGCAAAAGGTGATGATGAAAAGAACCACACAGAAATGGTTGAACAAATAACTTTTTCTTTACTGAGTACAAAAAATGTGCACATTAATCAGCAGATGATGGGGTATGGTGGCTGGCAATGTGGCAGAAGATGACACTCAGAAAGTTGCTAACTAACACTTTATCTCTCTGGATTTCCTTCCTTACGGCTTTACTCTGACACCTGTAGCTGTAGGTGTATACTGTATGATGCAGGCTTCTAGTTATGCCTGTTCTGAATGGTGGTGGTGTCTTGATGTGTTTCCCACCACTTTGCAGCAGAGTCTTGATAGATTGATTGTTTGATCACTCTGCTTAATCAAATCATATCTTCTGTGCCCTAGAACCCTGCAGTCTCTGTGGGAAAACGATGTCGTCCTAGATGAGACACCTCTGTGGTCCACTTGACCTGGAGGAACGGGATATGGATCGCATGGTCCCTCACTCCTCACTTCTGAGCTGACTCGAACTTGCTCAACCCCACCCTTGGCAAGAAGTTAGACCAGCCCACTCTTACCAAAAGGGGAGGCATGAAATGGTAAGTTTCATTCATGTGGCCAAACACTGCCAACATACCCCATCTGCTGGTGTACAAAGTGTATTGCATGTAGTGTGACAACATTAATATCACAAGGCATTACATTAGAAACCAATTGTAGTACCGCCAAGTCTGGGGTATAACACATATACACCCAGCAAGCTAACTAAGTTACAGGGTGATAAGCCCCTGCGACAGCATGTCATGATAGTTCATCGAGGACACATAGGACTGCAATAGAGGGACTGAGCAATGGTGGTGCATTAACAGACTGAGTTTATAGGTGAGTATATGGCAACTTTTTTTTGGGGGGAAGGGGCACAGGAACTTTAACAAAACACATAAAGATGGAAACATATCCCTTGTGTTTCCAAAACCTAAAACATGTAGTTATTACTATATAAAAAGGATCCGGAAGGTACTATTTCTCCTTCAGGAGAGCACCTAGTAGATGTAAGGAGTATTATAGGCCATGCAATGCTCCTCTTGGAAAAAGGTATGTAAATTAGCTCTTTTCCAAAAAGAAAAGAAGGTGGTGCCTCTCATACCACCAGATGTAAAGTAGCTATCCTATAAGTCAATGTTCGACCCTTTAACCAGACCTTGAGACATAATTTAGGATTGTAGCCAGACCAGTGCCTCATCTGCAGACAGTTGTTTTGGTATGCTTGCCCCTCATCAGTGCAGTGCAGAAAGTACTGGCTTAAGTGGGTGAGAGGCTTTGACTTGCCTTACCTTGTCTGGTGGAATCAGAGGCTCAGGCTTCTTTTCTTTTTGGAAAGTTTGGAAAGTGAACTAGTTTTCATAGCCTTTTCCCTGAGAAGCATTTCATGGACTATAAGACTCATTATGTCTACTAGGCACTTTCCACAAGGAGAAACAGTATCTCGTTGATCCCTGACAAAGGCCTCTACCCTACATACGTAGCTAAGGCTAGTTCCACACTTGCGTTGTGAGATCTGCAGCCTTTGTTGTCCAGCCAATTCTTGACAAATTTGCCGGGTCGTGGCCAGATGTCCGCTAGAGCCCGTTATGGTTTAATTGGAACTGTTGGGAACTCAGTGGCTTCTAGCAGTGTCGGATCCAGACAGACCCAACAGGCTTTTACCTGCAGGAACGGCCTACCAGATCTCACAACACTAGTGTGAAACTAGCCTATGTCAGTTCTCTCTGCTTTGCACTGATGAGGGGCAATCACCCCAAAACATTAGTCTGCAGATGAGATACTGGCTTGGCTATAAACCTAAATTATATCCCAAAGACTGTTTAAATGGTCAAACATTGCTTCTGCATTACTTTTGATGGTATCAGAGCCTCAGACTTCTTTTCTTTTTGGAAAGAGAGCTGATCTGCATATATAAATAGGAAAGGGCAACTCCTTAACATAGAAAATGTTGGTATAATTGATTTGATGTCTTTGGGAACCAAACTGGCAGAAAGTCTGTGTAAGAGGTTGAGATATTGATTTTTCTTCCCCTCAATGACCCCTTTCATGATATTTTCAAAAGATAACATTTTCTTTTCTGTTGCTTCTTCTTCTATCATAGGATTGGTGCATCTGACTTTATGAACGGCATTTATGCTGCTCCCTCTCGTGCAAAGTCATTTAATATTCTTGTCAGCCATTTCTAATGCTCTTTGATGATCACTAATGGCTACCATTACTCAGATGTCCATAGGATTGACACCCAGGTTTTCAGAAACCTGAAAAAAATATGACTGACTTAATTATAATATAAATGTAAAACAATGCAGATCTTCATACTGGAGACTAACACCAGCTACGATGGACCCCACTGGCTTACAATAAGGTCTGTCAGGTTCCATTGTGGTTTCCATTGTTCTGACAGGAAGACCCCCCTGTACCACTCAATCACTAGAATGAATTGGCCTATAATGCCCCTTCGGTCATAGCATATAGATTTTGATATCGCTGCTGTCTTAACACTGGTCATACATTGGCCGTTTGAAATTGTCAACTCCTCGTTCCTATGCAATGTAAGTCCGTCGGCACTGCGGATATAGCGTGGCGGTGCACGTGTCCTAGGATTGGCGTCCCATATTTTAGCAATAGCAAAGGACCGGCACTCAATCTTGATATTTCTTCATGACAGGGATGACTGTTCAGAGAAAGCACTGCTGCAGCCGGACCCTTCCTCGGCCAGTCAGGGGAATGTCGACTCCAGTAAGCAGGGGACCAGGAGGGCAGGCCAGACAGGTGCTAGTAGTGGGAGACTCCATCATTAGGGGAACAGATAGGGCGATCTGTGACAAAGATCGTGATCACCGAACAGTGTGCTGTCTTCCTGGTGCTCGTGTTCGACACATGGCGGATCGGGTTGAAAGATTACTGGGAGGGGCTGGAGAAGATCCAGCGGTCATGGTCCATATCGGAACCAATGACAAAGTTAGATGTAGGTGGAGCGTCCTTAAAGACGATTTTAGGGATTTAGGTCAAAAGCTTAGAGCAAGGACCCCAAAGGTAGTATTTTCTGAAATACTGCCTGTACCACGAGCCACACAAGAAAGGCAGCGGGAGATTAGGGAGGTTAACAAGTGGCTCAAGAACTGGGGTAGGAAGGAGGGGTTTGGGTTCCTGGAGAACTAGGCTGACTTCTCTGTCGGCTACAGGCTCTATTGTAGGGATGGGCTGCGCCTCAATGGGGAAAGGGCTACTGTGTTGGGGAGAAAGATGGCTAGAAGGTTGGAGGAGTGTGTCACCCCTTAAGGACCGGAGGTTTTTTTTTTTTTTGCTTTTTCGTTTGGCGCTCCCTGCCTTCCCAGAACCATAACTTTTTTATGTATCAGTTCATATGGCCATATGAGGGCTTTTTTTTGCGAGACAAGTTGTACTTTCCAACGTCGCCATTTAATATTGCATATGATGTAGTGGGAAGCGAAAAAAATTCCAAATGGGGTGAAATTGCAAAAAAAAGCAATTCCACCACAGTTTTGCGGGTTTTTAAATTCCCACATTCGATGTGAGATAAAACTGACCAGTTCATTTTATTCTACAGGTCAGTACGAATCCGGCGATACCCTATATGTATAGGATTTCTTGCGTTTTGATATTGAAAAAAAAATTCAAAGGTGGGAAAAAAATCTGTTTTACTTTTTTGTTGCCATATTTTGACCCCAATAAGGGAACTATAACAATCAATGATCTGATTGCTATTCTCATATATTCTAATGCAATAGCATTGGAATATATGAGAAAATCGCATATTTCCTATGGAGCCTATTACAGGTTAAGCTCTATTGGAAATACTATACAGCAGCCTGGGTTTCATTCATAGAGACCCAGGCTGCTGCAGGCACGCTCCGGCTCCTCCGATCGCCACGCGGGGGAGCCGGAGTGCAAACCGAAAGTAAAACCTTCGGTTTGTACGTGCTCAGGATTGACCACGGCATCTGAAGGGTTAAATGTCCGAGATCGGCATCACTGCGGGTCGCGGACATGACCTGCGGGTGTATGCTTCACGAAGCAGGTGGTCACCCGCAGCTATGGTGCCCGCATCGGGCAGGAGCGGGCGCCATGTTTAGGGAGCGGACACAGGACGTACCCGTACATCCTGTGTCCTTAAGAGGTTAAACTAGGGACGGGGGACGGGGGGTCGGGAAATTAGTGATGTGTGAGGAGGACTATGACATAGTGGGAATATTTGAGACATGGCTGGTTTATACAGGGAGTTCTTCTGATTGCCTGATTGGGATAGGGATGGAATTTTTTTCCCCTTAAGTGGGAAAAATTGGCTTCTACCTCACAGGTTTTTTGTTGCCTTCCTCTGTATCAACTTGCAGGATAACAGGCCGAACTGGATGGACAAATGTCTTTTATAGGCCTTATTACTTATTACTATTGCCACATATCTGTGTCGTGTTTCGGCACAATCTGTGCTGCCTTTATCTCCTTGTTCATGGTCAGTTGGAGTCACTTAGAAAAACTAATGATAACAGATATGCAATCAACATTGCTGGTGGAAATATGGAGATGAGTTAATGTATGACATGAGCTTGGCCATGGTCACTGAACGAATTAGTGACTAATTTCAAGGGATTGGCTATTGTGGAACATGGACAGTTGGCACATGAAAAATCGATAACAAATGGATATCCCCTTTAGGTTACATAGTTAACATGGTTAAAAAAAAGTCATAAGTCCATCAAGTTCAACCAAGGGATAGGTGGGGATGTGAATCGGGCTGGGTTTCACTAACAAGCAAGGCCACTATACAATGTACAGAATTTGTTTATTTAGCTATGAAGAGGCCGAAGTGCTTACCAGAGAGCTGTGGCCTCCTCAAAGAGCTGATCAGCGGGGGTGTTGGGAGTCAGACCCCTACTGTGTTGGGTGTTGGGAGTCAGACCCCCACTGATCAGATATTGATGAACTATCTTGAGGATAGTTCATCAATTTATGAATCACAGAAAACCACTTTAAGGTGGCTTTGTGGGGGCCTGTTGGGTCTGGGAAAAACTTTAGGGGCATGTCAGTCCAGCTCCAAACCCACCTGCGAATGCCCACTTCTGGGCTGGGTTTAAATCCACCAATTTCAAGCTAGGAGAAGCTTAAATTTCTAGGATTGTTTCCGAAAATTCAGGACAATCTTGGCAAAATCATGACTGTTGGTAACTCTGAAAGACAACAACCTTCAAAGACCCACCAAGTCAAAATCATTTGGAAAGCAGCCATCTGAAATCACTAGTGGAAAAATATAGCTGTTTTATCATTGTTCTATGCTGTCACCTGAAAAGGCCTAAACAGACTGTACCTGTAGCCCATTTCATGATGACGTTTTGTTTCAGATCTCCCGTCCGGGCCTTACCACACCCCAGTCAACTAACAGGCCCGCGTAACTCTGAAGCTGACTCCGTATCGGAAAAAAATTAGCACTACCCAGGGGTATAACTAGAGTTCTATGGTCCCCAGGGCAAACTTTGAATTGCCCCCCCCCCCATGTGCCAGTAAGAAATGCCCCCATAGATGCCGTCCCCCAATCATGTGCCAGTAACAAGTGCCTCTCCCCCCAATCATGTGCCAGTACCAAGTGCCTCTCCCCCCAATCATGTGCCAGTAACAAGTGCCTCTCCCCCCAATCATGTGCCAGTAACAAGTGCCTCTCCCCCCCCAATCATGTGCCAGTAACAAGTGCCCCCCTCAATCATGTGCCAGTAACAAGTGCCTCTCCCCCCCAATAATGTGCCAGTAACAAGTGCCCCCCCCCTCAATCACGTGCCAGTAGCAAGTATTGTACCATATACAAAAAAAAAACACTTATACTTACCTCAATGGCAGCGATGCGATGCAGGCCTCTTCCTTTGTCCCGCGCTGTATGGCTCAGGCGGCGCAATGACATCTGAGGACAACGATACAGATGACTATGGAGATGAGCGCTTCCACAATGGAAGCTCTCATCTTCCTGTGCCGCTGCTGCCACTTCTGGGCATTATTAAATTATTGCGGCAGGGCTGCGTGCCCCCTTCCCCTGCCGGGCCAGGTCGTGGTCGCACAGTCTGCGACCGCGATCTATACGCCCCTGCCTGGGGGTCCCCGTGACTTAGGCCCCCTGACTTAGGGGCCCGGTCGCAATTGCGACTGCTGCGACCCCTATAGCTACGCCACTGGCACTACCTGTATAACATACAACAATATACATGGAAAAATGGTCGGTGGGGGATATATGGCTAGTTTATGGAAAATAGAGCTCCACATAAGACATAGAGCGTCGTGATGGGTATTTGAGTAACCCTCTGACATTTATCTGTAAAACATTCCTTCCTCCAGGAGCCATGTAATGATCGTATTTGGAGAGATAATGAAATGGGTTTCCATTGATTATTTCAAAGGTCTCTAACATGTGCAGTACGTAAACTTCATAGCCACAGGACACAATGTCCTTTTCATACTCGGAACACCAAGAAAAGTGATGTCTACAAGAAAATGAAGGCTTATTTCCCAGGTCTATATAGGGCCTCATTTATCAAACAATATCATTGCTGCCCGTAACAACCAATCAGAGCTCAGCTTTCATTTCTCCAGAGCAGATTATGAAATGAAAGATGTCCTGTGATTAGTTGCTATGGGCAACAAAGATGGTTTTACTGCTAGACAGTTTGAAAAATGAGGCCTATTGCTGTGAGGACGGAAATCTTTCTTCTTTTGGTGGCCACATAGGCTGTTCAGCTGTTGCCTGACTGTTTCCTTCCCTTGAAACCTTGAAACCTCCCAGTTTTTTTTTTTTTGCCTTCCTCTGGATCAACTAGCAGGATGACAGGCCGAACTGGATGGACAGATGTCTTCTTTTTTCGGCCTTATGTACTATGTTACTATGTTACAATTGCAGTTTACTTCAGCGTGCTACCTGCATTTTTAGCACACCAAACCATCCATTTCTATGGGGCCATGCATGCATTCATTCACATTTTTTGGCTGTTCTGCAAATTACGCATCCACATCCACACTGCGCGGCTGTTCCGCAGATTATAAAAAATGTCCTATTCTTGTCTATTTTGCTAACGAGAATAGCCCTTTCTACCGATAAATGAGAAAAGTACGGAGGGCACACAGAAGGTATCTGTATTTTGCAGATCTGTGGTTTGCAGTCGAAAATGCGGATATGGTCGGAAACACAAGGTCTAAAGGTGAATACCAGGTAATCCCTTTAGGCCACCATACTCTTTAGGCTACTTTCAGCCCACCCCACTGTATTTTGCTTGGACTGGCTGAAATTGCAATGTGTGTGGGGCAATGGCGGATCCAGGGGGGGGGCAATCCCCCCCCCCCGAGAATTTCCATCAATCAATGTGCCTCACTGGCACCATGTTCCATCCCCCGGCTGCAGTGCACGCCTGCACGGACGGTGCACACTGCATACATTGCAGGCAGGGGCCGGGCCCCTGTGACTGTCAGCCGGCGGGTGAGCCATGCTCAGCGCTTAGTGGTGCATCGATTCGCCAGCCAGGTTACCTGCTAGGGGGGCGGAGCCTGATGACACTCGGGAGCAGCAGAGCAGAGTCACGGCCGGCAGGAAGTATGTCATGTCTTCACTTCGCGCCAGGAAGTGTGGGAGTGGTCTGGATTGGCGCCAGCAGCCAGAGGCGTTCTGTGGAGAGCACTGCTGAGTCGCCTGCCACCTTCAGCCAGCTTGCCAGCCTGTTTTAAATTTACTTTAGTTAAGTGAAGAGGACTGAGGTGAGGACGAGATCTGAGATGATGATGATGATGATCCATCATCTGTCAAGTGAAATATATAATTATAACTTTAAAAAGATAATCAATTTAAAGCTATCCCCATTTTTTTCAGAAATGGTGGATATGGTATAAAAGTCTAGATTCTGCATAGTGCCTGCCTGTATTTCCAGAGCAACTTTTATAACATATTTTGCTTAATTTACCTATATAAGATGAGCTAGAGTCCTCCTGGACTGTGTACATTTTACACAGTTCAGGACTTCATTTCATGTGGGTATAATCAAAAGTTATTATAAAAGTTTCTCCTAATGCAAGCACAGGCACTGTGCAGAATCTAGAATTGTATACCATATATCCAAGTTCCAACATTTGTAGAAATGGGAGCTTAAAATTCAAAATCTTTGAAAAACACAATATAAGGGCACTTTCACATTTGCGGCAGGCTGTCCGGCGAGTGAACAGCCCGCCGGATCTGCCACTCCGTCCCCACTGGCTATAATGGGGCGGGGGGCAGAGCTACGGCGCAGCACGGCCAGAGATCGGCGGACTTAAAGTCCTGCATGTCCGACTTTTCAGGACGTCAATCTCTGCTGTGCACTACCAAGCTGTGCCGTAGCTCCGTCCAATTATAGTCAATTGGGATGGAGTGGCAGCAAATGTGGCTGTTTTTAAATAAGGTTAGAGATGTACGATAGGTTAATTAAATTAGTCTGTTCTATGAGCACCACATTTTTTTTTCTGTCCACCGCCACAAAACAATCTGGAAGTGCCCCTCCCGAGACCAGGCTCTGGATCCGCCAATGGTGTGGGGAGCTCTTGACTCTTCCCTGACAAATGATTTTGGGAAAGAGAAGGATCAGGTCAGGCTCATTAAAATTCAACGCCCAATTCTTTTGCTCTCTTAGTAAATAAGTGGCCATCAGAGGAATCTGGCAAAGGCTTTCTCCACTCTCCCCATTAAATGACTGAGCCAAACATGTATGTGGGAGTCAGGAGAGATAGATATAAAAGGTATTTACCTCGGCAGCAGGTTATATCACATGTGAGCTCAACAGATATCCCATATCCCCCACAGTCTGCCTGGGGGGATGGCTGACAGATATACGTGGTGCCATGTTCCACAAGAAACTCAAACTTATTATTAGCCTGTAAGATCTGTAATTCCAACATACTGGAAACAAATATGTCTACCATCTTTTTCCTGATGGTTAGTTCCTTTTCCCCTTTACTATGTAATATATTCTGCACCTGGACTAGTGCGCAACCCACGCATGCTCTGTGGGGTCCTATCGCGCTGTTCTCAGCAGGCCTTCCCCATGGCAACGGCCCGCTGCCTCACGTGACTTTGACGCGTACGCTGCTAGCGCGCGCCGGCGTGTCATGTCATGCTGCATGTTGTCACGTTGCCGGCTGTCAACATGTCATGTGAGGCCTGCTTACCAGGGGGAGGGCTTGAGCGCTGCGGCGTGGGTCCAGCCGCATCATTGTGGGTATGCGCCGTCATTAGTTTCAGGTGCATGTCATTAGAGGCCTATATATTACCCCATTGTTTTAACTTTACTGCCTCCTGACAAAGCTATTCATTGGCGAAACGCGCATCGAGGGTGTCTGCTCTACATCGCCACCATGGGTATCTGTGCATATTTTTGATCTATATGTTGGACAATATAATTGCAGATATTGTTGCCCTTTAACAAGGGTTTTTCACTATATATTTATTCACACACTGTATTTATAATTATTTATTTCTAATGTTTATAGCTGCATAACTAACAATTGATTAATTATTTACTAACTTTAAATATTTGGGATGCAAAATGTTACAATCAATCTGATATACCTGTGTCGTGAATATACTGGCCTAGTCCATTTACCCTGTATTGGCTCTGTCTCTGTAGCAGTTTTATGGGGCTTTGTTCTTTCTGGCCCCAATTATTAAATATGATGTATTGTTATAGGTAAGATTAACCCCTTCAGGACCCTGCCATTTTTCTCCTTAAGGACCAGACCATTTTTTAGCAAATGTGACATGTGTCACTATATATAGTAATAACTTTAAAACGCTTTTACTTATCCAGGCCATTCTGAGATTGTTTTCTCATCACATATTGTACTTCATGACAGTGGTAAAACTGATTCAAAAAATTTCATTTTCATTTATAAAAAAATAATATTTACTCAAAATTTGGAAAAATTAGCAAATTTCAATTTCTCTACTTTTATATTAGATAGTAATAACTCCAAAAATTGTTATTACTTTACATTCCCCATATGTGTACTTCATGTTTGGATCATTTTGTGAATGCCATTTTATTTTTTGGGGACGTAAGAAGGCTTAGAAATTAAGAAGCAAATCTTGAGATTTTTCAGAAAATTTCCAAAACACACTTTTTAAGGATCAGTTCAGGTCTGAAGTCACTTTGTGGAGCTTACATAATAGAAACCACCCAAAAGTGACCCCATTGTAGAAACTACACCCCTCAAGGTATTCAAAACTGATTTTACAAGCTTTGTTAACCCTTTAGGAGTACCACAAGAATTAATGGAAAATGGAGAGGAAATTTCATAATTTCACTTTTTTGTCAGATTTTCCATTTTAATAATTTTTTTCAGTAACAAAACAAGCGTTAACAGCCAAACAAAACTCTATATTTATTGCCCTGATTCTGTAGTTTACAGAAACACCCAATATGTGGTCGTCAACTGCTGTACGGGAACACGGCAGGGCACAGAAGGAAAGGAACGCCATACAGTTTTTGAAGGCAGATTTAGCTGGATTGTTTTTTTAACACCATGTCCCATTTGAAGCCCCCCTGATGCACCCCTACAATAGAAACTCCAAAAAAAAGACCCCATTTTGGAAACTATGTGATAAGGTGGCAGTTTTATTGCTACTATTGGGCACATATGATTTTTGGTTGCTCTGCATTGCTTTGGAACCGTTTTTATTTTTTGTGATTTACAATGTTCATCTCACAGGTTAGATCATGTGGTATTTTTATAGAGCAGGTTGTTGCGGACGCCACAATACCAAATATGTATACTTTTTTTGGTTGTTTGTTTCAGTTTTACATAATAAAGCATTTTTGAGAGCCATAGTTTTTATATTTTTTGGGCGATTGTATTAGTTAGGATCTCATTTTTTGCAGAATGAGATGTCGGTTTGATTGGTATGATTTTGGGGTGCATATGACTTTTTGATCGCTTGCTATTACACTTTTTGTGATGTAAGGAGACACAAAAAAATTTTACACCATTTTTTTTTTCGGTGTTCACCTCAGAGGTTAGTTCATGTGATATTTTTAAACAGCAGGTTCTTATGAACGCGGCCATACCTAATATGTCTACTTTCTTTTTATTTATTTACGTTTTACACAATAACATCAATTTTGAAACAAAAAAATATCATATTTTAGTGTCTCTGTGATTCTCCATATTGCTTTGTTTGCTGGCTGGATTCATTTTTCCATGACATTATACATGGCTTGTTTCCATGGTTATGACCACCCTGCAATCCAGCAGTGGTGGTCGTGCTTGCACACTATAGGAAAAAGCATCAGCCTCTCTGGTGTCCGGGACCATGGGAGTGCACATAGGCTGGTGCTTTTTCCTATATTGTGCAAGCATGGCCACCACTGCTGGATTGCAGGGTGGTCTGTTACCATGAAAACGAGCAGTGCACAATGTGATGGAAAAATATATTATAAATATATTCTCAAATACCTTTCTTCAGTTATAATGGATCGTTTTGTCTAGGGAGCAATCAGCAGGGGAAAAAAATGGCCACCATCCTATCAGTTCACACAAAACCTGTCCTAATCACACAGCAGGACAATTTACTTCAGAGCACTGAGCTAAAGAGCTGCCTCATCCTCCTCTCTGCTCTGCTTGTCAGGGATTATGATCTTGAATACAGATGATAAGATCTGAAGCTGAATATCTGTGGAGATGGAGTTCACGAGGAGACATGAAGTACATAGAGGACAGACAGGACAGATTGTGGGAATGGAGACTGCATACAAGTCCTGCTGCTCATCAGCCTGTACTTCATGTCTCCTCATAAACTCCATTCCTACAGAGATTCAGCTGAAGATCTTATCAATTGTGTTCAGGATCATAATCCCTGACAACCAGAGCAGAGAGGAGGATGAGGCAGCTCTTTAGCTCAGTGCTCTGAAGTAACTTGTCCTTGTAGTAACTTGTGCCACGGCCTTCTCTCAGCTTTCTATAGGCCAAGTGACAACACATTCATCAGTCACATGGCCTAGGAGCAGCTCAGCCCCATAGAAGTGAATGGGGCTCAGCGCGATACCAAGCACAGCCACTATGTATGGCGCTATGCTTGCTGAGCGCCGGTGCCTTCTCAATTAGCAGATTGGCGGGGATCGTGGGTGTCTGACCCCCACCGATCAGATACTGAGGACCTATCCTGATGATAGTTCTTAGAAAACAGGGTGTAAAGAGTCTTCTTAGCAAAGCTCTAACTGAGCATTTTTAAGGAGAGTCTGCATTCTGTCTTCAGTGCTCTGTTAAACACTAAAGACGGAAGAGAGACTCTCCTTCACAATGCTCAGATACAGCTGAAGTTCTCAGCTGTATTCAGGACAATAATTCCTGACAAGCAGAGAGGAGGATGAGGCAGCTCTTTCGCTCAGTGCTCTGAAGGGACTTGTCCTCCTGTGTGATTAGGACATGTTTTGTGTGTACTAATAGGACGTTGTACAATCCATTAAAAAACGTGGTGTGGTGTTTAACAAGCAGGATATGCTCAACCCATATGCAGTTGTGCATGTATATAGGGGAGCACATCCTGCACTTGTAGTCCGTTGCTAGGGGCAATCAACAGCAAAAAATGCATACAATGGAAGATGCCAGCAACGGACTACAAGTACCACAATAACCATCCTACATACGATAGCGATAATGTGGATGTGGAGAACAACCTAGATACATGCACAACTGCATATGGGTTGAGCATATCCTGCTTGTTAAACACCACCACATTTTTTAATGGATTGTATAATATGTTTGGAGTTGTATAAACTCCGATTTAAATGTGCCTGCTTTTCATCTACAGGCTACATTCAGGTGCAGCTGGGAGGCTCTGGGCCATATCAGCCGGTCTCGGGTGGGGCTCACAGGCACCTCCCACCTCCCATTGCAAGCATGGTTACATGCTGGAGGTCACTGGTGAGCTGTCTGTGAGTCAGGCCTTATGCTCCCGTAATGCCCAACGGCTCCTGGTATCGCCCATACGGCTCAGGTAGGTTGAGTGGTAGGGCCTCGGGCTACTTGAGGGACCTTGGCGCGGTGCCTGAGCTTAAGACATGTCCTCCTAGTAGGATGTGTCGAACTAACCCCTCAATTTTATCAGTGTGAGGGTTTAGTATTACCGCAGAGTGCACCTGCTTTTGCTATGGTTATGTTTTTGATTGTTCTCCACATCCACATTATCGCTATCGTATGTAGGATGGTTATTGTGGTACTTGTAGTCGGTTGCTGGCATCTTCCATTGTATGCATTTTTTGCTGTTGATTGCCCCTAGCAACGGACTACAAGTGCAGGATATGCTCCCCTATATACATGCACAACTGCATATGGGTTGAGCATATCCTGCTTGTTAAACACCACACCACTTTTTTTTAATGGATTGTATGATATGTTTGGAGGTGTATAAACTCCAATTTAAATGTGCCTGCTTTTCATCTACAGGCTACATTCAGGTGCAGCTGGGAGGCTCTGGGCCATATCAGCCGGTCTCAGGTGGGGCTCACAGGCACCTCCCACCTCCCATTGCAAGCATGGTTACATGCTGGAGGTCACTGGTGAGCTGTCTGTGAGTCAGGCCTTATGCTCCCGTAATGCCCAACGGCTCCTGGTATCGCCCATACGGCTCAGGTAGGTTGAGTGGTAGGGCCTCGGGCTACTTGAGGGACCTTGCCGTGGTGTCCGAGCTTAAGACATGTCCTCCTAGTAGGATATGTCGAACTAACCTCTCAATTTTAACATCAGTGTGAGGGTTTAGTATTGCCGCAAAGTGCACCTGCCTTTGCTATGGTTATGTTTCTAATAGGACGTTGGCCATTTTGTTTCCCCTGATGATTGCTCCCCATACAAAACGAACCATTATAACTAATGAAAGTACCAAACGAGTATACTTCTTTTTTTTTTTTAATTAATATCTGTTTACAGAGTATCTTTATTTTATGACAGTACATTAATGATGAAGCATGTTGCAGAATAATTCACCGCTTTGCTTGTTTTTACCGAGGTTCACTTTAAGTGCTTTACTTTTCTTCGAGAAGTTTCTCCTGATCTTTGTGAATGTTGTTTACTTTTCGGTGACTTCATTCACTTAAGTTTCATTTTTGCTCCTGTGATCTTTTGAATCGTATTTACTTGCATTTTAGTCGGGGTTTGAAGATGAAGTGAAGGAGAACTAAGTGCTCAGTAGGAAAATGTCAAGTACCTTGGCGAGACTTTCTTGGACGAATGTGCTCATAGTGGAGCTCAGATGAAAAGCTGGTCTTGGAGAACAAGGGGTGAGCAGGATCCATAACCTCATGATGATGTCTTTATTCTAGTCTTTGAAATGTGTGGCAGCGCATACTGAGCAGGTGAAACGTTGGCTCTACCTCCCCGTGGAACTTTCATCTTGTCATCCACAGACATGTATGACAGATAAAAGAGTATCAGATGTGAAATATTTATGTGGACGACCATAACAACATTTTTGAAACCATTGAAAAATATTCCAACTTCATCTGAATGCACAATAAAATGCGCGATGTTGAGCACCCTGTCAAGGAGGAAACATTAAGAAGGGTATGATGGGGGGGGAATCCAATTCTTAACATCACGTCATACAATCTTTTCAGCGACAAAAGTGACTATTTTCAGGGCCCAGGGACAGACTGGGAACTTAAAGTAGCCATGGAAAAAAATTAAAAAATAAAAATGGACCCATGTTGTAGGCCACTTCCAATTGACAGAAGGCAGGGCCAACAGAAGTACACAGGGCCAGCGACACCATAGTGCATACCGCCCCAGGAGGACCAAATACCACAGTGCAGAACAAAATACTGCCGTCCCCTCTGCAGTTTTAAAATGGATCACTGTCTTCAGGATGGCGATACAGTTGAGTTTAGGAGGGCACCTGCGGCCGCCAGACAGGTGCCTGAGAACCTGATGCTCCTAGTATTAAATACTAATGAGAGCATTAGATCAGGGCTCGGTCAGGGCCGGCCTTTGGAGTATGCGAGCTGTATGGCCGCACAGGGCGCCATGGCAACATGGGCGCACGGCGCAGCGGCCGACACAGCTCGCAGACGCGTAGCCGGACTGACCTGCCGCGGCCCTGGTAACAAGTGTGCACAGCAGAAGATGAGCACTTTCATTGCGCTCATCTCCATAGTCATCTGTATTGCCGTCCTCAGGACGGCCATACAGACGTCTGTGCTGCGGCAGAGGAGGGAAAGGCGTGTCCCGTCCTTGTTCCTCTGATAGGCTGCCAGCACTAGGTCGGCAGCCTAACAGAGGCCGGTGCAGGCGGCGCAATGACGTCATCGCGCCGCCGGAGCCGTACAGCGAGGGACACAGGCCAGAAGAGGCCTGCATCGCATCACTGACATGGAGGTAAGTATAAGTGTGTTCTTTTGTTGTTGTTGTACAATACTGGAACATGATAGGGTGGGGGCTACTGGCACATGATAAGGGGGGGGGGCTACTAGCACATAAGGTGGGCTACTGGCACAAAAGGGGGGACTACTGGCACATGATAAGGGGGGGAGCTACTGGCACATAAGGGGGGCTACTGGCAAATGATAAGGGGGGGAGCTACTGGCACATAAGGGGGCGCTACTGGCACATAAGGGGGGGCTACTGGCACATGATAGGGGGGCACTCTGGATGCTGGCACATGATGGTGGAGGCTCTTATTACTGGCACATAGAAATTGTCTACAGGGGGTCAATACATGCTTAGTGTTGTAAAATGGTTAAATATCGTGCACTGACAACATTGCTCTTGTTTCTACAATACATAAACTGACTTTGTGGATTATACTATTAAAGTGGCACTGTCACTGCCTGGGAATTTGCCAAATTTGCAAAGACCCCCGACAGTCAGTGACATTGAAGCTGATCTATAGTTGATCTATACATTCACTACTGTGTTTAAGTGAACCGGGGGGGTTGGGGGACGCCACAAGATTAGCTCGCACAGGGCGCCTGAACACCTAAGGCCAGCCCTGGGCTTGGTCGGCCCCTATGCCATCGGCTCACTGGAAAATTTCTCTGTAGTCTATATGGCCAGTCCACCACTGAAAGGGCCTATGTACATGGGTCAGTGATTTGGAATAAGTGCTTGCTTAGGCAATTATCAGTCCATATAAAAGGGCTTTAACACAGAACTATGGGATCAGGGTTTATTTTGCAGGAAGTAATCATGGAGACACATAGGTATGCATAGGTGCTGTTCACACACAGTATAACTGTTCTAATGTTCTTAAAACAAATTCTCAAGGATTATACTAAGTCTATGGCTAAATCTCCTCTGCAAGGGACCACCCACATACAAAGTTTGGCTTCAGTATGTTACCTCTCTTCATTGTCATGACGGTATGCAGCTCCTCGGTGTGATTGTGCCTGTAATCTTTAGTTCTTTTGATGTCCACGTGCAGTACCCTAGAATAGGATACTTGCAAAATTGTCTATTGTTATTTTAAGTTATTTGGTTCTATGTAATGTTCTGATTGCATTATACCTGTATAGATTTTTAAGGATCAGTCAGGGTTAACAATCCTGTCTCTACTGTTGTAGGAGGATAGGAGATGGACCTACAGTCGTGGCCAAAAGTTTTGAGAGTTACATAAATATTGGAAATTGGAAAAGTTGCTGCTTAAGTTTTTATAATAGCAATTTGCATATACTCCAGAATGTTATGAAGAGTGATCAGATGAATTGCATAGTCCTTCTTTGCCATGAAAATTTACTTAATCCCCAAAAAAAACCTTTCCACTGCATTTCATTGCTGTCATTAAAGGACCTGCTGAGATCATTTCAGTAATCGTCTTGTTAACTCAGGTGAGAATGTTGACGAGCACAAGGCTGGAGATCATTATGTCAGGCTGATTGGCTTAAAATGGCAGACTTGATATGTTAAAAGGAGGGTGATGCTTGAAATAATTGTTCTTCCATTGTTAACCATGGTGACCTGCAAGAAAACGCGTGCAGCCATCATTGCGTTGCATAAAAATGGCTTCACAGGCAAGGATATTGTGGATACTAAGATTGCACCTCAATCAACAATTTATAGGATCATCAAGAACTTCAAGGAAAGAGGTTCAATTCTTGTTAAGAAGGCTTCAGGGCAGGAAAGTCCAGCAAGCGTCAGGATCGTCTCCTAAAGAGGATTCAGCTGCGGGATCGGAGTGCCACCAGTGCAGAGCTTGCTCAGGAATGGCAGCAGGCAGGTGTGAGCGCATCTGCACGCACAGTGAGACTTTTGGAAGATGGCCTGGTGTCAAGAAGGGCAGCAAAGAAGCCACTTCTCTCCAAAAAAAACCATCAGGGACAGATTGATCTTCTGCAGAAAGTATGGTGAATGGACTGCTGAGGACTGGGGCAAAGTCATATTCTCTGATGAAGCCTCTTTCCGATTGTTTGGGGCATCTGGAAAAAGGCTTGTTCAGAGAAGAAAAGATGAGCGCTACCATCAGTCTTGTGTCATGCCAACAGTAAAGCATCCTGAGACCATTCATCTGTGGGGTTGCTTCTCATCCAAGGGAGTGGGCTCACTCACAATTTTGCCCCAAAACACAGCCATGAATAAAGAATGGAACCAAAACCCCCTCCAACAGCAACTTCTTCCAACAATCCAACAACAGTTTGGTGAAGAACAATGCATTTTCCAGCACGATGGAGCACCGTGCCATAAGGCAAAAGTGATAACTAAGTGGCTCGGGGACCAAAACGTTGACATTTTGGGTCCATGGCCTGGAAACTCCCCAGATCTTAATCCCATTGAGAACTTGTGGTTAATCCTCAAGAGGCGGGTGAACAAACAAAAACCCACTAATTCTGACAAACTCCAAGAAGTGATTATGAAAGAATGGGTTGCTATCAGTCAGGAATTGGCCCGGAAGTTGATTGAGAGCATTCCCATTCGAATTGCAGAGGTCCTGAAAAAGAAGGGCCAACACTGCAAATACTGACTCTGCATAAATGTCATGTAATTGTCGATAAAAGCCTCTGAAACGTATGAAGTGCGTGTAATTATATTTCACTACATCACAAAAACAACTGAAACAAAGATCTAAAAGCAGTTTAGCAGCAAACTTTGTGAAAACGAATATTTGTGTCATTCTCAAAACTTTTTGCCACGACTGTAGGTCTTCCCCTAGTTTAGTGTGGAGTCTAATGTTAGGTCTAGTGTTAGCTGAGGAAGAGAGAGGCACTACATGTGCTCACTGCAAAGAAAAAAAAAATTGGGGTTCGTCAGCACATCCCAGTGCGCAGGTGTACATTGCCATGGCTGGAAGCACAAGAGCAAAAAACAAACAATGCAACAGCATTCTGCAAACACAAATAATAAAGTAAATACAATTATGCCATACTCACTATAGTTAATGTACTAAGGCTAATGCTACGTTATAAATTAGATTTTTGGTAAATGCATTTTGTACAAAATTATTTGTGCCTGTCCGGCAGTGTCAAGGTGATTTCTTTAGGACAGTACCAAATATCACATCCATTGGTGCCATTCCGGCCTCCATTATATTCAGGGAAGGCAGGTTCTACATGCATGCTGAGCCCACAATATATTTTACCTCTTGTGGTGCCACAATAGCCTCCATTGAATTCAGGGAATGCAGGTTCTACATGCATGCTGAGCCCACTCTGTAATTTACCTTTCTTGGGTGCCTCCAATAAACACAGGGAGAGCAGGCTACAGCTTTATACTTGCACTAATTAAAATCAGCCTGTGGGACAAACAGGCTGGTCAGGGGTGCACGACCAATGGCTCAGCCACACCTCCAATGCACACTGCAAAGAAAAAAAATTGGGGTCCCTTCATCACATCCCAGTGCGCAGGTGCACGTCGCCATGATTGGAAGCACAAAAAAAAAAAAAAGAAAATGCACGAGCACTCTGAACACCCAAATAATGAAGTAAATACAATTGTGCCCTACTCACTCATACTCAATATAGAAAATGTAAACTGCTAATCCTACATTATAAATGTAAGATTCTTGGCATATACATTTTGTACAAAATTATTTGTCCCTGTCTGCCAGCGTCAAGGCGATCTCTTTAGGACAGGAACCTAACACTAAATACTACCTCCACTGGTGCCACAATGGCCTCCATTGAATTCAGGGAATCTTACATGTGCTCACCCTTCAGATAATTAAGCCTGAGTCCCAGAGAATCACTATATCTGAGATATCTGCATCAAGAAAGCTATCTCTTCTTTACAGTACTCCAGAGAGAAAAGAAAGAACTAAAAGGTCCAGAATCTGCATGGTCAGGCATAGGAGTCAGTCAGTAAGGTGTTTGCTGCTTAAGGCCTCTTTCACACTTGCGTTGTTAGGATCCGGCGTGCACTTCCGTCGCCGGAAATGCCCGCCGGATCCGTAACAACGCAAGTGAACTGAAAGCATTGGAAGACTGATCAGTCTTCAAAATGCTTTCAGTGTTACTATGGCAGCCAGGACGCTATTAAAGTCCTGGTGGCCATAGTAGTAGTGGGGAGCGGGAGAGCAGTATACTTACAGTCCGTGCGGCTCCCGGGGCGCTCCAGAATGACGTCTGAGCGCCCCATGCGCATGGATCACGTGATCCATGCGATCAGGTGATCCATGCGCATGGGGCGCCCTAACGTCACTCTGGAGCGCCCCGGGAGCCGCACGGACTGTAAGTATACTGCTCCCCCGCTCCCCACTACACTTTACCATGGCAGCCGGGACTTTAGAATCCTGGCTGCCATGGTAACCATTTAGAAAAAGCTAAACGTCTGATCCGGCGATGCGCCGAAACGACGTTTAGCTTAAGGCTGGATCCGGATTAATGCCTTTCAATGGGCATTAATACCAGATCCGGCCTCGCGGCAAGTGTTCAGGATTTTTGGCCGGAGCAAAAAGCGCAGCATGCTGCGGTATTTTCTCCGGCCAAAAAACGTTCCGGTCCTGAACTGAAGACATCCTGATGCATCCTGAATGGATTTCTCTCCATTCAGAATGCATTGGGATAAAACTGATCAGGATTTTTCCGGCATAGAGCCCCGACGACGGAACTCTATGCCGGAAAACAAGAACGCAAGTGTGAAAGAGCCCTAAAGCTGTTAGTCCTTACTGCAGTGAGAGGGACATTGCTAATACACCCTTCACTCTTAGACGTGGTCATGGCCAGCTGTATCTTACTTCTGTACCCCTCAGCTGGGAAATACAGACAAGTTTTGCACATACCACAACCCTCATTATTGCCTATATCCATACATTGCAATAGGGGAAGATTTGCACTGTGAATTGTTTGGACCTGTTTATTGATACCATTGGATGTACTACAAAAACTCCCATTCTGCACTTCAGTAAAGAGAGACTTGTCTATTTTCTACAACTGGCCTGATTACTGACTCCGGCACTATTCATTGGCCACAGTACCTACACCTCCTGCCTTACACCTGTACATAATGCAGACCTCCAAGGGCACCCCAACTACCATCACCCAAACTACCAATATCAGCGAAGAAAGGGTGTGCCTGTCATTGTTCAGCCCAAAGGAGCATCGGTGTGTGGACTGCCACTGTTATATGTAAATAACTATTGTAGCCAGAGCCACTACCACTCCCATACTCCGCTCCTCCAAGGCTGCTTATTAGGCGATGTGTCCTTTCTCAGCGGGTTTTCTCCCTGTAACTGTCATAGCTTGTAACAGAAGATCTGGCTGGTCGCAGCTGGGGGAACGGAGTATGTGCGACCACCTTTGCAATCTTACTAAGGTGGACGGCTATACAAATTTTTTAATTACATGCAATTACAAGAGTATTTAGATCCAGCTGCAGATCCATTCACTGCCCTAGACCACCAGGGATGTTACCTATCTCTTCAGGGAAAATTAAGACTTTGTTGCCATCTTCTATAAAGATAGCAACAAAAATGCTGACGTAACTAGCCCCACACACTGTGTGCAGGGGCCCTTGCTGAGCGGCACTCTAGCTTGTACTATTCCAATGTTGATGCAGAGGATCTGTTTTCTCCAGAGGCGGCTCTACCATTAGGTGACTTAGGCCGTCGCCTAAGGCCTCGCGCCGGTGGGGGCCTCGCTCTGTGTGGCCCAACTCAATATTAATTACAACAAACAGCCTCAGTAACCGGCGGCATGCACAAAGAGATCCGCCGCGGCCAGGCCGCTCTGAGCCCCTCTGCTCTCTGCCTCTTTAAGAGAGCAGTGGCTGCTGGGGCTCAGAGCGCGCCGCCGCTGCCGCACAGGCACGTACCTAAAGTGACGCAACGCCTTTCCGCCCTCAGAGCACTGCGCAGGGAGAAGGAGCCAGCAGCCGCCAATGCCCACAGTCTTCATCTGGACTCTGGAGGAAACAAAAATTCCCCCTAGACTAGTGCACCTGCTTCATTCGCTAATCCGGTGTGTAACAATGAGTAAAACTGGGCAGTGGGCACCTACCTCCTCCTGTTTTTTTTCCCGACACACAATATTGAATAAGGGGAGAGGGAGGCGGCAGCAGGCACTGTTTAGGGGGTAGCACAGCGGACTCTTCCCATCACTCCCTCTGTTATATGATGTGCCAGCCCCGGCCTCTGGGGGCATCTCACACAAGTTCAGGGGCTAGAAGTGGCGGGCACATGCCAGCAGAACAAGCGTCGTCTTACCCGCTCCAGTTTGGCAGTCCCCGGGCGGCGGTGTGTAGTCCAGCCTCATTCCAACATGGCATCCTCGCCCTGCACCTCACACAGCTCCTCACTGACCTTTGCTGCAGTTGCAAAATTTCTTACTAGCCATAAGGCCCCATTCACACGTCCGCAATTCTGTTCCGTATTTTGCGGAACAGAATAGCGGATCCATTCATTACTATGGGGACACGCTATGTCCCGCCCGGATCCGGAATTGCGTATCCGCACTTTCGGGTCCGCACTTCTGTTCGCAACTGCGAACAAGAAAAGGCATTTTCTATATAATGCCAGCGATGTTCGTGTTTTGCAGATCCGTGGATCCGCTAAACACTTGTGGACATATGAATGTGGCCTTATTCCAACATGGCATCCTCGACCTGCACCTTACACAGCTCCTCACTGACCTCCTTTACTGCAGTTGCAAAATTTCTTACTAGCCGCCACTACTTTTCCAGTCGAGCCGTCCCTTCCCTGCACAACCAAGTGGAGGATAAAATCAAGTGTGCACTGCGCAACGCCATCTGTGGCAAGGTCCACATAACCACAGATACATGGAACAGTAAGCACGGCCAGGGATGCTATATATCCCTAACTGCACACTGGGTAAACGTAGTGGCGGCTGGGCCCGAGGCAGATAGCGGTTTGGCGCATGTCCTTTCACCACCGAGTATCGCAGGGCATTATTCGTTGCCTCCTGTTGCTTCCTTCTTCTAATCGGCATCCTCCTCCTCCTACTCCTCTTCTACCACCCCCACATCCGGTCATCGAAAGAACCTCACCCCCAATTTCAGCACAGCCCGAGGTAAACGTCAGCAGGCGATTTTAAAACTCATGTGTTTGGGTGACAAACCCCACACTGCACAGGAGCTTTGGAGGGGCATAGAACAACAGACTGATGAGTGGTTGCTGCAGCTCTGGGACTAGCTGGTTTGACGCACATCCCTTGCCTGGCGCGTGCTGAATCTGGTGGTGCAGAAGTTTCTTAAAAACTACCCAGACATGTCAGAGCTGCTGCCTGTGCGGTGTGTATGTGCACGCTTTCTGCGTTCTCACCCTGCTGCTGCTCGCCTGCCTGCGCTGCAGCGTAACTTCGGCCTTCCTGCTCACCGACTCATATGCGACGTGCCCACCAAGTGGAACTCCACTGTACATATGCTGGAGAGACTGTGCGAGCAGCAGCAGGCGAGAGTGGAGTTTCAGATGCAGTATGCACGGGTCAGTCGCCCTGCGGATCAGCACCACTTCACCACCAGTGACTGGGCCTGCATGCGAGACCTGTGTACCTTGTTGCGGTCTTTTGAGTACTCAACCAACATGGCCAGTGCTGATGACGCTGTTGTTAGCATTACAATACCCCTTCTATGTCTCCTTGAAAGAAATATTGCGGCGATGATGGAAGAGAATGCGGCACAGGAGGAGGACGAAGAGGGGGCATTTCACAGGGTTTCAGGCCGGTCATACAGTACTGGCTCAGAGGGTGGGTTCCTGCACCAGCAGAGGCCAGGTACACATGTGGACAGCCAGGGCACACTTCTGGAGGACGAGGAAGAGGAGGATGAGGTAGAGGAGGAGAATGAGGAACCGGTTTCACTGCAGGGTGGCACCCTACGCAGCTCAGGGCCATCACTGGAGCGTGGCTGGGGGGATACGGAGGACACAGACGATACACCACCTACAGAGGACAGCTTATCATTACCTCTGGGCAGCCTGGCACACATGAGCGAACACATGCTGCAGTGCGTGCGCAACGACAGCAGAGTTGCCCACATTTTAACTTGTGCTAACTACTGGGTTGCCACCCTGCTGGATCCCCGGTACAAGGACAACGTGCCCACCTTAATTCCCCACTGGAGCGTGATAGGAAGATGCGCGACTACAAGCGCACGCTGGTAGACGCGTTCCTGAGGGCATTCCCAACTGACACGAGGGGACAAGTGGAAGCTCAAGGCAGAGGCGGAGGAGGAAGAGGTCGCCAACGCAGGTGTGTCATGGCCAGCTCCTCAGACAGCAGGGTTAGCATGGCTGAGATGTGGAAAAGTTTTGTCACCGCGTCACAGCAAACTGCACCTCCAGCTGATAGGGAACGTGTTAGCAGGGGGCAGCATTTCAACAAGTACGAACAGTACGTGTGCACACGCCTTCACGTACTGACTGATGGTTCTGCCCCATTAAACTTCTGTGTCTCCAAATTGTCCACATGGCGAGAGCTTGCCCTTTATGCCTTGGAGGTGCTGGCCTGCCCTGCGGCCAGTGTGTTGTCTGAACGTGTATTTAGCATGGCAGGGGGCGTAATTACAGACAAACACAGCCGCCTGTCCACAGCCAACGTGGACAAGCTCACATTCATTAAGATGAACCAGGCATGGATCCCACAGGACTTGTCCGTACCTTGTGCAGAATAGACATTTATAACTGCCTCGCCTTCAACCATACATTCTTGTACTCCAGGGCACTTCTTTATTGAATCCTCTTTTTTTAATTGTACCATTATTTTGGGGGCAACCCCAAGTTGAATAAAGCTCTTCTCTGTCTGGGTGTCAGGGGCCAATATTTAGTTTATTTGCCTGCTGCATTGGTGGGAGACATTAACCTCTTTTTACTGTCAAATGACTTCTCTTCTGTCTGGGTGTCAGGGGCCTATATTTCATTTAATCGCCTGCTGCATCGGTGGGAGACATTAACCTCTTTTTACTGTCAAATGACCTCTCCTCTGTCTAGGTGTCAGGGGCCTATATTTCGTTTGATCGCCTGCTGCATTGGTTGGAGATATTAACCTCTTTTTTCTGACAAATGACCTCTCCTCTGTCTGGGTGTCAGGGGCTACATAAATGATAATGGCCTGTTCCTTTGCAGGTTGACCTGAAGCCTGTGTTGCTGTTATGGGACCACTCACTTCTGTCTGGGTGTCAGGGCCTACATAAATGATAATTGCCTGTTCTATTGCAGGTTGACCTGAGGCCTGTGTTACTGTTATGGTACTGCTCTCCTCTTTGCGGGAGCCATGGGCCTGAATAAATGATTGTGGCCTGTGGCACTGCTGGGTGAAATCAATACTGTTTTGGCGTGATTTGAACTCTCCTATTTGTGGGTGCCAGGGGCCTAAGTCTGTGAGTGAGGCCTGTGTCACTGCATGCAGACATAAATACTTTTTGGCTGTGATGAGAACTTCTCCAATTCCCATTTATGGTTTCCATAGGCCTGAATCTGTGAATGTGGCCTGTGGCACTGCTGGCAGACATGAATCTACTTTTAGCTGTGATGAGAACTTCTCCTACTCCCATGTATGGTTGCCTTGGGCCTGGATCTGTGAATGTGGCCTGTGGCACTGCTGGTAGACATGAATCCTTTTTGGCTGTGATGAGAACTTCTCCAACTCCCATGTATGGTTGACATGGCCCTGAGTCTGTGAATGAGGCCTGTGGCGCTGCAGGCAGACATTAATCCTTTATGGCTGTGAGGAGAACTTCAACTCCCATAGCATTCCCACCTGAGCCACATCTAGTGTCCATAGTGTGTGGCTTTCTGTGAAATATACAGTACTCCATCCGAAAACGGTTTCTTTAGCGCAAATTTAAATAATCTGGGCCTAATCTAGTGTCCATAGTGTGTGGCTTTCTGTGACATATACTGTACTACATCCGAAAAAAGGCTTTTGTAGCGCAAATTTAAATAATTTGTGCCTCATCTACTGTGTGTGCGTTTAATACATATCACTGACATATACTGTACTTTATCTGTAGACGGTGTATGCTAGTCTGTGACATTATCAGGGCTACATCTCCTGTGTAATGTGTGCGCATCCCAAATACTGTACCTTTTATAATTTATTGCCGCATACACTTACAAATCCTACGCTACTGTACGTGTGACATACTTTTAAGCATATATAACATTAAATATTAAGAAGGTGGCTAGTAAGGCCATGGAAGTGGCCGTGATGCTGATGGTGCACGCAGAGGCTGTGGCCCTGGGTGCAATGAAACTGAGTAAAAGAATGTAGCTGAGGGCCTCCAGGTGCGCTAACCCTTAAAAACCTTATTTGGAAGGGCCTTCCGGTCAGCTGACCCTCACCGAGGTTCACCGAGTGTGCCATCACAGAAATGTAGCATCCCTGGCCAAAAGCACTTGTCCGTGTGTCAGTCGTTAAGTGGACCTTCCCAATAAGTGCGTTGGTCAGGGGTGATGTTACAGGACACAATTTCTGTTGTAATGCGGGGACGGCAAGAAAAATAGTGGCGGCTGGGGACCAAGTAACGAGGGACGCCCGCCGCCATGAGGCTGAGGAAAGCCTCATTTTCCACAGGCCTAAATGGCAACATTTCCAGGGCCAGCAATTTTAAAGGGGTGCATTTAGTGCTATGCCCTGTGGGTGGGTGGGTGGGTATTTGCGCTTATGTTTAAAGGGCTGGGTTAAGGACATCTGTACGCGGGCCTATTTTGTGTGGCCCGCCTTCTCCTTTTGCCATCCCACAGCCTCTTACAGCCTGTTGCGGTGCTGTGGATCCCTCCCCCTCTGTACTGCTGTCCTCGCTTGGCTTGCCACCTTCCCAGGTTGGGTCAGTGATGTCATCGTCCACCACCCCCTCTTCCACTTCCTCACTCGGGTCATCCTCCTGACTTGTGTTGTTGACCTAACAAGACCCTCACTTATTGACAACTGTGCCTCATCTGCATCATCCACCTCATGAAACACTAATTGCCATTCCCCACCATCATCTTCTTCTGACTGTGGATGCTGAAGAGTTTGGGAATCAGTGCACAAGATCTCCTTATGTCCCTCTTCAGGAAGGGTTAGCTCACCTGTAGGCCCTCACCTACAATATTTGAGAGGGTAAGCTCACCTGCAGGCCCTCACCTACAATATTTTACAGGGTCAGCTCACTTGCAGGCCCTCATCTACAATATTTTAGAGGATCAGCTCACTTGCAGGCAGGGCCGGACTGGCCTACCGGGATACCGGGAAAATTCCCGGTAGGCCGGTAGCCCTGACTGCCGCACTGGGCTCCAGTGGCGACGGAGATGAGCGCTTGCATTGCGCTCATCTCCGTGCGGAGCAGCAGCAGAGGAGGGAGAGGCGTGACCTCTCCCTGTTCCTCTGATAGGCTGCCAGCACTAGGCTGGCAGCCTATCAGAAGCCGGCTCAGCGGCGCGATGACATCATCGCGCCGCCGGGCTGCAGCTTCGAGACACAGGCCGGAAGAGGCCTGCATCGCATCGCTGGAGGTAAGTATAAGTGTTCTTTTTTTTTTTTTTTCTTGGGGCTACTGGCAGCACTAAAGGGGCTACTGGCAGCACTAAAGGGGCTACTGGCAGCACTAAAGGGGGCTACTGGCAGCACTAAAGGGGGCTACTGGCAGATAAAGGGGCTACAGTAGCCTTTATCTAGTAGCCCTAATGCTGCCAGTAGCCCCTATGCTGCCAGTAGCCTCTAGCTGCCAGTAGCCTTTAGTGCTGCCAGTAGCCTACTGGCAGCACTAAAGGGGCTACTGGCAGCACTAAAGGGGCTACTGGCAGCACTAAAGGGGCTACTGGCAGCACTAAAGGGGCTACTGGCTGATAAAGGGGCTACTGGCAGATAAAGGGGCTACTGGCAGATAAAGGGGCTACTGCCACTTAAGCGGGCTACTGCCACTTAAAGGGGCTACTGCCACTTAAAGGGGCTACTGCCACTTAAAGGGGCTACTGGCACCAAACGGGGCTACTGGCACATAAAGGGCGCTACTGGCACTAAAGGGGCTACTGGCACATAAAGGGGCTACTGGCACATAAAGGGGCTACTGGCACATAAAGGAGGCTACTGGCACATTAAAGGGGGCTACTGGCACTAAAGGGGCTACTGGCACATAAAGGGGGCTACTGGCACATAAAGGGGGCTACTGGCACATAAAGGGATGGCTACTGGCACATAAAGGGGCTACTGGCACTAAAGGGGCTACTGGCACTAAAGGGGGCTACTGGCACTAAAGGGGCTACTGGCACTAAAGGGGACGGCTACTGGCACATAAAGGGACGGCTACTGGCACATAAAGGGGCTACTGGCACATAAAGGGGCTACTGGCACTAAAGGGGACGGCTACTGGCACATAAAGGGGGCTGCTACTGGCACATAAAGGGGCGGCTACTGGCACATAAAGGGGACGGCTACTGATACTAAAGGGGCTACTGGCACATAAAGGGGGCTACTGGCACTAAAGGGGACGGCTACTGGCACACTGTTATGGGGGCACTGTGGATGTCACTGTTATGGGGGATCTGTGGATGACACTGTTATGGCAGAATCTATGGATGACACTGTTATGGGGAATCTGTGGATGACACTGTTATGGGGATCTGTGGATGACATACTGTTATGGGGTACTTTCACACCTGCGGCATGGCTATCCGACCTATCCGGGCTGTTCACCCTCCTGATCCGCCATGCCGCAAGTACCCGTGCACTGCCGTGCTGCTGCTCTGTCCCCATTGACTATAATAGGGGCAGGTGACGGAGCTATGGCGCAGCACGGCAGAGATCGCCGGACTAAAAAGTACTGCATGTCCGACTTTTTAGTCCGGCGATCTCTGCCATGCTGCACCATAGCTCCGCCCCTGCCCCTATTATAGTCAATGGGGACAGAGCAGCAGCACGGCAGTGCACGGGTACTTGCGGCATGGCGGATCAGGAGGGTGAACAGCCCGGATAGGTCGGATAGCCATGCCGCAGGTGTAAAAGTACCCCATAACAGTATGTCATCCACAGATTCCGCCATAACAGTGTCATCCATAGATTCCGCCATAACAGTGTCATCCACAGATCCCCATAAGTGTGTCATCCACAGATCCCCCATAAGTGTGTCATCCACAGATCCCCCATAAGTGTGTCATCCACAGATCCCCCATAACAGTGTGTCATCCACAGATCCCCATAACAGTGTCATCCACAGATCCCCATAACAGTGTGTCATCCACAGATCCCCCATAAAAGTGTGTCATCCACAGATCCCCACAACAGTGTGTCATCCACAGATCCCCATAACAGTGTGTCATCCACAGATCCCCCATAACAGTGTCATCCACAGATCCCCATAACAGTGTGTCATCCACAGATCCCCATAACAGTGTGTCATCCACAGATCCCCATAGCAGTGTATCATCCACAGATCCCCCATAACAGTGTGTCATCCACAGATCCCCCATAACAGTGTGTCATCCACAGATCCCCATAGCAGTGTGCCTGCCCTGCGCACTGAGGACAGATTGAAAAGAGGGGAAGATCCGTGGAAGCAAGCAGAGGACAGCACAGCAGAAGATGGAATAGGTTCTTTTGTAAGTAAATTATTTTATTATAAATGTATCCCTGCATACCGCAATACTCTCGTATTTTGAATTTATATATACTTATTTCGTTTTTTTCAGTTGTATGAATTTAAGTGGGGAAAATTATTAGTGCCCCCATTTTGACTGTGGTATCTTATGTGCCTCCCATATATTGTTCCTAGAGTTGCCACTGCGCAGAGGCCAAGTCACGGCAACGCTAGGGTAAGGCCCGACCTGTGTGTGTGTATATAATTATATATATATATATATATATATATATATATACACACACATACATACACACGCTCGCGGCGTGTGTGTTTGGGGCTGGTATGCAACTTTTTCCGGGGCTGGTATGCAACTTTTTCCAGGGCTGGTTTTTATCCCCAGTCCGGCCCTGCTTGCAGGCCCTCAACTACAATATTTTACAGGGTCAGCTCACCTACAGGCCCTCACCTACAATATTTGAGAGGGCCAGCTCACCTGCAGGACCTCACCTACAATATTTTACAGGGTCAGCTCAGCAACAGGCACTCGCCTATCATTTTTTTCAATGGTCAGCTAAGCAGCAGGCACTCGCCCATCATTTTTTGCAATGCTCAGCAGCAGGCCGTCACCCCTAATGTTTTAAAGGGTCAACAGCAGGACCTCGCTCCTAATGTTTTGGAGGGTCACCAGCAGGCCATTAGTGATAATTTTTCATGGGTAACAAAGGGTGTATTGCAGTGCCGGTTACTTGTAATTTTTAGCAGCCCTTTCACTTAGTGCATAGGCTTTATGAGTGTAGGAGTCCCACTACCTGAACAATTGTACCACAATGTGAATGAGGCCCTCCTTTATGTGATATACAGGCTGTTTCGAGGTGCCTCTTGATTGTACTTTTTTGCAGCACTTGCACTTTATATACAATTGAATATACAGGAAAGAATGTTTCCTAACAATTTTTCCTGTGAAAGATTTTTTTGGGGGGGTTTTGTGCGTATTTTTGTCAGTCTGTAAAAGTGGCCTATAACTCTGACAACATGGTTCCCAACAGCGACCTGGGAGTCCAAGATGCATCCAGACATCATCCCCATGCTGTTCCCGATCCATTTCGGTGGTGTTTCTGTCACTTTCTGACCTTTTCCAATGGACCAGGCATCCTCCCCTCTTCAGAGCAGGGGGTGCTTGGTTGTCTCCCATTGACTTCCATTATACTCGGGTGCTCGGACGAGCACGCGAGCATAGCGATGTGTTCGGCCTGAGCACCCAAATACTTTGGTGCTTGATCATCACTATAGGTAAGGCAACAGGAGGTCCCAATCATGGCCATCCTACTACCTTATTCAGCATATGCTTGTCACGCCCTGCAGTGTGAATGTGCGGAGGTCTGTCAGACTGGCTGCACATGTCTGACTTCTCTGTTTGTTTGGGTTTGAGCTGGATCAACCTTCCCCCAGGTGTACTGGGTTTGATTGTTAGTGAGGCTATTTATCCCTCCCTCTCCTAGTGGCCTGTGTGGGTTATAGTTCTTTCCTGTGAGCTCTGGATGTGTGGTGGATCGTCTGCTCCAGCTCTTGTCTAGATAAGTCCTCTCGGTTATTTCTTCTTGTGTCTTTTATCTAGGCCTCTAGGGAGACGCTTGCATCCAGGTTTGAAGAAGCAGGTTGCCTCTTCCCTTTTCCCTACAGCTTAGGGTTTGCCCAGGGTGTATAGGTTTAGGCACAAGGACATTTGCATATCCACTATTAGGGTATGCACATGGGCACAGCAGTTTAGGGAAAGCTTTTAAGGATCACTAGGTGGTGACCCTTTTCTCCCTAGCTTTTGGGCCTAGTCATTTGTTCTGTTTGTTTTCCTGTGTTCGGTTATTTCCCCGCTTACCTACCCATCATGACAATGCTTCAGGGTTTACATAGCTTACATAGCTTTTTCACAACCTTTGACGTAAAGGGTCCTGGTAGTAGAGGATTTCTTTAGGAATCCCTGTGCAGGAGAAAATGTAAAATAACTCACATACAAGGCTTTTAAAACCCATGTTTCTGCACAGCTTCAGGATAACGGGTGACATAATCCATTACAACCAAAATATACTGGTGTCCACTGGATTACTTGATTATGGGACCCACTAAATCCACAGCAATCCTCTTGAACAGCACTTCAATGAATGAAGGTGTAGCCAAGTGGCTACAAAAGTGTGATGTTGAGGCACAGATATGGCACATGGGGCATGGCCAGAATGACTCTATGATCCTAGTTCTTTTGGATGTCTTGATTAAAGGCTGGATTCTGTAGCCCAAAACACGTCACTTTGATGTCATTTTCTGTGACTTTGATGGATTTTATATGATGAGCCAATAAAGAAACGTTTTTATTCCATAAGAAGCTGAATCCCATTTTTCCATTGGATGCTTCCTAAGGCCCAGTTCTGGTCTCTTCTTCGTGCTTCTTGGATTGAAAGTGGAGGTGAGAGCTGCAGCCATTTGAACTATTGCTTGTATGTAGTTCTTTTGGATCTATCATCCGCTTTTGACACGATTGACCATCAAGTGTTACTGAACCGGTTGAAAGTGGTTGCCGGACTAGATGGAAAGGCCTTGGCATGGGTGATCTCATTTCTCCAGGACAGGACACAACGAGTGAAGCTGGGGGTATTCCATTCTGCCGACCTCCTATTGTCCTGTGGAGTAACTCAAGGCTCGGCACTATCTCCAGTCTTGTTTAAAGAGGACCTTTCACCGGTCCAAAGTTTGTAAGTCAAAGGTATGTACATGCAGAGCGGCACCCAGGGATGTCCCTGCACTTACTTGTATCCCTGGGTGCCACTCCGTTCGCCCGCTGTAGCCCCCGGTACCAGCGCACGCTCTGCTGCTAGTTTTGCCTTGGGCGGAGACATCCTCTTTTGCCCTGGGCGTCTCCTTCTCCCAGGCTGGAGCGCTGGCCAATCGCAGCGCTCGGCTCGTATCCTGGGAGGTTGAAAGGTCCTCTTTAACATCTATTTGAGACCATTGGCCGACATCATCAGGAACCACAATCTTCAGTTCCATGTTTATGCGGATGATACACAACTGTACTTTAGGCTTGGCAAAGATACAGTTGATCAAGTCGATCTGGTCGGATGTCTCTTGAAGATCGATCACGGTATGAGTGCCAACTATTTAAAGCTTAATGGCACCAAAACTGAATGTATTACATTCAGTGACCCGAAAACTACACCTTCAGTACCCCAATTGCCATTGTCTTTTGGACCTGTCCCTCAGTTAAATCAGGTGGTCAGTACCTGTAGCTACCAGCTGAAAATTCTGAGGAGGATCCTAAAATACATTGAATCCCCTCTCAGGAAAGCCCTGGTGGGAGCAGCGATCAGCAGTCGGCTGGACTATTGTAATGCCTTGCCTTGTACATGGGACTCCCTAAGAAGAACTTGCATAAACTTTAACCTGTGCAGAATGCCGAAGCAAGACTACTAATGGGTGCTACTCGCCGAGAGCATATCACTCCCTCTTTTAAAGCCTTGCACTGGCTCTCCGTCCAACAACGGGTTATGTTCAAGACTGGATGTTTTATGCATAGGGTGTTCCATGATGTGTGGCCCTTGTACCTGCGACGTAAATTTACCAGGTACGCCACGTTGAGGACATTGAGGTCTAGTAACTCTGCAAATCTTAATATTCCGCAATTTAATAAGATCAGACGTGGAGGTAGATCTTTTTCGGTCCAAGCGGCAAGATTTTGGAACCATCTACCTCTGGCAATGAAAAGGAACCCCAATCTTCTCTCATTTAGACATGCACTGAAAACCCTACAGGCGTTTGATCTTCTTATGTAACACTAGGTTTGGTTTACACAAATATGGGGGCTTTTCCAGGTTTGGTCCGTGTTTTCACACGTGGTATTGTTTTCATTATGAAAGACATCTTCATCGCGCTTATTAATTTGCACCTCACATTTCTACACCCTGCTCGAACCTCTGGGACCCTCTTTTTCTTCTCCCTTTCTTCTCCCTTTCTTGCTTCTCCATTTGATATGTGTTAGGTGGTTGGTGGTGAAATGGGCCTTGTGGCCTATGGTCAAGTGTTATGCCTTTTTTTTCTACCAGCTAAGCACATCGAGGCACTGTGGGTAAGACTGTGTGTATATAAGATTATACATCCTCATCATCATCATGACTCCACTATTTCACTAGTGTTGGGCACGAATATTCGAATCGAGAATATTTATCGCGAATATTGGCACTTTGAGAATTTGCGAATATTTAGAATATAGTACAATATATTCGTAATTTCGAATATTCTCCTTTTTTTTCATCAGTAACCTCCCTCTTGCTTGTGGGCCAATGAGAAGGCTCTTTGTCTGAGCTTAGCAACATCTCTTGCAACCAATAGGAAAGTTGCCTACCCCTTACTATATAAGAACCGCCCCAGCAGCCATTTTGTGTAGTGTATTTGTGTTCGGAGAGAGACGGCAGTGTCATTACTGTGTGCTGTGCTTTGCTGTATATACATTAGACAGTTAACTTAGATATATAATACAGATAGTTAGGGGGAGATAGTCAGTGCAGGTTACATTGATTTATAGTGTAGCTGATAGGTTCCAGTGCAGGGTGTTAGGTAGTGTGATAGGTTCTGCTGTCCATACATACATAGTGCTGTGATGTCACTCAGTTGCACGTATTGCCTATGCTCATCATCAATTGCCGATTTTCGCAATCGCGAATTTATATTGGAGCACTCTATCTGCACATAAAGCTATTGTAATGTTCTGCTGTGCCAACCATTATCCCCGGTCTCAGGAAACTTCTAGCAACTTGAAAAATGTACCCAAAGTGACCCACGCCTGTATTGCGCGCGCATTATGCAAATATTACATTGCTGATTTTTCGTAATCAGGAAAATAACCGCGAGTTTGCAAATATATGGCAAATATTCGGCAATATATTCGCAAAATATTGCAAATTTGAATATAGCCCCTGCCGCTCAACACTATTGTGTACATCTAAAAATGTCTCAAATTTATTCATCATTCTGGTGGGTGCAAATTTGAGGCCCTTCATTAAGACAGTTTTTTTATTATCTGTGAGCTGATATGAAATTAAGTTTTAAATACCTTTTATTTCTCCTTCATTTTTTTCCTTCTGGGACTGGGATTTCTCTCCATTTCCCCTACACCCTCTCCCAGAAATTAAATATATAATGAAATAAAATTTTGCGAAATATGCCATTTTAAACCCAAAAATAGAAAATGGAAAAAAGGGAGAAATAGCCGTTCACTCTGGGTTGCAGGAAAAATCTAAGTTTTGTCCACTAATTAAGGAGAATGAGTGTGTAGGGGCTTTTAGAAGAGGGGTATTGAAAGAATTGGAGAACATTAATACTAAACCTACACATTATAATCTAAAATATGAGGAAAAACAAGCCTAGTCAGCTTTGGAATCAAAAGCTGAGATAGTGATAAAACCCGCTGACAACGGTGGTGGAGTTGTGGTAATAGATAGAAAAAATATGAGGCAGAAATGCTGAGGCTATTGGATGATAAATCTATATATAAAGCGTTGAAAAAAGACCCGACTATGGAGTTTAAGAGAGAAATGGAGGCACTTTTGGAAAAAGGATATAAAAAAGGTATACTAGATGGAAAAGAACACGAATACCTGAGGATTAAATATCCAGTCATACCGGTAATATATCAACTCCCTAAGATTCATAAAAGCCTCGTTGATCCATCGGGGAGACCCATAGTCTCAGAAATACATTTAGTAACGAGCAGTTGACAGAGTATGTAGATTATTATTTAGAGAAATATGTAATTACCTTGGCCTTATACCTGCGAGACACGGGTGATGTGTTGAAGGTTTTAAAGAATTTTGGATTATCCACTGAGAACATGTATTTAGCCACAGTTGATGTGACGTCTTTCTACATGATAATTCCTAAGGAAAAAGTGTTAATGGCAGTTCAGGATCAACTGAAAAGTGATCCTAGCATTTCTGGAGCACAGGGTGAATTTTTAATTGAGTGTATTTGTTAGTGTTTCTTTCTCCAAGGCGGTTTATGATGGTTATACAATGAGGCATCAGACCTCCAACCCGTGAATATTTCCCTTTGTAGTGAATATCCTATTTGCACTGGCCAGGAGAAATCAACTAACCAGACTGAACTTAGGTAGTCAATATATGAAGTCTTTATTCCACAGCACATATTTATAGGACATTGGGGGTGGGAACATCAAAATCACTGGAGTGAGTGACATGTTACAGTTGAAACTTCGTTAAGCAATACTGGTATCTGCTATATACAATACATGAAAGGGTTATATTACTGGCCAAGGTTAATCTAAATGTTAATAAGTTGAATGACTTGTCATAGTTTGCTGTCATTGTATGTGAGATGTGATTTTAAATAGCCTTTTGTTACAGGAGGAAGGTGTTATTGTATTTCCAAGTGATACTTGTTTGGCCCCATCTGTGGTGTCACCAACTGGCAGGGTGTGAGATGTGCTCGTAATTTGGAGTACTGCATTTCACAGGAAATGAGGTCTGTAGTCCTTGTATAATTAAAGCAAGGGACAATCCATGATCTCTATATAGAGAGTAAGATTATGTAAAATCCCTTTCAGTATTGATTTTTGGTTTATGAATAATTTTTATTTACAGTTAACTGGTACAGCGATGGGGGCGAAATTCGCCCCCAGTTTCGCTAATTTGTTCATGGCTGCCTTGGAAAGTGAATATATTGACTCCATATTGAATGTGAGACAAGATAAGGGTAAACTGCGTTTCTGGAAACAATTTATTGATGATTGTTAATTTGGGAAGGAGAACTATTGGGGCTGGAGGACTTTTTGCAAAATATTAATATTAATTGTTGTAACTTAAACTTTACCAGCACCATAGGTCCAGTGAGCATACATTTTTTGGATCTCACTGTATTTGTGGAGGACAATGTATTAAAGACTAAGATATATTTCAAACCCACGAACGTAAATGCATATATTGACACTACCAGTTGCCATTATGGTCCGTGGATCAAAAATATCTCAAAGGGACAGTTCGAAAGAGTTTACCGAAATTGTACAGAGATAGATACTTATAGGGAACAGAGGGATATGATACAGAAGCGTTTTTTGGAAAAAGGATATAGAAAGAAAAATCTAGAGAAATGTAGGGAAGAAATAGAGGATGAAGAGGAAGAAAATATTGGAGAGGGGAAAAAGCAAAGTAAGAAAGATTATAATTTTTCCTTTATTACCCAATTTAATTGTAATGTGGGCTCAATTAAAAATGCTATGAAAAATTGGTTGGTTCTAAAAAATGATCCTGTGCTGGGGGAAGCGATCCCTGCCCATCCAGATTTTATATTTACTTATTTTTATATTTACTAACTTGAAAGATCATCTTGTACAAAAAAGAAGGCAGCAAAAAACATGTGTTCACATGGTGCGGCTTTTGCATGCCAGAATACGCAATATAGCTAGAACCGGTATCCAGAAGGAATGAAGGTACATTTGGAGAATTGAAGGTGACCTATCTTGCAAAACTGTGGGGGGTCGTCTACATGGTGGAGTGCCCATGTGGACCTTAACACCAGAAACTTTTACATCCCTAGCAGGATATTTGAATTGTATAGGTGAGCAAGCATTTGCGATCATTGATAAGTGCATAAATAACAACTAGTTGCACTGATAACAGATAAACCAGCTCAGAACATTGATTTTACAGAATCCAGCCTTGAGATATCTCCTGCAACCGCCCTACAGGATTCTTACATAGTAACTCCTGCTTCTTATCTTATCAGCCTGCGTCTATTACCTGCATTCACCTTATAACACTGCCCGGTATAGGCAGTCCTGCCCATGAAATCATCACCACATGAGTGCATACAGTAGGTGGCTCCTCTTCTGAATCTCTATCGGGTCATTTTTTAAGACTGGTGTTTTAGAGCCTACGTCATGCCCCCTTTTTCCACCACCTTGGAAAAGTAGTGTGAGCAGGGAAAAGTCGCAGATTCGTCCATAAATCCCCTTTGAGACCGAATCTGAAACAAAAATACGCCAAAAAGTGGTGTACTTCTCATCATAAATGACCCCCTATGTGCTGCCTTTTGCGTCTGCAATTTTCCATCAGTGACCTCATATCCTCCTCTTCGGGTCTTGACAGTCCCCTTGTCTCATGCAGCCCAATCCTCAGTAACTCCATCACATGACAGGAGGTCACCGTCACCTGTAAGCTAAGCATACCTCTCTCCTGAAATACTCAGTGCTGCTGCTTGCACTAGGCAATTCTCAGTCTGTGACTTTCATCATTTGTCTCTGTTTCTCTTCTCCGCACATCATGAAAATGCTTTTATTATGCACAGTCCTAACACGTTTGTGGTCTTGCCCCTCAGCCCTATTCACTTCAATAGAGATGAGCTGCAATACTAAGCACTATCCATGAACAGGTGGGACGCTGTTTTTTTGAAAAAAAAAAACACGATGTTTTTCTAATCCTTGAAAACTTATTTTGGGTGCTTCCACACTTGACAGATTTTGTTGTGAAATTCAGATCCATTCACTTGAATCCGGCATGCAGAAATCCGCGTGCTGCCAAAACAACCATTCAGATGAATGGAGCTGATTTTCAGTGACAGAAATTTCTGCAATACAATCTGCTGTCTGTGAAAGCCTCCTGAGGGCGACCCCACATGTGGCCGAATTTTCCACCATAAAATCCGCAGGCACAAATTTTTACAATAAAAGAAAATAAAAAGTTCTCTGATACGTTGCCTTCCAATGGCGCTGCGAGTCCTGATGTGAAGTGGGTTCTCTTCACACTATAAGTCAATTTATTTCAGTGCAGGACCGTGCTGCTCCTAGTTCTCTACCGGTGTAACGCTTTCCCTGAGACCACGATCCTCACAGGTATTAATCATCGACCAAAGGATATTTCGGTCCCAATATACTTTCTGTGAAAGCCAAATCAGCGCAACATAGTGAAAGACCGCCAGCCAAAATGATATTAAAAAGTTTTACTATACTCACAAACATTGCCAGTAAATGCGCTCATCAAAAAACCCCTGATGAAGGGAACGCGAAACTTTGGTCGGATGAACTCAGGAGGACTGATATGGTTTTGTGATAAGCGCATTTACTAGCTTTGTTTGTGAGTATAGTAAAACTTTTTAATATCATTTTGTTGGCGGTCCTTCACTATGTTGCGCTGATTTAGCTTTCACAGAAAGTGTATTGGGACCAAAATATCCTGTGAGGATTGTGGTCTCAAGAAAAGCGTTACACCGGTAGCAGGGCCGGACTGAGAACCCTCAGAGCCCCGGGCAAAATAAATCAAGTGCCCCTTCCCAGGCCCCACCTGTGTTCTGCCTCCAGCCATGCCCATGTTCTGCCTCCAGCCACACCCATATCCCACCTCCAGCCCCCAGTCGCGGTCGCACCGCGATCGTTATGCCCCTGATCCCATCACTACAGAAATACAGCGCCCCATACCTCTTACATCTAGTGACATCTCCTTTGATGTAGATGTTCTCTGTCCTCATCTTCTCCTTTCAGACCTTCAGAACATACCACCATTTTGTCGCCATTTTCCGTCTCTGCAGTTTAACAAAAAAAATTTTAGTTTACTACTTTTCCATCATCCTCCCATCTTCTGGACAAATTATCCTACTACCTACAATACTGTGCCGCTGTGCTCCATAATACTTTATGGCAGAGACAGATAATACCCGTGATAATACTAGTACCACACAGAGTCCCCCATATAAAATACCCCTTCTTTGTGGCCTCAGTAGAAGCCCCCATAGTGCCCCATAATAATGTGTCAGTAGCAAATGCCCCCCATAGATGCCCCCAATCATGTGCCAGTAACAAGTGCCTCTCCCCCTCTATGTGCCAGTAACAAGTGCCTCTCTTCCACCCCATGTTCCAGTAACAAGTGCCTCTCCCCCCATGTGCCAGTAACAAGTGCCTTTCCCCCATGTGCCAGTAACAAGTGCCTCTCCCCCCATATGTCAGTAACAAGTGCCTTTTCTCCCCCCCCCATGTGCTAGTAACAACTCCCTCTCCAGGGCCCCCCATATGCCAGTAACAAGTGCCTCTCCATGCCCCCCCATGTGCCAGTAACAAGTGCCTCTCTTCCCCCCCATGTGCCAGTAACAAGTGCCTCTCCCCATGTGGCAGTAACAAGTGCCTCTACCCCCAGGTGCCAGTAACAAGTGCCTCTCCATGCCCCCCATGTGCCAGTAACAAGGGCCTCCCCCCCCCCCCCCATGTGCCAGTAAAAGATAGTCTAAAAAAAATAAAAACATTTTTACTTACTTCCGCTGCGATGCAGGCCTCTTCCAGCCTGTGTCCGGAGCTGTACAGCTCAGGCGGCGCGATGACGTCATTGCATGGTGGTGGCAGTGTCATGGTTTGGGGCTGCATGAGTGTTGCCGGCTGTGGAGAGCTATAGTTTATTGAGGGAACCATGAAGGCTAACATGTCCTGTGACATACTAAAGAAAAGCATGATCCTCCCCCTTCTGAAACTAGGCTACAGGAAAGTATTCCAACATGATAACAACCCCAAACACACCTCCAAAACGACCATTGCCTTGCTAAAGAAACTGGGGGTAAAGGTGCTGGCTGGCCAAGCATGTCTCCAGACCTAAACCCTATTAAGCAGCTGTGGGGCATCCTCAAATGGAAGGTGGAGGAGCACAAGGTCTCTAACATACACCAGCTCCTTGATGTCGTCCCTGAGGAGTGGAAGAGGATTCCAGTAAGAACCTGTGAAGCTCTAGTCAGTTAAGGCAGTGCTGGAAAATAATGGCGGCCACACAAAATATTGGCATTTGGCCACTTTCACAGGGGTGTACTGATTTTTGTTGCCCGCGGTTTAGACATAAGTGGCTGTGTGTTGAGTTATTTTCCAGCCTCTATTACCTTTGTGTTCAGATATCTGCATGACACGAGTGAACATTTTTTTTTTTTTTACGTTCGGCCTCCAGATATTTGCTTGAAAAATCACCTCATTAAATGCGCGGCGGGCGATAAATTTGTTTGATTGCATGACAAGTGAAGAGTGTGAATAATCACCTTTCAAGCATATCAATCCAGGCAAAACAATTAGATGAAATTACATTCCGTCAAAATCATTAAAGATGTTACTAAAAAAGGAGGGAGGATGCGGGGGAGGGGTCACGTTTAAATCTATATTAATAAAACTGGAGCCGCGTTCATCATGACTGTTGAGCGCAAGGGGATTATCAGCGGAAAGGACAGGAGCGCATTACGGACAGTCATGTTCAGTTACAGTCAGCTACAGACTGAAGGAAATACCATCTGTCTCCTTTATTTGGTTCATGGTCGACAGGTTTTTACAATTTTTTGAGTTATTTTTTTCTTTACAGAAAGCTGGGACAAAAATTGTGGAAAAAACTGAAGCGAAAATTGTGACAAAGAAGGTTCAATCAGAGCTGCAAGCCCTGGAGGATCAGAGGATGGGAGTGGTAGTGGCTCTGTCTGCAATATTCACAGTGGCAGTTCTCACACCCGTCTTCTCTCCGGGCACACCCTGATGTTGGGGCCGCTGCCTGAGGGCGCCCTTGGTGTTGTGAGTTTGGTCTGGGTGCAAGGCAGGAAATGTAGGTGCAGTGGCCAGTGAATGATGCTGGAGTCAGTAATCAAGCCAGATGTAGGAAATAACTATCTCTCTTTAGTAAAGTGCAGAATGGGAATTGTAGAACATCTAGCAGTATCAAAACAGAGTACCAACAATTCACAGTGCAAATGTATGGATTTGAGCAATGATGAGCATTGTAATACTCCTTTCCTCTGTCTCCCCGATGTCTCTTTCTCTCTCTGAAGAATCTAAGGCTGACAATATTACTCTTGCAATGGTGGCTGTAATTCCCAGCTGAGGTATACAGGATAAAGATATGGTTGGCCAGGTCACGTCTGAGTGTGGAGGGTGTATTTGCAATGTTCCTCTCACTGCAGTAAAGTCTATCAGCATTAAACAGCAAATACCTTACTGACTGACTCCAGTGCAGATTCTGCACCTTGTAGTTCTTTCTTTGAGTAGTGAGGTCTTTCTCTCAGTAACGTTGGAACGTTGGCCTAATCTTTTGAGGAGTGGAGCACACGTATCTTCCCTTACTTTCTCTTGCTAACTCTTGACTCTAGACTGAATGACGGAGCCGAGAGCGGACCAAAGTTCACACTTAACTTCCTGTAGAGGCTAATGGTCCCTTTACACGGGACAATACAGCAACAGATTGTCAGGAAGGAAGCGTTCCTTCCCGATTATGTGCTGCTCGCTGATGGAGGAGATTGCTGCATGTTATTGCCATCGCTCATCCCCATATTGACTAGTTGTTTGCCGGCAGCAGATGTTTACACAGCACGATAATTTTTGTGACCGCACAAATGATTTGTTACCCGATGAACGACCGTTTGGCTTGGCGGTACATTTAAACTGCCAGATAATCGCTTTTTATGAACGCTCATTAGCGATTATCTGCTGGATTCTCAGCCCGTATAACAAACTCTTAAGTCAGGATTGACAACCCTGACAGATCCATACAGTAATATGCTGATACATTAGAAGACATCAACATATTAAATAGCATTAAACAACATTTTCCAGCTTTTACTTATTGATGGCCTTTTTCAGATCATCATGGGTCCCACTTCAGTGAGAGCAGTGCTGCAGTGACCACCTCCGTCCACTACACAATGATCAAAGCTGTGTAGCTCCGGTGCCAACTTCGGGTGCCAGAGCTACTCAGAAACAGCTGATTGAAGGGAGAGAGTTCATGTAAATAGAAATGAAAATCAGACATAATATAGGACATGACAGTCTATTTCTAACAAAGCTGGAACCAGCACTGTACCATGGATCCAGAGATCTCCCTAGTCATTGCTAAAAATACTCTGCTAGATTTATTTCAAGCTGGCAGCTCAGTAGAAGTATCCTTTCTTTGAGGAGGTGTCCTTTCTGCTGCAACTCTCACCTATTACAGCTCAGGGGGTCTTTTCTTTCTGCTACAGCTATCTCACTATAATTGACACGGCTTCTAACAGTAGATAGGGCTGGTGGCAGTTACAGGATGAAACTGACCATGTGAGGCCACCACAGCAAGTTGGACAATGGAATAAGGAAAAGAATCAACAGCAGGTCGCACTATACATGTACAGTACATTTTATTGAATAACTCAGAAACTATGCTAAACTTTTAATTTTATATCAAAACATGGAGGCTCCTATTGCTTAACCCTTTCTTTACTGAAACCACCACAGCAGCAAAGCAAAAATAAAGTAACAACCAGTAACCTTGGTGATAACTTTTCCCCCCACAGTCCCAAAAGGACCCCTCCAGCTAGGACCTTCCTCTTTCTTTGCTGCTGCCACCTCAGATAAGTACCTTACTTGGAAATGCTGGACGTTTGTTTCCCCTATTTTTTAGGTTCTTCCATATTTCTTATTTTAACTGGTTCCTAATATTGATGTGTTAGCTCTTATCCTTATGTATATATATATTTTTATAGGTTTATATAAGTTTTTATATATAGCTCGGTTTGTTTCTTACTTCCCCCAGTTTTTCCCTTTTTTCCCCCCTCTCTTCTGGAGTCCGGGTTTTTTTTCTCTCCACTTTCTCACCCCTTTTTTATGGGTGCCCTGCTTTGTTTTGCTTTCTTACTCTTACCTGGCTCACGGCTGGCCTCTCTGCTCCGTCCCCGTTCTTGTCGGCACACTTCATTCACCGGCGACCTGAGGCCTCGCGAGGTTTCGGGTGCCATTTTGGTTTTCTCCCGGTCTTCTCGCTCTCGCTTTTTTTGTGCTCATCGCCGGGTGCCGAGATCACGGGCGCCATTTTAGAGATCCCTGTCACACTGGGATATTTTATCTATATCACTCCTGCTGCCGATTCTCGCCGGGTGCCGGAGGTCTCGCGAGATCTCGCGAGATTTCGGGCTCAATCTTAGAAACATAGGTACACTGTTTTATCCGCTTGGATTATCTCGTCACTCCCTGCTAAAAGGTCTAACTCCGCCTTACGCCCGAGATCTCGCGGGATTTCGGGCGACATTTTGTCTTCCTGGCTCAGTGGTGGTATCTGTGCGGCTGCCTGCCTGCTGACCCATGCTGCATCCCTTAACTTGATTGTAGGGTAACTCTTTAGTTATTCTTTCCCTCTGAATATAGTCCTTCGCTAGCTTGGGGTGACATACTCCTGCTAGCTTCATCTAGACCCTCATGTCTTCCCAGATCACTGAAGTTAACCCCTCATCTGCCATGATTATGCAGAACACTCCCTCCCGGGGCCCTACTTCTCCCCCTCCTAGAAGAGGGGTCGTGCCATCCCCATCAGAGGCTCAGGCCTTCGCTCTCCAGCAGTCTATTTCTAATGCCATCATGACTGCTATGGGCTCTATGTCCTCTGTCCTCACTCATTCTGTTTCTCAAGTGCTGATAGCCCAACCTCCTTCTGCTAGCCATGGTTTAAACATCTCTCCATTGCCACCTCCAACAGCCTCCAGAAGTGAAGGGAATGATGGCTTAGATCCATCCCATGATGGCGCACCCAGACTGCGCCAGGCGGAAAAAGCACGGCACTGGAAATCTGCTCGGATGCAACCCGAGTCTGATTCTGACTCTGATATAGAGTCTGAGGAGGAGGCGCAGTTAGAATCTCTGCACGGTTCTGATGAGGACCTGTTGGATATCATGGTGGACCCAACAACAACAAAGGAGGATGCCCCTTCGGGATTTCTGCCTACCGGCTTAAATCCTGAATTAGCCACAGCTTTATCTGCCTTCCTTATGAACCCTTATTAGACCCGGATACGTTGCACCACCCTAGGTCATCAGAGTGGCTTCCAGCAACACATGTGGCACATTACCTAGAGGCTATGGTCCGTAAGCCCCTTAGCAAGGAGGCCCGAAGTAAGTTAAAGCGAACCTGTCACCTGGAATTCACTTTATAAACTATTAAAAGTACCTTATAGTTCATCACAAGTGGGTTGTCATACTGTTTTTTCTGCTTTTCTGCGATCATTATTCATGAAAAAATCGTCTTGTAAAATCCTCTCTTTCAGCTTCCAAAGTCACGATAGAAGTCAAAGGGGCAGCGCCTCCTTGACTCCAGGCTGTGCCTCCCCTGCCCTAACCCCGCCTCTCTGCAGTATAATTGACACTCGGCTCAGTCGCCGGGACCCCGCTTGTACAGGCGGCGCATGCAGATGGGGGCGCGCGCGAGGAGAGGAGACGGACGCCGGCCGGCATCGATGGGGAGGAAGCGCTAATCAGTTACAGAGTCGCGCTTGTGTACGCGCGATAGCCGGGATCGCACTGCTGCTGAGGCAGTCCAGCGGGCCATCTGCATTGCAGGGAATGTAAATACTTCCCTGGCTATTGAGAGGCATAAAGCCATTTTGATGAAGATCGAGCCGAAACTGGCCAACTTAGCCTTGACCGAAACAGGCAAGGATGCCCAAGGACTTCTCTTTGGAGATTCCTTCATAAAAGATTTAGGAAAATTTGTGGGGGCCTTTACCGCTTTAGGCAAGGCCCAATCTTCCATGAGTAAGGTGTTTCATGGTAGGGTTTCCACTAGGGCCGGCAGTTCAAGAGGCTGTCTGCCTGCCGGTCATCCTTTCAGACCTGGGGTACAGGTCGAGGCTCCTTCGCTCACAGATCCTCGTTCCAAGACCAGAGACATCAACCTACCTTTGACTCCGTCTCTTTTCGCATGTCTGGTCAAGCATCACCTCCGACCCTTGGGTCCTGTCCACGGTCCGGGGTTTTCACATAGACCTGGTAGATGTCCCACTAAACCTACCCCACCACAACCGATGATACTATCCGTATCGGCAAATACTCTCATAATCGAGGAATAGGAGGCCCTTTACTGGAAAGAAGCAGTGAAAAAGGCCTCCCAATCCCACACGGGCGTTATCAGCAATATTTTCCTGGTGGAAAAGAAAGGGAGTCAAATGCAACCCGTGATCAATCTCAAAAACCTGAATGCGTTTGTTCGTTACCACCATTTCAAGATGGAGGGTATCCATCTTCTCAGAGACATGCTTCTTCCAGGAGACTGGATGGTGAAGCTGGATCTCAAAGGCTCGTACCTGACGGTTCCAGTCGCACCTGCCTCCAGAGATTTGATTTAGTTCCAATGAAACGGACACGTGCTGTCCATTTGACCTATCATCCGCCCAGTGGTGCTTCACCAAACTGATGCGTCCAGTCGTGGCGTGGCTTCGCAGTCGGGGGGTGCTGCTAATAATTTATTTAGACGACATCCTTTTCATGGCTTCTCTTGGAACACTTGGAGATGTCAATGACACTCCTTTCCAATCTCGGTTTTATGATCAACTGAGACAAATCATGTCTAAGTCCCTCCAGGTCCATGGAGTTCCTGGGTTTCACAATAACTCATCCACGCAGACTCTCAGTCTTCCTCCGACGAAAGTTCGTGCAAATCGCGAGGAACTGCATCACACCCTTTGCGTCCTCAGATATCCCTCCGACATCTGGCTCGAATAATAGGCCTCTTGTCCTCTTCCATTCAGGTGATTTTCCCGGCACCTCTACATTACAAAGCTCTACAATGCCTCAAGATTGCCCATCTCCAGACGGGGGCGTCTTATGCGGATTTGATCACTTTGGATCTGGAAACCAGAGACGAACTAACAATCTTTCGACATTGAATGGCAGAACAATTTTTGGCCCACAGCCGGATTTGATCGTGGAGTTGGATGCCAGCCTCCACGGTTGGGGTGCTTATTGCAATGGAGTTTCCACCGGAGGCCCATAGTCAGAGGACGAATCTCAACTGCATATCAATACCCTGGAACCTCTGGCGGGGTCCTTCGCAATTCTGTAACATTGGTAAGGGTCCCTCATGTATGCTTTTCCTCCGTTCGCTTTGATTCCATGGGTCCTAGCCCAGATTCACCATCAGTTAGCCGAACTGGTTCTGGTACTACCCTTTTGGGGAACTCAGTCCCTTCGAACCATCCGCATCCTCTCCTTCAGGACGGTTCCTTGCGGCTTCTAGCGTGCAGAGTGTCAGGGACCTCGCTGGAGTTTCGGAGACGACTAGACTTCTTTTGGAAAATGCATGGGCCCCCGGTACCAGACGGGCAGCCTGGGAATCTTGGACTCGTTGGTGCATCATTCGGAATTTGGATCCCGTTGAGGCACCTGTGACGAACATTTTGCAATTCCTCACATCCCTGTTCGAGGAGGGCAAAGCTTATCGTACTATCAATTTTTTCAGATCGGCAATATCTTCCATGCATCATTGTTTTGACAGCTGCCCGGCAGGTGGGAGTCCTTTGGTGTGTCGCTTGCTCAGAGGTTCTCGGCTTTCCCGACCGCCTAGACCTCGCTTCGCTACTTCATGGGATGTCTCTTCTGTTCTCAATTTTATAGCCGCTTGGCCAGCTAATTCGGATCTGTCGCTTCGTCAATTGTCGGCAAAATTGGTGACCCTGTTTTGCCTCATTTCTTGCAAAAGGGTTTCAAATGGACTACAACGCCCAATATTTTACCCCAGAAGAGGTTACTTTCAACATTTCTCGTCAGACATAGACTAACATTCGGTCAGTCTCTTATCCCAGTTTCCCTTATTCGCCAACTCTTTATCCAGTCGCCTGTTTGAGGGAATACGAATCTCGAACGTCGACTCTTCGTTCTTCAGATTTCTCACAGCTGTTTATTTCTTTCTGGCGGCCCTTTACCCCAGTTACCAGTGTTACAATTTCACGGGTGGTTAAATCGATTCTTTCCCTTGTGGGTATAGACACTTCCATATTCACAGCGCACTCGGTTCGGGGTGCAGCCGTCACTTCCATGGCGGTGTCTGGGGCTCGACTTGAAGATATTATGAAATTGGTGGATTGGTCGCGTACTTCTACGTTTAGGGAGTTCTGTTTTTGACCATCGTCTCATGCATTTTCTTCTAATCATTAATCTTTAAACTTGCAATAGGAGCCTCCGTGTCTATAAAATGGCATGATTTTCTTATTTTATAACATAAAGTCAGGATTTTATGAAATACACAGAGGCGAGTATTGCCCCACCCTACCCTCCCGTACTTATTCTATGTTCATGTTTTTAGTATTTATTTAATTATGTTTTTCTATAAGGTTGTTTAGGTTGTTGATACTGTGGGGCTTGTTAGATCGTAAGTGCCACTGTCTAAGATTTACTTACACAAGGCCTTGCTTCTCGTGTTCTCTCTCCATAGGTTGAGTACAATCGACTACAGGGAGCGTAATCCTGGAGGTTTTCGTTTCAAGGATCGAACAGTTCTTCTGATTCTTCGCAACCGTTGAAGTTCAAGCAGTTTCGAGATCTAACACAGTTTTTTCCTCTGCGTGTTGGTAGAAGTTCAAGTTTCTGGTTTCGACAAAGTTAGTGTCAGGACGACAAAGGAAGAGGAAGGTCCTAGTTGGAGGGGTCCTTTTTCCTGGGGCTGTGGGGGGAAGAGTTATCACCAAGGTTACTGGTTGTTACTTTACTTTTTCTTTGCTGCTGTGGTGGTTTCAGTAAAGAAAGGGTTAAGCAATACTCGCCTCTGTGTCTTTCTTAAAATCATGGCTTTACGTCATAAAATAGCAAAATAATGCAATTATATGGGCCATTAGCATTAAAATCTTTAAATGGGACCTATCACCTCTCTTGACGTAGTAACATAGTATATAAGGCCGAAAAAAGACATTTGTCCATCCAGTTCGGCCTGTTTCCTGCAAGTTAATCCAGAGGAAGGCAAAAAAAAAACTGTGAGGAAGAAGCCAATTTTCCTCACTTAAGGGGAATAAAAAATTCCTTCCCGACTCCAATCAGCATCAGAACAACTCCCTGGATCAACGACCCCTCTCTAGTAGCTGTAGCCTGTAATATTATTACACTCCAGAAATAAATCCAGTCCCCTCTTGAATTCCTTTATTGTACTCACCATCACCACCTCCTCAGGCAGAGAGTTCCATAGTCTCACTGCTCTTACAGTAAAGAATCCTCTTCTATGTTTGTGTACAAACCTTCTTTCCTCCAGACGCAGAGGATGTCCCCTCGTCACAGTCACAGTCCTGGGGATAAATAGATGATGGAAGAGATCTTTGTACTGACCCCTGATATATTTATACATAGTTATTAGACCTCCCCTCAGTCGTCTTTTTTCTAAAGTGAATAACCCTAATTTTGATAATCTTTCAGGGTACTGTAGTTGCCCCATTCCAGTTTTTACTTTAGTTGCCCTCCTCTGAACCCTCTCCAGCTCTGCTATGTCTGTCTTGTTCACAGGAGCCCAGAACTGTACACAGTCCTCCATGTGTGGTCTGACTAGTGATTTATAAAGTGGTAGGACCATGTTCTCATCACGGGCATCTATGCCCCTTTTGATGCAACCCATTATCTTATTGGCCTTGGCGGCAGCTGCCTGACACTTTCTGCAGCTTAGTTTGCTGTTCACTAAAATTCCTAGGTCCTTTTCCATGTCAGTGTTACCGAGTGTTTTACCATTTAGTATGTACGGGTGACTTGCATTATTCCTTCCCATGTGCATAACTTTACATTTGTCAGTGTTAAACCTCATCTGTCATTTTTCTGCCCAAGCCTCCAATCTATCCAGATCCCTCTGTAGCAGTATATTGTCCTCTTCAGTGTTAATTACTTTACACAGTTTAGTGTCATCTGCAAAAATAGATATTTTACTGTGCAAGCCTTCGACAAGATCATTAATGTCTAGTTTAATAACTTCTTGCATTCCCAATGTAAAGCAAACTCTGGATCATCCTTTCTTATGGCTCTATGCTGTGCCATCCCTCTATTATTTCTGCTAGAAGTTTATAAATAAAGGTAGAGCCGGATTTTACCAGCTGGGAGTGTGTCCCTGCACAGTCTATACTGTCAGTACTGATTGGACAATGTCAGACTGTATAGGGACACACTCCCAACTGGTAACACCCAGTTGTTTATTTGTTCCTAAACATCAAGCAGGAATAATAGAGGAATGGCACAACATAGAGTCGTAAGAATAGATGCTCAGAACAGCTATTTCATGTGGAATACAATTATTTACTAAAACAGACATTTCAGAAGAGGTGACATGTCAGGAGAGGTGACAAGTGTGCACTTGCTGCACACCAAAGTGTGCGGCAAGTGCAGTGGCCAGGTTTGGGGTGCCCCCAATGCTACACTGGGTCCCCTGAATACTGTTGAGGTGTCACCACATGTTGCTGCTCTCTGGAACAGATGGTAAGGTGTGGTGCACCCCAATGGAAAATAAGTCCAGAGTGTCAGGGACTTCAGTAAACCAGTGTGCTTCATTATTGCATGAACTCAAGTGCAAAATAATACAGGCAATGCGCTAAGCTGGCTTCTCCAGTAGGTGGAAGCGGCGATGGGGAGGAGGTAGCCAGCTAACTATGTTTTTTTTTTTTAATTGGGGTAGCCCCCAAAATAATGGGACAAATAAAAAAAGAAATCAAAGAGTAAGTGCACTTGAGTACAAGAATGTATGGTTGAGGCAGGTATAAATGTCTATTCTGCACAAGGTACGGACAAGTCCTGTGGGATCCAAGCCTGGTTCATTTTAATGAACGTGAGCTTGTCCACGTTGGCTCTGGACAGGCGGCTGCATTTGTCAGTAATGAAGCCCCCTGCCGTGCTAAATACATGTTCAGACAATACACTGGCCGCAGGGCAGGCCAGAACCTCCAAGGCATAAAGGGCAAGCTCTGGCCACGTGGACAATTTGGAGACCCAGAAGTTGAATGGGGCAGAACCATCAGTCAGTACGTGTAGGCGTGTGCACATGTACTGTTCCACGATGTTGCTGAAATGCCGCCCCCTCTAAGACGTTCCTTATCAGCTGGTGGTGCCGGTTGCTGTGGCGTGGTGGTTTTTCCACATGTCAGACATGCTAACCCTGCCTTGTGAGGAGCTGGCCATGACCCAGCTGTGTTGGCGACCTCTTCTTCCTCCGCCTCTACCTTCGCCTTGTGCTTCCACTTGTCCCCCGGTGTCAGTTGGGAATGCCCTCAGGAGCGCATCTACCAGCATGCTCTTGTAGTCACGCATCTTCCCATCACGCTCCAGTGAGTGAATTAAGGTGGGCACGTTGTCCTTGTACCGGGGATCCAGCAGGGTGGCAACCCAGTAGTCAGGGAATGTGGGCAACTCTGCGGTTGTTGTGCAGGCACTGCCGCATGTAGTCGCTCATGTGTGCCAGGCTGCCCAGAGGTAAGGAAAAGCTGTCCTCTGTGGGAGGTGTATCGTCTGTGTCCTCCATATCCCCCCAGCCACGCTCCAGTGATGGCCATGAGCTGCGTTGGGTGCCACCCCGCTGTGAACTCGGTTCCTCCTCCACCTCATCCTTCTCCTCCTCGTCCTCCAGAACTGTGCCCTGGCTGGACACATGTGTACCTGGCCTCTGCTGGTGCAGGAACTCACCCTCTGAGCCACTTTTAAATGACTGGCCTGAAACCCTGTGAAATGACCCCCTCTTTCTCCTCCTCCTCCTTCTGGGCCACATCCTCTTCCATCATCGCCCTAAGTGTTTTTCAAGGAGACATAGAAGTGGTATTGTAACGCTGATAACGGTGTCATCGCCACTGGCCATGTTGGTGGAGTACTCGAAACAGCGCAACAGGGCACACAGGTCTCGCATGGAGGCCCAATCATTGGTGGTGAAGTGGTGCTGTTCCGCAGTGCGACTGACGCGTGTGTGCTGCAGCTGAAACTCCACTCTCGCCTGCTGCTGCTCGCACAGTCTCTCCAGCATGTGCAAGATGGAGTTCCACCTGGTGGGCACGTTGCATATGAGGCGGTGAGCGGGAAGGCCGAAGTTACGCTGTAGCGCAGACAGGCGAGCAGCGGCAGGATGTGAACGCCGAAAGTGTGAACAGACGGCCCGCATTTTATGCAGCAGCTCTGACAGGATATAGTTGTGAATGAACTTCTGCACCACCAAATTCAGCACATGCGCCAGGCAAGGGATGTGCGTCAAACCGGCTAGTCCCAGAGCTGCTACAAGATTTCACCCATTATCGCACACCACCAGGCGTCGGCGTTGGTCTGTTGTTCTATGCCTCTCCAAAACTCCTGCGTGGTGTGGGGTTTGTCACCCAAACACATGAGTTTTAAAATCGCTTGCTGACGTTTACCCTGGGCTGTGCTGAAGTTGGTGGTGAGGTTCTTTTGATGACCGGATGTGGAGGTGGTAGAAGAGGAGGAGGAGGAAGCAGAGTAGGAGGCAATAGGAGGCAAAGAATAATGCCCTGTGATCCTCGGTGGTGGAAGGACATGCGCCAAACCGCTATCAGCCTCGCGCCCAGCCGCCACTATGTTTGCCTAGTGTGCAGTTAGGGAGATATAGCGACCCTGGCCGTGCTTACTGGTCCACGTATCTGTGGTTAGGTGGACCTTGCCACAGATGGCGTTGCGCAGTGCACACTTGATTTTATCTTCAAAAGGATAAAATGCAGGGAAGGGACGGTTCGCCTGGAAAAGTAGTGGTGGCTAGGAACGACTTAGTGTGGGACAGCCACCGCTATCAGCTGTTTGAAGCTGTCTGTGTCCACCAGCCTGAATGACAGCATTTCAAAGGCCAGTAATTTTGAAATGCTGGCATTCAGGACCAGGGATAGAGTGTGGGTAGGTGGGAATTTACGCTTTCTCTCCAGTGTTTGGGAGATGGACAGCTGAACGCTACCGTGTGACATGGTGGAGATGCTTGGTGATGATGACGGAGGTGGTGGTGTTGGTGGCACACTGTTCAGGCTGGGTGGCAGGTGCCACGTTGACGCCATAGGTGGAAGAAGAGGCCGAGACAGCAGCAGAAGAGGAAGCAGGAGGAGCCTGAGACCTTTCTTGGGTTTTAAGGTGTTTACTCCATTGCAGTTCGTGCTTTGCATGTAGATGCCTGGTCATGCAGGTTGTGCTAAGGTTCAGAACGTTAATGCCTCTTCCTCAGAACTGCACGTGTCACTAGCATGAATTTGAGTCCAGTTGAGGTCTAGGACCTCATCATCCTCCACATTATCTTCCACCCATTCTTGACCCCTGCCCTCCTCATCGGTCCTCACAATGCAGAAAGCCGCAGCAGTTGGCACCTGTGTTTCGTCCTCATCAGAGACGTGCTGCGGTGGTCTTACCATCTCCTCATCCTCCAACAAAAGTGGTTGGACATCAGTGCATTCAATGTCTTCCACTTCTGGGGCAGAGCTATGTGGATGGGCTGGGGAAACCCTGCCAACAGACTCATCAAAAAGCATAAGAGTCTGCTGCATGACTTGGAGCTTAGGCTGCTTTGCAAGGGGGTGAGGTGAAAGACTGATGGGCATGGGCTGCAGGTGCCAACTCTGAGCTTTCTGCAGGGGCCCGGGTGGGAGACACTGTGAAGGAACTGGCGCCACTGTCAGCCACCCAATCTACTATCGCCTGTACTTGTTCTGGTTTCACCATCCATAGAGAAGCATTCAAGCCTACCAAATAACGCTGCAGGTTCTGTTGCCTACTCACACCTGAGGAAGGTGTTTCACTTGGACCTGTAGTTGGCGCTGAATGGCGACATCCAGGGGTGTAGCTAGTGGCTCATGGGCCCTGGTGCAAGAGTTTTGCTTGGGCCCCCCTTCCCTCAGTGCTTTGTGTGTCTTCTTACGTGGCAAAAGGGTCTTTGGGCCCCCTGAGGCTCCTGGGCCCGGTAGCGACTGCTACCTCTGCACCCCCTATAGCTACGCCCATGGCAACATCCTCTCCCAGCAACAGGAGCTCCACCAACACCACCACGCCCACGTCCCTTATTTGATGTTCTCCTCATTATTTGCATTCACCCAAGAAACTAACAGATGGTTTATCTCCGGTGTCAATTTAACTGCCAATTGTCAACAATTAAGTTCACTAACAGTAAGGCAGCGCCCGTCTCATAAACAGAATACATTTCTTTAGGTCACACAACAGTGTAACAGAGCAATTCAATACAATTACTTTACCATCACCAAAATGTATTTTTCAAACCTACAATGTAAAAGCACAAGTTATTGGTTTATTTTGACTGTCAGAAATGCAGCATACACCTCAAATGTGCTAGCTACCACAAAACCGATGTGTTTGCAACCAACTATGTAAATGCTGAGTTCAGAAGGTTACGTAGAATGACTGAAATACAGGGTAGGCCTCAGATCTGCTATGTATCACAAAACCAGTGTTTATTGCAACAAACTACAGAAATGCAGTATGTCACTGCTAAATTTAAAAATAGTCTTTTCAGTGTTCTATGCAAAACTGGTCTGTGGACCAACAGTAATGGTTTATTTCCTCAAAATACAGGAATGCAGTATGTCACTGCTGAAATGTAAAATAGGTATTTGTACGTTGTATGCCAGTACATAATGTAGGGGACTTGACCTGCCAGAAAAAAAGAATTTGTCATCCACTGAGCTACCAAAAAATAATTAGACTGATGTCCCTAGCAGGCTGGCACACATGCAGGTCACATGCAGTTCCAAGGATACTGCAGTTGCTAAAATGGCCGCCAACCCCCACCTCAGTAACACATAGTAACATAGTATATAAGACCGAAAAAAGACATTTGTCCATCCAGTTCGGGCTGTTTCCTACAAGTTGATCCAGAGGAAGGCAAAAAACCCCTGTGAGGCAGAAGACAATTTTCCTCACTTAAGGGGAAAAAAATTCCTTCCCGACTCCAATCAGGCATCAGAATAACTCCCTGGATCAGCGACCCCTCTCTAGTAGCTGTAGCCTGTAATATTATTACACTCCAGAAATACATCCAGGCCCCTCTTGAATTCCTTTATTGTACTCACCATCACCACCTCCTCAGGCAGAGAGCTCCATAGTCTCACTGCTCTTACCGTAAAGAATTCTCTTCTATGTTTGTGTAGAAACCTTCTTTCCTCCAGACGCAGAGGATATCCCCTCGTCACAGTCACAGTCCTGGGGATAAATAGATGATGGGACAGATCTCTGTACTGACCCCTGATATATTTATACATAGTTATTAGACCTCCCCTCAGTCGTCTTTTTTCTAAAGTGAAATACCCTAATTTTGATAACCTTTCAGGGTACTGTAGTTGCCCCATTCCAGTTATTACTTTAGTTGCCCTCCTCTGAACCCTCTCCAGCTCTGCTATGTCTGCCTTGTTCACAGGAGCCCAGAACTGTACACAGTCCTCCATGTGTGGTCTGACTAGTGATTTGTAAAGTGGTAGGACTATGTTCTCATCACGGGCATCTATGCCCCTTTTGATGCAACCCATTATCTTATTGGCCTTGGCAGTAGCTGCCTGACACTGGTTTTTGCAGCTTAATTTGCTGTTTATTAAAATTCCTAGATGCTTTTCCATGTCAGTGTTACCCAGTGTTTTACCATTTAATATGTACGGGTGACTTGCATTATTCCTTCCCATGTGCATAACTTTACATTTGTCAGTGTTAAACCTCATCTGCCATTTTTCTGCCCAAGATGGATTTAAAAAAAAAAAATATTTGCAGTATCAGCAGGGCTGGATACAAATATGTAGGATAGCAGTAGCACCCTCAATATTTCCTGTAGCTTGATTTCACACCACCAAGTTCAACAGATTTCTTTCGTAATCTCTCCCTGAGAGCACCGGCAGCAACCTTTCCCTACACTAAGATCAGCAGAGGGACATGCGGCACTACATGACTCCAGCTTATATAGAGGCTGGGTCACATGCTGCACTCAGCCAATCACAGCCATGCCATTAGTAGGCATGGTTGTGATGGCTTCTTAGGGCAAAGTAGTGAAACACTTGCTGATTGGCTGCCCTGCAGCCTTTCAAAAGCGGGAAGAAATTGCCGAACAACGAACCGGAACCCAAACTTTTACGAAAATGTTCGGGTCCGGGTGTGAAAAATCGTAAAGTTCAGGTTCGCTCAACTCTAGCTCTAACTACTCTCTTTATACACAGTTTCTAGCTGAACTAGAACCTTCTATTGGGAGGGGTGGAGGGAGAAGCACAGCCTAAACAAAAACATTGTTACAATTTCTCTCATTAACTTATATAGAGCTTCAATGCATAACCAAGTCTTCAGATGTAAACAAAAGAGCTAAACCAGAAGGTCAGTGTGTCTTTTTTTCCCCGATTCAAATCATTGCATTAACTCTTTCCACGGTGCAGTGCACCCATAGTGTATTAACAGTGCAAATGGACAGGATATATTACAATAAACATAAAAATGCAGTTCAACAATATGAAACAGTGTAGTGCACACAACAGCATTAATAACAGTGCAATTTAACTCTTCAACATGCAGTAAAGTAGGGAGATAATTGTTTAGCATAGTAGCAATAGGCGGAAATGCCCACAAATATGCATAGTCCCTAGTACCCTTGTTCTAGGGCACTACACAAGTGCTAGGTAGGTATCCCTAGGTAAACTATTCATCAATGACACCACACTGACTGCAACACTGCCACTGTTTTTTCTCTTATAAGTCCATTGGCCTGACAAATGGCCCATAGTTTTATTCTGCACCGTGTCAGGTGGTGGACCTTTCCTTCCTCTGGGAAAGGATATATGAGTAGAGATGACCGAATTGTTCAAAAACTCAGTTCACCGGTCCGGCGAATTTTTGGGAAAAATTTGATCCGATCTGAATATATTCGCGGCAAATTACGTTAAAAAAGGGCTACTTCCTGGCTGCTGAGAGCCTGTATAGGGGTGTGGAATAGTGTGCCTTGCAGCAACACGCATAGGGAGTCTGCTGTGGTAGTGAAACAATACTGGGAGTCAGTATGACATGCAGATGACGTGTGTCACTCTTAGAATCACTGCACACTTCACTTATTTGGGCGGTCACAGGGCCAAAATGGACCAAATAACTCAAGTATGAAGTCAGCCTTACAGGTAGATGTTAGCACCAAGAAGCGCACTCCTTTTAAACCATCGTCAGCTAATTCCCCGCTGACAGAGTGGAGAGGGTGTCAGCAGTAAGTTTGTGTTGACGTCACTGATTATTTTGCCTTTCCTCTGATCTGTCAGAACAATAACCCCCCAAAAAACTGATCCTGTCTGGGGAGCATCCACCTTCACTCGGTCAGCATTTAGTCAGTAATCTACCAGTATTGCTAGTGCCAAAAAAGCAGGAGTGGATCGAAAACAGAGATGACACATGAACCGAATATTTACATGTCTTCTGTGTTTTGTACCCACTCCTGCTTTTGGCTACCAAATCATAAGCCAGTTCTGATGGGACCATACAGGCCTTACAGCTGCTACACAGATAGGATCTGTTGTGCGTCTCATTTTTCCTTCCTTCTGACAGATCAGAAGAAAGGTCAAATAAATGATAATGTCAGCCACGCTGAAAGGCAAAATAGTGGCCCAGTCATAAAGTGGGGAGGGTGGGAACAGCATGAGAAGCCCACAGAGTGGCCCTATGGCATAGTGTTGAGGCGGAAGCAGCATGAGGAGACCACAAAGGGGCCCAATGACAGAGTGTGGAGGTGAGGGCAGCATGAGGAGGCCACAGAGTGGCATGATGACGAGAGATTGCGGAGGTGGCAGCAGCATGAGGAGGCCACAGAACAGCCACTTCGTCTATTCATTTATAGTGAATATGGGACAGAACAGAAGGTAAAAATTTCTCAACTTTATAAAGTGTTGCTTAAAACACGATTTAATAATACACGTTCTCTGGCACAAAAGGCTTGGCAAATTGATTGTCCGGGAATTTCCCTCAAAGATTGGGATAATATATTGGCGAATTTAAGTTTACTTTCTTGTCATTTTAATCAAGTTTTGGTTCAATTTAATATTAAATATTTAATAAATTTAATTTAAAAATTAAGTGTTGCCTAAGACAGGAGAGAATCGGCCAGTCTTCTGTTTATTAGTAGTGAGTAATGAGCGGGAGGTGCCATATTCGATTTTGCGATATTTCTCCAATATTCGATTGAGTATTCGTCGAAATCGAATATTCGTCATTATTCTATTTATCACGAATAATATGCGATTTAATATTCACGTATTGCAAATTGAACTTTGAACTGGGTATAAAGGAAACTTTACTATTGTTTGGCTTGCTAGCTGTGTATAGACTAGCTGTGTATAGGCAAGTTTACTTGGCTGGGAAGAATTAACGAATATGACGAATACGAATAGAGCACTATATTCTCTATATTCGCTAATTCTAGCAAGCCAATAGGAAAGTTGACTGTACCCAGCTCTAAGTTGGATGCGCAATGTGAGAATATTACTTTACCTATTTTTTTTCCAATAAATAGAATACTGACTCATTATTCTATTTATTGCCAAAAATAGGCAAAGTAATATTTTTGCATTGCGCATCCAACTTAGAGCTGGGTACAGTCAACTTTCCTATTGGCTTGCTAGAATTAGCGAATATAGAGAATATAGTGCTCTATTCGTATTCATCATATTCGTTAATTCTTACAGAATATAACAAGGAAACAGATTGAAGAATGGGGACAATTCCATCTGATAATTGGCGGCAGTACTTGTAATGACTTATGTGTGGTTAACCCGCACCAGAAAGGCCTTTATTGGGTTAGTGGACAACTGTTTTTTTACTTTCCACGATTACTCAATAAAGTGTTGCCTAAGACAGAAGAAAATAGGCCAGTCTTCTGTTTATTCGACGACGTGGTTGCGATGGAGAAAGCATTCCAAAAAACAATTTCTCTCCACCTGGAGACGAATCCTGTGAAGATTGATGCAAGTGCTGCTCATCGAGCCAGATACCTCTGGGAAACCTGCCTGGCATGAACAGGCCTCTAGTAGCTACAGACAATGAGAAGACAAAGCTTCAAGATTGCTTGGAGCCCGGAAGAGTTGTGAAGTTCATCAAGTCTGTGTCACATTAAGAATTTCACCACTAAGTAATTTGGTCCATGCAAAAGGAGGTGTACAATCACCCATAAATTTGCCGAAAAAAAGCCAATTTCATATAACAAATTTCACCACTACGTAATTCGGTCCATACAGCAAAAGGAGGTGTACAGGCACCTATGAAATTTCACAAAAAAAGTCAGCTTCACAGAAAAAATTTCACAGCAAAAAGATCTTTACCACATATAACTGCACCGCTGAATGGCAAATAGGCCTACATTTTTTCAACTTTTACACTACACAAGGCTTATCAACAGCTAAATGCAACGATGAACTACAAATATAATTTTTTTCTTCCACTAATTCATGGCAAACTGGGCTTCTGAATATATCACTGCACCGCAGAACTGCAATTAGGCCCAAATTTTTTCCCACTTTTACACAAAAGGCTTTTTTTCAACAGTAAAGTACAACGCTGGACGGCAAATATATTTTTGTTTCAACAGTAATACACTGAAAACAGGGCTTCAGAATATATCACTGCACCGCAGAACGTCAATTAGGCCCAAATTTTGTTGCATTTTTACACAACAGGCTTTTCAACGAAATAATCCGCTAAACGCTTTCACCACAAATAGCTGCAGAAGTGAGCTGCGTATATATATTTTTCTTTTTCCACAGATTTAAGCCACTAAAGGCTCTTCAAAATAGCACTTGCACCCCAAGATCAAATTGCTGGAATGACAGAGCTGTATAATGGCTATTTGGATCCCCAAATTATCTTTACCTGCACTTGTAAATGGCTTTTCTAGCGCTGTCCCTAACGCCTTCAACATCTCTCCCTGCACTAAGATGCTGTAAAATGATTCCTCTCTATCCTTTCCCTGCACTTATAAATCGCTTTTTTTCACAATACAATGAGGTTTTCCCTATCACTCTCCCTAGCGCCTGCTGACGTCTCTTTCTGCACTCAGAACGCTGGAAAATGACAGAATCCAAGATGGCTGCGGGTATTTATAGGGCTGTGACATCACAGGGCTGGCTGCTGGATGGCTGCATGGATGGCATTATGGGTGATCCCGCCTTCCCAGAGTTCCTTGCCCCATATTCGCACACGTGTAGCCGCCATTTTAGGAAAAATTGCAAAGAGCAAGGAAATTCGCATTCGTTGCGAATCAAATTTTTCCTGAAACTCGAATCAAATTCCACTTCGTCAACTTCGATTTGCTCATCTCTAGATATGAGCCTACGTAGAACTCAGAGGCGTGGGGATACTGCGCTCTATGATGTGGTGGTGGACAGAGCAGGTGGGAAGCAAAAGGAACATTATGGAGCCATGTGAAAATGCGAAACAGATAAGAAGACACAGTGGAAAAAAGCTGGAAATACACAATCCAAAGTGATTGATAATAACAAGTGCACAAGTGTTATCAATATATCACGTGTTGATTTAAAACTTGCAAACCTGCAATACATTAGTTCTAAGTGGCAACGGAGCACTCGGTCCCAGCGGCGTCCACATCTCATTCAGGCGCATGCGCGGAATCGCGCTATTTCTTGCGATAACCAACGCGCAATCGACATTAAACTCCAGCGTTGGAATACCCACAACAAAGATGGCCAACATTCACTACCAATAAGTGTGCGCATGTCCGGATTACTTCCTGCATAGACTCATGCGACTAAGTCACATGATACAGATCGCAAAGAAGAAGTAAATAAACAAAACTAAAAACGGAGTTATAAGGAGAAACGGCAACTGGCGGCCGGGTCACCAGTCACAACAGTCGCCGAAAGCGGATGCTGCAGACGTCGCCACAGGTCACCGTAGCGAAACGTCCGCAGCATACCAATACACTCAATGCAAATCCAAACCATTATTTAAACCATTGATCACACATAGTACAAGGTGTCACACAGCAGAGGACTGGCCGAGCCATCAGTCAGATCAATGCTGTGACTGGGGTATCACAAGACGTTGCCACGGGTTACCAGGTCAAACCGTCCTCGACCTCATTAGAGAGCACCAGATCTAAGTGTTCCAATTTATTTCCTCCATCGCTGTTGGAGGTCAAAAAGCAATAAGAATATGAGTCAAAAAGACTAATTAATATGGAGTTGCACCTGTCCACCCTCTGTGAATACCATCAGGTACATAGGATATCACGTGGGATGCGGTCTCAATTAAGACCAGATTTATTCCCAAACAATGCGGAATTCTGCACCAGATTTACGTAGATTTCAAAAAAGGTTGCATTTGATATGATTCTGTTGAATATTGAGTTCCTACAAAAAGAAATGATTATAATACAAGGAAACATTTGCAAAAATTCAGATTTGTTGAAACAATTGCTGCCTTCTGAAGATCTTACTGATTATTTATCGTCATGTATTCCACATTTTGAGAAGTTGAGATCTGAGCAAGATAAGAAAAGGCAGAAATGGGTTAGAGATATGGAGGATTACACAAGAGGCTATGTCTATGTGTGGCAAGGAGACCTGAAAAGGAATCGCCGTGGTGGTGACAAGAGAAATATTAATCAACTTGACAGGAAGGGACCACAAAATCGCATCCCTAATAGTACAAGTAAAGGAGTGGACGATATTTCCCAGGATGCAGCAGAAGAGTCTTTATTAGATCATGGTCCCGACCTTCTAGAACCAGACGGGGAGGCAAACGCCACCACAAGTGGAGAAAGAGTAAAAATTTGGAGACCGCAACGACAGAGAACAGTGAAGAAAAAGAGGATATAATGGTAAATATCTCCTCTACTGTTTTAAAGCGAACCTGTCACCTGCTTTTCACTTATTAAACTATTCACAGTACCTTATAGATCATCCTCATTGTGTTTCCAAACTGTTTTTTCCGTTTTTTCTGGCCTGTAGATTCATGAAAAAATCACTTTATGAAGTCCTGCTCTCCTGCACCACAAGTCACGATACAAGTCAAGGAGGCAGACCCTCCTTGACTCCAGGATGTGCCTCCCCCGCCCTAACCCCGCCTCTCAGCCCTTGTATCGGCGGCGCATGCGCCGTCGCCCTCCTTTGATGCGCGATTAAGCAAATGGATCGCGCTTCACTCTGCGCGATGGTCGGGATCGCGCTGCAAAGGAGGGCGACGGCGCATGCGCCGCCGATACAAGCGCGGTCCCGGCCAGGAGGACAAGTGTCAATTAAAGGGCTGAGAGGCGGGGTTAGGGCGGGGGAGGCACATCCTGGAGTCAAGGAGGGTCTGCCTCCTTGACTTGTATCGTGACTTGTGACGCAGCAGAGCAGGACTTTATAAAGTGATTTTTTTAAGAATCTACAGGCCAGAAAAACCGGAAAAACCAGTTTGGAAACACAATGAGGATGATCTATAAGGTACTGTGAATAGTTTAATAAGTGAAAAGCAGGTGACAGGTTCGCTTTAAATGATGCACAATGCTCTGTTTTGAACAAGGGCCTGTCGTTTTGTCCAGTCTCTAAAACTGACTGGTTTAATACTGAGCTTGATTTACATAGGTTCTTATGGGCTATAAAATTAAAAATCTGGTTTTTTAAACAACAACATATGGGGGTTCCCAATAACGAGAGACTTTCTGAATTGTCCTTACATAACACGGGCCTATATTTAAAAAGCAATTTTTACCCTGTAATTGATCATCCAGCTGTGGAAACTTTTTGGTCAGCTGTGAAAAGAGATATTGATTTATTGAAATGTGACACTGAGAATAAATGCTTAAGACAAGGGAATGTCACTAAGGATGAGATCACTGCACTTGATTGTTTGGCCTCCGACCACAGCCTCACCATCAAATCTGCGGATCAGGGTGGTGGGGTTGTGGTCATGGACACCGGGAGGTACGTGCAGGAGATCAGGAGTCAATTAAATGATATACAGATGTACAGGCAAATCACACAGGATCCTAAATTTGGTCTTCTACGGGAATTACGTGATATTCTAAACCAAGCCCTAGGGGCTGGTATTATTGATAATAAACTTTTTGCTTATTTGTATTGTGACAAACCCTGTACACCTATATTATATACCCTACCTAAGATCCACAAGAATTTGGAGTCCCCTCCTGGGCGCCCCAGTGCATCAGGGAGGGGCTCCCTATTCTGTATGTAGCTATTTTTCTGGACAAGATTTTACGTAACTTTGCTGTTACTGCTAAGTCATATGGTACCATGTTGGTACCTGCATCCCTGGATCTAATGGAGGCTGTTACGGCACCAGAAGGGGTTAATAAGTATGGTTTGTCCCAGCATGCATGCTGGGCCCACACTCCCTGGATTTTATGTAGCTGTCGTGGCCCATAGCAGGTAGGATTTAGCGTTGGGAGGATTTTATGTGGCTGTCATGGCCCATTATAGGTCAGATTTAGCGTTAGTACCCACTCTAGGAGACAACCGTGACGGGGTGAGTGGGCTTACTGCCTTTTGATCAAAATGTAAACTAATGTCTCCACTATTTGCATGTGATATCACTAATGTCCTCTTATAGCTTCTATCTTGGGCAGAGTTCTGGTTGCAGAGTGCTGTTGCATTTTTTTGTTTGTATGTATAATTGCTATAGCTACGTGCACCTGCATACAGGGACGTGCTGACTGACCCCCCCTTGTGTTTCTGTTTAGTATGTGTTGGAGGTGTGGCAGCCTCCTCCTCGGTCGTGCACACCTGACTAGTTTGTCTGCCCTAGAGGCTGGTTTTAATCAGAGTGAGTATAAAGCTGAATGTGCATTCACAGTACCTGCTAGTAGCCATCTGGCTCCAGGAGGAGTGCACAGTGGGCTCAGCATGCATGTTGGTACCTGCATCCCTGGATCTAATGGAGGCTGTTACAGCACCAGAAGGGGTTAATAAGTATGGTTTATCCCAGCATGCATGCTGGGCCCGCACTCCCTGTATTTTATGTGGCTGTCATGGCCCATAACAGGTAAGATTCAGCGTTAGGAGGATTTTATGTGGCTGTCATGGCCCATTACAGGTCAGATTTAGCGTTAGGACCACTCACGGGACAGCCTTGGCGTGGCGAGTGGCTTATTACCTTTTGATCAAAACATACACTAATGTCCTCTTATAGCTTCTATCTTGGGCAGAGTTCTAGTTGCAGAGTGCTGTTGCATTTTTTTGTTTGTATGTATAATTGCCATAGCTACGTGCACCTGCATACAGGGAGTTCTGACTGACCCCCCCTTGTGTTACTGCTAAGTCATATATTAGGGCTACAGGCGACTTTCTGTCTAACATTAATGATCTCTGCGTACCCATGGGGGCCATTCTGGTCTCATTTGACGTATGCAGTTAGGCCTCCAGGCTATTTAGAAATGCTTAAGATGATCCAACTATACTAAGGAATGTCAAAAATTTATTTTGGCATTGTTGAGATTTGTATTGACCAGAAATTATTTTTTGTTTCAAGATGATTTTTTTGTGCAGTTGCGTGGGACTGCGATGGGGTCCAACGTGGCGCCAACATATGCTAACATCTATACAGGGCCGTCGCTACCGTTAGGCGAAGTAGGCGTTCGCCTAGGGCGCCGGCCTGCTGGGGGCACCCTGGTGGTCTCCCCTTGTCTGGGACTGCAGCGCTGGGCGAGCGACTCTTGAGCCACCCCCAGCACCATTATAGATGGCAGAGCAGGCACCTGCTTACCCTGATGGCAGGTGCCTGCTCTGCCAGTAAATTACCGGTGCAGAGGAGGCGTGCGGCAAGGGAGGCTATTCTAGCAGCTCCCCACTCCTCCCTCGCACGCCCTCTGTGATGCCGGGAGCCGGAATATGACGTCATTCTGGCCCCAGCATGTTAAACGGCGCGCTGGAGGACTGAGGAGCTGCACCACACTGGACCCCAGGGAGGTGAGTGTCTGCCTGTGTGTCTGTCATTGAGTGAGTGTGTGTATGTCAGTGAGTGTGTATGCCTGTCTGTCAGTGAGTGATTGTATGTTTGTCAGTGTGTTTCGTTCAGTGAGTGTGTGGGTCTGTCAGTGTGTGTGTGTCTGTCAGTGTGTGCGTCTCTGTCAGTGTGTGCGTGTCTGTCTGTCAGTGTGTGCGTGTCTGTCTGTCAGTGTGTCCGTGTCCGTCTGTCAGTGAGTGACATGGCGGGGGGGGGGGGCAAAAATCCTTGCACCGGCCCTGCATCTATATATCCCACCTGGAGTAGTCGTTTGTGTATGGCAGCCACCACTAAGTTCAGACATGTCCTGGGTTGGTGGCGCTATATTTTTGATGAACATGTGTAATATTTTTGTACTGTGATTATGATCTGGAGTAATATATAATTTTTTGTATTTTCAGATTTGTCTTCAAGCTTTAACACCGACACACAGTTTGAGTGACAATTGGAGCACCGGGACCTTGGATCGGCTACCCACAGTCTGCATTCTGATCTTAATAGGTTTTTTATTTTATAAAGATGGCCATGTTTCTCTATTTTTCTATATTATGTGATTGTCTAAAGTGTATTACAGTTCACAATGACTAAGTTTAGGTCATTATAATTTATATTGGAACACTTAGATCTGGTGCTCTCTAATGAGGTCGAGGACGGTTTGACCTGGTAACCCGTGGCAACGTCTTGTGATACCCCAGTCACAGCATTGATCTGACTGATGGCTCGGCCAGTCCTCTGCTGTGTGACACCTTGTAATATGTGTGATCAACGGTTTAAATAATGGTTTGGATTTGCATTGAGTGTATTGGTATGCTGCAAGCGTTTAGCTACGGTGACCTGTGGCGACGTCTGCATCATCCGCTTTCGGCGACTGTTGTGACTGGTGACCCGGCCGCCAGTTGCCGTTTCTCCTTATAACTCCGTTTTTAGTTTTATTTATTTACTTCTTCTTTGCGATCTGTATCATGTGACCTAGTCACATGAGTCTATGCAGGAAGTAATCCGGACATGCGCACACTTATTGGTAGTGAATGTTGGCCATCTTTGTTGTGGGTATTCCAACGCTGGAGTTTAATGTCGATTGCGCGTTGGTTACCGCGAGAAATAGCGCGATTCCGCGTATGCGCCTGAATGAGATGTGGACGCCGCTGGGACCGAGTGCTCCGTTGCCACTTAGAACTAATGCATTGCCGGTTTGCAAGTTTTAATCAACACTTGATATATTGATAACACTTGTGCACTTGTTATTATCAATCACTTTGGATTGTGTATTTTTAATATGTACTGTATTCTGCACAATGCACCAGCACTTTATCAGCTATGGATGGTTTTCTAAATACACACCGATTGATTTCCATGAGATATATAGGTATACAGGTATATCTGCACAGATGAATTATGATGTTTTTATATTCAATTGGAGTAATTATTGTAATGAATTGTTTCACCTTTATATATCAGTGTGTGTCCACATGATCACATAGCTTGAGAAAGTCCGCAATAAGCGGTTGAAACGTCGCTCTTTGGACACTGGGTGAATAAAACTTTTGCCACTTTTTGGAATATATTGGAGTGCTGCTGGCTTTTTTCTATTCTTAGATAGATAGATAGATAGATAGATAGATAGATAGATACATAGATAGATAGATAGATAGATAGATAGATAGATACACTAGATAGAGATAGATAGATAGATAGATAGATAGATAGATAGATAGATAGATAGATAGATAGATAGGCTATCATCAGGAGGCATTGGAGGATAGATAGATAGATAGATAGATAGATAGATAGATAGATATTAGATAGAGAGATAGATAGATAGATAGATAGATGATCTTATATGATAGATAGATAGATAGATAGATAGATAGATAGATAGATAGATAGATAGATAGATATGATATAAATATTAGATAGATAGATAGATAGATAGATATGATATAAATATTAGATAGATAGATAGATAGATAGATAGGCTATCATCAGGAGGCATTGGAGGATAGATAGATAGATAGATAGATAGATAGATAGATAGATATTAGATAGAGAGATAGATAGATAGATAGATAGATAGATGATCTTATATGATAGATAGATAGATAGATAGATAGATAGATAGATAGATAGATATGATATAAATATTAGATAGATAGATAGATAGATAGATAGATAGATAGATAGATAGATATGATATAAATATTAGATAGATAGATAGATAGATAGATAGATATGATATAAATATTAGATAGATAGATAGATAGATAGATAGATAGATAGATATGAGATAGATAGATAGATATGATATAACTATTAGATAGATAGATAGATAGATAGATAGATAGATAGATAGATAGATATGAGATAGAGATAGATAGATAGATAGATAGATAGATAGATAGATAGATAGATAGATAGATAGATAGATATGAGATAGAGATAGATAGATAGATAGATAGATAGATAGATAGATAGATAGATAGATAGATAGATAGATAGATAGATAGATAGATATGAGATAGAGATAGATAGATAGATAGATAGATAGATAGATAGATAGATAAATAGATATTAGATAGATAGATAGAGAGAGAGATAGATAGATAGATATGATATAAATATTAGATAGATAGATAGATAGATAGATAGATAGATAGATAGATATGAGATAGATAGATAGATAGATAGATGATCTTATATAACAGATAGATAGATAGATAGATAGATAGATAGATAGATAGATATGAGATAGATAGATATGAGATAGATAGATAGATAGATAGATAGATAGATCTTGTTGTGACATAAGTAAATAAGTCCCTTTTTGTGGAGTGCTGCAGTGGCTCGATGTGTATATATAGAGTGGTCCCCCAAGTTACAATATCAGTTGGTTCCAGGACAACCAATGTATGTTGTAACTATTGTAACTTGAGAAATCTGTTTCAAAGACCCAAAATGTCATCCGAAAAATAAGCAGATAACTAGGGACATAACTGACTGATGTCCTCATGTCCTCACATATAACTAGCACCTAATTCAGCTATTGTACCAGAGTAGTGACCCGGATTGGTTGGCTCGGAGTCTGAGACTTTATATGTTGAGTCTGGTTTGAACTCAGAAAAGACCATTGTATGTGGAAAATATTGTATCCAGAGGCCATTGTATCCTGAGGGTGCACTGTATACTGTATGTATCATATGAAGTCACCTAAATGGATGATACAAGACATATAAATGTACAGACGCCCCAGAAGTGAGGATGAGCATTAGATCTGAAACGCGTCAACCTGACTGTAGTCTTTCTACTTGTACAGACGCACTGCTATATCCATTATTCTGTGACAGACTATGCTTTTGATATTGGATTAATAAAGCAAGATTTTCTAAATGTGACAGATTGTTCTGAGCCTGCACGTGAGGATTGCTGATTTTCCCCTGGAACGCACTTCACTGGACTCGGGCACATAGTGAGGGGAGCCGATTTTACTCTTTAGACCCGGGGCAATGAGCACATGACAATACTGTATCTATCTATCTATCTATCTATCTATCTATCTATCTATCTATCTTATCTTCTATCTATCTATCTATCTATCTATCTATCTATCCATCGGACCCTTTACTGGGAATAAGGTATAATTTGCAGGGCTGTGTATTCTGTTTGGAAAGTTTCCATATGAACCATCGCTGCTGTCACTTTATTAGTTCCAAGTAATAAAATAAAATAATATTATATATCTTTATGATTTGTTTAAAGGTCAACTGTCATATATTTATTTATTTGCTAGTTTATTAGAGCTAGGCATGTATACCTGAGTTAGTCTGTCAATGATTGTCAAAAGATCTGTGATTGCTTTATAATACCAGCTTTCATTAATGTCCCCTGTCCCTTTCCACTGCTCCCTTAAAAGACCATTGCTAGGGCTTGTCTGTCTTCCCTTTAGTATAAACAGAAGAGGGAGGGGCGGTCCTCCACACTGCATGGCTGCATTAGGCTTCAGAGTGAGGAGGCGTGTCTCTCAGTAATCCAATCTGATTGGCTGGCAGGGAGCTGCTGGCTACAGCAAGTGTGTATGGGAAGTGAGGGAAGCAGTTTTGGCCTCAGAGAACTGGCAGAGGAGCCATCTTGAGAAGATCCTCATATTGTAAATCTTTAAACAGCCGTAACTAAGGGAAAAACTCAGTGGTATGTGACAAAACTAAAGATTGCTTTATGCATAATGCTGCTGCAGCAGTAACATATGCTAATATTGATTTCTTTTTATGAAAATTTGGGTTAGGCTAAGACAAAGGTTCCCAGGGTCGTGACACAGCTCTCTTGTGAAGCATGCCAGGAGTGCAGTTTTTTTTTTATTTTTTTTATTCATCTTATAGATAGATCTGTTGATCAGAGATTACTAGAAAATATCAGACCAAGGAAGAGCAAGAAACCGCATGTTCAGTTAGCACAGCGCCCCTGCCGGAGAGCACATGGGGTAAGGTGCAAAAATGGCTCCAAAGCAGGAGTTTATACCAAAATCGGCTTGGTCGACCAACATACACCTAATGAGCATAGCCAGCTTAACTCCTTAAGTACCAGGATCATTTTTGGCTTTGAATTTTGATTTTTTTCCTCCCCACGTTCCAATAGCCATAACTATTGCCATATGAGGGCTTATTTTTCTTTCCGGATAAGTTGTATTTTTTAAGGGCACCATTTAATTCACCATGTCTTTTATTGGAAAATAGGAGAAAAATTATTTGTTGGGTTAAATTTTGACATCATGGCGGTCACTGTGCGGATAAAACGACATAATGTCCTTATTCTGCTGCTCAATACGAATACGGCAAAACAAAAAAATTTTGGTTTTAATACTTTTAAAAAATAAAAACTTGAAAAAATCTAGTTTCTTTGCATCGCCATTTTTTGAGAGCCATAACTTTTTATATTTCCACTCACAGAGCTGTATGAGGGCTTTTTTTTTTTTGCGAGATCAACTGTAGTTTGTGGTATATACGACTTATTGCTATTCATTTTTTGGGGCAAGAAAAGGCGAATTGTGTGTTTTTCATTTTTTTTCGTTACAATGTTCACCGCACAGGAGTTTTTTAAAATATTCTTTAATATTTTAATAGCTCAGCAGACATTTTCGGATGCAGCGATACCTAACATATGCGATGTTCGGTCCGCCCCCTATACGTCAGAATTGAGCAAACTTTGACCCTGTACCTCACAGTCAGCAGACACATTCCAGCCAATCAGCATACCCTCCCTCCCAGACCCTCCCACCTCCTATCAAAAAGCAAGGACTGCATCCATCTTAGATTCATTCTGAAGCTGCAGGGTTAGTTAGAGCAGGGAGAATGCTGCTGCTGCTGAATAATATAGGGAAAGCGTTAGCTAGGCCAGTGTTCTGTGTCCACTCCAGTCCTCAAAGACTCATCTGCTGTAAGTACAGCGTCCTGACAGCACCCCAAAAAGACCTTTTTAGGGCTGGTACATCAGTCTGCTTTTATTTTTTTTTCTATATATATATTGAAGTTGCCTGCCTGTGTGTGAGAGGCTGCAGGCCCACAGACTGTACTGTGTGCACACCCCTCATATAGGGTGGCACAGTACCTTGCAGTTAAAAAAGTCATTACATTTTTACCCTTTAATATAATTGCAGTAGCCTGCCAGTGAGTGTCAGGCCCACAGAGGAGGAAGGTAGCTTTGAGGAGGTGGAAGACCAACCAGAGCAGGCGTCCCAGGGCGCTTGTTGTCACCTTTCGGGGACCCTTGGTGTTGTACGTGGCTGGGTGGAGGAAGAGACCTTCAATGACGTCAGTGAGGACAAGGAACGGGACATGGCTAGCTTGGTATTCAACCTTGTGTAAACGGGGAGTTTGCGGTTGTGCAAATGGACTGTTTGCGGTTGTTTGGGGTGCGTTAAACGGGGAGTTTGGTCTGTCAGACTTTGGTCTGTTACTGTGAAGCGGGCGTAACCCTTACACTACCTGATCGATACAACATCATACCTGATCGTATACACACACTGGATGTTTTAAAGCACATTATTCCAAATAATTTAGGAATTTTAGGTGATTTATGCCCTTTATGGATTAAAACCCGACTCTGCGTCCACTACGTAATTTTCCATGGGAGTTTTGCCATGGATCCCCCTCCGGCAGGCCACAGTCCAGGTGTTAGTCCCCTTGAAACAACTTTTCCATCGCTATTGTGGCCAGAAAGAGTCCCTGTGGGTTTTAAAATTCGCCTGCCTATTGAAGTCTATGGCGGTTCACCTGGTTCGCGAACATTTGCGGAAATTCGCATTCGCCATTAGCGAACGAAAATTTTTATTTTCGAGACATCTCTACTTATTTTTTATTGTTTGTATAATTTTATATGTAACATTTGGAAGGGGGGTGAAGTTTATTTTATTACTTTTATAATAATTACTTTTAACCTCCTTAGGGGGCTAGAACCTGGGATCTTGTGAGGACATCTATTTGGGTGAATGGGATATTGACACGCTCCCTGCTGAGCCATGCCTCGTGCACAGAGCATCAGGGAGGTTACCATGGCAGGCCTGGAAAGCTTCAGAAGCGTCAAGGCGGCCATGGTAACTGATCGGACCTCCGCGATTTCACTGCAGGGGGCTCCAATCGAAAGGGAGAGGGAGCCGCATCCCTCACAGATGCCGCTCAGTGAGGAAGGGGCCGCATTACAATAGCCCCGAAACGCGTTTGGGAACTAACAGTGAGGCAAAGGCACCAAGTCCATTAGGAATCAGCAGCAAGGCAGACATACTTGGCCCATAGCTGGATCCGATTAATCTTGGCTTGTAAAGACCTTTTTCACCCGTCATTCAACGCTGTACAGCAAGGAAGCGAACCACCAATAAGAAGCCCCAGCTGCCGTCACGTGGGACGCCATTGGATGACGGCAGTGACCACGTGGGACGCCGCGGTAGGTCCTGGCAGGTCACAGCACATGGGACTCATGGGAATTTGGGCCCCTTTGCGCATCTTGGCTGCAAAAAAGTGTCACACATGTGGTATCGCCATACTCAGGAGAAGTAGGGCAATGTGTTTTGGGGTGTATTTTTACATATACCCATACTTTGTGTGAGAAATATCGCTGTAAACGACAACTTTTTAATTTTTTTTATACAAAGTTGTCAATTTACAGAGATATTTCCCTCACCCAACATGGGTATATGTAAAAATACACCCCAAAACACATTGCCCTACTTCTCCTGAGTACGGTGATATCAGATGAGTGACACTTTTTTGCAGCCTGGGTGCGCAAAGGGGCCCAAATTCCAATGAGTACCGTTAGATTTTACAGGGATGCTCACAATTTAGCCCCGCCCAAAATGCCAGGGCAGTACAAACACCCCACAAATGATCCCATTTTAGAAAGAAGACACCCCAAGGTATTCGCTGAGGGGCATGTCGAGTTAACAGTTTTTATTTTTTTTTTGGCACAAGTTAGCGGAAATTGATATATATATTTTTTTTTTACGAAGTCTCATATTCCACTAACTTGTGACAAAAAATAAAAATTTACATGAACTCACCATACCCCTCACGGAATACCTTGGGGTGTCTTCTTTCTAACATGGTGTCACTTGTGGGGTATTTTTACTGCCCTGGCATTTTAGGGGCCCCTAAAGTGTGAGAAGAAGTCTGGAATCCAAATGCGTAAAAAAGCCCTGTGAAATCCTAAAGGTACTCATTGGAATTAGGGCCTCTTTGCGCACCTTGGCTGCAAAAAAGGGTCCCTCATGTGGTATCGCCATACTCAGGAGAAGTAGGGCAATGTGTTTTGGGGTGTATTTTTATATATACCCATACTTTGTGTGAGAAATATCTCTGTAAACGACAACTTTTTAAATTTTTTTATACAAAGTTGACAATTTACATGGGTATATGTAAAAATACACCCCAAAACACATTGCCCTACTTCTCCTGAGTACGGTGATACCAGATGAGTGACACTTTTTTGCAGCCTGGGTGCGCAAAGGGGCCCAAATTCCAACGAGTACCTTTAGGTTTTACATGGCTGCTCACAATTTAGCCCCGCCCAAAATGCCAGAACAGTAAACACACCCCACAAATGACCCCATTTCGAAAAGTAGACACCCCAAGGTATTCACTGAGGGGCATAGTGAGTCCGTCTGAGATTATTGTTTTTTTTGCCAGAAGTTAGCAGAAATGTAAACTTTATTATTTCTTTTTTTTCCTCAGAAAGTGTTATTTTCCGCTAACTCGTGAAAAAAAATGAAATGATACATGAACTCACCATGCCCCTCCGCGAACACTTTGGGGTGTCTTCTTTCCAAAATGGTGTCATTTGGGGGGTATTTATACTATCCTGACATTCTAGCACCTGAAGAAACATGACAGGTGCTCAGAAAGTCAGAGCTGCTTCAAAATGCCGAAATTCACTTTTTTGCACCATAGTTTGTAAACGCTATAACTTTTACCCAAACCAATAAATATACACTTATTGGACTTTTTTTTTATCAAAGACATGTAGAACAATAAATTTAGAGAAAAATTTATATAGAAATGTAGTTTTTTTGGAAAAATTTTACAACAGAAAGTGAAAAATGTCATTTTTTTGCAAAAATGTTGTTACATTTTTATTAATAGCAAAAAAAGTAAAAATGTCAGAAACAATGAAATACCACCAAATGAAAGCTCTATTAGTGAGAAGAAAAGGAGGTAAAATTCATTTGGGTGGTAAGTTGTATGACGGAGCAATAAACGGTGAAAGTAGTGTAGTGCAGAATTGTAAAAAGTGGCCTGGTCATTAAGGGTGTTTAAGCTAGGGGGGCTGAGGTGGTTAAAGGGGGTGGCCCATCTCAAACATTGACAGCATATTGCTAGGATATGCTATAAATGTCATAACAGGGCATCTACAGTGAAGAAGAGCGCACCGCGCTCCAGTCTTACTGATGGGGAACTTGGACTGTGAGCTCCACTGGGGACAGCGAGTGATGCTAATGTCAGTACAGCCCTGCGGAATATGTCGGCGCTATATGAGTACAATAAATAAACAATATGGATCAATAATCAACAGGAAATAACATTTGTTACAAAGTTCATAAGAATGGCTCACAGCCTTCTCCCTCTTCCCATTGCAGGCATGGCTACATGCTGGAGGCAACTGGGAGTTTGCTGTGAGTCGGCCTTTATGCTCCTGTAATTCGCCCACTGGCCCCTGATCAGGTCAGTTTCTAGGGCTGGGCAAGGGGTGCTAACGCACGGGGCGCAAGCAGTAGGGGGAGCTGAAAATGGGCCCGGCAAGGGAAGGAGCCCGCTGCCCCGCCACAATAATTTAATAATTGCCAGCTGTGGCGGCGGTGGCACAGGGAGATGAACGCTTCCATTGTTGAAGCGTTTATCTCCATAGTCATCTGTATCGCTGTCCGCAGGACAGCGATACAGATGGCTGTGCTGTGGGGCAGGGAGGGAGAGGCGTCTCCCTTCCCTGTTCCTCTCATAGGCTGTGGACCTAGTGCCGACTGCCTATTAAAGGCCGGTGCAGGTGGCGCGATGATGTCATCGTGCCGACTGAGCCGTACAGCGGGGGACGCAGGCTGGAAGAGACCTGCATCACATTGCAGCGGAGGTAAGTAAAAGTGTTTTTTATTTTGATACTTGTTACAGGCACGGGAGGGGAGGGTGGGGGATATGGAGAGGTACTTCCGGTACATGAAAGGGGGGACATGGAGAGGCACTTCTGGCACATTAAAGGGGCGGCACCTGTTACTGGCATATGATTGGGAGGGGGGAGAGGCCCTAGAAACTGCCCTGCCCTTGGCGCGGTGCTCAGGCTCAGACATGTCCTCCTAGTCGGATATGTTGGCTAATCTCTCAATTTTAACATCAGTATGAGGGTTTAGTAAGGCCGCAGAGTGCACTTGTCTTTTCAATTGTTATTGTTATATTGTTCCAGGTTACCAATCAGAATTTTTTATTTTTCTGGACAACTTATCCCAAAATCACAGACATTTTTTTTTACTGACAAATTGGAAAACCATAATGAATAGTAAAGATTCTAAGTATCCATGTTTACAGCTCAATATAATGATTAGAACTCATAATCAGCATTTTCTGTGAGCTGTGTTTCTTGCTCCGATTGGCTCGATTGCATATGTGAAAACATATTCCAACATGTGAGGATGGGACCAACACAGATCAAGTCTGCTGACCAGCAAACAGGTCTAAGGTCAGCCGGTTATAATGCTATAAAACTGCTGACAGATGCCCTTTAAACTTGCTGCATCTTTGCAGTAGTCCAGAAAATTACTTGGGCCCACACCACACCTGCTACATCGAAACAGAAGATAGTTGCAAATTTTTATGCAAATTTACGCTGCCACAAAAATTTGCTAATTAAATATTCTACAATTCTAGTGTGTGATAAATAAAACAAGAGGTAATTTTACCTTTTCGGCTACCAAATAGAGTATGCAAAATCGGTAGCTATACAAACTGCAAAACCATCAGATGTAAAATATCAGGCCGTCTGCCGTTTCTGTGACATACAGTGTATTGGCTGCACCTCCATGGCAGTGCTTAGAATTCTCAGGAGGAGACATCGTTTGGGTATTGATAATATTAATGCTATTAATATTTTCATGGTGTTGCAGGATTTTGGAGAAGGCATGAGAGGAGATGTTGTTTTGCAGTTGCCGCCATACAGACAGACCTGTCACAGGAGAAGAATTGCAGAAGAAAGGTTTTAATTAGGGAATCCTTTTGGATTTTTGTTCTTCGCAGTAGACAACCAAAAGGGCTCAGTCAGAGACATGACTAAATGTAACATTGACAAAGTTTCGCCCATTTCTAACTTGTTTCCACATTGTCTATATTTTATTCCATGTAACCAGAGGTTTGGTGGCTCACCTTCTTAAATTGTATGGATGAAGTGCACGGTTCATATAATTCCACCCAAATTATAATGCAAACTATTTCATACAAAAATTGAACCGGCACTCTCAATCTTTAAAACATTAATTGAATATTCCATCAAAAAATATATATAAAAGGGAGCAATGTGAGTGTTAGTTTACCTAATCACACCACATAATATCTCTGATCACCTTATTAAAAAAAATAAAACAATTAAAGGAAAAGTCTTACTGGTTTCACAGCAAGAATTTTGTACACTGTTCAGACTTAGCAGAAATAATAGTGATGCGTTTTTCCTTAAAAGGGAAAAAAAAACATTTGGATTTGTGGAGATGGTAAGTATCCGGGTCACAGCAGATGTTGCGATCTTTTGGATGTTATATTGTCCACGGTATTCTGATCAGTGTAGCATCTCATATACTTAAAGTCTTGTACAGTGTAACAGAAGATAGCTGTTCAAAGTTAATAAATCACTTCCTTTGATTTGTTATTCACCGCGCTCTCTCAGGGACCCCAGCCTATTCACTCCGTACTACACACAGTGAATACACACAGTGTATGTTTTGTAACTCACTGTTAGTTGCTGAGGGACTTCACCGAACTCGGCCGATCGTGGCGTCCCACGTGGAAAACGGCGCGAGCGGTCCAGCCTCAGTGTCAGTTCCTTCGTGTGATCGGAGGGCCGGTCTCCTGCAGCGCTGGAAAGGGAATGGTGTCCACAGCAAGGTAGAATTCGGAGTAGGCGCGCGTTGTTCCTTTTTAGTCGACTGTAAGTTTCGTATGGTTCCAAGGAGCGGCACTTTTCGGACCATACGCGTTTCGGGACTGTACTCTGTCCCTTCTTCAGTGGTAAAGTGCCTGCTCCTTCTCTGTGCCGTTTAAATACCTGTGGTTCTGAGTCCATAATAATACCTGGATCTAGGATTTTGGTGGATCAATACTAGGTCCGTGACAAGACCTGGATCTGGAATTTTAATGAGTCAATCCCATCAACATCATGTCCCTTATAAAACCTAAAAATTTAAACATAGCAGTACAAAATATAAAATAGCATACTCCTTATATGGTGACCCCCAACAACCAACCGCAAGCAACACATGAAAGTGCAATATATAATGTATCTATATATCATTTCTGATTCCACAGAAACACTAACATGTCTGATGTAACACCATTACCAGGATTTGTGGTTACTCAATCTGTCTTTGATGCGCATCGACGTTTCCCCGATATATAGTAGACCGCATGGACATTTAAATAAGTAAACCACAAATCAGCTGTCACATGTAAAATGACCCTGGACTGGTATCTGCTCCCCTGTATGTGGATGTGCGAAATATGCGCCGCGTATGACACTCGAGCAGTGCACACAGTTGAGGCAGGGGAAGGTGCCTGATCTTGGGGTAGAGAATACCTGTTGTTTTAGGGAAATTCTGTTAGTGCCAATGTCGGCTCTCACAATCCTATCTTTGATATTGGGGTTCCTCTTATAGCATAACATAGGTGGTTTTTGGAATATCCGGATTTCCGGATAAGATCTAGATATCACATGCCAATGTTTATTTATAATACCGCGTAATCTATAGGTCCATGGGTGATACTTAATCACTAGTGGTATGCGCGGTTCTTTTACAGACTTTGAGGATTGCAAGGAATCGAGTTTGTCTCTTTCTTCTTGTAATAGAGAATCGGGATAACCCCTCGCACGAAATTTGTCCGTCATCTCATTGAGTCTCACTGTACATCTCTCAGGGTCACTAACGATCCGTTTAACCCTCTGGAACTGTGAGTATGGCAGTGACTTTTTTGTGGGGGCCGGATGGTTGCTGGTAAATGATAACAGACTGTTCCTATCGGTGCTCTTAGTGAACAGGTCAGTTTGTATGTGTCGCTCGGTGTCTTGAATCACCCAAGTGTCCAAAAAGGACACTTTTTCCGTGTCATAATGCAATGTAAACTTCAATTCGGAGCGTACTCAGTTCAGCGAATCCGCAAACTGCTCTAGGGATCGAACGCTGCCCCGCCACACACACAAAATATATCGTTGATGAATTGACGCCAAAATATACAGTGCTGTTGATATAGTGAATTGGAATAGACATATTCAAGCTCAAATTGGGACATATACGTATTTGCGTACGGCGGTGCGACGTTCGATCCCATCGCGGTCCCGCGGCGCTGCTGGTAAAATGAATCCTGAAATAAAAAATAGTTCTGTACTAGTACAATTTTGAGTAAGAAAGAAATCTTGCTGTGTGTTTGAATATGTACTGGATGAGAGTAAGTGTTTTACTGCTCTTATGCCTTCATGGTGGGTGATTGATGTATATAAACTACATACATCCAGGGTAACTAGTATATGATTACTCTCTGAGGGGATAAGGTTCAACTCCTGTAAGAAGTATTGTGTATCCCGTAGGTAAGAGGGAGACATAGCAGTCAGGGGTGTCAACACCTTTTCTAGGAATATCGCAGGGGGTAAGAGGATGGAGTCAGTTGACCCCACAATAGGGCGACCCGGTGGATGAGTAAGGGATTTATGGACCTTGGGTAAAGTGTAAAAAACCAAAAAGTTATGGGATGTTGGTTGATCAGAAAATTGCCTAAAGTGGCGTCAATGACTCCATCCTCCCTAGCCCCGTCCACGACACTCTGTAATAGCGCTTTGATTTGAAAAACAGGATCATGTGAAAGTAATTTATATGTATCGCCATCCTGTAATTGGTTCAAAATTTCAGAAACCTAGTAATGCTTGTCAAGTACAACGAGTGCTCCCCCCTTGTCGGCAGGTTTGAATACCAGAGACTTATTATCTAGTAAGTGATCCAGTACATTTTTTTCATTTTTTGTAAGATTATGGTGTAAATGAAATTTACCATCCTTGCATTGTTGTAGCCAGGAGTCAATGTCTGTTTGAACAAACTGGATAAAGGTCTCAACCGGGTGGTATGTGCGGGGTGGTGAGAAAGTACTCTTAGTTTTTAAACCAAAATGTCTAGCTGATAAAGTACCGGAGACAGGGGAAATATCAGAAGCAGGTGTCAATTGTCCTGTGGAGAAATGCTTTTTCAGGCGTATGCTCCTAAAAAAACGTTGTAAGTCCATATCTAATGTGAATGTGTCCAGACTGCTCGTGGGGCTAAAAGACAGACCTTTCTGTAATAAGTTCATTTGCACAGGACTTAGATTTATGGAAGACAAATTGAGTACTAAGTTGTCCGCCGTACCTGAGACCGGGTTATGCGGGATGTCGCCATTTCGCCGGTGGTGGCGCCCTGCTCTCCTGGTTTTCCTTTTGGAGGTTGGTTGCATCGGCCTAAAAAAGAACTTCAGGTGCCATCAGAAGTGTCGCTCCCAGAACCTGAGGACGCTGAACCTGCTCGTCGGTCTCTTGTAAAGGCAGATGGGATAGCGGTCCCTGTGGAATCCTGCCATTTGTAGACTCGCTGTTGCAGGTAGTCCTCGGTGTCGCGGAGGTACTTGGATCTCTTCGTGGCTTCTATTTTGGTACGCAAATCGTTGCATTGTTTCTCCATTCGCTCATGGAGGGATGTCAATTCGTCAGGTTTCAAACAGCCCTTAAGCTGGTCTTTAATAGATTGTATGCTGGCCTCACATTCCTTAATGGCGGAAGCAAGGTGTTAAATAGTCAGAACTATGAGGTCCAGAGAGCATTTATTTAATATCTGAGCAAATCTTGTGCAATAGTCCAAATTGTTGCAGAAGAGAGTCGGTCGCAGTTTAACTCTCAGCCCCCGTGGTATCTTCTGTGTGCGGTAATACTCTGCCAGAGTAACCGCATGTAATTCCAATGAGAGAAGGTGTTTAGCCTCCTTTTCCAAATCCCTGCTTTTCAATTCGCTAGGATGGATTCGAACACCTTGCTTCCGCCATTAAGGAACGTGAGGCCAGCATACAATCTATTAAAGACCAGCTTAAGGACTGTTTGAAACCTGACGAATTGACATCCCTCCATGAGCGATTGGAGAAACAATGCAACGATTTGCGTACCAAAATAGAAGCCACAAAGAGATCCAAGTACCTCCGCGACACCGAGGACTACCTGCAACAGCGAGTCTACAAATGGCAGGATTCCACAGGGACCACTATCCTATCTGCCTTTACAAGAGACCGACGAGCAGGTTCAGCGTACTCAGGTTCTGGGAGCGACACTTCTGATGGCACCCGAAGTTCTTTTTTAGGCCAACGCAACCGACCTCCAAAGGGAAAACCAGGAGAGCAGGGCACCACCACCGGCAAAGTACGGCGGACAACTTAGTACTGAATTTGTCTTCCATAAATCTAAGTCCTGTGCAAATGAACTTATTACAGAAAGGTCTGTCTTTTAGCCCCACGAGCAGTCTGGACACGTTCACATTAGATATGGACTTACAACATTCTTTTAGGAGCATACACTTGAAAGCGCATTTCTCCACAGGACAATTGACAATTGCAAGGATGGTAAATTTCATTTACACCATAATCTTACAAAAAATGAAAAAAATGTACTGGATTACTGGATAATAAGTCTCTGGTATTCAAACCTGCCGACAAGGGGGGAGCACTCGTTGTACTTGACAAGCATTACTAGGTTTCTGAAATTTTGAACCAATTACAGGATGGCGATACATATAAATTACTTCCACATGATCCTGTTTTTCAAATCAAAGCGCTATTACAGAGTGTCGTGGACGGGGCTAGGGAGGATGGAGTCATGGGCAATTTTCTGATCAACCAACATCCTATAACTCCGGTTTTATACACTTTACCCAAGGTCCATAAATCCCTTACTCATCCACCGGGTCGCCCTATTGTGGGGTCAACTGACTCCATCCTCTTACCCCCTGCGATATTCCTAGAAAAGGTGTTGACACTTCTGACTACTATGTCTCCCTCTTACCTACGGGATACACAGCACTTCTTACAGGAGTTGAACCTTATCCCCTCAGAGAGTAATCATATACTAGTTACCCTGGATGTATGTAGTTTATATACATCAATCACCCACCATGAAGGCATAAGAGCAGTAAAACACTTACTCTCATCCAGTACATATTCAAACACACAGCAAGATTTCTTTCTGTCATTACTCAAAATTGTCCAAGAACAGAACTATTTTTTATTTCAGAATTCATTTTATCAGCAGTGCCGCGGGACCGCGATGGGATCGAACGTCGCACCGCTGTACGCAAATACGTATATGTTACAATTTGAGCGTGAATATGTCTATTCTAATTCACTATATCAACAGCACTGTATATTTTGGCGTCAATTCATCGACGATATATTTTGTGTGGGGGGGGGGCGTTCGATCCCTAGAGCAGTTTGCGGATTCCCTGAACGGAGTACGCTCCGAATTTAAGTTTACATTGCATTATGACATGGAAAAAGTGTCCTTTTTGGACACTTGGGTGATTCAAGACACCGAGGGACACATACCAACTGACCTGTTCACTAAGAGCACCGATAGGAACAGTCTGTTATCATTTACCAGCAACCATCCGGCCCCCACAAAAAAGTCACTGCCATACTCACAGTTCCAGAGGGTTAAACGGATCGTTAGTGACCCTGAGAGATGTACGGTGAGACTCAATGAGATGACGGACAAATTTATTGCGAGGGGTTATCCCGATTCTCTATTAAAAGAACAAAGAAACAAACTCGATTCCTTGCAATCCTCAAAGTCTGTAAAAGAACCGCGCATACCACTAGTGATTAAAGCAAACCTGTCACCTGCTTTTCACTTATTAAACTATTCACAGTACCTTATAGATCATCCTCATTGTGTTTCCAAACTGGTTTTTCCTGTTTTTCTGGCCTGTAGATTCATGAAAAAATCTGGCCGGGACCGCGCTTGTATCAGCGGCGCATGCGCCGTCGCCCTTCTTTTGCAGCGCGATCCCGACCATCGCGCAGAGTGACGCGCGATCCATTCGCTTAATCGCTCATGCGCCGTCCCCCGATGCTTCACTCTGCGCGATGGTCGGGATCAAGGAGGACAAGTGTCAATTAAAGGGCTGAGAGGCGGGGTTAGGGCGGGGGAGGCACATCCTGGAGTCAAGGAGGGTCTGCCTCCTTGACTTGTATCGTGACTTGTGACGCAGGAGAGCAGGACTTTATAAAGTGATTTTTTCATGAATCTACAGGCCAGAAAAACAGGAAAAAACAATTTGGAAACACAATGAGGATGATCTATAAGGTACTGTGAATAGTTTAATAAGTAAAAAACGCATGTGACAGGTTCGCTTTAAGTATCACCCATGGACCTATAGAAATTATTATGATGTGTTTTCTAATATTGTCATCGTGTCTCTCAGTGTGTAAACCACTGGAAGTGGATATCTTGCTGCGGATATAGAGACGCAGCAAGCAGTGTTTTCTTGCCGAATGGATAGATGCCGGCTGGGGCCCTCCGCCCAAAAGGCGGATTTATTGGCTTGGCGTGTATGCATTTATTAAGAGAACAATATACGGAAAGGAACGTGCATTCGTTATTTCCAGTGTGCCTGATCAACCGCTGGAGATGGTGACGCTGTTCCTATAAGTAGGCCCACATAAGAATCCTGGTGAGCCTTGTTGAGCATTGATCACTGATCGATGCTGAACAAGATTCCCGCCTAGTGGTGACTAAGAGACATGTTGTGGTATTCTTTCTGTGTGTGTCATCACTTCCTGTATGACTGTACTGTACCTGAAGGGAGTGGTCAGGTGTTGGGCCCGCCCACTTCCTATTTGTTATCCCTTGGTCTATGTAAATAAAGAAAGGGTCTGAGAGGGCAGTCTCTCTACAGATCTCAACCATGAAGCATCTTATCTCATTACTGGAATAGTGCGGCCTTTCCTTACACAAAAGGAGCTGATACACGTGCTTGTGAGCACGGGGTAAGGAAATTACTACAACAGCGGTATTATAAATAAACATTGGCATGTGATATCTAGATCTCATCCGGAAATCCCGATATTCCAAAAACCACCTATGTTATGCTATAAGAGGAATCCCAATATCAAAGATAGGATTGTGAGAGCCGACCTTGGCACTAACAGAATTTCCCTAAAACAACAGGTATTCTCTACCCCAAGATCAGGCACCTTCCCCTGCCTCAACTGTGTGCACTGCTCGAGTGTCATACGCGGCGCATATTTCGCACATCCACATACAGGGGAGCAGATACCAGTCCAGGGTCATTTTACATGTGACAGCCGATTTGTGGTTTACTTATTAAAGTGTCCATGCGGTCTACTATATATCGGGGAAACCTCGATGCGCATCAAAGACAGATTGAGTAACCACAAATCCCCCAATAGGAAGGAAAATCTTCTACTACAGATACCACATCATTTTCACCATGCGAGACATACAATAGCCCAACTCAGATTTCAAATTATTAAGAGTGTTCAGCTACCACGTAGGGGCGGGGACAGAAACAGAATATTATAAAAAAGAGAGGCTTATTGGATACACTGCTTACAGACCATTGAACCCCGTGGCCTGAATCGTGATTACAGTGTGCACAGCTTTCTTTAAGAAAATCACGAAAACATAATCATAAAAAATTGTATAAAAATCAATAATGTGTAATATTACTGCACAATGGAAGTTTTACCGGCAGTTTATACACTTTTGCTATGCTTTTGATTTGTTGTTTGCATTGAGGGGGTGGGACTACGTCATGATGTCACTTCCTATTGTTACCTTCTTACTTTGTGTATATAAAGCCCTGATTATAATAGATGTTATGAGTCTGATGAAGGCACAATAAAGTGCCGAAACGCGTCACTTGTATCATATGTGACAAATTAAAGCATTTCCAAAGATCAACTGAAGCGAGTGCCGGTCTCCATTTTTGAAGTATTCCAGGGACGCCGACCCATTGACACGTGCACCGCGAACATTTCCAGAGCAGTGCCGGCCAGTCCAGCGCTTAATAGGGAAGGCGATGGACCAGTTCCTAGAACATTTAAACCTGCCCCAAATCACCACTGAGGAGGGAGATTCCCTTCTGTCACCAACTACAGAACCTGAAGTCAGGAAAATACTGAACTCGATGCTGCTGGGCAAGAGCCCAGGCCCCGATGGCTTCCCGATAGGCTATTATAAAAAGTTCTCCCAACTCCTGATCCCCCACTTGGTATTTTGGTGCAATGCACTTTTCACGGGCTCACGCCTACATAAACAGTCACTAGAGTCCATTGTCATCATCCTTCCTAAACCTGGGAAAGACCCTTCCCTCTGCAGCAGCTACAGGCCAATATCACTCCTAAACGTGGACATAAAGACATGGGCCAAATTGTTAGCCACACGTCTGAGCCTTCTGTTACCCAAGATCATTCACCCATACCAAGCGGGCTTTGTGCCAGGGAGGGAGGGGAACCATAATTCCTGTAGGGTAATTACAGCTACCCTGTGGTCCATCAAGAAACGCCTCCCGCTGACCTTCCTCGGTGTGGACGCGGAGAAGGCCTTCGACCGGGTTAATTGGGACTTCATGAGGAAAACATTGCACAGGTTTGGCATTCCGGAGCGGTTTCAGGAGGCAGTCATGACGTTATACAGTGAACCAAGTGCCAGAATAAGGGTTAACAGCACCTTATCACCCTCCTTCCCCATACGTAATGGGACTCGTCAGGGATGCCCCCTGTCCGCGGCTCTGTACATCCTGGTAATGGAAACCCTTCTTTAAGCAATCAGAGACCACCCAAACATACGAGAAGTACGAGCCGCTAATGATTCTATAGAATACATAAATGTAGCCTACGCAGATGATCTGCTGATCATGGTTTCTGACCCGGTCGAGTCCTTCCCACATCTCTTAACACTGTTTGAGCAATACGGCAAGGTGTCGAACTACAAAGTGAATTCCTCAAAGTCAGAAGCCATGAATATAACAGCCCCCCTGACTTCCATCGCTGCCCTTAAACCAGTCATTCCATTCCAGTGGCATTCCTCACATGTCCCCTACCTAGGTATCAAAATCCCCAGACAAATTATTCCATCTTAATTACACTCCTCTACTAACTGAGATCCAGAAACAACTGCACTCCCTACGCCTCCCTTTCCCCTCCTGGATGGGCAGAAAAAACATTTTGAAAGCATTCGTGCTCCCAAAATTTTTATATGTCCTACAAATGTTGCCCATATTCCTTCCCACCTCGTATTTCACCAAACAACGGAGACTTTTCTCAACATACTTATGGGGTGGAAAAGGCGCCAGAATAGTACACCACAGACTGATTTTGTGTCGTAACCAGGGTGGCTTTGCCCTGCCAGATCTGCAGTTGTACTACCAAGCGATACACCTGAAGAGGTGGCTTAAATTACATTTCCCCTGTTACTGTACACTAGGCTCTGAACTAGAAATCCTGCAAATCACGCAATCTCAAAGGGCGGCATTGTGGGGCCTGACGTCCACTTCACTTCACTCACATGTACTGCTGAAAGGTACCAGTCTGGTCCTCAAGCGCCTTAATAGAGATCAGGAGCTTTTACACAACCCTTCAACTGCCTGCTGACCTAACCCCATACGCGATCAGACTTAAAGCGACACAGGTCTCTCCAATTTGGATCCACCTCCGGGGTTACTCAACATCTGACTTTGTACGGGGGGTCAGGGGAGACTTGCCACGACAACATCCCCTCAATCAGATCTGGGAGAACTCCAACTTCCTTGACCTCATTGCGTTACGATCAGTTGGTGATACGTTAGGGTCAAGAAATATACTCACTGCCACGCCAAACATGGTTTGAAAAAATGCTGGTACCCTCTACTCCTCAGTGTAGGCTAATTTCCCTACTATATCTCGCTTTAAACACCCCCAAAACTGGGTAACACCACAATATATACATGCCTGGGCCATGGACTCGAACGTGACTTTCTCAGAGACAGATATCCTCTACATGAATGCTCACTCACATGGATTCTGTGAAAGTACAAGAGCACTCATACAAAGTGCTCACACAGTGGTACCGTACACCCAAACACCTGTTTCTCAGTGGTCTAAATGACAATGACAGATGTTGGAGATGTAAAGAGGATAGGGGTACACTACTCCACATTCTCTGGTCGTGTCCTAAACTACGGCTCATCCCCCAACGGTGGCTAAGCACAGACCCCCGAACACTTTCAAAGTGGGTAATCAAGGTAGACTGCCTGCACCGCTTAGAAGAACTAGCTAGTTGGGAATCTAGAACACATGAAAAACACTAAAAACTCTGGGCCCCATGGATTATTTACAGATGCCCAACCCGACACTAACCCAACCTTACAGGAGCTCTGACCAATTGTCCACCCTATTTCTTCCCCCTCATGCCTGGTCTCAGGGCATCACATTAACGACATACTGACCTCAGAACCTTCGGATCCTCCCGACAGATAAGATAGAAACATCAGATCCTTAATCGACCGTTGTTGTCCAGTTTTAAGGACACATCCCTCTTATTATTCTTGTTTAAATGACAAGATAATGCATACCCAGATATCCCCTTTATTTACTGTTTGTACAGTCTTCAATGCTACGCTGGTACGGATGTGTTTATAGAACCTGTTTTACAGTGTTTATTTTTGGACGCATACATGCCGATGTCTGTATCTGATTTTATGCTCATCTTTCAATAAAAAGATATTTGACAAAGAATATACTACTATAATACTGCTCCTATGTACAAGAATATAATTATTATAATACTGACTCCTATGTAGAAGAATATAACTACAATAATACTGCTCCTATGTAGAAGAATATAACTACTATAATACTGCTCCTATGTACATGTATATAACTACTATAACACTGCTCCTATGTACAAGAATATAACTACTATAATACTGCTCCTATGTACAAGAATATAACTACTGATAGAGGGGCGGAGCCTGGCTGCCGACTAGGATGGAAGCTTGAGGCTGCAGCTCCTCCATCTAGTGTCTCCAAACTGCCTTTTAGCTCGCTCTATTCGCTGCAAACATGGGGAAAAATAGCAAGGATAGACATGGGGATCCCCCCAGCTCCCAGAAAGCGCTTGGAAATCAAACAGAACTCCAGAATTACTGGAAACCTCAGCCGCCGCTTGCCGCCAAGGCCCGACACAACATGGCGCCGTCAGAAGGAAGCGCGGGAGACCAGGCCTCAGACGCCGAGAGCCTGCCGAGCAGTGACGAGTATGAAACTGCCTCCGCCTCACAGATCACTAAAGCTTTTCTGAAAAAGACAATATTCCAGGCTATGAAGCCCGTATTGGAAGAGTTGGCGGACATTAAAGCCGACCTCAAGCAGATAACTGGTCGGCTGGATGGACTTGAAGCAAGACAGGCCGACTTGTCCGATCTTACCGACTCGATCGCCTCCCAGCATCGTGTTCACTCTGAATATATCACCAAGTCCCTGCTCCTCATAGAGGACCAGGAAAATAGGAGCCGGCGAAAGAACATTCGGCTCAAAGGTATCTCTGAGCAGTACGCCCCGGAATCGCTCCGGTCGGTGGCCGCTGAACTCTTTCAATCCTTGCTCGGGCCTGACCGGGCAGCTCCTATCGTCATAGAGTGGATCCACAGGGCTCTTCGTCCGAAGCCCAAGCCTGGCGAACCCCCGCGAGACGTCATCTGCGGCCTTCTGTCCTTCGTAGACACCGCACAGCTTTTACAGGCCGCAAAGGAGAAGGTATCGGTCATGTACGCAGACACGGAGGTACATTTCTATCAAGATATAGCGCCTTCCACCCTTGCTAAACGGCGCCTGTTGAGACCTCTGTTAGATGTATTGAGGGACAGAGGTATTCAGTATAATTGGCTATTCCCCTTTGGCCTTGCTGTTTGGGTGGAGGGACGGCGCCACACAATTCATGTTCCGGATGACCTAGCCAAGATTTGGCCTGTTCTCAAAATGGCGCCCTTGCAGATACCCTCGTGGCTTCCACTGCTGGACGGTGGGGACGCGGGTCCCCCTCCTTTGCGACTACCGGCTGAGGCTAGACCTGCCTCGGGTCCTAATCGTATGCGGAGAAACTCATCGGCGGCTGCCTTCCAAGGCCGCACTTGAATTTGAGATGCTGCTCCTTGCAGGATTGTTCCACAATTTTTCTACCCAGGACTGTCGTGAGTAACACCATATGGTCGGGGGTGATCCAAGAGCGATGACACTACGGGCGGGGGATGTGACTTTCTGTTTCTTTCCCGTTTTTGGTAGCTGACCCCCCTCGCCCCTTGCATCATTAACCGCACTATGGTAACCCATGTTCCCCCCGATCCCCACCTGGACAGTCACTGAAGAAGGGGACTGACTCCACGCTTACCGCGTGGGCAATTTATTTTGCTTACTCTGAGCTACTCAGGAACCCTAAATCTATACTAAGCCCTAGCTGCCAGGAGTCCCGTTCTGCTGTACCTTTCAAGGACCCATATTTACCCCACTCCATATGACCTGGTTTTTGGACTTTATGTCACGCTAGTTTCTTTCGTGTCATGGATCCTGAGTTACACGTCCTGGGAAAGACTTTAGTTATCTGCATTTCATATATTATTGTTGCAACCTGCCACCCCCCTGTGGGGTGTCTGGGAAGACACGATGACCACCCCGTTGATACCGGGTCACAGTGGCTTTCTTCTTGCCATGTTTGTATTTGACAATTTCCACTGTAGATCCGTTTTGCAGGTTGCTATGGGCTTATCCCAGCCCTATGGCTTTAAATGTTCCCTATGGTTATTTGGCGGGGCAGTGAGGAGATGCGTGTTTTGTCCGGGCATCTCTTACTTCCTCTCCCCCCCCTCTTTTCACCTCTGCTTGTTGAGGTGGAACTGTTTATTCTGCCTGTGTCAGTGAGTCCTAGCGGTGATCCCAGCAGCCAGGGACACCTCAGTTCTTTGTTTAACTTGTCCAGGCATTGACCTTTTCTCTTTTTCTTTTTATCTCCTCCTTGTTTGTCTTTAGTGACGTCCCGTGTTGTCCCACTTCCCCTGTCTTGTGGTTTTGTTCGTCAGTGTTCTTCCCTTCATCCTTCCAGGTGGCGCTCCTCGGAACTGGTGACGTCTTTGACATCCTGAGAGTTTGCTACGTGAACGGTAACACATGGCTTCCATTACAATAGCCTCCCAAAATGTGAATGGCCTCAATGAACCTTGTAAACGAGCTCAAATATTCTCCCTACTGCACAGAGCGAAAGCATCCATCCTCTTCCTCCAAGAAACGCATTTTAAAACAAGTAAGACACCTCGCATCTCTTCCAGACATTACACACAGTGGTACCATAGTACTTTTGTGGGAGCCAGCAGAGGAGTGAGTGTGGGAATTCACAAGATGTGCCCCTTTGTATGGTCCGCTTCTGAAGTGGACCCTGAGGGTCGGTACCTTTTCGTTAAGGGCTCTGTAGGAGAAGTTATAGTCACTTTTGCGAACCTGTATGCTCCCAATAGAGGACAAATCCCTTGGCTGAGTCGGGTGTTGACGCTCCTTCACTCCTGCAAGGAGGGCTTGGTGATCTTGGGAGGTGACCTGAACCTCACCCTGGAACCAGCCATTGATGCCTCTACTGGGCGTTCTGCTGTCACCCTCAGGTCACTCAGGTCATTCAAAAAACACCTTCATAAATTGGGGGTAATAGATGCTTGGCGCTCCCTCAATCCATTAGAAAAAGATTATACCTTTTACTCCCCTGCCAAACGTTCCCACCAGAGATTAGATTATTTGTTTATCTCCTCCTCCTTTCTGAAAAATGTTGCCTCGGCCACTATTGGTAATATTACTATATCAGACCACGCTCCCATTTTCCTTCAGATCCTCCTGTCCGACTCTCCCAACAGGGAGCGAACATGGAGATTGAATGAAACTCTCATCCTTGACCCGCACCACTCCGCCAAAATTGCCACCTGCATAAATGACTATTTTATAATCAATGCTTCTTCAGACCAGGGATCCCCTTCAGTTGCGTACATTTGGGAGGCTCATAAAGCTACAATACGGGGTGAACTGATTTCCTTAGGTTCATATGTCAAGAAACAGCGTGCCAAAGCTATCGATGATCTTTTAGCTCACATTTCCATACTAGAGACCTCCCATAAACGGGATGCTGCACCAGAGGTGTTTAATGAACTCGCCCAAGCGAGATCTGAGTTGAAAAACCTACTCAATGTCGTTTCAGTGAAACTTCTCTTACGCTCTAGATTCCGATCCTATGCTCATGGGAACAGAGGGAACAAGCTTATGTCGGCACTAGTCAAGGATGGCTCTACTCTAAACACTACGCCAGAAATAGCGAAAGCTTTCTGTGCATTCTACGCAGATCTTTACAACTTGCCCTCCCCTGAGGCCACTCTGGGGATAGACCTTAAAGAGGTAACGGGCAAGTTTCTTGACTCTTTGACTCTCCCCTCTGTTCCCATGGACAAACTAGAGGCCCTGATAGCCCCTGTGTCTGAAGAAAAGACGCTAAATATTCTGAAATCAATTCCCTCCGGTAAAAGTCCTGGCCCAGACGGGCTTCCTATCCTCTATTACAAAACCTTTAAAACAAACTTGATACCCCACTTCACAAACCTATGTAATTACTTGCTTTCCGGTGGACAATTGCCCCCAGTCCCTGGAAGCTCATATTACCGTTCTTCCCAAACCTAACAAAGATACTACTTCTTGTGGCAACTACAGACCCATTTCCCTCCTGAATACAGACATTAAGTGGTGGGCCAAACTACTGGCCATGAGAATCCAGACGGTTCTGCCTGATATAATTCACAGGGAAAAAGTCGGCTTTATACAGGGGAGGCAGGGCAATGAGAATACGAAGAGGGTGTTGCATCTAGTAGACTGGGCTAGAACTAGGAGTCTTCCCCTGGCCTTACTTAGTACGGACGCGGAGAAGGCCTTCGACAGGGTCAGCTGGCGATTTATGTCGGCGGCCCTGTCGAGGTTCGGATTTCCCCCCCGGCTGGTGGATGCAATTCTGACTCTTTATTCTACACCCTCGGCCCGAGTGAGGGTGAACGGTACGCTGTCTCCATCTTTCCAGATATCGAACGGTACCCGGCAGGGTTGCCCCTTATCTCCGGCTTTGTTCGTTATTGTCATGGAGACTCTTCTCGCACATATACGCCAACATCCAGGGATTACAGGGGTTTCCGTCAAAGGTCAGATCCACACTACAGCTGCATTCGCAGACGATTTGTTGATACTAACCACCAACCCACAATCCTCCTTCCCCGAATTAGTCAAGGTATTCGAGGCTTTTTACATTGTCTAATTTCAAGATTAATTACAATAAATCCCAAGCCCTTAATATAACGTGCCCGGCACAGGTGATCTCTGATCTTAAAAGTCACACTCCCTTCTCGTGGGCGCCTAAATCCATCCAATTCTTAGGACTTCACATCTCAGCGGACCCGTCGGATCTTCACTCGCTTAACTACATGCCTCTACTACAAGATGTTAAACGCCATTTATTATCTGTGAAACTCCCTTTTATCTCCTGGATGGGAAAAAAGAATTATTTGAAGGCATATATAGTTCCCAAATTTACTTATCTCTTCCTGACCCTTCCCATATGGATTCCTAATTCATATTTCACAGACATAAGAAGGGCCTTCTCGAGATTTATATGGGGAGGCAAAAAGGCACGAGTGTCCTATGCTATCCTGACCAGAGAGAAGCGACTGGGCGGCTTTGGCCTTCCACACCTGGGCTTTTACTACACCGCAACCCAGATCAATCGCGGTTTAACCTTGCTTGCCCCTAACCCTTCTTCTGTATGTGATGAGCTTGAAAGGAATGTCCTTTCCTTTAGGAACCGTCAGGTCCTGTGGGGTGTACGCCATTGCATGCACAATTCAGCAGATATAGGCCTCTTGTGGAGAGGTATGTTGGTGGAGTGGAGCAAGATCTACAAAACTGGAGGCGCGGTCTTCCCACACTCACTCCTCCCTCTACCCATGCTACAAGCGTTTCTTCATAAAACTATTGCTACTCCGAGCGGGATTTGGAGGAAGCTCGATGGTATGACTTTATCTGATGTGTGCCCTTCTAATGGTGAAATGTCGTGGGAGAAAATTCTAGACTCACCTCTATTGCACGGTGCCCATTTTCTTCACCTACATAGCTTTCGGCGAGACATCAAGCAGCTTGCCTCTTCTCTAGACCCTAACTTTTCTTCTACTACTTGGCTAAGCAGTATGATTGGCAAACCATTGGCGGGGGGCAAAGTCCTCTCGAAAATGTACAGGCTTCTCCTCTCCTCTATGCCTCCTAGTACACAGTACTTATCTGCCTGGGAATCTGAGCTCGGGATTGAGTTCTCGGAACCAGAGAAAATGGCGATTATGTCTAACTCACATGGATTTTCCAGGTGTGTTTTATTGCAGGAAAATTCCTTCAAATTAACCACTCGATGGTACAAGACGCCAGCATTTTTGCATAGACTCAATCCGTCAGTACCAGCTGAGTGCTGGAGGTGTGGGGGAGACCTGGGAACCTTGTCCCACATATGGTGGCATTGCCCTGTTATAAAACCTTTTTGGGCCCAGATCGAGGATGTTATCAATAGAATGGGGGGCCAGGAAAGGGTCTTAAACCTGGACCCAAAACTGGTTCTGTTATGGTGTCCAAACCCCACTTTTACTCCGTCGAAACATAACCTACCCTCCATTTTGTTGGCAGCGGCTCGGCTGCTCATACCACTTAAATGGAAATCAGATGTAGCACCTACGATAGAGGAATGGAAGGCTAAAGTAGACTACCTTATGAGGCTAGAGGAGCTATCTGCATGGGAAGCCAATTGTAGAGCCCAATTTCTGACGGTCTGGAGGCCGTGGATGTCATATCGAGGATTCATCTAAGCGCTATGAAGTGTCACCCCTCTCCCTTCCCCCCCCCTCCTTCCCTCCCTGCCCTCCCTTATGTGTCCCCGCTGTCTTCTTCTACATTATCACCCCTGTATTGTACTGTCCTTACCTGTCTTTTGGTTTGATGTCATAACTTTAGACCCGCTCTATCAATATTATGTGTTCTATGTTTATATGGGTATACCCGTGGTTCTCTGTACTGTGCGGCCTTGGTCGCTGATTTGAGCAACTCCTTTATGAAGAAGAGTCTGAGATACCACTGGTATGACGATGTTACCTTTATTTGAGAATGCTATAGATTTCATGTCTTATGTTCCCAACATATGTGTTATTATTCTTCTTTGCTTGTAACTGCTGACATACATTTAGTATGCTTTGTCGTTTCTTTTATGCTCATTTGCTTAATAAAAAGAAAATTGGCAAAGAATATAACTACTATAATACTGCTCCTATGTACAAGAATATAAATATTATAATACTGCCCCTATGTACAAGAATATAACTACTATAATACTGCTCCTATGTAGAAGAATATAACTACTATATTACTGCTCCTATGTACAAGAATATAACTATTGTAATACATCCCCATGTACAAGAATATATCTACTATAATACTGCCTCCTATGTACAAGAATATAACTACTATAATACTGCCTACTATTTACAAGAATATAACTACTATAATACTGCTCCCATGTACAAGAATATGCCTACTATAATACTGCTCCTATGTACAAGAATATAACTACTATAATACTGCCTCCTATGTACAAGAATACATTTACTATAATACAGCTCCTATGTACAAGAATATAACTACTATAATACTGCTCCTATGTACAAGAATATAACTACTATAATACTGCCTCCTATGTAAAAGAATATAACTACTATAATACTGCCTCCTATGTACAACAATATAACTACTATAATACTGCTCCTATGTACAAGCATATAATTATTATAATACTGCCCCTATGTACAAAAATATAACTACAATAATACTGCTCCTATGTAGAAGAATATAAATACTATAATACTGCCCCTATGTACAGGAATATAACTACTATAATACTGCTCCTATGTACAAGAAAATAACTATTATAATACTGCTCCTATGTTTAAGAATATAACTACTATAATACTGCTCCTATGTTCAAGAATATAACTACTATAATACTGCTCCTATGTACAAGAATATATCTACTATAATACTGCTTTTATGTACAAGAATATAACTACTATAATACTGCTCCTATGTACAAGAATATAACTACTAGGCTCTACCTGAGGCCTGCATTACTAAGTGGCTGCTTTCATAAGTGGAGTTAAAGAAACCGGAGTTTAGGAAAAGGAGCAAGAAACAGAGATTCATTAGATCATCCTTGTATACAGTTGGTTTGATTCTAGCTAGTCTTCCTACTGCTGTAAGGGACCACAATAAGTAAGAATCTTTATATGACAGCTCTATATTGAATTTATTTATTCCCCCCCCCCTCTCTTTTCCTGCGTAATCCCCATTTAGTATGACTTCCATTATTGACAGCGCCGTCCAGTGCACATCTTGTCTGATGTATGCAGTCCTGAAACAGCCGTTCGAGGGTGTATATGTTTGTTCAAAATGTGAGCAAATTACCTGTTTGGAATCGCACATCGAGTCTCTAAACAGGCGAGTTGCAACACTGAAAGCCACTGACAATTTGGAAAAGAGTTTGCTGCTCACTGAGCAAGCACTCTATGGGGTAGATGTGGGGAGGGTGGTAGCGAGGAGGCTGAGGAGAGTGAGGTAGTTAGCTGGGTAACAGTAAGAAAGCGGGGTAGAGGGAAGAGTGCCAGGGAGGCTAGCCCTGATCTGACACACCCCAACAAGTTTGCACGGTTAGCAGATGAGGGGGATGACAGTTCAGGTATGGCACTGCTGCAGCCGGACACTTCCTCTGCCAGTCAGGGGAATGTCAGCTCCAGTAAGCAGGGGACCAGGAAAGCAGGGCAGGCCAGACAGGTGCTGGTAGTGGGAGACTCAATTATTAGGGGAACAGATAGGGCGATCTGTCACAAAGATCGTGATCGCCGAACAGTGTGCTGTCTTCCTGGTGCTAGAGTTCGACACATCGCGGATCGGGTTGACAGATTACTGGGAGGGGCTGGAGAAGATCCAGTGGTCATGGTCCATATCGGAACCAATGACAAAGTTAGAGGAAGGTGGAGAGTCCTTAAAAATGATTTCAGGATTTTAGGTCAAAAGCTTAGGGCAAGGACCTCAAAGGTAGTATTTTCTGAAATACTGCCTGTACCACGAGCCACACAAGAAAGGCAGCGGGAGATTAGGGAGGTTAACAAGTGTCTCAAGAACTGGTGTAGGAAGGAGGGGTTCGGGTTCCTGGAGAACTGGGCCGACTTCTCTGTCGGCTACAGGCTCTATCGTAGGGACGGGCTGCACCTCAATGGGGAAGGGGCAGCTGTGTTGGGGAGAAAGATGGCTAGAAGGTTGGAGGAGTGTTTAAACTAGGGACTGGGGGGGAGAGAAATTACATTATAGGAGGGGAAGATAGTGCAGATAGAGACCGGGGGCAAGGTAGTGGGACTGGAGAGGAATAGAAGGAGGGACTAGAAAAGTTCAGAATGAAAGGGGTAGGTTAAAAAAATATACATAAACCTGTCAAATCATATGCTAATGCCAGAAACCTGACTAACAAGACTGGTGAACTGGAATTAGTGATGTGTGTGGAGGACTATGACATAGTGGGAATAACTGAGACATGGCTGGATGATAGCTACGACAGGGCAGTTAATATAAAAGGTTACAATCTGTTTAGAAAGGATCGTCCAAACCGGAGAGGTGGAGGGGTCTGCCTCTATGTGAAGTCCTGTCTAAATCCCGTAATTCGAGAATACATCTCTGAGGGACATGAACATGTGGAGTCATTGTGGGTAGAAATACATGGAGCAAAAAACAATAATAAAATACTAATAGGAGTGTATTATAAACCACCTAATATACCACAGTCCACAGAAAATCTATAACTAAACGAGATAGACGAGGCGGCAAATCATAATGAAGTCGTTATTATGGGGGACTTCAACTACCCAGATATAGACTGGGAAACTGAAAGCTGTACATCCCAAAAAGGAAACAGGTTCTTGGCAATAGCCAAAGACAATTTCCTTTCCCAACTGGATCAGGACCCCACTAGAGGGACGGCCATACTGGACTTAGTATTAGCCAATAGACCTGATAGAACAACAGACGTGCAGGTCGGGGGACACCTGGGAAATAGTGACCATAAAGTAATAACCTTCCAATTATCCTTCAAACGAGAGTTTCTAAAGGGAGGAACAAAAATACCAAACTTCAAAAAAGCTAAATTTAGCCATCTAAGCGAGGCCATAGGCCTAACTAACTGGGACAAAGTCCTCAAAAATAAAAATACAACCACAAAATGGGAGATTTTTAAAAGCATTGTAACATCTAATTGTGAGAGGTACATACCTTATAGGAATAAAAGGCTAGGGAACAATAAGAAACCAATGTGGATAAATGGAACCGTAAAGAAAGCAATAAATGACAAAAAGAAAGCATATAAATCACTAAAACAGGAGGGGAGCCAGGAAGCACTGATAAACTATAAGGAAAAAAATAGAATATGTAAAAAACTAATAAAATTTGCCAAACTAGAGACCGAGAGATTAATTGCCAAAGAGAGTAAAACTAACCCTAAAATGTTCTTCAATTATATAAATAGTAAAAAATATAAATCTGAAGGAGTCGGCCCTCTACATAGCAATGTGTTGCAGAGAGCGACGAGGATAAAGCAAAACTATTAAATATTTTTTTCTCCACTATATTCACTGAGGAAAATAAACTGTCAGATAAAATGCAGAATGTAAAAATAAATTCCCCATTAAAAGTGCCCTGTCTGACCCAGGAAGAAGTACAACAGCGACTTAAAAAGATTAAAATAGACAAATCACCAGGACCGGATGGCATACACCCCCGTATCCTAAGGGAATTAAGTGATGTCATAGCCAGACCCTTATTTCTGATATTTACGGACTCTACACTGACAGGGAATGTTCCACAGGATTGGCGCATAGCAAATGTGGTGCCAATATTCAAAAAGGGTCCACAAACAGAGCCTGGAAATTATAGGCCGGTAAGTTTAACATCTATTGTTAGTAAACTGTTTGAAGGGTTTCTAAGAGATGCTATTTTGGAGTATCTCAATTCAAATAAGCAAATAACGCCATATCAGCTTGGCTTCATGAGGGATCGGTCATGCCAAACGAATTTAATCAGCTTCTTTGAGGAGTTAAGTTCTAGACTTGACAGCGGCGAATCAATGGATGTCGTATATCTGGACTTCTCCAAAGCATTTGACACCGTATCTCATAAAAGGTTAGTATATAAAATGAGGATGCTCGGACTGGGAGAAAATGTCTGTATGTGGGTAAGTAACTGGCTGAGTGACAGAAAACAGAGGGTGGTTATTAACGGTAGATACTTAGATTGGGTCACTGTCACTAGTAGGGTACCTCAGGAGTCAGTACTGGGCCCTATTCTCTTCAATATATTTATTAATGATCTTGTAGAAGGCCTGCACAGTAAAATATCTATTTTTGCAGATGACACTAAACTGTGTAAAGTAATTAACACTGAAGAGGACAGTTTTCTGCTACAGAGGGATCTGGATAGATTGGAGGCTTGGGCAGAGAAATGGCGGATGAGGTTTAACACTGACAAATGTAAAGTTATGCACATGGGAAGGAATAATGCAAGTCACCCGTACATACTAAATGGTTAAAACACTCAGTAACACTGACATGGAAAAGGATCTAGGAATTTTAATAAACAGCAAATTAAGCTGCAAAAACCAGTGTCAGGCAGCTACTGCCAAGGCCAATAAGATAATGGGTTGCATCAAAAGGGGCATAGATGCCCGTGATGAGAACATAGTCCTACCACTTTACAAATCACTAGTCAGACCACACATGGAGGACTGTGTACAGTTCTGGGCTCCTGTGAACAAGGCAGACATAGCAGAGCTGGAGAGGGTTCAGAGGAGGGCAACTAAAGTAATAACTGGAATGGGACAACTACAGTACCCTGAAAGGTTATCAAAATTAGGGTTATTCACTTTAGAAAAAAGTCGACTGAGGGGAGATCTAATAACTATGTATAAATATATCAGGGGTCAGTACAGAGATCACTCCCATCATCTATTTATCCCCAGGACTGTGACTGTGACGAGGGGACATCCTCTGCGTCTGGAGGAAAGAAGGTTTGTACACAAACATAGAAAAGGATTCTTCACGGTAAGAGCAGTGAGACTATGGAACTCTCTGCCTGAGGAGGTGGTGATGGTGAGTACAATAAAGGAATTCAGGAGGGGCCTGGATGTATTTCTGGAGTGTAATAATAAGAGGCGGGAGCGTTGCAGGAAAATGCTCAATTTTTCCACGCGTGTGCAAAATATTGTAATGCGTTTTGCACACGAGTGAGAAAAATCGGCATGTTTGATACCCAGACCCGAAGCTGGACTTCATCACTGAAGTCCGGTTTCGGATAGAGTAACATAGTACATTCTGTATATTTTATTATTTTCCCTTATAACATAGTTATAAAAGAAAATAATTGCATCCTAAATACAGAAAGCAAAGTAAAAAGGGTGGTTGAGGGTTAAAAATGATAAAAAAAATTAACTCACCTCTTCCAATTGAGTGCGTAGCTGCCGGTCTCCTGTTGTGTCTTCAGCTGGGGTAGTAAAGGACCTTCCGTGATGTCACTGGGTCACATGGTGCAATCAATTGCTCCCGAAATTACATAAAGGGCTATTAGAGTGACATGTTGCCTTACACCCCCATAGCAATGTAACACCTCCAAACTAGACTCATAGAACTATTGGTGGACTGGATTATTAAAACGTAACCTGTAATAAACGACGTTTACAATTTTGACCATAAATCACGAACAACAGTGAGAGAACAATCATATAAGGAGACCCTGCCAGTAATATGATCAGAGCCACCCAAGATTTTTCATGGGGTTACTCAGTCACTATGGATCCGCACCAGAAGGAAAGTGCTACCATAGGGTAAAACATCCATGGAAAAAATTGTCATAACACTAGGCACATTAATGTAAATGATTCACATCATGCCCATACAAAAAGTGCATCTAGTCATCCAATTGAGGTCGCAAATACCCAGTTATTGGTGTACTGCCATATAAAGCGGTAAGAATGTATTAGGCACAAATGCAACCCACACAACCACTATTGTGCTGACTACACCATATGTCAATATTAAATGTTTAAAAGGTACGATCTCACCCCATCCAATGTTGGACCCAAGTGGCCATTCAACAGATGTAACCGGAGGATCACCAAAGCTTGTAATTAGGGGTGAGCCTATCCAGTTCGGGTTTGTACCGAATTTTGGAGTGTTCGGGACACGGACCCAGACCCGAACATTTTCAAAAAAGTTCGGGTTCGGGTCCGTTGTTCGGCGATTTCTTCCCGCTTTCTGAAGGGCTGCACAGCAGCCAATTAGCTAGCGTTTTACTTCTTGCCCTAAGAGCCCATCACAGCCATGCCTACTAATGGCATGGCTGTGATTAGCCAAGTGCAGCATGTGACCCAGCCTCTATTTAAGCTGGAGTCACGTAGCGCCGCACGTCACACTGCTCTGATTAGTGTAGGGAGAGGACGCAGCTGCTGTGAGGGCGAGATTAGGCAGGGAAAAGTCAGCATTAGCACCTAATGAAGTGATCGATCTACAGCTGTGAATGATTCAACTTCTGCTAGTTAATTGCTCACAGGTTTTTGGGGGTTGAATAATTTTGAACACAACTGTAACTACTATAATACTGCTCCTGTGTACAAGAATATAACTACTATAATACTGCTCCTATGTACAAGAATATAACTACTATAATACTGCTCCTATGTAACAGAATATAACTACTATAATACTGCTCCTATGTACAAGAATATAACTACTATAACACTGCTCCTATGTACAAGAATATAATTACTATAATACTGCCTCCTATATGCAAGAATATAACTACTATAATACTGCTCCTATGTACAATAATATAACTACTATAATACTGTAATTAGGCAGCATAGACGATGAGGATCCTGCAGGTTTATACGTTGCATATCAGGCCCTTATATACTAGTGATGTGACCACAGTTGTCCTGCTTTTCTCAATAAACCACTTATGGAGATTAGAAATGTTCCAGGATGCTCGGCTCACTATAAACCAATTTATATGATGTGCTCCTGTGAACCCGTCATGGAGCAGTGCGGCTGTCACGTCTCTGAGGAAGATGAGAAGACAGAGCAAAAATCTTATTCCTGCCGACCATTTAGACAAATTGCGAATAAGTTAAAAGCTTTATTTAGCGCGGAGAAGACAGGGACGCTGCTCCGACTCTTAATTGTTTTTCGTGTTTGAACTCATCATCAAATTATCCGCAGAGTATTAAAGTTTTCTAAAACTCTCTGCAAACAGAGTCACAATACGTCAGAGATGTTATCTCTGTGGGAAGTTCTATTGTTCCATTAGCAGTTTTATTAGTGGGTTTAACAAGGAATAGTAACACAGTGAGTAAGCCATGTGTAAAGTATCGACATTCTTTATAAAGATTGCCATTTATTACTGTATGTGGACACCCCTGGCATGACAGGAAAACGACAAGAGGTTGGGTTGGGAAAGGCCTTTGTCCCTCTTTTGAGAAAAGAATACATCTGTTGACAGACTGTCCATGGGTACGGTAATTATTCACCATGTAACCACACTATATCAAATGAGAAATGCACTGTAATTGCCACAGGAATAACTAGTGAATATGTTTCAATGAAGAGATTTATGCCCCCTACGGGTCAAAGGTTAGAGTACAGGTCATTCCTGAGGCTTCCTAAGTGTGATAGAGAAGCTCAACCGGGCCGTATGGGCAGAAGCACCCTCGGGAGATAATGCAGATGGAGAGCCAGCAAAACTGTGTGCTAGTTAGTTAGCAGTGGAGGTGAGTGGCGTCCAGGGGCAAAGCTAAAGTGGAAGCAGGGGAGGCGGCTGCTATGGGGCCCGAACTCAGAAGGGATCCACCCAGAAGGACTAGAAGATTTTATTGTAAGGGCCAACTCAACTGTATTATACATAACATACAGTATATACAGTAGGTGCTGGTAACAGACAGATCGGCTGTCAGGCCTGGTCTTACAGAGTAATCTTGACAATCCACAGCAGTGATGGTTGCATGGGAGGAGGGAGTAGTGAAAAATTTGTTGGAGTAGAGGGCCCCATTCAAAAATTTGTTGTGGGGCCCAGTCATTTCAAGTTACGCCACTGGTGGCACCCTTGAAGAAGCAGATGTAGTTAAGGCAGCCTAGAGCAGGGACAGCCAACTTACACTTCCTAGCCCACGAACCCTGGAGAAACAGGGTACCTGTGGAGAATCCAGGGTAGGAGTACAGACAATAGAGCAGGGATCTGGGAATTGTAGTTTCACAGCAGCTGCCGAAGTTTGCTAAACCCTGCCATAGAGTAACATGTGAATAGTGTGTGTACTAGTGTGTCGTAAGGAGTTAAGCCTGCGCTGATTGTGCAGTATAGTGCCAAAAGGAAAGAGACTGTTGATTTTGGGTACTGGCCCATTTTCTTGCCCCTGTGTAAGCTGTCGCTTTCTTTGAGAGACTGCAACCATATGTTTGCTGGCCCATGTTCACCAATTCTTAGTGCATTCAGTGGTGTGCTGCTACTTATTTGTTTTTCTACATAGTTGCCATGGTAGCTTGCACTTGCTTTTAAACTAATTACCTAGAGGTGCTGGTTCATTCTTTGATTATGTTTATATAGTAGAGGAACTGGCATCCTCTGTAGGAACCTAGCACTCCCGCCCACCTGCCTGGTTGCCTTAATCAGTACTATCACAATATTACAATGGAGCTGGACCAGCCACCTTAACGTTTGGTAGATGGGCCCGACATATTTTTGATCAATTATATGCGTAGAGTTTCTACTTTATCTAATAGTAAGTATGGTAGTCATGTATTTGACCCTGCGGTACAAAACACTATGGTACCTAGGTTGTTATCACCAAGGACAGGAGTAACATCAGGTACTTGGATGATGTCAAGAGGCTTCTCCTTTACTTCATAATGGTGAGGGCACTGTTTAAAGTAGGATGCTTGTCCATTTCCTATCACGTAAGTTTTGAAAGAGTGGATCTCAGATGACGTACGCATCCTGGCCAAGCATACATCCCTCACTATTACCCAGCCTAGGTCAAGTCTTTGTGCATAAGGGGCATCGTCAGGCACATCGCACTTTATGTACTCTGAGAATGTCCCTTCCTAGCAGGACTAAGATTTCATCACTCATGTCCATTGCAGGAATCTCATCAACAAGGTGCTGTAAGTGAGGATGTTGATATGCAGCTTCTGGAGTGGGAATCTCCTCCCTTTCGTCTGGTATCTGGTCACACTCAACTAACGTCAGTAGGGGTATGCCCTCTCCCTCGTTGATATGAGAGACCATCCATGATCCCATCGACCCTTCTGCTGAAGGTCTCTACAAAACCAGAAGAGGTTCTGAGAGTATACAGTGTGGCGTGACCCTCTATGCCACTCTATGCTTGATCGCTAATGAACCTACAAAAGTATGAGAATGGAGGAAAGAATACGTAAAAGTCTCCTTTGTACCATGAGCCCTGTTGTACCCATTTCTCTTGCAGGCCGTATGGCAGTTTAGACACCACTGGGTTGACACCATGAGTGATGTCCAGGAAGCTTAGTCCAGGTAGACGTGGGTCTGTCTCTGCCAACTCTAGCTCCATGAGGAGGTCACTTAGATCTTGGAGCTTGCGATAGTCTTTGTTCGCTATTTTTGGGAAGTTTTGCAGTCTCTTGAATAGAGCGCGTTCTATTGTTTTCATAGCTACCATAGGCTTGCTCAAGTCTTGCCCATGCAGCAACAAGACTTGCATCTGGGTGGTCAACATGTACTGTTCTCAGTCTTTAAACACGATCTGCAGATTCTGGTCCCAACCACTTTATGAGCAAATCAAGTTCTTCCTTAGTAGTAAGGTTGAGATCAGCAATAGTAGCCTTGAAGGTTGATCTCCTCCAGGCCCTGTATCTCTCTGGACAGTCGTCAAACCTTAAGAAGCTGGTGTTAATGAGCTCACGACGTACCATATATCTGGCAAAGTCATTCAAGTCTGATCTCTCACTCTTTGGTGCCAAAGTAACCTGTGGAATCCCTTGGGTGTGAAAGTTCTCTGGTGATGTAGGGTGAGGTTTACCAGGGTAAAGTGATGTTGCATGAGCAGTTTAGACACCACCCGGCCCTGTAGCTCTCTGGAAAGTCATCAAACCTTAAGAGGCTGGTGTTAATGAGCTCACGACGTACCATATATCTGGCAAAGTCATTCAAGTCTGATCTCTCACTCTTTGGTGCCAAAGTAACCTGTGGAATCCCTTGGGTGTGAAAGTTCTCTGGTGATGTAGGGTGAGGTTTACCAGGGTAAAGTGATGTTGTATGAGCGTTTAACTGTGGCGTAGTCTCTAAGACTTGTGCTGGCTGTGGCTTGAGCTGCGGCTTATCAATGGAAGTCACCTTGTTGTTGGCATGAGTTGTTGTGGTTTGCTGCGTAAATGTACATGTGTTGTAGACTTGAAGAGGCTTAGGCATATAGAGCTAAGAGGTCTCTGTGTTGAGAGTCAGAACAGTGTTGTTAGTAGAAGGTACAGGAGATGACTTTGTATCTTTGCAAATGTTATGCTTTAGTACGTATTCACTTGTGTGTTCAACTGGATCTTCCAGTACTGCTGGAATAAGGCAGTCTGAATTAGTACTTTATCCCATTGCTTGTTCAAGGACTTTCAGCCTTGCTAGGGAAGCTGCTTCCTCCCCTTCCATTTGCAGAATCTTTATTAGTGAATCTTCCTCTGCTTGTTGAGCTACCCTTTGAGCTTCCATCTCTGCTGGTTGAGCTACCTTGTGTGCTTCTACCTCTGCTTGCTTTCTAGTATTAGAGATTTGCACCTTTTTTGATTCAGCATCAGCGTGGGCCTCTATTAGCTTGTCGCTTAACCACTTCAGCCCCCCTAGCTTAAACACCCTTAATGACCAGGCCACTTTTTACAATTCCGCACTACACTACTTTCACCGTTTATTGCTCCGTCATGCAACTTACCACCCAAATGAATTTTACCTCCTTTTCTTCTCACTAATAGAGCTTTCATTTGGTGGTATTTCATTGTTGCTGACATTTTTACTTTTTTTGCTATTAATAAAAATTTAACGACATTTTTGCAAAAAAATGACATTTTTCACTTTCTGTTGTAAAATTTTTCAAAAAAAACTACATTTGTATGTAAAATTTTCTCTAAATTTATTGTTCTACATGTCTTTGATAAAAAATAATTCAATAAGCGTATATTTATTGGTTTGGGTAAAAGTTATAGCGTTTACAAACTATGGTGCAAAAAGTGAATTTCGGCATTTTGAAGCAGCTCTGACTTTCTGAGCGCCTGTCATGTTTCTTCAGGTGCTAGAATGCCAGGAAAGTATAAATACCCCCAAATCACACCATTTTAGATAGAAGACACCCCAAAGTATTCGCGGAGGGGCTTGGTGAGTTCATGTATCATTTCATTTTTTTCACAAGTTAGCGGAAAATGACACTTTCTGAGGAAAAAAATATATAATAAAGTTTCCATTTCTGCTAACTTCTGGCAAAAAAAAAATCTCAGACGGGCTCACTATGCCCCTCTGTGAATACCTTGGGGTGTCTACTTTCCGAAATGGGGTCATTTGTGGGGTGTGTTTACTGTTCTGGCATTTTGGGCGGGGCTAAATTGTGAGCAGCCATGTAAAACCTAAAGGTACTCGTTGGAATTTGGGTCCTTTGTGCACCCAGGCTGCAAAAGTGTCACTCATGTGGTATCACCGTACTCAGGAGAAGTAGGGCAATGTGTTTGGGGTGTATTTTTACATATACCCATGTTAGGAGAGAAATATCTCTGTAAACTGACAACTTTGTATAAAAAAATTAAAAGTTGTCATTTACAGAGATATTTCTCACACCCAGCATGTGTATATATAAAAATACACCCCAAAACACATTGCGCTACTTCTCCTGAGTACGGGGATACCACATGTGTGGAACTTTTTGCAGCCTGGGTGCGCAAAGGGCCCTAAAACCAATGAGTACCTTTAGTATTTCACAGGGCATTTTTACGCATTTGGATTCCAGACTTCTTCTCACGCTTTAGGGGCCCCTAAAATGCCAGGGCAGTATAAATACCCCACATGTGACCCCATTTTAGAAAGAAGACACCCAAGGTATTCCGTGAGGGGTATGGTGAGTTCATGTAAAATGTTATTTTTGTCACAAGTTAGTGGAATATGAGACTTTGTAAAAACAAAATAAAAAAAAAAAATATATATCAATTTCCGCTAACTTGTGCCAAAAAAAAATTTCTGTGAACTCGCCATGCCCCTCACAGAATACCTTGGGGTGTCTTCTTTCCACAATGGGGTCACTTGTGGGGTATTTATACTGCCCTGGCATTCTAGGGAACCTAAAGCGTGAGAATCCAAATGCGTAACAATGCCCTGTGAAATCCTAAAGGTACTCATTGGAATTAGGGCTCTTGCGCATCTTGGCTGCAAAAGTGTCACACATGTGGTACCGCCGTACTCAGGAGAAGTAGGGCAATGTGTTTTGGGGTGTATTTTTATATATTCCCATGCTGGGTGAGAGAAATATCTCTGTAAATGACAACTTTTTAAATTTTTTTATTCAAAGTTGTCAATTTACAGAGATATTTCTCTCACCCAGCATGGGTATATGTAAAAATACACCCCAAAACACATTGCCCTACTTGTCCTGAGTACGGCGATACCACATAAGTGACACTTTTTGCAGCCAAGATGCACAAAGGGGCCCAAATTCCAATGAGTACCTTTTAGGAGGGCATTTTTACGCATTTTTCTTCTCGCACTTTAGGGCCCCTAAAATGCCAGGGCAGTATAAATACCCCACATGTGACCCCATTTTGGAAAGAAGACAGCCCAAGGTATTCCATGAGGGGCATGGCGAGTTGATAGAAAAAATTTTTGGCACAAGTTAGTGGAAATTGATTTTTTATAGTTTTTCTCACAAAGTCTCCCTTTCCGCTAACTTTTGACAAAAGTTTAATTTTTCATGGACTCACTATGCCCCTCAGCGAATACCTTGGGTGTCTTCTTTCCAAAATGGGGTCACATGTGGGGTATTTATACTGTCCTGGCATTTTAGGGCCCTAAAGCGTGAGAAGAAAATGCGTAAAAATGCCCTCCTAAAGTTACTCATTGAATTTAGCCTTTGCGCATCTTGGCTGCAAAGTACACACATGGTATCGCCGTACTCAGGAGAAGTAGGCAATGTGTTTAGGGTGTATTTACATATACCCATACTGTGTGAGAGAAATATCTCTGTAAATTGACAACTTTGAATAAAAAATTTAAAAAGTTGTCATTTACAGAGATATTTCTCACACAAAGTATGGGTATATATAAAAATACACCCCAAAACACATTGCCCTACTTCTCCTGAGTACGGCGATACCACATGTGTGCCACTTTTTGCAGCCAAGATGCGCAAAGGGGCCCTAAACCAATGAGTACCTTTAGGATTTCACAGGGCATTTTTACGCATTTGGATTCTCACGCTTTAGGACCCCTAAATGCCAGGGCAGTATAAATACCTCACAAGTGACCCCATTGTGGATAGAAGACACCCTAGGTATTCCGTGAGGGCATGGCGAGTTCACAGAAAAAAAAATTTTGGCACAAGTTAGAGGAAATTGATTTTTATTTTTATTTTTACAAAGTCTCATATTCCACTAACTTGTGACAAAAATAAAATTTTACATGAACTCGCCATACCCCTCACGGAATACCTTGGGGTGTCTTCTTTCTAAAATGGGGTCACATGTGAGGTGTTTGTACTGCCCTGGGATTTGAGGGTCTCCGCAGTCATTACACGTATGGCCAGCATTAGGAGTTTCTGCGATTCTCCGTATATTGACCATACGGGTAATGAGATTTTTTCCGTTCAGCCGCTGCGCTGAAAAAAAAAAAAATGAACGGCACAGATTTATTCATTCGCATCAATCAATGTGGATGAAAAAATCTCTGCCAAAATCAGTGACTGCGGTGCGGTGGGCTGGGCGCTAGCTACCTAACAAGTAGCTAACTAACTGGCGGTGATAAGGGACCCTTATGCCCCATTCACACGTCCGCAATTCTGTTTGCGGAACGGAATTGCGGACCCATTCATTTCTATGGGGACAGACTTTGTCCCGCTCGGATCCGGAATTACGGATCCGCGCTCCGGTCTGCACTTCCGCTCCGCAAAAATATAGAACATGTCCTATTTTTGTCTGCAATTGCGGACAAGAAAAAGCATTTTCTATATAGTTCTGGCAATGTGCGGATCTGCAAAATGCAGAAAGCACATTGCCGGTGTCCGTGTTTTGAGGATCTGTGGATCCGCAGATCCGCGGATCTGCGGATCCGTGAATCCACGGATCCGCAAAACACATTTGGACGTCTGAATGGAGCCTTACAAGGGGTGTGATCAATGACAGGGGGTGATCAGGGGTCTAGATGGGGTGATCAAGGGGTTAACAAGGGGTTAATAGGTGAGGGGGGTGGGGGGTTAGTGTAGTGTTTGGTGCAACTTTACATAGTTACCTGGTCCTCTGGTGGTCGATCCCAGCAAATGGGACCACCAGAGGACCAGGTAGCAGCTATATCAGACGCTGTTCACAAAACAGCGTCTGATATACTTGTTTGATGCGATTTATATCGCATCTACAGCCTGCCAGCGATGGATCATCGCTGGCAGGCTGTAGTTAAACTCCTGAGACGCCCGCTACTGTGAACGCGCGCAGGCGCGCTGCTCACAGGAAATCTCGCGTCTCGCGAGATGACGCAGATCTGCGGCGCCCCAGAACAGCCCGACCGCCGCGAGAACGCAGTTGTGCGTTAGGCGGTCGGGAAGTGGTTAATGTCGAACTTCTGGAGCGAGAGGATCTGGAAGAAAGTGCAGTGTGCTTGGTGGAGGTGGATCTGTGAGATCTGGTCTCCTACAGTTGAGTAATGCAGAGTTCTGCCTTAAACTTAGCATTTTGCACAGCAAGATCCCCTTGTTGGTTGAGTGCATCAGTCCTGTCAGTTCTGCTGAATCCTCTACATTAGAGTCCTGCAAGAAAGCTGAGTTTTTTGCAGACAGCCACTGGTAGCGTTCATATGCAGCAAATAGGCAATTTATAGAGTCTCTTATTACAGCTGGTTGATCATCAAAGTGTGACAAAACTGACATGCTGCGTGAGGTTCTGTCCCAGATTACTGGAGAACTCATCTCTAGTGGCTTCATAGTTTTCCCTGAATTTCTGTGTCGGCAGGCTGTAGGAAATCTATGCATCTTTTGACTATTCTGACTCCGATTGTGGTTATAGCGATCTTTCCCTTGTAAGACCTCTATGCCTGGCCTGTATAAGCAGATATAATTACTGCGGACAATCCTTATCAGATAGCTGAACTCACTAATACTGTGTTCTTCCACAAGTTGCTTTATTCTGAACATCAGATAACAGGATACAGTAGAATGAATGGGTCTCATTATTATGCGGTCAAAAGATCATTCATTCTTTAGTGTACCATAAAGAATACATGTGTCCCTGTTACATGTGGCCAGTTAGCTGCATCCATGACACAGGAAGTGCTGTACTCCAGAAGAAGGGTGGAGCATTGCAAAAGGAAATGAGTCATAGATCTCAGCGGAGGGAACATGAAAAACAAGTGCATTACCAAAAACTAGAAGGCAGAATATAACTAACCATAGAAATATCTATAGGAGATGTTTCAAAATATAAACTACATATATTCCCATATACATTAATGTAAATATTAGTTGTGTAACAGCATATTCACCATCTTCCAAAACTTTTCCTTCCTTGTGACACTAGGCTGCGCTTCAGGGTGAGGGTGCTGGCGGGGTGTCATGAAAGTGTCCCAGGCTTTGGAGAGTGTTTCCCTGCCTCTGTTGGAACTGCTGTGTGTTCCCCTGGTCTCCCCTCCTTGGTTGCCCAAAGAATTACGTACTCTACCGCCAGCATTGTCAGCTGGAAATTTTTGGAGCAATCTTTCCACAAGGACCTTCTGGTATTGCACCATTTTGCTATTCCTCTCCACCACAGGAATGAGAGATGAGAAGTTCTCTTTGTAGTGGGGGTTGAGGAGATTGAACAACCTGTAATCGGTGTTAGCCAAAATGTGTATAACGCGAGGGTCATGGGAAAGGCAGCATAACATAAAGTCAGCCATATGTGTCATATGAGTCCAAACAGACAAGACTTTGCTGTCCTCATCAAGAGGATGGCTCTCAATCTCCTCATCCACTTCCTCCTCTTTTTCCCATCCACACTGAATAGATGGAATAAACCTGCTATGGGTACTATCCTCTGTAGCAGAGGAAACTATCTCCTGCTACTCCTCCTCATTATCATCATCATCATCCAATTCGCGCTGAGACGAACTGAGGGTGGTCTGGCTATCACCCTGACCCTGTGTACTGTCTTCCCCCATTTCCACCTCTTCCACATGCAAAGCGTCCGCCTTCATTGTAAGCAGCGAGCGTTTCAGTGGGATAACTACGTTGATAATAGCGACATTGCCGCTCACCATCTGTGTTGATTCCTCAAAGTTGTGTAAAACCTAACAGAGGTCAGACATCCATGCCCACTCGTCGCTTGTAAAGGGTGGAAGCTGACTAGAAAGGTGACGACTAGAGATGACCGAACACCTGAACTTCCCGAAAATGTTCGGGTTCGGCATCCGAACTCGACCCGAACTTTATCCCGAACCCGAACCCCATTGAAGTCAATGGGGACCCGAACTTTTAGGCACTAAAAAGGCTGTAAAATAGTCCAGGATAGGGCTAGAGGGCTGCAAAAGGCAGAAAAATGTAGGTAAATCCCCTGCAAACAAATGCAGATAGGGAAATGAATTAAAATAAAATAAATAAAAATTAACCAATATCAATTGGAGAGAGGTCCCACAGCAAGGAATCATGCGTCATATCACCCACCACTGGAGAAGGCCACTTTCAGTTATTTCAGCCCCAGCACCCAGACAGAGGAGAGAGGTCCCACAGCAAGGAGTCATGCGTCATATCACCCACCACTGGAGAAGGCCACTTTCAGTTATTTCGGCCCCAGCACCCAGACCGAGGATACAGGTCCCACTGCAAGGAATCATGCGTCATATAGCCCACCACTGTAGAAGGCCACTTTCAGTTTTTTCGGCCCAGCACCCAGACCGAGGATACAGGTCCCACAGCAAGGAATCATGCGTCATATCACCCACCACTGGAGAAGGCCACTTTCAGTTATTTAGGCCCAGCACTCAGACAGAGGAGAGAGTTCACACAGCAAGGAATCATGCGTCATATCACCCACCACTGGAGAAGGCCACTTTCAGTTATTTCGGCCCCAGCACCCAGACAGAGGAGAGAGGTCCCACAGCAAGGAATCATGCGTCATATCACGCACCACTGGAGAAGGCCACTTTCAGTTATTTCGGCCCAGCACCCAGACCGAGGATAAAGGTCCCACAGCAAGAAATCATGCGTCATATCACCCACCACTGTAGAAGGCCACTTTCATTTATTTCGGCCCAGCACCCAGACCGAGGATACAGGTCCAACAGCAAGGAATCATGCGTCATATCACCCACCACTGGAGAAGGCCACTTTCAGTTATTTCGGCCCAGCACCCAGACCGAGGATACAGGTCCCACAGCAAGGAATCATGCTTCATATCACCGACCACTGTAGAAGGCCACTTTCAGTTATTTCGGCCCAGCACCCAGACCGAGGATACAGGTCCCACAGCAAGGAATCATGCGCCATATCACCCACCACTGGAGAAGGCCACTTTCAGTTATTTCGGCCCAGCACCCAGACAGAGGAGAGAGGTCCCACAGCAAGGAATAAGGCGTCATATCACCCACCACTGGAGAAGGCCACTTTCAATTATTTCGGCCCCAGCACCCAGACAGAGGAGAGGTTCATTCAACTTTGGGTTGCACCGCAAGATCATGATAAAGTTAAAAAAATGAGGATTCAATAAAGAAGTGCCCCGGAGTACAAGAATACATGGTTGAGGGGGAGGCAGTTATAAATGTCTATTCTGCACAAGGGAGGCACAGGTCCTGTGGGATCCATGCCTGGTTCATTTTTATGAACGTCAGCTTGTCCACGTTGGCTGTGGACAGGCGGCTGGGTTTGTCAGTAATGACGCCCCCTGCCGTGCTGAATACACGTTCAGACAAAACACTGGCCGCCGGGCAGGCCAGCACCTCCAAGACACAAAATGCTAACTCTGGCCACGTGGACAATTTGGAGACCCAGAAGTTGAATGGGGCCGAACCATCAGTCAGTATGTGGAGGGGTGTGCAGACGTACTGTTCAACCATGTTAGTGAAATGCTGCCTCCTGCTAACACGTTCCGTGTGGTGCAGTTAGCTGTGGCGTGGAGACAAAACTTTTCCACATTTCTGCCATGCTAACCCTGCCCTCAGAGGAGCTGGCCGTGACACAGCTGCGTTGGCGACCTCTTGTTCCTCCTCTGCCTTCGCCTTGGGCTTCCACCTGTTCCCCTGTGACATTTGGGAATGCTCTCAGGAGCGCGTCTACCAGCGTGCGCTTGTACTCGCGCATCTTCCTATCATGCTCCAGTGCAGGAAGTAAGGTGGGCACATTGTCTTAATACAATAGATCCAGCAGGGTGGCAACCCAGTAGTCTGCACACGTTAAAATGTGCGCAACTCTGCTGTCTTTGCGCAGGCACTGCAGCATGTAGTCGCTCATGTGTGCCAGGCTCCCCAGAGGCAAGGACAAGCTGTCCTCTGTGGGAGGCATATCGTCATTGTCCTCCGTATCCCCCCAGCCACGCACCAGTGATGGGCCTGAGCTGTGTCGGGTGCCACCCCGTTGTGAACCTGCTTCGTCCTCATCCTCCTTCACCTCCTGCTCATCCTCCTCGTCCTCCAGTAGTGGGCCCTGGCTGGCCACATTTCTACCTGGCCTCTGCTGTTGCAAAAAACCTCCCTCTGAGCCACTTCTAACAGACTGGCCTGAAAGTGGTAAAAATGACCCCTCATCATCCTCCTCCTCCTCCTGGGCCACCTCCTCTTCCATCATCGCCCTAAGCGTTTTCTCAAGGAGACATAGAAGTGGTATTGTCACGCTGATAACGGTGTCATCGCCACTAGCCATGTTGGTGGAGTACTCGAAACAGCGCAACAGGGCACACAGGTCTCGCATGGAGGCCCAATCATTGGTGGTGAAGTGGTGCTGTTCCGCAGTGCGACTGACCCGTGCGTGCTGCAGCTGAAACTCCACTATGGCCTGCTGCTGCTCGCACAGTCTCTCCAGCATGTGCAAGGTGGAGTTCCACCTGGTGGGCACATCGCATATGAGGCGGTGAGCGGGAAGGCCGAAGTTCCGCTGTAGCGCAGACAGGCGAGCAGCGGCAGGATGTGAACGCCGGAAGCTCGCACAGACGACCCGCACTTTATGCAGCAGCTCTGACATGTCTGGGTAGTTGTGAATGAACTTCTGCACCACCAAATTCAGCACATGCGCCAGGCAAGTGATGTGCGTCAAACCGGCTAGTCCCAGAGCTGTGACGAGATTTTGCCCATTATCGCACACCACCAGGCCGGGCTTGAGGCCTACCGGCAGAAACCACTCGTCGGTCTGTTGTTCAATACCCCGCCACAACTCCTGCGCAGTGTGGGGCCTGTCCCCCAAACATATGAGTTTCAGAATGGCCTGCTGACGTTTACCCCGGGCTGTGCTGAAGTTGGTGGTGAAGGTGTGTGGCTGACTGGATGAGCTGGGGGAAGCAGAGGAGGAGGAAGCCGAGTAGGAGGAGGAGGCTACAGGAGGCAAAGAATGATGCCCTGCGATCTTTGGTGGCGGAAGGACATGCGCCAAGGAACTCTCCGTCTGGGCCCAGCCGCCACTACATTTACCCAGTGTGCAGTTAGGGAGATATAGCGTCCCTGGCCGTGCTTACTGGTCCACGTATCTGTGGTTAGGTGGACCTTGCCACAGATGGCGTTGCGCAGTGCACACATTTTATCGGATACTTGGTTGTGCAGGGAAGGCACGGCTGTCTTGGAGAAGTAGTGGTGGCTGGGAACAACATACTGTGGGACAGCCATGGACATCAACTGTTTGAAGCTGTCTGTGTCCACCAGCCTGAATGACAGCATTTCAAAGGCCAGTAGTTTAGAAATGCTGGCATTTAGGCCCAAGCTCGAGGGTGGCTAGGCGGGAATTTACGCTTTCTCTCCAAGGTTTGTGAGATGGAGAACTGAACGCTGCCGTGTGACATGGTGGAGATGCTTGGTGACGCAGGTGGTGGTGTCAGTGGCACATCCTCTGTTTGGTGGCCGGCAGGTGCCAACATTCCTCCCGAGGCGGAGGAAGAGGCCGAGGCAGCAGCAGAAGAGGGAGCAGGGGGAGCCTGAGTGAGTTCCTTGTTTTTAAGGTGTTTACTCCACTGCAGTTCATGCTTTGCATGTAGATGCCTGGTCATGCAGGTTGTGCTAAGGTTCAGAACGTTAATGCCTCGCTTCAGGATCTGATGGCACAGCGTGCAAACCACTCGGGTCTTGTCGTCAGCACATTGTTTAAAGAAGTGCCATGCCAGGGAACCCCTTGAAGCTGCCTTTGGGGTGCTCGGTCCCTGGTGGCTGTGGCCAGTAGCAGGCGAACTCTCTTGGCGGCGGCTGGTCTGCTTTTGCCCCCGGCTCCCTCTTTTGCTACGCTGTTGGCTCGGTCTCACCACTGCCTCTTCCTCTGAACTATATAAGTCTGTGGCACGGCCTTCATTCCATGTGGGGTCTAGGACCTCATCGTCCCCTGCATCGTCTTCCACACAGTCTTCCTCCCTGACCTCCTGTTCGGTCTGCACACTGCAGAAAGACGCAGCAGTTGGCACTTGTGTTCTTGTGTTTCGTCATCATCAGAGACGTGCGGACTTCGATGAGGTTGTATTCCCATGTCCTCATCATCAGGAAACATCAGTGGTTGTGCATCAGTGCATTCTATGTCTTCCACCACTGGGAAGCGCTAGGTGGATTCCCTTGGGAAACCCTGCCAGCAGAGACTTCAAACAGCATAAGAGCCTGCTGCATAACTTGAGGCTCAGACAGTTTCCCTGATATGCATGGGGGTGATGTGACAGACTGATGGGCTTGGTTTTCAGGTGCCACCTGTGCGCTTTCTGCAGAAGACTGGGTGGGAGATAATGTTGTGAACGTGCTGAAACCACCGTCGGCCACCCAATTGACTAGCACCTGTACCTGCTCAGGCCTTACCATCCTTAGAACGGCATTAGGCCCCACCAAATATCGCTGTAAATTCTGGCGGGTACTGGAACCTGAGGTAGTTGGTTTACTAGGACGTGTGGCTGTGGCAGAATGGCCACGTCCTCTCCCAGCACCAGAGGGTCCACTAACACCACCACGAACGCGTCCGCGTCCCTTACTAGATGTTTTCCATATTGTTACCGTTCACCAAGCACCACAATAAGAAAAAAAATATTTGGCCTAATGTATTGATTTCAAATTCAGGCCTTTTTTTTTTTACAGGCACCTAACACTATCTGCCTATTTATTTATGTAGCGTATTACACTAATCCAGGCACAGCAGTAACCACTGATTCAGGGGAATATCTCTTTTAGGGCTAGTATTTAGGCCCTGGATGAAAGGCATCCTTTTATGGACTGATTTACACTTGGCCTGCAACAGCTCGAACACCAGATTCAGGGTATTGCTATTTTGGCAATTGAATTTCACCCCAGAACAAAATATATGTTTTTGCAGGACACTATGAAACTTGGCCAGCCACAGCTGACACCACTGATTTATGGTATTGCTATTTTGGCAATTGAATTTCACCCCAGAACAAAATATATGTTTTTACGGACACTATGAAACTTGGCCAGCCACAGCTGAAACCACAGATTTATGGTATTGCTATTTTGGCAATTGAATTTCACCCCAGAACAAAATATACCCTGTTACGGACATATTTAAACTAGGCCTGCAACAGCTGGAACACCAGATTCAGGGTATTGCTATTTTGGCAATTGAATTTCACCCCAGAACAAAATATATCCTTTGCAGGACACTATGAAACTTGGCCAGCCAGAGCTGAAACCACTGATTTATGGTATTGCTATTTTGGCAATTGAATTTCACCCCAGAACAAAAAATATATGTTTTTGCGGACACTGTGAAACTTGGCCAGCCACAGCTGAAACCATTGATTTATGGCATTGCTATTTTGGCAATTGAATTTCACCCCAGAACAAAATATATGTTTTTACGGACACTATGAAACTTGGCCAGCCACAGCTGAAACCACTGATTTATGGTATTGCTATTTTGGCAATTGAATTTCACCACAGAAAATGATCTATCCTTTGCCAGACAGCAGACAGTTTTATACTTGGCAATCCAAAGCTGCAACACCAGATTTAGGGGATTGGTATTTTGCCAATTGTATTTAACCCCTTAATAAAATATAGAAATTGCTATCCTGAGTTTCTAGGGGTGACAATTAGCACAGCCAAGCCCCTGATGTAGGATATAGCACAAAAAAAAACTAGTATTGATGGATTGATGGACTTGGTGGCAGCTTCTTCTGGCGCACCACAAGTCACAAAATGGCCGCCGATCAACCCAGAAAATAAGTGACAGAAAAACGCTCTGTGCAGCCTAAAAACCAGTGAGCAAGTAACTAGCAGAAGTTCAATCATTCACAGCCATAGATCGATCAGTTCATTAGGTGCTGTTGCTGACTTTTCCCTGCCTAATCTCGCCCTCACAGCAGCTGGATCCTCTCCCTACACTAATCAGAGCAGTGTGACGTGCGGCACTACGTGACTCCAGCTTAAATAAAGGCTGGGTCACATGCTGCACTTGGCCAATTACAGCCATGCCATTAGTAGGCATGGCTGTGATGGGCTCTTAGGGCAAGAAGTAAAACGCTAGCTGATTGGCTGCTGTGCAGCCCTTCAGAAAGCGGGAAGAAATTGCCGAACAACGGACCCGAACCCGAACTTTTTTAAAAATGTTCGGGTCCGTGTCCCGAACACCCCAAAATTCGGTACGAACCTGTTCGATCAACACTAGTGACGACTGTGTTGCAGCTGGTATTCCAGTACTGCCCTTTGCTGCTTACAAAGCCTGGCCAAGATGTGGAACGTGGAATTCCAGCACGTGCCCACGTTGCACAACAGTCAGTGAGCTGGCAATTGCAAGCGCTGCTGCAGCGTTGCCAGATCGGCGGCAGCCGTAGATGACTTTCGGAAATGGGCACACACGCGGCACACCTATACCAGTAGCTCAGGCAAATTGGGCTGAACCACTAAGTTGAACAAGTGGGCTAGGCATGGTATGTGTGTGAGCTTGCCTGATTGTAGATTGAGTGTCGAGAGCCACAGCTCAGTCTGGTCCCTTATACTCTGCCACAGCTCTGCGGCGGTGTGCTGTTGCTTCCCCATTGCAGTGCTACACTACTTCCAGCTACTGTCTGATGGCTGACTGGTGCAAGATGAGAATTCAGAGGTGGAGGAGTAGGTGGAGAAGGTGTGTGTGTGTGTGTGTGTGTGGGGGGGGGGGGGTTGCAGCCACTAATGTAGGTAGTGGCGAAAATCCTGATGGAAGTAGGGCCCCCAATCCCTGGCATTGTTAGCACCTCTGCCATGCCAGGGTACAACTCGCTCCTGGCCTCCACAACATTCACCCAGTGCGTCCTCAGAGAAATGTAGCGTCCCTGGACAAAAGCACCTGTCCATGTGTCGTTAAGTGGACCTTCCCAGTAACTGCATTGGTCATGGCATGGGTGATGTTACGGGACACATGCTGGTGTAAGGCGGGGATGGCACACCAGGAAAAATAGTGGCGGCTATGGACTGAGTAAAGAGGGACGGGCGTCGCGATCAGGCTGCGGAAAGCCTCAGTGTCTACAAGCCTAAGTGGCAACATTTCAACGGCCAGGAATTTGGAAAGGTGCGAAATTAGTGCTATAACCTATGAGTGGGTGGCTAGGTATTTGCAATTCGTTCAAGGGCCTGGGGTATAGACATCTGTACGCTGCGCTAGCCCACAGAAATGGATGTGCTAGCTGATGGTGATTGCGAAGGTCCAGGTGCAGGGCGGGAGGCATCAGGGCCTGCGTCTTGGACAGGAGATTGGCCAGCACCTAACACAGGGGAAGAGCAGGCAGTAGTGTGACCCGCAGACACTGATTGTGGACCCAGGCATTCGGCCCACCTATTAAGGTGCTTTGATGCCATGTGGAGGATCATGCTGGTGGTGGTGAGGTTGCTAGTGTTAACGCCCCTGCTCATTCTGGTACGCCACAGTTTGCAAATGACAATTCTTTTATAGTCCGCACTTTCCTCAAAAAAGTGCCAGACTGCGGAACACCTACCCCTTGACAAGGGAGATTGCCGCAAGGGGGAGCTCTGGGGAACAGTTGCGGGCCTGTTTGGTGTGGCCCACCTTCTAACTTTTGCCACCGCCCACTGCCTCTTCCAGCCTGTTGCGGTGCTGCGGATCACTCCCCCTCTGTACTGCTGTCCTCGTTTGGCCTGCCAACTTCCCAGGTTTGGTCAGTGATTTCATTGTCCACCACCTCCTCTTCCACTTCCTCGCTGTGGTCATCCTCCTGACTTGTTGACCTAAGAAGAACCTCACTACAAGGGAGGAAATGTGGTCCTGATGACCAGGGATTACTATTTAGAGGAGGCAGCTAGGCAGCTTGATGACAGAAATGTCTATGAGCAATTAGGTGAAAACCCAGTCCCTTCTATACTTGTCAAGCTCATTCGCTCCTTGACAAATACATAGATATGCGTTTTTTGCCTCAAGACTAGTGTTGAGCGAACAGTTCGAGAATCGTTCGGGTCCGTACCGAATTTTGGGGTGTCCGTGACACGGACCCGAACCCGGACATTTTCAAAAAAGTTCGGGTTCGGGTCCGGTGTTCGTCGATTACTTCCCGCTTTCTGAAGGGCTGCACAGCAGCCAATCAGCTAGTGTTTTACTTCTTGCCCTAAGAGCCCATCACAGCCATGCCTACTAATGGCATGGCTGTGATTGGCCAAGTGCAGCATGTGACCCAGCCTTTATTTAAGCTGGAGTCACGTAGCGCCGCACGTCACACTGCTCTGATTAGTGTAGGGAGAGGACGCAGCTTCTGTGAGGGCGAGATAGGCAGGGATAAAGAAGTGAATGATCTACCTTTCTACACCTGTGCATCAGAACAACTCAGCTGAGCTGTTCACTGAAAGTCACTATTTTGTTGAGACTGGCCAGAGCGATTTTTACTGGCACATGTAACTGGCCATTTTGGGACTTGTGGTGCTCCAGCACAAGCTGCCACAGAGTCTAAACCAAAGCTCCAAAGAAGTGAAAAATCTACACCTGTGAATCAGAACAACAGCGATTCAGCTGCTCAGTCAAAGTCAATTCTTTTTCTGGCTGGGCAGACCGTTTTCTGGCACATGTTACTGGGCTGATAGGCGGCGGCCATTTTGGGACTTGTGGTGCTACAGCAAAAGCTGCCACAACGTCCATTAATCTCATGTAATAGTCAATTTTTTCATAGATATACTACATCAGGGGTTTGGCTGTGCTTGTGTCACCCATACTAACTGCAAAGATATTTAATATATCAGTGGTGAAACTGAAAGTAACCCACTTGGATAGCAAATCCCATGAATGTGCTGTTCCAGCTAGGCTAGCCAGTGCCACTACAGCCAAGTCCAATACTGTCAGCCAGAAATATTATTTTTTTATGTGCCAGAAATATAAATTAAAAAAGCTTTCACCGTAATAATAAAATTATTCTGGTGTTAGACCAGAAGAAGCACTCCTGTTGTAATTAATACTGTAAAAAGGCTTAGGCAATATTTCTCCCAGTGTGGGAAATTTATCTAGCAAAACTAGCATTTTAAAAATTCCGGTTTTCTGAAATACCAGCAGTCCTCTTGTAATTAATACCGCAAAAAGGCATTATATCGTCCAGTGTTGTAATTTTGGTGAAAAAAAGGCCAATTTAATCAATCTGGTGTTAGTTACACCAGAAACAGTAGGCTTCACGTTTTTACTCCTGTAAAAAGGAATTAATACCGGAAAAAGGCATTACATTGTCCAGTGTTGTAATTTTGGTGAAAAAAAGGCCAATTTAATCAATCTGGTGTTAGGTACACCAGAAACAGTAGGCCGCACGTTTTTACTCCTGTAAAAAGGAATTATATCTTCCAGTGTGGGAATTTATGTACACAAACTAGCATTTTAAAAATTCTGGTGTCCAATTAGCAGCAGTCTTCTTGTAATTAATACCGGAAAAAGGAATTATATCTTTCAGTGTGGGAATTTTGGGGCTAAAAAATAATATATTTTATTGTGGTGCGAGTTGAATCGCAACAATGAGGAAACATTCTATTAAGGGACGAGGACGCGGTCGTGGTGGTGTCCGTGGAGCCTCTGTTGCTGGCAGAGGACGTGGCCGTTCGGAATTTACAGCGATATTTGGTGGGGCCCAATGCCGTTATGAGGATGGTAAGGCCTGAGCAGGTACAGGAATTAGTCGATTGGGTGGCCGACAGTGCTTCCAGCACGTTCACCACATTGTCTTCCGCCCAGTCTTCTGCGGAAAGCGCACAGGTGGCACCTGAAAACCAAGCCCATCAGTCTGTCACATCACCCCCATGCATATCAGGGAAACTGGCTGAGCCTCAAGTTATGCAGCAGTCTCTTATTCTGTTTGAAGACTCTGCTCCCACGGTTTTCCAGGGGCGTCCACCTAGCCCTTCCCCAGCGGTGGAAGACATTCCATGCACTGACGCACAACCACTTATGTATCCAGATGATGAGGACATGGGAATACCACCACAGCAGAGTGACCGAGTCTCTGATGATGACGAAACACTGGTGCCCACTGCCGCGTCTTATTGCAGTGTGCAGACTGAACAGGAGGAGGTCAGGGAGGAAGACTGGGTGGAAGACGATGCAGAGGACGATGAGGTCTTAGACCCCACATGGACTGAAGGTCGTGCCGCTGACTTAAATAGTTCAGAGGAAGAGGCAGTGGTGAGACCGAGACAACAGCGAAGCCAAAGAGGGAGCAGAACAGCCGCCGTCCAGAGAGTTCGCCTGCTATTGGCCAGCGCCAACAGGGACCCAGCACCCCAAAGGCATCTTCAAGGAGTTCCCTGGCATGGCACTACTTCAAACAATGTGCTGACGACAAGACCAGAGTGGTTTGCACGCTGTGCCATCAGACCCTGAGGCAAGGCATTAACGTTCTTAACCTGAGCACCACCTGCATGATCAGGCATCTACATGCAAAGCATGAACTGCAGTGGAGTACACACCTTAAAAACAAGGAACCCGCTCAGGCTCCCCCTGCTCCCTCTACCGCTGCTGCCTCGGCTTCCGCCTCGAGAGACCTGCGGAGCAGCAAACAGAGGATGTGCCACCGACACCACCACCGCCACCGTCACCTAGCGTCTCCACTATTTCACACAGCAGCGTTCAGCTCTCCATCTCTCAAACCTTTGAGAGGAAGTGCAAATTCCCACCTAGTCACCCTCGAGCCCTTGGCCTGAATGCCAGCATTACTAAACTACTGGCCTTTGAAATGCTGTCATTCCGGCTGGTGGACACAGACAGCTTCAAACAGCTGATGGCCATGGCTGTCCCCCAGTATGTGGTTCCCAGCCGCCACTACTTCTCCAAGACAGCCGTGCCTTCCCTGCACATGCAAGTGTCCGATAAAATCAAGTGTGCACTGCGCAACGCCATTTGTGGCAAGGTCCACCTAACCACAGATACGTGGACCAGTAAGCACGGCCAGGGACGCTATATCTCCCTAACTGCACACTGGGTAAATGTAGTGGCGGCTGGGCCCCAGGCGGAGAGTTCCTTGGCGCACGTCCTTCCGCCGCCAAGGATCACAGGGCATCATTCTTTGCCTCCTGTAGCCTCCTCCTCCTACTCGGCTTCCTCCTCCTCTGCTTCCACCAGCTCATCCAGTCAGCCACACACCTTCACCACCAACTTCAGCACAGCCCGGGGTAAACGTCAGCAGGCCATTCTGAAACTCATATGTTTGGGGGACAGGCCCCACACCACGCAGGAGTTGTGGCGGGGTATTGAACAACAGACCGACCAGTGGTTGCTGTCGGTGGGCCTCAAGCCCGGCCTGGTGGTGTGCGATAATGGGCGAAATCTCGTGGCAGCTCTGGGACTAGCTGGTTTGACGCACATCCCTTGCCTGGCGCATGTGCTGAATTTGGTGGTGCAAAAGTTCATTCACAACTACCCAGACATGTCAGAGCTGCTGCATAAAGTGTGGGCCGTCTGTGCGCGCTTCCGGCGTTCACATCCTGCCGCTGCTCGCCTGTCAGCGCTACAGCGGAACTTCGGCCTTCCCGCTCACCGTCTAATATGCGACGTGCCCACCCGGTGGAACTCCACCTTGCACATGCTGGAGAGACTGTGCGAGCAGCAGTAGGCCATAGTGGAGTTTCAGCTGCAGCACGCACGGGTCAGTCGCACTGCGGACCAGCACCACTTCACCACCAATGATTGGGCCTCCATGCGAGACCTGTGTGCCCTGTTTCGAGTACGTCACCAACATGGCCAGTGGCGATGCCACTGTTATCAGCATGACAATACCAATTCTATGTCTCCTAGAGAAAACGCTTAGGGCGATGATGGAAGAGGAGGTGGGCCAGGGCCAGGAGGAGGAGGAGGAGGATGACGGGTCGTTTTTAGCACTTTCAGGCCAGTCTGTTAGAAGTGGCTCAGAGGGAGGTTTTTTGCAACAGCAGAGGGCAGGTACAAATGTGGCCAGCCAGGGACCACTACTGGAGGACGAGGAGGATGAGGAGGAGGTGGAGGAGGATGAGGATGAAGCAGGTTCACAGCGGGGTGGCACCCAGCACAGCGCAGGCACATCCCTGGTGCGTTGCTGGGGGATACAGAGGATGATGACGATACGCCTCCCACAGAGGACAGCTTGTCCTTACCTCTGGGGAGCCTGGCACACATGAGCGATTACATGCTGCAGTGCCTGCGCAACGACAGCAGAGTTGCCCACATTTTAACGTGTGCTGACTACTGGGTGGCCACCCTGCTGGATCCACGGTACAAAGACAATGTGCCCACTTTACTTCCTGCACTGGAGCGTGATAGGAAGATGCGCGAGTACAAGCGCACGCTGGTAGACGCGCTCCTGAGAGCATTCCCAACTGTCACAGGGGAACAGGTGGAAGGCCAAGGCAGAGGAGGAGCTAGAGGTCTCCCACGCAGCAGTGTCACGGCCAGCTCCTCTGAGGGCAGGGTTAGCATGGCAGAAATGTGGAAAAGTTTTGTCTCCACGCCACAGCTAACTGCACCACCACCTGATACGGAACGTGTTAGCAGGAGGCAGCATTTCACTAACATGGTTGAACAGTACATCTGCACACCCCTCCACATACTGACGGATGGTTCGGCCCCATTCAACTTCTGGGTTTCCAAATTGTCCACGTGGCCAGAATTAGCATTTTATGCCTTGGAGGTGCTGGCCTGCCCGGCGGCCAGCGTTTTATCTGAACGTGTATTCAGCACGGCAGGGGGCGTCATTACTGACAAACGCAGCCGCCTGTCCGCAGCCAACGTGGACAAGCTGACGTTTATAAAAATGAACCAGGCATGGATCCCACAAGACCTGACCCTCCCTTGTGCAGAGTAGTCCTTAATAACTGACTTAAACCATGTTGTCTTGTACTCCTGGCCACTTCTTCATTGAAAAATCAATTTTTGAAATTAAGTAGGATCTTGGGGTGCAACCCAGAGTTGAATGAACCTTCCCTCTGTCTGGGTGCCGGGGCCAAAGTACATGAAAGTGTCCTTCTCCTGTGCTTGGTGATATGAATGTTATACTTGTGCTGTCTGACATGTCTCCTTTGTGTGGGTGCAGGGGGCCAAAGTCACTGAAAGCGGCCTTCTCCTATGGTGGGTGATCGAAATGCCTGATTCTCTGCTGTGGGACCTCTCTCCTCTTTCTGGGTGCAGGGGTCAAAGAAACAAAAGGTGGCCTACTCCTGTGGTGGTTGACATGATGCCTGATTCTCTGCTGTGGGACCTCTCTCCTCCGTGTGGCTGCAGGGGTCAAAGTCTCTAAAAGTGGCCTTCTCTTGTGCTGGGTGATGTAAAACTGATGCTTGTACCATCTGACATGGTTGCCGGGGTCCCATTAAATGATGGCCTACTCCTGTGGTGGGTGATCTAAATGCCTGATTCTCTGCTGTGAAAACCTCTCTCCTCCGTCTGGGTGCAGGGGTCAAAGTCTCTAAAAGTGGCCTTCTCTTGTGCTGGGTGATGTAAAACTGATGCTTGTACCATCTGACATGTTTGCCGGGGTCCCATTAAATGGTGGCCTACTCCTGTGGTGGGTGATATGAAGCCTGAATATGTGCTGTGGGGCCTCTCTCCTCTTTCTGGGTGCAGGGGTCAAAGTAACTAAAAGTGGCCTTCTCCTGTGCTGGATGGTATAAATGTAATGCTTGTGCTATCTGACATGTCTCCTCTGTCTGGGTGCTAAGGCCTAAGTCACTGAAAGTGGCCTTCTCCTGTGGTGTTTGATATGATGCCAGATTCTCTGCTGTGGGACCTCTCTCCTTTGTCTGGATGCTGGGGTCGAAATAATAGTAAGCGACCTTCTCCATTGGTGGGTGATTTGAAGCCTGATTCTGTGCTATGGGACCTAACTCCAATTAATATTGGTTAATTTTTATTTATTTTATGTTAAGTCATCATTTCCCTATCTACATTTGTTTGCAGGGGATTTACCTACATTTTGCTGCCTTTTGCAGCCCTCTAGCCCTTTCCGGGAGTCTTTTACAGCCTTTTTAGTGCCCAAAAGTTCGGGTCCCCATTGACTTCTATGGGGTTCGGGTTCAGGATGAAGTTCGGGTTGAGTTCGGATCACGAACCCGGACATTTTCTGGAAGTTCGGCCGAACCTCTCGAACCCGAACATCCAGGTGTTCGCTCAACTCTACTCAAGACATTCTGGAAAAATTGAGCCCGAAGTTTCCAAAGAATCCTGCTTGGTATTTTTTTCCCAAAATACATGTCATTGTCCCGACCCCCTGGGCGACCTATTGTTGCCGGGATCGGGTCAGCTACTGAACCCCTCTCTAGGTACATTGATTGGTTGATGTGGCCTTTGCTTAGGAGGGGCACCCCCACATACCTTAAGGACACCGGGGACTTCCTCTGTGCCCTCATTAACCTTGAGTGGCGGGAGGAATTCCGCCTTGTGTCCTTGGATGTGGAAAGTCTGTATAACAGAATCCCGCATGATCTGGGATTAAAAGCCATAAGTATGGTTTTGAGTCGTTCCGACAAAAGCCCTACGTTCTCCAAATTTATACAGGAATCTCTGGACTTGATACTCACTAATAACGTGTTCCAATTTGACTGGCAGTGGTACCGCCAGATACTAGGTACAGAGATGGGCACACCGGTGTCTTACACTTTCGCAAACCTGTATCTGGCGGTATTTGAGGAGGCATATGTCTTTTCATTAGGGAACCCCTTCCTGAGACATATTCATCTCTACTTACGCTATGTAGATGATGTAGTCCTGGTCTGGTCGGGCAGCGAGGAAGTTTGTCACCAGTTTGTACACCATTTAAACAGTACTAACCAAATTAATAAGAGATTTACTCTCAATTTCGGTGGTAAGTAACATAGTAACATAGTATATAAGACAAAAAAAAGACATTTGTCCATCCAGTTCGGCCTGTTTCCTACAAGTTGATCCAGAGGAAGGCAAAAAACCCCTGTGAGGCAGAAACCAATTTTCCCCACTTAAGGGGAAAAATTCCTTCCCGACTCCAATCAGGCATCAGAATAACTCCCTGGATCAACGACCCCTCTCTAGTAGCTGTAGCCTGTAATATTATTACACTCCAGAAATACATCCAGGCCCCTCTTGAATTCCTTTATTGTACTCACCATCACCACCTCCTCAGGCAGAGAGTTCCATAGTCTCACTGCTCTTACCGTAAATAATCCTTTTCTATGTTTGTGTACAAACCTTCTTTCCTCCAGACGCAGAGGATGTCCCCTCGTCACAGTCACAGTCCTGGGGATAAATAGATGATGGGAGAGATTTCTGTACTGACCCCTGATATATTTATACATAGTTATTAGATCTCCCCTCAGTCGTCTTTTTTCTAAAGTGAATAACCCTAATTTTGATAACCTTTCAGGGTACTGTAGTTGTCCCATTCCAGTTATTACTTTAGTTGCCCTCCTCTGAACCCTCTCCAGCTCTGCTATGTCTGCCTTGTTCACAGGAGCCCAGTGGTGATTGGATTTTCTAGATGTGAGGATCACCACAGAAAATGGTACCTTGTGTACCATAGGCTTCCGCAAACCCACTGCGACCAACTCACTGCTCCACCAGACCAGCTTTCATCCATCTGCGGTGAAGGATGCAGTCCCGTTCGGGCAATTCATCCGCCTCTGCAGAATTAATAGCACGGATCAGGGCTATTTTAGTCAGGCCCACCAGCTTAAGGAGAGACTCTTAGAGAGGGGTTACCCACGGAGGGGCGTTGTTGAAGCCCTACATCGCGCCAGCCACTACACACGTCACAACCTCCTTAGTGATAGGATTAAACAAAGGGATACTGATAGATTCACTTTTGCGTTTAAGTTTAGTCCCGCTGCTAGCATAGTGAGACAGGCCGTGTTAAACAATTGGGACCTACTAAGGGGTGATTCTGCTCTGGGGGACTTAACCTCAAAAAAACCATTAATACCGTTTAGAAAATGTCACACTCTCAGGCCTCTTTCATACGTGCATCACGTTTGACGCCCGGATCAGAGGCGGGTGCGTTGCGGGAAAATACGCGATTTTTCTGCACGAGTGCAAAGCGTTTTAATGCGTTTTACACACGCGTGCGAAAAATCGGTTTGGTACCCAGACCCGAAGCCGAAATTCATCACTGAAGTCCGGTTTCGGGTTGAGTATTCTGTATATTTTATTATTTTCCCTTATAACATAGTTATAAAGGAAAATATTAGCATTCCCAATAGAGAATGCAAAGTAAAAAAGGCAACAGAGGGTTAAAAATAATTAAAAAAATAAACTCACCTCTTCCATTTGATCGCGTAGCTGCTGGTGTTCTGTTCTGTATTCAGCTGGGCGGGAGTAAAGGGCCTTCAGTGACATCACTGGGTCACATGGTCCAATCACCTGCTTCCCTTCCTGGCTGAAGACAGAACAGGAGACCAGTAACCGGCAGCTACGCGATCAAATGGAGGGGGTGAGTTAGTTTTTTTTATTATTTTTAACCCTCTATTGCCCTTTTTACTTTGCATTCTCTATTAAGAATGCTATTATTTTCCTTTGTAACTATGTTATAAGGGAAAATAATAAAGCTCGGGTCCCCATCCCGATCGTCTCCTAGCAACCATGCGGGAAAATCGCACCGCATCCGCACTTGCTTGTGGATGCTTGCGATTTTCCCGCAGCCCCACTCACTTCTATGGGGCCTGCGTTGTGTGAAAAACGCACAATATAGAACATGCTGCGATTTTTACGCAACACAAAAGTGATGCCTGAAAATCACCGCTAATGTACACAGACCCATAGAAATGAATGGGTCCGGATTCAGTGCGGGTGCAATGCGTTCACCTCACGCATGTCACCCGCGCGGAAATCACGCCCTTGTGAAAGGGGCCTCAGAGACAAATTGGTCCATAGTGTGGTGAGACAACCTAAACGAACTAATTGGTTGCAGAGTAGAAAACCGCAGGGAAATTTCAAGTGTGGAAATTGTTCATTTTGTCCCCATAACTCACAGAGTAAAATGCTAACTATTGGGGAGTTGACATATAAAGTGAAAGATTTCATCACCTGCCGTACGTCTTTTGTAGTGTACGGTATTATATGCACATGTCATCGGTTTTACATCGGTAAAACTATTATACCCCTATTTGAACGGGTCCGGGAGCACTTGAGCTCCATTAGATCGGGACGGGGCTCCCCCTGCCTGATCGATCATGTCCGCGTGGTCCATGATAGTGATCCATATATAACCTCTCTTTTGATGGCATTGAGGCCGTGGGACCCATCCCTAGGGGTGGTGATCGCCACCGCCTCTTGCTGCAACGGGAGGCCCAGTGGATCATCAGAACCAGCGCCATGGGTCCGCACGGTTTAACCGATAAAAATGACATGGCAGTGTTTTTATGAATACCCTGCTGATTTATGCGCTTCTATATTTGTTTATACCCGTTTTATGTGTTTGTAACTTTTTGCCGCGATGATGACATTATGTTACTATGTTACTTTGTTGCTCATATACTTCGTTGCGCTGTGCACACACAGTCCGGTTCACACTGTTCCTGTTTGCATTGCTTGATTTTAATTGCACATGTTGCACACCTGTGGGAGTACCTCCCTGTTACTGGAGTGCTGGTCGGGTGGATGCCCATATATAGCACGGCTGTGCATGTGTGTGTTATAGCGGTCCGCGGAAGCACAAATTACGCGCGAAACAGCCGTCACCGCCGATCAACACTGAAGGGCTATTTCGCTCCCCAGCCTGCGAACTTTTTCATGTATGTGTGAAATAAAGCATTTTTCTATCTACCATTATATAAGAACCTCACTTATTGACAACTGTGTCTCATCCTCATCATCAACCTCTTGAGACACTAATTGCCGTTGACTTATTGGCAACTGTGTCTCATCATCATCATCCACCTTGTGACACTAATTGCTGTTCCCCACTGTGATCTTCTTCTGACTGTAGATGCTCAAGTGTTTGGGAATCAGGGCACAAGATCTCCTCATGTCCTTCTTCAAGTGGGCTTGGCGAGAGGCCCAAATCAAGGAATGGCGATGAAAAGAGCTCCTTGGAATATCTGAGTGTGGAATCACTTGTTTGACAAGACTCTCCATGGTGGGAGGAAGGAGAATCAGAGTGAGGATTCTGTTGACCAGACTTTTGGTTACTGAGACTGGACTTTGTGGAAGACAGGGTGGTGCTTAACCGACTGGAAGCATTATCGGCTTTAATCCAACCGACCACCTACTCGCACTGGTGCAATTTCAAGAGTAGTGTCCTGCGCCCCCCCTGCAAACTGGGACATGAAGCTTGGTATCGTGGATGAGTGTGTTTCTTGTGCTCTGGCAGCAGGCACAGTTTCACTGCACCCAGGGCCACGGCCTCTGTGTGCACCATCAGCAGCAAAGCCACTTCCCCATCCTTTACTGCTCCCCGTGAGCATATTAAGTGGTATATATGCTTGCAAGTATGTCACATGTACAGTAGCGCAGGTTTTGTAAGTGTATGCGCAAATGAATTATACTGAATGTCACAGATATTTAGGATGCGCAAACATTATACAGGAGATGTAGTGCAGGTAATGTCGCTGTCAGCAGCGGCTAAGAAAAAATTACACTGAATGTCACAGATATTCAGGATACGCAAACGTTATACAGGAGATGTAGTGCAGGTAATTTCGCTGTCAGCAGCGGCTAAGAAAAAAATTACACTGAATGTCACAGATATTCAGGATACACAAACGTTATACAGGAGATGTAGTGCAGGTAATGTCGCTGTCAGCAGCGGCCAAACAATTGCGCTGAATGTCACAGATATTTGGGATGCGCAAATGTAACACAACAGATGTAGCAGAGGTTGTGTTACTGTCAGCAGCGGCCAAACAATTGCACGCAATTTAGAGCAGGTTGCGCTAATAATATATATTGCAGCCAGAAAGAACAATAGTCCTTAAAAGGACTTTTGGGTCTCTAACACCTTTCAACACTAAACCCTGCCTAAAAAAAAAATTCCTATCCCTACACTATCTGTCCCTTCTGCAGCAGCTAGCCCTGACTAAGTCTGTGCCGAACCATGTGTCACACGTTCCGGCCAGCCAATCACTGTAATGCCAGTAACCAACTTGGTAACGGCATTACAGTCGGTGTCAGTACTTTCCCTCACGTTTATTGGCTGCGTAGCAATCTTATCACTAGAAAGCACCGTATTTCATTAAAATGTAACTTTTATTTAGTTATACTAAAAAATGTGTATATGGGCCTCTTGAAACGATAATCATAATCACCACACACTCCCCAAAAAGGGATAGAATACTAAAGAAAGCCACAGAAAAGTGATAAAGGAGGACACAAGTACTGCGTCTCTGACCCTATTGTACCCAGTCACTGCCTGACTGAGCTCCCTAAATGTTCCTCCAATTCTCCCTCTCAAAGGGGACAGTAGCTGCCCAGCTTCACTTAACAGTGTGATTGGAGAGGAAGAAATTTAAAAACAATATGCGCTCCAGCAGCCAACAAAAGTGCAGGGAGGAGACTCGAGCATCGCGCTCAAGGACACGCTGTGCCACTCTCCTTATCACTACTTGCCCGCCTAGCGGAGGAAGCGGCGGATGTCTCCTCCACATCTTGGCTGGGCACAGTGGGCAGTAGCTGCTTACCATCCTATAGTAGCTCATCCTCGATGAAAAGTGAAGCTGAGCCCACTACATGTAGTACTTCTTGCGGTGAGGGAACAGAAAAGGCCAGAGGCAGGTTCAGGACAGGTGAGGGCACAGGGCCTGCTGGGTTGCTGGTCAAGACACGACCGCTAGATGACACCAGGAGCTCAGGCCTCTCGCTGCAACAACTGTTGCTACGACACCTTACTCTGCTGCGACCTCTGCTTGTGCCAGAAACATTCAGGCCTCTGCCACTCCTCTGTGCATGGCCTGGCATTTATCTGCCTGACATACTTGTATCTGAACTAAACAAATTAAACAGAAATTAAAACACCCCTAAAAGCGACGAATATAATATTTTTCTTTTTGTACTGAAATAGGCCACTAAACGCTTTCACCACAATTAACTGCGGAAATGCACCGAGAATATATTTTTCTTGTTGTACTAAAATACGCCCCTATACGCTTTGACCAGAAAAAAATTAAAGATTGAAGTGTATATATATATTTCTTGAAGTACAGAAATACACCCCTATATGCTTTCACCAGAAATAACTGTAGCAGTGAACTGAGAATTCATATTTCTTGTTGCACTGAAATTGGCCACTATACGCTTTGACCAGAAAAACAATTAAAGATTGGAGTGCGTATATATATTTCCTGCAGTACTGAAATACACCCCTATATGCTTTCACCAGAAAAAACTACAGCAGTGAACTGAGACTATATATTTCTTGTTGGACTGAAATAGGCAACTATACACTTTGTCCAGAAAAAATGTAAAGATTAAAGTGTGCATATATATTTATTGAAGTACTGGAATGCACCCGTATACGCTTTCACCAGAAATAACTGCAACAGTGCAGTGTGTATATATATTTTTCTTTTTTTACTGAAATATGGCCCTATACGCTTTCACCAGAAATAGCTGCAGAAGTGGCCAGAGAATATATATTTCTTGTTGGACTAAAATAGGCCACTATACGCTTTAACTGGAAAACAATTAAAGAGTGAAGTGCGCATATATTTTTCTTGTAGTACTGAAATACGCCCCTATATGCTTTCACCAAAAATAACTGCAACAGTGCAGTGCGTATATATTTTTCTTTTTTAACTGGAATACGCCCCTTTACGCTTTCACCAGAAATAAGTACAGAAGTGACATGAGAATATATGTTTCTTGTTGGACTGAAATAGGCCACTATATGCTTTAACCAGAAATAACTGCAACAGTGAAATGCGTATATATTTTTCTTGCAGTACTGAATAGGATACTAAGATATAAGCCTCTAAAGGCTTTTCAACATAACTAGGGTTGAGTGAACCCAAACTGTATAGTTCGGTTTCGTACTGAATTTTGGGGTGTTCGGGACCCAAACCCGAACATTTTCATAAAAGTTCGGGTTCGGGTCAGTTGTTCGGCGATACTTCCCATTTTCTGAAGGGCTGCACAGCAGCCAATCAGCAAGCGTTTTACATCTTCGCCCTAAGAAGCCATCACAGCCATGCCTACTAACGGCATGCCTGTGATTGGCTGAGTGCAGCATGTGACCCAGCCTCTATTTAAGCTGGAGTCAAGTAGCGCCGCACATCACACTACTCTGATTAGTGTAGAGATAGGATGCTGCCGCTTCTGTGAGGGACAGATTAGGGAAGAAATCTGCATAACCTGTTGTACATTAATCCACTAGATACAGCAAATAGAGAGGGAGGGAGCTTCAGCAATCCTACATTTCTGTACCCAGCCACTGCCAAGTAAATTTCTTTTTAAATCCATCTGTTACAGAGGTGGGGCTCGGTGGGCATTTTAGCCACTGCAGTGTACTGCATGTCTGCCAGCCTGGCAGGGACATCAGCTTAATCTTTTTTGGTAGCTCAGTGAAGGAGAAAATTCTTTTTTTCTGGCTGCTCAAGTCCCCTACATTAGCTTTGGTATAATTAAGGGGTGACATAGTCCATTTGTCTAGTCTGGGACCTATGGCGCCACAGAGCACTTGTGTATACAATGCACTAAACCGTATATTCAATTTCTGCAGTATTTTTGTGATAAAAAGCTGTGATCCTGGTCCACAAAGGAGTTTGAAATTCACCGCCCAAATACACTTTTGACATTTCTGCAGTGAAATAGTGAATAATTGTTTTTTTGTAGGAAAAAAGCTATATTTTTGCTTCACAAAGCAGTTGTGCATACAGTGTACAAATAAATATTTAATATTTCTGCAGGAAATAGTGCATGAGTGTGTTTCAGGGGAAAAAAACTTTATTCTTGGTCCACAAAACAGTTTGAAATACACCGCCCAAATACACATTTGACATTTCTACCATGAAATAGAGACTCAGTGTATTTTTGGGAAAAATAGAAGTATTCCTATATTTCTGCAGGAAATAGTGCATGAGTGTGTTTCAGGGGAAAAAAACGTTATTCTTGGTCCACTAAGCAGTTCCAAATACACCACCCAAATACACATTTGACATTTCTGCAGTGAAAATAGTGAATACATTTTTTATTTTTTTTTGTGTGGCAAAAAAGCAATATTCTTGCTTCACAAAGCAGTTGAGCATACAGCATAGAAATACCAACGTGTTTCTGTGTTTTATTAAAAAAATCCTTGTTCTGGGTCCACAAACCACTTTTGAATAATACCGTAGAAATAGCTACGTTTTAGGGCACGTTCACACGATGACATTTGTCGCGCGACAGAAAGTCGCACTATTGTCGCGCAACAATTTTTATAATGGGAGTCTATGGTGTCGCATTGCGACATGCGACATGCTGCGACTATGACAGTCGCAAAAAATCCATTCGAGATGGATTTTTCTGCGACTGTCTCGTCGCAGTCGAAGCATGTCGCATGTCGCAATGCGACACCATAGACTCCCATTATAAAAATTGTTGCGCGACATTGGTGCAACAAAATGTCGCGTGACAAATGTTGCAGTGAAGTTGTGCTCTATTTGTCGCGTGACAAATGTCGTCGTGTGAACGTACCCTTATTAATAGCAGTGAAATACTGATTTTCTGTGTTTTATTGAAAAAATCCGTGTTTTGGGTCCACAAAACCACTTCTGCATAAACCGTAGAAATAGCTACATTTAATTAATAGCAGTGAAATACTGCTTTTCTGTGTTTTATTACAAAAATCCTTGTTCTTGGTCCACAAACTACTTGTGCATACAGCGTACAAATACCAATTTTAAATTGCAGCACAAAAATAGTTTACTGTGTTTTACTGAAAGACAAAAAAACGTGTTCTGGGTTCACCAAACAGTTGTGCATACAGCGTACAAATACATATTTTACAATGCTGCAGTGAAATTGAGAATCAGTGTGTTTTACACCAAAAAAACTTTATTCTTGGTCCACAGAGCATTTTTATGACACGGGCACTGCCTTAGTGAACTTAATTGTTGACAATTGGCAATTAAATTGACACCGGAGAGAAACCATCTTTCAGCTTGGTGGGTGAACGCAAATAATGAGGAGAACATCAAATAAGGGACTTGGGCATGGTCGTGGTGGTGTTGCTGGAGCTCTTGTTGCTGGGAGAGGATGTGGCTGTTCAGTGCCAGCTACCGCTCCAAGTCAAACACCTTCTTCTGGTGCTAGTAGGCGACAGAACCTGCAGCATTACTTGGTAGGCCCGAATGCCACTCGACGGATGGTGAGGCCAGAACAAGTACAGGCGATAGTAGATTGGGTGGCTGACCGTGCCTCCAGTTCCTTTACAGTGTCTCCCACCCAGTCCTCTGTAGAAAGCTCAGAGTTGGCACCTACCGTCGATGCCCATCAGTCTTTCACCTCACCCCCTTGCAAATCAGCCAAGCAGTCAGAGCTCCAAGTCATGCAGAAAATTCTTATGCTTTTTGATAACTCTGTCGGCAGGGTTTCCCCGGCCCATCTACCTAGCCCTGCCCCAGAAGTGGAAGATCTTAAATACACTGATGCCCAACCACTTATGTTGCAGGATGAGGACATGGGAAGACCGTCACAAAACGTCTCTGATGAGGACAAAAAACAGGTGCTAACTGCTGGGGCTTTCCATAGACAGTAAGCCTGCTACTGCCCACCGCACCCAGGCACCGAGCACACCAAGGCATGCTCCAAGGAGTTCATTGGCGTGGCAGTTCTTGACACAATGTCCTGACGACAAGACACGAGTGGTTTGCACGTTGTGCCATCAGAGCCTGAAGCGAGGCATAAACGTTCTTAACCTGAGCACAACTTGCATGACCAGGCATCTACATGCAAAGCATGAACTGCAGTGGAGTAAACACCTTAAAAACCCCGAAAGGTCTCAGGCTCCTCCTGCTACCTCTTCTGCTGCTGTCTCGGCCTCTTTCTCCACCTCTCTTCCTCCACCACCACCTCCGTCACCATCACCAATCATCTCCACCATGTCACACGGCAGCGTTTAGCTTTCCATCTCCCAAACACCCACTTACCTACCCTTGATCACTGGTCCTGAATGCCAGCATTTCAAAATTGCTGCCCTTTGAAATGCTGTCCTTCTGTCTGGTGGAGACAGACTGTTTCAAACAGCTGATAGCGTTGCTCCCAGCCACCACTACTTTTCCAGGCGAGCCGTCCCTTCCCTGCACAACCAAGTGGAGGATAAAATCAAGTATGCACTGCGCAACGCCATCTGTGGCAGGGTCCACATAACCACAGATACATGGACCAGTAAGCAGGGCCGCTATATCTCCCTAACTGCAGACTGGGTAAACGTAGTGGCGTCTGGGCCTGAGGCGGATAGCGGTTCCACCACCGAGGATCACAGGGCATTATTGCCTCCTTTGCCTCCTGTTTCCTCCTACTCCGCATCCTCCTCCTCTACCACCCCCACATCCAGTCATCGAAAGAACCTCACCCCCAACTTCAGCACAGCCCGGGGTAAACATCATCAGGCGATTTTTAAACTCATATGTTTGGGTGACAAACCCCACACCGCACAGGAGCTTTGGAGGGGCATAGAACAACAGACCGATGAGTGGTTGCTGCCAGTGAGCCTCAAGCCTGGCCTGGTGGTGTGCAATAATGGGCAAAATCTCGTAGCAGCTCTGGGACTAGCCGGATTGACTGACATCCCTTGCCTGGCGCATGTGCTAAATCTGGTGGTGCAGGAGTTTCCTAAAAACTACCCAGAAATGTCAAAGCTGCTGTTGAAAGTGTTGTCTGTCTGTGCTAGCCTTCCGTGTTCCCACCCTGCTGCTGCTCGCCTGTCTGCACTGCAGCGTAACTTCGGCCTTCCTGCTTACCGCTTCACATGCGACTTGCCCACCAGGTGGGACTCCACCTTGCATATGCTGGAGAGACTGTGCGAGCAGCAGTAGGCGATAGTGAAGTTTCAGATGCAGTATGCACAGGTCAGTCGCTCTGCGGATCAGCACCATTTCACCACCAGTGACTGGGCCTACATGTGAGATGTGTACCTTGTTGCGGTCTTTTGAGTACTCAACCAACATGGCCAGTGCTGATGACGCCATTGTTAGCATTACAATACCACTTCTATGTTTCCTTGAAAAATCTATTATGTCGATGATGGAAGAGGATGTGGCACATGAGGAGGAGGAAGATGGGGCATTACACAGGGTTTCAGGCCGGTCATTCCGAAGTGGCTCAAACGGTGGGTTCCTGCACCAGCAGAGGCCAGGTACACATGTGGCCAGCCAGGGCACACTTCTGGAGGACGAGGAGGAGGAGAATAAGGTAGAGGAGGAGGAACCGGTTTCACTGCAGGGTGGCACCCTACGCAGCTCAGGGCCATCACTGGAGCGTGGCTGGGGGATACGGAGGACACAGACGATACACCACCTACAGAGGACAGCTTATCATTACCTCTAAGCAGCCTGGCACACATGAGCGACTACATGCTGCAGTGCCTGCGCAACGACAGTAGAGTTGCCCACATTGTAACTTGTGCTGACTACTGGGTTGCCACCCTTCTGGATCCCTGGAACAAAGACAATGTGCCCACCTTAATTCCCGCACTAGAGCGTGATAGGAATTTGCGCGAGTAGATGCGCTGGTAGACGCGCTCCTGAGGACATTCCCAACTGACACGGGGGGGACAAGTGGAAGCACAAGGCGAAGGCAGAGGAGGAGCAAGAGGTCGCCAACGCAGCTGTGTTATGGCCAGCTCCTCAGAAGGGAGGGTTATCATGGCCGACATGTGGAGAAGTTTTGTCACCGCGCCCCAGCAACCTGTACCACCAGCTGATACGGAACGTCTCAGCAGGAGGCAGCATTTGAACAACATTGTGGAACAGTATGTGTGCACACGCCTCCACGTACTGACTGATGGGTCTGCCCCATTCAACTTCTGGGTCTCCAAATTGTCCACATGGCCAGAGCTTGCCCTTTATGCCTTGGAGGTGCTGGCCCGCCCTGCAACCAGTGTATTGTCTGAACGTGTATTTAGCACGGCAGGGGCATCATTACAGACAAACGCAGCTGCCTTTCCACAGCCAACGTGGACAAGCTTACATTCATTAAAATGAACCAGGCATGGATCCCACAGGACTTGTCCGTACCTTGTGCAGAATAGACATTTATAACTGCCTCAACCATACATTCTTGTACTCCTGTGCACTTATTCATTGAATCCTTTTTTCATTTGTACCATTATTTCGGGGGCTACCCCAATTTGAATGAACCTCTCCTCTCTTTGGGTGCCTGCGGCCTAAATTACTGAAAATGGCCTGTTGCTTTGGAGGGTGACGTGAAGCTTGTTTTGCCATGCATTGACCTCTCTCCTCTGTCTGGTTGGCTGTGGACTACATTAATTATAATCGCCTGTTCCATTGCTGGGTGACATAAAGCCTGTTTTGCTGTTACGGGACCTCTCTCATCAGTCTGGGTGCCTGCGGCCTACATTGATGATAATCGCCTGTTCCATTGCTGGGTGGCATGAAGCCTGTTTCGCTGTTACGGGACCTCTTTCCTCTGTCAGGGTGCTAGGGCCAAAATTACTGAACGTGGCCTGCTGCATTGGTGGGTGACATGAAGCCTCTTTTGCCGTGCATTGCCCTCTCCTCTGTTTAGGTACCAGGGGCCTACATTTCAGATAATCACCTGTTGCTTTGGTGGACGACATTAACCTCTTTTTGCCATGCATTGACCTCTCCTCTGTCTGGGTGCCTGCGTCCTACATTAATGATAATCGCCTGTTCCATTGCAGGGTGACATGAAGCTTGTTTTGCTGTTACGTGACCTCTCTCCTCTGTCTGGGTGTCAGGGGCCTAAATTACTGAAAATGGCCTGTTCCATTGCTGGGTGACATGAAGCCTCTTTTGCCATGCATTGCCCTCTCCTCTGTCTGGGTGCCAGGGGCCTACATTTCAGATAATCGCCTGTTGCTTTGGTGGGTGACATTAACCTCTTTTTCAAACAAAACAATAGCTTATCTCAGAGAGACCAGCTACAGAAAACACCGCGGAGCCTCATTTAAGAGTCTCAACGCAGCAATCCAAGGTAAAAAGCTCCCTGGGAAACAGTAATATGCAAAATAAATGTGGAGCCCCAATATTGGGTCTACAACACAATGAAAGCCAGATATCCCTCAAATGAAGGAAAACCAAGCAAGGGGGTGTCTCCATTACAGAGAACACCAAATCCACCATATTTATTTTGCATATTAACCTCTTTTTGCCGTCCTATGACCTCTGTCTGGGAGCCAGGGGCCTACATTTATGATAATCGACTGCTGCATTGCTGGGTGACATGATGCCTGTTTTGCTGTTACGTGACCTCTGTCCTCTGTCTGGGTGCCAGGGGCCTAAATTACTGAAAATGGCCTGTTCCATTGCTGGGTGACATGAATCCTCTTTTGCCGTGCATTGGCCTTTCCTCTGTTTGGGTGCCAGAGGCCTACATTTTAGATAAACCCACCAAACGTTGCTTTGGTGGGTGACATTAAGCTCTTTTTGCCGTCCAATGACCTCTCCTCTGTCTGGGTGCCAGAGGCCTACATTTATGATAATCAACTGCTGCATTGCTGGGTGACATGATGCCTGTTTGGCTTTTTTACGTGACCTCTCTCCTCTGTTTGGGTGCCAGGGCCCAACATTTCTGAATATCACCTGTTCCATTGGTGGGTGACATTAACCCATTTTTGCAATTGATAGGCCACAGCTGTGCATTGCTGGCAGGAAACCAAATTTTGTAAAAACGTATGTTACTGATCAAAAGATGCGTGACTACTGACTACAAAACGCACGCTGGTAGACGTGCTGCTGATGGCATTCCCACCTGACGCCTCCGCAACCTCCTATTCCACCTCCTTCTCCGAGTTGCCAATTAATATTGTTTCATTTTTAGTTATTTTAGTTTATTTTAAGTTATTTCCCTATCCACATTTGTTTGCAGGGCACTTACCCACATGTTGCTGCCTTTTGCAGCCCTCTAGCCCTTCCCAGGGCTATTTTACAGCCATTTTAGTGCCCAAAAGTTCGTGTCCCCATTGACTTCAATGGGGTTTGGGTTCGGGGTCAAGTTCGGGTCAAGTTCGGATCACGAACCCAAACATTTACGTGAAGTTCGGCCAAACTTCTTGAACCCGGACATCCAGGTGTCCGCTCAACTCTAAACATAACACTTGCAGCCCAATAACAAAAATCTGGAATGACAGAGCTGTCTAATGACTATTTGGATCCCCAAATAAACGTTCCCTGCACTTGTAAATCACTTTCCTATCAATGTCCCTAGCGCCTTCTGACGTCTCTCTCTGCACTAAGATGCTGTGAAATGATTCCTCGCTATCTTTTCCTTGGACTTATAAATTCTTTTTTCTATTTTTTTCCACAATCGTTTTTCCACTTGCTGTCCCTAGCGCCTTCACACGTCTGTCCCTGCACTCTGAACGCTGGAAAATGTCTGACTGTATGATGGCCGCCATATTTATAGGGGTGTGACATCACAGAGCTTTAATTCAATGACCAAGTAACCAATAAACAATTTAGAATCCCTACAAAAGGAGGGATCACCCCCTGCCCACTGTGATTATAGCAAGCAAAAACTAAATCATTAGAGTGGGAAATTTGTGTGCTGCTGTTAGGACTAAGGGAAAACAAATTATCGCTAGAAATTAACGATTCCCTTACGTCCTACCAGCAGCACAGATGGGGAGATAGCAAGAAGAACTCCTAGGGTGGGCCCTCATGCCTGGCAGAATTCAATATAGTCTGCCCAAAGGCCGAAAACTCAGCTAATCTGGCATCCAATCTATAATGGGAGGTGAATGTTGATTCAGAGCTCTAGGAGGCAGACTTGCAAATCATGTTGAGGGGGAGAAGATTCCTCTCGGCAAAAGTAGTAGCAGCGGCCCTAGTAGAATGGGCCTTTACAAACCCTGGAGGGTCTAGAGACTGAGAAACAAAAGATTCTCTAATAGCCTCCTTAATCCACCGACTGATGGATGGTTTGGATGCCTTACGGTCTTTAGCCTTACCGACAAACAGGGTTAAAAGATTTTCATCTTTCCTGAACTCCATAGATCTACCCAGATAGATCTGGAGGCATCTTGAGACGTCCAAAAGATGTCTAACAGGTTCCTTGGAAGAGGTAGAAGGAGAAATAAGAACTGGGAGAGAAATCACCTGGTTAATATTCTGAAAAGACTAAACCTTAGGCCTGAAATACGGAAGAAATCTTAGAAGGACCCGGTCCTGCAAAAACATAGTATAGCGCTCGTACGCTGAGAGAGTTTGAAGCTCAGGAACCCTCTTGGGTCTCAGTACTGTAGGCTTTAATCTCTCAGCTCCTTAAAGGAACCGTCTGATAAGCGTCCTGAGAAAAAAGTCTGTTAAGACAGGCTGAGATGGCTGAGACTTGAACCCTCAGAGTAGATGGAGCAAGGCCCTTGTCAAAGCAGTCTTGCAGGAACTGAAGGATGGCAGAGAGGGGTGGATCTGCAGCCGTCACCTCCTTGAGGTACACCATGACGAAAATATCCTCATAATCCTAGAGTAAGCTCTCTTGGTAGAATCCGCTCTTGAATAAAACAATGTTATCAGTGTTGCCCTCGACTCATCTGAATGAGCTGTGTAAACCAAGATCTTTTCGGCCATCAGCTGTATGATGGCTATCACTGAGACTTGATCCTGATGGATTTTCATCAATACCATTGGAATCACGGAAAACGGAGGGAAGCTGTAAGCCAGCCTGAACCTCCAGGATATTGACAGAGCGTCTATCGCCAGGGGGTTATCCTCCCTGTAAAGGGAGGTAAACCTCTCCACCTTGGTGTTGAACCTTGTTGCCATGAGATCCACCTCTGGCATTCCCAACTTGAGGACTATCTGCTTGAATATCTCCAGATGTAAAGACCACTCTATCGTTGGAAGACCATGGCTCAGGCGATCCCCTATCATATTGAGTGAGCCCTGAATGTGGGTAACAGACAAGTTGGAAAGGTCCAACTCTGCCTAATCCAGAATTACCCCAATCTCTGATAGGAGGGGAAGTGATCTTGTGCCTCTCTGCTTGTTGATGTAAAGTACTGCAGTCATATTGTCTGACTGGACTTTCATAGCTTTGCCCTCGATCTGAGGGGCGAAGTGAAGGAGGGCTAGCCGGATAGCTCGAATCTCGCAGAGATTGGAGGAGAGAAGCCGCTCCTGAGGAGACCAGGTCCCGTGGACCGGAGAGTCGTCTAGGTGAGCTCCACAGTCTACTTGGGATGCATTGTCATTATGATCCAGGTTGGCTGGGAAATAAACTTCCCATCTAAGAGATGGTGTCACCATCTTAGGGAATTTTGGGTTTGCCAAGACACGGAGCACAGGGAGTTTAGCCCGGCATGGCTGCCATTCCATTTGGAGAGGACCTCTGACTGAAGAGGGCGGAGGTGCCATAAAGCCCAAGGGACTGCTTCTGCAGCCACTGACATGAGCCCCAACATCTTCATGAGAGCCCGAATTGGGACTTGCAGAGGAACGGATAGGAACTCTGCCATGTCCTGAATCAACTGGAGGGACATCCCAATGGAGTCAATTATGAAGCCTATATATCTTACTGAAGTCGACGGGTTCATGTTCGACTTCAGCCAGTTGATGATCCAACCTAGGCGGAACAGAAAGGAGATTGCCACATGAAGATGGCGGGTTAGGACCACTAGAGAAGAGGCCTTCAAAAGCCAATCGTCCAGATAAGGAATTATGGTCAGTCCTTGAAGTCTTGAAGCCGCCACCACAGAAACTACTACCTTGGTAAAAGTGTGAGGGGCAGAAGAGATGCCAAAAGGAAGGGCAGCAAATTGAAGGTGTCTGATGACACCCAAAACCTGGACCGAGACCCTGAGATATTTCCTGGAGACAGGATGGATCGGGATGTGCAGATATGCATCCCTGAGGTCCAGGGTTGCCATCAAGTCCCCAGGCTTGAACACGTGAATTACTGACCTGATAGTTTCCATACGAAACTTCACCTTTCTTATGTACAGATTGAAGAATCTCAGATCGATAATCGTCCGGAGATCTCCTGACGTTTTGGGAACCAGAAAAACTGGAGAATAGATTCCTAAGCCCCGTTCCCCTGCCGGAAACCTCTTCCAGATCCCCCTTGCGGATGTAGTCCTGAATGTAAGTCTCTAGAACCGACTGCTTGGCGGGTTGAAGGAGCTTGTTCTTGATGAACCTGTCCAGGGGGAGTGAGAGATGAGATCGTTTAAGTAACGCTCGGATATATTCCTTTGGACCCAAGGATCCGAAACCTCTTGGATCCAATAGTCCTTGAAGTGGGCCAAATGACCCCCAACTGGAAGAAGGGGCAGAGGAAAGGGAAAATCTGGTAGGATGGCAGTAGTATCGGGGGTCAACCAAGAACCTCGAGGAGGCCAGTAGTCAGGACGTGAATTTTGTATCCTTGGCTCTCCTGCGAGAGCGCCTCGAATTCCTTTGTTGCGCTCCCCAGTCCTTACGAGATCTTGACTACTGGCCAGACCTCCCTCCGTGGTCTTGTCTGCCCCACCCTCTAAAGGACTGCTGGGAAAACTCTTCCCCTTATTGTCAGAAAGGCCCCTTCATGATCTTATCCAGCTCCGACCCGAACAAACGGTCAGGCTCAAAGGGAAGGCTACAGAGATTATACTTAGAAGTGTTGTCAGCAACCCAAGGCTTAAGCCACAAAGGCCTATGGGCTGCTGACACCAGGGCCATCAACTTGGCCGCTAACTTTAATTGCAACTGCGCGGTGTGACACAGAAAGTCAGTCGCCAGATTGATGGTCTTAAAAGCGGCCAAGATAGCGTAATACTGTGGGGGGGGGGGCACATAAGAGGGCATTATACTGTGTAGGGCACATAAAAGGGCAATAGACTGTGCAGGACATATAATGGGGCATTATACTGTGTATGGCACATAAGTGGGCATTATACTATGTCGGGGCACAAAAGGAGGTATCATACTATGTAGGGCACATAAGCAGGCATTATACTATGTGGGGGCACAAAAGGAGGTATTATACTATGTAGGGCACATACAAAGGCATTATACTATGTAGATCACAGAAATTACATATAAACCATCCTGCACGATATGGTATTAAATGTGTGGATGTATATGGCTACATTTACAAAATAACAGAAAATAATGCACTATAAAAATAGATGCAAGACATATGGACTAAGCCCTCACTCTAGATAAAAACTGAGACACTTGGTTAATACATTTTGATCAAAATACATCTAAGCCCACCTACCAGGCGACAAGGTGGTCTCAGTTCAGGCGGGTTCCTATGCTAACCTTTTCATGCTGTAGCGCATCTTTCAGGAGCACAGTCCCCGCACATATGGTGTGCTGCTCCCTCCATGTGCATCAGCAACTGGTGGGAGGAGAGACACACACACCTATATGTACCACTTTAACCACTACAGGACCGCCTAACGCGCGGATGACATCCGGCCGGCAGTCCTGTTGCTCTGGCTGGACGCATCCGTGCGTCATCTCGCAAGACGCGAGATTACCTGTGAACGCGCACGCGCGCGCGTTCACAGTGGCACACGTCTCACCAGATATACTGCAGCCTGCCAGCGATGATCAATCGCTGGCAGGCTGTAGATGCGAAATAAATCGCATCAAACAAGTATATCAGACGCTGTTTTGTTAACAGCGTCTGATATAGCGGCTACCTGGTCCTCTGGTGGTCCCATTTGCTGGGATCGACCACCAGAGGACCAGGTAGCTATGTAAAGTTGCACCAAACACTACACTACCCCCCCCCCTGTCACTTATTAACTCCTTGTTAACCCCTTGATCACCCCATCTAGACTCCCTGATCACCCCCCCCCTGTCACTGATCACCCCCTGTAAGGCTCCATTCAGACGTCCATATGTGTTTTGTGGATCCGCAGATCCTCAAAATACGGACACCGGCAATGTGCTTTCCGCATTTTGCAGATCCGCACATTGCCAGAACTATAAAGAAAATGCCTTTTCTTGTCCACAATTGCAAAAATATAGCAAAAATATAGAACATGCCTTTTCTTGTCCACAATTGCGGACAAGAATAGGTCATGTTCTATATTTTTGCGGAACGGAAGTGCAGACCCGGAAGTGCGGATCCGTAATTCCGGATCCGAGCGGGGCAAAGTCTGTCCCCATAGAAATTAATGGGTCCGCAATTCCGTTTCCTAAGGGTCCCTTATCACCGCCAGTTAGTTAGCTACTTGTTAGGTAGTTAGCGCCCAGCCCACCGCACCGCAGTCACTGATTTTGGCAGACATTTTTTGATCCACATTGATCGATGCGAATGAAAAAATCTGTGCCGTTCATTTTTTTTTTTTTTTTTCAGCCCAGAGGCTGAACGGAAAAAAAAAATCTCATTTACCCGTATGCTCAATATAAGGAGAATAGCAGAAACTCCTAATGCTGGCCATACGTGTAATGATTGCGGAGACCCTCAAATGCCAGGGCAGTACAAAAACCCCACATGTGACCCCATTTTAGAAAGAAGACACCCCAAGGTATTCCGTGAGGGGTATGGCGAGTTCATGTAAAATTTTGCTTTTTGTCACAAGTTAGTGGAATATGAGACTTTGTAAAAAAAAAAAATATCAATTTCCGCTAACTTGTGCCAAAATTTTATTTTTTTTTTAAAATGAACTCACCATACCCCCCACGAAATACCTTGGGGTGTGTCTTTCCAAAATAGGGTCACTTGTTTATTTATACTGCCCTGGCATTTTAGGGGTCATAAAGCGTGAGAATCCAAATGCGTAAAAATGCCCTGTGAAATCCTAAAGGTACTCATTGGAATTAGGGCCCCTTTGCGCATCTTGGCTGCAAAAAAGTGACACATGTGGTATCGCCGTACTTAGGAGAAGTAGGGCAATGAGTTTTGGGGTGTATTTTTATATATACCCATACTTTGTGTGAGAAATATCGCTTTAAACAACAACTTTTTAAAAAATTTTATACAAAGTTGTCAATTTACAGAGATATTTCTCTCACCCAACATGGGTATATGTAAAAATACACCCCAAAACACATTGCCCTACTTCTCCTGAGTACGGCGATACCACATAAGTGCCGCTTTTTTGCAGCCTGGGTGCGCAAGGGGCCAAAATTCCAACGAGTACCTTTAGGTTTTACATGGCTGCTCACAATTTAGCCCCGCCCAAAATGCCAGAACAGTAAACACACCCCACAAATGACCCCATTTCGGAAAGTAGACACCCCAAGGTATTCACTGAGGGGCATGGTGAGTCCGTGGGAGATTTTTTTTTTTTTTGCCAGAAGTTAGCAGAAATGGAAACTTTACTATTTTTTTTTTCCTCAGAAAGTGTCATTTTCCGCTAACTTGTGAAAAAAAATGAAATGATACATGAACTCACCATGCCCCTCCGCAAATACTTTAGGGTGTCTTCTTTCTAAAATGGTGCAATTTGGGGGGTATTTATACTATCCTGACATTCTAGCAACTGAAGAAACAGGTGCTCAGAAAGTCAGAGCTGCTTCAAAATGCGGAAATTCACTTTTTTGCACCATAGTTTGTAAACGCTATAACTCTTACCGAAACCAATAAATATACACTTATTGTTTTTTTTTTTTTATCAAAGACATGTAGAACAATAAATTTATAGAAAAATTTATATAGAAATGTAGTTTTTTTTTATTTTACAACAGAAAGTGAAAAATGTCATTTTTTTGCAAAAATTTCGGTAATTTTTGATTAATAGCAAAAAAAAGTAAAAATGTCAGCAGCAATGAAATACCACCAAATGAAAGCTCTATTAGTGAGAAGAAAAGGAGGTAAAATTCATTTGGGTGGTAAGTTGTATGACGGAGCAATAAACGGTGAAAGTAGTGTAGTGCAGAATTGTAAAAAGTGGCCTGGTCATTAAGGGGGTTTTAAACCATCCTGCACGATATGGTATTAAATGTGCAGATTTATATGGCTACATATACAAAATAACAGAAAATAATGCACTGTATAAATGTATTGGCCAAGTGTCTCAATTTTTATCAAGAGTGAGGGCTTAGTCCATATGTCTTGCATCTATTTTTATAGTACATTACTTTCTGTTATAATATACTATGTAGGGCACATAAGAGGGCATTATACTATGTGGGGGAACACTAGAGAGCATTATACTGTGTAGGGCACACAAGGGGGCATTATATTGTGTGGGAGCACATAAGAGAGCATTATACTATTTAGGGAAGCACTAGAGGGCATTATACTGTGTAGGGGACAGAGGGGGCAATATGTTGTGTAGGGCACATAAGCGGGCATTATGTTGTGTGGGAGCACATAAGAGAGCATTATACTTTGTGGGGCACATAAGAGGACAATATATTGTTTGGAGGCACATAAAAGGACATTATACTGTGTGGGAGCACGTAAGTGGGCATTATACTGTGTAGGGCATGTAAGAGGGTATTATACTGTGTAGGGCACATAAGAGAGCATTATAATGTGCAGAGCACATAAGAGGGCATTATACTGTGTAGGGCGCATAAGAGTCCATTATAATGTGTAGGGAACATAAGAGGGTATATACTGTGTGGGGGCACATAAGCGGGCATTCTACTGTGTGGGGTACATAAGAGGGCATTATACTGTGTAGGGCACATAAGAGAGCATTATAATGTGCAGAGCACATAAGAGGGCATTATACTGTGTAGGGCGCATAAGAGTCCATTATAATGTGTAGGGAACATAAGAGGGTATATACTGTGTGGGGGCACATAAGCGGGCATTCTACTGTGTGGGGTACATAAGAGGGCATTATACTGTGTAGCGCATATAAGAGGGCAATATGCTGTGCAGGGCATATAAGGGGGCATTATACTGTGTAGAGCACATAAGGAGACATTATACGTGCATGGCACATAAGGGGGCATTATACTTTGAAGGGCGTATAAGAGAACATTATACTGTGCATGGCATATAAGGGGGCATTATACTGTATAGGGCGCATAAGGGGAATTATACCGTGTAGGGTACATAAGGGGGCATTATAATGTGTAAGGCACATAAGGGGACATTATACTGTGTGGGGGCACATAAGAGGGCATTATTCTGTGTAGGGCACATAAGAGGGCCAAAGACTGTGCAGGGCATATAAGGGAGCATTATACTGTTTGGGGGCACATAAGGGGGCATTATACTATGTAGGGCATGTAAGGGGGTATTATACTGTGTAGGGCACATAGGGGGGTATTATACTGTTTAAGGGAACATTAGGGGGCATTATACTGTTTGGGGGCACATAACAGGGCATTATACTGTGCAGGGCACACAAGGGGCATTATACTGTGAAGGGCATGTAAGGGGGCATTATACTGTGTAGTGCACATAAGGGGGTATTATACTGTTTGGGGCACATAAGGGGGCATTATACTGTGTGGGGACACATAAGAGGGCATTACACTGTGTAGGGCACATAAGAGGGCAATAGACTGTGCAGGGCATATAAGGGGGCATTATACTATGTATGGCACATAAGTGGTCATTATACTGTGTGGGGGCACATAAGGAGGCATTATACTATGTAGGGCACAAAAGTGGGCATTATACTATGTAGGGCACATAAGAAGGCATTATACTATGTAGGGCACAAGCGGGCATTATATTGGGTGGGAGCACATAAGAGGACATTATACTGCGTGGGGGCACATAGAGGGCATTATACTGTTTAGGGTATATAAGGGGGTATTATACTGTGTAGAGAATATAAGAGGGCATTATACTGTGTAGGGCACATAAGAGAGCATTATACTGTGCAGGGCATATAAACGGGCATTATACTGTGTAGGGCACATAATGGGGCATTATACTGTGTAGGGCATGTAAGGGGGTATTATAATGTGTAGGGCATATAAGGGGGTATTATACTGTGTAGGGCACACAAATGGGCATTATACTGTTGAGGGCACATAAGAGAGCATTATAGTAGGTAGGGAATATAAGAGGGCATTATACTGTGTGGGGTACATAAGAGGTCATTATACCGTGTAGCGCATATAAGGGGGCATTATACTGTGTAGAGAACATAAGGGGGTATTAAACTGTGTAGAGCATATAAGGGGGCATTATACTGTATAGGGCACATAAGGGGGCAATATACTGTGTAGGGCACATAAGGGGGCATTAAACTGTGAAGGGCGCATAAGAGAGCATTAAATTGTCCAGGGCATATAAGAGGCATTATTCTGTGTAGGGCACATAAGGGGGCATTATACTGTGTAGGGAGCATAAGAGTACATTATACTGTGCAGGGCACATAAGGGGGCATTATAGTGTGTGGGGTACATAAGAGGGCATTATACTGTGTAGGGCACATAAAGGGGCATTATACTTTGAAGGGCGTATAAGAGAACATTATACTGTGCATGGCATATAAGGGGGCATTATATTGTGCATGGCATATAAGGGGGCATTATATTGTGTAGGGCACAAAAGGGGGCATTATACAGTGTGGGGCACATAAGAGGGCATTATTCTGTGTAGGGCATTATACTGTGTAGGGCACATAAGAGGGCAAAAGACAGTGCAGGGCATATAAGGGGGCATTATACTGTTTGGGGGCACATAAGGGGGCATTATACTGTGTAGGGCATGTAAGGGGGTATTATACTGTGTAGGGCACATAGGGGGGTATTATACTGTTTAAGGGCACATAACAGGGCATTATACTGTGCAGGGCACATAAGGGGGCATTATACTGTGAAGGGCATGTAAGGGGGCATTATACTGTGTAGGGCACGTAAGAGGGCATTATACTGTGTAGGGCACATAAGAGGGCAATAGACTGTGCAGGGCATATAAGGGGGCATTATACTATGTATGGCACATAAGTGGTCATTATACTGTGTGGGGGCACATAAGAAGGTATTATACTATGTAGGGCACAAGTGGGCATTATATTGTGTGGGAGCGCATAAGAGGACATTATACTGCGTGGGGGCACATAGGTGGCATTATACTGTTCAGGGTATATAAGGGGGTATTATACTGTGTAGAGCATATAAGGGAGCATTATACTGTGTAAGGCACATAAAAGAGCATTATACTGTGCAGGGCATATAAGCGGGCATTATACTGTGTAGGGCACATAAGGGGGCATTAAACTGTCCAGGGCATATAAGGGTCATTATTCTGTGTAGGGCACATAAGGGGGCATTATACTGTGTAGGGAGCATAAGAGCGCATTATACTGTGCAGGGCACATAAGGGGGCATTATACTGTGTAAGGCACATAAGGGGGTATTATACTGTGTAGGGCACATAAGGGGGCATTATACTGTGTAGGGAGCATAAGGGGGTATTATACTGTGCAGGGCACATAAGGGGGCATTATACTGTGTAGCGCATATAAGGGGGCATTATACTGTGTAAGGCATATAAGGGGGTACTATACTGTGTAGGGTACATAAGGGGGTATTATACTGTGTAGGGCACATAAGGGGGCATTATATTGTGTGGGGTACATAAGAGGGCATTATACTGTGTAGCGCATATAAGGGGGCATTATACTGTGTAAGGCACATAAGGGGGTATTATACTGTGTAGGGCACATAAGGGGGTATTATCTTGTGTAGGGCACATAAGGGGGTATCATATTGGGTGGAGCACATAAGGGGGTATTATATTGTGTGGGGTACATAAGGGGGTATTATATTGTGTTGGGCACATAAGGGGGTATTATATTGTGTGGGGTACATAAGGGGGTATTATACTGTGTAGGGCGCATAAGAGAACATTATACTGTGTAAGCGGGCATCATATTGTGTGGAGGCTCATGATATGTGAAAATACATAAAAAAATAGTGTATGATAAAATGCCTCTTCTTTTCAAAATGACAGGAAAAAAATATTTGAAAAAAATGCCACAAAACTCAAAGGATGAAGAAACTATAGGTGGCCTATAAAATGCTGGGTTATTCCACGCCACGAAAACCATGTTCCTCTTTTTCTACCCATGTAAATTTGGCCATATTGTTTGTTGGTGGCAACTCTGTGAGAACTGCCTGATTACTAATTGCTGGTTACATAATAATATAGTAACAGGTTGTAAAGCTGAAAAAAGCCCTCCGTCCGTCCAGTTCAGCCTGTTATCCTGAAAATACCCCTGGAAGGCAAAAAATAAACTCCTCATGAGATAGAAGTAAATTTTACGTATTTTAGTGGAAAAATTTATTGAGGATATAAGTTAAAAACAGGGGTATATGCCCGATAAAATGTAAACCAGGTCAGAAAGAGGTAATGTATGTGATTAACTTGTGCGGTCTCAATATGGTGGCGAGTACTTGCTACTGATACCTATAACATGAAAACATTTATATAACTGACCCTAGAGCCCAAGGAGTGGCTCCCCTAATGTTAAATGTTGGGTGACCAGCCGGGTATATATAATGCTGCACCCTCAGTAAACAGTAGTGGAGGGAACACTGTTAGATGGTGTCCGGTGGAATTCACAGTGTATATGGGAATCTGTCCCACAGGTGCACCCTCTCGGTAATAAATTGTGCATGAAACACTAGACCGAAGGATGGTCCACCGCATAAACCCTATGGACTCAAATTTATAATGTATCCACTTAGAGTGCTCAGTGTATAGGTGTACAAGAACACCACTACAAGACAACTGTCCCCCTGGAGATGGCCGTGCACTTAGCCATCAAACAGGGACAGAACAAACTGCGTCCAGTGGCCCCCACCCTCACGGATATGGCTCATACACAGCCAACTTTCATTGCCACTCGTGAGACCGCTGGACGCAATTGTAGGCTTCTAGCAGGGAGTACTAATCAGGCTAGGCTAATAGAACTAACTAACATGGCTCATACACAGCCAACTGTCAGCCTAAACTAGCCAGAGTGTACTAGGAAAGACGGCTCAACGCGTTTCTGTGCGCCTAATTAGCGCACTTCCTCTGGAGCCCGACACCGAATAGCAAAACCCTGTCTAAGCCGCACTCTCTAGTGTGAGAGTCAACATGTTTACCAGTGGCCTAGTGTATGCCACGGCACTTGTAAATACTCTCATTTATCGTGGAGAGACCCCGCCCCACAGGCGTGCCTACATCCAAGCAGCCAATGCGGAGGGAGACACACCTCCAATGACATATATATATACAAGCAGAAGGACCGCACGGGTATATTTTATCTATTTCATTTAATGTTTCTGTGTGTCGTTAAAAGATATCAACAGTATCCCCCATAACAGTGACCTCTACAGTACCCCGACCCCTTAACAGTAAACTCCACTGCTCCTCACCCCTTAACACTGACCCCCCCCCCCCCACAGTGCCCCACCTCCTTAAAATGGGCTGCTCAACAGCAGCACACACCTTTAACAGTGAGTTTCACAGCACCCCACTCCCTTGACATTGACCTCCTCAGTGGCGCGCCCCCTTAACAGTGACCTATACAGCAATCTACCCCTTAACACTGACCTCCATAGGGGACCATCCTCCTATCTGTGACCTCCACTGTTCCCTGCCCCCTAACAGAGAACTCCACAGCACCCATCCCTTTAACAGTGACTGCCACAGTTCCCCATTCCCTTAACAGTGACCTCCACAGTACCCGCTCCCTTAACAGTGACCTCACAGTACCCCGTTGATTTAACAGTGACCTCTACAGCAGCTGCCCCCCTTAACAGTAACATCCACAGTGAACGCCCCTTTAACAGTAACCTCCACTGTGCCCTCCCTTAACAGTGACCTCCACATCAGCTGCCCCTTTAATAGTGGCCCCTGCCCCTTAATAGTAACCTATACAGCAGCTGCCCCTTTAATAGTGGCCCCTGACCCCTTAACAGTGATCTCCACAGCGGCCTGTCCCCTTAACAGTAACATCCACAGTGAACGCTCCTTTAACAGTGACCTGCACAGTGCCCGCCCCTTTAACAGTGACCTCCACAGCAGCTGCCCCTTTAATAGTGGCCCCTGCCCCTGAACAGTGACCTCCACAGTAGCTGCATCTTTAATAGCGGCCCCTGCCCCCTTGACAGTGACCTCCACAGTGCACGCTCCTTTAACAGTGACTTCCACAGTGCCCTGCCATCTTAACAGAAACATTCACAGTGAACGCCCCTTTAACAGTGACCTTTACAGCAGCTGCCCTTTTAATAGTGGTCCCTGCCCCCTTAACAGTGACCTCCACAGTGGCCCGCCCTCTTAAAAGTAACATCCACAGTGAATGCCCCTTTAACAGTGAACTTCACACTGCCCACCCCTTTTTGCGACTGTCGTGTCGTGTCCCACTATTAAAGGGGCAGCTGCTGTGGAGGTCACTGTTAAGGAGTCAGGGGCTTCTATTAAAGAGGATAGTAAAGTGAGAAACTGGATGCATACATATTGTGAGCACACCTCACACTATAATTCGGGACTAAACCATCTCGTCAGAGATCCCATTTATAGCATCGCTATTTGCAAACATTCCCTGAAGACGCCAACCTTGGCTAAACATGTCGGGATGCAGAGTTAAAGTTTGATTTTAGTTCAGAGGCAGTCAGTTGAGGGATCCGATAAGGGAAATTATTAGTTAGTTAGTATATAGAATAGCGATGCTATAAATGGGATCTCTGACGAGATGGTTTAGTCCTGAATTATAGTGTGAGGTGTGCTCACAATTTGTATGCATCCAGTTTCTCACTTTACTATCCTCACTGACTGTACTGAGGAATTTTAAATCACGAATTGTTCCCCTGATTATGTGTAATTTTTAAAGATACAAAATAAAAAGTGTTTTTATAGGTTATCAGAGGGATTGGAAAAGCGCCTGGGCCATGTGACCCTTAATTAATGTGTCTAAAGTGAAAAGCGCACAACCCTCTGAGGGGTTAATAAGCTTGTAAAACTTCATAGCATTCCTCTCCCTTAACAGTGTCATCCACAGCGCCCTGCCCCTTTAAAGCTAACCTGCAGCAGTGGAGAGAAATGGCCGAGTTGTTATGGAAACCTCAGGAAATAAGGTACTAAGTGCTATTAGGCCCTGGCTTTACGTCTATAGTGATTATCCTGGTGACAGATTTCCTCATCTCATCTACAGCAGTGAACATGGCTGGGGGTTGTTATGGTTACCGAACAGCCAGGGAGCAGTTTGAATTTAAGTGAAAGGCTGGCTGGCTTGTATTAGCTATAATGCAGGAAATTTTTTGGGAATATCTCAGAAACGGTAAATCCTAGAGAGCTGAGACCTGGTCTAAAACCTTCCCGGACACCTGATGTACCCGTGTACCAAATTTGGTGAAGATCGGTGCAGTCGTTTGGTCGTGCATAAAGAACGTCTAGACAGAAATTCATTCACTTCGCACGAGCATATTTCATCTATTTCATTTAATGTTTCTGTGTGTCGTTAAAAGATATCAACAGTATCAGTATGGTGTTGCACTGCAACATGGGAGATGCTGCGACTGTCGTGTCCAAGATGGATGCATGTAGCAGTGTAGTTGTGCCCTATGTGTCGTGCGACTTATTGTCGTCGTGTAGCCCTAGCCTAAAGCTGACCTACAGCAGTGAAGAAAAATGACCTGGGTTGTTATGGAAACCTGGAGTAAAACTGTGTGTTGTGGAGACTAAGGACCTGCAATCCTCTATTGGCTGATAAGGGACATGTGACCGTGTGCATGGCAGTTAGAGACTTGCAGGCTTCTATTGGCTAATGCAAGTCATTTTGGGGGAATATCTTATGGTACGTCCTAGAGAGCTGAGACCTGGTCTAAAACCTTTCCGGACACCTGATGTACCTGTGTGCCAAATTTGGTGAAGATCGGTCCAGTCTTTTGGTCACATAAAAAAAAGAACAGAAAGACGTCCAGACAGACGTCCAAACAGAAACTCATTTTTATATATGTAAGAGATATATTGTAAGAATTCAATGGGTGAGGTCATAGATGGCAGGTATATGCCACCAAGGCTGCTACGCTCAGTAATATAAATCCCAGAGATAGATTGTCACCAGTGATGTTAGATCACTGAGTTTGTGGTAGCTGGAGTTTGGGTCAGAGAGGAATCGCTAGGTGAAAACCTACAAGCTAGTGAGTGAGAAGACTGTATCACCATACATCTATTTATCCCCAGGACTGTGACTGTGACGAGGGGACATCCTCTGTGTCTGGAGGAAAGAAGGTTTGCACACAAACATAGAAGAGGATTCTTTACAGTCAGAGCAGTGAGACTATGGAGCTCTCTGACTGAGGTGGTGGTGATGGTGAGTACAATAAAGGAATTCAAGAGGGGCCTGAATGCATTTTTTTTTTAAGCCTGAATGTAAAGGGCGACCGGGACATTGAGTTCTGAAACTCTTGTAGCAGAAGAGCGAAAAACATTTGTGATTTGAAACGTAAGCCTGAAAACGTAACAGGCAACAGAAATTAATGAATTAAAAACGTAAGCCTGCCTAATGCAACAGGCAAAGACATTAATGAATTATAAACGTAAGCCTGAAGAACGTAACAGGCAACAGACATTATTAATTAAGAACGTAAACCTCAAGGGCGTAACAGGCAACATACATTAGTGATTTAAAACATAAGCCTAAAGAACGTAACAGGCAACAGATATTATAAATTAAGAATGTAAGCCTTGAGAACATAACAGGCAACATACATTAGTGATTTAAAATGTAAACCTGAAAGGCAACAGACATTAGTGATTTAAAACATAAGACTGAAGAACGTAACAGTCAACAGACATTATAAATTAAGAACGTAAACCTGAAGGGCGTAACAGGCAACAGACAGTAGTGATTTAAAACATAAGCCTGAAGAACATAACAGGCAACAGACATTATAAATTAGGAACGTAAGCCTGAAGAACGTAACAGGCAACAGACATTATTAATTTAGAACGTAAACCTGAAGGGTGTAACAGGCAACAGACATTAGTGATTTAAAACGTAAGCCTGAAGAACGTAACAGGCAACAGACATTGGTAATTAAAAACGTGAACCTGAAGAATGTAGGAGGCAGACATTAGTAATTTAAAACGTAAACCTGAATAACGTAACGGTAACGAACATTAGTGAATAAAACATGAAGAGGTTTTTTGGGTTTTTTTGTGAGGTGTTGCGGGTTTGCTAATTGTGGCACTTCATCAAGACATACAAAATGAAAATTAAAACCTTTTTTGCATACGTAGCAGGAACTCACTCCTATTGGCTCATTAGCCTTGGCTAACTGAGGCAAGGAGACCAATCTGAGTGAATACAAACCAGAGGCAAGTAGAACAATCTGAGGGAATATAAACCAGAGGTAAGGAGACCAATCTGAGGGAATACAAGAGGTGGACCTTCAAGCGAAATATCGGAGTCAGCAAGTTGGGTCATCACAAGGTCTATCAGTTGTGATGCGTCAAACACAGCAGTGGAGGCAGCTTGTATGTTTGGTGAGATCACAGGTGTCCATGCAAGTGCCGTGCAACAGGCATTACACAATTCTGGAATGGTGGCCCGGTGAATAAGCCTCGACTTCAATATCGTCATAAGAAGCATCGGCTCAAGTTTGCAAAAAAGTAAAAACAGTGGACAATAGAAGATTGGAAACGGGTGATTTGGAGCAATGAGATGAAAGTCTATGGAGTGGGCTCTGATGGGTGCAAATACTAGTACCACTAGTGCCCCTTTTAATAATTATTGGAATAACTGCGCCAAGCACTGTTCCTGACACTAAGGGTGCATTCACACAACCTTATAAATGAATCCGCATCCATTCCGCAATTTTGCGGAACAGGTGCAGACCCATTCATTTCAACGGGGCTGCAAAAGATGCGGACAACACACCGTGTGCTGTCCACATCCGTTGTTCCATTTCGCGGCCCCGCAAAAAATATAGAGCATGTCCTATTCTTGTCTGCAACCGCGGACAAGAATAGGCATTCTCTATATGGCGCTGGCCATGTGCGGTCCACAAAATACGGAACGTACACGGCTGGTATCAGTGTTTTACAGATCTGCAATTTGCGGACCGCAAAACACTTTTGGTCGTGTGAATGCACCCTAATAGTGTAAACATAATGTCCCAAAAAATATTTGTGCTAAGCTGATACTGTGTCAGGAGGTCCCCCCACAGTAATAGTGCTCCCAAAGGTCCCACCAATAGAAATAATTATATGTCCGAGAGCACTTAGTGCCCATACTAGTAATCATGTTCCCCATAGTCCCCAGTATTAATAATTTTCCTTATAATGTGTTTCAGAAAAAAAAAATGCGCCCTAGTGTGCGCCAGTACAAAAAATACCCCTTATGATTTTCACCAGTGCAACAAATACCCCCTTCTAATGTGTGCCAGTGCAAAAAATGCCCCCTTAGAATAAATGCCAGTGGAAAAAACACATCTTTATAATGTGCACAAGCACAAAAAAATAAAAAAATGCCCAATCAAATGCCCAAATAAAAAAATACTCCCTCTTAGTGCCCCCAATAGAACCAATGTCCCCATAGTTCCCTGTTATGTGTGCCAGTACAAAATGCCCCTATTTAGTGCTTCCAGTAGATGCCCCCATAGTGCTACTCCCACCACCCATGGTAGCCCAACAGAATGATGCCAAATAAAAAAACAATAAACTTAAATACTTACCTCCATGCGGCTGTCAGCGATGTTGGGCAGGCCTCTACTGGCACTAGGCTTGAAGCCTATCAGAGGGAAAGGTGGAGCAGGGGGATATAGCTCCTGTGCCCCACCGCAGCACCTGTATTGCCATCCTGAGGATGGCGGTACACAATTGGTGGTACACCACTGGCTTAGGGGCCCAGTCTCAATTGAAATTGCTGGGACCCCTTTAGCTACACCCAGTCATAGCTATCATCCAGCCATGTCTCAGTTATTCCCACTTTATCATAGTCCTCCTCACACATCACGAATTCCAGTTCCCCAGGTTTATTAGTCAGGCTTCTGGCATTAGTATACCTATTGTTAAGAGGTTTATGTATATTTTTTACCCTAAACCAGGGGTCAACAACCCCTGACACTCCAGGTGTTGTGAAACTACATCTCCCATCATGCACACTTGCTTGGCTGTTCTCTGAACTCCCACAGAATTGAAAAGAGCATGCTGGGAGTTATAGTTTCACAACAGCTGGTGTGCCAGAGGTTGCTGATCCCTGCCATACACCTTTCATTCTGAGCTGTTCTAGTCCCCCCTTCCATTCCTCTCCCAGACACACTACCTCGCCCCTGGTCTCTATCTGCACTATCTTCCCCTCCTATAACGTAAGTATCCTCCCCCCTAGTCCCTAGTTTAAACACTCCTCCAACCTTCTAGCCATCTTTCTTCCCAGCACAGCTGCCCCTTCCCCATTGAGGTGCAGCCCGTCCCTACGATAGAGCCTGTAGCCGACAGAGAAGTCGGCCCAGTTCTCCAGGAACCCGAGCCCCTCCTTCCTACACCAGTTCTTGAACCACTTGTTAACCTCCCTAATCTCCCGCTGCCTTTCTTGTGTGACTTGTGGTACAGGCAGTATTTCGGAAAACACTACCTTTGGGGTTCTTGCCCTAAGCTTTTGACCTAAATCCCTGAAATCATTTTTAAGGAAGCTCCACCTACCTCTAACTTTGTCATTGGTTCCGATATGGACCATGACCGCTGGATCTTCTCCAGCCCCTCCCAGTAATCTCTCATGCCGATCCGCAATGTGTCGAACACGAGCACCAGGAAGACAGCACACTGTTCGACGATCCCGGTCTTTTTGACAGATCGCCCTATCTGTACCGCTAATGTAACGACACGAGAAGTAGGGAGGAAGTGCACCCATCTGACTGCCACCCCAACCCTGTCCCTGCCTACTTGCACTACCCGCCCTAGGCGACGGGGCGCAACTGGGCGGCGGTCCCTAACTTGCGTAAGTGCAGAGCAGAGAAGACAGGAAGGAGACAGACAGCGGAGACAAGGGAAGATGCTCCCGCAGGAAGCGGACGGGAAGAGAGGAGCGAATATAGGCGGAATCTCCCACAGGGGAAGGCAACAGGAGGTCAAACGAGCAGAGGTCATTCCGAGAGGTCGCATCAAAAACCGAGAGAGAGAGGCAAGAGACAAATCCAATAACGAACAAATCCAGGTCAAATCCAGGAGGAGCGAAAGTACAAGGAGCAGGCGGTAGATAGGCAAGAAAATATGGACACAGCTTGAGTGAGTAATTACAGGCAACCTGTGGTCAGCAGGCTGCCTGTTAATATAGTGGAGGAAAGGGATCATGTGACCTGGCCAGCGTCACATGACCCCCTCTCCCTGCTACTAGCCGAGCGCCGAGTACCCAGCTCAGAGCTCAGCCCTTCTTGGTTCCCATGGCGACGGAGAACGCCGCCCCCCCTGCAAGAGGAGCGCAGCCGGGCGCGCTGCGTCCCCCGTCGCCATGACAATGGAGACGCCGGGAAGCCGAAGGCGCAGCCGGAGGCGCCGCGAGTGTCCCTGCTCCAGTGATATCAGGGGCCGGCGGCGGCGCGGAAGAGCGGAAGCCCGCCGCCCGCCTCCCGTGACACCTAATAATTGATTCTCCCACTACCAGCACCTGTCTGGCCTGCTCTCCTGGTCCCCCTCACTTTCCTTATCCTCTCTGCTGCCACCCTCCTCCTCATCGACCCCATAGAGTGTCCGCTCAGTGAGTAGCACATTTTTTGCATATTGCCAAGGTACACTGTGCACTGGACCGCCTTGTCAGTCATGGAGCACATACTTGCTAATGGGGATTAGCCCAGAAAAAAGGTAAGTTACACAATGCAATGAACAGTCCCCTCTGAAAGTCCCTGAATCAAAAGTCATGTAATTAAAGTCCCATCATGTTCTCCAATTAGTGCCATACTGTTTTGAGCAATTTCATAATGAAGACAAGTTTTCTCCTTTGCGGCTTGTTACATCAAGCCTCTTTTATCTCTTGCTGCCGCTGACCCGGCTACATCTCATCTGCAGGGGCCACATCACTGGACATTGGGGAGACCTTAGCGGAAGGCTGCAAGAGCCACTACCCCAGAGTCACTGGAATATAAAGTCACAAAAACCACATGTTGTAGAAACCAGTACAAAATAGAAATGATGCAATCCCTCTCAAACCTATGATACTAGAAGAGCACATAGATGTAGTTGGTGTGACTGAGACATGGTTGGATTCTTCGCATGACTGGGCTGTAAATATTGAGGGTTTTACATTATTTAGCAAAGACAGGGTCAATGGAAAAGGTGGTGACGTGTTCCTGTATGTGAGGAGTGATCTGAAGACAAGTGTGAAAGAGGCAATTGTGGGTGAGGATGTGGAAACCTTATGGGTGGAGGTTCTAAGGGATATAAACACTGAAAAAATAATACTTGGTGTAATCTATAGACCTCCTAATATCACAGAGGAGATAGAAACACAACTGTATAACCAAATAGAGCAGGTTACACACACTGGTACAGTGGTCATAATGGGAGATTTTAACTTCCCAGACATTGACTGGGGTCATGGTTCTGCCTCAACCGCAAAAGGGAGAAAATGCATCAACTTGCTGCAGACCACTTTATGGTCCAGATTGTAGAAGCTCCCACTAGGGGCAATGCTCTGTTGGTTCTGATAACTTCTAATGACACAGAGCTTGTTGGAAATGTTACTGTTCGAGAAACACTAGGTAATAGTGACCACAATATAATTATATTCCCCCTACACTATAAGAAGCAAACTCTGCCAGGCAGAGCAAAGACACTGAATTTCAAAAAGGTCAATTTCCCTGGGTTGAGGGCAGCATTTCAGGGCATAGACTGGGAGCAGCTACTGTCACATAATAATACGGAGGATAAATGGGAGAACTTTAAATCCACATTGGGTAATTGCACTAAAAAATGTATTCCTTTAGGTAACAAGTATAAAAGGTTAAAATTAAACCCCCCATGGCTTACAGCTACTGTAAAAACGCCAATAAAAGACACAAAAAAGGGCATTAAAAAAATACAAATCTGAGGGGTCAGCTGTAGCGTTTGAAGATTACAAAGGGCTTAATAAAATCTGTAAAAAGGAGATAAAACAATCAAAAATACAAAACGAACAGCAGGTGGCAAAAGAGAGCAAAACAAATCCCCAAAAATTATTTAAATATATAAATGATAAAAAAACTGGTCTGAGCAGGTAGGGCCCCTAAATAATGGTAAAGTGGGGGTAGTCACTGAAGATAAGGAAAAGGCAGAGTTACTAATTATTATTTTTTTTTAGCTCTGTATATACAAATGAAGAGAAAGGAGCTGATATCTGTGGTGCTGGGGCTGTTACTAGATTTAGTAATATACTTAATAGGCTAACTGTAGATATGGTCCAAGACAAGTTAAATAAGGTAAATGTGAACAAGCCTCCGGGTCCGGATGGATTGCACCGAACAGTGCTTAAAGAGCTCAGTCCAGTCATTACTGCGCCCCTGTTTATAATTTCCAAAGATTCCCTTGGTACTGGTACAGTGTCAAGTGATTGGCGGAAGGCAAATGTGGTGCCCATATTCAAAAAAGGATCGGGGTCCTCCACAGGTAATTATAGACCTATAGGCTTGGAAAGTATAGTTTGTAATTGGATTGAAAACTGGCGGAAGGACCGTGTCCAGAGAGTTGTGGTCAATGTTTCCTATTCAGAATGGTCCGGGTTATAAGTGGTGTACCCCAAGGTTCAGTGCTGGGCCCTTTATTATTTAAATTATTTATTAATGATATCGAGGACGAGATTAATTCTGTACAGTCTATAGAAGATGGCCATAAACTACAAGCTGAACACTTGGCATCAACTTAGCAAATGAGATTCAATGTGGATAAATGTTGGTAGAAATAATCTCCGTGCTTCATATGCCCTAGGTCAGTGATGGGCAAAGTGTGGCTCTCCAGCTGTTGCAAAACTACAACTCCCACCATGCCCTGCAGTAGACTGATAGCTGTAGACAGTCTTTGCATGCTGCGAGTTGTAGTTCTGCAACAGCTGGAGAGCCGCACTTTGCCCATTACTGTCCTAGGTGATTTAGCACTGGGAGAGTCACTTATAGAGAAGGATTTGGTTGTCCTTGTAGACGGTAGATTAAATTACAGCATACAATGTCAATCATCTGTTTCTAAGGCAACCAGGATATTGTCATGCATTAAACAAGGCATGGACTCACGGGGCCGGGATGTAATATTACCACTTTACTAAGCGGACTCATCTGGAATATGCAGTTCAGCTCTGGGCACCAGTCCATAGAAAGGACGCTCTGCAGCTGGAAAAAGTACAGAGGAGAGCGACTAAACTGATGAGGGGCATGGAGGGTCTTAGTTACAAGAAAGATTAAAAGAACTGATTTAATTTAGTCTTGAGAAGAGACGTCTAAGGGGGGACATGATTAACCTATACAAATATATAAATGGGCCATACAAAAAATACGGTGAAAAACTGTTCCATGTAAAATGTGCTCAAAAGACAAGGGGGCGCTGCCTCCGATCGAAGAAGGAAAAGTTCAGTCTCCAGAAGCGTCAAAGGTTCTTTACTGTGAGAACTGTCAATCTGTGGAATAGACGTCCTCAGGACGTGGTCACAGCAGGAACAGTGGAAAGTTTTAAAAAGGGTTTAGACGAATTCTTAAAAGTAAACATCATTAATGCTTATGAAAACATGTAGAAATCGGAGTCTCACTTCCTTCTGAGATTCGCGTCCACACCTATCCCTTGGTTGAACTTAACTGACATGTCTTTTTTTTAATTGGCCGTGTGGTTCATGACCGCAGCGTGGCCGCAACTTGACCGTATGGCCGTCCCCTTATAAAAAGATGCAATCTGCAAAGTTTGCTTCATATTTTGTTTGTTTTAGATGCATAGAAAAATGGCTGCAGAGGTGGACAGATGAGAGATTCACAAGATTTCTGTTTTTTTCCACTAGCACCATCATTACTGATAAACCAGTCCAGCAGAATACCGGAGGATCCTCTGACATGTCCAGGGCCTGTCCCCGGCATATCTAAAAATACATAATTTGGAGCTGAATGTCACAAAAGTGTGAATTCCATTTTGTAAGTAGATATAAATCGATAGATAGATTGATAACGACGCCTCCTGCTGTCCACAAGGGACTTATTGTCTCCTGAGGCATCCCAGTCTTCTTGAACCCCTCAGGTCATTGAGGTTCTGGGGTACAGAGTTACGAGCCTCTACACGGCGATTTAGCTGATCCCATAGGTTTTCAATTTTCGCTAATGATGAGCTGGCACATTGTCTTACATGAAGATGAAATTAGGCCTGTGTTGTTCATGGCACAATGACTGGATTAATGATGGTATTCAAGTCGTATGGGCTTGTCACAGGACCATTCCCAGAGTACAGAGAGTTCTGACTAGACACACTATCCCAACCCCTGCAGTATATATAATAGCCCCCGTAGTGGCCCCTAGCAGTGATAATGTCCCCCATAGTAACCCCAGCAGTGATAATGTCCCCTATAGTGGCGCCAGCAGTAACAATGTCCCCCATAGTGACCCCAGCAGTAATAATGTCCATGTCCCCCATAGTGACCCCAGCAGTGATAATGTCCCCCCATAGTGGCCCCAGCAGTAACAATGTCCCCCCCTATAGTGGCCCCCAGCAGTGATAATGTCCATGTCCCCCATAGCGGCCCCAGCAGTAATAATGTCCCCCATAGTGGCCCCCAGCAGTAATAATGTCCATGTCCCCCATAGTGACCCCAGCAATGATAATGACCATGTCCCCATATAGTGACCTCCAGCAGTGATAATGTCCATGTCCCCCATAGTGGCCCCCAGCAGTAAAAATGTCCCCCATAGTGGCCCCAGCAGTAACAATGTCCCCCATAGTGGCCCACAGCAGTGATAATGTCTATGTCCCCCATAATGGCCCCCAGCAGTAATAATGTCCCCCCATAGTGGTCCCAGCAGTAACAATGTCCCCTATAGTGGCCCCCAGCAGTGATAATGTCTATGTCCCACATAGTGGCCCCCAGCAGTAATAATGTCCCCCCATAGTGGCCCCAGCAGTAACAATGTCCTCCATAGTGCGCCCCCAGCAGTAATAATGTCCAGGTCCCCTGTAGTGGCCCCAGTAGTAGTAATGTCCCCCATAGTGACCCCCAGTAATGCATTTTTTATATGTATGATCGCTGTGATAGCATGTTGATGTCATCATGCTGGGAGTGCAGGTCGTTCAGCATCAAGAGAGGACTGACTGCCTCTGCGTGTGGTAGTGGATAAGGTAATTAAAAAATATATATTTTAACCCCTAAAAGGCCATTTTTCACCATGGGTGCAGTCCTGTCTAACTGCCGTTAAAAATGGTACCATTTATTTCAATGCGGTCCTCCTGGCCGTGTGAATAGCTCCATTGACTTCCACTGCTTCTAAAAACAAACGTTGGATAGCCGTCACAAAGACGGACGATTTTTTTCACTTTTAATGTGAATGTAGTGTTAGTATGTAGCCTGGCCCACAAACTGGGTTTGGTTATGGTCTTTAAAGTGTGTAAATGAAAGAAAAAAAAAGTCACCCACCTATCCATGCCCGACAGCCCAGAAGCAGTGGCGGATTATAATAGGGGCGTTTGGGTCGGAAGCTCCGGGCCCAGGGTGAGTGAAGGGCCCATCGCCGATTCACCACCCCAAACGCCCCATTTGCACCACCACAAAGTTCAAGAACAGCCCAATTTATACAAATTAATCTGTCTGACTCTGCATCACTCACACGCTGCCTGCTGCAGTGACAACCGGGCCCCGACCCCGTCAGCGGTGGAAGCTAGGGAGGAGTAATGAAGAGTGAGGAAGAATGTCTCTGCGCGGGCACGTGACTACATCTTCGGCCCCGAAAGCGAAACCGCTGGCCTCCAATGTGCCCGCAGCATCTGTGACCTCACTAGTGCCCGACCCTCTCTTCTATGTGCCAGCCAGCTTCATCAGACTGGGCTGTGAGTGTGACAGAGGCCCTCAGGCAGAGCAGCAGTGGCAGAGAGACTGAAGCAAGCAGCAGCCATTTTAGTCAGATTGCAGCCACTCTGCTGCTTTGGCACTAATCTGACTGAAATGGCTGCTGCTGGCCTCAGTCTCTCTGCCACTGCTGCTCTGCCTGAGGGCCTCTGTCACACTCACAGCCCAGTCTGATGAAGCTGGCTGGCACGTAGAAGAGAGGGTTGCCACTGCTGCTCTGCATCTCTTTTCACAGGTGCCACTGCCCAGCACACCAAGTGTGCCTGACCATCAAAATGGTGGAATATTAATCGCACAACAAGTGTTTGAATATCAAAATGGTGGATTATTATTAATCGTTCTCTTCACAGGTGCCACTGCCCAGCACACCAAGTGTGTCTGACCATCAAAATGGTGGAATATTAATCGCACACCAAACGTTTGAATATCAAAATGGTGGATTACTATTACTATTGATCCCTCTCCTCACAGGTACCCAGCACACCAAGTTTTTGAGCATCAAAATGGTGGATTTGATGTTCAAACACTCAGTGGCTGGGCATGTGTGAGGAGAAGGATCGATAGTAATCCACCATTTTGATTGGGGGGTCTTTGATAAATAGAGTACAGGGGCCCAAGTTTGGGAATCAGCCCCGGGCCTATGATGTACTTTAATCTGCCCCTGACCAGAAGTGTGACATTCCTTCCTGGTAATGCGCACTGCTGCGGTCAATCACTGAGCTCACTGACGACATATCCCCTAGAGGCATGTGACCACATAGGCTCAGGCACATATATTGTCACATTTCAAGACCATAACTTGCTTTTCTGGTGGCACAGCCGCTTGGGAGTTGTACTTTCTAATGGTAACCTTCTGGGGTATAACTTTCAGTATTATTTTTTTTGGGGGGGTGGGGGCGTAGACCAAAAAGTTTTTCTGCCATAATTGGGTTTCGTTTTTACTGCGCTCACAGTGTGGTATACAGGATACCTTACCGTAAGGCTACATTCACGTGACCGTATGTGTGTTGCAAACAGTACGGATGACGTCCTTTTGGCACCCATATTGCGGATCCATTGTAGCAATGCCTATCCTTGTCTGTAAAGTGGACAAGGATAGGACATGCTCTATATTTTTGGCAGGGCTGCGGAACAGTTTGCTGTCTGAATTTTTTGCAGACCTCTTGAAATAAATGGGGGTCCTCATCCAATCCGCAAAAACAAAAGGCGGAACGGACACGGAAACAAAATACGTTCATGTGCACGCAGCTTTATTCTGTGAGGCAGTACGATTACATTGATACCAAATTTAGTTTTTTATTGTTTAACTACTTTCTTACAATAATAAAAAGTAATTTGTTCCTGTGCCGCCATGTCCAGAGAGACATAACATTAGTACTTTTCCATGAATGAAGCTGAGTGAGAGCTTATTTTTTGTGGAAATGTACCATTTTCAGAGAGGCAGGGCTGTCATAAATACGCCTTGTTTCTTGTTTCTAGACTAGAGGTTGTATCTCATCTTGTATCCAGGCTAGAGGCCGTATCTCATCTTGTATCCAGGCTAGAGGCTGTATCTCATCTTGTATCCAGGCTAGAGGTTGTATCTCATCTTGTATCCAGGCTAGAGGCTGTATCTCATCTTGTATCTAGACTAGAGGTTGTATCTCATCTTGTATCTACACTAGAGGTTGTATCTCATCTTGTATCCAGACTAGAGGCCGTGTCCAAACTTGTGTCCAGGCTATGAGCCATATCTTATCTTGTATCCAGGCTAGAGGTCGTATCTCATCTTGTATCCAGGCTAGAGGCCGGATCTCATCTTGTATCCTGGCTAGAGGCTGTATCTCATCTTGTATCCAGGCTAGAGGTCGTATCTCATCTTGTATCCACGCTAGAGGTCGTATCTCATCTTGTATCCAGGCTAGAGGTCGTATCTCATCTTGTATCCACGCTAGAGGCCATATTCCATCTTGTATCCAGGCTAGAGGCTTTTCCCTATCTTGTATCCAGGCTAGAAGCTGTATCTTAACTTGTATCTAGGCTAGAGGTTGTATCTCATTTTGTATCCAGACTAGAGGCCGTGTCCGAACTTGTGTCCAGGCTAGAGGCCGTATCTCATCTTGAATCCAGGCTAGTGGCCGCATCTCATCTTGTATCCAGGCTAGAGGCCGTATCTCATCTTGTATCCAGGCTAGTGGCCGTATCTCATCTTGTATCCAGGCTAGAGGCTGTATCTCATCTTGTATCTAGACTAGAGGCTGTATCTCATCTCGTATCCAGGCTAGAGGCTGTATCTCATCTTGTATCTAGACTAGAGGCTGTATCTCATCTTGTATCCAGGCTAGAGGCTGTATCCCATCTTGTATCCCGGCTAGAGGCCGTATCTCATCTTCTATCTAGACTAGAGGCTGTATCTCATCTTGTATCCAGGCTACAGGCTTTATCCCATCTTATATCCAGGCAGGACACTGTATCTCATCTTGTACCTAGACTAGAGGCTGTATCTCATCTTGTATCCAGGCTAGAGGCTGTATCCGGTCTTGTATATAGGCTATAAGCCATATCTCATCTTGTATTCAGGTTAGAGGCCTGCATTCCATCATGTATACAGGCTACAGGTCGTATCTCATCTTGTATCCAGGCTACAGGCTGTATCTGATCTTGTATCCAGGCTAGAGGCTGTATTCCATCTTGTATCCAGGCTAGAGGCCGTATCTCATGTTGTATCCAGGCTAGAGGCTGTATCCGATCTTGTATCCAGGCTAGAGGCCGTATTCCATCTTGTATCCAGGCTAGAGGCTGTATCTCATTTTGTATCCAGACTAGAGGCTATATCTCATCTTCTATCTAGGCTAGAGGCTGTATCTCATCTTGTATCCAGGCTAGAGTCTGTATTCCATCTTGTATCCAGGCTAGAGGCCGTATCTCATGTTGTATCTAGGCTAGAGGCCGTATTCCATCTTGTATCCAGGCTAGAGGCCGTATCTCATGTTGTATCTAGGCTAGAGGCTGCATCTCAATTTGTATCCAGACTAAGGCCCCTTTCACACCTGCGTTCTTCTTTTCCGGCATAGAGATCCGTCGTCGGGTCTCTATGCCGGAAAAATCCTGATCAGGATCATCCCCATGCATTCTGAATGGAGAGAAATCCGTTCAGGATGCATCAGGATGACTTCAGTTCAGGACCGGAACGTTTTTTGGACGCAGCAAATACCGCAGCATGCTGCGCTTTTTGTTCCGTCCAAAAATCCGGAACACTTGCCGCAAGGCCGGATCCGGAATTAATGCCCATTGAAAGGCATTAATCCGGATCCGACCTTAAGCTAAACGTCGTTTCGGCGCATTGCCGGATCCGACATTTAGCTTTTTCTGACTGGTTACCATGGCAGCCAGGACGCTAAAGTCCTGGTTACCATGGTAAAATGTAGCAGGGAGCGGGGAGCGGCATACTTACATTCCGTGCGGCTCCGGGACGCTCCAGGATGACGTCAGGGCGCCCCAGTGCATGGATCACGTGATCGCATGGATCACGTGATCCATGCGCATGGAGCGCTCTGGCGTCATTCAGAGCGCCCGGAGCCGCACGGAATGTGCATGCCGCTCCCACTCCTCGCTCTACTATGGCAACCAGGACGCTAGTAGCGTCCTGGCTGCCATAGTAACCTGAAAGCAATTCGAAGACTGATCAGGATCCTGATCAGTCTTCTAATGCTTTCAGGCATCTTGCGTTCTGACGGATCCGGCAGGACGGAAGTGCCTGCCGGATCCTCAGAACGCAAGTGTGAAAGGACCCTAAAGGCCGTATCACTATTAACTAAGAGGTTAAACAGCAGAGATTGGAGCTGACTTTGATCCCGGTTGGTGCAGCAGTTGTAGCTATCACCTGCTGGTGATGCTACAGGTTCTGCTTCTGAGCCCACGACATCCATGAGCCGTAAATACATGGAACTTCGCAATGAGGTCTACCTACCATCAGCATACATATACAGTGCATGGCAGGAAGGGGTTAAATAGGACCTGTCACCAGTCCTGACATGGCCATTATAGTAAATATTTGCTTTGCCTATGAAAGAGCAATTCTGAAGCATTACAATCAGGCTGGGGTTACATGTGCAACGGGTGCGTCGGCTTTAGGGCCCTTAATAGATGTAATATGCGTGTCCCAGGTGTAGGAATGCCGAGTGGTATGTTGCGACCTAAATTGTCATTTTATTGTGTCACGGTGCTCCTACCTGGATACGGCTGGACCCTAGGCTATGGCTCTGAAGCAATAAATAGGGAAATAATTGAGGGATTGAAGAAATAATTGAGTCTAGACCTTGTATAACGTTGAATAGCAACTTTACTTTGCATAAATGTTCATGCAAGATAATCTTTAAGCTTTATCTTGCTCCCAGCAGGCTTTAGCATTATACTTGGCAGGCAAACTCGCCTCTGCTACACTTGTTTCTCTCTGGCTCTGCTGTACTGGCTGGCTTGCTCAATAACTTTGCTTCTACTTTAAGCTGCACTACTCTTTCTGTAGTCTGACTCTTAAACTATGACAGGGAACTATCTTCCTGGCTTCAGAGGCTCCAAGCTTCTGCCTCTATGGCCAGCAGAGCTGAGAGTGCTCTGGCTGACTTGGCTAGGGCACGTCCAGCAGAGACATGCCCTGCTGCATACCTTCCCATAGCAGGGGGTAAGCTAGAACTGACCTAAAACTGGTCCCCACCCTTTCTGCAGGAAGTAAGGCTCGCCCACTCCTCCACAGAGGTGGGTTACAATGGAATGGAAAGCTCAATTCTACCTAACTGTAGCTCTGTCGTGTTTGCTGCCACCTGCTGGTGAACCAGGCACATTACATATGAAAAGTTACAAACAGATTAGGAATGCACATTGTGGAGGACCTGGAATAAATACATAAGATGACATGAGTGTTAATAAAGACAGTAGCAGGGTGCAGAGGTGGTAATGCCAGTAAGGGGGTTACATTCCTCTTACTTAAAACCAAGCCGCCCTCGGCTTGTGCTTAAGGTATGCTCTAAGGCAGTGATTCCCAACCTACAGCCCGTGTAGTGTCATGCGCCCCCCGCAGTGACCAGGGGCCTTAGACTTTTCCATGCTTTTTATTAGCGCAGGGCGCGCTGTGAACGGCACAGGCAGATGCCTATGCCTGCAATAACCAGCAAGGAGCTTTGCTATTTATTGGTTAGATTGGGCGGGTGCTGGAGCGATACAGCGCCCTGCAGTAGGGGAAGCCGGCGGGAGCTGGAAGGAGGAGGGGCAGGCTCCCGGGGGTGACTGAAGCAAGGAGTGTCGGGCGCGCTGCACAAGCAAACGGAGAAGCATGGCGGCGGAGGAGCTGAAGCCTACAGACTAGACATCAAGATGGACCTGCAGAAGAAGGTGACAGCGCAGGGTGTAATGTATCGATGTGTGTAATGTATGTAGTGCAGTGTGTGATCCCATACTGCACTACATACATCATACACATGTATACATCACATACTGCACTACATACATCATACACATGTATACATCCCATGCCCCCTCACAGTAATAATGGCTAGATATGTGCCCTCTTCACAGTAATAATGGCCAGATAAGTGCCCTCTTCACAGTAATAATGGCCAGATATGTGCCCTCTTCACAGTAGTAATACTCACACGTGTCCCCTCACAGTAATAATGGCCAGATATGTGCCCTCTTCACAGTAATAATGATCACACGTGCCCCTCACAGTAATAATGGCCAGATATGTGCCCTCTTCACAGTAATAATGGCCAGATATGTGCCCTCTTCACAGTAGTAATGCTCACACGTGCCCCTCACAGTAATAATGGCCATATATGTGCCCTCTTCACAGTAATAATGCTCACACGTGCCCCTCACAGTAATAATGGCCAGATAGGTGCCCTCTTCACAGTAATAATGGCCAGATATGTGCCCTCTTCACAGTAGTAATGCTCACACGTGCCCCTCACAGTAATAATGGCCATATATGTGCCCTCTTCACAGTAATAATGCTCACACGTGCCCCTCACAGTAATAATGGCCAGATATGTGCCCTCTTCACAGTAATAATGCTCACACGTGCCCCTCACAGTAATAATGGCCAGATATGTGCCCTCTTCACAGTAATAATGCTCACACATGCCCCTCACAGTAATAATGGCCAGATATGTGCCTTCTTCACAGCAGTAATGCTCACACGTGCCCAGGGCTGCCATCAGAAATTTTGGGGCCCCTTACGGCCTGGGCCCCCCCCCACCGCCGCCCCCTCCCCGACACTGCCCCAGTGGCAGATCCAGAGCCTGGTCTTTGGAGGGGCACTTCCCCCAGGAATAGGAGATTATGGGGCCCCTGTGTCCCCGTCCACCCTCAAGCCACAAACAACCCACAGCCCCACCCATATATCGCGCCCATACCTCTTTTATCCAGGGACTTCTCCCACACGCCCCTCCATTATGTAGTTTGCCCGCCACACTGCCCCCCACTGAGTAATTTGACCCCCCCAAGTTAATTTTGCCCCCACACAAGTTAATTTTGCCCCCAGACAGCCCTGCATTATGTAATTTGCCCCCACACAAAGTAATTTTGCCCCCACATGGCCCTCCAATATGTAGTTTTCCCGCCACACTGACCCCCACTGAGTAATTTGCCCCTCCCCCACAAGTTAATTTTACCCCCAGACAGCCCTGCATTATGTAATTTGCCCCGACACTAAGTAATTTTGCCCCCACAAGGCCCTCCGTGTAGTTTGCCCTCCACACTGACCCCCCACTAGGTAATTTGCCCCCACACAAGTTAATTTCGCCCCCAGACAGCCCTCCATTATTGGCCACCCCCGTACTTGTGTCGCTGATCCCAGCCAGCTTGCTCCCCAGCACCGCCTGGAGGTACCCTGGTCTCTGTGCAGCCATCAGGATTTCCACTGCGCGTCCTGTGCAGCCTCAGCCTGCGCTCGGCAATCTCCTTCGGTCACTGCGGCAGGGGGATCACCGAGAGCAGGCTGAGAAGCTGCGCTGCACAGGACACGCAGTGGAAAGCCTGCCTGACATCGATCAGCTGAGTGGCGGGCCCGGGAGGTAAGGGACGGGCCGTGGAAGGAAGAGAGGGAGGAGCACTGGGCCCCAGGGCTGGTGGCCACAATAAAAAAAAAAAAGGCTCGGGACCGGCCGGGCCCCCCCAGGGTCCAGGTCCCTTACTGGGGTATGGGCTGTACCCCCCTTATGGCGGCCCTCTTCACAGTAGTAATGCTCACATGTGCCCCTTCACAGTAATAATGGCCAGATATGTGCCCTCTTCACAGTAGTAATGCTCACATGTGCCCCTCACAGTAATAATGGCCAGATATGTGCCCTCTTCACAGCAGTAATGCTCACACATGCCCCTCACAGTAATAATGGCCAGATATGTGCCCTCTTCACAGCAGTAATGCTCACATGTGCCCCTAACAGTAATAATGGCCAGATATGTGCCCTCTTCACAGCAGTAATGCTCACACGTGCCCCTTTACAGTAATAAAGCAATGACCGGACTGGGGGGAGGGGGGACGGAGGGGAGGCCCACATGACGGGGGTTTGGTTAGGGAGCCCAAGGAGAGAATTGTGGATTGGTGGGGGGGTGAAAGAGGAGTGAGTGGAAGGTAGGGATTGGTCAGTTGGTAGGAGGAGTGAGGGGAGTAGAGTAGGTGAAGGAAGGGACAGGGTAGCCATTTTGTGCAGGAAAAGCTAGCTGGAGGTACCTGCGATCATGGAGCGCCTAGAGGCGAGTTGAGAGCGGTAGCGGAGGTGCGTGGCACTGCTTGGGCTCAGGAGCAGGTCCAGTTGTTGCTGCGTGGGACGGCTGAGGCTTCAGCCCTTCCTCTTCCCCCCCTCGGGCTCAGCGGCGGATGCGGAGCCCTTCCGAGGACCCTCCACGCCGGGGGCCTGCGGTGCCACCTCCTTCTAACAGGCCCCGGCGTGGGAGGAATCCCCCTTGTAGGCGGAGCCCGGGAGGTGGCCGGGCCTGGCCATCTCATGATAACGGCAGGCGCGGCGGGGGATCGGGACCTGGCGTGGCGGGCATCTCCCTAACTGCTGGCAGGGAGGCGGCCCCCCCTCGAGGCAGGTATCTGCGGCGGTACGGGGCTGCGGCCGGCGAGGAAGGCGGCAGCAGCACGCCCCAGATGGAGGATACAGGCGTGAAGCCAGAAGTCCGGGAGCGGATATGGAAAGGGGAGTACGTGGAGATATTTTCTCTGCTTCCCCTGGAAAGGTTTAATCTGGATAGGGCGCGTAAGAAGGAGGGGAAGAAAGAAGAAGATGAAAAACGGCGATATCGGTTAATACCGCGAACGTTTGCTAATTTGTTGCAGGCGTTTGCTATTTTGGCCAGCATGATAGGGGAGAAGGCGCCAGAGAATTGTTTGGCGTTATTCTGTTACTTGGACGCTATTGGGGAAGCGTATCGGGTTTACGGGGGTGTGGCGTAGTTCCGGTACTATGAGCAATTCTGGCAGCGTTAAGCAGTGCTCTCGGAGATACGGTGGGACCACAAGGACATTGCCTTGGGGCTAAAAGTCACAGCGCCCGTTCGATCGGGGCAGCCCTTTCGGGGGGAGGGGGGTGCGGGGGGGGCATTTAGCACGACGACCGCATCGGCAAAGGGATTGTGCTTTGCCTTCAATGAGGGGAGCTGTCGGTTCGGAGTTAAGTGCAAGTTTAAGCACGAATGCTCCGGTTGTGGGGGAAATCATGAGGCGGTTCGTTGTTTTCAGGGGGGGGTGGGGGGGTGGGCGTACAAGAGGGGGTGAGGGCAATAGCAAAATGGGGTGACACCAGTTCGTCTGGAAAGGATGGGGCCTTATCTCGATAGGTATCCGGATAGGGTGGCAGGTGAGTTGTTTCCTTGGCATTTTTTGGGGCCCTGTGTTTAGGAGAAGTAGTATGTTCGTCGGTGCTTACGGTGGGGGGACTTTTGCGGGATGACGTGGATTTGTTTCCGGACAGGGTCGAATTTGTGATTCGGCGATCAAAAACTGATCCGGAGGGGCGGGAGAAGAGAGTGGTTTTATTTCAAATCGAGGGTTGTGGGATGTGTCCGGTTCAGTGCCTTCAGGAATATGGTTTGGGGACCGTGGCGGGGGTCGCTCCTTTATTGGTACATGCGGACAGATCCTTTTTGTCCCGTTACCAGTTTTCAGCAGTGTTCCGCCATTGCTTGGACTGTTTGGGGTTGGATAGCACGGGTTATTCTAGCCACTCCTTTAGAATTGGGGCGGCCATCGAAGCGGCAAGATTGGGTTTGGGCGATGAGGTCATCAAACGCATTGGGCGCTGGGAGTCGGTGTGTTTTCGGTCTTATATTCGTTTGGATCCGTTGTGATTTTACGGTGTAGGGGGTTTTTTGGTGGTTTTGTTGGTTAATGGTGGTGCTGGTGTTTGTATTTTTTTTGTTTCAGATTTGAGGCCTGCCTTGGTGTGGATACTCGGGGATTCATATGTCTTCTGGGGGGCCGTTCGGGCAGCGGTTCGGCAAGACGATCAGCAGCTTGGCTTTGATCGGGCAGCGGCAGTGGTGAGATGGTTGGGGCATAGGGGCATGGTCTGGAGAGGGGTGTTGCCTGAGGTGCACCAGTTCGTGAGGTTGGATAGGGCGCCGGATGTGTTGCTGATTCACGCGGGGGGGGAACAATTTGGCGGCGAGGCCTATTAGAGAGCTGGTGCGGGATATTAAATGGGATATGCTGCAGTTGTGGTCACTGTTCCCGGGTTTGGTGACAGTCTGGTCGGACATCGTTCCAAGGCGGGTTTGGAGGGAGGCCCGTTCAGTGGAGGCAGTGAATAGGGCTCGGGTTTAGGTCAATCGGGCGGTGGGGCGTTTTATGGCCAAGAACGGGACGGTAGTGGTCAGGCATAGAGAGCTGGAGAGCGGGGTCGGGCCTTCTGGCCATCGGATGGGGTGCATCTGAACGCCGGTGGGCTGGACATGTGGAGTTTGGCACTTCAGGAAGGAATCGAGGTTGCCCTGCGTTTGTGGAGGAACGCGCAGAGTTGAGGTGTCAAATCTGCGCGTTGTGGCGGGGTGGGGGGGGGGGTCTTTGGAGTTGGTTTGTGTGGAGCTTGAGGACATTGGGGGGCCCCACGGTTGGGGCTGGACTCCCATGGTGGGCGAGCTGTGGTGGGGGACTGGGGGGGCCATTCTATGGTGCCATCGAGCTGGGGATAACGGCTGGAGGCAAGATGGCTCATCCCCGGTTCGGCAGCTCGTGGGGTTTTTCTGGGGCTCCAAGGACCGTCCCACCGGGTTGTCGTTATGGTTATTTATGGTTATTTATGGTTATTTATTGTTAAATTTATATAAATAAAAGGCTGCTGTGGCCATTACATTCCAACTGGTGTCCGTGTCTTGTATGGGTTTAGGGACAAGGCAGGTTGGTATGCAATGGTGCGGGGGGAGGTGGGAGTTATGCTAGGTGGACCAGGTAAGTGGATGCAGGGGGCGCCCGACGCATAACCAATACCTCCGTCATGGCCAGATATGTGCCCTCTTCACAGCAGTAATGCTCACATGTGCCCCTTCACAGTATTAATGGCCAGATATGTGCACTCTTCACAGCAGTAATGCTCACACATGCCCCTCACAGTAATAATGGCCAGATATATGCCCTCTTCACAGTAGTAATGCTCACATGTGCCCCTTCACAGTAATAATGGCCAGATATGTGCACTCTTCACAGCAGTAATGCTCACATGTGCCCCTTCACAGTAATAATGGCCAGATATGTGCCCTCTTCACAGTAGTAATGCTCACATGTGCCTCTCACAGTAATAATGGCCAGATATGTGCCCTCTTCACAGTAGTAATGCTCACATGTGCCTCTCACAGTAATAATGGCCAGATATGTGCCCTCTTCACAGTAATAATGCTCACATGTGCCCCTCACAGTAATAATGGCCAGATATGTGCCCTCTTCACCGCAGTAATGCTCACACGTGCCCCCTCACAGTAATAATGGCCAGATATGTGCCCTCTTCACAGTAATAATGCTCACACGTGCCCCCTCAGTAATAATGGCCAGATATGTGCCCTCTTGACCGCAGTAATGCTCACACATGCCCCCTCACAGTAATAATGGCCAGATATGTGCCCTCTTCACAGTAATAATGCTCACATGTGCCCCCTCACAGTAATAATGGCCAGATATGTGCCCTCTTCACAGTAATAATGCTCACACGTGCCCCCTCACAGTAATAATGGCCAGATATGTGCCCTCTTCACAGTAATAATGCTCACATGTGCCCCCAAACAGTAATAATGGCCAGATATGTGCCCTCTTCACAGTAATAATGCTCACACGTGCCCCCAAACAGTAATAATGGCCAGATATGTGCCCTCTTCACAGTAATAATGCTCACACGTGCCCCCTCACAGTAATAATGGCCAGATATGTGCCCTCTTCACAGTAATAATGCTCACACGTGCCCCCAAACAGTAATAATGGCCAGATATGTGCCCTCTTCACAGTAATAATGCTCACACGTGCCCCCTCACAGTAATAATGGCCAGATATGTGCCCTCTTCACAGTAATAATGCTCACACGTGCCACTCACAGTAATAATGGCCAGATATGTTCCCTTTTCACAGTAGTAATGCTCACACATGCCCCTGACAGTAATAATGGACAGATATGTTCCCTCTTCACAGTAGTAATGCTCACATGTGCCCCTCACAGTAATAATGGCCAGATATGTGCCCCCTCACAGTGTTCGTATTTCTTTCTGGCCAAGCTACCTGGTTCTAGCCCGCAAAATGTATACCAAGTCTAGTGCGGCCCTCAGACAAAAAATGGTTGGGCACCACTGCTCTAAGGGTATCCAGGGAAAAGTTAAAGTGCTGCATGAGAATATAGATCACTATATACATACATAGACTGATGTATAACAGCTACCACTAGGTTTCTGCCCGTATGAGTAGAGTTAGCCCTCTCGGTAATAACCAGTGAACCAAAATATCTGTATAAAGCGCTTAAATACTCCACGACGTGGCCATAGTCGTATTTGGAGAGTGGGGGTGTCATGTACTGTAATCCCTCCATGATGCTATGAGATGCCCGCAAATTGATGGGTGGCTTCATCCTATATTCCCTTCCAAGCACCAAGGTCTAAAAATAGCTTTTCGCACAGTCACCTTGATGACTAAACAGGTTGCTACTCAATTTTCTTTTAGGCCGTGCACAAGGCCTTAGGACACAATAAAGTAGGAGGAGGAGTCGGTTCTCTCGCATATGTCCATGAGGACTAATCCCTCAAACATATAGCAGCGGGTCTACCCTTGACGATGTTAGATCTGCATGTGACGTAACCAGAGGTCCTCAGAAGCAGTCCATATGAGCTAGAGAAAGGTGCTGACTACCTGGCTAACTAGATAAAGTGCAAAGATCCAATTAAAGTGCACACAATCACATTGCAGTACCTGTATACACACAATGACCACCATACTTTAAACTAGGGACCAGTTGGTACGTTGGTGGTGGTGGCAGACCAGGGATTAGAAGCTCCAGCTTTGGCTGGGGTTTTTCGCAGAAGCGCAGTACTCCCCCTGCAGTTTCTTGCAGGCTGCGTACCCGACCCATGGCTGCTGGATCTTCCTATCATAACTCCGGTGCTGACGCTGAGGGTGGTCACTCCGGAAGCGAAGGGTCCCTTGAGGGACTCCATGGGAGTATACTCCACTTGATCTTCCTTGTAAAGGCTGTGCCGGGCCTGGGGCAGATTGGGGCGCTTAACTGAGCAACCATTGACAAACAGCTTCTCGTCCCTTAGAAACCGGCGCCTCTCTCTATGGAGAACCAGACAACTGTTTTGGTTCTCCCCTTCAATTCAGGGTCTCTTGGCTGTGGTCAGTCCAACACATGGACCACCTAGTCTTCTATGGCTCTTCTTTAGTCCCACATGGTACCTGCGTGGGTCGTTATCTCTTTAGGGACCATAGGATTGAGGCCTTCGAAGGTCCCGCTCTTTCTGGGCGGCGGGGTGGGTACTCTGGACGCCTCCACCACACCAGACGGCACGGGGAATGCCTCCGACACTTTGCTGGGGTGTCACTGCAGCTGGGTTACATGAATTTCCTGCAGGGCAGCCTGCATCTCGGGCATTTCGTCTCCCCAGACCATTCTGCCCCAGTTCGGTTTAGGCCGAGCCATCTTGCTTCCTCTTTGGCCACAACGAACTTGTGAAAGAGGAGGGGCTTTAGGGGTGGAGTTCCCTCTCTGTACATTTGCATCGGATTGTTCCCTGTCTTTTCCCGCTCTAAGACTGGACGTTCACTTGTTCTCCCGCGCTTGGGATGCAAGAAGAAGATACGCCATCACAGGCAAAGATGACGGATTAACCCCTCGGATGCCGACGCGCACTTTCCTGTGCCTGTCGCTCCGCACTAAGTACAATAAATTCATTTTTAAATGGTTTTCTGACAAATCCATAGGCCTTGTAGTAGAAATGCACGCAAGTAAAGCCTGTTCATGACGCCAATTGCAACGGGCGCCTCGGCTCTAGGGCCCTTAATAGATGTAATGTGCATGTCCCAGGTGTAGGAAATGCCAGAGTGGTATGTTGCTGCCTAAACTGTCCCTTTATGTGTGTCACGGTGCTCCTACCTGGATATGGCTGGACCCCAGGCTTTGGCTCCGAAGCAATAAATAGGGAAATAATTGAGGGATTGAAGAAATAATTGAGTCCAGACCTTGTATAACGTTGGATAGCAGCTTTACTTTGCATAAATGTTCATCTAAGACAATTTTCAAGCTTTATCTTGGTCCCAGCAGGCTTAAGCATTAAACTTGGCAGGCAAACTCATCTCTTCTACACTTGTTTCTCTCTGGCTCTGCTGTACTGGCAGGCTTGCTCAATAACTTTGCTTCTACTTTAAGCTGCACTACTCTTTCTGTAGTCTGACTCTTAAACTATGCCAGGGAACTATCTTCCTGGCTTCAGAGGCTCCAAGCTTCTGCCTCCATGGCCAGCAGAGCTGAGAGTGCTCTGGCTGACTTGGCTAGGTCCACATAGTAGAGACGTGCCCTGCTGCATACCTTCCCATAGCAGGGGGTAAGCTAGAACTGGTCCCCTCCCTTCCTGCAGGAAGTAGGACTCGCTCACTCCTCCAGGGGAGTTGAAATGGAGTGGAAAACTCAATTCCTGCAGGAAGTAGGACTCACCCACTCCTCCAGCGGGGTTAGAATGGAAAGGAAAGCTCAATTCTGCCGTGTTTGCTGTCACCTGCTGGTGAACCAGGCACATTACATATGAACAGTTACAAACAGATTAGGAATGCACATTGTGGAGGACCTGGCATAAATACAAAAGATGACATGAGTGTTAGCCCAATAAAGACAGTAGCAGGGTGCAGAGGTGGTAATGCCACTCTGACTCTGGGGCGTTAGGGTACTTTCACACTAGCGGCATAGCTATCCGGCAGGCTGTTCCGGCGGGTGAACAGCCTGCTGGATCCGCCATGCCGCAAGTACCCATGCACTGCCGTGCTGCCGCTCCGTCCCCATTGACTATAATAGGGCTGAGCTACGGCGCAGCAAGGCAGTGCATGGCCCGAGTTCACCGGTACTGCAGGTCCGACTTTTTAGTCCAGCGATCTTTGCCGCGCACAGACGCGCTGCGCCGTAGCTCCGCCCCCCGACCCATTATAGTCAATGGGGACGAAACGGCAGTACACGGGTACTTGTGGCATGGCGGATCCGGCAGGCTGTTCACCCGCCAGAACAGCCTGCCGGATAGCTATGCCGCTAGTGTGAAAGTACCCTTACACATGGCGATCTTGGCCATGACTCGCCAAGATAGCCGTCCATCTATCTCTGTGCAGCAGTACAGCCATTAGACTGGGGGGGTGGGGAGTTTTGTCGCAGCGCTAATCTCAAGTTACCTCAACTACAACCCCAAATCGAGGAGTGTTGGATTTTTATGCCCATCTGGGGTTGGGGCGGCAGCAACTTGGCTGAAATGGCTTATTTCCGACTGTTGTTTGCAATGGTCAACAGAAGACTCTTGTCTGCCAAATTCAGTCGATCATTTTCCGTTGCGCTCAAAGACTAGGGAATCATGTTTTTTTTATTTTTTTATGTCACTTCCTGGTCAACCGCCTTATTCTGCCATGTTGCTGGATGACTGACCGGCTGCCATGTGGTCGATCACTCAAGGGTAGGGACAGCTTTAATCAATGGGATGTGACGGATACAGCAGAGCATTGTGGCTTGTGCCAAGACCCGAATTAAAACAAGTTCGAACAGCGCATTGAATATTTTTATTTATTTTTTACTTTTTTTTTTTTTTATGCGCCATAAAGGGGTATTCTGGTTGTTACAAATGATCACTTATCCACAGGATAGGAGATAACTATTAGATCAGTAGGGGTCCTACCTCTGGGATTCACAAGAATGGGACCCCCGCCCCCATCTCAGAGCCCCCTATAGTGAACGGAGAGGCAGGTTGGGAAGAATTTTGCTCCATTCATCTCTGCGGGAGTTCCAGAAACAGCGAAGAGCTGTACTCGGTGGTCTCCTGCAGAGATGGATGGCGTTGCAGCGCACGTGTCCTACCGGCCCCTCTGTTCATTTCTGGGGGCCCGAGACTTAGAGGGATAACTTGTAACAACTGGAATGCTCCTTTAATTTTTATCATCTAAATTCTTTACTTACATTTTATTATTATTAGGCTTCTTAAGTTTTATCATTTCGATTTTTATTTATATTTTATCACTTTATTTTTATTGTTCTATTTATATCTTATTTACTTTGTATTATTAATTATTATTATGTTCCTTTTTATAATTTATCTATTTATTTTTCATCTATTTTTATGTACCATTTTATCATGTTTTCATTTATATTTTTTTATTATTAAGTCCTTTACTTTTTAAAATGTATATATTTTATTTTTTTATTATTTTAATGTCTCTTAATTTTTATCATCTATATTTCTATTTGCATTTATTATAGTTTTGATCCTCTATATTTTTAAATATCTAAGAAGTATTTTTCTCTTTTTATATACTTTTAGCTCTTATTATTATTTTTGCTCCTATTTTCACTCAATCTTTGTATTTGTAAACATTTCTTTTGTCTGCCTCTGTATTTGTAAACATTGAATTTGTCTGTTTGTTTTCTGCTATTTGCAGTCATTTCTATCTTTTGTGTCTTTTTTCTTCTTTGCACATTTCCTAGACAGCCCACCCTCTTCCTTCCTCTCCCCTAGCAGCCAATGCTAAAGTCTGCTTTTCTGCATGAATACTATGCTGTCTCCAGGGGTCCCCACACACATGTATGATACACGCTTTCCCAGCATGCAGGGCTCAGTGGCACATCAGCTACTCCTGCTCTGCAGCCGCACACCGCAGCTCATCCTCCTGCTGCTGCTTCCTCTGCGACATTTGCGCTTGTGCTTGCGCCATCCTGCCGCTGAGATGCGCCGGGGGCTGGTGGAGTCGGGGCGGAGTTTATCCTCCTCTGTTTAGCTTTTTTCTCCAATCCACGTGGCTCCTGAGTTACTATATTAGAGTCACAGGAAGGCAGAAGGGAGAAGTCGATGAAGGGAGGGCAGAGGTGGAATTGTGCTCTGTACCAGGAGGAGGGGGACATTGCATTGGGGGTAAGTGGCTCTTCTTCTTCTTTTGTTTGCAGTGCTGGAGGTGGCTGACTGTCATCACTGCTGGAGCTGAGCTTGCAGAAGGCAGACACTGCCTGCCAGACCTGTGTGGGCATGCTGGGTGGGAAGGCTGGCTGCAGGCATGGGCACATACTGCAGGAGAAAGCAGGCTAGCCGGGCAGGGAGCGGGCGAACAAGCACTTTGGGAAATGCAGAGGAGAGTAGTTGCTGTAGTGTGAATGCTGAGGATAGTAGTTACTGCAATCTGAGCGCTGAATGTTGGATATGGTAGAAGCATGGATGGGACATAACATAGAGGGACCCTGAAGACTAGTTTAGAGATGGAGCAGCCTGGAAGGCTGGGAAGGGTAGTAGTTTGTGTAGGCTGTGGATAGTAGTTTGTATGGGACAGGCTGGATATAGAGGGATAGCAGCCTGGATATAGAGGGATAGCAGCCTGGATATAGAGGGAGAGCAGCCTGGATATAGAGGGAGAGCAGCCTGGATATAGCGGGATAGCAGCCTGGATATAGAGGGAGAGCAGCCTGGATATAGAGGGAGAGCAGCCTGGATGTAGAGGGATAGCAGTCTGGATATAGCGGGATAGCAGCCTGGATATAGCGGGATAGCAGCCTGGATATAGAGGGATAGCAGCCTGGATATAGCGGGATAGCAGCCTGGATATAGAGGGATAGCAGCCTAGATGTAGAGGGAGAGCAGCCTTGATGTAGAGGGATAGCAGCCTGGATGTAGAGGGATAGCAGCCTGGATATAGCGGGATAGCAGCCTGGATATAGAGGGATAGCAGCCTGGATATAGCAGGATAGCAGCCTGGATATAGCGGGATAGCAGCCTGGATATAGAGGGAGAGCAGCCTGGATATAGAGGGAGATCAGCCTGGATATAGAGGGAGAGCAGCCTGGATATAGCGGGATAGCAGCCTGGATATAGAGGGATAGCAGCCTGGATATAGCAGGATAGCAGCCTGGATATAGCGGGATAGCAGCCTGGGAATAGAGGGATAGCAGCCTGGCTATAGAGGGAGAGCAGCCTGGATATAGAGGGATAGCAGCCTGGATATAGCAGGATAGCAGCCTGGATATAGAGGGATAGCAGCCTGGATATAGCGGGATAGCAGCCTGGATATAGAGGGATAGCAGCCTGGGAATAGAGGGATAGCAGCCTGGCTATAGAGGGATAGCAGCCTGGATATAGAGGGAGAGCAGCCTGGATATAGAGGGAGAGCAGCCTTGCTATAGAGGGAGAGCAGCCTGGATATAGAGGGAGAGCAGCCTGGATATAGAGGGAGAGCAGCCTGGATATAGAGGGAGAGCAGCCTGGATATAGAGGGATAGCAGGCTGGATTGTGGGAATGTTTGAGGACACTTACATCTTATAGAAGAGGGTAGTAGTTGGTGTAGACTGTATGTTGGGGATAGTAGTTTACACAGTCTGAATATACAGAGATAGCAGCCTGGATATAGAGGGATAGCAGCCTGGATATAGAGGGATAGCAGCCTGGGAATAGAGGGATAGCAGCCTGGCTATAGAGGGAGAGCAGCCTGGATATAGAGGGAGAGCAGCCTTGATATAGAGGGATAGCAGCCTGGATATAGAGGGATAGCAGGCTGGATTGTGGGAATGTTTGAGGACACTTACATCTTATAGAAGAGGGTAGTAGTTGGTGTAGACTGTATGTTGGGGATAGTAGTTTACACAGTCTGAATATACAGAGATCGCAGCCCGGATAGAGGGGGATATTTGGTGACACGTGAATATAGAGGGTAGTAGTTGGTGTTGTCGGTACATTATTGATTATAGTAGTTCATACAGTCTGGATATAGAGGGATAGCAGCTCCGATAGAAGTGGGCATGGAACGCTGCCTGGATGTACAGGGTAGTAGTTGTGCAGGCTGGACAGGAAGAGTGAAGAGTTTGAGCAGAACAAAGGGAGTTTAGGACGCCTGGATATACATTATATGTAGAGGGTTTTGTGCTGAGGATCCTGCAGCCTGGATATTTACGATAGCAGTACTGTATATGAGTTTAGTCAGTCTGGATAGAGAGGGGTAGTTGTGGTCGGGACAGAGTATTAGGTATAGTGTAGTATGTATATTGAGAATAGTATTGGATATTGAGAGACGATAGTCCGTATAGAGTATTTGGTACAGCGTCGATATACAGTGCAGTATGTGGTGTGCATACTGAGGATAGTAGTTTGTACTTATTGTATATTGAGAGACGATAGTCCGTATAGAGCCATTGGTACAGCTTCAATATACAGTGCAGTATGTGGTGTGCATACTGAGGATAGTAGTTTGTGCTTATTGTATATTGTGAGATGATAGTCCGTATAGAGCCATTGGTACAGCTTCAATATACAGTGCAGTATGTGGTGTACATACTGAGGATAGTAGTTTGTGCTTATTGTATATTGTGAGATGATAGTCCGTATAGAGCCATTGGTACAGCTTCGATATACAGTGCAGTATGTGGTGTACATACTGAGGATAGTAGTTTGTACTTATTGTATATTGTGAGATGATAGCCCGTATAGAGCCATTGGTACAGCTTCGATATACAGTGCAGTATGTGGTGTACATACTGAGGATAGTAGTTTGTACTTATTGTATATTGTGAGATGATAGTCCGTATAGGGCCATTGGTACAGCTTCGATATACAGTGCAGTATGTGGTGTACATACTGGGGATAGTAGTTTGTGCTGTCTGGATATACAGGATATGATAGCTTCTGCTGCAGGGATAGTGAGGATGGTAGTTTGTACATGCTGGATACAGAAGGATAGTAGCCCAGATAGATAGAGGGTAGTAGTCCCTGCAGCCTGGGTAGAAAGTGACCATATACTGTAGAGAGCTCCTATTACCAGGTCACACACTTATGGGGCGTTCTGCATATATTGCACAATTAGCAGGAGCATACTGGACGGAGCTGGAGCCACATTGGTGACCTGACAGACTGGGATCAGTTGTACTTTTTAGGAATTTATTTATAACCTAGGTTTGGCTTGAATTTGGAACAAGTGACCACCCTTCTCCCTGTCTGCTCTGGCTATATGTTGACCATGTGTGAGAGAGCTGTTAGAAGGTGCCTGTACCTTGTGGACTGTGCACCGCTGGACTATGTGTGGGCAGTGGGGGAGGTCACTGGTGGGAGTACGTTTTGGCAGGATTCTTCAGAAGGGTGTCGGCTTGGTCCTTGGTTAGGAGCCATGCCCTGTGTGTACAGTACACCGCGTCAGTGTTCATACAGTAACTGTATATTGTCCTTTGCTACATTGTTTTCTGCTTACTTTCTCCCGGCACATCGATCTCATTGTGCTCTCTCCTTTGTTCTCTCAGGTTCGTTGTGTTTAGCGAAATTCCAAAATAATCTAGAATTCAAAGTTTGCTTAGTTGCAGCAGCCAACAAGCGGGCAGCTTGGCCAGAGGTCCAGTCTATGGGGGTGGGGGGGTTGAATGATGCCAGGTTTGGGCGCATTGTTACATATAGTATGTGGCTGGGTTCATATTTGGAGAACCTGTAACGGGATACTGTATATTCCTCATTCCAACAAGGATTTATTTGGCTGAACGAGGCAACGTTGGCTTTAAGGAAAAGTATCAGTTTGCAAACTTGTGGGAAAGTATTAGCCGTGAAGCGGTGTGTATGCGTGTGAGGACACGTACGACAGCTGCATGCGAGGCATGATACAGGTTACTCTGCTCCAGAACCCCGAATATCAGCGTCTGATTACTATGGGATCTCCAAGTGGCAATTGGTCACAGTATTGGAACCCTTGGGTGAAAAGGCCCCCATACAGATTATTTCGGTGAATATTTCGGTGCAATGTAATATGTGTGGGGGCAGATGATGTTGAGGGAGAGAAGGGTCAGGCAAATGTAATTTTCCCCCTCGATCCTTCTTGTTCTTCTGGCAGATAAATCATCTGGCATCTGCTTTCATGGCTGCATGGGAGAGGCAGGAGAGATAACGACTGGAGGCGTATCGGCGCCATTATTGCTGCCATTGGGATTCAACACTCCTCCAGTCCATTATAAATTTATAAAAAAGGAAAAAAGTCCAGCTCCAGCAGTGGATGGGATAGAATTAAATTCGATCTTTATTGAGCGATTAAAATCTCCAAGTGATATTGACATAATTCATGCCAGTTTTGTCAACGCGTTTCGGACCAGATAATACAACTTTGGAGAGTTCTTGTTCCAGTTGGAGAGACCTAGCAGCACATGGAAACTTATTTACAGGCAATGCTCCTTAGGGGAAGAAGATATCCAAAATAGCTCTCCTCCAGAAGGAATTCATACTTCATAGGATCCAAACCAAAGACTCCTCCAGAAGGAAGACACCTCTGTAGACAGCTTGCCCTTCATCAGAGCAGGTTCCTGGTGGACTAGATGAAGCACCTTTGATGCAGCTCTAGTGGATACCGGAAAAGACCCGGTGATGTATGGACACCTATTTACAAACTATGCAAATACACTCCTCCAAAACAGAGAAAACTATGAAAACCACCACCCCACCCAGAGCTGTGCCAAAAGCATCTCACCCAGACAGCCAGGTCACTGTCCTGATGTGGGGCAGGACCCCCGAGAGAGGTGTTTACATGTGTCGATACCTTTTAGAGGAGTTTCTGGTTTGGCTGGTATCTGGAAGAAAGCAAATTTGCATCCTTTTTCCCATGAAGCATTGCCTGTATTAAAGGGTTGTCCAAGATTTTGATATTGATGGCCTCACCTTAGCATAGGTCATCAATATCTGATGGGCAGGGGTTCGACTCCCCGCGATTAGCTATTTGAAAAGGTGGCAGCGCTCTGGTGAGTGACGCAGCCTCTTTCTAGGACAGTGACGTCATGCTCATCCGTCGAGTGGCCTCGGCGCAGCTCAGTCCCATTGAATTGGCCTGTTCTGCAATATGGCTCTGTGCATGGTAAGCTGTGAGGAGACAGCACCCAACACAGCTTCTTCCAGTAGCTGATCAACAGGGGCCCCAAGTGTCGGACCCCTGCCTATTCTGAGGATAAGTTATCCGTATCAGAATCTCGAAAAACCTCTTTAAGCTGCCATACAACACTGTGTCTTGTCAATGCGAACCAGTATGCTCTCAGAGTTAAATGGAAGGCAACTCACCCTATGACATGGGAACTAGAAATCAGATGTCTATAGATGGGGGCGTCTTCCTTTCGGGGGAGTCTCAGGGGTTGCTGATAGGAGATATTTTTTCCTCTTTCTGGCAGGAGATTAACTTGCATTCGGTATATCACCTGCCTGTTCGTGTGAACGCTCGTTAGCGATCATCTTGCAGTGTAATACCGCTGCCGATTGCCCAATGAACGAGCAAACATTCATTCATTCATCGGGCAATCCAAATCTTTTGGCATGTTAAAAAAATTTATAATTTGCAGATTGTCGGCAAACCACTATACAGCATGGTGACGGGTGATGGCATAGTGATTGCACCTCCCTGTGCTGTGGAGGAGATTGCTGCATGTAGTACCAGCGGTCTCCTCCACTAGCGAGCAGGCGATTGCCGAGAAAGAACGCTACCCTCCCGACAATCGTCTGTCACATCGGGCTGTGTAATACAGGCTTTACTCTCATTGTTTACAAACCCCAAATAAAATGTCACTGGGCTAACGTGTTGTGCCCGTCATTTAGAAGTGTCACAATGTTCTTCTGACCGTACCCTAGTCACGCACCCATGGCACGGAGCGGTAGAGACGGCTGTGACTAATAATCCTCTATTTCTAAAGACCAAGGAATAACCAAAGGAAAATTGACAAACGAATACGTCATTGTGGAGGTGCAGCGCGGAGCCCTGTGGGCACAGAGTGACTAGGACGAAGTTTAGAACTTCCTCCTGGATAAATAGTTAAAAGATGTGCACCCCTGAGGAAGCCAGCAGAGCCTGGCGATACGCATTGGGTTTTTCCTTGCCTACCACGCACATTTCCACCATGCTATTTTTATGATAAGTATTACCTTCATACTATTCAATGTTGATGGATCTTATGCACTTTACTTATTGTTTATCTATGTGGGACTGTGCTTACACATATGTGGTAGTGTCAGGATGGCGTGCGGTACGTATTTAGTCCACACTGCCATGATTCATTGTATACAATGGTTTTAACTTGTCCTTGTTGTGTCTGTTGTATTCAATAAATTTGATATATATTTTTTAGATGTGCGGCTTTTTATCTCAGTATTCTTCTCTTTTCTTTGGTGCGATTGCATATTTAATACCGTGTGTCGGCACTCTTATATTGTAAGGTGAAAATGCACGATGAGATCATGGCTATCCCTAGAATGAAGGGTCCCAAAACCCTGAGCCATGCATTGAGGAGGAGTGGGATAGAGCGGCTGTCAAGCAATCCGTGGTGTCGCTCCACTCAAAGTCTTTGGGACTGTCTTGCTTTTTATCTTGGTTTGTACTTGGAACCCTCCAGTTATAAATGCCTTTGGAACTTCACTTATCAATATATTATCTAAATCTCAGTGTGATTTGTGTCACACTGAAAAGTGCCATTGTTTTTTTTTTTAATCTTCTTCCCGACACGTGCTGTTAAAGCATGGCACGGTGAAAAACCTAGGGCTCCCGGACAGGCAGCAGTCTTAGCTAGGGGCCCAGGCAGTTGTATCACCCTCCTGCAGAAGGGCCAATCGTGGCTCCTGCACTGTGGAAACCAGTGAGCGAGCTGCACGTGGGCTCAGACATGGGTGATTGGTGCTGAGATGGACCCCTGAGGTTGGGCAGGGGGCAGCAGTGTTTTGCTCCCCCTTTATTACTATAAATACCCGACATGTTTCACCCGTGAAGCTACCCGATACCCCTGAGGACGCCTTCACGGGCGAAACATGTCGGGGGGTAGTGTGCAGTGATTTTAACACAGTGACCGCTACACCTGTCTTAAGTGAATCAGTGTAGGGGAGATAGTACGCGCGACTCTCCCCCTCAATTGTAGCGGAGTACAACTCCGCAATACTTAGCGATAGTGAAAACTAGTCAGGTGAGCGGCCAGGAATTTTAATAGAGTTAGTGCTAATAGTTAGTAGAGTAAATAAAAGTTAAGTTTTAGAGCGATCTAGTCCAGGAGCCAAGAGTAGGCATAAATTAACAATTTATGGTAATATTATAATGGCCTCTGCTCTCTGGTGGGAATAGTGATGCTATATGTTGCACCCCCTTTAGGTACTATGATTGGTTGGTATGCTATAGCCACCAATCGCAGCACTACGGGGGCATACTTTGCAGAGTGGTTCTGTGCTGTTTGTTGGCCAGCCGGGTGCACCGCTATCTGCTGTGTTATTGTGAAGAAAAACTATATCTGCAGCAGTTCCAGATCACTGCTCCCTCTACCTCCCTACTGCATTCCGCCTGTCCGCTTTTAGCAGACACCAAGCAACCCATGTATGCATTTTTGTCATGGTTTTTTCCTTTTTTTTTTTTTTTGCAGAGAGATCAGAGCCTCTAGGTGTAATGGTAACGCCCCCGTTGCTCCTAGAGGCTCATTTGCATATATTAAAACCTCATTTTTCTCAGCAATGCGGGCACATATGAACATGGGACCAACACAGAAGCCTTCAGCTGCCGAGCGCACATGTAACAGGTCAGCCAGTGTCAGATACAAATCTGCTGACAGATGCCCTATTAGATCTCACAAAGTGTCACCATCGTCCACGGACCTCCCCAAGGGGGGAGCATGCTACTTGTAGTCCACATTCTTCTTCTACATGCAGCCTGACCTAGAAGATAAACCCCTTGTAGTAATCTTATCATAGCGGATAATCTGTGAGTTTGTGTCTGCTGCTTCCATTCCCTTCAGTCCAGGGTCGGGATTCAGCTCTGGGCAATGAAGAGGTTAATCATAGTATCTTACATCAGGCGCTGATGTCATCCCTGTAGTTGTAAAAAGTCCGCCAGGAAGTGTAACTTTTGGGTGGAACGCCCCCTTATTGAGTTCCTTGGCACAGGATGTAGATTGTAGCTCATGTGTCCTGGGGTGTGGGTCAGTGTAACACCTCAGGGGGGGCTTTCACAATGGAATCTGTGTGGGGGTTAGGTCTGGTGGTCTCTATTAACTCTGAATTTGCCAGTGAAATCTGACACTTCGAGTAGGTTGGGATCATGTGGTTTACATTATGGCTCCAGTCAAGAATTTCCAATAAGTCAGCCGGATGTCAGCCCGAGCTTCGGTATTGGGATCCCGTAGAGGGTCTTAGAGAGTGACGTGGATGAGAACAGCTGCCAAGAGAGAAAAGCCAGAAAACGTTTTCTCTTTGCTTTTAAAAGTAATTTGGTCCCACATTGAATTTCTATAGCTGTTTTTTAATTTTAAAAAATTGCATGCCAAAGCAAAAAAAAATAGTCATTTTTTTATTTTATATGGTAACGCTCGCAGCTGTAAAGTTCTCCAAAAATTCTAATGGGTCGACTAGCTTCTTACAAAATTATCCAAAAGCTGGCCATACACCTGACACTAAAGTTGGGGGAAAAAAGGCTATTTTGGCTGACTGATTCTTGGTGGCCAAAAATATAGGCCGCTGCATTAGAAAGTTTCAGCCATTGTAGGCTAAAGCTACATGTGTATAACATGGTTGCCCAAGTTTAGGGTTGAGCTGCAATACCAAGCGGCCTTCTCTCAGTATTTCCTAGGCCAGTGACAACATAGTCATCGGTCACGTGGTCTAGGAGCAGCTAAGCCCCATTCAAGTGAATGAGACTGGGCTGCAGTACCAAGCACAGCCACTATACAATGTACGGCGCTGTGCTTGGTGATCTGCGGGAATGAGCGCTGCTGCCTTCTCTAAATAGCTCTGTGGCTTTATTTTTCATTTTATATGTGTTTGGGCAATCTGAAAAGGTTGCTGTAGGGACACAGTCTTTAAGGTTAATGATGGGTAATTTCCTTCACTCCAGTGTCCTTGTGATTGAGAGGTATTAAGAGATTATGGCCTCTGCTTTTCTTTAGGGCAGCTATAAAAGGATGGAAAATTAGCAAACAGTAGACAAGAAGAAGCCATTCTACCAGGTGTTATGTAAATGCACTAAACAGAAACACAAATGGGGGGTCAGTCAGCACGTCCCTGTCGGCAGCTTCTGTCATAGAGGCAGGGCAGAGTTCTGGTTGCAGAGTGCTGTTAAAATTTTTGTTTGTATATTTATGTAAATGCGCTGAGGTACCATCTGATATAGAAACAGCTGTGTAATGACAGTCACCAAAGCTCCCTGAATGGCCAGAGTGTACCTAAAGAACATCAAACTGATGGTAACAACTTCAATACTGCTTGTCACAACTCGTGAAACTGAAGGGAGGACACATGGTGAGGATTCCCCTGCGCAAATCCCACTGAAAGGAAAAAGGTTCAAGTCATTATTGATATAAACATCGATGCTGCAGTTAATAATAATACATCCTGTATATAGGAATATAACTACTATAATACTGCTCCAATGTACAAGAATATAATTACTATACTACTGCCCCTATGTACAAGAATATAACTACTATAATACTGCTCCTATGTACAAGAATATAACTACTATAATACTGCTCCTATGTACAAGAATATAACTACTATAATACTGCTCCTATGTACAAGAATATAACTACTATAATACTGCTCCTATGTGCAAGAATATAACTACTATAATACTGCCTCCTATGTACAAGTATATAACTACTATAATACTGTTCCTATATACAAGAATATAACTACTATAATACTGCTCCTATGTACCAGAATATAACTACTATAATACTGCTCCTATGTACAAGAATATAACTACTATAATACTGCCTCCTATGTACAAGAATATAACTACTATAATACTGCCTCCTATGTACAAGAATATAACTACTATAATACTGCTTCCTATGTACAAGAATATAACTACTATAATACTGCTTCCTATGTACAAGAATATAACTGCTATAATACTGCCTCCTATGTACAAGAATATAACTACTATAATACTGCTCCTATGTACAAGAATATAACTACTATAATACTGCTCCTATGTACAAGAATATAACTACTATAATACTGCCCCTTATGTACAAGAATATACCTACTATAATACTGCTCCTATGTACAAGAATATAACTACTATAATACTGCTCCTATGTACAAGAATATAACTACTATAATACTGCTTCTATGTACAAGAATATAACTACTATAATACTGCTCCTATGTACAAGAATATAACTACTATAATACTGCCTCCTATGTACAAGAATATAACTACTATAATACTGCTCCTATGTACAAGAATATAACTACTATAATACTGCTCCTATGTACAAGAATATAACTACTATAATACTTCCTCCTATGTACAAGAATATAACTGCTATAATACTGCCTCCTATGTACAAGAATATAACTACTATAATACTTCTCCTATGTACAAGAATATAACTACTATAATACTGCTCCTATGTACAAGAATATAACTACTATAATACTGCTCCTATGTACAAGAATATAACTACTATAATACTGCTTCCTATGTACAAGAATATAACTACTATAATACTGCTTCCTATGTACAAGAATATAACTGCTATAATACTGCCTCCTATGTACAAGAATATAACTACTATGATACTGCTCCTATGTACAAGAATATAACTACTATAATACTGCTCCTATGTACAAGAATATAACTACTATAATACTGTCTCTTATGTACAAGAATATAACTACTATAATACTGCTCCTATGTACAAGAATATAACTACTATAATACTGCTCCTATGTATAAGAACATAACTACTATAATACTGCTCCTATATACAAGAATATAACTGCTATAATACTGTCTCCTATGTACAAGAATATAACTACTATAATACTGCTCCTATGTACAAGAATATAACTACTATAACACTGCTCCTATGTACAAGAATATAACTACTATAATACTGCTCCTATATACAAGAATATAACTACTATAATACTGCTCCTATGTACAAGAATATAACTACTATAATACTGCTCCTATGTACAAGAATATAACTACTATAATACTGCTCCTATGTACAAGAATATAACTACTATAATACTGCCTCCTATGTACAAGAATATAACTACTATAATACTGCTCCTATGTACAAGAATATAACTACTATAATACTGCTTCTATGTACAAGAATATAACTACTATAATACTGCTCCTATGTACAAGAATATAACTACTATAATACTGCCTCCTGAACTTATGAGTGCATAACCCTGTTGAATGATTGCAGAAGTCTCTAATGTGTTCTTGAAGAAATATTAAGACGTTGAGCTGATCATTGAGTGTCACGTCCATTAAGTTGCTCGGCACAGCCGGGTCTCTTCTTAGTGATCTGTATTGATCTGGAGACCTTGCATTTTCTAGGAATTTCCCACAGTAAGGCTACATGCACACGACAGTTGTTTTTTGCTGTCCGCAAATCGCGGATCCGTCTTCCTTTTTTTTTCACATCCACATCCGTTCCGTGTGTCCGAAAATTTTGTAGGTTGTGTTTCCGTGTGTCTTCCGTTTTTTTTTGCGGATCCGCAAAAAAAACGGAAGGCTTGAAACAGTTTTTTAAAGTACCTGCACAAGTGCCCTGGTTTGCAAGCAACCATCCGCAAAAAAAACGGATGCGGATGGAAAAACGGAAGGCTTCAGTGTGGCTTCCGTTTTTTTTGCGGACCCATTGACTTCAATGGGTCCGCAAACCGTTTTTTGCGGACAAGAATAGGACATGCCATATTTTTTTTGCGGACGTGAAATGCGGAATACGGACGCGGACAGGAAACGGAAGAGGCATCAGTTTTTTTTGCGGATCCATAGAAATGAATGGGATCCGCAAAAAAAACGGAACGGAAGCCGCAAAAAAATACTGTCGTGTGCATGTAGCCTAAATGTTGGGAGAAGGGAACATTGCGGACACTCAGGATCTCTGCGGTGATATTTATTAGTCTCCTTCGAATAATCATGAGCAGTCTGACATATAAAGCTGAGTTCTTGGGACGTACGGTAGATGAGTCTGAGAAATGATGATAATCCTGTACCTGGCTGTATGGCAACTGACCGCAGCAGAAGCCCCCCACCACTACTCCATCTGTCCATGCCCCTCTACTGTCTGCAGAGACCTATTCAGACTGTCAGACATTGTTCTCATTAATCAAATGTTGGTTTACTGCTCCTTTAACACCTGGACTTCACTTTGATCTGAAGTCTGACACTTGGACTGTAAGGTCTCGAATGCTTCTCCTATTTCCTGTCTACACAAATCCCCTGATTGGACAGAGCTGCGGAATATAATGGCGCTATATAAATAAAGATTTTGAGGAGGAGGGACGTGATGAAGTATTCTACTCCTTATCTTCTAAGAGCCGTTTATGTACAGTTCACTGTAAGAGCGCCTTCTGCTGCTGGCTGAAAGCAGTGTAGCCCCCAACCACAGAAAGGATTCTTTACTGTAACAGCCGAGTTGCTGTGAATGGTCTTCATTGACCTCTGAGATTTATATTTTAGTGGCTTGGAGCAGCACAATATAATGAACTGAAGTTTACTGACATTTACCTCTGACTCGTGTATATATACTGTATAGTTAGATTAAAAAGATAGATAGATATAGAATAGATAGATAATACATAGATAGATATAGAATACATAGATAGATAGGAGATAGATAGATAGATATGAGATAGATAGATAGATATGAGATAGATAGGTAGATAGATAATACATAGATAGATAGATAATACATAGATAGATAGATAGATAGATAGATAGATAGATAGATAGATAGATAGATAGGTAGATAGATAATACATAGATAGATAGATAATACATAGATAGATAGATAGATAGATAGATAGATAGATAGATAGATAGATAGACAGTCAGACAGATAGTGTTGGCTGTGGTGGATTAATCAGGTCTCGGTCAGGCTTAGGGTTCATTCAGACAGCCGTAATTGTTTAGCAGTCTGTAAATTTCGGATGCGGAAAATACTGTAACCAGCCATGTGCGTTCTGCATTTTTCTAGCGCTATATATAAATGTCTATTCTTGTCCACATTTGCAGACAAGAATAGGACATGCTCTATATTGCGGTTTTTGCAGGGCAGCGTAGCGGAACTACAGATGCGGACAGCACATGGTGTGCCGCCTGCGTGTTTTGCGTCCCTATTAAAATGAATAAGTCCGCACCCGTTCTGCAAATGAGCTCTTAGCTAGCTCCGCCTCTAATGCCACCAGATGTAAGGCAGCTATCCTATAAGTCAATGTGCGACCCTTTAAATAGGCTTTGAGACATGACTCGGATATAACAGGATCGCCGCCTTACATCTGGGGCATCAGAGGCGGAGCTTGTTAAGAACTCATTTGCATCCCGTTCTTCCCAGAATTCCAGAGGAGCATATATGGCCGATAATTCTCCTCACGCCGACTAAGGAGAGATTCTACCCACCAAATACAGGCCTAAAAAGTGCTGCTGATAACAGAGCAGTGAAGCTGCCTGTGTCTGGAGGTTCTGCACAATGGATCACGTTGTACCGTCACCCTGCCCCCGCCCTGAAATAGCTGATAGCAGGAAGCAGAGGATAGACCATACATTGAAGGTGTACTGTCCCTTTAATGACCATAGGTTTCAATTGCAACCTTAACTGTAAGGAAGTCAATGAATTCTCACAACTCCCAACAGCTACAAACCGTGATATCCGGACATAGAATAAGAATTGTCTCGTGGCTGTGAGAGCCTTCATAGAGACTAGAGATGAGCGAATTTCATATTTTGAAATTTGTTCACGCTTCGTTTAGTGGTGAAAGCAGAATTGCGTTATGGATTCCGTTACCATGGACCGTAACCCATTTCTATGACGTAATGCCATTTCCGTTATTCATTCCGTCATAATAGAAGTGTATGGGCTGCAAAACGGATCTGTCCTGTTTCTGTTATGCAGGAGAGGACTCAGGATCAGGAGAGGACTCGGGATCAGGAGAGGACTCGGGATCAGGAGAGGACTCGGGATCAGGTGAGGACTCGGGATCAGGAGAGGACTCGGGATCAGGAGAGGACTCGGGATCAGGAGAGGACTCGGCATCAGGAGAGGACTCGGCATCAGGAGAGGACTCGGCATCAGGAGAGGACTCGGCATCAGGAGAGGACTCGGCATCAGGAGAGGACTCGGCATCAGGAGAGGACTCGGCATCAGGAGAGGACTCGGCATCAGGAGAGGACTCGGCATCAGGAGAGGACTCGGGATCAGGAGAGGACTCGGGATCAGGAGAGGACTCGGGGTCAGGAGAGGACTAGATCAGGAGAGGACTCAGCCTCAGGAGAGGACTCGGGATCAGGAGAGGACTCGGGATCAGGAGAGGACTCGGGATCAGGAGAGGACTCGGGATCAGGAGAGGACTAGATCAGGAGAGGACTAGATCAGGAGAGGACTAGATCAGGAGAGGACTCAGCCTCAGGAGAGGACTCAGCCTCAGGAGAGGACTCAGCCTCAGGAGAGGACTCAGCCTCAGGAGAGGACTCGGCATCAGGAGAGGACTCAGCCTCAGGAGAGGACTCAGCCTCAGGAGAGGACTCGGGATCAGGAGAGGACTCGGGATCAGGAGAGGACTCGGGATCAGGAGAGGACTCGGCATCAGGAGAGGACTCGGCATCAGGAGAGGACTCCCCTTCATAACGGAAACAGGACGGATCCGTTTTGCAACCCATAGACTTCTATTATGATGGAATAAATAACGGTATGCCTCTAAAGGCATTCCGTCATAGAATTGCGTTACGGTCCGTGGTAACGGAATCCATAACACAATTCTGCTTTCACAACCAAACGAAGCGTGAACGATTTTCATAACATGAAATTCGCTCATCTCTAATAGAGACGTTGGGGAGGGGGGGGAGTTTCAGGAAATCCTGTCAGGAAATGGTTAAGGCATCTTCTTAAAGCCTCCCTGCGGCCTTGTTTCAGATGTTTCTGTAATGGCGGCAGTTCTTTATAATTTCGATTGTAGTTTTCTTGTGAATTTTTGAAGGAACTGAGTAACTTATTTGTAGATTTTTTAACAATGTAACAGAAAGTCGCCACTTATATTGAGGTGTTTTCTATTTTGAAGGGAGTCGGCCAGCCGTTTTGACCATGCAGTACTGCTGACAGCACTAGGTGGGGGCTGGGGAGAGCAGTAGAACTTTGCCTTTTGCAACACTTTAATTTTTTATTATCACAAGTAGTGTGAATATGACCCTTTATTCTGCCAGGTTCTGCTTCTTAGGTGCCCGGAGGCAGAGCTTCACGGTGACGTGTTCTGTTCATTGAGCTGCTTCACGTCCTTCCCCTCTGGTCTGTAATGGTCTCTAGCTATATCTCTCTCTAGACAGTGGGGAAGAAAATTGTGGGGGCATCACATACAGTACCATATGTATATCCTGAATTCGGGGGAGAGGGGATAATTGCGGTGCATCCTGGGAGATGCAAGTGCTTGATGAGCGGCTGCCCACCCACAAAAAGGGAAGAAAGTCCTCCAGATAAGTGAGTAAAAAGCTATTTTAAATTTGTGGGAATAAAGTTCTGTCTATATTCCCAACCAGGGGGAGCTTAGAACATAGTGAGTACAATGAGCTCCCTCTAGTGGTGGCTGCAGGATGTCAGAATGTTCCAAAACGACATCTCCCAACACGCCCTGATATGTGTAGGCTGTCCAGGCATGCTGGGAGTTGTAGTTTTGCAACAGCTGGAGGGCCGCACGTTAGGCATCCCTGTCTTAGACTATCAACCTCTGACAGCTGGGACTTGTAGTGCTGACGTCACTACTTTCCTTTTTTTTGCATGTGATGTTAGGCTAGCTCCATTTTTGGTCCCTGCTGAAAAAATATATTTATATTCCCTTCATTTGGAACTGCCAGGAGTTTTCTTTTAAAATGCCCCTTTTTTAATCCAAACAGATGTAGCAGAGCCGAGGATGTCAATGAGTTTGTCACAGTTTATGTTGCTATCACAGTGTGTTTGTGATTTTGCTGAGGACCGCAGGTGAGCTTTCCTGATACAGCTCAATGACAACCTCAGCTCTGCTACATCGGTATTGGCTGACGATTGTCCTTGCTGTTATAAGGAATAATAATATGCGGGCGAGCTTTCCTGATACAGCTCAATGACAACCTCAGCTCTGCTACATCGGTATTGGCTGATGATTGTCCTTGCTGTTATAAGGAATAATAATATGCGGGCGAGCTTTCCTGATACAGCTCAATGACAACCTCAGCTCTGCTACATCTGTATTGGCTGAAGATTACCGATGGAGCTGATCTGAGACGTCCTTGCTGTTATAAAGAATATTTATATCCTAACGTATAAAGTGTCTGTAACAGTGGGTATAAAGCGCGCCAGTGGTGGGTGCACGATGGGAGCAGAGCGTTTGAAGCCGCCTTGTGATGCTTCCCTTTATCTCTACCGTGTCTTCTAAGCCTGACTCCTGCGTTTTATGACTGCTCCTTGGGCGATGCTAGTTACATAAATGACCTGGGAACATCCGAGGAATCGCTTTTTTACAGTCCTGTAGCATAAAATAACTTAAAGGGCGGAAATTATTTACAAATTTTCTTTTTCTAGGGTAACGGTAACGGCATGCGACATCTTGTACTTTAAATGCTTTTTTCGTATGGTCTCATACCCAGAGTATTGCGGTTTTCACGCAACGATTAGGTATCGTTTTGCTCTGTAGTCGAATGCAGTCACTTCTATTTAGTTGCTGTGAAACCCTGGACTTAGGGCCCTTGCACACGACCGTATGCCCTCCGAGACATTGCGGTCCTTGAGCTGGCCATATGTCCCGGGGCGGCATTGATCGGGAGCACAAAGCATCATAGATGACAATGATGCTGTGCACGTCGGGTCCCCCGCAGGGCTATTGTCCCGCACTTATACGATCTTATGAGTGCAGGACAATAGTCCCGAGGGCGGCCCGACGTGCACAGCATCATTATAATCTATGATGCTGTGCGCATGATCAATGCCGCTGCGGGACATATGGCCCACTCATGGACCGTATGTCTCGGAGGGCATACGGTTGTGTGCAAGGGCCCTTAGGCTAAATGCACACGACAGTTGTTTTTTGCTGTCCGCAAATCGGGATCCGCAAAAAAAACTGATGATCCATCAGTTTTTTGGGGAGGATTCCTTTGTTTTCACAGATCCCCTGTAATAAATGCCTATCCTTGTCCGCAAATGAGAAAAAAGTAGGACATGCACTACTTTTTTTGCTGAAGGGAAACATGGACAACGGACGCGGAACACAAACGGATTAACGGTCAGCATTTTTTTGCTGACCCATTGAAATGAATGGGTTCCTGTCCTATCCGCAAAAAAAACTGAAACGGAAGCCGAGAAAAACAACTGTCGTGTGCATTTAGCCTTAAAGGGATTGTCCAGGACTCAAATCTTAATGATCTATCCTTAAGGGCTCATGCTAACGAGTATGTATTATGTTTCCATGATAGGATGCGGACCCATTCATTTCAATGGGTCGGCAAAACCACTGTGTGCTGTCCGCGTCCGTATGTCCGTTCCGTACATTCTTGTCTGTTTTGTGTACAAGCATAAGCATTAAGAAAAAAAAGGTAGTAGCTACGCTCACCTGAATCCAAGGATAGGCATTGTTCCAATCGATCCACAAAACAAAATGGATGCAATACGGATGTTAAATGGTTGTCATTCGTATTGTTTTGTAGATCTGTGTTTTGCAGACTGCAAAATACATACGGTCGTGTGCATGAGCCCTAAGGGTATCAGTATCTGTACTCCCCCACGATCAGCTGCTGGTGTCTGGGTAAGCACCTGAGATTCCACATTCATCGGTGACATAGCCCTTGTACAGCTCGGTCCCATTCAAGTGAATGGGACTGACCTGCAATACCAAGCACAGCCACTATACTTTGTATGGCGCTGTGCTTAGTATACTGAGAGGAGGCTGTAGCGCTCGACCGCGCCCTCACCGATCAGATTCTGATGGCCTGAGGATTTGAGTCCATATTGAGGGGTCGTCTATATTAGTCAATTTTCTTCTTATTAGAAGGGTCCCCTGAAAATAAGCTCCTCATAGGTTACCCGACATGTGCAATCCCTGGCGATCAGTTGTGATCTGCAGGAGAACATGTCAGCAAGTGTTCTATTTCTCCACAGCGCCCTCACTGGAGAAATCAAGTATTACATGATATCAATTGAAATGGTTGGGCTTTATAATGCATAATCATGGTGGATCCCCCAGATACAGAGAGGCTTTTAGATGCTCTACATACATGAGGGATGATCGGACCAAGGGAACCCCCCTCCCCCACTTCTATTAACTACCCTTGTTCTGAATCAAACATCTTAATTTAAGCCTGTGTTCACATCTGGTGGTCATATCACAGAATTTGCTGAAGTTTTCACTAAAAGTAAAGTTGCTTCTTTACTGTGGCAATAACTGCAAGATGTGAACACAGCCTAAAGGGGTTAGCCCCGCTCTCCCCGTCCTGATATGATTGTAAGCTCTTGTGTCAAGCAGTGGGTGGCTATGGTGGGAAGGGATGGTATGAGGCGCTGACTTTTTGACAGTATCAGTGAGGTACAGAGAGGCAGAGCCACGGCTGCGCTGCAGATAACAGTGTAGATAAAGGGGTGCACACACTGCCGTAAAGGTCAGAGAAGTAGTTGGTATTTCAGTCAGTGACAAGCGAAATTCAGAGAAGACGAGAGACGATGACATCACCGAACAAAGGACGAAAGGAAACGGAATCCAACACCTGTAATTACTATTCTTAGTAGTAACTTATATACATTGTGGCACTATAGCATTGTCCTGTACCCCGAGTGTCAGTGTCATTATCCTGTACCCCAAGTGTCAGTGTCATTATCCTGTACCCCAAGTGTCAGTGTCATTATACTGTACCCCAAGTGTCAGTGTCATTATCCTGTACCCCGAGTGTCAGTGTCATTATACTGTACCCCAAGTTTCAGTGTCATTATCCTGTACCCCAAGTGTCAGTGTCATTATCCTGTACCCCGAGTGTCAGTGTCATTATCCTGTACCCCAAGTGTCAGTGTCATTATCCTGTACCCCAAGTGTCAGTGTCATTATCCTGTACCCCAAGTGTCAGTGTCATTATCCTGTACCCCAAGTGTCAGTGTCATTATCCTGTACCCCAAGTGTCAGTGTCATTATCCTGTACCCCAAGTGTCAGTGTCATTATCCTGTACCCCAAGTGTCAGTGTCATTATCCTGTACCCCAAGTGTCACGTGTCATTATCCTGTACCCCAAGTGTCAGTGTCATTATCCTGTACCCCAAGTGTCAGTGTCATTATCCTGTACCCCAAGTGTCAGTGTCATTATCCTGTACCCCAAGTGTCAGTGTCATTATCCTGTACCCCAAGTGTCAGTGTCATTATCCTGTACCCCAAGTGTCAGTGTCATTATCCTGTACCCCAAGTGTCAGTGTCATTATCCTGTACCCCAAGTGTCAGTGTATCATTATCCTGTACCCCAAGTGTCAGTGTCATTATCCTGTACCCCAAGTGTCAGTGTCATTATCCTGTACCCCAAGTGTCAGTGTCATTATCCTGTACCCCAAGTGTCAGTGTATCATTATCCTGTACCCCAAGTGTCAGTGTCATTATCCTGTACCCCAAGTGTCAGTGTCATTATCCTGTACCCCAAGTGTCAGTGTCATTATCCTGTACCCCAAGTGTCAGTGTCATTATCCTGTACCCCAAGTGTCAGTGTCATTATCCTGTACCCCAAGTGTCAGTGTCATTATCCTGTACCCCAAGTGTCAGTGTCATTATCCTGTACCCCAAGTGTCAGTGTCATTATCCTGTACCCCAAGTGTCAGTGTCATTATCCTGTACCCCAAGTGTCAGTGTCATTATCCTGTACCCCAAGTGTCAGTGTCATTATCCTGTACCCCAAGTGTCAGTGTCATTATCCTGTACCCCAAGTGTCAGTGTCATTATCCTGTACCCCAAGTGTCAGTGTCCTTATCCTGTACCCCAAGTGTCAGTGTCATTATCCTGTACCCCAAGTGTCAGTGTCATTATCCTGTACCCCAAGTGTCAGTGTCATTATCCTGTACCCCAAGTGTCAGTGTCATTATCCTGTACCCCAAGTGTCAGTGTCATTATCCTGTACCCCAAGTGTCAGTGTCATTATCCTGTACCCCAAGTGTCAGTGTCCTTATCCTGTACCCCAAGTGTCAGTGTCATTATCCTGTACCCCAAGTGTCAGTGTGTCATTATCCTGTACCCCAAGTGTCAGTGTCATTATCCTGTACCCCAAGTGTCAGTGTCATTATCCTGTACCCCAAGTGTCAGTGTGTCATTATCCTGTACCCCAAGTGTCAGTGTCATTATCCTGTACCCCAAGTGTCAGTGTCATTATCCTGTACCCCAAGTGTCAGTGTCATTATCCTGTACCCCAAGTGTCAGTGTCATTATCCTGTACCCCAAGTGTCAGTGTCATTATCCTGTACCCCAAGTGTCAGTGTCATTATCCTGTTCCCCGAGTGTCAGTGTCATTATCCTGTTCCCCGAGTGTCAGTGTCATTATCCTGTTCCCCGAGTGTCAGTGTTATTATCCTGTACCCCAAGTGTCAGTGTCATTGTCCTGTACCCCTAGTGTCGGTGTGTTATTGTGCTGCCCCCCACTTGTCGGTGTGTTATTGTGCTGCCCCCCACTTGTCAGTGTGTTATTGTGCTGCCCCCCACTTGTCGGTGTGTTATTGTGCTGCCCCCCACTTGTCGGTGTGTTATTGTGCTGCCCCCCACTTGTCGGTGTGATGGATAATTACACGTAAGCTTCTCCTGTAGGATTCTGTCTTTAGAGAGCTGTAAGTTGATGTTTTGCAGAATGTCCTGATAAGATTATATGGGGCATTGACTTTTGCGTTCAGTACAAATTCCAGTCTGTGCTGCTTCCAGAGACCAAATATTTGCCTCATTTTGGGGGGTGACCCTTCCAGCTGATGTTACCTGAGCAGCAAGAAGCAACACGCGCTGTATTACCGTAGGCAAGATATGTCAGGAATGTGAGAAAAGGCTTTGATTATTTGCTTTGACTAAAACAGGTTTTTCCATTTTCCGTTATCTGCTCAGTAATTAGATGACAGGAGCTGACGATGTGAACCTTGTAACAGAAAAAGCGATCTGTGCCGACTCTGCTCGGCCACATGCATGCTCGGCCTCGGAAAAAAACAGCTGTTGTCTGAGGCATGGCCAGCGTTAGATCTTATTACTCATTGTGACACAAACCGCTGCTACAGTCAGTGATGAACGCTTTCCTGCAGTCTCTTTGCTGCAAACGCTGACAAAATGGCTGGAGTTAGGCCACCTGCGCACATTGCGGAACACGTGCGGAAAAACTGCAGGGTAATACAGTACCAGAATAATGGATGAGATAACACAAGTCTCATGTGCACTTTGCAGATTTATTTTTGTGCAGAAATTGACCTGCTGTGCGGATTTCCAAATCCGCAACATGTCACCTCTGTCTGCGGTTTTAGCTGCAGATTTCACCCTTTTCCAGTGAAGCATGAGATCTGCGGCAAAACCGCTTCAAACCCGCACCAAAAACCGCTCTTAGAATTTGCGAATGTTGGTTTGGATATGGTGCATAAATGCACATAAATCAGCAATGATCTGCTCACCACAATCGTGTGCAGGGGGTCTTAAGTAGCTTTTCATTCAGGGGCCGGCTACCTGACGTGACGCGAATCTGTGTGACTTTTCCGCGTCTTGCTGTCACCCGACTATTTTAGAACTGTGATTTTGCCGTGAAAACACAACCAGGTCACAGGCAAGACTCAGGTGAGTCACGAATTGTGCGAAGTCAATGGAGTAAAAGTCGTGTGCCACAAAACTGGACAGAGGTCATTCTCTATAGTGCTTTGCGTATGTTTTAGGCTACACGCTACATGCGGTCCGCAAAACGGGGTTCCGTTGTTCCGTGATCCATGTCCGTTTTTGCTTCCGTTGTGTTTCCGTGTGTCTTCCGTTTTTTTTAGCGGACATGACCCAAAAGATTTTACCAAAAGACAGGCTGACAATTTTTGCCAAGTGCCTGCCAAGGGATCCGCAAAAAAATGCGGACGCGGTTGACCATCCGCATTTTTTCACGGTCCCATTGACTTGAATGGCTCCGCGAACTGTTTTTCGCAGACAAGAATAGGACAGGTTATATTTTTTTGACGGACTGGAATCACGGACCACGGACGCGGAGGACAAACGGTGCATTTGCCGAGTTTTCCACGGACCCATTGAAAACCAATGGGTCTGTAGAAAATCACGAAAAACGGCACAACGGACACGGAATCAAACAACGGTCGTGTGCATGAGGCCTTAGTCTAATTTTCCTATTTTAGACTGCCCACTTTTTTTAGGCGCACTCACTACTGAAAATGCGCATGTTTTGGTGGCGTTTGCACCTTGTTGGACAGTTTTCCGTTTGAGACTAATTCTGGCGGCATCGTTTTTTGCACATTTTTTCAGCCTATTTATGTAGCTGCGCATTTTTCCTGCAAGAATTAGTCGCAGAAACATTCTACCTTTTACTCCACTCCAGGGGTGGCCTAGTTCTCTTCGTCTGCTTTGTTTTGGGCCGTGGGGATAGACGTGCACCTATTCACAAACATAAACGTGTATCTGGCTGGGACTGTTTTCAACTAATTTGCGACTATTTCGCTGCACTTTTGCACCTAATTCGTTAGCCGACCAACACGTAGTCTAATTGCACACGATTCACCTGCACCCCGCCCCTGACAAATCTAAAGACGATCATTCATTGCCTGCTGTGCTGTACAAAGGAAAATAGGGACAGGCTAATCCACTACGCCCGTCCAATCGCGCTCTAAGGCCCCTTTCACATGAGCGAGTTTTCCGCGCGGGTGCAATGTGTGACGTGAACGCATCGCACCTGCACTGAATCCTGACCCATTCATTTCTATGGGGCTGTGCACATGAGCGTTGTTTTTCACGCATCAGTTCTGCGTTGCGTGAAAATCGCAACATGTTCTATATTCTGCGTTTTTCGCGCAACGCAGGCCCCATGGAAGTTAATGGGGCTGCGGGAAAATCGCAAGCATCTGCAAGCAAGTGCGGGTGCGTTGTGTTTTTCACTGATGGTTGCTAGGAGATGTTGTTTGTAAACCTTCAGTTTTTTATCACGCACGTGAAAAACGCATCAAACGCATCAAAACGCATTGCACCCGCGCGGAAAAAACTGAACAACTGAACGCAATCGCAGGCAAAACTGAATGGCTTTGTCTGTGAATCCGCACAGTTTTCACTGAACGCATCCGCAACGCATCCGGACCTAATCCGGACACGCTCGTGTGAAAGAGGCCTAAGGGCTCACGACGGTTGTTGTTTTGCGGTCCGTTTTTCACGGATCCGTTGTTCAGTATCTGAGGATTTTTTTTTCTCTGATTTAAGTCCTCTTCTGTTCCGTTATTCCACAAAACATATACGTATGGTTACCGTACCTGATCCGTTTATTGCGATTTGGAAACGGAAACAGTAACTTATTAATCACCAAACACATGAGCAATATGGGCCGGGCATAGCAGTTCTACAGCATGGATCCGCAAAATACGGGTGACATACGGATGTGTTCCGTGTGCTTTCCATATTTTTTGCTGACCCATTGACTTGAATGGAGCCATGGACCGTGATTTTCGGACAATAATAGGACATGCACTACTTTTTTTCAGAACGGCCATGCAGACAAACGGAATGCACAGGGAGTACCTTTAGTTTTTTTTGCGGACCCATTGAAATGAATGGTTCCGCATACGGTCCTTATGAAACGGACACGGAAAGAAAATACGTTCGTGTGCATGAGCCCTAAAAAACAGACGTGCATGATAAATGACCCCCAACATGTCTGGATTTTTTCTCACTGTTGCGTTACATTGCAACAATATTGACAAGCATTACATAAACTGTAGCTCGACACATCGCCATGTAGCCGTACACTTAAGGGGACATTCGCCTGTTTCGGAGAGTTCCTGACCATAGAAAGGGCAGGGCTGGATATTTGGAATTTTGGAGCATTTTTTGCGGATCGGATCTAAACCCATTTATTTCAATGAGGCTGCAAAGGATGGTGTCTGCATTCTTGGGTCCGCCGCCGCGAAAAAAAAATTTGTGGACAAGAATAGGCATTTCTATCAAGGGCCGGACGTTCTGATCCACAAAATGTGGAGCGCACACGGCTGTTGTTTGCGGAACGGATGCAATCGTTTGAATGGGGCCTTACGCTTACCCTTAGCTTCATTTCACACAAGCTCTAACCTCGTATACATTTGGTGTACTGTACCCTGCTTGTTCAGTATCTGCTTCCGTTCTTTTTGTTGTAGATGCTGGGTCTCCACTAGATAAAAGTGGTCACTAGTGTTGAGCGAACTGTGTGTTTTAAGTTCTGTGTCCAATGTTCGGGTTCGGGTTATCGAACCATCCCGTTATGGATTCCTCTACCACGGACCATAACGGAATTTGGAATTCATGGGATTCTTCGATAACCCGAACCCGAACTTTGGACGCAGAACTTAAAAAACAAGTTCGCTCAACCCTAATCCAGACCCATTCATATCAGATTCTCAGCAGATCCTGACAGGTCTACTAAAGATTGGAGGAGTCAGTGAAGCCCCAGAGGTTGAGAGCAGAACAATCGTTAGGCCGGCCGCCTTTCATGGTCAGAGTCCTGCGAATCGTTCCAGATATCCTGCCAGAGAATGCGCCGTGTTCTGCGGAGGGATTTGGATGCCTTATCCGTAGTAACATCCAGAATTCACACGAATTCTCTGTGTTTATGAAGCTGTGATGATAATTTGTTACAGTTTTTCTTTTTTGTGGGAAACGTTACATTGTATCTCAGCGGTTGCTCTTCGCTGCCATCTACAGGCCGATCGAAAATGATCTGGAGAATGAAACTTGTCAAAGCAATGAGATACAAATTTACAAAATTACATTTGGGCACGGTGTCGCTTGATACCACCACATGCCCTCTAGTTCGGGCCCTTTTCTTGTCCTCTTTACCCACTTCCCATCCGTTGTATCATAAAGCATTGGTAGAAGCGCCATGGCCTGGCTTATCAGCAGGAGGACCCTATTCAAGCCTACTTCACCCATTGGGAGATAACATGGTACCTTCTCTCCATGGATCTCCAGTATAATATGTAGCAGCGCCCAGGCGTTCAGATCCAGTATGGTCACCTCATTGCTGTGCTCCTGCCCTAACCTAGCCATCCCTAGTGAAGCCAGGTGTGTATGTCTTTAAGATTGTGGGGCCTTTTAGTGGGTGTAGACGTTCCCATGAACATTTCTTCATTAGGACCCCTTTTAGATTTTATTGTATTAAAGGGTCTGACAGATGACTGGTTCCACGACACTGTGGAGGATGGGAGTTATAGTGCAAATGATATGACTGGTGCTCCCCCTTTACTTGTACTTGACTTGTGTATTGATTTATTCCTCTGGCTGTCATGTTATCTGCACAGACCTACCTGTAAGTGTACTTAACCTACCCACCACACTTACAGGGTCAGGCGTAGTATGGACAAAGGGTGAAAGGGGGAGGGCCGAGAGCATCTCCAGTTAATCGCTGTCTATTACACCCTGTTATCAGCCCCTGCAGGATCGGAAGATGAATAACTGTACTTTCTATTGCCTTCTCTTTTCAGCCATTATAGACCGGGGGAAGGGCTCATTCACACGCCATTAAAAACAGATGAAATGTCAGCTTTTCATGGCCGTTTAGCGTCAATGTGTGCATCCATTTTCTGGTTGTTTATACGTTGTTAACCTTTTCAACCCCGGAGGTTTTTTCATTTTTTGGTTTTACGTTCTTCACTTCCTGCCTTTCTGGGGCCATAACTTTTTTATTTTTCCGTTCACATTCCCTTTTGAGGGACAAGTTGCACTTTCTGATTCCTCCATTTAATATTGCATACAATATAGTGGGGAGCTGGAAAAAAAATTCCAAATGGGGTGAAATTGGAAAAAAACGCAATTCTGCAACAGTTGTATAGGACACACTGAACCAACACGGATCCTTCGCGGACAGCTAAGAATGGACACACGGACCCAAAACGCGTCCTTCGCGGACAGCTAAGAATGGACACACGGACCCAACACGGATCCTTCACGGATGCATCACTGACCACCTTCTCACGGATTTGAACACGGACGTGTGAATGAGGCTTTAGACTGCAAATAACGATGGTCCTCGAGTCTAATCAGCCAGTCTAATACACCCTAAGGCCTCATGCACACGACAGTTGTTTGTTTCCGCGCCAGTTTTTTTTTCACGGATAGGATGCTTCCCAATTCTTTTCAATGGGTCCGTCAAAAAACGCAGATGGTCAACCGTTTTTGTTCCGCATCCGTGGTCCGTGTTTACATTCCGTCAGAAAAATAGAGCATGTCCTATTTTTTCACGTTTGCTGACAAGGATAGGCATTATTACAATGGATCTGCCATAAAAATGGATCCGCCAAAAAAAAGTTTTTCTGGGCGGACGCAAAATTTGCGGACGGAACGGACGCGGAAACATACAACGGTTGTGTGCATGAGGCCTTAATGTGCGCCATCGTGTCTTAGTTTTTGTGTTATCAGCCAGGTCGTGGTGAGGAGGGGAGGCTTTGTCTCTAATATCTACCATTGCTCTCTGCTGTCAACCATTGGGGAAAGGATTCGGCTGGGTTCACATCTACCGTCAGTGAGCAGACTGCGGGAATTCACTGTATCCGGCGCACATGACGGCCCTCGGCAGGACAAAAAATGTTACATGTGGCTGGATCCTATTACAGTGAATGGGGATCCGGCTGTGCCGGATACGGTAAACTCCGGCAGTCTGCCGGAGACAAAACCGCAGCTGTGAGCCCAGCCTTACTATATGTCCATTCAGCTGCAGACGATCACTCTCTGATATCAGCTACTTCAGACTGATGTGATTGCAGACGATCGCTCTCTTATATCGGCTACTTCAGACTGATGTGAGATTGCAGACTATCGCTCTCTGTTATCAGCTACTTCAGACTGATGTGATTGCAGACGATCGCTCTCTGTTATCAGCTACTTCAGACTGATGTGATTGCAGACGATCGTAGTGTTCTTGGATGGGGTCGCTGTGAGGAGTCCTCGCTGTCATCTCCTGACCATACCGGATTATCGGATAACGCCGTATCTGTACTGATATGGGTCTGGTTATGCGGCCAGCAGATGAATTGCTAATTTCTTTTTTCTATTCCTCTCTGGCTTTGTGTCGCGTTTCATAACTCGCCTCCATATTCCGTGCGAATCTGTCTTGCGGCACGTTTTACGACGACCATCTGTCACTAAAGTGAGAGATAACTTTTTACTGCCAGAATTGTCTGCGCAGAAGATGAGCGATAACGTCGCGTAGACTCTCAAAATGTGCAAAGCGAGATTAGCGCGTTTCATTCCCCGGAGACTCCCTCCAGAATGTGAGCGTGTGGTGTCACAAGGGGATTTCACAGAGCGAGGAAATGCTCGTCACTTTTCAGGGGGAGGATCGTTCCGTCCAGGAGAAGTTCTCACTTGGTGGATTTCTTCTGCATTATATGGTAAAGCTGTAATACTACAACTCTCATCGTGCCCTGGCAGCCTTACTGCATGGGATGGGGCAGGCTGAATTCTGTTTGTAGGGAATTTATGGTCTCCATAGGGAAGCGTGCACTCAGGTCCAGATGATGAGACTCATAACTTAGATGACTGGATGGAAATTCCCCTCCTGCAGCACGGTTTACAGTCGGCGTAATTAAATACGAAATGTCAGATGACCGCAGCACTTTCAGCCCTACATGGCGACGTTTCTTTGGCATTGTGTTATATTGTATGGGCTCTGTGTGCGGTATTTAGCTATCCTAGGACCTAGGGTGTTATAATGTATATGTGGTAGTGCTGTCTATGGGCTATATGGCGGTATTTGTGTACTGTATGGCGGTATTTGAGTACTGTATGGCGGTTTTTGTGTACTGTATGGCGGTATTTGAGTACTGTGTGGCAGTATTTGAGTACTGTATAGCATTATTTGTGTACTGTATAGCAGTACTTTGGGGCACTACGTGGTGGTATTATTCAAATTGTATATGAAGATATTATTTGGGTGCTGTATCGGGCATTTGTGTACAGTATCGCGGTATTATTTGGGTATTCTAGGGAGATTTCATAAGTAGTGCTGTTTTATGGACTGGTGATACTAGTCGGGCAGTAGATGGCAGGATTGTTTGAAGTGTACTCGGGGCTGGGCCCCCCAGAAGAAATTATTCTCAGGGCCAAACCTTTATATTATCAGTAAGGCCTCATGCACACGACCGTTGTTTGTTTCCGCGTCCGTTCCGTTTTTTTTCACGGATAGGATGCTTCCCCATTCATTTCAATGGGTCCGTCAAAAAATGCGGATGGTCAACCGTTTTTGCTTCGCATCCGTGGTCTGTGTTTTCATTCCGTCAAAAAAATAGTGCATGTCCTATTTTTTCCACGTTTGCGGACAAGGATAGGCATTTTTACAATGGATCTGCCATAAAAATCGGATCAGTAAAAAAAAAAAAAAACGGTTCGTCATCCGTTTTTTTGATGGACGCAAAATTTGCAGGAGGAGCGGACGCGGAGGCAGGCAATGGTCGTGTGCATGTAGCCTAAGTCTAATAGGTTTTCCATCAAAGAAATAGACCCTCGTGGAAAGTGATTCGCTCCAAAGGCAGCCAAATAGTATTTTTAATCCTGGACATTTAGGGCCCATTCTGATATTAGAACCTGACCCCACCGGAGGATTCTCTGGTACTGTGGCGGTTGTACATCGAGGCTTTATTTGGGCACTAGATGGCGGGATTATTTGAATTGCATATGAGGTTAGTATTTGGGCACTATATTGGGTTATTTGTGGACGGTATGGTGATATTATTTAGCAGTAGATTATGGGATTATTTGAACAGTATACAGGGATATTATTTGGGCAATGTATTGGGGTATTTGTGTCCTGTAGTATGTATTTATATACTGTATTGTGATTTTACTTGGACAGTAGATGGCGGGATTATTTGAATTGTGCATGAGGATTTTATTTGGGCGCTGTATTAGGGGTATTTGTAAACTGTTTCGTGGATGTAGGTGTGTACTGTGTGGTTGTATTATTTGGGAAGTAGATGATGGGATTATTTGAACAGTATATGGAGATATTATTTGGGCACTAGATGATGGTATTATTTGCAGTAATTATGGAGGAGGCATTATTATTTGTGCAAGATACAGTAATGTTAAGTTTGCACTGTATGGCAGTATTATTTCTGCACTGTGTCTCTACAGTTTACATGTTTCATGCATTGTATAGCAGTACACTTTTTATCAGCTGTAGCCCGAGGGCCTCTGGATTGGATGTTCTATATTGTACTGTTGCTGCTGTTTTTGCACCTTTGGGCTGTGCAGAGGATATTGAGCTCTCGCTGCTCCTGAGCTTCTTATAACTCCTGACTCAGCTTCTTCTGGTATTTACGGTCATTTGCTGAGCAAGCGTTGGGTGTCGGAATAGGCTCCATCCTATGTATGTACAGGGCAGTTCCTCCTGAACAGGAGAAGTCAGCTGTAAGGGTACGGACACACGGTCAGGTTTCCTGATGCAGTTTTTGAAGCCAAAACCAAGAGACAATTCAAAAAAGAGAAGTCTAAACATCTGCGTTTTTAATTCAGGTTTTGAGATCCGGCAGAGAATGTCAAAACCTGAACTGATCAGTTTTCTCCCCATTCATTGTCACTGGGGACAGAACTGATCAGGATGCAACAGTTCAGTTCAGTTGCATTTTTCCGGACAGAAAACCGCTGCAAGCAGCATGTTTGTGTACGGTTTGCAAAACTGAACAAACCTGATCAAGCATGAAAATCAATGTAAGGCCTCTTTCACACTAGCGTTGTGAGGATCTGGCGTGCACTTCCATCCCGCCGGATCCGTCAGAACGCAAGTCGCCTGAAAGCATTAGAAGACTGATCAGGATCCTGATCATCTTCAATATGCTTTCAGGTTACCATGGCACCCAGGACACTACTAAAGTCCTGGCTGCCATGGTACTCCGCAGCAGTGTATTTACCTGTGCTGCGCCCGCCGGCGCTCCTTCATGACGTCACAGGTCCCCGCGGCATAGATCAATGCGCCGCCCGGACCTGTGATGTCATGAAGGAGCGCCCGGAGGCCGCAGCGCAGGTAAGAACACTGCTGCGGAGTACTTACCATGGCAGCCAGGACTTCAGTAGCGTCCTGGCTGCCATGGTAACCAATCGGAGCCCCAGCTTACACTGGGGCCCCGATCAGAACTGCTGCTGCGCATGCGCAGAGCTAAACGTCGGATCCGGCGATGCGCCGAAACGACGTTTAGCTTAATTCCGGATCAGGATTAATGCACTTCAATGGCCACAATTCCGCATCCGGCGTTACGGCATGTCTTCCGGATTTTTGGACGGAGACAAATCCGCAGCATGCAAGACGTTCACATACTGAACTGAAGACATCCTGATGCATCCTGAACGGATTTCTCTCCATTCAGAATGCATTGGGAGAAAACTGGAGCTTTTTCTTCTGGTATTGAGCCCCTAGGACAGAACTCAATACCAGAAAAGTTTAACGCAAGTGTGAAAGTAGCCTAAGGGTGGGTTCACACTGGCGTTATGGTTTCCGTTATGGCTTTCCGTTATAACATGGTTATAACGGAAAATAACGGAATCCATAAAACGGAGGACGGATTTGTTCTGGAGCCCATAGACTTGTATTATGACGGAATGCAAAACAGAAGCCTTTAAAAGGCATTCCGTTTGCTTTCCGTCCAAATAGAAGTCTATGAGAAAGCATAACGGATCCGTCAGGTTCCCGTTATGGAAGACGGAAAACAAAGTCCTGTCGACAGGACTTTGTTTTCCGTCTTGCATAGCAGGACCCAGACGGATCCGTTACGCTTTCCCATAGACTCCTATTAGGATAGAGCAAAACGGAATGCCTCTTAAAGGCTTCTGTTTTGCATTCTGTCTTATGGATTCCGTTATTTTCCATTATAACCATGTTATAACGGAAAGCCATAACGGAAACCATAACGCCAGTGTGAAAGTAGCCTATGCTTTATACTTTCTCTCCTTTAAAGATCTACTTCTTAATTTGCATCCAAAACTGCATTAGGAAACCTGACTGTGCGGCTGTACCCTTAGGCCCCTTTCACACGAGCGAGTTTTCCGCGCGGGTGCAATACGGTGACCGCATAGCACCCACACTGAATCCTGACCCATTCCTTTCTATGGGTCTGTGTACATGAGCGTTGTTTTTCACGCATCACTTCTGCGTTGCGTGAGAATCGCAGCATGTTCTATAGTCTGCGTTTTTCATGCAGCCCTGGCCCCATAGAAGTGAAAGGCGGCTGCGTGAAAAACGCATTGCATCCGCAAGCAAGGGGTGGCGCCGTTTTTGGAAGAAGGCGGCCATGTTTTTCTAATCCTTTAAGATTTTTTTTTATATACCGATGTACCAGACTCGGGCTTCTCAAGTGTCGCAAAGCTGCGCTTGTTGGATATAGCAGATGTTTATGGTTCAAACTTGCCAGCTATAGCAGAGCTGAATTTGTCTGGAGTTTGAGAGTCGAATCGGGGGTGACAGATTGGAGATTGTCTGTAGTAGCAGAGCCAACCTATCTTGTCATGGGTAGCAGGGCTGTGTAACAGAGCTCAGTTTGTCACGGGTAGCAAAGCTAAGCTTGTTGGGAGTAGCAGAGTCAAGCTTGTCGGCTTTCAGAGCTTCAGAGATGTAGCAGTGCTAACTTTACCCTGTGGTTAAGTAAAAATATCAGGATGTGTATAGGCTGACTACATCATTTTACAGCGGTCACAGAAATGCTGCCGCAAGGCAAACTCGGCTCCTGTAACTCAATGGGGTTACCTACAGACCTGTGGCTATCCTCAGATAATGATATCCCTGTCAGTTGCCTATAATAAGCTCGACAAAACTCGCCTAGTCTACAGCCTTCAGCTCTGCTATATCTGACTTCAGTGTCTGTTTCTTTTTTTGTTCATTGTAACCACCCCATTGTATAAACTCCAGCTGGATACAATGTATCTGCTGTGTGTACATAGACTGTGACATGTCAGGCTCTGATTAGAGGGGGAGGGTGGGGGTTATAGTTGAGAGTAGTCTCGGGGATGGCAGCACATGACTTCTCCTATTTTAAGTCTTGCTCAGTTGACATCTGACTTCTCTGTGGAAGGCACTTCAGCACCCATTAGCGGCCCAGCTCTGGGAATGGAATTGGACGAGGGCGAATAATCGTGTTTGTTCAGAGAAGTGTTTTCTTGTCGACATTCGTTTCCGTGTCCTCTAGTTTCACGTATGCAGCCGCCTCTATTTTTAAACCGGCGGCGTGACACGATGGAGTTTATACAGGAGCGCCGCCATATGTCACCTTCAGATTCTCACTATATAGCGGTCATAATATAGATGTATTGTTTTACTGTTGCAGTCAGTTCGGCCAAGTGGAAGATCTTGGAGAAAAAAAACAAATCTTGACTTCCAATCTGTTCAGTTTAGGCCTCATGCACACGACCGTTGTTTGATTCCGTGTCCGTTGCTCCGTTTTTTGTGATTTTCTGCGGACCTATTGGTTTTCAATGGGTCCGTGGAAAACTTGGAAAATGCACTGTTTGTCCTCCGCGTCCGTGGTCCGTGACTCCAGTCCGTCAAAAAAATATAACCTGTCCTACTCTTGTCCGTGAAAAACGGTTCATGGACCCATTCAAGTCAATGCGGATGGCCATCCGTGTGTCATCCGTGTTCCGCGTCCGTTTTTTTTGAGGATCCCTTGGCAGGCACTTGGCAAAAATTGTCAGCCTGTCTTTTGGTAAAATCTTTTGGGTCATGTCCGCTAAAAAAAACGGAAGACACACGGAAACACAACGGAAGGCAAAATCGGACACGGATCACTAAACAACAGAACCCTTTTTGCGGACAGCATAAAAAAACGGTCGTGTGCATGAGGCCTTTGAGAGTGATAGTCATAACATTATATGGATGGTGGGTTTACCTGGGGGAACGCCCGGGGGTCTGATGAAGGGACATCCTGGCCCTGGTGCTAAAATTCTCCCCCCATAAACATGCAGGCCTTTATCGGCATTGTGGCGATCTAGTAGATCACCTGCTGGCAGGCATTGATGGACAGTCTGGCAGCCGCCATGCTCATAAGGGCTCATGCACAGAACCGTATGCATTTTGCAGTCTGCAAAAAACGGATCCGTGTGAAGTCCGTATTTTGCTGAACGGAACAGCTGGCCCCTAACAGAACAGTCCTATCCTTGTCTGCGAAGCGGACAAAAATAGGACATGTTCTATCTTTTTTGCGGAACGGACATACGGAAACGGCATGCACACGGAGTAACTTCCATTTTTTTTTTTTGGCGGACCATAAGCGGAACCCTTCATTTCAATGGGTCCGCAAAAAAAAATATATGGAAGTTACTCCGTGTGCATGCCGTTTCTGCTTACGGTCCGCAAAACAACCCGGAACGGACACGGAAAGAAAATACTTTTGTGTGCATGGGCCCTTAGATTGATGGCCATCTCGCCACAGGTTTGGGCCAAGGTAATGGGGCCCCCTGCTCGCCATTTTCAACCAGGTTTCATAATTTGAAACACCTTTATGGGTCGTGGCAATGAAATGGTTAATTGTAGGTTCCCTGGTGGTCCAAGGGACTGAAGGGGTTACAGCTACATTCCCCGGTGGTAGATTCAGGTTTCTCCTGGGGATTTGGACAAGGCAATAAATGGGGTGCTGGGCAGTTGCCTAGTTTTTCCCATCCCCCCTCTAGACTTGGAATGGGCACTGTTGCATTTGGGACCCTCGTTCTCGTGATCGGTGGATATCCTATTATTAGGGCCTCCAGCTCTTTAAGGGCTGCCATGCTTGGAGTTGTAGTCCACCGTTCCAATATTGATGACCTAACCTTAAGAAAACCCTTTCGTCTGTCGCTAGGTTCTAAATTGATGTAGCAGAGCTGAGTCTGTTTGGCTCTGCTCCTGCGGATATCGGCCAGTGTTATTTGTGATTTTTTTTTTTTTTACATACTGACTCGTCCCAGGGCTGCGTTATCTTGTAGCCTCAAAGAGTTAAATGACCCATTCAGCTCTGCTACGTCTTTATAATGAACATCACAGCACCATCGCTGATGTCTTCTGTTTCTTCAGACTTTCATATTTTTATGTTATGTCCCATACTAATTTATCGTCATTCCACCTGAAAATAAATTTACTTCTAGAAAACGCAGTACATCGGCTATGTTCGTAGGGCAATAATCATAAATCAGGCAGAGCCGTAATGTGTTTGTTTGGAGCTACGGTTGCGCCATGCTACTGTGCAGCCGCCACTTGCCTCCTGATGTCATTATAGTCATCTGGTCTCGAAATGAAGAACAATGAGCCAATTTCTGCTCCTTTCAAATAGACGTGTCACCGCCGCAGGGTGCTGTTCGAGATGACATGGCTGACATTTAGGGGGGCATGTTCTGGGGGGAGAGGGTAGCGATACGAAATACGAACAATACGAAAAAAATCTGTATCTGGGCAAGATGGCTGACCACCCATAGACAGCTCGCTTATTGTTCCGGGAATGGAGGATGATTACCTGAGTAGGTAGGACGATTTGCTTTCCAGGACCCTAGAAAGATGGGTGACAACCCCTGTGGGCGATGACCGTAATGGTAGCCATGCTGGTCGCCAGATGGAACCAATATGGCCGCCGTTACAGCTCCCATGTTACTAAGCTTTCCAAGGGTCCTGAATGCCAAATCTGCCTAAAATGAGAGATAAATCCTTCCGCCCATTCCAAAACATGGGAATTAGAAATCTGGGAAAGCTGAGGGGTTGCTGCTCAGGGGTGGAGCCTAAATGAGGGGGAGGAACATTGACAACCCCAAAGCTGCAGGGGAGGATATCTAGGACCAGTATGTGTGTGTAACATTGAGGTTCATCCACTGACACCCGTCTCTTCTTCACAGGATACGGAGAATTTGGCGAATGCAGCTTTGACGTCGCTGTGCGAACTGCACATGACAGTAAGTAGAAGTCGGATTTTTATCCCTCAAGGCACCTGATAATCCAGAATGTCAGATAATCTGAAAAATAATGGGGAATTTCATGGGATACTATTTAGGTTTTCAAATTATCAGTGCTTTCGACTAAGAACGCTGTGCAAAAATGCTCCAAATCGCCGTGTGTGAATACGGAATTAGGTTCCATTCATTTACTTTTTGCTGCAGTTAGTGCGGGGTTGATGCCCGATTCTGCACTATTTGCAAAATCCTAGCTTTTGGGGTAATTGCAGAAAAAAAAGCAACTGTACCCCAGCAAGTGATCAAAAACTGCAGTGATGCTTGTACATTTACCCGGGGCACTTAAAGCCCATCTGTCAGCAGGTTTGTCCCTATGACACTGGCTGACCTGTTACATGTGCGCTCGGCAGCTGAAGACATCCGTGTTGGTCCCATGTTCATATGTGCCCGCATTGCTGAGAAAGATGATGTTTTCACATATGCAAATGAGCCTCTAGGAGCAACGGGGGCGTTACCATTACACCTAGAGGCTCTGCTCTCTCTACAGCTGCCACGCCCTCTGCACTTTGATTGACAGGGCCAGGCAGTGTAAACGTCATCACACCTTGTCCTGTCAATCAAAGTGCAGAGGGAGCGGAGCCTCTAAGTGTAATGGTAACGCCCCCGTTGCTCCTAGAGGCTCATTTGCATATATTAAAACATCATTTTTCTGAGCAATGCGGGCACATATGAACATGGGACCAACACAGATGTCTTCAGCTGCCGAGCGCACATGTAACAGGTCAGCCAGTGTCATAGGGATAGAGTGCAGAGGCCACACCCTTTTCACAAGCCATGCGGCCAGAAACCACACAGCAAATGCTGAATTAGACTGCACTGTGTGGATATAGCCTTAGGTGGCATGTAAGCTTAGCGGTAGTGGGCCACATACGCTTCCATGACCGAAAGGTAATCTTGAATATTTGGTAAAGCTACCTGTGGCAGGTCCAGATTTACGGTATAATATAGGGGTGTTTTGGGGCCCTTATCTATCAAATTGTAGAGAAAGATAGGTTGGGAGGGCACTCCTCTACCTAGAGACACTCGGATCATAAAAGATTTGATGATACATTATATAATGATCATAATTACAATAGTCATATAGTGATTAAAATATAAAAATGCATAAATAAAAGATTCATAAATCCGACACATATTAGCTAACTGTAGTACCACCTGAGTAGTAGTCCGCCTATTGGCGTGTGGAGAGGGGATCGTCATTACACTTACTTAGTAGTTACCCCCTCACTAAACGGTAATAACTGTGGCATATATATATATATATATGTAATATAATAAATACTAAAAAATATAAGGGCAGCAGTAATAATCATTCACAATCATAGTGATATCATACTTCATAAATGTTCTGCGGCTTCTGACGGTCTCTATATATGTCCTTAGATAAGTTGTCAGATGTGGCGGCCCCTGTATGATGTTTCTTTGGAGTAAGTCTCAATTGTGTATAGTTTATTGGGAATAGAAGTCCCGTCTATATGAAATGAGCTATTGGCGGCTCGGTTAGCAGGTTACGATGGTAGATATTTATATATACTCTATTGCCAGTTTCACCATCGGCTGCTGATCCCGCAATGAATGGGTCGCAGTGGCTTTGATACAACTTAGTAGATGTTATCAGTCTATCCTATAATCGACATACGTTCAGTTACTGAATAGATGTTGATGTTAACCCGCTTAATAAATATTGCGCCACACTGGCTACTTTACCAGTCCGGTGTATGGCGATTTTTCGAGTCGCGCCATGTCTGCCATTCGGTGTTTCTCTTGCATACTCCGTACGTGGTTCCCTTCCCATCTATGGTTTGTTTCGCTCTGTCGACGTTACACGTGGCGTCCCACGTGGTATTCGGGATGCCGGTTTCTTTGTAAAATTTCCAAGTTGAAATATCGAGCGCTCGATTATTTAATACTGGGGTTTCCTTATACCATACGCGTTTCGGGACTGACGGTCCCTTCCTCAGTGGTCACCGGTATATTCCTTATAGGTTCCTTTTTATAATATTCATTTGACGTCAGCAGTGGGGTGGGATTATTCATATCCCTCCATTCCAATAGGGTAATGCATGTTCAATAGTATCGAGTTAACTATCCTCGTTCTCATTTAAATGGAGTGATAACATTTAATATTCAGTACTTCCAGAATTCCCTCAGGGTAAATAAGTTTCATGGAGCAATATGATTTAATATTTCAATATTTCCCTCAGGGTAAATCAATTTATTATTATTACGTCACTCCTACATATTGTATGCCGGATCGATATAATATATATAAACATGTAATAATAGAGAACAGTAGTACTTCATCCATTATTTCCACACTTTTCTCAGGGTAATCCTATTGTGTACAATGGATAAGTGAATAAACATTTTTATTTATTTTCCTTTTCCTTCTCTTTATATTCTTCATTTAATTAGAAAAGTGTAGAAATGTAAAGTGCATTTAAAGACCAATGGAACCGCATGACCTAGCGGTAGCAAGAGATTAGTTGTTGCGCATGCGCTGCGCTGTGGATTCTAACTCTCGCACATGATTCCAGAAGTGGCTGCAGCATGGCAGATAACCCCTTTAAGGCTGTACGTTATCTACTTGGCAGTTCTGCTACATATCTTTATATAGGTTTTGTAAAGGGTCCATTAGTGTTGCCACACTGCGCAGGGACACACCCCCAACTGATTTACACTCAGCTAGACCGTCATTGCAAACTGCTAGTAATCCATTCATACATTTCTAGTAGGAATAATAGAGGAATGGCTCAACATACAAGACTAGACAGAACTGTCACTATATGGGGAAGATGCACATAGTCCTTAAATCAGATGTGTCGAGAGGCCCCCTTTAAGTTAAAGAGGACCTTTCATCAGGGTAAAAAATGTGAACTAAGTATGCTGACATGTAGAGCGGCGCCCAGGGATCTCCCTGCACTTACTATTATCCCTGGGCGCCGCTCCGTTCGCCCGGTATAGGCTCCGGTATCTTCTAGGACTTGGTTCTACTAGGAGGAGCCTAGTACACTTGGTTATAGTAGGCGTATCCCAGGCTGTAGCGCTGGCCAATCGCAGAACTCAGCTCACAGCCTGGGAGAAAAAAAAACTCCCAGGATATGAGCTGTGCGCTGCGATTAGCCAGCGCTACAGCCTGGGATACGCCTACTATAACCAAGTGTACTAGGCTCCTCCTAGTAGAACCAAGTCCTAGAAGATACCGGAGCCTATACCGGGCGAACGGAGCGGCACCCAGGGATAATAGTAAGTGCAGGGAGATCCCTGGGCGCCGCTCTACATGTCAGCACACTTAGTACACATTTTTTACCCTGATGAAAGGTCCTCTTTAATTTTAGGTTTTCTCCGCATGTATTCCTCGGTGCGAATCATAAATTGGATAATAATTAAAAGCAGTGAAAATCGTTGAGCGGAGATTAGGCCTAAAGAACGTGTGAGCTTGTTTCGGGGGGATTAGGAGGCGAGAAGTCTTTCTATAATTGGCAGCTCAATCTTTTAAGCTCTGCTCCGCTTTATCGCAGGGAAAATGAAGGTTCTTACATGCAAGAAGCAAATCTGCTGCCTAATCCCCTCGCTGGTCGTATTCTAGAACATACCTGCCATATGTATCCCCGGAAATAATCCGCACGGAAATCCAGAGCGGAAATACTCCGCTCTACGACATTGAAAAGAGACGCTATATTTTTAATGTATAAACTTGCTTGTCGAAAAAGGACGAAGCGACCGCCACCACCGGTACGAAAGAGTCTTCTTTATTCGTCAATCGTAGACAAGCGAGACAACAGTTGAAGGCTGAAGGGACGGACGCTCTCCCCTATAGACCAGGGCTGGGGAGTCGAGGAGTCGGAGGCAATTTTGGGTACCTGGAGTCGGAAAAAAATGAACCGACTCTGACTCCGACTCAATTTAAATTGGAATAAAAAAAAAAAGCAAATTTAAATGTCCCAATTCACAAAAAGTTATAATTAATTACTTCTCTACGGTAAGAATAAAGGCCAATGCACGCAGCGCGTCACGTTACCGCAAAACGAACACGTTAAGTGACCGTGAAGAAGCATGCTTTTCATATGCTTCACTATATGGCACGCAACGCACAGCTAAGGAGCGGCAATACTTCTACTTTCCATTGTGTTGTGCACCGCTGTTACAGGGAACCATGGGTAACCGAGCCTCTCACTGACAACTGGTTAAGGCCTCATGCACACGACCGTTGTTTGATTCCGTGTCCGTTGCTCCGTTTTTCATGATTTTCTGCGGACCCATTGGTTTTCAATGGGTCCGTGGAAACCTCGGCAAATGCACCGTTTGTCCTCCGCGTCCGTGGTCCGTGATTCCAGTCCGTCAAAAAAATATAACCTGTCCTATTCTTGTCCGTGAAAAACGGTTCACGGACCCATTCAAGTCAATGGGTCCGTGAAAAAATGCGGATGGCCATCCGTGTGTCATCCGCGTTCCGTGTGCGTTTTTTTTGCGGATCCCTTGGCAGGCACTTGGGAAAAATTGTCAGCCTTTCTTTTGGTAAAATCTTTTGGGTCATGTCCGCTAAAAAAAACGGAAGACACACGGAAACACAACGGAAGGCAAAATCGGACACGGATCACTGAACAACAGAACCCCTTTTTGCGGACAGCATAAAAAAACGGTCGTGTGCATGAGGCCTAAGTAAATATATTTTTTGCAGGACTAGAGACCTTTGAATAAGTGAAGGGAACGGAGAGTCAAAGTCAGAGAGACTGAAGCTGTAAACCATTGGAAAAACCGATGTCATTCCGCTACGGCTATAAAACATGTAAACTCAGATTGTAGCTTAAACCTTAAACATGACTATGGGATTCTACTAGGGAAATGTATCAAATACATCAGCATATTAAATACAGAGGAGTCGGAGTCGGAAGTATCAAATACAGAGGAGTCGGAGTCGGAAGTATCAAAAACTGAGGAGTCGGAGTTTGAGTCGAAGCATTTATCTACCGACTCCACAGCCCTGCTATAGACGCCAGGCAGCGACGGCCGTTTCGCACGTGTGTGCTTTCTCCGTATGACGTCAAGAGGGGAGCGCGATCCTTATAACCTGCAAGGGCCGGTTGCACATCAATCACCGACGCTGCCAGTGAAAAGGAATGCGCCTCCCGCCCCTTTAGAAAGCAAACCTTGACACATAAAGAAACAAACTAAACACAATGCAGATAAGGTCAGATAAAAACATTGAAGTCGTTCCTCCCATTTAACCCGAGTGCACCTGTGGCTTCAGTGCGGGCTATCCTCCGCGTCTGCTTTTGAAGGAGAAGGCGGGGCCTATCGCCACCTCGCCTCATGGGGGGAACCACCTCAATCCCAGCGAACAGAAGGCATTTAACATCTCCATGGTGCACATCGTTCACGTGAGGTCTCAGTCTAGGACGGCCTTTTCTTGTTTTAATGGAGTCTAGGTGCTTCCTAACTCGCTCCATTAGCGGTCTCTTCGTCTTTCCTATGTAAAACGCCCCGCGCACGCCGAGCATCACATAGACCGCGTAATCAGTGCGACAATTAATGAACTGGTTCACTTTAATTGCACTCTTCCTATGGAGAAGTACTTTTTCCAAAGATTAGGCCTCATGCACCCGACCGTATGTGTTTTGCGTCCGCCAAGAAAAAACGAATTTTTTTTGCGGATCCGTTTTTTTTTGGCAGATCCATTGTAATAATGCCTATCCTTGTCCGCAAACGTGAAAAAATAGGACATGCTCTATTTTTTTGACGGAATATAAACACGGACCACAGATGCAGAACAAAAACGGTTGACCATCCGCATTTTTTGACGGACCTATTGAAGTGAATGGGGAAGCTTTCTATCCGTGAAAAAAAACGGAACGGACGCGGAAACAAACAACGGTCGTGTGCATGAGGCCTTATAGTCACAAAAAGAACAATGACCGCATCTAAGATGACCTGTCGCCGTATTAGTAGCAAGCCAGTTCTGAGAACAACTCCTTTTGCGTTATGTTCGCACGCATTGAGGTGGTTCCCCCCGAGAGGCCCCGCCTTCTTCTTCAAAAGGAGACGCGGTGGAACGCCACAGGTGCGCTCGGGTTAAGGCCTCTTTCACACAAACGTTTGTACGGACAGTTTATTTTTTTGCATTCCGTATACGGTCCGTTTCATTCATTTCAATGGTTCCGCAAAAAAACTGGAAGTGTTTCCGTGTGCATTCCGTTTCCGTATTTCCGTTTTTCCGTTCCGTGCAAAGATAGAACATGTTCTATTATTGCCCGCAAATCACGATCCGTGGCTCCATTCAAGTCAATGGGGCCGCAAAAAAAAAACTGAACGTATACGGCTAAATGTCCGTTTTTTTGCGGAACCTTCTATTGAAAATTTTTAGCCCAACCTTATTTTTTTCTATGTAATTACTGTATACAGTATATGCCATACGGAAAAACGGAGCGGAAACAAAAAAACAGAAAAACGGATCCAGTACCAACGGCCCGCAAAACACGGTCGCGTGAAAGAGGCCTAAATGGGAGGAACGACTTCAGTGTTTTTATCTGACCTTATCTGCATTGTTTTTAGTTTGTTTCTTTATGTGCCAAGGTTTGCTTTCTAAAGGGGCGGGAGGCGCATTCCCTTTCACTGGCAGCGTCGGTGCAACCGGCCCTTCCAGTTCATGAGGATCCCCTCCTGATATCTTGATGGCAGACGGAGGAAGAACACAAACGCGAAACGGTCGTCGCTGCCTGGCGTCTATAGGGGAGAGCGTCCGTCCCTTCAGCCCTCAACTGTTGTCTCGCTTGTCTACGATTGACGAATAACGAAGACTCTTTCGTTCCGGTGGTCAAGGCAAGTTTATACTTCTATGTCTGTTCTTTGAAGCCCGGAGCTCCACCTTTACTGGATCTATATGGGTGTCTGAAGAGGGTTAATAGCGGGGCCGCCTAAGTCCTTCTTTATTGGACTTTATATTTTTAATGTGTGCCCTCTAATATCTATATATCTAGATGTTTCCGCCCCATAGTAAAAAAAAATTTAAATTTTTTTTTTAAAAAAATCACCATTTTTGGCCCTTGAATAGAAGAGGCTTCCCCTTTAGTTTTAAGCTCCCTCCGCCCCAGGTATGACCACGAAACCACCAAGGCATGCCCATATTTATCCTATTTGCATAGCCCCTCCCACTTGGTGGTCATGCTTGTTTATAGCGCTTACAGAACTTCTATTTCTCTCTCGGCTGAGGGTTTGTTACAGTTGTGTCAGGCCAATCCTAGTAATCACTTCTAGAGAGAAATGGATCATTCTGGCTCATGTATAGTCTGAAATGGTCGGTTTGGACATGAAACACGTGGATTTGTGGTATTTATATGTCCATTTGTTTTTGATCCTCTGGGAATCTTCTACATTCTATAATAAGAATCCACTTTTTTCTGTAAATTGTATCATGAAACGCGCGGTGACCAGTGACGTGAAATCTTTTTATGGTGTCCGGCGCTCATTTACTATGCGGTATAATAAACCTCCCAAAATCCATAGAGAACAACTGGATTCTCGTCTTTTAAAATGCAATTATCGTCCTTCTGCTGCATTTCTCTGGTCTCAGGACGCCGTTCACACCTCGCTGTGACTTTTTCTATTAACCTCAAATGACCAAGGACTGTACGGCTATTATTAGCCACGTGTAAGCGAGGAATTTCTCATATTGGATGAGCGGCCGTCACTGATGGTAGAAGCGAGGAGCAAGTCTGATATCCTGGCCGATTAATTGCTGGCCAATTCTATCTATCTATCTATCTCCTATCTATCTATCTATCTATCTATCTCATATCTATCTATCTATCTCATATCTATCTATCTATCTATCTCATATCTATCTATCTATCTATCTATCTATCTATCTATCTATTATATATCTATCTCCTATCTATCTATCTATCTATCTATCTATCTATCTCCTATCTATCTATCTATCTATCTATCTATCTATCTATCTATCTATCTCATATCTATCTATCTATCTATCTCATATCTATCTATCTATCTATCTATCTATCTATCATTATCTATCTATCTATCTATCTATCTATCTATCTCATATCTATCTATCTATCTATCTATCTATCTATCTATCTATCATATCTATCTATCTATCTACCTATCTATCTATCTATCTATCTATCTATCTATCTATCTATCTATCTATCTATCTCCTATCTATCTATCTCTATCTATCTATCTATCTATCTATCTCATATCTATCTATCTATCTATCTATCTATCTATATCTATCTATCTATCTATCTATCTATCTATCTCATATCCATCTATCTATCTATCTATCTATCTATCCCATATCTATCTATCTATCTATCTATCTATCTATCTATCTCATATCTATCTATCTATCTATCTATCTATCTATCTCATATCTATCTATCTATCTATCTATCTATCTATCTATCTATCTATCACTATCCATCTCTTATCTCATAGCTACCGTCCTTCTTTCCTTACCTTTCCTTTACTTTCTGTTTTATCATTTTGAAAGCCCCCCCCACCCCCACCCCCTTTCCCCACCAGGAATATAACAAGTGATGTCTCTGTGTTTATTGGCAGTGACTTAAACTGCGGTAATAATGTTGGCTTTTTATCTTCTTAGTGATATTATCTATTTTAATTTCCTGTCCTGACTATTACAATATAACCACATTATTATCTCCATCTCCTCTTCAGGGTTCTGGCTAATAAAGGCTAAAAATGTTTTTTTTTCTGATGGAAGGTCAACAAAATGTTTCTATCTTGTACTGTGCTATAGCAAATTTGTTTAGATATTTTATATTCTTATAAATGGGAGCAGTATTATAGTAGTTATATTCTTGTACATAGGAGCAGTATTATAGTAGTTATATTCTTGTACATAGGAGCAGTACTATAGTAGTTATATTCTTACACATAGGAGCAGTATTATAGTAGTTATATTCTTGTACATAGGAGAAGTATTATAGTAGTTATATTCTTGTACATAGGAGCAGTACTATAGTAGTTATATTATTGTACATAGGGGGCAGTATTATAGTAGTTATATTCCTGTACATCGGAGCAGAATTATAGTAGTTATATTCTTGTACATAGGAGGCAGTATTATAGTAGTTATATTCTTGTACATAGGAGCAGTATTATAGCAGTTATATTCTTGTACATAGGAGCAGTATTATAGTAGTTATATTCTTGTACATAGGAGCAGTATTATAGTAGTTATATTCTTGTACATAGGAGGCAGTATTATAGTAGTTATATTCTTGTACATCGGAGCAGAATTATAGTAGTTATATTCTTGTACATAGGAGGCAGTATTATTGCAGTTATATTCTTGTACATAGGAGCAGTATTATAGTAGTTATATTCTTGGACATAGGAGGCAGTATTATAGTAGTTATATTCTTGTACATAGGAGCAGTATTATAGTAGTTATATTCTTGTACATAGGAGCAGTATTATAGTAGTTATATTCTTGTACATAGGAGCAGTATTATAGTAGTTATATTCTTGTACATAAGAGCAGTATTATAGTAGTTATATTCTTGTACATAGGAGCAGTATTATAGCAGTTATATTCCTGTATATAGGAGCAGTATTATAGTAGTTATATTCTTGTACATAGGAGGCAGTATTATAGTAGTTATATTCTTGTACATAGGAGGCAGTATTATAGTAGTTATATTCTTGTACATAGGAGCAGTATTATAGTAGTTATATTCTTGTACATAGGAGCAGTATTATAGTAGTTATATTCTTGTACATAGGAGCAGTATTATAGTAGTTATATTCTTGTACATAGGAGCAGTATTATAGTAGTTATATTCTTGTACATAGGAGCAGTATTATAGTAGTTATATTCTTGTACATAGGAGCAGTATTATAGTAGTTATATTCTTGTACATAGGAGCAGTATTATAGTAGTTATATTCTTGTACATAGGAGCAGTATTATAGTAGTTATATTCTTGTACATAGGAGGCAGTATTATAGTAGTTATATTCTTGTACATAGGAGCAGTATTATAGTAGTTATATTCTTGTACATAGGGGGCAGTATTATAGTAGATATATTCTTGTACATAGGAGCAGTATTATAGTAGTTATATTCTTGTACATAAGAGCAGTATTATAGTAGTTATATTCTTGTACATGGGAGCAGTATTATAGTAGTTATATTCTTGTACATAGGAGGCAGTATTATAGTAGTTATATTCTTGTATATAGGAGGTAGTATTATAGTAGTTATATTCTTGTACATAGGAGACAGTATTATAGTAGTTATATTCTTGTACATAGGAGGCAGTATTATAGTAGTTATATTCTTGTACATAGGAGGCAGTATTATAGTAGTTATATTCTAGTATATAGGAAGCAGTATTATAGTAGTTATATTCTTGTACATAGGAGCAGTATTATAGTAGTTATATTCTTGTACATAGGAGGCAGTATTATAGTAGTTATATTCTTGTACATAGGAGCAGTATTATAGTAGTTATATTCTTGTACATAGGAGCAGTATTATAGTAGTTCTATTCTTGTACATAGGAAGAGTATTATAGTAGTTATCTTCTTGTACATAGGAGTAGTATTATAGTAGTTATATTCTTGAACATAGGAGGCAGTATTATAGTAGTTATATTCTTGTACATAGGAGCAGTATTATAGTAGTTATATTCTTGTACATAGGAGGCAGTATTATAGTGGTTATATTCTTGTATATGGGAGGTAGTATTATAGCAGTTGTATTCTTGCACATAATAGCAGTATTATAGTAGTTATATTCTTTTACATATGAGGCAGTATTTTAGTAGTTATATTCTTGTACATAGGAGGCAGTATTATAGTGGTTATATTCTTGTATATGGGAGGTAGTATTATAGCAGTTGTATTCTTGCACATAATAGCAGTATTATAGTAGTTATATTCTTGTACATAGGAGACAGTATTATAGTATATATATTCTTGTACATAGGAGGCAGTATTATAGTAGTTATATTCTTATACATAGGAGGCAGTATTATAGTATATATATTCTTGTACATATGAGGCAGTATTATAGCTAGTCTGTTTTTGTCCCTGGCCATGTATTTGTTGTAGTGTTTTCTGTATGTATTTATGGTGCTATCAGTAATGACTGGAGCTTCTCTTTAATTTACAGAATATGGTTTGCTTCATATTGGACTCTGAGAGAAAGGCTACGACATTGTAGCATTCATTAATTACAATATCCAATGTGATTTACCAGTTCCCTCTAGTGCCCACTGAAATGTCACAACCTTCCTGTCCAGCAGATGGTCAGATACTCTCAGCGGTCCGCTCCAGCCTCTCATAGAATGAGCCGTATTGTTGGCTGGTGTCATTAATTGCTGCCTCTCTTTGCCAGAGTTCATTCCTGATGTCCCATAAATCTACACAAACAATAATGGACAATGTTATGGGAAAAAATGATTTATCGTCATTGTATCGGGCGTAATATCCGGTCAAGCAGTATCTTTGTCAAGTTTGCAGAGGATTGTCTAAACCATGAGATGTATAATCATGTTTAGATGTTCACTTTCAGTGACAGCAAGCAAAGATCTTTAAACTAGATAAAAATGTAAACTTTAAAACTTCTAGAAAAGTTCTAGAACTTTTTCCGATCTTTAAATGCTCCAAACCATATTCCTTTTCCTCCTGCACATGCACCATTGATTCCAACATATGCGCATGCGCAGTAAGCTTCTCTGCAGCAGGGATGTACAGAATTAATGGCACATGCACGAAAGTTACAAAAGTAAGCAAAAGTACAATGGTGGTGCCTGGCCCTGACAGTTAAAGGAAATGTGTAAAAGCAGAGGAACAGGAGTTCACCAGGGGGTTAGGGCGTGTCCTCTGGTGCTCTGAATCCCTAATTAACAGGTTGATTACATCTAGCATAACTATGGAATTGATTTTCAAGGGATATCAGCTAATCATCAGGATCAACCTCACCACACATTATGCCTGGTTTAATAGGGTTGATCCTGCTAACAGGTTCTCTTTAGAGCAGGCATCCTCAAACTCCGGCCCTCCAGCTGTTGTAAAACTACAACTCCCACAATGCCCTGCTGTAGGATCATACTTGTAGGCTGTTCGGGCATGCTGGGAGTTGTAGTTTTGCAACAGCTGGAGGGCCGCAGTTTGAGGATGCCTGCTTTAGAGTATTCCCATCTTGCAGATGTTTCCGCATCTCACAAGTTTTACACCTTAGCATAGTCTGGTCAGTAGTTACCGCAGTTCTGACCTCCCCTTTCTACCACCTCAGGGCGAGACGTGGTCAGGGTGAGAGGATGGGGGATTCTTCCGTCCGGCACTGTGTTCGGCTCTGATGGGCGTGCTTTAGCACTGCCCTAGCTGTTAGGCTAGGGCAGCGCTAAAGCCCACCCATCAGTGCCGGTGACGTCACCGCGCTTTCTGGCAGCCCCATGGAGAGCTTGGTTGATCACCGGAACTCCGGAAAATGCTATTGCCGTGCACGATGCAGCGCAGGGCACAGGAGAGCATGAGAGCATGAACTGCTCCGATGCTGAAGTCAGGGGGCTGCCTGGGTGAAAATGGAGGTATGTCCATGGTCAGCTCTGAACCCGGACAACCCCTTTAAGTCCTTACTATAAATTATGATGGCTGGGGGGTCCAACAGCTGGAACTCCCATGATTTCTTAAATGAGGGTCTCAAGGCCACCATTTTGTAGGTATTTGATTGGAGCGGTGGTCAGACAGGCTCTCTGCCACATCACTCCATGGGACCGACGAGGATAGGTGAGTGCTGCCCATTTAGTTCCATACGCGAGCAAGACCACTTCTGCCTCCAACATTGGTGGGCTCGGGACGCCCCTTTAGTGATCAAGTGGTTCCCTGCAGTCAGACCTCCAGACTTCATACATTTATCATTGGTCCCGTGTGTAGGTGACTCCCTTTAAGGATCCAGTGCTGCTTCTTCAGGTATCCCTCATGATAGGTACAAACAACGTGCAGACCCCTTTAATGTGTACGGTGGGCTGTATAGGACATGTTGCATTTTATCTGCCTGATTCCGACGATATACGGTATAAACGGGAACCCCTCTATCATGTCCATATGGAAAGGAGTTGTCTTCATGAGAGCACCCCTTTAAGTTAGGCTGGTTTAAGATGGCCGCCTCTCAAAGGGATGTTCCCCTCTAATACCCATCGTATCAGGCAGCCTGGGGTACAGAAGCGGCCGAGCTCGCTGTGCTACACTGTTTCTGTGGCTCCCATTCAAATGTATGGGAATTATAGAAACATTGTAGCATTCTGCTCGGCCACCGCATACCACGGGGGTCCCAGCCTGAGCCACGAATAGCTGGGGAGTACCCCTTTAACATCTTTGTTAATGCCACAAGACCCCCAACCCCCCTCATTTCTACGGGACAGAGTTTTGAACCTTGTAGGGTATTTGCTTTTTTTGCCCAAGAAACATAAATTGCCTGGTAAAGGCACCAAGTGATTGAGCCTGGAGCTCCGAGGGGGTTAAAAGCCGTCGTCTTACCTCTTCTGACCTCCTAAAAACGTAAAATGGGCAAAATACATTTTGGACTTCTTATTTCATTTTCAGCCAGTTGTTAATTGGAGCAATTTTTCAAGCAATTGTGTTTTTTACTTTTCTTTTTTTTTCTGCTCCTTTTGATGTCATTTTATGTTCCAGCAGCATTTTCGTCGCGTCTCTCCCGGTCTCTGCTCGTTTGGCTCTGAAAGCTTTTCAGGCAGCTGTTCTATTCTCTGAGCCTTTGTACGGCCCCTCGTTCTTCCAGGTAAGAGGCGAACGCCGCTGCCTTGTGCTGACACTTTATATCTTGCCAAATCGTACCTCAAACCCTGCAATTAAATCTGGGCACACGGGGGGATATAGCAAAAAAATAAAAATAAAAGAGAGAGAGAATTTTCAGACAGAGCGCTTATTTAAAGGGCTATTCCCATAGTTTTCTGATGGGTGGGGGGTCTGACCTCTAGGACCACCACTGATCCTGGGAATGAAGGGGTTGTGATATCACTTTAGTGCTGCATCCCCTTCTATACAGTTGCCTGCACGGCGGCACCTTGGCTATGCAGAGAACGGCAGGTCAGATCCATTTTCAGTGGCGGGAGCGCTGCTCCGCAGGGAAAACTGAATTGATGATAGAGTGCTAAATCACTGCTGCTGCCCCTTCCTTGTCAGTAATCAAGTCATAAGATGATGGTTTATCCTAGCGACCTGTTATTTATAATATTTAGTTATATTTCCTACAAAAATACAAATATTTTGGTCCGGCTTTCTATGCAAATTATACTTTGTCTTTATAAAAAATTTCTGATACAAAGCTGCAAGTCCCCTGCCTAGACATAACCAATAACAGATTCTTCCTACCTACTGTCACCACTAGGGGGAGCTTACTGTATACTGAATAAACATTTAGCTCCATTATAAAAGGGATACAACGTGCTCCCTCTAGTGGTGGCTGCAGGCGGCCAAAATGTTATTATTTCTCTGTGTGTCTATGAACCATGAAGTGGGAACTGCACCCAAATGCACAGCAGCCAAACCAAACCTTTTTCTGTTTAGGCAGTGTAGTTTAGTATTTAAAGGGATGGTGTATAGGAAGTCTCTAAGCTTCTTGCACTTGTGACTACCTGCAGACACATTTATATCCATGCAATAGGTATGACGGCTATTAGTGTTGAGTAGAGTTGAGCGAACTTGTGTTTTAAGTTCGGCGTCCAAAGTTCGGGTTCGGGTTATCGTGGCATCCCGTTATGGATTCCGCTACCACGGATCATAACGGCATTTGGAATCCATAAGGAGCTGCTTCAATGAACCCGAACCTTGGACAACACAAAGGACCTGGGGTGACGTCACCGTCATGTGATCAGTGCAGGGGGCGTGGCTCAGCACTGGATTAGATAAGAGGTGATCCAGTGCTGAGCCACGCCCCCTGCACTGATCACATGACGGTGACGTCACCCCAGGTCCTTCACCCCGTGTTCCAAATGCCGTTATGGTCCGTGGTAGCGGAATCCATAACGGGATGCTTGGATAACCCGAACTTTGGATGCCGAACTTAAAACACAAGTTCGCTCAACTCTAGTGTTGAGTGAATTGACTTCGATCCGAATTTCAGGAAAAATTTGATTCAACGTAAAGCAAACTCCCCTGAAATGGCAGTAAAAAAAAATAAAAAACATACTCACCTCATCCAGTTGTGATCGAAGAGGCCGTCGCGGACATCTTCATTGAACATACCTCGCAAAATGCCGCGCTTGGTCCCCATTAATTGCAGTTACACTCCCTGCCCCTTCCGTCATCCTGTTTTACCTCTGTGTCAGTCTTCACTGCAGTGCTTGCATTCTGTATATGAAGCAGTAAGTGTTACTTTTGGTCCCATCCAGATAGCGCATACTCTGGCACATGGGACTGTGGGAGAACAGACTTTAGTAACGGTTTTTAATGCGGCTTCCTGATTCATATCATTCGATGTCAGAAGCAATTTGACAGACCCCGTTAGTTGGCGTCATACTGGTTTTGTATAGGGAATCGGATAGCTGGATGCTGGGCGGGTGATATGGCTTGCGTCTTTCAGATGTCACCCAGAATAAAGAGATTTTGATGCGTCCTGTCCGATAAATGGAAATGCGTCCACTATTGTGCTGGATGGAAACGCTCAGATGAGGCCCATAATAAGGGCTGAGAATTCGGCGTGCATTTATCTGCCGGCCCCAGCTGCGGCTCCGGTGACCTGGAGTCCAGAGCGACAGGAGAACAGAGAATTAGTGGATTAAAATGATGAAATACAATATAATGCTCCCCATCCCCCGCTATATATTACATTGTAAACGCCATTGTGATTAACCAAGGCCCCGTCTAGGCCGGCGCTGACCCGAGGTACACTTCACCGGGCCGCGGTGTTAATAGCCTGAACGCCGTGGCGAGTATTAACCCCATAAGGGGATGGACGGATATGAGAACATAACGGGATGAAGGAGGGTAAAGATGTAAGACAGCCATATACATTCAGTGCAGAAGTGGCCATCCACCTTACGGGTATGGGGGTCTCCAGACCCTCCCCTCAGCAGATGTCAGGGATGATAAGGATCAGGCTGTTGGGTTTTAACATGTTCAATCCGTAGGAGCCTAGAAGCAGCTTCTATCCCTCTCCTTATTCAATACACATGGACCTGAACCGAGCATGCATGTGTACGGGGTGGGCAGGAGAGAGAGAGATGAGATGAGAGAGAGAGATGACAGAGAGATGAGAGAGGAAGGAAAGAGAGAGATAAGATGAGAGAAAGAGATGACAGAGAGATGAGAGAGGAAGGAGAGAGAGAGATAAGATGAGAGAAAGAGATGACAGCGAGATGAGAGAGAGAGATAAGATGAGAGAAAGAGATGACAGAGAGATGAGAGAGGAAGGAGAAAGAGAGAGAGATGAGAGCGTGACGGAGAGAGAGATGAGACAGAAAGGTGAGAGAGAGATAGATGAGATGAGAGAAAGAGATGACAGAGAGATGAGAGAGGAAGGAGAGAGGGAAAGAGATGAGAGAGAGAGAGAAGAGATGACAGAGAGAGAAGAGATGACAGAGAGATGAGAGAGGAAGGAGAGAGGGAAAGAGATGAGAGAGAGAGAGAAGAGATGACAGAGAGATGAGAGAGGAAGGAGAGAGAGAGATAAGATGAGAGAAAGAGATGACAGAGAGATGAGAGAGGAAGGAGAGAGAGAGAGAGAGAGAGATGAGAGCGTGACGGAGAGAGAGATGAGACAGAGAGGTGAGAGAGAGATGAGATGAGAGAAAGAGATGACAGAGAGATGAGAGAGGAACAAGAGAGAGAAAGAGATGACAGAGAGAGAGAAGAGATGACAGAGAGAGAAGAGATGACAGAGAGATGAGAAAGGAACGAGAGAGAGAAAGAGATGACAGAGAGATGACAGAGGAAGGAGAGAGAGAGAGATGAGATGAGAGCGTGACGGAGAGGGAGATGAGAGAGAAAAGTGAGAGAGAGATGAGATGAGAGAAAGAGATGACAGAGAGATGAGAAAGGAACGAGAGAGAGAAAGAGATGAGAGAGAGAAGAGATGACAGAGAGATGAGAGACTAAGGAGAGAGAGAGTAGAGAGGGAGAGAGAGATGAGAGAGAGGTGAGATGAGAGCGTGACGGAGAGAGAGATGAGAGAGAAAGGTGAGAGAGAGATGAGATGAGAGAAAGAGATGACAGAGAGATGAGAGAGAGGTGAGGGAGAGATGAGATGAAAGTGTGAAGGACAGAGAGATGAGAGAGAGAAAGGTGAGAGAGAGACAGATGAGAGATGAAAGTTGTTGAGTGAGAGAGAGGTAACGGTGAGCTTTATGAGCGGCCAGAAATAAGCTTTTCCTCAATAAAAGACGCATGAAAGCCGCCTGGAGTCCGCAAAGAAAAAGCACCTAAATCTCTGAGACTGTGAGAAACAAGATTTCCTGGTCTGATGAAACCAAGACTGAACTTTTTGACGTAAAAGCTAAGTGTCATCATGTCTGGAGGAAACCAGGCCGGGCCCAATACCATCCATGGTGGGGGGACAGGAGAGAGGGAAAGCTGAATGGAGAAAAGAGAGGGCTGGATGGAGAGATAGAGAGATGAGATACATCGTACAATGACTCATATATAGAGACAGGTAGGGAGAAGTGGAGACCACATAGACTGCTCTCTGACCCCAAATCTGCATAACCGCTGCCAATAGGAGCTCCGCACATAGACAAAAGGAGAAAGGAACTGTAAAATGCACCGTGGCCCAGTGCCCGTCTACAATAGAATGCGTGGTACTAATCTATACAGCATGAAAGAATAAAATCTAGATGAGATAAAGACTGTCCCACACAAATACTGCAAAGTATGTACAAAAACCGTATAATAAAAGCAGGAGAATTAGAGGGATATTTCCATCTCAGACATTGATATCATAGTGCTAGGATAGGCAACCATTGTCAGATAGGTGCATGTCCCTCCTCTGGGGCCCGCTGCTATCTACAGAATGGACCCCCCCAAATGAAAGAGAGCGCACCGTGCACGTGTGCCCACCCACCATTCACTGCTATGGGAGTTCTGAAAATAGCCAAGCGATAAATAGAGCTGTGGCCGCGCTTGCGCAGTGTGCTCTCCATTCACTTTAATAAGGATTCCGACACTTTCGGAGCACTTGCTCTGCTATAGATGTGAATGCAGAGCATGTGCGCTGTGCTCTCCATCACTTCAGGGGCCCCGTTCTGGAGATAGAAGCGGGTCCTGTGGGTGGGACCCACACCCATCTGACATGAGTGGCATATCCATGCCCCTTTTGTTTAGCGCCTTTCCCTCCTTCCTGTGTCTATATATGACATTGTCATTGTAAGATGTATCTTTATGGCCTGATGAAGGTGCATGTCCTGCATTGAAACGCGTTGCCTGTACTTACGTATAAATACTCTGAAAAAATTCTGTTCACTATTAGCTGTTGGCAGCGCTCTAGCCCAATTTTTTTAGTTTTTTCGCTGTGAATACTCGGTAGAGGTTGCACCATTGAGCTGCGGCCATCGTCTAACCTTCCACATGCCTGTCACAGTGTTGCGCCTGGTGGGCACAACTCATGATGGGTCCACAGTTATTGCTCTGCTAGATTTAGATCAAGCTGGCGGCTCAAGGGGAGTGTATTTTCTGCTGCACCTAAGGGGGCGTGTTCATGCTCTCCCTATCACAGCTCAGGGGGCGTGTCTCAGCTCTCCCTATCACAGCTCAGGGGGCATGTCTCAGCTCTCCCTATCACAGCTCAGGGGGCGTGTCTCAGCTCTCTCTATCACAGCTCAGGAGGCAGGTGAAGGATGAAACTGAGCATGTGCGACCATCACAGTGAGCGGGACAAAGAAATAAGAAACAAAAACAGCAGGTGGCGCTATACAGATACATTGTATTGAATAACTCAGTGGCTATGATACATTTTTAATTACATGCAATTACAAGAGTATTCAGACCCAGGGGCTGGTTTAAAAACTGTAGAATATTTTTCGTGAGATAGCCCCTTTAAGGTCGGCAGTCACTATGGCCACTTTTGGAAATGTCCTCTGCGCTGTGTCCTAATGGCAGCCGAATCAATTAGTGTCCTGTCAAAACTACAACTACTGGTGTGATCCCACAGAATACCAGTACCCCCTACGCATGATGAAGGATGCCTTTGTTTGGCTCGGGCTTTGATAGGGGATAATAGATGGCGGCTCACATTCCAGCTCCTCATTAGTCCCTTCTTATCAGCCTGTTATAAATACGCGAGGACGCGGAATTCCTCAGCGAATTATAATATTAGAGTGAAGTTTAATCCTCCCTGCTCTGCGATCGGGTCACGCTGCTCCGTCTAATGAGAGCCGAAATTCAAGGAAGAGCATGAACTCCTGCGCCGCCGCTCTGCCGCCTTCACCATACGGTAAGAAGTGCTGCATATAATCACCAGCTCTGCCTCCGCATATACAGCAAGCATCGAAGGCTATAGGACGGGGGCACAAACTTTTAATGAAACTTTGTATACCACCGGGGGTGATTCTTGTTTACCGCCTGAAATGTACCTACCTCTTTCTTAAGAGGGAATTTCATTTCTGGGGATTATGGAAAGAGGTATCTCCCAGGGAAAGAGAACCATCTCGCTAGCGGCACCTTCTGGAAGTGGCTACTTATGAGTCAAAGTCCGACATTTTAAAAAGCCTTGGAACATGACAAGGGAAAATAGCCAACTATCCATCCATCCATCCATAGACCCTCATCAGAACGGAGTGATTCTGGCTTAGGCGGGGTGCTCGCTCTCCTTAAAGAGACCAGCCCTGTATGGAGACTTATTAACAAAGCTCCATGGGAAAAAATATATGCAAAGAGCAGGGCATAGCTATAGGGGTGCAGAGGTAGCAGTCACTACCGGGCCCAGGATCCCGAGGGGCCCAAAGACCCTTGTGCCGCATAAGTAGACAACAGTATTAAAGAAAGGGCATGCAGGTCAAGTTACACCTTTGGTTGGAGGGAAGGGGTTCGGTCCAGAATTTGGCATGGGGGGCCCTTTTAATTTTTGCCTCAGGTAGCACGAAGGTTATGTGCTTCCCTGCCCCGGGCCACAAAGCACTGAAGGAAGGGGGGCCCAAGCTGAACTATTGCACCAGGGCCCATGAGCCTTTAGCTACGCCTCCCCCGGAGAAAGAGAATCATCTCGCCAGCGGCACCTTCTAGAAGCGGCCTACTCCATACTGATGAGGGGCAAGCACCCTAAAACAGCTATGGAAGGATATTTGGCCTGGGACTCCCGGGAGTCTTTGACTCAGGGAGTTATTTCCAGAAGGTGGCGCTAGCGAGATGGTTCTCTTTCCCTCTTTCCCTGGGAGATACTTTGCATATTTTTTCTCACAATCTATGTTCGCTATCAGTATGTCTTTGGAGTGTGGGAGGAAACCCCCGCAAACACAGGGTGGACCTACAAACTCTATGCAGATGTTGGACTTGGTTGGGTTCAAACCCATGGCCCCAGCACTGCTAACCACTGAGCCACCGTGCTGCCCATTGTGCTATTAGTACAGAACTTTAGACCTACAGATCTGTGTCCTTCCTCACTTTGCCTCTTGGTACGACATACCCTAAGATGTGTGGCGTCTATGATTTTGTGATACTCTGTAGGGGGTTGTTTATGCTCTATGTGTGTCATTTACTAACTGATATATCCAAGTTTTCAGGCATATATCTGTCGCGGATTGCGTCGTAGGTTATTTGTGCTGCAATCTGTGTTTTTTTACCACCATGGCCCCCTTTTTAGACCTGGTGGGGAAGGGGAGGGGCCACCAGGCCCGTCTCGTTTATCATTTTCTACGTCTGTTTTAGGTGTAGAAAATGTTCTAAATTGAAGCCAGTAAGGAAGCTGGCGTACATGAAGACCGGCAGTGGATGGGCCAAAGTTATATAGAGGCTGGAACCTCTACATAACGTCAGCGGATCCAGTCTAATATGCCGGTCTTAATAAATGACCCCCTAGGTGTCTATATGCGGTCACCTAGTGGTTGTGATGTGTATTGCAGTCTGTCGATGGTTTTTGCTAACATATCGCAATAATGTATTCACTTTGTATCCTGAGAGTCCTTAAAGAGGTTGTCCGGCCATAGATATATTTTTAAAAACATCTCCATTCTGCATAAAACAATAAACCTCGCTTGTACTCCCCCGGCACTTACCGGGTCTCTTCTTGGCGCACTGCCTGCTCAGCCAATCACTGGGAGAGGTGGGCATTTCCTGTGGTCAAGAAGGACTGACAAGCAGGGGACCTGGTAAGCATCGGAACGGAGTGGTGGGAGATCAGTCAGCACGCCCTTCTCCACTTTTCTAATTTACTTTGTGTATTAATTCACCCCCCCCCCTTTTTAAGATCTCTGCTTGATGTCAGTGAATGAGAACATCCTTGTTTAATTCCAGGAACCAACAGCTGTGTATACTTAACGCTGCTCTTTGGACCCTTTGGGTTTTTTCCATATACTGTATGTCGTCCATATTCCTTTTACATCAGCACCAGAGGAGGATTATTATGATCTGTCGCACATCTTATTGTATTTTTCTTTCTCCCTCGCGTCACGCGATTTGTTCCATGTATTACTTTTCCATCATTTCTATGAGTGCTGAATATTCCTCTGCTCCTGTTGTAGTCCTCGCCCCAGCTGCTGGATCCTTCTGTCGGAGACTTGTCAGATCTATTGCATGTAATCCTACCCTGCGGTACACTCGTAAGCTGCCGCTGTAAATCAAATTAATTAACATCTATTCTTGAGGAAATCGGAGGCTGCGGACATTCATGATGGTTTAAGGGATGAGATTCTGAACACTGCAGACAAAAGCCAGTAATTTTACTAGGAAATAGCACTGCCTACGTCTCCTGCCCCGTCTGTCCCTAATTCTTTTGAAATTTAAGGGTTGTTACTTACGTACAGTTTTCTATTCCTTATCATTTCTTGAAGGTTTTCCAGATCTCTGCTTGCTGTCATTCAGTAGGAATCCTAACTGTTACTGACAATATCCCCTTTTCCAGGGCTGGTGTCCAAATCAAGCAAAATCTGGGCCAATGGTAGAGCCCAATGAGCTTGGTAGGCCCATAGTGACCTAGGTAAGTACACCCTACACAAGGATTCAGTGGACAGGTGGCCCAATGTGACGCTGTGGCCCAAGAGCCTACTTCTCTCTCTGGAGACAGCCCTGCACTCATGTATCTGAGGAAGTTTCTGCATACATTGTAGCAAGTTAGATAACTTTCTGATCGATTTTATTCTCACCAAGTTATAGATGTTTGTTGCTAATGAATCTAATACTTCTCTCAGATGAGAACTTGCTACAATGTATCCAGAAACTCCCTCAGTGCAGGGCTGTCTCCAGAGAGAGATGTAGGCCCTTGGGCCACCTGTCTACTCAATGCTTGTGTAGGGTGTACTTACCTAGGTCACTATGGGCCTACCAAGCTCATTGGGCTCCGTCGTTGGCCCCGAATTTGCTTGATTTTGACACCAGCCCTGGAAAAGGGGATATTGTCAGTAGCAGTTAATAATACAGTGGTTATGCTGTGAACCTTTATGCAGACATTTTACAGTTTATTTGCTTTACAAATACAAAAATAAGCTAATTTTGAAATTTGCTCCTACCATTTTGCTTCGGCAGAGAGTGTGTAAGTCCTTCACCTAGCTGCTGATGCTGCTGAATCTGACATTAATCCATCAGAGCTCCTTACTGGTTTCTGACCGATCTCTCTGTTCTCTCCTCCTCCCTTTTCTCAGTGTTAGGGCTCATGCACATGACCTTATTTATTTTTTCGTTTCCGTTCTGTATTTTTTACTGGTCCATATACGGAACCATTCATTTCAATGGGTCCACAAAAAACCTGAAATGACTCAGTGTGCATTCCGTTTTCATATGTCTGCATGTCCATTCTGCAAAAAAATAGAACACGCCCTATGCTTGTCCATTTTGCGGATAAAGATAGACATTGTTACAATGGATCTGCAAAAAAAAAAAACGAATCCAACACGGATGTCATCCGTTTTTTTTTTTTTTTTCGCGGATCCAATTTTGAAAACCACAAAATGCATACGGTCGTACTGAGAGATAGCAGCAGGGAGGGAGAGGAGGTTATATACAGCAGACCAGAGTGTGGAGGAGGTGAAAGAATTCAAGGAGGGCTGCTCATGCAAGCTGTAGATAGTGAGGAAAGCACACAGAGCAGTTTGCGGGGGATCACATAGAACGCAGGGGTGGGCAAACTGCACCACTCCAGCTGTTGTGAATACTTGCTCTGCTCTTCTGAAAACTCTCGTAGAAATGAATGGAGCATGCTGGGAATTGTAGTTTCACAACAGCTGAAGTGCTGCAGGTTGTCCACCTCTGACATAGGGTGTGTACAAAGAAAGCAGAACACCCGCTGCAGACTCTGCAGAGGGAAGAAGGGGGAATCTTGAACTCCTCAGCATCAGTGTATGTCAGCACAATTTAGAGGAGAACCCTAATGCACCGTGGAAGGGGAAATTAGTCCAAGAGTGAAGCTGTGCAGACACATTAGAGCTAGTGAAGACAGCAGCATCCTGGACACACAGATCCAGCATGTATTACTGGAAAGGGCACGTCCACAGAGAACAAAAAACTAGGATTGTAAACTGGATATTGGGGAGGCTGAACCATGACCATATGTAATAGTTAGTTTTTCCGTGTCAAAGGTGCCCATAGCCTTTAGGGTGATTTACATACCCCTCAGCTGTGTGAGCAGGACTAGGTCTAGCTTCAGTCCAGTACGTTTACCTACACATTGCAGCAAAGCCATCAGAACGGAAGAGAAATGTTCTCCAATGATTTTTTGCCAGCTGAGGAGATAGACCTATACCTCCACATTGCTCATGACTGGCACAGGCAAATCTGTAAAAACGGGCTCTGTAGAGTGTAGTGAAAAAAAACTATCAAAATGTCGTGAGAATGGATAATGTCCCGAGTAGCTTACTTTTGGGCTGTGGAGGTTTTCCCGTCCTCTTTAATTACTCTCGGTAATCTACGATATAACATCGGGGCCAGGAGGAAAGTCTACCTGTGTCTCATTAGCTCATTTCACTTTTGTCTAAACGCCAATTTTTGTCTCATTGTCTGAGGCCCCCCCCCCCCTCTTGGCACGGCTCAGGTCTCAGGGTCTCTGAACAGTCCTTATTTAGCACTCTTGGCAGGGTGTCTCGGCTTGGACTGAACGCGGTGTGGATGACTTATCACATTCCTGGACGTGGAGATGTTTGTGTTCCAGGACTGGGATCTTTAACTCAGCTCTGCTGGGAAGGTTTAATCCTCCGTGTTTCCAGAGTATTTGATCGTGATAATGAAAAAAAGGGAGAAGTATCAGAACAAGGACTTTTTCTATTATACGGTCACTTCGACCGTCATGCAATTTCAATGTAGGGGAAAAGTTGAAATTCTTCTGATTGTTGGACAACTTTTCTTCACTTTGGGAAACACTGATAGAATTCATGAGGACTAATAAGCTATAGGAATTTGTGGCAGAGCCCTAACCTTAAAAGTGTTCTCAGGGACTTAGAAATTTCGAGACCCTCCAATCCACACCTAAAATTTGACCATACATGTCACTAATAGTCAAAATGCTTGGGGCTCTGCGTTCTTCCATTTCTCTCTGCTGGTTCCACCATCTGATTCCTTTCAAGATAACCACCCGTGTCTCAGACTTCTCCATGCAGAGAACTGTAGGAAAGTCTGAGACTTTCCCGTTTACCATGGGATAGACCAGCGCCATTGGCGTAAGCATTACTTTCATCTGAGCTCAGTGAAGGGGAGGTGTAATAGAGTTTCCTACAATGCTTTGCACGGTGAAGTCTGAGAACGTGGCGATGGCAGCAGAAGACTAGAATGAAGAAATGGAGGCAGCATGGGAGGAGAGAAGGGCCTAAGGTAGGTTGACTATACATGCCTCATGTATCTTCAGATTTAAGGTTTGGATTGAAGGTTAGCTTTAAGGTCCTTAGATTGGGCTAGTAGAATTAGATTCCTCCTGCACCGATCAGTTGATTAAAGGGTCCATGCAGATCCCGTTTGTACCATGTCCCCTTTATACATTTTGTAGTGACTGTGTCTGGTATTACAACTGAGGACAGCATGGGAAAGAGCTGCGGTACCAGGTACAGACACTGTACAGAGCGGTGCCTGGTAAACAATGAAGGGGGCACCTTGCTGGTCATCATTGCCCAGCTCCTTGCCATCAGCTGATCTGTTGGGGTGCTGGAAATCAGAAATCCCACGGATATGATATTTACAGCCTATGCTAAGGATGGACCATTAAAGGGGTTTTCAGATTTTTTTTTATACTGATGACCTATGCTCAGGATAGGTTATCATTATCTAATCGATGAGGGTCCACCCGGAACCCCGCCAATCAGCTGTTTAAGGAGCTCCACAGTGCCATACATTGTATAGCGGCTGTGCTTGGTGTCACAGCTCAGCCCCATTCACTTGAATGGGACTTATCTGCTCGTCGGCCACGTGACTGATAAAAGTGACATCATTGAACTACGGACCCTCGCTACGTCCACCTCAAACAGCTTATCAAGGGGGCTACAGGTGTCCGGCTCTCACCAATCAGATACTGATTACATGTCCTGAGGATAGGTCATCAGCATAAAAAAAAGTCAGAAACCCTTCTTTAAATATCAAAGTCCTGAGAAACATCTTTAAAGGCTATGTACACCTTTGGGTCAATTTTATTTTTATTAGTGCATTGTACTCATTTTGAGCTAAATTGGTCTTTATTACAAATATGGAACCCTTTTCTCTGTACAGGGCCGAGATGCTCTAATAGAGGGATCTGAATTTACTCTCTGCTATGTCAGCCAGCTAATCTGACGGCTCCTTATCTGTGATCTCTGACATTATAAACACTCATTATAGCTCAGTTCTTAGCGCACTGATAAGAATGTGGCTTAAGTAAGTGTTTATGACCTCTTAGGGCCCTATTACCCAGCCAGATAGAACAGATAATTGTCAGGAGGGAATCGTTCCCTCCCGCCAGTCGCCTGCTCGCTACATGCAGCGATCTCCTCCTTAGTATAGGGGCGAGCGATCGCTAATGCATTCCTCGTCTCTATACGGTTTCATTGTTTGCCGGCAGCAGAGTGCCTATTACACGGCGCAATCTGCCCCCGGAAAAAACAGGATCTTTTAACATGTTAAAAGATCCCAATTACCCGATGAATGAGCGTTTGCTTATTCATCAGGTAATCGGCGGCAGTTTTACACTGCCAGACGATCGCTAATGAGCAATCATACTAACTCTCGTTAGCGGTCATCTTTACAATAATCGAGCCTTAGGTAGATTAGAGATGAGGGTTATTAGGTGACCAGCACAAAGGGAAAGTACCAGTCGCACAGCTAGACAAACGGTTAACCCCTTGTGATAGAACGGCTCCATATTTTTAATAAAGACAAATTTTTTTTGAAAAAATTATTTTTTGACCAAAATGAGTAAAATACAATCATTAAAAAAAATTGCCTTAGAAGGTGTACATAGCCTTTAAAGGCTAAGTCCACAGCAGTAACTGAGTATCATTCGCAGAACCTCTTTATCAACTCCAACTCTGATCTCTATTTTGCATTTTACATGTTTGACACTTTTCTGTTTCCTACAACACCCATTGTGCTAGCATACCTCACATCAAAATTTGCTTTGATTTAACTGCCTGTGATGATAATGAGATGACTGCTGAGCAGTGATCTCTACAGGACAGGTATCCATCTATTGTGAGACTCAGTGGTCAGACTGAAAACTGCAGGATTTTAGGGTCTTTTTTTTTTAAACTAAAGATAGGGACATGGAATATGTTTGTTTAAAGGGAACTTGTCATCAACTTCTTGCTGACCTGACTGAGGGCAGCATAAAATAGTGACAGAAATGCTGATTTCAGTGGTGTGTCCCTCATCAGCTAAAAGTAAGTGGATGCCGAGAACCAGCATCATAACCATTGCAGCCCAGGCCTTGAAAAGAGTCAAATCTACTTCAGAAGAGTCCTGGTTACTATAATCTCCTGCTCTCCCACCCATCTGCTGACAATTGGCAGTTCTCTCCTGGAGAGAAAGGGAGAAAACTAGGTAGAAGACTGTCCGTCATCAGCAGGTGGGGGGAGGGCAGGAATTCACGAATAACCAGGACTCTTCTCAGGTGGCCGTGATTTTTTTCTAGGCCCAGTCTGCAATAATTGTGATGTTGGTTCTCGACAACCACTTACTTTTACCCTGGGTTCAGACCTGAGCGTTCTTGAAACGCGCGTTTCACGCACGTTTTTGTCGCGCGTATTACAGCGCGTTTTTGCAAATAGGAAATGCGCGTCGTACGCGCGTTCTTGTGATTGACTACTGTGGTGTCAATCACAATACGCGCGACAAACGCCCCAAAAAAAGCTCAAGTACTTGTTTATGCGTATGGCGTTTTACAGCGCGTTCGAATGCGCTGTAAAACGCGAAAATGTGAACCAGTCCCATAGGGAAGCATTGGTTTGCATGTGTTGAGCATTTTACTGCGCGTTCGAACGCGCAAGTGTGAACTTAGGGTTAACTTATAAAGGACAGAGCGCTGAAATCAACTCACCTGTCTCTAGTTTATGCTGCCGTTAGTATGGACACCATAAAGTTGATGACAGGTTCCCTTTAAGAAAATCACAAACATTCTAAAAAAATATTTAGATATGAAATAATAATATGATAATAATATAAAATGTAATCCGTATATAATTTTCCGATAACACAGGCCCCTCCAGTGGGACACAACCTTCACACTTGTGAATTGTGCTTAAAATACTTGGTCAATCTTTGGTCACAAGAAGGTCACACATTGGCAAAGAAAAACTAAAAATAACAGTAACACATAAACTGAAATAACCTTTATGGGGGGAAGAATGTGGTTGAAAGTTGAGGCGCTCAGTAAGTCATCTGTGGTTGTGGACTTGGATCGAGCCCAGGGTGAAATATTTAGGCTGAAGTGATGGCGGGGAGCGATAAACGAGATGAAAAGTAAGGGGGTCAAGGTTTTCTGGAACTAGCGCCATTCTGAAATGCTTTGTAATTGTATTATAGTTATCTGTATTTTTGTTTCCGGAGCAGATGTGGGAAAGGTAGATTGACTTTTGACATGAACCCAATGCCAGCGAAAGGATTTTCGAATGGATTTTTCGCAGCATGTCGCAATGGGACACCATAGACCACCATTATAAAAATTGTTGTGCGACATTGTTGCGACAAAATGTCGCCGAGTAGACCTAGCCTAAATGGGGCTGAGCTGCAATACCAAGCACAGCCACTATACAATGTACGGCGCTGTGCTTGACATGCTGTGAGGAGATTGGTGCGCTCAACAGCTTATCGGTGGGGGTGTCACACGCCCTATGTCGATCTAATATTGATGACCTGTCCTGAAGAGAGTAGATCCGTGACTGTGCACTCTTTCTTGTATTTGGTCTCTAACTTGTCGAAAACTCTTGATTTCAGTGGAATCCCGTCTCTAGCAAAATCAAGACTAAATCAAGAATTTGAGTCTATATTGTGCCATTCCTCTATTATTCTTAATAGAAATGTATGAATGAATTACTAGCAGTTTGCAATGAAGGTTCAGCTGGGTGTCACCAGTTGGCGGTGTCCCTGCACAGTCGGACATTGGCAGCACTGACTGTATAATGTCAGACCGGTAACACCCATCTGGACCTTCATTACTAACTGCTAGTAATTTATTATTAAGTTCTAGTAAGGTTAATAGAGGAACAGATCTAGTCTAATAGAGTCTCCAGAATTGTTACTAGATGGGGAATGCAAGTAGTTACTAAAACAGACACGTCAGGAGAGGGGACGGGTCCTGAGGCTCCACTGTCACATTATATCACTTTCCTGTCATCACCGTTGACTTCTTGGGAACAGATGTAAGCTCTGTAGGTCAGTAAGTGATGTTAGCTGTCTCCGGACTGAACTTCTCAATATGGGGAAAAGAAAGAGGAACCTCAGATGTTTTTAATTGTCCAACCTCAAATTTAGAAGTCGATTTTATAAGAAAACGATTTGCCTGTTATAATAATAATAATTATAATAATAAAACTTATATTTATTAATATTATGCTCTAAGCAGATCTAGAGCCCCCATTTCTTATTGACATCCTTTTCCTCCTTCTGTTAGTGGCAATTACTTGATAATATGTTTTTCAACCTGATGGAGCTTTTCAGACACTGACTCTCTCAGCTTGTGCATACCAACAAAAGTGCATTGCTGCAGTATAAAGCATGGAAGAAAGACAGCAGTAACTTTAGCTTCTGTTGAGTTCAAAGATGGATTTCATGATTCCTCGCTAAATAATGCAGTTTAGTTACTGACCATAGCTGTGCCCTTATGGAACAGAACTAAGAATCGGACAGCAAGTCCATTTAATGTCTTTGTTGATCACCAAGATTCAATTGTGTCACTCAGCTCTTCATTGTCCAGCCCCATGCTCCTGCTCCCTCTATGGTCTAGCACTATGCTCCTGCTCCCTCTATGGTCCAGCCCCATGCTCCTGCTCCCTCTATGGTCCAGCCCCATGCTCCTGCTCCCTCTATGGTCCAGCTCCATGCTCCTGCTCCCTCTATGGTCCAGCCCCATGCTCATGCTCCCTCTATGATCCAGCCCCATGCTCCTGCTCCCTCTATGGTCCAGCCCCATGCTCCTGCTCCCTCTATGATCCAGCCCCATGCTCCTGCTCCCTCTATGATCCAGCTCCATGCTCCTGCTCCCTCTACGGTCCAGCCCCATGCTCCTGCTCCTCTGTGGTCCAGCCCCATGCTCCTGCTCCCTCTATGATCCAGCCCCATGCTCCTGCTCCCTCTGTCGTCCAGCACCCTCTATGGTCCAGCCCCATGCTCCTGCTCCCTCTATGGTCCAGCGCCATGCTCCTGCTCCCTCTATGGTCCAGCCCCATGCTCCTGCTCCCTCTATGATCCAGCCCCATGCTCCTGCTCCCTCTATGGTCCAGCCCCATTCTCCTGCTCTCTCTATGGTCCAACCCCATGCTCTTGCTCCCTCTATGGTGCTGCCCCATGCATCTGCTCCCTCTACGGTCGAGCACCATGCTCCTGCTCCCTCTATGATCCAGCTCCACGCTCCTGCTCCCTCTACGGTCCAGCTCCATGCTCCTGCTCCTCTATGATCCAGCTCCATGCTCCTGCTCCCTCTACGGTCCAGCTCCATGCTCCTGCTCCCTCTATGGTGCAGCACCATGCTCCTGCTCCCTCTATGGTCCAGCCCCATGCTCCTGCTCCCTCTATGGTCCAGCCCCATGCTCCTGCTGCCTCTGTCCAGCACTCATGCTCCTGCTCCCACTATGGTCCAGCGCTATGCTCCTGCTCTTTTTACTGTCCAACGTTGCTCTTCTTCTGAGAACTACGATTACTATTGTCAATTAGTGTCTTGATGATACCACTATTAGCATCATATTTAAAGAGACATCACGCTCCAGACCTCGAGGTTAGAGTTCCTGTCCTTGTGCAGTATTCTATGTGTTTTATTCCTTGCTCCTGTTGCAAACTTCCTCAGTACGTCCTGACTGTGCTCGTGTCTAGCCCTTCACACTCCATATTATCAGCCTCTCCCTGTGGCCCTCTTATCTCTGGTTCTTGTCTTAACTATCTTAAACTTTGGATACCCTGACCAAGGGGGGAAAGACGACACCTCCGATAGCGGCTTATCTCCCCGAGAATGGAAGGATGGGGCATGTGTACTTTCAATCCCTTCTTCCCCCAACATTTGCCAACAAAGGAGAGTGAGAACGCCCCCATACTCATTAGATGGTCTGCTGATCCCACCACAGACTGGTGGGTTTGGGTGGCATTTGTTAAGTGTATGGTCAGCTCTAGCTCCTTGGTTGCAGATATCATACAAGCCTCTTAGATTTTGGATGTTGTGCCTCCTGGTAAGATAAGCTGTGCATTAATTAACTACACAAATGGATGGCTTTTATACCGCGGCGTATATTCTTTGGCGCGTGTTCTTGGTCAGATATCAGATGGCCGCCACTCAAGTTTGTTGAATTCCAAGAGAAAACGGCCCTTCCAAATTTGATTAGTTTTGGAGCTTTAGAGCCAAGCCATGGACATGATTAACATGCAGACAGAGCTGTGAGTTATGCATTAAAATGCTGCTCGAGGGTGCGCAGGGGACGCATGGCGAGGGGCTTCGGCCGCCATTAACCTAGAGGCTATGCAGCACGATGGGATGGAGGACTTGCTGGGATTTTGGCAAGATAGCTACAATATATATTGTGGAGTTCTGTACTCATGTAGTAGATCTGAGTTTGTCAGATATTGCAGGGTTCTGTTTGTTAATTTGATACACCTAGACCAGTGCTTCTCAATTATTTTCTATCATGCCCCCCCCCCCATGGAAAAAGAAAACATTTCACGCCCCCCACGCGACTGTAAATAGTATCATTTGTCTATAAAATTGTTATAAGTACACCAATCTCCCCACAGGTGAGGAAAAATTAACACCCCCCCCCCCAAATCATGTGCAGGCTCCATTAACCCCCCCTCCCCCCCAAATCATGTGCAGGCTCCATTAACCCCCCCCCCCAAATCATGTGCAGGCTCTATTAACCCCCCTCCCCAATCATATGCAGGCTCCATTAACCCCCTCCCCAATCATGTGCAGGCTACATTAACCCCCTTCCCCCAAATCATGTGCAGGGTGCAGGGTCCAGGCTTCCCCCCTCCCCCCAAATCATGTGGAGGCTCTCTCCCCCCGCCCCCAATAGGGTCCAGGGTCCCCCCACCTACCCCATACTTACCTCCCTGGAAGCGCTGGATGCAGGCCTCTTCCGGCCTGTGTCCCGCTGTGCAATCTGCTCAGGCAGCGCGATGACGTCATCGCGCCGCCTGAACCGCTCTGATAGGCTGCCGGCACAAGGCCCGCAGCCTATCAGAGGAGCAGGGGAGGGAGACGCCTCTCCCTCCCCTGCCGCACAGCACAGCAATCTGTATCGCTGTCCAGAGGACGGCGATACAGATCACTATGGAGATGAACGCTTCCACAGTGGAAGCGTTCATCTCCTGTCACCTGGAGCCCCCCTTTACGGAGCCTCGCGCCCCCCTATTTGAGAAACGCTGACCTAGACCAATATATCATGTTTTTTGTATTTCTGTAACTTCTTATTACAATGTACAAATGACTTTTCACCGCAATACGCAGGTAGTACATCAGCTCTGCTACATCTGACCAACAGGGTTTAGAATATATAAGATTTAGTATTTAGAATCCAGAAGTATGTAGATGGAGAATGAAAAATCTGTGCCATGCTCGTGTATAGTACCGCCAGGTGTATGTGTATAGTGACGCGACCTGGAAGTGTATACCGTCACCAGGATCATGTATATATTGACGTCAGGCACAGGTCTATAGCACCCCAGGGCTAAGTGTATAGCGCCACCAATTGCATGTGGATAGCACCCCCAGGCCCATGTGGATAGCACAACCAGGCTCACGTATATAGTGCCCCTACACCCATGTGGATAGCGCCCCTACACCCATGTGGATAGCATCCCCAGGCCCATGTGAATAGTGCCCCTAGGCCCATGTGGATAGCGCCCCTAGGCCCATGTGGAAGGCTCCCCCAAGTTCACGTATATAGCGCCCCCAGGCCCATGTGTATAGCGCCCCGGGCCCATGTGGATAGCGCCCCCAGGCCCATGTGGATAGTGCCCTGTGCCCATGTGGATAGCGCCCCCGGGCCATGTGGATAGCGTCTCTAGGCCCATGTGGAAGGCTCCCCCAAGTTCACGTATGTAGCACCCCCAGGCCCATGTGGATAGCGCCCCGGGCCCATGTGGATAGCGCCCCGGGCCCATGTGGATAGCGTCTCTAGGCCCATGTGGATAGCGTCTCTAGGCCCATGTGGATAGCGTCTCTAGGCCCATGTATTGCTGCCTTGAGATTGCAGCCTGTGCACCTTCCGCATTGTGATAAGAGACCTCGGTCACTAGAATACAGCCCTGTGGTGCCCATACAAACTAGATGTAAGCCAACCGAAAGGGCCTTTTTACGCAGGCCAAGGATTAGGACAATTACCAGCGCCCAGTGTTCACATAAATGCCCGTTCTTGATAATTGGCCCCCGTGTAAAGGTGCTGCGATCACCTGCCGAATGAGAAAATACCCAGGTCAGGTAAAATACATCAAATCAAAATCACCCCGCTCTGTGAAAAAGGATCTGCAACAAACAATGAATCCGTCTGGGGCGATCATTCCTTCCCTCACAAAGAGGATGGTCGCTGCATGTAAATGCAGCTCAAGGATCGGCAATAACCCTGCGCAAAACAGTTAGTTCCCGATCATTGCACAGTGCCTCGGCCCTTGTAAATGGGCCCTAACCTGCCGGTTTCAGCAGGACTGGCCAGTTACGTAATAAGTATGGATGAAGGATGAGCATGTTGGATTTCATTACGTCCGATTCTTTGTTCCCGTGGCTGACATGCTATTTCCATTGAAAACACGTGCATGCTGAGCCGAGCTGATGCATGTGTATGAGAGGAAGGAGGGGGTCAGGAGGAACAGCTGTCCATCCAAACACCAGAGAGCTGTCCTTTGCCCAGAAGCTAGGCACACGTGGCTTGGTTGAAGATGACCCTGAGAACTTCCTGATCCTCGTGTGCCCTGAAATCTGCCATCACACATGGTCAACAGATCCCTCTGAAATCAATGGGTTAGGTTGATACTTATCTAATGTGTATGGCCAGCCTAAAGCATCAGGCCCTCCAAACCCTTCCTGGAGAGAAGAGCGAGCATGCACCGTCCCTCTCCATAGAGGTGAGTTCGGATGGGAGGGGGGTTGTTGGCAGCAGATTACTCTCTCTTACATTCATGGTCTCATTTTTTTGTTGGTTTGTCTTTGGATCCCCTTTAAAAATTGCGCCGTTAGCTGAAAACTTGCTCAGACCTCCAAGGGGATGACATAGTGTCCGGTACAATAAAGGGTTAACCCAGCAGGGCCGTGTCCGCTACAGTGAAGGGTTAACCCAGCAGGGCCGTGGAATGGCCGGTGTAGTTCTATCGGCATATGTCCTGTTGTCCTCCCTCGGCTCCAAACATTTGCCGGAGCGAACCACAGTTATAATACAATGCAAAATTCTGCAATGTGTGCGGGGGATGGGCCGGTGCACTGAATCCTATTCAGCTTTCTCGAGGCACCTTCTGATATTCCAAGATTTAAAGAGGAGCCGTCACCTCTCCTCTACTTACATTCTCTACGTAATGATATCTGGAGCATCTATTCTTATGATTCTGTGTTGTGCCATTCCTCTGTTATGCCTACTAGAAGGTTATGAATGAATTTCTAACAATTAAGGTCCATCTGGGTGTTACCAGTTGGGGGGTGGTCCTGCACAGTCTCCAATCAGTGCTCTGCAAGTGTCAGACTGTGCAGGGATACAACCCCAACAGGTAACACTCATCTGGTCCTTCACCCCAAACTGCTAGCAATTCATTTATAACTTCTAGCCGGCATAATAGAGGAATGGCACAACATAGTCATAAGGTGCTTCAGAATTGATATCACATGGAGAATACAAGTCGTTACTAGACCAGACATGTCAGGAGAGGTCCCATAATCTTTAGATTATGGCGTCTGTATGTGCCCTGCCAAAACCGCGCCACCCTCGTATCTAAAAAAAAAAAAAAAAAAAAGATGCGCGCACGAGGAGCGCGCACTGATTTATTACTTACAGGACTCTTCCTGCTCCCCAGGAGTCCAGGTCACTGAAGGGCTGAGAGGTTACACAGAGGGGCATATGTAATAAGAAATTCTGCTAAAGAACATTCAGTAAATCATATTCCCTCTTTACTTTGCCTTTTCATGGATTTCCATCCCATAGGTTTCAAAAGAATTGGATTCCTAGGAGTAATCTCAGAAATAGCGCCACCCTTGGGCATAGATTGTGTCCGGTACTGCGGCTTCAGACGGGCCTGATTTTTAATACCAGACACAGACAGATGACAGGAGTAGCGTTGTAGTTATAACATTTTTACCTATATTTTACTGGTTTTGCAAAAATCTACTTTAATCACCCGCTTCCTGCAGAGAACGTCAGAAATGCCCATTTTGATGCCAGTTTGCATTAACCCTATAGCAATGGTCTGATTTCAGAATGGGGGACAAGCGATAAGGCTACCATTACAGCCCTCGATGGGCCGTATCTTAGGCAATAGGATTCTGGGAACCAACAACTCATGGGAACCGAAACTACAAATCCTTTCATGAGAATTAAAGTGCCAGACGTTCTTGCTTTGCCAGTGGCCTCCATGGTTGTAAGATGTTGACAGGGTGAGCTTGGCATCCCTCAGGACATGAGTCACTACTTGTCGCTGTTGTAGGGCCTGTTTTTACATGCTTGCTGGACTCCGCTGTTAATCCTCTACTATTGTATGCTAATAACCTGTCCATAAAAGCTGAAATCTCCAGCAGAGCTGGGTTTTCATTGCACAATTTAGGGTGGCATAATGAGATCCGATAACGCAGTGGGTTCGTCTGCATTCCTATGTGAAGCCGCATCATATTATTAATATTATTCATCACTTGAGATGTGCACCCTACATCTCCAAGTGTGGTAGCTTGGTATACACTGTGGATGGAAGGATGTACACCCATAGTATACAAGTTATTATAGTGCAGGGTGGACTACAGTGTTAGGGCTCATTCACACGAACGTATGTGTTCCGTTCCGTGCATTGGGGCCGCAACTTGAATGGGTCTACTATAATACTGCTCCTATATACAAGAATATGATGACTATTATACTGCCCCCTATGTACAAGAATATAACTAGTATAATACTGCTCCCATGTACAAGAATATAACTAGTATAATACTGCTCCTATGAACAAGAATATAACTACTATAATACTGCCTCCTATGTACAAGAATATAACTACTATAATATCGCTCCTATGTACAAGACTATAACTACTATAATACTGCCTCCTATATACAATAATATAACTACTATAATACTGCTCTTATGTACAAGAATATAACTACTATAATACTGCTCCTATGTACAAGAATATAATTACTATAATACTGCTCCTATGTACAAGAATATAACTACTATAATACTGCTCCCATATACAAGAATATAACTACTATAATACTGCTCCTATGTACAAGAATATAACTACTATAATACTGCTCCTATGCACAAGAATATAACTACTAGAAGTGCTTCAATGGATCTGTGATGAATCTTACAGTACACATATATGTGATTATTCTTTGCTCCCCAGTTCGTATTCCACTTGATATTCATATTCATTGGATTTTCTTTCTGAGCTTCAAAACAATTATTCTTATTAGCCTCAGATCTAATGTTTCTTCTTCTTTGAAGTTAGAAATGAGGAGTTAATTAGCTACTGTTCGCTCCTCTCCTGCCCCCATACAAGTCTTTGTAAATAAGGTTTTGCAGCTGTGCGCTGAGCTAATGAATCACAGGTGATCGGCACTTCCTCTACAGATGGAAATGGCTTTGATGAATATTTTCTGCCAAGACAAAGAAGTAGATGAAAGACCGAAGGCAAGTCACAGATGAGAAATGCTGGTCATATACTGCGTGGTGTGATGCTGCACAGAACTTTATATTCACATGTATCTACTATGAACCTGGGACAGGCAAGTAGTTATATTCTTGTACATAGGAGCAGTATTATAGTAGTTATAATCTTGTACATAGGAGCAGTATTATAGTAGTTATATTCTTGTACATAGGAACAGTATTATAGTAGTTATATTCTTGTTCATAGAAGCAGTATTATAGTAGTTATATTCTTGTACATAGGAGCAGTATTATTGTAGTTATATTCTTGTACATAGGAGGCAGTATTATAGCAGTTATATTCTTGTATATAAGGGCAGTATTATAGTAGTTATATTCTTGTACATAGGGGCAGTATTATAGTAGTTATATTCTTGTACATAGAAGCAGTATTATAGTAGTTATATTCTTGTACATAGGAGGCAGTATTATAGTAGTTATATTCTTGTACATAGGGGCAGTATTATAGTAGTTATATTCTTGTACATAGAAGCAGTATTATAGTAGTTATATTCTTTGTCAAATATCTTTTTATTGAAGCAGTGATACAGCTTACAACATCTTACAATCAAGAGCTCACAGTGTAGCACAGGAGAAAGTCAAAACATGCAAAGTCAGTAATATAGACTTCTATTACGGAGCTTAGCATAAAGCATGTGCAGTCATGTATGTTAAACAACAAGTAACCAATGAACTGGGGTATAAAAGGGAGTGGAGGAGGGGGGGGGGGGTATGACGTCTCCCAAGGGGATCATACCTATAGGTTAGAGTATACCAACAATGAAAGGAGGTGAATGAGTATAGTGGTAATAGGATCGTGAATGAGCGATATGTTCCTGTGTCATGACATGACATCTAATATGAAGTCTATAGACATAGGATGTGCCGAGTCGGATGTACAGTTATCCTTGCACGTGGGGAGGGATTGGCGGTTGATGTGAATACATGTATTGTAGCCAGGGTGCCCATAGTTTCTCGTGTTTGTAGTGTGTCCTAGCCTCCCAACTAGCTAGCTCTTCTAGTCTTTGCAGGGATACGACTTTTGCTGTCCATTGTGTGATGGTGGGGGGGTCAGTGCTAAGCCACTGCAAGGGGATGAGTAGCCGCGCTGCTTGTATGAGGTGAGTTTCTAGGTTGTGCTTTGAGGGGGTCAAGGTGTCAGAAGGTAGCCATAAGAGGACTAATTCAGGTGTTAAATTCACCCTGGCCCCGGTGATCTTGTGAATTTCATCAGAGATCTGCGCTCATTAAAGCTTGATCTTCGGGCATGTCCACATAATGTGTAGGAGTGTCCCGCTGTCCTCCTTGCAACGCCAACAAACGTCATTAACACTGAGTCCACTGCGAAATAGTTGCGCGGGTGTGCGGTACCATTGGGTGAGCACCTTGTAGGAGTGCTCTTGTATTTTAACACACCTGGAAAAGCCATGGGGTATAGTAGTTATATTCTTGTACATAGGGGCAGTATTATAGTAGTTTTAGTCTTGTATATAGGAGCAGTATTATAGTAGGTATATTCTTGTACATAGGAGGCAGTATTATAGTAGTTATATTCTTGTACATAGGAGCAGTATTATAGTAGTTATATTATTGTGCATAGGAGCAGTATTATAGTAGTTATATTCTTGTACATAGGAGCAGTATTATAGTAGTTATATTCCTGTACATAGGAGCAGTATTATAGTAGGTATATTCTTGTACATAGGAGCAGTATCATAGTAGTTATGTTCTTGTACACAGGAGGCAGTATTATAGTAGTTATATTCTTATACATAGGAGCAGTTTTATAGTAGTTATATTCTTGTATATAGGAGCAGTATTATAGTAGTTATATTCTTGTACATAGGAGCAGTATTATAGTAGTTATATTCTTGTACATATGAGCAGTATTATAGTAGTTATATTCTTGTACATATGAGCAGTATTATAGTAGTTATATTCTTGTACATATGAGCAGTATTATAGTAGTTATATTCTTGTACATAGGAGAAGTATTATAGTAGTTATATTCTTGTACATAAGAGCAGTATTATAGTAGTTATATTCTTTTACATAAGAGCAGTATTATAGTAGTTTATTCTTGTACATATGAGCAGTATTATAGTAGTTATATTCTTGTACATAGGAGCAGTGTTATAGTAGTTATATTCTTGTACATGGGAGCAGTATTATAGTAGTTATATTTTTGTACATAGGAGCAGTATTATAGTAGTTACAGTATATTCTTGTACATAGGAGCAGTATTATAGTAGTTATATTCTTGTACATAGGAGCAGTATTATAGTAGTTATATTCTTGTACATAGGAGCAGTATTATAGTAGTTATATTCTTGTACATAGGAGCAGTATTATAGTAGTTATATTCTTGTACATAGGAGCAGTATTATAGTAGTTATATTCTTGTACATAGGAGCAGTATTATAGTAGTTATATTCCTGTACATCGGAGCAGTATTATAGTAGTTATATTCTTGTACATAGGAGACAGTAATATAGCTGCGGTGCGGGGCGGAGGCACCAAGTGTCTCCATGGTGTTGCTGTCCGTGCCTCCGCACCGCAAAAAAATAGAACATTTTCTAATTTTTTTACAGTGCGGTTTGATCACGGACCCATTCAAGTTGAATGGGTCTCGATCTGTCCCGGCCGCTGCACGGATGTTGCCCATGCACTGGGGAACACAAACTGCGGTCCCCAATGCACAGAACGACCGCACAGCATTGTGTGAACAGATCATTTCATTTCAACCACAACTTAGATGTTTGACGCACCTTACTGGAGGATGGAGGGCTGACATTGATATGTAATGTGTAACATAACTCCGTATTCTGTCCTCTGATGAAGCCAGAATGATGAAACTGGTTGAGAGAAAACAAATACTTGCCTAAAACATATTGATAAATCACAAAAAAGTGATAAAGGAGTGATAAAAGAAATGGTCAAGGGTGCGCACTAAGCCCGATCCAAAGTCACAATAATGACTGCAAAAAGAATCACAGCAAACTATTGCAAAGAACGTCTTCATCTATTTACTTGTGTCCATTGCAATGCAACATTTTATCTCCCGCCATCATAAACTCCAGGTGGGAGCTGAATCATTGCGCTATACGGCAAATAAACAGACACGATCTTTGCAACTGTTTGAGTGCTGTGATCCTTTCTACAGTTCGATAGATTGAGAGAAAGATCGAGAGAGAGTTTGAGATTGACAGATCGAGAGCGAGGCCCCTTTCAGACTCGCTGCAAGGGTCACATAGCATTATATTGATTTATGATGCTATGTAACCCTTACAGTTCTGGAATGTATTGGATAACACTGCCATAATGCTGTCAGTGTTATCCAATACATTCCAGGCCTCTAAGGGTTACATAGCATCATAAATTAATATAATGCTATGCAACCCCGGCAGTGCTGGAAGTTCAGGACAGGAGCTGTCTTAGGCCTTATTCACACGTCCTTAGTGTGTTTTGCGGAAACACGGATCCGCAAAACACGGACGGCTGCAATGTGCATTCCGCATTTTGCGGACCGCACATTGCTGGCACTATAGAAGGAATGCCTTTTCTTGTCCGCAATTGCGGACAAGAATAGGACATGTTCTATTTTTTTGCGGAAACAGAAACACGGATGCGGAAACACTGATGCGGAAACATGGATGCGGACATCACATAGTGTGCTGTCCACATCCATTCCTGCCCCTATGAAATGAATGGGTCTGCAACCCTTCCGCAAAATTGCAGAAGGGATGCGGATCCATTTTGCGGACGTGTGAATTAGGCCTTAGGCTTCATGCACACGACCGTATGTGTTTTGCAGTCCACAAAAAACGGATCCGCAAAAATGTGAATGACGTTCGTGTGCATTCCGTATTTTGCAGAAAGGAACATCTGGCCCCTAATAGAACAGTCCTATCCTTGTCCCTGACACAGACAATAATAGGATATGTTCTATTTTTTTGTGGAACAGACATATGGAAACGGAATGCACACAGAGTACCTTACGTTTTTTTGCGGACCCATTGAAATAAATGGTTCCGCATACGGTGTGCAAAAATAAACAAAACTGACACGGAAAGAAAATACGTTCGTGTGCATGAGCCCTTTTGCACTCGAACGTATTTTCTTTCCGTGTCCGTTTCATTTAAATGGGTCTGCAAAAAAATCGAAGGTACTCCGTGTGCATTCCATTTCCTTATGTCCGTATTTCCATTCCGCAAAGAAATAAAACATGTCCTATTATTGTCTGCACGGACGAGGATAGGACTGTTCTATTAGGGCCAGCTGTTCCGTTCCGCAAAATACGGAATGCACACAGACATCATCCATATTTTTTGCAGATCTGTTTTTTGCAGACCACAAAGTACACATGGTCGTGTGCATGCAGAACTTTTGTCTCCGCTCCAAAATCATCTTCTGAGTGTAAACCTAACCGACCCTATTATAGTCTATGTGGTCCTTAGGTTCCGTTCGGCTCAGTTATGTGCCGAATCCGTCCTTTCAGTTCTTCTGCTCCTAACCGGAGCAGGAGAACGGAAAGGCTGAACAGTGATGTAAATGAAGCCTTAAACGTCACTTGGGTAAAGCCAAAACATATAAAGCATGACACAAAAAAAAAAAAAACGCCTGCCCTTCTGAGCGCTAACTATACCGAGACCTTCTCTCACCTACACCTTCAGCGTGTCAGGGGGACCATGCTTTGCACAGTCACATAGCCAGCGGACTCTGACCCTCAGGCGTTTATTTATCCCCCAGTAATGATCCCAGTATCCCTGGATCTCCGCAGGCTAGGGGTAATAAGGTGTGGACTGGTAAGTCCCTTTGCCAAACCTACCTACCATTCCAGCCCTCAACAAAGTCTGGATAAAACATCTCCGGCAAACTACACTTTGCCGAAACAAATCCAGCCTTCTGTATTCTCTTATCTCGCCCGGCTGAGGACTGTGGGTGAAAGACACCCCTTCCAGCACTTTTCCAAGCACAGTGTTACAGTAGATAGATGGATCGGTAGGTAGGTAGGTAGAGCCCTGATGTCTGGCGCTAGCGGTATCTTCTGTTCCGCATTTGTCTCTATTAACATTCACCTCTCGTTGTGATCATTAAGCTCCTCACAGATCCTTCAGAAGCCGCAGACCGTGTTCTGGGTGTGGGTCGAGCCGGGCGTCCTGTAGGATTTTCGCGTCCTCTGTATTTGTCTGGGCTTTTAATAATTCATCCCATTATGCAGCGGCGCTCACATAATTGATCTGTTAATTTCAAGTGGCAAATCTTCTGTTTGGCGATACGAGACGGAGCGCGCCTCCTCCGCAGGGATGTCAGGAGGGTAATTACACAAGCTGCTCGCCGCTGCAGGCTGTGAGCCGGGGGAGGGCTGTTCATCTGATAATCCGGAATTTGGACGGATAATTAGGTGGCGTTTGCTTGCTGGACCATTTGAAGTTTTTAGTTGTCAGTTGTTAGCTTCTCCGGTTACCTAGAAGTCTATAATCTTTGTAGTCTGTAATCATGGAAACACATAAGTCTGCATGGGAGCTGTATACACAAGATAGGAGATTCAAGCCTATTTTCGAAGTTCCTTAAAGGGATCCTATCATTTTAAAAAAGAACTCTAACTTGTCATAGTGACCCGCCAGAAATAATAAGCGGTGGTGTTCCGGATGCTGAAGTCCCCATCGATTGGTAAAACGAAAGGGCAGAAGAGGTCAGTGTTGGGCCCCTTCCTCCTGATCGGCTCTGGTCAGAGAACAGTGTACTGATCCATAGAAAGTATATGAGTCTGTGCATTACCTGCCTCTCCGAGGAGAGCAAAACAGAGCCCATCAGAAACAAGGGTGCACGATGCCAAGCCGAGCACTTCTGCCTTAGGCCAAGTTCACACTTCAGTTATTTGGTCAGTTATTTCCATCAGTTATTTGGAGCCAAAACCAGGTGCGGGTCAAAAGCACAGAAGAGGTGCAGATCTTTCCCTAACCCTGGGTTCAGACCTGAGCGTTCTTGAAACGCGCGTATTTCAGCGCGTTTTTCGTACGCGCGTTCTTGTGATAGACTACTGTGGTGTCTCAAGTGAGAACCAGGGCCATAGGAAAGCATTGGTTTTCATGTGTTGAGCGTTTTACAGCGCGTTTGAACGCGCTGTAAAACGCTCAGGTGTGAACTTAGGGTTATACCTGATCTCGGCTTCACTACTGGTTTCGGCTCACAATAACTGATGGAAATAACTCAAGTGTGAACTCAGACTTATCAGTTTATCAATCGGTGAGGTCTCAACACTTGGACCCCGACAAGCAAAAACTTCTTGTTTTTTTTGTTTTTTTTATTGCTAGCTATCCTTTAAATGTGCTGTGCCATGAAAAATAATCTACATTTTTCAGACCAGCTCCTGGATCTGAATACTTTTCTATTTGCATGTAATAAAAAATGTAGTATAGCCGCCGAGTCATTCACTGACATCAATGTGTATAGCGCCACCTGCTGGTCTTTCCCTTATTTCTTGTCTACCTCAACTGCCACCAGCCCGATCTTCTGTTAGCAGCTGTGGCAGTTGCACAGAAAGAGCAGCAGCAGAAAGGACACACACCCTGAGCTGCCAGCATGAAATAAATCAAGCTGAGCAGCTGGAGCAATGACTGTGGAGATCTCTGGATCTCTGTGCCGTACAGCGCTCGTTCTAGCCTTTTTTTCTTTAGAAAACTCTAATTTAGCTCCATTGGAACTATAAAACAAACCCAGACCGCGCAGATTCATAAATGACATCACTTTTATTTCAGGATTGAGAAAATGTGCTAAAAGGAAACCTAAATGGGTACTAAATTGTAAATGGTTGAATGGAGTAGTGTAGTAATAGTCTCTTCCTAATTTTTCCGATACACTGCTCCAAATCCCCTACAGGGCAGCCACCACTAGAGGGAGCTCAGGAGCGGCACCGTTTGCATGTTGATTTCAATAATAACACAGTATGCAGTAAGCTCCTGAGCTCCCCCTAGTGGCGGCTGTAGGAAGCAAGAATTTTATCTTCATTATGCCTGAGATTTGGAGCTTTGCATCAGAAACTAAGGCCCTGATTTATCATACTTTCGCTCCAGAATTCTGGTGCAAAATGTAAGCGATTGCGCAAAAATTTGGGACCTTTCGCCTTTTTACACCACTCACTCCGGTTTTGTAATGTGGGTGGAAAAGTGGGTGTGGTTAGCTATGTTAATGTTTTTTTTTTTTTTTTAAATTCGCAAAATAGTCGCAATCTCACTAGGAGGAGGGTGGAGTAGGAAAACTGGCGGAGCTTCTCTAGAGTTAAGTTTAAGGACAAGCCAAATTTAGCAAACAGCAAGTGACATTTGAGAAACGTGGCACAAAGTTCTCCAGCACAGACTCAAGCAAAACGGACTTCAAATATTCCCCTCATGATAAATCCCCCCCCCCCCCAAATGTATTGAGTGAAGTAGCTTAGTAGTAGCTGCTTTCTGATACACTGCTCCATATCTCCAGCAGTGAAATAGTGCTACTGTACATGATGAAGTCCTGTCTCCAGTCACCACCAGAGGGAGCTCATGAGTCAGTAATGCAGTAGGCAGCAGGCTCCTGTGCGCCCTCTAATGGTGGATTCAGGAAGCTTTTTTATTATGCATGACATTTTGAGCTTTGTATCAGAAACTGCATTATATTATATATGTTATTATTATATATTATAGTATAATATGGGCTTACACTTCAAGGAAATGAGGGAAAACTTAAATTCTTAATTTCCATTTCCCTCCTACCCTCACTCTTCTTCTTCTTTCTCTCTCCTTAATACCCCAAAAACACGTGTATATAATAACAGTATATATTGACCACTTGTGCCCCCAGCAGTGATTGCCTTCATCAGTCCTGACTTCTGATTGTCTCCATTTCCCATCTGACCTTTTCCCAATCCTCTGTCCTCGTCAGAACAAATCCCCAATTCCCAGCTTTATCTCGCGTTATGTTCTGCCAATCTCAACATGTTACGGTGGCTGAAAGCCCTGGTGAGCGCAGATCATCTCCCGGCTCTTCTAATCATGGCGGGGCACGCCGCGGCGAATGAGGTCACTGCGGGGGATTCGGTCCCGGCTTTATTTTTTCCATTACAAGTTTTATGTTCGTTTGAGAAAAGATTCTGTCAAATTTCAGAAAGTTCCGTATCACAGCTTTCCTGGGGGTTGAGATCATGGGGTCAGTTAAGGTGGAACTCCGTACAAAAATGCCGAAATGCCCCTTTAGTTAAAGGAGTGGAAAATATTCTATTACAATTGTCTGCGATCAACAGTATCACACAGCATAGGATTAGATACATTGGTCAGCATACAGTATCACACATGATAGGATTAGATACATTGGTCAGCATACAGTATCACACATGATAGGATTAGATACATTGGTCAGCAGGCAGTATCACAAATGATAGGATTAGATACAGAGCTTAACAGGCAGTATCACAAATGATAGGATTAGATACAGAGCTTAACAGGCAGTATGACACAGGATAGGATTAGATACACTGATCAACAGACTGTATCACACGTAAATATATATAGCAGCTCAGAAGACTGTATCACACATGATATGATTAGATACAGAGGCTCAGAAGACTGTATCGCACATGATAGGATTAGATACAGAGGCTCAGAAGACTGTATCGTACATGATAGGATTAGATACACAGGCTTAGAAGACTGTATCGCGAATGATATGATTAGATACAGAGGCTCAGAAGACTGTATCACAAATTATAGAATTAGATACAGAAGCTCAGAAGGCTGTATCGCACATAATAGGATTAGATACAGAGGCTCAAAAGGCTGTATCGCACATGATAGGATTAGATACAGAGGCTCAGAAGACTGTATCGCACATGATAGGACTAGATACAGATGCTCAGAAGACTGTATCACACATGATATGATTAGATACAGAGGCTCAGAAGACTGTATCGCACATGATAGGATTAGATACAGAGGCTCAGAAGACTGTATCATACATGATAGGATTAGATACACAGGCTCAGAAGACTGTATCGCACATGATATGATTAGATACAGAGGCTCAGAAGACTGTATCACAAATTATATAATTAGATACAGAGGCTCAGAAGATGGTATCGCACATGATAGGATTAGATACAGAGGCTCAGAAGACTGTATCACACATGAAAGGATTAGATACAGAGGCTCAGAAGGCTGTATCACACATGATAGGATTAGATACAGAGGCTCAGAAGACTGTATCGCACATGATAGGACTAGATACAGATGCTCAGAAGACTGTATCACACATGATAGGATTAGATACAGAAGCTCAGAAGGCTGTATCGCACATGAAAGGATTAGATACAGAGGCTCAGAAGACTGTATCACAAATTATAGAATTAGATACAGAAGCTCAGAAGGCTGTATTGCACATGATAGGATTAGATACAGAGGCTCAGAAAACTGTATCACACATGATAGGATTAGATACAGAGTCACAGAAGACGGTATCACACATGATAGAATTAGATACAGAGGCTCAGAAGGCTATATCGCACATGATAGGATTAGATACAGAGGCTCGGAAGACTGTATCACAAATTATAGGATTAGATACAGAGGGTCAGAAGACTGTATCACACATTATAGGATTAGATACAGAGGCTCAGAAGACTGTATCACACATGATAGGATTAGATACAGAGTCACAGAAGACGGTATCACACATGATAGAATTAGATACAGAGGCTCAGAAGGCTATATCACAAATTATAGGATTAGATACAGAGACTCAGAAGACTGTATCGCACATTATAGGATTAGATACAGAGGCTCAGAAGACTGTATCACACATTATAGGATTAGATACAGACCTGTTGTATCTGCTGACCTATAGACTGTAATGGGCACACAAACGAACAAGGGCGCCCTGACGTCTCACTGGGTTAGGCCTCATCCACGACCGTATCCATTTTGTGGTCTGCAAAACACAGAGAGTGGCTGTGTGCATGTTCCTATAGAAATGTCCCATCCTTGTCCACAAAGCGGACACCAATAGGACATGTTCTATCTTTTTTGCGTAGTTCGCAGAACAGAAGTCCGGATGTGGACAGCACGCGGTTTACTGTCCTCGTCGTTTGCGGCCCCATTGAAATGAACGGGTCCGCATCTGACCCGCAAGACTTGGGGATCGGATGCGGACCGGCCTGAACCTTATATTGGGTTCCTGCAATCAGCACTACCGCGGAAAGCGCATTTCCATTAAAACTGTACAGAAAAAGAGGGGCCTCGGGGGATACATTTATTTGTTGCAGACGCATATATCTGCCTACATCTGTCTCTACGTTTACACTTTCCCAGGAAAGTCTCAGTTAGATGCTCCGTAGATCATGGAAAGTTCATGAAAAGACGGATCCGCAAAAAATACGGATGACGTCCGTGTGCATTCCGTATTTTGCAGAACGGAACAGCCCCTAATAGGACAAGTTTGCAAACCAAATGCACACAGAGCACCTTCCGCTTTTTTGGCGGACCCATTGAAATGAATGGTTCCGCATACGGTCTGCAAAAACAACGGAACGGACACGGAAAGAAAATACGTTCGTGTGTAAGAGCCCTTGACCAGATCCATTCATTCCCCCCACCCCCCTCCCCCAATGCATAAATACAGGTGGGGGGCGCTGACGGCAGCAGAAAAATGTACATCCAAATTATGATCCTCGCCTAGACCAGGGATGGGCAAACTGTTGCAAAACTACAACTCCCAGCATGCAAAGACTGCTTACAGCTATCAGCCTACAGAAGGGCATGGTGGGAGTTGTAGTTTGGCTGGAGAGCCGCCGTTTGCCCATCCCTGCTCTAGACTATTTCCTATATCTAATTTCAAGCAACTATTCCCTGTAATTAGCTGCTCATTATCTAAGGAGAGGAAAGTCTGAGAGTTCACATCTGCCAAGACTGCCGAGACTGCCGAGGACTTATTTCTGAAGGCAACATAAAGGCGGCTGCAGGTGCGGGGTATATTTATCAGATAGCTCGATTCACAGCCACACTTATTTTAAGAAGCGAGGGGTGATGAAGATAATTCAGGAAGAGATGGGCAGAGAGAGGGGGCTCAGAAAGAAACTTAAAGGGAATGTCCACCTTTTAGCATCATTTTATGCAGATTCATTTTCTTTGATATATTTATAGTGTTCAGAGCTTCAAACTCCCCTTCAATAGTGATATAATTCTGCCTGCCTGCAGTCTCCACTAGAGGGAGCCTAAGAGCTTACTGCATACTATGCTATTTCTGAGCTCAATAGAAGCTATATAATGATGGACATATATTACTTATCCTGTACTGATCCTGAGATACATCCTGTATAATACTCCAGAGCTGCACTCACTGTACTGCTGGTAAGGTCACTGTATAGATACATTACATTACTTATCCTGTACTGATCCTGAGTTGCATTCTGTATTGTACTCCAGAGCTGCACTCACTATTCTGCTGGTACTGTCACTGTGTACATACATTACTTATCCTGTACTGATCCTGAGATACATCCTGTATTATACTCCAGAGCTGTACTCACTATTCTGCTGGTGCAGTCACTGTGTACATGCATTACTTATCCTGTACTGATCCTGAGTTGCATTCTGTATTATACTCCAGAGCTGCACTCACTATTCTGCTGGTGGAGTCACTGTGTACATACATTACTTATCCTGTACTGATCCTGAGTTACATCCTGTATTATACCCCAGAGCTGCACTCACTATTCTGCTGGTGGAGTCACTGTGTACATACATTACATTACTTATCCTGTACTGATCCTGAGTTACATCCTGTATTATACTCCAGAGCTGCACTCACTATTCTGCTGGTGCAGTCACTGTGCACATACATTACATTACTTATCCTGTACTGATCCTGAGTTACATCCTGTATTATGCTCCAGAGCTGCACTCACTATTCTGCTGCTGGAGTCACTGTGTGCATACATTACTTATCCTGTACTGATCCGGAGTTACATCCTGTATTATACTCCAGAGCTGCACTCACTATTCTGCTGGTGCAGTCACTGTGTACATACATTATATTACTTATCCTGTACTGATCCTGAGTTATATCCTGTATTATACTCCAGAGCTGCACTCACTATTCTGCTGGTGGAGTCACTGTGCACATACATTACATTACTTATCCTGTACTGATCCTGAGTTACATCCTGTATTATACTCCAGAGCTGCACTCACTATTCTGCTGGTGCAGTCACTGTGTACATACATTACATTACTTATCCTGTACTGATCCTGAGTTACATCCTGTATTATACTCCAGAGCTGCACTCACTATTCTGCTGGTGGAGTCACTGTGTACATACATTACATTACTTATCCTGTACTGATCCTGAGTTACTATCCTGTATTATACTCCAGAGCTGCACTCACTATTCTGCTGGTGCAGTCACTGTGTACATACATTACTTATCCTGTACTGATCCTGAGTTATATCCTGTATTATACTCCAGAGCTGCCTTCACTATTCTGCTGGTGGAGTCACTGTGTACATACATTACATTACTTATCCTGTACTGATCCTGAGTTACATCCTGTATTATACTCCAGAGCTGCACTCACTATTCTGCTGGTGCAGTCACTGTGTACATACATTACTTATCCTGTACTGATCCTGAGTTACATCCTGTATTATACTCCAGAGCTGCACAATGATCTGCTTTGTTCTTTTTTTTATTGTGGATATTTTATATTTCAGGTGTGACGTTCTCTTACATACGTGTTCATCTATCAGTCTTTCTCATTTTGGAAGCAGCTTTGGGGTTTTACACCTAGGACTCGGTGCAGGTAAGTACTGTCTGTAGGTGTCGTAAATATTCACGCCCCTTCTCTAACTGCTTCTCGGTTCTGTATGGAAGGTGTTTATTGGGGTAAATGGTGCGCGGGAAGTGGTGGAGGGGCGCAAACCCATGTATGAAGCTAGGATTGGTGCGGGATCTATTAGCTCATGGCCCAAGGGTTCTCCAGACGAGGTGCAGTGATGGGAACATATGGAACCGCTGACTGTAATACGGGTCTGTATAGAGTACAATACTGTAGTCCGAAATAGTGTGAATGAGGCCTTTGAGCGGGGCCGCCATTTATCTTGTCCACGCAGTTTCCTGGTATCTTCAGCTGTATAGCTTTATGGGGACTTATTCTGAATACATATAGGATATTAACCCTTAAATTGACTCAGAAGGAGTCTTTGCCTCTAAACTTTTTAGCAAGTTTCTTACATTTGTCAGAGGGGCCCAAGACCCACGGGGAGAACTGATGAAATCCAGACTTCAGCTGTTTGTATGCACATGGTAGAATTCCAAAGCAGAGCTTACCAAGAAAGCCTTACAGCCCCGCCCCAACCCCTTCCTCTTACATTAAGTTTTGGCTTGCTCTCTTTATTCCACGCTTCATTTTATTTGAATTATTTTTTGGTTAAAAAAAAAAACATGAAATTTGTGCAGTTTTTACAAGCTTGTTTTGGGTGGTTTTATTAATTTTTCAACATAGGTAAGTACAAACAGCAGCATAAAAAATTACATGAAACCCTCATGAGGGTGTGGTCTCATATAGCGGTTCAGTGGTGAGGTTGAACTTACAAACTTACCTGTCTGGGCTCCAGCGGCAAGATCTCCAGTTCGGCGCAACTGCACCAGGAGAGACGTGTTGCTGAGCCACGCCCCCCGGTGATACAACAGCATTCTTAACAATAGGATGCAATGCTCTGTTTCTCCCCACAGGAGGCGTGTGCTGGAGAAGATTAGCAGTGGGCTGATTACTCAGCTGCTCTATTCCTGTGTGCTAGTGTGCTGACTAATGGAGTGCCGAGTCATGACCTATCAGGATCTGATCTACGGACTTGGTGCTCTATTTAAACCCCTTCCTGGCCATACATCGGTTCTAGTGATAGTCTCTGACTCAGTAGCTGGTTCCTTTGTTTGGATTGCTCGTTTCTCTGACCCCCCACTCTCTGTCTCTTGTTTTATAGTGCATTGCTTGTATGGTTCTGACCCATTTACGTACGACCCTGTTTTTGTGTTGTTTTATATCTTGATATTTGTCTGTAACATAGGGACTGTCGACCAGTTGTGGTCTTGCTACCTAGGCCTTGCACTGCAAGTAGGTAGGGATAGCTGGGTTCTAGGTTAGGCCCTATTCACACGTCCGCAATGTCGTCCGCATGTATTCCGCAATTCTGCGGAATACATGCGGACCCATTGACTGTGAATGGGGCACGGAACGATGCGGAGAGCGCACACTGTGCTCTCCGCATCAGTTTTTGCGGAGCGCGCCGCCGATCTTACGACCGCAGCTCCGCAAAAAAGTAGAGCATGTCCTATTCTTGCCCGCAATTGCGGACAAGAATAGACATTTCTATGGGGCTGCCGGCCGGGTGTGTTTATGGATCCGCAATTTGCGGATCCATAAACACAACGGACGTGTGAATAAGGCCTTAGGGCTCACTGTCCATGTCTCTCCCTACCTACAGTCCAATGGAAAATGGCAAAGGCAGCATATCCTGAAAAGAATCCCTTTATTGGGGACTACTCACATAAAAAACGTGGTTACAAGAAGTTGCTACGTTTCGGCTATTCCCAAGCCTTTATCAAGCATCTCCCTACCTACAGGCGTTACAAAATCTAATTGGAAAAAATGCATCTGTTTTTGCTGCGGTTTTCGATGCGATGGCTGTTTTAAACTTTGTGTTTCACTTTTAAAAACTGTATCCGCTTTGAAAACCACAGCAAAAACATGTTTTGGCCTCATGCACATGACCGTATGTGTTTTGCGGTCTGTCCGTATGGCATCCGCTTTTTTTTTTTGGGCGGATCTGTTATTTTTGCAGATCCATTGTAATAATGCCTATCCTTGTTCTCAAACTAGAAAAATATAGGACATGCTCTATTTTTTTTTTGCGGGGCTATGGAACGGACATACTGATGTGGACAGCACATGGTGTGCTGTCCGCATTTTTTGCGGACCCTTTGAAACGAGTGGGTCCTTATCCTATCAGCAAAAAAAACGGAACGGACAAGGAAACAAAATACGGTTGTGTGCATGAGCCCTTTTCCCAATGCGATTTAAACTGTATGTAAACGCCGCATGTGAATTTGGACACAGAAATAGATCAAAAAACTTGCTCCAAGTTTTGCACCAAAAATTTTGCGCCGCTTTTACCACTTTTGAAAATGTGTGCTTGCTTAACAGGTTTACTATTATTTACGATTTACGACTGAAACTGGCATAAGTTATAGCTCAGAGCTGGTTTTGTGGCGCACAGGTTGCTGAAAGGGGCGCCAAATGTATTTTTTAAGAGGCCTGCCTCCAGTCTGATTAAAACTGGTTGTAATAACGCCATAGCAAAGTCTTTGCATTTCATATTTGAAAAAGTTTACAAAAATTTAGATCATTTAGATTACAGGCATGCTCAACCTGCGGCCCTCCAGCTGTTGCAAAACTACAACTCCCATCATTCCTGGACAGCCTACAGCTATCAGCCTACAGAAGGGCATGGTGGGAGTTGTAGTTTTAAAACAGCTGGAGGGCCGCAGGTTGAGCATCCCTGATTTAGAACATTTTTCTGGGACCTGAGATTTCTGTGGGTCGTGTCTTAAGGCACCCAATTTAGCGGGATTGGCCAACAATTTCATGGAAGATCATAATTTCTGGATTCTCAGATACTTGTTTGAAGGAATGTAAATGTAAAGGATAGTTCACATTTAATTTTCCTTCAGAAAAAAAAAAGGTCCTTTAAAAAAACGGATCATGATAATCCCGTTTTAGCCATTTCCACCTGAGATCCATTTTTAGATGGGGAAAAAAGTACTGCATGCGGAACTTTTTTTTTCCGTGTAAACGAACAAATCTCAGACGGAAATGCTCAGGATACTTTTTTTTACTAGATCAGTTTTTCTTCTTCATTTTTCAGTTCTTCTGACAGATCAGAACAGGAAAGTAACGGTGATGTAAACTCTGCAGACTCTGTGGCCGTGTAGACAGTATATCTCTAGGGTTGAAGCTGATAACATTACTTGTTTGTATCTTCGGTTTCCGAAGCTCAGTGATTACGGGGAACAGTAATATCATTTTACGAGGATGTCGACATATGCCTGACTGAACTCATGCCATAATACCGCGCTATAAAATATTGAAGATGTAATGTTATACTGTGTGTCAGGTGCTACAGAGCTGTATTATACTTACATGTTCAACATAGCGGATTAAGATGTTGTGCTGTGAGGAAAACAAATTGACTCAAGGAAGTAATGTTCAGATAGGGCTTGAAGGACAGTTCCTACAATAAATTAAGAAAAGTGATGCAGGAATCACTACTAAAGTATTCAGCAAAGCTATTTTATGAATTAGGTTATACAAATGTTTGGTGAAAAAATATAACTTTTATTATGCTGCCCAGGGACGGGTTGGGAACTTAAAGTGGCCCTGGAAATAAACTAAAATTGTAGGTGGGTCCAAATTAAAAGAAGACGGGACAAAACAAGTAGCCGGGACAACAGAAGGGCCTTCAATACTGTAGTGCAGCACAAAATACCGTGACAGCAGAACCAAATACCACAGGGTAGCACAAAATTATGCCGCCCCAACCACAGTATTCAACTGTATAACAGTTGAGTTCAGGAGAGCACCTGTGAGCGTAGAGGATCAGATCATTATGTACCTAGCCTGTGGCCATCAAGAGGGCTTGAGTGGCCCCCTGGTCATCGGCCCACTGGAAACTTTCCCTGTAGGGTCTATGGCCAATCTGCCCCTGATGCTGCCTAAGTACAAGAAAATAACTGGTGTGAAACTGCCACCCATGTACATCAATATAACTACTATAATACTGCTTCTATGTGCAAGAATATAACTACTATAATACTGCCTCCTATATACAAGAATATAACTACTATAATACTGCCTCCTATGTACAGGAATATAACTACTATAATACTGCTCCTATGTACAAGAATATAACTACTATAATACTGCTCCTATGTACAAGAATATAACTACTATAATACTGCCCCTATGTACAAGAATATTACTACTATAATACTTCTGCTATATACAAGAATATAACTACTATAAAACTGCCTCCTATGTGCAAGAATATAACTACTATAATACTGCTCCTATGTACAAGAATATAACTACTATAATACTGCCTCCTATGTACAAGAATATATACTATAATACTGCTCCTATGTACAGGAATATAACTACTATAACACTGCCTCCTATGTACAGAATATAACTACTATAATACTACCCCTATGTACAAGAATATAACTAATATAACACTGTCCCTATGTACAAGAATACTACTACTATAATACTGCCTCCTATATACAAGAATATAACTACTATAATACTGCCCCTGTGTAAGAGACTATAACTACTCTAATACTACTCCTATATACAAGAATATAACTCCTATAATACTGCTCCTATGTACAAGAATATAACTACTATAATACTGCTCCTATATACAAGAATATAACTTCTATATTAACGCTGTCATATTCGGGTTTGAGAGGGAAACACCACACCAAACATAGGAGGGAAAGGGGTGAGGAAATAAGGCCTGGAAACTAGGGGAAGGAGATGGACACCTCCTAGTAAAACACTAATCAAAGTCCTTACTAACTACTAGTATAAATAGACCACAGAGGTAGGTGAGTTCATACAGAGGAATACCTAATGTCCTAACTTACCCTATAGTACCCTGGTACTAATGTCAGGACTGAGACAACCTGTTTCTCCAAAAGAAAGGATGAACAGGAGTCTTCTTTAGGCCTTAATACAAATGACAGAGAAATGCAACACACAAAATAACCCAAACAAAATACAAAAGGGAAAAAAAACACTTAACTTCAAGTGGCTATGGCAGCACCAGGAACTCAGCCGACATCCAGATACCAGCTATCCACAACTCAAACTGAAGCCATAAACCGCATAGCATAGAGGGAGAAACAACTAAAAATAGAGAAGGTTAAATTACCACAATAGCCACGCCTGTGTAAAGAAGGTGTGGCAAGCTCCAGAAACAACACAGACGTCATTTGATCCAAACAGAAAATATATCAGATCAAACCACGTGTTGACAGTCTCACCGATCTTCTGCCACCTGTCGCGGGAACGTCCGTGAGAACTACCTCCTATATACAAGAATATAACTACTATAATACTGCCTCCTATATTCAAGAATATAACTCCTATAATACTGCCTCTTATGTACAAGAATATAACTACTATAATACTGCTCCTATGTACAAGAATATAACTACTATAATACTGCTCCTATGTACATAAATATAACTACTATAATACTGCCTCCTATGTACAAGAATATAACTACTATAATACTGCTCCTATGTACAAGAATATAACTACTATAATACTGCCATTTGAAGATAAGTGTCAGACCAGTCTTCATTTTAGCCAGCAGCATTTACTGTACAGGACATTTTGTTCTTTGGTATATCGTTCTGTCCTTTCACAATATTAAACATTTCACATTAACTGACCCGCAAGTAATGTTGTAATTAATTTTATTACGTGTCGTGCCCTGAGACTGACCGTTCTTAGTATAAAGGTGGAGTACTGATCCTTTCCCGTGGAACACCCATGTCTAATTGTTGGACCTCGTAAGGACACAGGGTGTACCTGTATGCCCTGTGAAGTTCCGATCACCGCTGTGCGGTGGAGGGTGATCAGAAAAGAGTGCCTGCCGAAATCATTCAGCAGACACTCCGGGACACTGCCGAGGGGGGTCCTGTGACCCCCCCGTATCGGCGATCGCTGCAAACCGCAGGTCAATTCAGACCTGCCGTTTGCAGCGCTTTTAGCCGTTTCTGATTTCGCGATCTGTGACCATGGGGATCAGAAACTTAAATGTTGATAATTTTAAGTTTTTATTGCCCCCCCTACAGCCCTGTTTGAGATAGCTTGCGGGCGATGCAGGGGGAGGGTGTAGGCGGCGTTATGCATGCGGGAGGTGGGCGGTGCGGCAGGCAGGATTGCAATCTCCCTCCCGCCTCCTCTGTATTCTTCCCTGGTGGCTGAGTGGTTTAGCAGAGTGTCAGCACATTGCTGACACTCTGCTATAAATTACTGACATCTGTGCTGGTACAGATGTCAGCAGTTTAACCCCTTCCATGCCGCGGTCCGTAGAGACTGCTGTATGGAAGGGGTTAACAGGGAGTGAGCTCCCTCCCTCTCCCATCGGGGGCTGCTGTTCCCTTGCAGCCCCCGATTCTTGAAGGGAGCACAGAGGGAGGGGCCCCCCTCCTTCTCCATCACGCACTGCTCTGTTCTGGCAGCGGGTGATGGTTACCATGGCAGCAGGTGGCCTTCAGAGGTAATGGCAATTCTGATCTGACTTCTGCTAAAGGCAGAAGTCTGATCAGACTTTGTAAAGTAAAAAAATACCATACAGTACACTATATAGTGTACTGTACTGTATTATACAGACATCAGACACACTGGATCTTCAAGAACCAAGTGGGTCTGGGTCAAATGTTTTTTTTTTTTTTTAAGTGAAAAAAGTAAAAATGAAAAAACACATTTATCGATGAATAAAATGTAAAAAAATAAAATACACTACACATATTATGTATCGCCGAGTCCGAAAAACCTGCTCAATAAAAATATCACATGGCCTAACCCCTCAGGTGAACACCATAAAAAAAAAATGGTGTAAAAAAGCCATTTTTGGTCACCTTACATCACAAAAAGTGTAATACCAAGCGATCAAAATGGCGTATGCCTCCGAAAATAATACCAATCAAACCACCATCTCATCCCACAAAAAATGAGCCCCTACATAGTGCAATCACCCAAAAAATGTAAGTATGGCTCTCAGACTATGGAGACACTAAAACATGATTTTTATTTCTAAAATATTGTTATTGTGTTAAAGTAAAATAAATTTAAAAAGTATACATATTAGGTATCGCTGCGTCCGTAAAATACTCTATAAAAATTTTGTATAAAAAATTAAATAAAAACAGTGTCAAAAAAACATTTTTTGTAACCTCACATCACATAAAGTGTAATAGCAAGCGATCAAAAAGTTATATGCCTCCCAAAATAGTGGCAATCAAACCGTCATCTTATCCCGCAAAAAATGATACCCTATATAGGACAATCGCCCAAAAAATTTAAAAATATGGCTCTCAGACGATGGAGCCATTAAAAAATGATTGGTTTTGGTTTCAAAAATGATATTATTGTGTAAAACTTAAATAAATAAAAAGTATACATATTATGTATCGCCGCGTCCGTAACAACCTGCTCTATAAAACTAACACATGTCCTAACCCCTCAGGTGAACACAGCAAAAAAATATATATAAATATGATGTCATTTTCGTCACCTTACATCACAAAAAGTGTAATAGCAAGCAACCAAAATGTCATACGCACCCCAAGATAGTGCCAATCAAACCGCCATCTCATCCCGCAAAAAATGAAGCCCCTACATAAGACAGTTGCCCTCCCCCCCCCAAAAAAAAAAAAAAAAACTTTGGCTTTCAGAATGTGGAGACACTAAAAAATCTTTTTTTTTTTTTTTCAAAAATGCTTTATTTTGTAAAACTGAAATAAAAAACCCCAAAAAGTTGTCATATTTGGTATTGTCATGTCCCTAACAACCTGCTCTATAAAAATAGCACACAATCTAACCTGTCAGATCAACGATGTATATAACAAAAATATAAATGTTCCCAAAACAGCAATTTTTTTGCAAATTTTCCATTTTAATCCATTTTTCCAGTAACAAAGCAAGGATTAACAGCCAAACAAAACTCTATATTTATTGCCCTGATTCTGTAGTTTGCAGAAACACCCCATATGCGGTCATAAACTGCTGTATGGCCACACGGCAGGGTGCGGAAGGAAGGGAACGCCATATGGTTTTTGGAAGGCGGATTTTGCTGGACTGGTTTTTTGACACCATGTCCCATTTGAAGTCCCTGATGTACCTCTAGAGCAGAAACTCCAAAAATGTGACCCCATCTAAGAAACAAGACCCCTCAAGGTATTCAAATCTGATTTTACAAACTTTGTTAACCTTTTGAGGTGTTTCTCAAGAGTTATTGGTAAATAGAGATGAAATTTCAGAATTTCTATTTTTTGTTACCTTGCCTCAAAAAAAGTGTAATATAGAGCAGTGTTTCCCAACCAGTGTGCCTCCAGCTGTTGCAAAACTACAACTCCCAGCATGCCCAGACAGCCTTTTTTCTGTGCGGGCATGCTGGGAGTTGTAGTTTTGCAACAGCTGGAGGCACACTGGTTGGGAAACACTGATATAGAGCGACCAAAAATCATATTTACCCTAAAATAGTACCAGCAAAACTGACACCTTATCCTGTAGTTTCCAAAATGGGGTCACTTTATGGGAGTTTCTACTCTAGGGGTACATCGGGGGGCTTCAAAAGGGACATGGTGTAAAAAAACCAGTCCAGCAAAATCTGCCTTCCAAAAACCATATGGCGTTCCCTTCCTTCTGTGCCCTGCCGTTTGGCCATACAGCAGTTTACGTCCACATATGGGGTGTTTCTGCAAACTAGAGAATCAGGGCAATAAATATTGAGTTTTGTTTGGCTGGAAACCCTCGCTTTGTTACTGTAAAAAATGAGTTAGAATGGAAAATTTGCCCAAAAATTTTAATTCTGAAATTTTATCTCCATTTGCCTTTAACTCTTGTGGAACACCTAAAAGGTTAACGACGTTTGTCAAATCAGTTTTGAATACCTTGAGGGGTGTAGTTTCTAGAATGGGGTCATTTTTGGGTGGTTTGTATTATGTAAGCCTCACAAAGTTGATGAGTGACTTCAGACCTGAACTGGTCCTTTAAAAAGTGGGTTTGCTTCTAAACTTCTAAGCCTCGTAACGTCTCCAAAAAATAAAATGGCATTCCCAAAATGATCCAAACATGAAGTAGACATATGGGGAATGCAAAGTAATAACTATTTGTAGAGGCATTACTATGTAGTATAGAAGTAGAGAAATTGAAACTTGGAAATTTGCCAATTTTTCCCAATTTTTGGTAAATTTGGTATTTTTTTATAAATAAAAATGTACTTTTTTTTACTCAATTTTTCCACTGTCATAAAGTACAATATGTGACGAAAAAACAATCTCAGAATGGCCTGGATAAGTAAAAGCGTTTTAAAGTTCTCACCACATAAAGTGACACTGGTCAGATTTGCAAAAAATGGCCTGGTCCTTAAGGTTAAATAGGTCCGTGTCCTTAAGGGGTTAATGTGGTGAGAAATTTCGAACATGGCATAGCACAGATGTTGAATTAGTATTTTCAGTTGGTTTACATTTTTTATGTTTATATTTCTCTTAGGCCTCATGCACACGACTGTTGTTTGTTTCCGCGTCCGTTCCGTTTTTTTTCACGGATAGGATGCTTCCCCATTCATTTCAATGGATCCGTCATAAAATGCGGATGGTCAACCGTTTTTGTTCCGCATCCGTGATCCATGTTTACATTCCGTCAAAAAAATAGAGCATGTCCTATTTTTTTCACGTTTGCGGACAAGGATAGGCATTATTACAATGGATCTGCCATACAAACGGATCCGCCCAAAAAAACGGTCCATCATCCGTTTTTTTGACGGCCGCAAAATTGACGGACGCGGAAACAAACAACGGTCGTGTGCATGAGGCCTTAGGCCTCTTTCACACGGGCGTCATGTTTGACGCCCGGATAAGAGGCGGGTGCGTTGCGGGAATATGCGCGATTTTCCCGCGCGGGTGCAAACGTTTGTAATGCGTTTTGCACACGCGTGTGAAAAATCGCCATGTTTGGTACCCAGACCCGAAGCCGGACTTCATTACTGAAGTCCAGTTTCGGGTAGAGTATTCTGGAGAATTTATTATTTTCCCTTTAACATGGTTATAAGGGAAAATAATAGCATTCTTAATAAAGAATGCATAGTAAAATGAAGAGGAAGGGGTTAAAAATAATAAAAGTTAACTTACCTTAGCCACTTGATGGCGTAGTTGCGATCTGTCTTCTGTCTTCTCTTTTCCAGCTTCAGCTAAGGGTACTTTCACACTAGCGTTGGTGCGGATCCGTCTGTTTATTTGTACAGACGGATCCAGCACTCTAATGCAAACGCTTGTATCCGTTCAGAACGGATCCGTTTTCATTAGCTTTAAATAAAAATGACAAAGTCCAAAACGGATCCGTTTTGGATTACATTGAAAGTCAATGGGGAACGGATCCGTTTTCAAATGCACCATATTGTGTCACTGACAACGGATCCGTCCCCATTGACTTACATTGTAAAAAAAAACGGATCCGTTAGGCTCCGCCTCTTCAGACGGACACCAAAATGCTGCATGCTGCGTTTTGGTGTCCGCCTCCAAAACGGAATAGAGGCGGAACGGAGCCGAACTGATGCATTCTGAACGGATCCTTATCCATTCAGAATGCATTGGGGCTGAACTGATCCGTTTTGGACCGTTTGTGAGAGCCCTGAAACGGATCTCACAAACGGAATCCAAAACGCTAGTGTGAAAGTACCCTAACAACTAAAGGACCTGTGATGACATCACATCACATGGTCCAATCATATGGTCCATCTTACCATGGTGATGTGACGTCATCACAGGTCCTTTAGTTCTTAGCTGATGCTGGAAAAGAGAGGAGAGTTCGCAACTACGCGATCAAGTGGCTAAGGTAAGTTAACTTTTATTATTTTTAACCCCTTCCTCTTCATTTTACTAAGCATTCTTTATTAAGAATGCTATTATTTCCCCTTATAACCATGTTATAAGGGAAAATAATAAAGATCTGGTCCCGTTGCTAAGCAACCATGCGGGAAAATGCACTTGCTTGCGGATGCTTGCGATTTTCCCGCAGCCCCATTCACTTCTATGGGGCCTGCGTTGCGTGAAAAACGCACAATATAGAGCATGCTGCGATTTTCACGCAACCCACAAGTGATGCGTGAAAATCACCGCTCATGTGCACAGCCCCATAGAAATGAATGGGTCCGGATTCAGTGCGGGTGCAATGCGTCCTCCTCACGCATTGCACCCGCACGGAAAACTCGCCCGTGTGAAAGGGGCCTTAGAGTGTTTGGGTGCGCATGCTTTGCACCATGTATAATATCTTTTATACCCTTTTTGCAGGGGGTGTTGCTTCCCACGTTTAGACTGGAGTAGTAAGTCGGCCCCAGTCCCCCTCTCCTCTCTGTTCCTTACCTCATGCCCCACCACTGCCGTTCTAGCACTGCCCAGGTCCCGGCAGCTCTCCGGCTCCTGAAGCTAAGCAGCCATGTGTTTTTTAATCGTAATCCTTTGCAACCTCTTAAAGGCCGTTCTGCCATTGCCTTAAGCTTGTAAGTCTCTGTCCGGCCCCATGAACCTGAATTCCTGCCGGGGGGAGCCAGAGCACACCTGGAAGCGCGCACTGCCGGGTTTTCAGCATTCAGATGCCGTGGTCAGGATTGACCATGGCATCTGAAGTTTTAAATGTCCACGATCGGCATTACTGCCGGTCATTGGCATTAGCCGTGGGTGCCTGCTGTATGAAAGAGAAGGCTCCCCCGTGGCTATGGTGCCCGCTCCGCTCAGGAGTGGGCGCCATCTTTAAAGTCCTGACCGCCGACCTAAATAGCCGTATGTCAGTCGGGAAAAGGTTAATACTGATGGCCCATCCTCAGGACAGGTCCTCAGTATTTGATCGGTGGGGGTCCGACTCCCGATACCCTCGCCAATCAGCTGTCTGAAGAGACCACTGTGGTCCGGTCTAAGTCACATGACCTAGGTGCGGCTCAGCCCCATTCAAGTGAATGAGCCTGGGCTGCAATCCCAAGCATGGCCACTATACAATATACGGCGCTGTGCTTGGTACGCTGCAGCACTCACCAGAGCGCCGCAGCCTCGTCAAACAGCAGATCGGCAAGGGCGCTGGGTGTCGGACCCCCACCCATCACACACTGATGACCTATCCTGAGGATAGGTCATCAGTCTTAAACACTTAGACAACCTCCTTGTAGATTGTAAGCTCTTGCGGGCAGAGCCCTCTCTCCTTCTGTACCAGTCTGTAACTCGTCCTGTTCATGCTTAATGCACTTGTCTGTATTATGTATGTGCACCGCTTATTATATGTATAGCGCTATGGAATGAATGGCGCTTTAATAATAAATTATCATACAGTAACCAGCCCAGCTCTGCTACATCTGTATTTGTCAGCAAACAGGTTAAATAACTCCAAGGCAAAGATGCCGATATATAACCTGTTGATGTGGAGACTTCTCCGGCTTCTCCATCTGCGCGCCACCTGTGCCAACGCAGGTCCTATGATGCATGAGGCATCGGCCCCCGGGTTGGGGGGGTTTGCAGCCAGCGACTGTTCAGCCAGGGAACATTTCTTCCCTTGAGGTTTAATTAATGCAGCGAATACAGAGCGGGGGACACGGTCTCTTAAGTTTCTTCCTGTCCGCTTTCGTGCAAAAAAAAAAAAGTAAAAACTGTATTTTCTTAAAAGGAACTTGTCTTTAAGAATGGTAGGAAGGGCATAGAATAGGGCCCCTAAGGTTAAACAGCACAGGGCCCACTGTTAACCCCTGATTTCACTCGTCCTGGAAAGTGCGGAAAAGCTAAATTTGGTAATTGTGCGCCAATTCTTAACCTGTTATCTGATAGACAGTAGGGGGCACTGCTCTGGCGGTTCCCATAGTTACTAGGGTCCTGTTCAGTTGTATCTGTGCTGCTTTACCCTCGTAGGACTGAAGGGGGTGGATATACTTGTTGTCTTTTACGGACAGCGCCACTTGTGTACAGTGGTTGTGCCTGGAATTGCGGCTCGAGGATCATCAGCCCATGCCTAGCAGTGTCATCTCTCCAGCAGATGGTGGGAGTTATGAACCTCCTGAGAAGGAGCAGGAATTTGGAGAATGTTTTTGTACAGATAGGAAATGATCTTCGTTTTTCTGGTTTATAAGGCTGCAGCGATTGATGGGGGTGTTATGGCCCGACACCAGCATGTAGGGAGATTGCTCTTCTGTTCTCACGCAAACCTGCGCTGGACGGTGCGTCTACGGGTTTAGGTGGGGTTTTGTTTTGCATTTCCAGATGTTTCCTATATAGTGAAATCCAAACATGAACGGGACAAATGTATCAATAGCTTTGTGGCAGTTAAAATGTTGCAATTTGCAAATAAAAACAAAAAACATTTTTTTATGCAATGTTTATCAATGTTTCAGAAGTGGGTGTGTTTACTGATTTATTCATTTTTAAGCCAGGAAACGGTGCACATTTTCGCACAAATCTACAGCTGCTGTAGACCAATCCTCAGGATGGGTCATCGGTATCTGATCGGTGGGGGTCCGACACCGAGACCCCCGCCGATCGGCTGTTTCAGAAGCCATCGGCGCCCCTGTGAGCTCCGCAGCTTACCAAGCACAGCGCCGTACATTGTATAGTGGCTGCGGTTGGTATCGCGCTCAGATCCATTCACTTCTATGGGACTGAGCTGCGCCGAGGTCATGTGATTAATAAACGTGTCCGTCACTGCAAAGGCTGCGGAGCTCACAGGAACGGCTGATCGGTGGGGCACCCGGGTGTCAGACCCCCACCGATCAGATGCTGATGACCTATCCTGAGGATCGGTCAATAGTATAAAAATTTGGGAAAATCCTTTAAAGAGTATGTTTCAGCAGGATCAACCCTATCTAACTCGGCATAATGTCTGGTAGAGTGGATCCTGTCTTGTGAAAAATGGTTGCCTTGTTCCTGAGAAAACATACTTTTATTCTGTATGCAAATGAGGGATTTGGTACACGAGGGGAGTGGCCAGCACTGGAAAGCTGAAGAGTGGAGGTGCGTGGAGGGGATAGGCCCCGCCCCTTAGTGCACTGAAGCCCGTATTTGCATGAAGAATAAAAAAAAATTAAAAATTGAGAAAGCTGCAACCAATTTTTGACAAGACTGGTATTGTTTTAATCAGCAGGGTGAACCCTAACAGATAGTATGTCCAATTTAATAGCCGAGTCCCCTGCCACAGATAGCCGACTCCTCCGCCACAGATAGCCGACTCCTCCGCCACAGATAGCCGACTCCTCCGCCACAGATAGCCGGAGTACTCCGTCACAGATAGCCGAGTCCCCTGCCACAGATAGCCGGCTCCTCCGCCACAGATAGCCGGCTCCTCCGCCACAGATAGCCGGCTCCTCCGCCACAGATAGCCGGCTCCTCCGCCACAGATAGCCGGGTCCTCCGCCACAGATAGCCGACTCCTCCGCCACAGATAGCCGAGTCCTCCGCCACAGATAGCCGACTCCTCCACCACAGATAGCGGAGTACTCCGTCACAGATAGCCGAGTCCCCTGCCACAGATAGCTGGCTCCTCCGCCACAGATAGCCGGCTCCCCTGCCACAGATAGCCGGCTCCTCCGCCACAGATAGCCGACTCCCCTGCCACAGATAGCCGACTCCCCTGCCACAGATAGCCGACTCCTCCGCCCCCGATAGCCAACTCCTCCGCCACAGATAGCCGAGTCCTCCGCCACAGATAGCCGACTCCTCCGCCACAGATAGCCGACTCCCCCGCCCCCGATAGCCGATTCTTCCCCCCCGATAGCCGACTCCTCCGCCCCGATAGCTTTCAGTCCTGAAGCAGTTGTTGTAAATTGACAGGTTTACTTGGGTTCCCTAAACAAATGCCGTGACAACCCCTCTGGGCACAGTATTTGCTGCTGTTAGAAGTTGTCAGGCAAATTTTCAGAGGCTGAGTGCCACATAAATCTGCAGGGTTATGACTAGAAACATCAAACCACCCCTTAAATTTCATCTCCTTGAGTAGATTGTGTGTCAGTCTTTACTGTAGTTCTTGAATAATCTATTCATGAACCAAGTAAGTGCTATTTATGCTCCCCACTACAGGTTGCAAGGACTAATCAAAAACAGCAGTGTGTAGTAACCATCGCTGCCTGCAATCTGTGCTTCTGGGCGACACGAGCGGCCGAGGAAATTAGCCGATTTCCCCTGTGTCATTCGATGCTGCAGTTGTGACTTCAGCAAATTCCAGCGCCTTTCTAACCGGAGCCAGACATGACTTCATGGGGATAACGCCGCCACCTTCCAGCCATTTAAACCAACTTGTGGGGGAGATGACTAGCTCTTTTCATTCCGGAATCCTCTGACTAAGCAGGACGCCCGCCCAAAGTCGCAACCAGTCGTCAGCGGCCCACTGGTTCAGTTCACTGGTTCCCCATTGTCCATTGGTATTTGTTTTTTTTTTTTCTGAGGTAGCATAGCTGAGTTTGTCACCGAAATCTTTCATTTGTGCACTGAAAAAATAAAAGGGTGAAAGAGTTCAACCACAGGACCAGGTCTGTGTCGGGGTTTCCATCTCCTGAATGTGTCCATTCACTGACAGCAAGCAGAGCTCTTTAAAAAAGATGAAAAATGGACAGAAAATTTGAAAGTAGCAGTTCTAGACCGATTAAGCTCTATTTACATAGAATCGAAGACCCCTTCGACTTTTAAAGTCCTTTCCCTCCTCGGTGACAACAATCAGAGGCAGCCATTAAAGCTTTCTCAAGGGTTGTCACCGGGACTTTAAATCCTTAAAGGGTTTTCCAGGAGTCCAGTATTGTTGACCTACCCTTAGGTCATCAGTATCTGATCAGTGAGGTCGAGAAGCATACCAAGCACAGCGCCGTACATTGTATAGTGGCCGTGCTTGGTATTGCAGCCCAAGTGCAATCCCCCTTAAAGGGGAACACCACCATATACAGCAACAGTCCTGTTTTGTGGAGCATAAAAAAGGTGGAGTTTCTGCAAATTAGCCGGCTTGACCAATACAATGGCAGCAAAATTTGAAACCACCTCCGACTGATGCACTTCCAAAAAAGTAATTCGGGAAGGAAACTCCCCCCCCGGTCCCCAAATGTCCTAAATGTGAAAATAGTCCCAGCCATAAATAAAAACAGGAAAGTGTTGAACCCTGATCTGGAAACTGTCATTAGTCCCACGCATGTCAGCAAAACATGCAAATAGTAATTAAGCAGCGGTGCTGTCAGGACGCTGATTAATATGTGGATGCCATTGGCAGCCGTTCAGATTTTCTCAGCTGTGACTGGATCAGAAAATGCCGCGCCTGCCAAAAAAAATAAATGAAGGTCACTCTAGGGTGAACTATTGTGTCCCACTTTCAGGGGAGGCAAAAAGAAATTCCGTTTTTTTTTTATAAGCATGTTGTGTTAATTTATAATTATTGATATAGCACCTACACATATCACAGCGCCGTACCAGAGCACAGCTGCATGATATCCCCCCCCCCCCCCCACACGGTTGTTTGTTTGCCTGCCTCTCACTAGTGTGGGGATCCTGTATTCCAGATCCCTCAAGAGCTGTACTCGTAATTCTGCTCTTTGCTGTTTGGAGCAGCGACCAAGCTTTTCTACCGATACGTCTGACTTGGGGCTCATGCACACGAACGTGCTTTGGTTCCGCATCGGCTCGGATGCGGACGCACTCACTGCAACGGTGCCGCAAAAGATCAGGGCAGCACTCCGTGTGCTGTCCGCATCCATTGCTCCGTTCTGTGAGGGCGCAAAAAAAATAATAGAACATGTCCTATTCTTGTCCGTTTTGCGGAGTCGAATAGCCATTTCTATAAGGGGCTGCCCGTTGCGTTCCGCAAGTTGCGGAATGTACATAATCGGCATCCATGTTTTGCGAACCGCAAAACACGGCGCGGTCGTGTGCATAAGCCCATAGATGATTTCTAATAATGTAGTCCTCTGTGTTGCACTGCATTCTGGGAGTGTTTTTTGTTTTGTTTTCTCCTGTTTTTTAGACATGGAGTGGCAGTTCTCCAGACACTGAACAATCAGAGGATTTGAGTTTGCAGAATTTTTGGTTGGCTATTTCTGACGGCCTCGTAGTGGTGGACGGGTGTCTGCGCTTGCACAGTGCTCTCGCCCTTCACTGCTACGGGACCTCCATAAATAGCTAAGAGTGGTCACTTACCTATTTTCTGAACCCCCATGGCGATAAATTGAGAACGCGCAGTGTGCTCTCCTTCACTTCAGAGGCCCCATTCTCTAAGAACGATCAGGTCCCAGAAGTGGGACTTGCACTTGTCTGACATCAAGCAAATTTGCCGTCAATGTCCTACATGGACCAACCCCTTTAAGGCTAAGCTGACTTCTCTGTATTCTGGGGGAATTAGTTCATAAGGGAAGTGATTATGGAACACACTGAACAACGTTAGTACCAAACTGAGACCAACGTTGACCCTCATGCCGGGACTACAGTGAGTACAAGCAATACATATTGCGCAGAGATAAAGGGGCCAACAATTGAAACCATAACAAACAAAAACTGAAGCGTCGAGGTACAGTAACAAAATATATACCGTATTTTATTGAATCAAGTAAATACATACATAAAATTGTTGTGTTTAGAAAGTAGCAGCAAGAAAAACCACCATCCCAGTGGTATACTACATAATAATGATAGTATAAAGGGCCACTTATGTCAAGGGTGTAACTATGGCTGAGTCTCCAGGATACTAAGTGACCAAATATAAGTATGTGGGGCAGTGAAACCAGTGCCACAACTGGCAGCAACGGTATTTAATTGTGAGCATCACGCAATTAAGTGGCGACGTCAAGACTGGTCACATGACGTGAGACGTCACGTTCATGTGCGGTACGAGGTGACGCCGGCTGGAGGGAGGATCGCGCACTGAGCCGCGTCCATCGTGATGCCGCCATTATGCATGCAGGTGAACAAAATATAAAAACAATTGCAGTGGGTGTGAATGCAACCTTATTGGAGGATAGACTCTTTATAATCACATGATCCACGGTGATGAAGGCACGCCGAAACGCGCGTTGGGGTAACGCCATCCCGGTTTGGATACACTACATTTGGGTGAGTCTCCCTGTATACCGTGATTATGACTATCATTTAGTTACTTTCCATGATCAACGGTTTACCATAGACTATACTTCACTTAATTGTGTGATGCTCACAATTAAATACCGTTGCTGCCAGTTGTGGCACTGGTTTCACTGCCCCACATACTTATATTTGGTCACATAGTATCCTGGAGACTCAGCAATAGTTACACCCTTGACATAAGTGGCCCTTTATACTATCATTATTAGGCTACATGCACACGACAGTTGTTTTTCTCGGCTTCCGTTTCAGTTTTTTTTGCGGATAGGACAGGAACCCATTCATTTCAATGGGTCAGCAAAAAAATGCTGACCGTTCATCAGTGTGTGTTCCGCGTCCGTTGTCCGTGTTTCCCTTCAGCAAAAAAAGTAGTGCATGTCCTACTTTTTTCTCATTTGCGGACGAGGATAGGCATTTATTACAGGGGATCTGTGAAAACAAAGGAATCCTCCAAAAAAAACTGATGGACCATCAGTTTTTTTTGCTGATCCCGATTTGCGGACAGCAAAAAACAACTGTCGTGTGCATATAGCCTTATGTAGTATACCACTGGGATGGTGGTTTTTCTTGCTGCTACTTTTTAAACACAACGATTTTATGTATGTATTTACTTGATTCAATAAAATATATATTTTGTTACTGTACCTCTACGCTTCAGTTTTTGTTTAACACACTGAACAAGGAGGGGACGTTGTGAGATTTGAGTCTGTAGAATCATGATTGCAGCTCCAGAGAATAGAATATGAGACATACTTTAAAGGGGTCATGCTCACTTAGCGACTGTGCCTAATTTTGCAGTACAATACATGCTGTGCAGTACCAAGAATGACCACTACCAAAAGTATGGCGCTGTGCCTAGTAAACAGCCCCTTTAATCAGCTGATGGGCAGGGTGCTGCAGTCTGATATTGGTGGCCTAAGGGTAAGCCATCAATTTTGGTGCTTGTGGATTAGTGCAAATTAAAGTGTTTGTCTTACGTTCTGTAAAATTTCCAGGGAGGCAACCAGGCTTGTAGAACAAAGCAAGAAGGTGAACTTACCTGCTAAAGATCCCTTCGGTCCAGCGCTGCACGTATGGTCCTTCTGGTCCCCATCGGACTGGAAGTGATGACATTACATCCATTCTTCATGTGACCACTTAGCGATACACTAGTATATGAACGTCACATGACCACGGAGGCTAGCGATTGAGTGGTCACATGAATAAGGAATGTGACACCATTACTTCCAGGCCAACGGGGGACGGGATCGGCAGCACTGGAGAGCAGGGACATGAGGCAGGTGAGCTCAGCTTCTTTCTTTGATTTGTAAGCTTGGATGCTACCACTGCCGAAGTGTTGGACAACCCCTTTAAATACAGTAGGTGCAGTGTCCATGATAAAGTCCACGAGAGGATGAAACATATGTATGGAATATTTTATGAAGTTGTGAAATTGACTCAGTCAACACCATAACATCTCTAACACACTCCCCTCTCATCCTATCATAACAAGTAGTAATGGAAAACCGATGACTACGTCCTATCCCGTCATCCCTCCCGCCTCATTTCTGGTCACAATTTTACCAACTGTAGGAAAATATTCCTAAAGGTTGTCACGTCCATGTGACAAAACACTGAAGAACATTACTTACTAAGACAAACCCTTTTCTTAGGGCTTCATTGAAGGTATCAGCAGCCCCCCTCTGTTGGACCCAACTCTTCGATTACATCAGGGGCCGTCAAGGTCTATCTTAACAGGCAAAAGTGGCATCATCTTCACCAGCCAGCTGCCCTTAGCACCTTATCCTCAGCCTGCGGGATCTCCATAGATCTTCAGAAACCTCCTCAGTCTTCAGAAAATCCTTCGAGTGTAAAATAGTAATGTGTATGTAGAGAGGAATGAGATGCAACTGAAGTATGAGGGATATCATGATGGGTAATGCAGATAGAGATGGTCTTAGAGAACAAATTTGGTAACAATCTGCTATCTTTCTCTACAGGTAGGACACAGGCGTTGAAGAATCAGAATGTCCAGAAGAAACTGGAACTTTGTAGGAGAAAATTATTAGATTCCATGAGGACTTTTTTACAGTACCACTCTTAATTTCCAGGAGATTACCATAGATTGGTGGTCAAGCGGTACAGGGACTTACGCCAATTTTACCACTTCTGTTGAGTGTCCTGTCGAACGTAAATCATGGTTGCCTTAAAAAACAGGAATCTCAAGCTGTTTACAGTTGTGTTGGCAGTCTTCGCCATAACCATCATGTCGTTCCTCCTTAACTACACCCAGAACTCTGGACTTGTCCTGTGGAACCCTGAAAAGTACTTCAGGTTCTCAGGGCCATTCATTCGATTCATATCATCTGTGCGGAGATCGTGCAGCTGCGAAACCTGTGTGTCCGAACCAGACAGCCCCCTGTGGTTTAATGAAAAGTTTAATCTCAGCATCCCTCCATTGCTGACCAAACAGAACAGTGTGGTGTCCGAGAGCGCATACAAGTGGTGGATGGTGAGTGACCTGCTATTAAAATGGTGGCGGTGTTATCACATAGTCATGTACAGGGCAGTATTATAGCAATTATATTCCTGTACATAGGAGGCAGTATTAAAGTAGTTATATTCTTGTTCTTAGGAGCAGTATTATAGTAGTTATATTTTTGTACATAGGAGCAGTATTATAGTAGTTATATTCTTGTACATAGGAGCAGTATTATAGTAGTTGTATTCTTGCACAGATGATCTGTATTATAGTAGTTATATTCTTGTACATAGGAGCAGTATTATAGTAGTTATATTCTTGTTCATAGGAGCAGTATTATAGTAGTTATATTCTTGTACATGGGAGCAGCATTATCTTAGTTATATTCTTGTACATAGAAGGCAGTATTATAGTAGTTATATTCTTGTACATAGGAGCAGTATTATAGTAGTTATATTCTTGTACATAGGAGGCAGTATTATAGTAGTTATATTCTTGTACATACGAGGAGCAGTATTATAGTAGTTATATTCCTGTACATAGGAGACAGTATTATAGTAGTTATATTCTTGTACATAGGAGCAGTATTATAGTAGTTATATTCTTGTACATAGGAGCAGTATTATAGTAGTTATATTCTTGTACATAGGAGGCAGTATTATAGTAGTTATATTCTTGTTCATAGGAGCAGTATTATAGTAGTTATATTCTTGTACATAGGAGGAGCAGTATTATAGTAGTTGTATTCTTGCACAGATGATCTGTATTATAGTAGTTATATTCTTGTACATAGTAGGCAGTATTATAGTAGTTATATTCTTGTGCATAGGAGCAGTATTAGGCCCCTTTCACACGGGCAAGTTTTCCGCAAGGGTGCAATGCGTGAGGTGGACGCATTGCACTCGCACTGAATCCGGACCCATTCATTTCTATGGGGCTGTGCACATGAGCGGTGATTTTCACGCATCACTTCTGCGTTGCGTGAAAATCGCAGCATGCTCTATATTTTGCGTTTTTCACGCAACGCAAGCCCCATAGAAGTGAATGGGGCTGCGGGAAAATAACAAGCATCCGCAAGCAAGTGCGGATATGGTGCAATTTTCCCACATGGTTGCTAAGCGACGGGACCCGATCTTCATTATTTTCCCTTATAACATGGTTATAAGGGAAAATAATAGCAATTTTAATAAAGAATGCTTTGTATAATGTTGATTAAGGGTTTAAAAATAAAAAAAAACTTAACTTACCTTAGCCACTTGATCGCGTAGTTGACGATCTGTCTTCTCTCTTCAAGCTTTAGCTACCAGCTAAAGGTCCTGTGATTGGACCATGTGATGTGACGTCATCACAGGTCCTTTAGCTGGTAGCTAAAGCTTGAAGAGAGAAGACAGATCGCCAACTATGCGATCAAGTGGCTAAGGTAAGTTAAGTTTTTTTATTTTTAACCCCTTAATCAACATTATACAAAGCATTCTTTATTAAAATTGCTATTATTTTCCCTTATAACCATGTTATAAGGAAAAATAATAAAATCTCCAGAATACTCAACCCGAAACCGGACTTCAGTGATGAAGTCCGGCTTCGGGTCTGGGTACCAAACATGGCGATTTTTCCAACGCGCGTGCAAAGCGCATTACAAAAGTTTGCACACGTGCAGAAAAATCGCGCATATTCCCGCAACGCACCCGCATTCAATCCGGGCGTCAAACATGACGCCCGTGTGAAAGAGGCCTTATAGTAGTTATATTCTTGTACATAGGAGGCAGTATTATAGTAGTTATATTCTTGCAAAATTGAAACTATTTTTTGTACCATAATTTCATTCTAATAAAAGCCATTCTCGTCTGTAAGTTCACGTGTGGGTATATTGCTGCTCTCTGCTCTTTTAGTAGATTTTTTGCGGGATGATAGGTAAGGTTATATGAATTAGAATGTCAGTCGTTGTCACTGCAGGTATGAATTTCACAGTTATAGCACTTGGGATCCTCCTACGCTTTGACTTTTCCTTTAACCCCAGTTATATAAATGCCTGCTCTTTCATCAGTGTGCTGTTGTCAGTGACACCATAGAGGTACAATACGTGGTACAGATGAAGGTTCATTTATGCTGCCACTTCATGTAGTACGGACATATAGTGGCAGATTCTTGCTCAATAGTTCCAATTAAAGTAGAGGTAAAGACTCAGTAATTGTGTTTCTAGGACTAGATAAATGAAGGGGAGGCCGTCTGTGCGCAGCTCCTATAAAAATACTTGTGGTCTTCATACAGTAGTGGATTGAGATGGGGTTCCTAATGCAGCTTACAGTCGAAGCGTTGGGTCGTATCAATCAATTATGGCCATCGCTGGGTGTATATGAGCACTAGATTCACAATAGACCTCATCCCCAACCAAGTGGAGAGATAGTCATGGGGGCCAAGGCAACAGGTGCAGTGGCCCCTATCTCTAACATAACAGTAGTCCTACCCCCGCACTGTTACAGAACAGAAATGACCTGACCTACTTGAAAACCCATGTCCTAGGTGTCGGTGTCACTCAAGTGGTGAGACCTTCACTAATCATATGTTGATGCCATAACCTATAGACTTAGTGGTGGTGGTGGAGACCCTGATAATGAACATGCCTACAAAAAATTTTCATCCTGAAACCTTTCATGTATCTGATGACTTCTTTTTTTTGGACACACAGAAGTTACAAGGAGAAAAGACGCCGATGGAAATCAACAAAGCCATTGAAGAAATGTTTAAAGTTATTCCAGGTGACAACAGTTTGCTGAACCATAATCCATACCGGTGCCGAACGTGTGCCGTTGTGGGCAACTCCGGGAACCTCAGAGGCTCAGATTATGGGCAGGATATTGATGCCCACGACTTTGTGTTGAGGTGAGATGGACGAAATGTACCACAAACATGTCACAGGGGAAAGTATTGAGAGGAATTATTCATATGTACAGTATGATGCTAAAGGGGGAGATGGGGAAAACATTATTTCTTGGGGGGGTTTTATTACAAAAGTGATACCATGTAATCACTTTGTCAGTATAGTAAACATCACATAATAATAGCAAATAGAGAAGTATAGGAAGTATTGTAAAGTAGTATAGTAGATATATTCTTGTACACAGGAGCAGTATTATAGCAGTCATATTCTTGTACATAGAAGGCAATATTATAGTAGCTATATTTTTCTACATAGGAGGCAGTATTATAGTAGTTATATTCTTGTACATGGGAAGCAGTATTATAGTCGTTATATTCCTGTACTTAGGGATAGTAGTTATATTCTTGTACATAGGAGTAGTATTATAGTAGTTATATTCTTGTACATAGGAGGCAGTATTATAGTAGTTATATTCTTGTACATAGGAGCAGTATTATAGTAGATATATTCTTGTACATAGGAGCAGTATTATAGTAGTTATATTCTTGTACATGGGAAGCAGTATTATAGTCGTTATATTCCTGTACTTAGGGATAGTAGTTATATTCTTGTACATAGGAGCAGTATTATAGTAGATATATTCTTGTACATAGGAGCAGTATTATAGTAGTTATATTCTTGTACATAGGAGGCAGTATTATAGTAGTTATATTCTTGTACATAGGAGCAGTATTATAGTAGATATATTCTTGTACATAGGAGGCAGTATTATAGTAGTTATATTCTTGTACATTGGAGGCAGTATTATAGTAGTTATATGCTTGTACATTGGAGGCAGTATTATAGTAGTTATATGCTTGTACATGGGAAGCAGTATTATAGTCGTTATTTTCCTGTCTTTTGGGGTAGTATTATAGTAGTTATATTCTTGTACATTGGAGGCAGTATTATAGTAGTTATATTCTTGTACATAGGAGCAGTATTATAGTAGTTATATTCTTGTATATAGGAGCAGTATTATAGTAGTTATATTCTTGTACATAGGAGCAGTCTTATAGTAGATATATTCTTGTATATAGGAGCAGTGTTATAGTAGTTATATTCCTGTATTGACCCTTACCTTTCCGTGGTATAAGGTTGTGTATATTATTAACTAATAATTGGGAGTCTATTGGTTTTCTCAGGCCTGTGACTCATATTCCTTCTCGATATTTTCTTTCTGGAATCAAAATCCTTGTTCAGAACTTGTCTAGATTGTATTTTCATTCTGCGGATGGGAAATGAAATGTCAAACAAAAGTCATTGACAATTAAGTGCCACTCTTTCCCAAATCCAGTTACATCTCAGGGCTCCAGGGGCCACTTCTTATTTCTCTTGGCTTCTGTACGATATAATGAAGGCATTTTCTTCTGCAGAGTCAAATGAAATTTTAATAAAAATCACTTTTCATAATTGTCTTCGATACAGTATAAATGAGATAATTTATTTTGGCTGATTAAATATATGGTGTGGGTGTAATATACAATGCAATGCTCCTCAGCCTTGCCTTTCCATTTTTTCTGCATATAGGCAAAGATCATCAGTCAGAACTAATAAACAGATGGATATGACTTGTCTGTAAAACTAAGGTCATATTCTTAAAGAAAACAATTGTAGTGTATGGAAACAAACTATTATTTCCATTTTCATAAACGGGTATAGCAGAGCTGAGTTTGTTATACAGGTCGTTTAGTCTGTATTATTTGCCTGAAGCCCTGTGAGTTGACATCTCAGCTCTGCTACAACAGAGAATTCAGCTTTTCGGACTGCATTTTTCCGTCACTAATACATTGTATCAGTCAGGAGCGATATGTTCCACAGATTGTATAAATTGGGTTGTATGGTAGCAAGCCTTTGACTGTAAAATGGGTTCGTACAAGCTTTCAGTCTCTGGAGGTAAAGTAGATTATCCCCATTTAGTGATAGCAAGCAGAGTTATGAATGCATAAAGCTTTATTTATTGAAACCCGCAATATTGTTCTAGTATCCTTACTTAATACAGTGTACCATTAGTAGTCACGGCATCTGACGAGATTCTACTTTCCTTTTAGGATGAACCAGGCTCCCACCATTAAATTTGAGAAGGACGTTGGGAATAAGACCACTCACCACTTTGTCTACCCAGAGAGTTGGCGGGACCTAAGGCAGAACGTCAGCATGGTCCTCATTCCTTTTAAAACCCTTGATCTACAGTGGATTGTCAGCGCGCTGACAACCGGGACTATAAACTTGTAAGTAACATTGCGGCAATCGGCAGTCTTATTGTTACACGCGCTGACCTCTCCTTGTACTTGAATTTGCAGGACAACTTCTAATTCCACAAGACGTTAATCTCATTAGCACCGTATCAGCATCACTAATGTGTTACCCGTACACCTTGCAAGTTCAGCAGTCTGTGCCCACATATTGCTGGGAGAGTGACGCACGGATGCCAGGGCGAGATTACAGCTAAAACACTTAGCATGTTCCCTGATTATAATCCAATAATATTTTGTTAATATTTCTTTCGTGTCCTATTTTGGAGGGCATTTTAGCTTTACTTAGGATGAGGAAGCAGGACTAAATCTTGTGCATAAGGGAGCTGTCACTTGTATTCGGTATTGTTTCCTTAACGTTCTCCTAGATACCAGAATACAACTACTATAATACTGCTCCTATGTATAAGAATATAACTACTATAATACTGCTCCTATGTACAAGAATATAACTACTATAATACCGCCCCGTACATACAAGAATATAACTACTATAACACTGCCCCCTATGTACAACAATATAACTACTATAATACTGCTCCTATGTACAAGAATATAACTACTATAGTACTGCTCCTATGTACAAGAATATAACTACTATAATACTGCCTCCTATGTACAAGAATATAACTACTATAATACTGCCTCCTATGTACAAGAATATAACTACTATAATACTGCTCCTATGTACAAGAATATAACTACTATAATACTGCCTCCTATGTACAAGAACATAACTACTATAATACTGCCCCCTATGTACAAGAATATAACTACTATAATACTGCTCCTATGTACAACAATATAACTACTATAATACTGCTCCTATGTACAACAATATAACTACAACAATACTGCTCCTATGTACAAGAATATAACTACTATAATACTGCTCCTATGTACAAGAATATAACTACTATAATAATGCCTCCTATGTACAAGAATATAACTACAACAATACTGCCCCCTATGTACAAGAATATAACTACTATAATACTGCCCCTATGTGCAAGAATATAACTACTATAATAATGCTCCTATGTACAAGAATATAACTACTATAATACTGCCGCCTATGTACAAGAATATAACTACTATAATACTGACGCCTATGTACAAGAATATAACTACTATAATACTGCTCCTATGTACAAGAATATAACTACTATAATACTGCTCCTATGTACAAGAATATAACTACTATAATACTGCCGCCTATGTACAAGAATATAACTACTATAATACTGCCGCCTATGTACAAGAATATAACTAGTATAATACTGCCCCCTATGTACAAGAATATAACTACTATAAATATAATACTGCTCCTATGTACAAGAATATAACTACTATAATACTGCTCCTATGTACAAGAATATAACTACTATAATACTGCCGCCTATGTACAAGAATATAACTACTATAATACTGCTCCTATGTACAAGAATATATCTACTATAATACTGCTCCTATGTACAATAATATAACTACTATAATACTGCTCCTATGTACAAGAATATAACTACTATAATACTGCTCCTATGTACAAGAATATAACTACTATAATAATGCCTCCTATGTACAAGAATATAACTACTATAATACTGCTCCTATGTACAAGAATATAACTACTATAATACTGCTCCTATGTACAGGAATATAACTACTATAATACTGCCGCCTATGTACAAGAATATAACTACTATAATACTGCTCCTATGTACAAGAATATAACTACTATAATACTGCTCCTATGTACAGGAATATAACTACTATATTACTGACTCCTATGTACAAGAATATAACTACTATAATACTGCTCCTATGTACAAGAATATAACTACTATAATAATGCCTCATATGTGCAAGAATGCATAGGAAACTGTTCTGGGGTACTGTAGCTGGTTATGATTTAAGGGTTGGGGTTGTTAATCTTATGGCACACTCAGTTCTATGCTGTAGTGACAGTTTTGCTGTTTAAGGCAGGTTATGTTATTGAGGTTTTTACCTTTTACTCTTATTTGAGCACTATGCAGTGTTATGTGGCACTGTGTCATTATATGCTTTAACGGTACCTTGGCCTTTACTCTTTTGGAGGCATCCTGGCAGTTTGTATTATGGAGGTACTTTGGCAGCCTGTACTATACATGCACTCTGCCTTTTACTATTATGGGAATATACATACATGTTGAAGTATGGGGGCACTGTGGCTTTCGCAACTAGAGTTGAGCGAACTTGTATTTTAAGTTCGGCGTCCAAAGTTCAGGTTCGGGTTATTGAAGCATCCCGTTATGGATTCCGCTACCACGGACCATAACGGCATTTGGAATCCATAAAGGGGATTCTTCAATGAACCCGAACCTTTGACAACACGGAGGACCTGGGGTGACGTCACCGTCATGTGATCAGTGCAGGGGGCGTGGCTCAGTACTGGATTGGATAAGAGGTGATCCAGTGCTGAGCCACGCCCCCTGTACTGATCACATGACGGTGACGTCACCCCAGGTCCTTAGTGTTGTCCAAGGTTCGGGTTCATTGAAGAATACCCTCATGGATTCCAAATGCCGTTATGGTCCGTGGTAGCGGAATCCATAACGGGATGCTTGGATAACCCGAACTTTGGACGCCAAACTTAAAATACAAGTTCGCTCAACTCTATTCGCAACCTTTTAAGTGTGTGACACCCCATACCCTGACAGAATTCATTGTATATATGTACATTTCTATTGAAGCCTGTTAGAAGGGCAAGATACTCTAATATTTACAGTGCAACGCTGCTACGATGTCTGGCTGCAACAGTCCCAGATAGCGCAGTAGGGACACCCCAAAACTGCCCATCAATGTATGAACAGCTGCCTGTGGAATGATGCTAAAGTGATAAACCTTGTCGCTTCCTGTTTTGAATGCTGTGTGTAGGGTTCTTACCCCAATCGTACGTAGATATGAACCACAGCAAAGATTAGTTTCTCAAGTTGCATTTTTATATTTTTTTTTTGTTCCAAGGTGCGTCAGTGTGTGGAATGATGCTTTCTCCCATGCACCCAGCGATTCCTAATGTACAGCCATGGCAAAAAGTTTTGAGACTGATTTTGGTTTTCACAAAGTTTGCTGCTACAGTTTTTTATCACAACAATTTGCAGTATTAACAATGCAGCTGATATTACACAGTTTTGCAGATTGAAGTAATTGTCTTCTTCTGTTAACCATGGTTACCTCCAAGAAATCACATGCAGTTATCGTTGCTTTGAGTTTGCTTCAAAATGCTTTCACAGGCGAGGACATTGCTGCTTTTAAGATTTAACCTAAATCAACCATTTATCGGATCATCAAGAGCTTCTAAGAGAGCTTCCGGGAGGCTTTAAAGAAAGATTAATAGCGCCCAAGAAAGTCCAAGAAGTGCTAGGACCATCTCCTATAGAGTGACAGGATGAGGTCGCCACCAGTGCAGAGTGTGCTCAGGAATGGCAGCAGGTAGGTGTTAGTGCATCTTCACGCATGCTGAGGCAAAGGCCTTTGGAGGATAACCTGGTGTCAAGAAGAGCAGCAAAGCCACTTCTCTCCAGGAAACCGCAGACCGACATTCTACAGGAAGTGCAGCTATTGGACTGCCGAGGAAGAGGGAAAAGTTATTTTCTCTGATGAAGCCCCCTATAGACTGTTGGAGACATCTGGAAAAATTACTGTCCATAGAAGAAGAGGTGAGCACTACCATCAGTCCTGTGTCAAGCCAACAGTAAAGCATCCTGAGACCATTCATGTGTGGAATTGGTTCTCATCCAAGGGAGCGGGCTCACTCACAGTTTTGCCTAAGAACACTGCCTTGAATAAAGAATGGGATCTAAACCTCTTCCAAGATCAACTTCTCCCAACGTCCCAGGAGCAATTTGGTGAAGAACAATGTTTTTTCCAGCATGGTGGGGCACCATGTTATCAGGCAAACGTGGCTCAATGAGCAAAACATTGACATTTTGGGTCCATCCATGGTCAGCAAACTACCCAAATCTCAACCCCATTGGGAATCTGTGGTCAACGCACAAAAAGCAGGTGGGCAAAAAATCTGAAAGATTATGATAAACTCCAACCCAAATTGGGCTGTCATCAGTCAGGATTTGGACAAGAGGCTGTCATCCAGCATGCCAGGGCGAATTCCAGAAGTCCTAAAAAGAAGGGTCAACCCCAGAAATATTGAGTCTCTGCATAAATTTGATGGACGTCATTAAAAGTTTAAGAATTTTATTAAATACTTATAATTGTGTCAGTATACCATAGAAACATCTGAGGAAAAAAAATCCAAAAACTTTGTGAAAATCCAAAATTTGTGTCAGTCTCAAAACTTTTGGCCACCACTGCACAATGGTGGGAGTGGGTGGTCTGCAGCTGAAGTCATTCAGCAGTCAGACATGCATGGCCCTCAAGCATTACTGCGTTATCAATGTCCCCTTCCCCTCCTCATGGCTATGTTAGTTTTCCATGTTATCAGCTATCTCTCTACGTAGGTAAGAACCTGCACAACATAATCAGTCCAAACAGGATTTAATAAGGCAAGCGTTCTGCTACCTGTGACCCAACGTTGGCATTCATCGTGGAGCAGTAGAGCTTGTTATATGTCCCCCCTGCCGTGTGTGATTGGAACTGTTTCATCAGTCCTTCGAAGCAGCGAAACAATGGCGATTGTCCTGACGTCTAGATTCTGGATTCAGCCATTCAACCAACGTAATGAAGCCATTGCTAAGATTTACAACTTTACTCAGATTGTTGCCAACACAGATCCTCAGATAGTAATGTCATTGGATGCAAGCCCTCACCATGTAGAGCGGGTTACTTAAAGGGGTTCTCTGGGAATTACGAAAATACTTAAATATTACTTTATTATAAATATATTCCCAAATACATTTCATTAGTTATAATGGCTCGTTTTGTATGGGGAGCAATCATTAGGAGAAATAAAATGGCCGCCGTCCTAATAGTGCACACAAAACCTGTCCTAATTACACAGGGGGACAAGTCACTTCAGAGCACTGAGCTAAAGAGCTGCCTCATCCTCCTCTCTGCTCGTCAGGGATTATGATCCTGAATACAGCTAAGAAGATCTTCAGCTGTATCTGAGCATTGTGAAGGAGAGTCTCTCTTCTGTCTTCAGTGTTTTACAGAGCACTGAAGACAGAAGGCAGACTCTCCTTAACAATGCTCAGTTAGATCTTTGCTAAGAAGACTCTTTACACCCTGTTTTCTAAGAACTATCCTCAAGTCATCAGTATCTGATCGGTGGGGGTCCGACACCCACAATCCCCGCCAATCTGCTGTTTGAGAAGGCACCGGCGCTCACCAAGCACAGCGCCATACATTGTATAGTGGCTTTGCTTGTTTTCGCGCTGAGCCCCATTTACTTCTATGGGGGCTGAGCTGCGCCTAGGCCACGTGACTGATGAACTCGTGGTCACTTGGCCTACAGAAAGCTGAGAGAAGGCCGTGGCACCACTGCCTTCTCAAACAGCTGATCTGGGGCAGTCCCAGGTGTCGGACCCCCACGAATCCAGGGCATAGATCATCAGTATTTAAGTCTTAGAAAATCCCTTTAAAGGGTGTCCCAGGATGCATAATGGTGGCACGTGCCCCTCTAATAAGTGGTGGTCCGACCATTGCAATGATTGCTAGGCCCAATTGTTCTTTGGTCCCTAAAAGGATCTCTACTTTCGGTCTGTAATTAGAAGCATTGATTGTTTGCATCTGGAGGCTAAAAACCCATCCTATGTCCAAACGATGTAGGAGCATGGCTCAGAAGAAGGTCTATCCGCATGTAGCGGGCGTCTTGTTTTACCGCAGATTGGTGTGGTCGTCAATTTGGTTGTTAAGGAACACAAAATGTGTAAAGCACACCAATTTGTGGTAAAGTGCTTCCTGTGGGCTAACCCTGTGGGAGTTGTGATACACTGTGACGAGTCCTCCACCTGAACAGAGGAGAGCAAGATAGTCCTCTTTTTTACCCAAAGGTGTCACCCAAAAATGTTTTCTGTCAGTTCAAACCAGATAGTAACACATCTCCTTTTTTTCTGATTGCTGATTTTTTTATTCTATTTCCTGAACATGATTATGGGGGCGGCCATCTTGCCTGAGCTGTTCCTAACAGCATTTAGAAAACATTTTAAAAAATTGCTGGTTTAGAAAAAAAACATTTTGAAATGTTACTTGTCCTGCACCCTTGTCTATTAGTCAGAGCAGAGAGCAACTCCAAAAAGCAAGAGGACCTGACATGCACAGCCCTATGAGTTTAAAGGGGTTTTTCAGGATTTTTTAACTGATGACGTATCCATCAGTATCTGATTGGTGGGGGTCCTACACCCACTGATCAGCTGTTTGAGAAGACATCAGTGCTCACAGCAGCTGCACGGCCTTCTCTTTGCTCATCAAGCACAGCGCCGTACATTGTATAGTGGCCGTGCTTGGTATCGCAGCTCAGCTCTATTCATTTAAAGAGGACCTTTCACCTATTTAACAACTAAAATCTAACTATATCTGTGGGCAGAGCGGCGCCCAGGGGTCCCCCTGCACTTACTTGTATGTCTGGGCGCCGCTCCGTTCGCCGTATGGCTCGGTGTCCGAGCTCCTCTGTTTTAGGGGCGGGGACTTTGTATTAGGCGTGTCCTTGCTAGAGCTGGCCAATCACAGCGCACAGCTCATAGCCAGGCTATGAGCTGTGCGCTGTGATTGGCCAGCTCTGCAGCAAAGGACACGCCTGATACAAAGTCCCCGCCCCATACAACAGAGGGAGCTCGGACACCGGAGCCTATACCGGGCGAACGGAGCGGCGCCCAGACATACTAGTAAGTGCAGGGGGACCCCTGGGCGCCGCTCTGCCCACAGATATAGTTAGATTTTAGTTGTTAAATAGGTGAAAGGTCCTCTTTAAATGGGGCTGAGCTGCGCCTAGGCCATGTGACTGATGAGCGTGACCTCACATGGACTAGGAAAAGCTGCAAGAAGGCCACAGTGCCTGCTCAAACAGCTGATCGGCAGGGGTCTCCACTGTCGGACCCCGACTGATCAGATAATGATGACTTACACGGAGAATACACAGAAGTGTGACACCGTGAGATCTGATTGTCAGGGGACCCTTCTAACAAAGAGATTTTATAAAATGAACCTCTTTAGAAAGGCTGTCCTAATTAGAAAACCCCTGGTCATGCATCCTATTGGGAATTCTGAGTTAACAGAATGGGTTTTCTGTCCTGGATCCTCATCTCTTGGTCAGAATGGAGAGTGGCTACATAGACTGTCTCTTGTTCTGAAGGCCTTGTACTGTCCTCCATTATATAATTCCCATTGATATGGATGGACACTGTGTAATACTACATTTCCCCTGTGGAGGCACTGTAGTGAAATAGAACACTTACTGCAAGGTTTCCAATTAGATGGTCAGTGACCGCCTCAGCAGGAGGACACTGTATCGTCTCCGTACCGTCAAAGACCACTTCTAAAAACAGAAAACCCCTTTGGTTAAGCACCTGCAGACTGTATTTTGTAAAAAGTCCATGATTGACCAAATCATGGTCAAAGCAGTCATGCACTCTCTGTAGATGCTTTCTAGGGGAATGACCTCATGGCACTCATTTTGATCTTTAGGTGGGTGCCATGTAGACGTGAAGGTCTGAGTCCTTGAAAAGACAAAGAATTGTAGCCATGAATATGGATAACTGTTTTTTATTCCTTAGAAGGGGGGAATAATATATGGTTTTTATACTAAAAATCGACTGCCATAGTAAATTCTGTTCTCCTTTTTCTGATATCTGGAGGCCCTCCTTTCAGCCACAGCATGGCCCTCACATGCATCATTTATAGTCTGTATAATTAAGAGGGTGGATTAGGATCCATTACAGACGTCTCAATTGTCTTAATAAGAAGGCACTTTGTCTCATCTTCACGTGAGACAATGGCCCTTGTTTGGTCGGGTTTATTGGCTTGAAGTGGCCGCAGCTCCAGGATTCTTGCATGATTGAGTTACAGGTCCCGGTTACACAGCTGCTACCTCCTCCAGTCTTCTCACTGCCTCTTCGTCGGCTTACACAAGGGTCTAGGTTTCTGCAACAATGATCCAATTTTTAGTTTTTTTTTTTTTTATTCCCTTGTGACTCCATACATACATGTGCTGGGTGGGGGTTGTGGGGTCCTCAAACAGGAAACCATTGTGCACTGAAGACTTGTCCTATTCATGCACTGGATTCTGAACGTCACATGGTGGGGTCGTTTTTTGCTTGGAGTCCCCTTTGGCAGCTCCTTGTGACCTTTGCCTTGTAGGGTTCAGGAACCAGAATTCTTGGGGGCATGCAAATAATAAAGATGGTCATAGACTTTCGATACCTCTTCGTTTGGCCAACAGCTGTTGTTCCTGACACATGCACGCATGGATCGACGATGAACGTGCACCTGTTCTGTATGGGGAAAGGGGAACTTACCTGGTAGTGGCTTATCTCCCATGAAAAAAAAGGGTCCAACATCTGCTGTTGGGTAGGGCATGGCAGACCCCCATGCACACAAGAAATTGGGTTTGGCCAGCTTAGCTCTTATGTCTATTAACACAGTCATGATCAGACAGTGGACCCTATGTAGGAGATAAAACAATGGTTGGAGATGATCAGAAGACCTTGGTACCACACATAGACTTTGTGACATGGTGGACTAGCCGAAGGTATAGTCACTTGAGTCTTCTCTTCCAGGGTGCTGGTGGTAAAAAATGACCCCAAGGATAGGTGTTTATCTTATACCTGTGTGTGGCCCTTGGCAGATGGTAGTTTCAGTGATTCAACTTTCATTGATTCAGATTGTTGGTCCCTCGACAACGCAACTGTGGCCAAGGATAGTAGCTTCATTGTGCAAGTGAAGCCAGTCAACATGTGGTTGAAGCAGGTTAAAAAACCAACCTGTATCATGGTAGATATGAGCTTGTGAGCAGACTTAGGTTTGACAGGAACCACCAGAAGTGCTGGTGATGATCAGAAGATCTTGGTACCATGCATAGACTTTCTGACATGGTGGACTAGCTCAAGGTACCGTCACCTGAGTCTTCTACTCCTAGGTGCTGGTGGTACAAAAGGAACCCAAGCATGAGTGGTTATCTTATACCTCTGTATGGCTCCTTCGAGGTGATCATTTCGGTGAGACAACTCTTCAGCTGATTCAGATTGTTCCTTCCTTGACAACCAAACTGTGGCTGAAGACAGTATCTTCTTTGAATCATGTACATTGTGCGAGTGAAGCCAAAGTGCGGTTGAAGCAGGTTGAATGCAACTCATCTCTCCTCGGTAGACACCATTCATGATAGATATGAGCTTGTCAGCAGAATTGAAGTTGGCAAGATCCACCCAAAAAAAAAAAAAAAATCTCATGTCTATGATCAGCCTAGGAACTAGACAAGATGGCACCTTTGGACGAATGGTCAAGGTTGCACTGTAATTGCCAAATTAGGTCAAAAGTGGTCAATCGGGTATTGAAAAGAGGCTAGACCCATAAATATTAGGTAGCTCATAAAACTTAAAAACAAAGGTGCAATGGCACACTGCAGCTAGAGCTCCGTCCTGCCACTATGCTGGATGTTAGATGAGGCATTAGTTTATATTTTGGCCAAATTATGTAAGCCACCCACCACGTCACGGTTGCCTCTCGAGTGGTCCCTAACATTAATTCTTACCTTTTATGGGCCATATCAGCCACACAAAACCCAGGGAGTGCAGGTGCAGCATGCATGCCAGATACACTCTGCTTGTAACCCCGTCTGGTGCCATACAGCGTTCATCAGATCAAGGGATGCAAATACCAACATGCATGCTGAGCCCACTAATACTTCTCCTGGAACCAAATGGCTTCTGGTAAGATCAATAAAGCAGACTCAGTTTTATACTGACTTTAAAACCAGCCTACAGGGCGGATTCACTAGTCAGGTGTGCATGACTGCATGGAGGTCACCACGCCTCCCATATATGCTACAAAGGAATAAAATGGGGATTGCAGTCAGCACAACCCAATACGCAGGTGCACGTTGCTATGGTGAAATACACATACAAACGTAAAAACAAAGGTGCAATGGCACACTGCAGCTAGAGCTCCGTCCTGCCACTATGCTGGATGTTAGATGAGGCATTAGTTTATATTTTGGCCAAATTATGTAAGCCACCCACCACGTCACGGTTGCCTCTCGAGTGGTCCCTAACATTAATTCTTACCTTTTATGGGCCATATCAGCCACACAAAACCCAGGGAGTGCAGGTGCAGCATGCATGCCAGATACACTCTGCTTGTAACCCCGTCTGGTGCCATACAGCGTTCATCAGATCAAGGGATGCAAATACCAACATGCATGCTGAGCCCACTAATACTTCTCCTGGAACCAAATGGCTTCTGGTAAGATCAATAAAGCAGACTCAGTTTTATACTGACTTTAAAAACCAGCCTACAGGGCGGATTCACTAGTCAGGTGTGCATGACTGCATGGAGGTCACCACGCCTCCCATATATGCTACAAAGGAATAAAATGGGGATTGCAGTCAGCACAACCCAATACGCAGGTGCACGTTGCTATGGTGAAATACACATACAAACGTAAAAACAAAGGTGCAATGGCACACTGCAGCTAGAGCTCCGTCCTGCCACTATGCTGGATGTTAGATGAGGCATTAGTTTATATTTTGGCCAAATTATGTAAGCCACCCACCACGTCACGGTTGCCTCTCGAGTGGTCCCTAACATTAATTCTTACCTTTTATGGGCCATATCAGCCACACAAAACCCAGGGAGTGCAGGTGCAGCATGCATGCCAGATACACTCTGCTTGTAACCCCGTCTGGTGCCATACAGCGTTCATCAGATCAAGGGATGCAAATACCAACATGCATGCTGAGCCCACTAATACTTCTCCTGGAACCAAATGGCTTCTGGTAAGTTCAATAAAGCAGACTCAGTTTTATACTGACTTTAAAACCAGCCTACAGGGCGGATTCACTAGTCAGGTGTGCATGACTGCATGGAGGTCACCACGCCTCCCATATATGCTACAAAGGAATAAAATGGGGATTGCAGTCAGCACAACCCAATACGCAGGTGCACGTTGCTATGGTGAAATACACATACAAGCGTAAAAACAAAGGTGCAATGGCACACTGCAGCTAGAGCTCCGTCCTGCCACTATGCTGGATGTTAGATGAGGCATTAGTTTATATTTTGGCCAAATTATGTAAGCCACCCACCACGTCACGGTTGCCTCTCGAGTGGTCCCTAACATTAATTCTTACCTTTTATGGGCCATATCAGCCACACAAAACCCAGGGAGTGCAGGTGCAGCATGCATGCCAGATACACTCTGCTTGTAACCCCGTCTGGTGCCATACAGCGTTCATCAGATCAAGGGATGCAAATACCAACATGCATGCTGAGCCCACTAATACTTCTCCTGGAACCAAATGGCTTCTGGTAAGTTCAATAAAGCAGACTCAGTTTTATACTGACTTTAAAACCAGCCTACAGGGCGGATTCACTAGTCAGGTGTGCATGACTGCATGGAGGTCACCACGCCTCCCATATATGCTACAAAGGAATAAAATGGGGATTGCAGTCAGCACAACCCAATACGCAGGTGCACGTTGCTATGGTGAAATACACATACAAGCGTAAAAACAAAGGTGCAATGGCACACTGCAGCTAGAGCTCCGTCCTGCCACTATGCTGGATGTTAGATGAGGCATTAGTTTATATTTTGGCCAAATTATGTAAGCCACCCACCACGTCACGGTTGCCTCTCGAGTGGTCCCTAACATTAATTCTTACCTTTTATGGGCCATATCAGCCACACAAAACCCAGGGAGTGCAGGTGCAGCATGCATGCCAGATACACTCTGCTTGTAACCCCGTCTGGTGCCATACAGCGTTCATCAGATCAAGGGATGCAAATACCAACATGCATGCTGAGCCCACTAATACTTCTCCTGGAACCAAATGGCTTCTGGTAAGTTCAATAAAGCAGACTCAGTTTTATACTGACTTTAAAACCAGCCTACAGGGCGGATTCACTAGTCAGGTGTGCATGACTGCATGGAGGTCACCACGCCTCCCATATATGCTACAAAGGAATAAAATGGGGATTGCAGTCAGCACAACCCAATACGCAGGTGCACGTTGCTATGGTGAAATACACATACAAGCGTAAAAACAAAGGTGCAATGGCACACTGCAGCTAGAGCTCCGTCCTGCCACTATGCTGGATGTTAGATGAGGCATTAGTTTATATTTTGGCCAAATTATGTAAGCCACCCACCACGTCACGGTTGCCTCTCGAGTGGTCCCTAACATTAATTCTTACCTTTTATGGGCCATATCAGCCACACAAAACCCAGGGAGTGCAGGTGCAGCATGCATGCCAGATACACTCTGCTTGTAACCCCGTCTGGTGCCATACAGCGTTCATCAGATCAAGGGATGCAAATACCAACATGCATGCTGAGCCCACTAATACTTCTCCTGGAACCAAATGGCTTCTGGTAAGTTCAATAAAGCAGACTCAGTTTTATACTGACTTTAAAACCAGCCTACAGGGCGGATTCACTAGTCAGGTGTGCATGACTGCATGGAGGTCACCACGCCTCCCATATATGCTACAAAGGAATAAAATGGGGATTGCAGTCAGCACAACCCAATACGCAGGTGCACGTTGCTATGGTGAAATACACATACAAACGTAAAAACAAAGGTGCAATGGCACACTGCAGCTAGAGCTCCGTCCTGCCACTATGCTGGATGTTAGATGAGGCATTAGTTTATATTTTGGCCAAATTATGTAAGCCACCCACCACGTCACGGTTGCCTCTCGAGTGGTCCCTAACATTAATTCTTACCTTTTATGGGCCATATCAGCCACACAAAACCCAGGGAGTGCAGGTGCAGCATGCATGCCAGATACACTCTGCTTGTAACCCCGTCTGGTGCCATACAGCGTTCATCAGATCAAGGGATGCAAATACCAACATGCATGCTGAGCCCACTAATACTTCTCCTGGAACCAAATGGCTTCTGGTAAGTTCAATAAAGCAGACTCAGTTTTATACTGACTTTAAAACCAGCCTACAGGGCGGATTCACTAGTCAGGTGTGCATGACTGCATGGAGGTCACCACGCCTCCCATATATGCTACAAAGGAATAAAATGGGGATTGCAGTCAGCACAACCCAATACGCAGGTGCACGTTGCTATGGTGAAATACACATACAAACGTAAAAACAAGGTGCAATGGCACACTGCAGCTAGAGCTCCGTCCTGCCACTATGCTGGATGTTAGATGAGGCATTAGTTTATATTTTGGCCAAATTATGTAAGCCACCCACCACGTCACGGTTGCCTCTCGAGTGGTCCCTAACATTAATTCTTACCTTTTATGGGCCATATCAGCCACACAAAACCCAGGGAGTGCAGGTGCAGCATGCATGCCAGATACACTCTGCTTGTAACCCCGTCTGGTGCCATACAGCGTTCATCAGATCAAGGGATGCAAATACCAACATGCATGCTGAGCCCACTAATACTTCTCCTGGAACCAAATGGCTTCTGGTAAGTTCAATAAAGCAGACTCAGTTTTATACTGACTTTAAAACCAGCCTACAGGGCGGATTCACTAGTCAGGTGTGCATGACTGCATGGAGGTCACCACGCCTCCCATATATGCTACAAAGGAATAAAATGGGGATTGCAGTCAGCACAACCCAATACGCAGGTGCACGTTGCTATGGTGAAATACACATACAAGCGTAAAAACAAAGGTGCAATGGCACACTGCAGCTAGAGCTCCGTCCTGCCACTATGCTGGATGTTAGATGAGGCATTAGTTTATATTTTGGCCAAATTATGTAAGCCACCCACCACGTCACGGTTGCCTCTCGAGTGGTCCCTAACATTAATTCTTACCTTTTATGGGCCATATCAGCCACACAAAACCCAGGGAGTGCAGGTGCAGCATGCATGCCAGATACACTCTGCTTGTAACCCCGTCTGGTGCCATACAGCGTTCATCAGATCAAGGGATGCAAATACCAACATGCATGCTGAGCCCACTAGTACTTCTCCTGGAACCAAATGGCTTCTGGTAAGTTCAATAAAGCAGACTCAGTTTTATACTGACTTTAAAACCAGCCTACAGGGCGGATTCACTAGTCAGGTGTGCATGACTGCATGGAGGTCATCCACGCCTCCCATATATGCTACAAAGGAATAAAATGGGGATTGCAGTCAGCACAACCCAATACGCAGGTGCACGTTGCTATGGTGAAATACACATACAAACGTAAAAACAAAGGTGCAATGGCACACTGCAGCTAGAGCTCCGTCCTGCCACTATGCTGGATGTTAGATGAGGCATTAGTTTATATTTTGGCCAAATTATGTAAGCCACCCACCACGTCACGGTTGCCTCTCGAGTGGTCCCTAACATTAATTCTTACCTTTATGGGCCATATCAGCCACACAAAACCCAGGGAGTGCAGGTGCAGCATGCATGCCAGATACACTCTGCTTGTAACCCCGTCTGGTGCCATACAGCGTTCATCAGATCAAGGGATGCAAATACCAACATGCATGCTGAGCCCACTAATACTTCTCCTGGAACCAAATGGCTTCTGGTAAGATCAATAAAGCAGACTCAGTTTTATACTGACTTTAAAACCAGCCTACAGGGCGGATTCACTAGTCAGGTGTGCATGACTGCATGGAGGTCACCACGCCTCCCATATATGCTACAAAGGAATAAAATGGGGATTGCAGTCAGCACAACCCAATACGCAGGTGCACGTTGCTATGGTGAAATACACATACAAACGTAAAAACAAAGGTGCAATGGCACACTGCAGCTAGAGCTCCGTCCTGCCACTATGCTGGATGTTAGATGAGGCATTAGTTTATATTTTGGCCAAATTATGTAAGCCACCCACCACTTCACGGTTGCCTCTCGAGTGGTCCCTAACATTAATTCTTACCTTTTATGGGCCATATCAGCCACACAAAACCCAGGGAGTGCAGGTGCAGCATGCATGCCAGATACACTCTGCTTGTAACCCCGTCTGGTGCCATACAGCGTTCATCAGATCAAGGGATGCAAATACCAACATGCATGCTGAGCCCACTAGTACTTCTCCTGGAACCAAATGGCTTCTGGTAAGTTCTATAAAGCAGACTCAGTTTTATACTGACTTTAAAACCAGCCTACAGGGCGGATTCACTAGTCAGGTGTGCATGACTGCATGGAGTCATGCGCCTCCCATATATGCTACAAGAGGAAAAAATGGGGATTGCAGTCAGCACAGCCCAATACGCAGGTGCACGTTGCTATGGTGAAATACACATACAAACGTAAAAACAAAGGTGCAATGGCACACTGCAGCTAGAGCTCCGTCCTGCCACTATGCTGGATGTTAGATGAGGCATTAGTTTATATTTTGGCCAAATTATGTAAGCCACCCACCACTTCACGGTTGCCTCTCGGTGGTCCTAACATTAATTCTTACCTTTATGGGCCATATCAGCCACACAAACCAGGGAGTGCAGGTGCAGCATGCATGCCAGATACATCTGGCATGCATGCTGCACCTGCACTCCCTGGGTTTTGTGTGGCTGATATGGCCCATAAAAGGTAAGAATTAATGTTAGGGACCACTCGAGAGGCAACCGTGACGTGGTGGGTGGCTTACATAATTTGGCCAAAATATAAACTAATGCCTCATCTAACATCCAGCATAGTGGCAGGACGGAGCTCTAGCTGCAGTGTGCCATTGCACCTTTGTTTTTACGCTTGTATGTGTATTTCACCATAGCAACGTGCACCTGCGTATTGGGTTGTGCTGACTGCAATCCCCATTTTATTCCTTTGTAGCATATATGGGAGGCGTGGTGACTTCCATGCAGTCATGCACACCTGACTAGTGAATCCGCCCTGTAGGCTGGTTTTAAAGTCAGTATAAAACTGAGTCTGCTTTATTGAACTTACCAGAAGCCATTTGGTTCCAGGAGAAGTATTAGTGGGCTCAGCATGCATGTTGGTATTTGCATCCCTTGATCTGATGAACGCTGTATGGCACCAGACGGGGTTACAAGCAGAGTGTATCTGGCATGCATGCTGCACCTGCACTCCCTGGGTTTGTGTGGCTGATATGGCCCATAAAAGGTAAGAATTAATGTTAGGGACCACTCGAGAGGCAACCGTGACGTGGTGGGTGGCTTACATAATTTGGCCAAAATATAAACTAATGCCTCATCTAACATCCAGCATAGTGGCAGGACGGAGCTCTAGCTGCAGTGTGCCATTGCACCTTGTTTTTACGCTTGTATGTGTATTTCACCATAGCAACGTGCACCTGCGTATTGGGCTGTGCTGACTGCAATCCCCATTTTATTCCTTTGTAGCATATATGGGAGGCGTGGTGACCTCCATGCAGTCATGCACACCTGACTAGTGAATCCGCCCTGTAGGCTGGTTTTAAAGTCAGTATAAAACTGAGTCTGCTTTATTGATCTTACCAGAAGCCATTTGGTTCCAGGAGAAGTATTAGTGGGCTCAGCATGCATGTTGGTATTTGCATCCCTTGATCTGATGAACGCTGTATGGCACCAGACGGGGTTACAAGCAGAGTGTATCTGGCATGCATGCTGCACCTGCACTCCCTGGGTTTTGTGTGGCTGATATGGCCCATAAAAGGTAAGAATTAATGTTAGGGACCACTCGAGAGGCAACCGTGACGTGGTGGGTGGCTTACATAATTTGGCCAAAATATAAACTAATGCCTCATCTAACATCCAGCATAGTGGCAGGACGGAGCTCTAGCTGCAGTGTGCCATTGCACCTTTGTTTTTACGCTTGTATGTGTATTTCACCATAGCAACGTGCACCTGCGTATTGGGTTGTGCTGACTGCAATCCCCATTTTATTCCTTTGTAGCATATATGGGAGGCGTGGTGACCTCCATGCAGTCATGCACACCTGACTAGTGAATCCGCCCTGTAGGCTGGTTTTAAAGTCAGTATAAAACTGAGTCTGCTTTATTGAACTTACCAGAAGCCATTTGGTTCCAGGAGAAGTATTAGTGGGCTCAGCATGCATGTTGGTATTTGCATCCCTTGATCTGATGAACGCTGTATGGCACCAGACGGGGTTACAAGCAGAGTGTATCTGGCATGCATGCTGCACCTGCACTCCCTGGGTTTTGTGTGGCTGATATGGCCCATAAAAGGTAAGAATTAATGTTAGGACCACTCGAGAGGCAACCGTGACGTGGTGGGTGGCTTACATAATTTGGCCAAAATATAAACTAATGCCTCATCTAACATCCAGCATAGTGGCAGGACGGAGCTCTAGCTGCAGTGTGCCATTGCACCTTTGTTTTTACGCTTGTATGTGTATTTCACCATAGCAACGTGCACCTGCGTATTGGGTTGTGCTGACTGCAATCCCCATTTTATTCCTTTGTAGCATATATGGGAGGCGTGGTGACCTCCATGCAGTCATGCACACCTGACTAGTGAATCCGCCCTGTAGGCTGGTTTTAAAGTCAGTATAAAACTGAGTCTGCTTTATTGAACTTACCAGAAGCCATTTGGTTCCAGGAGAAGTATTAGTGGGCTCAGCATGCATGTTGGTATTTGCATCCCTTGATCTGATGAACGCTGTATGGCACCAGACGGGGTTACAAGCAGAGTGTATCTGGCATGCATGCTGCACCTGCACTCCCTGGGTTTTGTGTGGCTGATATGGCCCATAAAAGGTAAGAATTAATGTTAGGGACCACTCGAGAGGCAACCGTGACGTGGTGGGTGGCTTACATAATTTGGCCAAAATATAAACTAATGCCTCATCTAACATCCAGCATAGTGGCAGGACGGAGCTCTAGCTGCAGTGTGCCATTGCACCTTTGTTTTTACGCTTGTATGTGTATTTCACCATAGCAACGTGCACCTGCGTATTGGGTTGTGCTGACTGCAATCCCCATTTTATTCCTTTGTAGCATATATGGGAGGCGTGGTGACCTCCATGCAGTCATGCACACCTGACTAGTGAATCCGCCCTGTAGGCTGGTTTTAAAGTCAGTATAAAACTGAGTCTGCTTTATTGAACTTACCAGAAGCCATTTGGTTCCAGGAGAAGTATTAGTGGGCTCAGCATGCATGTTGGTATTTGCATCCCTTGATCTGATGAACGCTGTATGGCACCAGACGGGGTTACAAGCAGAGTGTATCTGGCATGCATGCTGCACCTGCACTCCCTGGGTTTTGTGTGGCTGATATGGCCCATAAAAGGTAAGAATTAATGTTAGGGACCACTCGAGAGGCAACCGTGACGTGGTGGGTGGCTTACATAATTTGGCCAAAATATAAACTAATGCCTCATCTAACATCCAGCATAGTGGCAGGACGGAGCTCTAGCTGCAGTGTGCCATTGCACCTTTGTTTTTACGCTTGTATGTGTATTTCACCATAGCAACGTGCACCTGCGTATTGGGTTGTGCTGACTGCAATCCCCATTTTATTCCTTTGTAGCATATATGGGAGGCGTGGTGACCTCCATGCAGTCATGCACACCTGACTAGTGAATCCGCCCTGTAGGCTGGTTTTAAAGTCAGTATAAAACTGAGTCTGCTTTATTGAACTTACCAGAAGCCATTTGGTTCCAGGAGAAGTATTAGTGGGCTCAGCATGCATGTTGGTATTTGCATCCCTTGATCTGATGAACGCTGTATGGCACCAGACGGGGTTACAAGCAGAGTGTATCTGGCATGCATGCTGCACCTGCACTCCCTGGGTTTTGTGTGGCTGATATGGCCCATAAAAGGTAAGAATTAATGTTAGGGACCACTCGAGAGGCAACCGTGACGTGGTGGGTGGCTTACATAATTTGGCCAAAATATAAACTAATGCCTCATCTAACATCCAGCATAGTGGCAGGACGGAGCTCTAGCTGCAGTGTGCCATTGCACCTTGTTTTTACGCTTGTATGTGTATTTCACCATAGCAACGTGCACCTGCGTATTGGGTTGTGCTGACTGCAATCCCCATTTTATTCCTTTGTAGCATATATGGGAGGCGTGGTGACCTCCATGCAGTCATGCACACCTGACTAGTGAATCCGCCCTGTAGGCTGGTTTTAAAGTCAGTATAAAACTGAGTCTGCTTTATTGAACTTACCAGAAGCCATTTGGTTCCAGGAGAAGTATTAGTGGGCTCAGCATGCATGTTGGTATTTGCATCCCTTGATCTGATGAACGCTGTATGGCACCAGACGGGGTTACAAGCAGAGTGTATCTGGCATGCATGCTGCACCTGCACTCCCTGGGTTTTGTGTGGCTGATATGGCCCATAAAAGGTAAGAATTAATGTTAGGGACCACTCGAGAGGCAACCGTGACGTGGTGGGTGGCTTACATAATTTGGCCAAAATATAAACTAATGCCTCATCTAACATCCAGCATAGTGGCAGGACGGAGCTCTAGCTGCAGTGTGCCATTGCACCTTTGTTTTTACGCTTGTATGTGTATTTCACCATAGCAACGTGCACCTGCGTATTGGGTTGTGCTGACTGCAATCCCCATTTTATTCCTTTGTAGCATATATGGGAGGCGTGGTGACCTCCATGCAGTCATGCACACCTGACTAGTGAATCCGCCCTGTAGGCTGGTTTTAAAGTCAGTATAAAACTGAGTCTGCTTTATTGAACTTACCAGAAGCCATTTGGTTCCAGGAGAAGTATTAGTGGGCTCAGCATGCATGTTGGTATTTGCATCCCTTGATCTGATGAACGCTGTATGGCACCAGACGGGGTTACAAGCAGAGTGTATCTGGCATGCATGCTGCACCTGCACTCCCTGGGTTTTGTGTGGCTGATATGGCCCATAAAAGGTAAGAATTAATGTTAGGGACCACTCGAGAGGCAACCGTGACGTGGTGGGTGGCTTACATAATTTGGCCAAAATATAAACTAATGCCTCATCTAACATCCAGCATAGTGGCAGGACGGAGCTCTAGCTGCAGTGTGCCATTGCACCTTTGTTTTTACGCTTGTATGTGTATTTCACCATAGCAACGTGCACCTGCGTATTGGGTTGTGCTGACTGCAATCCCCATTTTATTCCTTTGTAGCATATATGGGAGGCGTGGTGACCTCCATGCAGTCATGCACACCTGACTAGTGAATCCGCCCTGTAGGCTGGTTTTAAAGTCAGTATAAAACTGAGTCTGCTTTATTGATCTTACCAGAAGCCATTTGGTTCCAGGAGAAGTATTAGTGGGCTCAGCATGCATGTTGGTATTTGCATCCCTTGATCTGATGAACGCTGTATGGCACCAGACGGGGTTACAAGCAGAGTGTATCTGGCATGCATGCTGCACCTGCACTCCCTGGGTTTTGTGTGGCTGATATGGCCCATAAAAGGTAAGAATTAATGTTAGGGACCACTCGAGAGGCAACCGTGACGTGGTGGGTGGCTTACATAATTTGGCCAAAATATAAACTAATGCCTCATCTAACATCCAGCATAGTGGCAGGACGGAGCTCTAGCTGCAGTGTGCCATTGCACCTTTGTTTTTACGTTTGTATGTGTATTTCACCATAGCAACGTGCACCTGCGTATTGGGTTGTGCTGACTGCAATCCCCATTTTATTCCTTTGTAGCTCATAAAACTTAACTTTTATTCTAATCTATATAAATAAGGCCCATTACAATAACAAATGATGCTAAAAAGAACACTACTCTCTGCCGGAATTATGTTTCGAAACCGCAGAGGATTAACTGAGGACCCTTCAAGGGATAGCCATAAATACAAGATAGAGAGGTAAGAGGGCAGAAAGACACACTGCTGGGTCTCTTGCCCTGTTAGTCCCTACTACTACCTCTGTGAAATCTCACTCGATATCCCTGAAGAGTCCCTTTAATCAATTTGGACTGCCCAGCTTCATCAAATAGATGAAAAGAGGGTCCTCAGACACCTCCAGTAGCGCTAGTAGTCACAAATTGCACCCTTCCTGAAAACAGCCTATGTTTACAGTGTCTCACCTGGTTTTCACATGAAGGCACTCACACAAATGCTGCTGTCAGTTAAGAGTACAGAAAAACACTTGACGGTGCACCAATAGCTCATATTTGTGCACTATAACATTCGGAACATGTCCAACCTGGTGTTCTAGTTACAAAAAGAGATCACACAGGCTGACATGTGAATAAAGGGATGTATCTAGCACCTATTGATACTCAAATCAACGCCCCGACGCGTTTCATCGGCATCTGCCAACTCATCAGGGGACTGGTATAATTAGTGGCCAATTAATGCCAAGATATTCTTTTGACAATAATACACACTCCTGGGTCAGGATAATGAACGTGTCCTAAACCCAGGGTAATAAGTCAAGTGCAAAGTTGCATAGAAATGCTCACAATGGCAAGCAAATCATCCACATTTTATACTAGTCGATGATATTATGTATAACACAATTCAGAACGGTACTTCAATGATAACAGAAGACCGCTCAAGCAAGAGGATACTCATCTGAACATTATTGATGCATGTAGGTCAGAGAGATGTCGTGCGGATGTCCTCCATGGTGTCCTGCATGCGGAGGTGTTTGAGGACCCTTTTTTCATCTATTTGACGAAGCTGGGCAGTCCAAATTGATTTAAGGGACTCTTCAGGGATATCTAGTGGGATTTCACAGAGGTAGCAGTAGGGACTAACAGGGCAAGAGACCCAGCAGTGTGTCCTTCTGCCCTTTTACCTCTCTATGGGCTCTTTTAAACTTGCATTCTGAAGTCCTGGCTGCCATGGTACTCCGCAGCAGTGTACTTACCTGCGCTGCGGCCGCCGGGCGCTCTTTCATGACGTCACGGGTCCCCGCGGCGCATAGATCAAAGCGCCGCCCGGACCTGTGACATCATGAAGGAGCGCCCGGAGGCCGCAGCGCAGGTAAGTACACTGCTGCGGAGTACTTACCATGGCAGCCAAGACTTCAGTAGCGTCCTGGCTGCCATGGTAACCGATCGGAGCCCCAGCTTACACTGAGGCCCCGATCGGAACTGCTGCTGCGCATGCGCAGAGCTAAACGTCGGATCCGGCGATGCGCCGAAAAGACGTTTAGCTTAATTCTGGATCCGGAATAATGCACTTCAATGGGACAAAAATTCCGGATCCGGCGTTACGGCATGTCTTCCGGATTTTTGGACGGAGACAAATCCGCAGCATGCTGCGGTTTTGTCAACGTCCAAAAAACGTTCACATACTGAACGGAAGACATCCTGATGCATCTTGAACGGATTTCTCTCCATTCAGAATGCATCAGGGTAAATTCTGATCAGTATCTTTCCGTCCTAGAGCCCCGAGGGCGGAACTCTAGGACGGAAAGCAAAAACGCAAGTGTGAAAGAGGCCTATCTTGTATTTATGGCTATCCCTTGAGGGGTCCTCAGTTAATCCTCTGCAGTTTCGAAACATAATTCCGGCAGAGAGTAGTGTTCTTTTTAGCATCATTTGTTATTGTAATGGGCTTTATTTATATAGATAAGAATAAAAGTTACGTTTTATGAGCTACCTAATATTTGTGAAAATTGCACTGTAATTGCCCCATAATTAGTAGGACCCAATATAACTGTGACTCCAGATTACAGAACGGTTGCATCTCAGTGCAACTTTGATACAACTCGCTACCGCTGCCCTCCGATATAGACGAATGGCAATATTGTAACAAGTTGTACATTTCCCAATCATAGAGAGTTGCATTAGTGGTTTGAATCACAAAAACTTTGTGTCGCTGACCAAGAAAAGTCACACATCCTCCCAGCAATGTGCTGTGTGAGTTGTTGTAGGATCCAACTGTATACCAAACCGTGCCACCCGTCTCCTCATTTCTATTGAAGTAATTTACCGGGCCATTTATCGAGATGCTTATGGCCTCCCTAATATGATATATACTTTACCAAACAACTGCACAGCTCATTAAGGCCCCCCATTGAATTAGGACTTTTATTTAGGGTGAGGACGCAGCGCCTTACATTGTACTGCTTATGGACACATGCACATATCTTTATCTCCCCCTAGTGGACATAGAGATTTCTACAGCCTGTTGATTTTTTTTTTTTAATTATGTTTCTTTTTTGGAAAAAAAGTTATATATATACAGTACAGACCAAAAGTTTGGACACACCTTCTCATTCAAAGAGTTTTCTTTATTTTCATGACTATGAAAATTGTAGATTCACACTGAAGGCATCAAAACTATGAATTGACACATGTGGAATTATATACATAACAAAAAAGTGTGAAACAACTGAAAATATGTCATATTCTAGGTTCTTCAAAGTAGCCACCTTTTGCTTTGATTACTGCTTTGCACACTTTTGGCATTCTCTTGATGAGCTTCAAGAGGTAGTCACCTGAAATGGTCTTCCAACAGTCTTGAAGGAGTTCCCAGAGATGCTTAGCACTTGTTGGCCCTTTGCCTTCGCTCTGCGGTCCAGCTCACCCCAAACCATCTCGATTGGGTTCAGGTCTGGTGACTGTGGAGGCCAGGTCATCTGGCGCAGCACCCCCATCACTCCTTCATGGTCAAATAGCCCTTACACAGCCTGGAGGTGTGTTTGGGGTCATTGTCCTGTTGAAAAATAAATGATGGTCCAACTAAATGCAAACTGGATGGAATAGCATGCCGCTGCAAGATGCTGGGGTAGCCATGCTGGGTCAGTATGCCTTCAATTTTGAATAAATCCCCAACATTGTCACCAGCAAAGCACCCCCACACCATCACACCTCCTCCTCCATGCTTCACGGGGGGAACCAGGCATGTAGAGTCCATCCGGTCACCTTTTCTGCGTCGCACAAAGACACGGTGGTCGAACCAAAGATCTCAAATTTGGACTCAAAGCACAGATTTCCACTGGTCTAATGTCCATTCCTTGTGTTCTCTTCTGCTTGTTGCCTGTCCTTAGCAGTGGTTTCCTAGCAGATATTCCACCATGAAGGCCTGATTCACACAGTCTCCTCTTAACAGTTGTTCTAGAGATGTGTCTGCTGCTAGAACTCTGTGTGGCACTGACCTGGTCTGTAATCTGAGCTACTGGTGACTCGGATGAACTTATCCTCCGCAGCAGAGGTGACTCTTGGTCTTCCTTTCCTGGGGCGGTCCGCATGTGAGCCAGTTTCTTTGTAGCGCTTGATGGTTTTTGTGACTGCACTTGGGGACACTTTCAAAGTTTTCCCAATTTTTCGGACTGACTCACCTTCATTTCTTAAAGTAATGATGGCCACTCGTTTTCCTTTACTTAGCTGCTTTTTTCTTGCCATAATACAAATTCGAACAGTCTATTCAGTAGGACTATCAGGTGTGTATCCACCGGACTTCTCCACAACGCAACTGATGGTCCCGACCCCATTTATAAGGCAAGAAATCCCACTTTTTAAACCTGACAGGGCACACCTGTGAAGTGAAAACCATTTCAGGTGACGACCTCCTGAAGCTCATCCAGAGAATGCCAAGAGTGTGCAAAGCAGTAATCAAAGCAAAGGGACCTAGAATAGGACAGATTTTCAGTTGTTTCACACTTTTTTGTTATGTATATAATTCCACGTGTGTTAATTCATAGTTTTGATGCCTTCAGTGTGAATCTACAATTTTCATAGTCATGAAAATAAAGAAAACTCTTTGAATGAGAAGGTGTGTCCACACTTTTGGTCTGTACTGTATATCTGTACATTTATTTATATGCACACAATTGATTGCTGCATTTTGTGGGTTCATTTAAGAACTATTTTTTCCCCTATAATTTTTAGAAATTGCTTGTGCCAAGAGAGCAGCTATAAGAGTGCCAAGGTGGCAGACACACGCCGGCCTTGGTGCCTTTGGGCCCTAAGGTCCCTCTGCCACATAAGATTATGACAGTTCTTTAAACGGCACATGGGAGGGAAGAGCCCTCTTACGGATTTTGCTTTTTGGGCCTAAATGCTACAAGTTCTGTCTTGTAAATGATTTGTAAATTGTTTCAATTTACTGTTTGGGCTCTAGTGATTCTATGCCCTGTACGGAATATGCAAATTTGGAAAGGGGCGCTAACTATTCCTTGTTCACATATCTGACCTGCAGTTCCTGACTCCTCCAGCAGAGGTCAGTGTTTCTATGCAGTTTTGCCTGTCTCCCAGAAGAGGGCAGCACTCTTTCCGCTATGAATGTGAGTTGTCCCCCAGTTTTTCCCAGCTTACCTGTTCATACTCATATCCCTTTTCTTACCTTCTTTCAGCACGTATGCTCCAGTTCCGCGCAGGATCAAGGTCACCAAAGACAAGGTGAGCTGTCAATGTGTTTTATGAGCTGTACCAAAAACATTGTAATGAATAGACTAAAAAGTATGAACCCCCCCTCGTAGCAAAAAATCAAACCTGGCCGATCCTTGTTTCCCCTGAGGCTTTGGGCCATAGACATTAGCAGATATCCAAAAAATCTCTCTAATGTCCATGTTTGGTGCCTATCCAGTTTTGCACAGCACAAAGAAGGTAACCTCTCAAAACAGCCATTATAATAGCCACATGGCGTATAAAGCTGCATTATTATGCAGCAACATCCACTGCCTCCTCTCTTTTACTACTGCATGCATACATGTCAGTCTTCACTAGAGTTCTGGTATTCTATTCATGAACCAGAGATCAGGATGATCAGTCCAGTAGGCTCCTCCCAGGTAGGGGATGTGGCTCAATAAATGGAATTGTGGGACAACATTTTTTTCTATGTAATTTTTTTTTTTTTTTCAGATTCTCGTCTACCACCCAGACTTCATGAAATACATATATGACAAGTGGTTAATTCATCACGGCCGGTACCCGTCCACTGGAATCCTAAGTGTTATATTTGCCCTTCACATCTGTGATCAGGTACGAATTGTATGACGTGTGAAAGCTCCTGGGGCCCCAATGCAAAGTCTGTAGCAGGGCCCCCAACTTTCCATATTGAACAGCATACCATAACACTGGCGTGGTAGAGGGACCTTTAGGGCCCGGGTGTGACTGATACCTCTACATCCTCTATGTCCCTGACCGGCAGCTAGGACTGAGTACTGTCCCAGGATCCCTTAGACCTCCACCAACTTGGGCACCCAGGGGGCCTCTATCATCCATCCTTAAAGGGGTCTTCCTATCTCGGGCAATGGGGGCATATCGCTAGGATATGCCCCCATTGCCTGATAGATGCGGGTCCCACCGCTGGGACCCGCACCTACAATGAGAACGGAGTGGGGAAATGAACGGAGGCAATATGCCCCCATTGTCTGAGATGGGAAAACCCCTTTAAAGGGGTTTTCCAATAAATAATGTAAAAAATGAAAATTGTACATAATCTAGTACATGACAACCATGGGCGTAGCTATAGGGGGTGCAGAGGTAGCAGGCGCTACCGGGCCCGGGAGCCTGAGGGGGCCCAAAGACCTGTGTCCTACGTAAGAAGACACACAAAGCACTGAGGGAAGGGGGGCCCAAGCTGAACTCTTGCACCAGGGCCCATGAGCCTTTAGCTACGCCCCTGATGACAACCTTTTTCCTCTAACAAAGCTAGAACCAGCCCTGCACCTCACATGGATCCAGAGATCTCCCCACTCATTGCTTCAATTGTTTTGCTAGATTTATTTCAAGCTGGTAGTTTAGGAGGCGTGTTCTTTCTCAGGGCTGTGTCCTTTCTGCTGCAGCTAGTGGCAGTTAAAGGACAAAACTGAGCATGTAATATGCTAAATTTGTAATTACATGCAGTTACAAAAGTATTCAGATCCAGGAGATGGTTTGAAAACTGTTAAATATTTTTTGTGGGACGCCCTTTTAATGATCCTACCCAGCCAAAAAGAGGTGGCCATGCATGTGTGTGGCTCTCTAAATGTAAGGGGCTCACTGGTTCTGATTCCTCCATGATTCCTATGAACTTGAGAGGAGAGGGACTTGCTACAGTTGGGGTCAGTGGGGTCAGGGGTCATCATTAGGACAGACGGGGCTGTACTTGATTATTCTCTTGCCTGTTTCTGGCGTTCTACTTCCCACATTTTTCTGTCCCTATATTAAATGCCTTGAGTGAACTTTTTGTAAACTTGGATTTCTCCTTTAACCCCTTCACACATTATCAGGTATACATGTACGTGATGATGTGTGAAGGGATGTATGGAGCAAGCCTCTGCAGCGGGCCCGCTCCATACACGGCGGGTGCTGGCTGTATTATACAGCCGGCACCCGTCCGCACTAACAGGAAGCTGCGATCGCGGCGCCCCGGTCATTTAACCGCTCTTGATTGCGCTACCAGTGAGTAAAGGCAGAGGGATGCGGCGCCCTCTGATCGGAGCCCCCACAGTGAAATTGCAGGGCTCCGATTGGTTGCCATGGCAACCTGGACGCTGCTGAAGCGCCCCAGGCCTGCCAGGGCAATCTCCATACTGAACGATGCATGAGGCACAGCTTAGAATGGACAGTGTAAAAATCCTATTCATCCTAATACTATTAGGGTGAATAGGAGAGGGGATTAAAAGATTCCATGTACTAGGTCCCTAGCATCAATATATTAAAAGTTTAAAACCACCCCGCTTTCCCAATTTTCCATATAAACAAAAAAATATATAAACATATTAGGTATTGCCGCGTCCGAAAATGTCTAAACTATTAAAATAGAAAGGAACAAGAAAGATCCGGCTTGACGTAAAAAGTTTAGTTTACCTTTATTTCTTCAGTGCAAGTTTTAAAGCCAGTTACAATCCACATCAACGCGTTTCGGATCAGACACAATAACGATTCTTCATCCTGATCAGGATGAAGGATCGTTATTGTGTCTGATCCGAAACGCGTTGATGTGGATTGTAACTGGCTTTTAAAACTTGCACTGAAGAAATAAAGGTAAACTAAACTTTTTCCGTCAAGCTGGATCTTTCTTGTTCATTTCTATTACACTTAACGCCGTGGTTCCAGGCGTGGTCCGTGCTTGACTCAGCGGGGTGAGCGCACCAGACTTCAATTTTCTTGATTAAAATATTTTTAAAAATTCCTGTGCGGTGAACACCGCAACGAAAAAAAAAAAGAAAAGCACCTGATTCGCCATTTTTTTGTCATCTTTCCTCCCCAAAAAATTGATTAACGATGATCAAAAAGTCGTACATACCACAAGAATGGTACCAATAAAAAATACGGTTTCTTACACAAAAAACAAGCCCTCATATAGCTCTGTAGAAATATGAAAAAGTTATGGCTTTTTAGATTTTTTTTTTCAAAGGTTTTTATTTTTTTAAAAAGTGGTAATACAAAAAAAAAAGTTTGGTATTGCCGTATCCGTATTGAGCTGCAGAATAAGGACGTCAGGTTATTTCTAGTGCACAGTGAACGCTGTGATGTCAAAACCCCCAAAACCTTGGCGGAATTCTTTTATTTTTTTTAATTTTTTCAATTTTACCACATAACTATTTTTTTTTCCCATTTTCCAATACAAGACATGGTAAATTAAATGGTAGCATTAGAAAAAGGTATCTTGTCCCGCAAAAAAATAAGTCCATGTATAGCTATGTTAACAAAAAAAGCTACGGTCATTGGAACGTGGGGAGAAAAATCCAAAATGTAAAAATTAAAATAGGCCTGGTCTTTAAGGTTAAGGACTTCAAGGTCTTTAAGGTTAAGGACTTCATTCAACAAATTGAATACCCCAAAACATATGAAATAGGCACAAATGGTAGAACCAGTACAATCAGAGGCTTTTGCTTTAGTTAAAATTCTAAGTAATTTTTTTAACTTTTGGTTTTAATGTTTTTAATAATTCATCTTTGCAGGTGGATTTGTATGGATTTGGGGCTGACAGCAAAGGAAACTGGCATCATTACTGGGAGAACAACCCATCCGCTGGAGCCTTCAGGCAAACCGGCGTCCACGATGGGGACTTCGAAGCGGAAATTATAGGAAACCTTACTTCTATCAACAAAATCAAAGTTTACCAAGGCAGATGACCCAGATGAGGCCACTATACGGTGGATGGGTCTGTATTCGGAGTCCAAACTTATGGTGTTCTATAAGACAGTGCTGACATGGTTTTTGTGCAATGTGTTTAATCGAAAAACATTCACTATGGAAAAAAAATAGCCTATGGAGATGGGACAAGCTTGGTGGTTTAGGTCTTTTTAATCGTCTGAGGACTTGGCTCCATCAAGGCTGGTCTTAAAGGCCTAAGGACTGATTCTTCTTCTAAAGACTACCGGATTCTTTGGGAACCCTGAGGGCTAACGCCTAGTTGCATTACTTGTATTACTGTTTTAAAAGTACAAGGACTAATTCTTCTTCTGAAGATCACCTCATAGAGATGATCAGTCGAGAACCCTGGGAAGTCATGGATTTTCCTTGAGCTCATGTTCTACGTGTATAAAACCTTCTTCAGATTCAAAAGGATTCCAAAAGTTCTGATAATATCCCGGGATCTCAAGGACCATCCGGATGCAATATATGTTGTATGTCCAAAACCAGGACCATTCGGACCTTCTTATAAGTCTATAACTGGTATTTTATTTTTGTACTCTGTGACTTGAGGGAATGTCAATGGCTTGGTTGAAGACTTGTCCACAGTGTGGGAATATTTGTGCTTTTTTTGGACATTATTTCATACGATTAATGTTTAATAACCTTCTTTACCTTTCAAAGCTGACAAAAAATCTATTCATTACAAATATGCTTTTACAGCAACAATTTTAGGGTGAAAAGGTGCTTTTTTTTAAATTTGGGAATGGCATCAAATTCAAAAACAAACTACACAATGGTATTTTTGCTTTAAAACGTTCTTTTTGTGTAATTACCTCAACCTCATTGTCATTTATCACTCACAGTCGATTGTCATGGATACCCCTGAGATATTTTATGCGCTTTTGCCGGAATGCGAAGTACAGCACGGTTGATCTTAAGTTATTTTTTACAGCCTTACTCCAAAAAGATGTTTGAGATGAAGATTGGGAAAGTGTTAGCAGGACCTTCTGCCCCACGTAGCTGTAGCTTTAAGTTATTGATGTATTGGTGGAATCTTTTTGATTTTTTTTTTGAAAACTTGATTTTTTTATTTTCTTTTAGCTCTCTTCAACAAGTGAGAACCGACCACTATGTTGAGATGATGGATCCTTATGGCAAAAAAAGTAATGTTGTGTTCCCCGGAATATGTTAGACCTCTCTACTTCCAAGTTGCTCTTGACCGCTGTGCCAGTCACTATGTTGAGAGTGACCAAGACGTAGAGACTGGTGGCGGCCAGAGAAGTGTCAAACTGGAGTGTTTGGGCATCAGTGAGTTGAGCATGGCTTACTTAAGATTTTTAAACCTTTCTGGCCCTTTTAAAAAAAATCTTGGCCACCCCTTTAGTTGGCTTCCGATGAAATTGTCCCTAGTGTAAGTGCATAGCTAACATAGGAAAATTGATTGTGAGCCCTATTGGTGACATGGACCAATGTGAATAGTAAATGGACCCCCAACTATCCCAAGATCAGAGGTCCAGGAGCCTCCCCTCTGTAAATACTTTTCGTGGGATAACCTTTATAATTATGACTGACAAAAGAAAGTACATGTACTAAATATATATGTAGTAGAGTTGGTTAAAAAAAAATAGATCTCAAAAATGCAAAAATATTGGCCCGCTTACGACATCATTGGTCATTGATAAAAATTGATTGCAGCGCTGTTTACAGCGAATCACCATGGAATAAGGGCGTCAATTCAGTAAACCTATCTCCAAATTGTTCGACCTACCATTTGGTTGTAGAAGTGTTGGTCCGATTCAAGGCCCACATTTACAAGCGTGGTGCTTTTATTTCATGTGCAGTATTTTATGCAGCAACTAGAAGGGCTAATTTCTGTGTTTAGCCTTTTGTGCCTGTAACATGTAACCATGATCCTGTCATATGCAAGAATGTTACCTGCAAACTTCACTCACAGTTTTTGTAATCGGGGCATTTTTGGGGGGTGATTAGACGCAAAAAAGTGGCCTGACCGTTTTATTAATATTGCAGTTTTTTTTTATGCAGTGGCTTTTTTTACGTTTTTTTATTTCATGAAAGTAAAACTTGCACATACATAAAGTCTTGAAATATCCATTGTTGAACTAGAGTACACAATTTAAAAAATAATAGCATTATATTTAAAAAAAAATCACATTTTTCGAACCATAATATAATCTTTTTGCTTGTTTTTGTTTCTACTAACTGTGTCTTAATTTTATTGTAAAACCTGTGCAGATATTGAGAATATCACAAATACTATGCAGTGTACACATTTATTGTATTTGAATTTTTTATATAAATTTTCAAAAAAAAAAATGATTGTTTTTATACTGTTTGTTTTGTAGGGAACATTGATCTAGACTTTTACAATTTTGAGGTGAAGTAAAATCTTCTAGACAGCGCCATTTTTTTGGGATGTTGACCATTATCATTATTTTTACTTCCTATGTAAGCTTCACAGTTCGGTAATTTTGAATTGTTGTTGTTATTATTATCACCTTTTTGTTTTATTTTAGATTTCACCATAAAATATTTTACTGTCTTCTATGCTTTTCATGCTGATCTATGCACCTTCCATCATTGCAGAGGCTGAATGATCCCTCGTCGGTCCTAGATTACATCATCTACCTCTGTTCCTTTTTGAAAAGTGTTTGTCTGTTTATACCACTTTATGTAGACAGTATTCATGTCACTTAGAATCGTAACACCTGTGCCAAATATGTTTTTTTTTATAGATATTTGCTGCTAGAATAATCACTGGAAGCTAGAGATATGCAGTCGGGGTGGATGTATCTACCATTTTTGTCCCCTTTTAGAAGGTCATAATTTGGCTGCATATTATGCGTCAGAGCTAGTGGAACCCTGCCTGGTTCTTCGAGACAGAGCATAGTCCACCATTGTGTTGTAAGGTGATCTAAGTTCCATACAGAAGAACTGGGCAAGTTTCCAACCAGCAGAACGTCATGAGTATTATGGACAAAATACGGACCTTGACGTGTGGACATGTTATAGTCTTCTAAAAAGAGCCTAAAGCAAAGAATTACATAACTGTAATTGCCATCTGTGAGGTTCTCCTGTAGAACCTGCAGGTGTCCCTGGTTTTACATCTGTGACCTATGCATGGGGTACGTCTCCAAGCGTTTTGGAGTGGTTCTTGACTTGGCCGAAAATGTGTGTTGTATTTAGGAGAAAAGATGTGCGCATGATGAATATGATTGGGGTAATACAAATCTTAAAAAGATTGTCCCACACTTTAAACCTGTGGATAGCTGATGTGTCTGATCAGTGTTGGCCCAACCACAAGGACCTCCACCGATCACAAGAAAGAGGGACCTGTGTCTCATCCGTAAGAATGGAGATGTCACTCCAGTCAGTTCCATAGAGATGCTGGGGGACCCAGAACTCCTGTTCTCTTGACTAGTGGGAATCCCACCGGTCAGACCACCACCAATGTGAAACTTTTCATATGGATAGGTGGTTTAAATCGTTGGACAGCTCATTTACCAATAACAGGTTTAGACCATGATGCCCATTTATTGTAGTCCAATAAATCTGTATCCATCTGTGGACTATACACTATTGTCCCAACCACATTATTGGTTGGTGTTGCAGAAGAGCTGTATAGCCTCTTGGTCACAGTATGATGACTTGGTGGGGTCTTGTTCCATCAATGTTTCACGATGGGCAGCCCAACCCTTAGAGGACAAAGTCAGTTCACGAATGTCCTTACAAGTTCATGTAGAGCAGAAGTTCTACTTAAAAGATCTGTTGGTTACACCACATTTGGCTCGTAATATGTATACGTTGTACCATCGCCATTAAATAATTCTGCAAAAAATTGATGAAAAAAAAAGTACAGTGTATGTTGTATAAGGAAGATCAAATACTGCTCAACTGTAGGCTGTATAGAGAGACCCTTTGAATCATAAGTATGACACCTCCTACGATGTGATAAGCTAGAAATGACAAAAATAGTCTCAAAAAAATATTCTGACCCATGGGACTCCATCAGACCCAGACTTACCTAGGACTTTTCTGTGGTGAGGTGTATCATAGTTACATAGTTGATACAGTCAAAAAGTCCATCACGTTCAACCAAGGGAAAGGTGGGGACGCGAATCCCAGAAGGAAGTGAGAAAAGTATCTATAGGGTTAAACCCAGTATGAAGTGACATTATAGAGGTGATGGACTCTGCAAAAGGGGACCTATTGGTAAAGATCTCCTCTTGTAGAAGACACCATAAATCATGTGGGTTCTTGAGTATTCTGAAATGTTATTAGAGGGAATACAGAGAGTAACCAACACTGAATTCTCCAGACAAGGGAGTTTGTAACCAAACCAACCTTTGGGCATAGGGATCTAAAAATGTCTCAAAATTCCAAAAAATTGCTGCCAAGTTTTGCTAAAAATCACTCATTAAATATGCTTAGACCTTTAAATGGGGATATATTTTTTTCTTATACCAAGTGTCCGTTATCGTGTATTACAAAATCACAAAATCATGTGATACAGATCTGTGATAATGGTGTTGTAGCATCAGGGTTATGGGAAAGTATTACACTATAGGGTAGAGCAGAGAAATAACTTCTTGGCAATCACATTGACTTGCTTTTCATACTTTCCGATGGTTTACATGTGATTTTTTTTTTTGATTTTTTTTATAAACTTTCAAACATTGAGAATTATATGTTTATAAAACCAAAGTCGATCGTGAAATTTCACTTTCTATTGTTTTATATTACAAATTATTACACATTTATTTTACTTGAAATAAAACGATAAATAAAAAAAAATAAACATTTTCTTTGTGGAGTCATTTTATAATTAATGGTGTCACAAAATGTTATCGCTCCTCCTTTAATCTGATGAATAATCCACGAAGTCCGGATGTAGTGAGGTCGCACAGTCTATAGCAATTCAATCATAGATGATGTCATTGAATGTTGTAGCGGGATCTCGGGCCAGGCTGTGATTGGATGGTGATGTCATAGCATAAATAACAAGTCAGTTGGTGACTGGGTGGTGATGTCACTGAATGGCCAGGATGTCAAAGTCTATATAACAGGTCAGTCTATGGTGATGTCATCGAATGGTGCAATGATGTCACTGTCTACAGTGCCTTCGCAGAGTTTCAGACCCTCTCTAATTTTTTTTCACCTTTTGTTGTTTTATGCCTTGTGCTAAAATAGAAAACAAATTCCAGTTTTTCCCCATCTATCTAGAAGCAATACCCCATAGTCAGGAAATGTAAACAGAATGTTAGAAATCTTTTCTCAATTATTGAAAAGGAAAAATTAAACGCTTTAATTAACATAAGTATTCAGACCCTTTACTCAGGACTCCGGAGTTGACGCCCCTTTGGCAGCGATTCCAGCCTCCAGTCTTCTTGGAGATGATGCCACAAGGTTTCCACACCTGGATTTGGGGATTTTCTGTCATTCTTCTCTGCAGATCCTCTCAAGCTCTGTTTTCATCAGACCAGGGAATCTTATTTCTCACAGTCTAAGGCCTCATACACACGACCGCTGTGTGTTTTGCGGTCCGCAAATTGCAGATCCGGTAAAACACGGATGGCCTCCGTGTGCGTTCCGCAATTAACGGAACGGGCGGCCCATTATAGAGATGCCTATTCTTGTCCACAAAATGGACAAGAATAGGACATGCTCTATTTTTTTTGCGGGGCCACGGAACAGAGCAACAGATGCAGACAGCACACGGAGTGCTGTCCGCATCTTTTGCGGCCCCATTAAAGTGAATTGCGGCTCGGACGCGGACCAAACATACGGACGCGTGCATGAGACCTAAGAGTCCTTGTGGAGTGCTGCAGAGATGGTTGACCTTCTGAAAGTGTCTTCCATCTGTGCATAAGAAACTTTAGGGATCAGAAAAAGTGACCATTGCGTTCTGGGTCACCGCTCTTACCAAGGCCCTTCTTTCCCAATTTGGTGGGGCATCCAGTTCTAGGTAAAGTCCTGGTTTTTACAAACTTCTTCTATTTAAGAACCAAAATCTTATCTCTGAGATCTACAGGCAGTTCTTTCCTCCTTGTGGTTAGCTTTGATATGCATTGTCAGCTGTGATATGTTATATTGACAGTGTGTCTTTCGAAATCATGTCCAATTAACTGAATTTGCCACAGGTGACTTCAATCAAGGTGTAGAAACATCTCAACGATGACCAAGAGAAATAGGAGGCCCCTAGAGCTAAATGTGAAGTGTCACAGAAAAGCTTAATTAGGCCCCTTTCACACGAGTGAGTTTTCTGCGCGGGTGCAATGCGTGGCATGAACGCATAGCACCCGCACTGAATCCTGACCCATTCATTTCTATGGGTCTGTGTACATGAGCATTTTTTTTTACGCATCAGTTCTGCGTTGTCTGAAAAATGCAGCATGTTCTATATTCTGCGTTTTTCACGCAGCCCTGGCCCCATAGAAGTGAATGGGGCTTCAGTGGAAATCACATTGCATCCGGAAACAAGTGTGGGTGCGATGCATTTTTCACTGATGGGATCCGCCACGCTCGTGAGAAAGGGGCCTTAGGGATGAGAGAATCAGTTCTAATAAATCAATTTGTCTTCTCAATAGGGCTTCTTCACCTGTGCCGATTCTCCGAAGCAGGAATCAGAGCAGCGGCACAGGCAGGGTTAATATCTGGCCCTGTCAATCTTGAAGCAGAACACTAATTCTTGACGCTAAAGTCCTGGTAGCTTGTCACAGGTATCTGAAATGCAACCCACAGCTGCTGGAAGAGGATCCATAGAGCGATCACAACCATCGAGGTGGTCCCAAAGATACTCCATTGGGTTCAAGTCTGTAGAATTAGGGGGCCAGGGTAATAGTATAAAGAAAAGAAAAGATCCAGCACTGCCGTTTTCAATTGAAAAAGCCAAATACCTTTATTCCGTTGCATAAAATACAAGCGACAGCTTTGCCTTGACTCATGGAAACACACTCCTTGGTCTACGCGTTTCAGACACACCTGTCCTTAATCATGACCTCACCAGCTTCTTTCCCAGCAGGGTGTTTTAAAATCCACTACACCAATCACAAACCACCTCTGATGATGGTATTATCCCTCACCTGGTACTTCAAAACTACTCTGCTGGAAGCTGGTTGTACGTCATTCAGTTACATACATAGTCTAGAAAAAATTTAAAAATAAACCCATTGAAAGTGGAAGTATAGATACACAAACCACCATTCGTGGACTAATACTTATTTCAATGGATCCATAATACCACCTTCAAACTGTATATGGGTTCTAACATGCCATCCTCTTTAAACAAAGAAAACGCATGATGTGAATACCGACATAACATAAAATCCATACAATATCTATATATGGCACATGCTATTTGTAATTAGTTATGTTGTAGAAAAACCTCTGCCAAACCATTTTTCATTATTAATAATAATGCATAAACTCTCTTTTATAATTCAGACCTTTGGGATATCTGGTCTTTAAAGTGTATATCCAAAAGGCCTCTCTTTGTAAGACTTTTTTCTTGATGTCCCCACCTCTTGGTGATGGAAAAATCCTCTCTATACCATATGCTTGAAAGTAACAAACCTGTCGATTGTGTGAAGAAATAAAGTGTTTAGCAGCCCCTGACACATTCGTGTAGGACGGATTGTTAATGTAATTTAGGTGTTCTAGAATTCGGTTTTTTAATTTCCTTGTAGTACTGCCTACATATAGTAAGTTGCACTGAGTACATTTTATGACATAGATTACATTACTGCTGTTGCAGTTAATATATGATTTTATGTCATATTCCTTAACCTGTTCCGAATCACCAAATTTTTTGACTGGAGTAGTGTAATTACACATTTTACAGGGATGACTTCCACAACGACTGAAACCCGTGTATTTAAGTCATGTTTTAGTGTTTGTATTTGTATTTATTGGTTGGAAAAAGGAGGGTGACAGGGTAGAGGATAGGGTGGATGACCGTCTGGGCACAACCCTTATGCCGCCCTTGCAGATTTCATACATTGTTTCATTTTCGAATAGAATTGGAACACTGTCCTTAATGATATTTTTGATACTTTCAAAATGTCTACTGTAGGTAAGTACTATTGTAGGAAGAGACGACTGTGTCCTCTGTTTGTTTCTAGTGACACTGCCAAATAACAATTCCCTTCGATTTTTTTTACGAGCTATGTTGATGCCCCTGGCAATCATCCACCGTGCATATCCTCTATCCTGAAACCGTTTGGAGATGATCTCAATCTCTCTCTCAAATGCTATATCGGTATTGCAATTCCTCCTTGCCCTAATACATTCACCCACAGGGATGGATTTAATAGTGTATATGGGATGCTGGCTATTAGCCCTAAGCAGAGAGTTACCCGATACTGGTTTCCTATAAGTGGAAGTTTCAATAATGCTTCCTGCGGTGCCCTTCAATGTCAAGTCCAAAAAATCAACTGTATCACTATTGCTAGTGTATGTAAAGCGTAAGTTATAATTATTATCATTCAAATATTGAATGAAAGAGGGTATGGCAGATACATCTCCCGACCATATAATGAGCAGGTCATCGATGTATCTGCCATACCATTCAATGGATTTAACAAAAGGGTTGTCACCGCAGAAAATGTATCTCTCCTCCCAGTATGATAAAACCAGATTAGCTAAGGAAGGGGAAAATTTGGCCCCCATTGAAACTCCCTTTGTCTGTAAATAGTATTGTCCATCAAAAATGAAATAATTGTGCTTCAATAAGTAGTCAGTTACTTCAAGAATAAAACTAATTTCTTCCTCTTGGAATCTACTATATTGGTGCAAATGGTATTCAAGGCTCAAGAGGGCCACGTCATGAGGTATAGAGGGGTACAGTGAGACAACGTCAGTGGATATCCATGCAAATCTTGCATCCCATTTTTTACTGTAAAAAGCCCTTAATACGTCACCCGTGTCTCTCAAAAAACCCGGGACTCGTTTTACTAGAGGTTGCAAGATGCTATCCAACCATTCCCCCAATCTTTCATTGAGGGAACCTATACCAGACACTATGGGTCGCAGCGGAGGTGGATTAAGCCCTTTATGTATCTTGGGCAAAGCATGTATTAGGGGAGTGATGGGTGTCTCAACATTAATATATGTATATTGTTGTCGGTCAAAAAGTCCCAGACTGAGTCCTTTGTTCAGTATAATAACCAATATATTCTGAAACTCAGTCAAAGGATCACTGATCAACTTTTTATATGTGGAGATCTCTTCAAGTATTTTCAGCATTCCCTTTCTATAATCCTCTCTATTCAGAACTACAACTGCACCTCCTTTGTCCGCCATCCTAATTATAATATCATTATTATTGCCAAGTGTTTGTATAGCATCCCTTTGTATCTTACTGACATTATTATTGCTCTTTGTTATATCCTTTTTTTCATATAATTCAAGCAGACGTTTTTCCACAACATCCTGAAATATTTCCATACCAGAAGTACGTGAATTAAATGGATAGTAGTGTGGATTGCGTGTAACAAACTCAACATTTTTGAGTATGTCATTTTCATCCACAGCACTAGTCTCACGTTGCAGACCTTTTAAATATATCAGAGATATCTGTTCATCAAACATTAGATCAGAAAATTCATTATATACACATCTGGTCCGCTCCCGAGTTACATTGGTGTCTTCTGACCCATAATAATGCTTTTTCACAGTGAGATCCCTCACGAATTTGTTTAAATCACAAAGGGTCAAGAAGACATCAAAGTCCCTTGTTGGAGCAAAATTGAGTCCCAATCTTAGTACATCTAATTCATTGGCAGTTAATACATAATCTGACAAATTAACTACATCAAAAACCGCGGTTGTTGTATCAGTCAATTCCGATGTCGCGTTTTCATTAATTGCGGTTTTGCCGTGTTTGCGGCCTCCACGTCGTTTTTTGATGTTTTATTATTTGTTTTCTTTTGTTTCTTATAATAGGACATTTTAGTATCAGTATTAGTATTGGAATTGTCCTTATCTGTCGAATGATCCTTTTGAACAGCTTCATGTGAGTCTATAGAATCCTGTGAACACTCAAAATCTGTTGAATTGAAGCTTACATTTACATTCTTAGATTTTTTACCTCTCATGTTTCTCTTTAGGATGGATTTGGGGTGGACGGTAAACCTTCCCTCCTTCCCCATTCATATACTTGTTGTGTTTTATAATCATGCAAATCCCTTTGGAACTTATTGTGCTTTACTTTCATGATTTCTTCTTCACATTTTTGTATATAAGCATCAATTTTTGTAGGTTCTCATCGTAGTCCGGTAATGTGGAATATTTTTTATAGATGATTTGGTTTCTCAATTTCAGTTTGTAGAGTAGACATTTTTCTTCCTCATATTGCACTATCAGCGCCATTAATTTCAAGGAGCAACTACTCAATATATCATTCCAAGAGTCCACAAAAGATTGATTATAGACTGTGGTGGGTATTTTTTTCAGTCTCAGTCCTCTGGGTATCATCATTTTCTCCATATATTTGGTCAACGTAACATGATCCCACCAGAGTCTGATCTCCTGATTTAAAAGTCTTTCCAGACTCGACATTTGGATATTCATGTCCATAACACTCTGTGTATTTTCATCATCTGTAGAAAAGACTTTGTCCGCTTTGGTACGGCGTTCAGGAAAAATCGCATGTGCCATATCAGAAAATGGAGAGTTTCCACTAAAGGCAAGTCCGTGTGTACAGGTACTAATCAAGCTGTGCTAGCAACGTAGGTAAGGCTCAAATAAACCAAATAGCAGGGTGCACGGAATGACAGACACCAATGTAACTCGGGAGCGGACCAGATGTGTATATAATGAATTTTCTGATCTAATGTTTGATGAACAGATATCTCTGATATATTTAAAAGGTCTGCAACGTGAGACTAGTGCTGTGGATGAAAATGACATACTCAAAAATGTTGAGTTTGTTACACGCAATCCACACTACTATCCATTTAATTCACGTACTTCTGGTATGGAAATATTTCAGGATGTTGTGGAAAAACGTCTGCTTGAATTATATGAAAAAAAGGATATAACAAAGAGCAATAATAATGTCAGTAAGATACAAAGGGATGCTATACAAACACTTGGCAATAATAATGATATTATAATTAGGATGGCGGACAAAGGAGGTGCAGTTGTAGTTCTGAATAGAGAGGATTATAGAAAGGGAATGCTGAAAATACTTGAAGAGATCTCCACATATAAAAAGTTGATCAGTGATCCTTTGACTGAGTTTCAGAATATATTGGTTATTATACTAAACAAAGGACTCAGTCTGGGACTTTTTGACCGACAACAATATACATATATTAATGTTGAGACACCCATCACTCCCCTAATACATGCTTTGCCCAAGATACATAAAGGGCTTAATCCACCTCCGCTGCGACCCATAGTGTCTGGTATAGGTTCCCTCAATGAAAGATTGGGGAATGGTTGGATAGCATCTTGCAACCTCTAGTAAAACGAGTCCCGGGTTTTTGAGAGACACGGGTGACGTATTAGGGCTTTTACAGTAAAAATGGGATGCAAGATTTGCATGGATATCCACTGACGTTGTCTCACTGTACCCCTCTATACCTCATGACGTGGCCCTCTTGAGCCTTGAATACCATTTGCACCAATATAGTAGATTCCAAGAGGAAGAAATTAGTTTTATTCTTGAAGTAACTGACTACTTATTGAAGCACAATTATTTCATTTTTGATGGACAATACTATTTACAGACAAAGGGAGTTTCAATGGGGCCAAATTTTCCCCTTCCTTAGCTAATCTGGTTTTATCATACTGGGAGGAGAGATACATTTTCTGCGGTGACAACCCTTTTGTTAAATCCATTGAATGGTATGGCAGATACATCGATGACCTGCTCATTATATGGTCGGGAGATGTATCTGCCATACCCTCTTTCATTCAATATTTGAATGATAATAATTATAACTTACGCTTTACATACACTAGCAATAGTGATACAGTTGATTTTTGGACTTGACATTGAAGGGCACCGCAGGAAGCATTATTGAAACTTCCACTTATAGGAAACCAGTATCGGGTAACTCTCTTCTTAGGGCTAATAGCCAGCATCCCATATACACTATTAAATCCATCCCTGTGGGTGAATGTATTAGGGCAAGGAGGAATTGCAATACCGATATAGCATTTGAGAGAGAGATTGAGATCATCTCCAAACGGTTTCAGGATAGAGGATATGCACGGTGGATGATTGCCAGGGGCATCAACATAGCTCGTAAAAAAATCGAAGGGAATTGTTATTTGGCAGTGTCACTAGAAACAAACAGAGGACACAGTCGTCTCTTCCTACAATAGTACTTACCTACAGTAGACATTTTGAAAGTATCAAAAATATCATTAAGGACAGTGTTCCAATTCTATTCGAAAATGAAACAATGTATGAAATCTGCAAGGGCGGCATAAGGGTTGTGCCCAGACGGTCATCCACCCTATCCTCTACCCTGTCACCCTCCTTTTTCCAACCAATAAATACAAATACAAACACTAAAACATGACTTAAATACACGGGTTTCAGTCGTTGTGGAAGTCATCCCTGTAAAATGTGTAATTACACTACTCCAGTCAAAAAATTTGGTGATTCGAACAGGTTAAGGAATATGACATAAAATCATATATTAACTGCAACAGCAGTAATGTAATCTATGTCATAAAATGTACTCAGTGCAACTTACTATATGTAGGCAGTACTACAAGGAAATTAAAAACCGAATTCTAGAACACCTAAATTACATTAACAATCCGTCCTACACGAATGTGTCAGGGGCTGCTAAACACTTTATTTCTTCACACAATCGACAGGTTTGTTACTTTCAAGCATATGGTATAGAGAGGATTTTTCCATCACCAAGAGGTGGGGACATCAAGAAAAAGTCTTACAAAGAGAGGCCTTTTGGATATACACTTTAAAGACCAGATATCCCAAAGGTCTGAATTATAAAAGAGAGTTTATGCATTATTATTAATAATGAAAAATGGTTTGGCAGAGGTTTTTCTACAACATAACTAATTACAAATAGCATGTGCCATATGCAGATATTGTATGGATTTTATGTTATGTCGGTATTCACATCATGCGTTTTCTTTGTTTAAAGAGGATGGCATGTTAGAACCCATATACAGTTTGAAGGTGGTATTATGGATCCATTGAAATAAGTATTAGTCCACGAATGGTGGTTTGTGTATCTATACTTCCACTTTCAATGGGTTTATTTTTAAATTTTTTCTAGACTATGTATGTAACTGAATGACGTACAACCAGCTTCCAGCAGAGTAGTTTTGAAGTACCAGGTGAGGGATAATACCATCATCAGAGGTGGTTTGTGATTGGTGTAGTGGATTTTAAAACACCCTGCTGGGAAAGAAGCTGGTGAGGTCATGATTAAGGACAGGTGTGTCTGAAACGCGTAGACCAAGGAGTGTGTTTCCATGAGTCAAGGCAAAGCTGTCGCTTGTATTTTATGCAACGGAATAAAGGTATTTGGCTTTTTCAATTGAAAACGGCAGTGCTGGATCTTTTCTTTTCTTTATACTATTTACACAAGTCTTCGCTTGATGGTCCGTGCACTTCATCGGATAAAGCCATCACATCTACAGCAGGTGAGCTGGAGTTTTATCTATCTCTCATGGCCAGGGTAATACTTGGAAGTCTTGGTCATGCTGTGCCAACCAATGTCAGACATTTATGTGACATGTTCCACCGTCTTGCTGGAAGATCCCATTCACCCCAGGGAAGACAATCAGCATGTATGGGTGTACGTGATCTGCAAGGATTTATTCATACCCAGATTTGTTCAGAGTGTCTTCCACATAGATGAGTGGCCACGAAAAGCTTCCCCAAACCATAACGCTGCCCCCACCAGCTTGTCTTCCTCCAGCATTGGTTGCAGGGTGTTTGTTCTCTGATGTTCCTTGTCTGACACCCCAACGTCCACCCTTTTTATAAAGCAGAAAATGAGACTCATCAGAGAAGAGGCATCCCTTTGCCAACCAATGGAGGTCCAATTCCGATACTGCCATGAAAATTGAAGACTTTTCAAGCCAATGCAACTTCATTAGCAGAGGTGTAGGGACCGTCCATCTGCTTCAGAGCCCCATACACAGCAGGGTTCACTGAACTGTTGTTTTAGACACACATCTGGTAGCCCCTAGTTCATTTTGGTGGTAAGCTGCTGCACTTTAGTGTGTCAGTCGACCTCATGCACCGTTGTAGCCAACGCTCACTTCTCACATCAATGGCACATGGTGCTCTGCAGTTTCTACGTTGCTTATTCACAGTGGGGCCATTTGTCCACTCGCGATCCACTTTCACCACAGCAGTACAAGATCACTGCGCAGTTTCAGAAATACTCTCTAGCATATGAAACTTGGAACTCCATTGAGTTAGAATGTTGCGGATCAAGCGGTGCAATGGCAGACCATTCTGTCGCTGCAGGTCCAGGAATGTTTCTAGCACCGTCCGCAAGCTACTGTCATTTTTCAAAAAGTGTTGCATGACTAGATAGATCACGTGCACCATGCAAGGAGCATGTATTATTTCCCCTAAATGCAGCGTGGCCACAATGTTGTGGCCAGTGTCGGTGATCAACTTGCCTAGATGGGGTTGGCAGGGAGACAGCCAGCGGGATGTTTGTTGCTTTATGTCCTTTAGAAAGTGATCGGCTGTATGGCTACTCTCGCTCAGGTCGATCAGCTCTAAATCCATATGGCAATGCTTCTCTGTACACAAATGATAGGAGGGAGGGCGAGTGGGAGCAAAATTATGCCCTGCTGGTCTTAGGGACAGGAGGTCCATGGTGGAGGAGAGGGCGGATAAGTGCCTTGTATGGGAGCCAGGCTGACACAAACCTTTTTGCTGGGGCGCTGCCTCACTGCTGCAGTGAAAAACGTTGACCCAGTGGTCGTGAAAGACATGTACTATCCCTGCCGTTAAGAGCTGCTCCAGGTGTCCACCGTGGTGTGCACCTTGCCGAACAGCGAGAATCACATGGAATGGCCCACGTTGTCTGCCACATAACAAGGATGTGCTCCCTATAGGCAGCAGAATCCACAAAGTGGTACGGCAGTGACTGCACCGCAGCAATCTAGCCAGATGGGGAGTTAAGCTTACGCACCAGCGGATTTCTGGGAGCATACAGTTGCTTCTTGGCCAAGTATTCCATTATCGATAACTGACGATGGAGCGGAGGAGGAGTAGCCTGAGCGGGGGAAGCAGTAAGTGATGATGATGATGACAAAGACACTGTACTGCCTGTGAATGCGGTCTAGCTCCTGGAGACCAGGAGGAGGAGGAAACTCTTGTCGCTCTAGCTGGGTGCCATTTCTATTTGTCCACAGTAACTGGTGGTGCTAATTCATGTGCTGGTGGTGCCTACATTTGTGTTTGAAAGCTAATTTTCACCCTGCAAATCTTGGCCACGGCAGTTCTTTTGTCTCCTGTCACAGTGGAGAAAAACTGTCAGAAATAGCTAGCAGCAGCCAAACTTGGCTTAGGTCTGGCAGGTTTTTTGAGCCTGTGCCCCCTGTATCATCGGCATCACCAGATCCAGAGCTGACCATAATAGAAGCAGATCTGGCCCTGGCAGTTTTTTGGGAGGTTTTGGCCGTACATTGCCTCTGCTCTTTATTGCCACCCCTGCCACCACACTCCTCCTCCGATGTCTCTTCCTCAGCACTCCGATCCGGCTCCTAGATCCTGTCCAACACACAATCATCGCCACAGTCCTCACTCTCTCCACCACTTTTTATCAGACTGTGATATGTCATCATGTGCTCCTTTAGCCCTGCTGCTGAGTCCCTGCTCTGTATTTGCCCCGACTGCAAGTGCCACAACTACCACCAACACAGATATGCGTTCACACAACTTTTTACTGCTGCCTTCCTGAGAAACAGCCATTAATAATAGTCTCCTTCAATTGTATGGGCAAAATCGAGAACAATGGGGGACGCTCCCCTGTGAAATACCTTAGGATTCCCAGATAAGGAGTCAAGGTGAGAACACCTTTCCGAATACTGTTGTGCAAATCCAGGCAAATGGCATGGTCTCTCCTGTAGAGAGGATAGTTTAGGCTGCTGCGCTGCTCCAGATGGAATCCGGAATACACATAGGAACACATCAGCCTGATGAAGGTGGCGGCCGGACACTGAAACGCGTAGCTAGCCTTTTATTTATAGTGTTTTATGTATGTTTTTAATTAATAATTTTATAGATAGCAGAGCACATTTGTTTTTCAAATGTGTTCAATTGTATTGGAGCATGGGAGGCCATTCCAACCTTCAGCACTCCGGCAGTTGTGAAACTACAATTCCCAGCATCCTCGATTCACTTCAATAAGAGTTCTGAGAAGAGCAGAGCAAGTGTGCATGATGGGAGTTGTACTTTCACAACAGCTGGAGTGCAATAGGTTGCCCACAATTAAAATAGGGCACAAAAAACAGCTGCGTGAATAACTCCATAGACTACCACTGTTTTAACATGGATGTGCGATGGCTGTTTAAAAAAAATGTCCATACACATGGCCGTTTTCACTGTTGTGTGAATGTAGCCTTATACTGTCCTTATCACAGTTCATCAATGGCTTAAGTCTGCAATTGCATATCGGCAGACAGAGCCACAGGACAGCATCCTTCCAGGTCGCAAGTGCAACACAGAATGATGTTCTGCTTGTTCTGCACAGGCACCTCCCTGCTTCCTCTGATTGGCTGATCTAGGATGTCTGTCAGCCTCTGAACCAATCAGTGCAAGCCCTCCCCCCACTTACTCCCAGCATCATGTTACCCTCCTCCTTTTTCCTCCCTCGTGGTTTTGCCTTACATGACGAGTAAAATGACGTGATTCATTTAAAGTGAATCAAAATAACTTCTGATTCATAAAGTTCTATTATCTCATCTTTAGTTTTTATAACAGGTCAGTCTGTGATTGGACGGTGATGTCACTGGTATAATGATGTCACAGTCACGGGCGTAGGAAGCGGGGGGGAAGGGGGGGTCGGATACCCACCAGGAAATAACGCGGGGGGGACAGGTATGCAAAAATCCCCCCCAGCGGCAGCAGGGCAATGTGTGCGGCGGTGGCGGGGCACAGGGAGATGAACGCTTCCATTGTGGAAACATTCATCTCCATAGTCATCTGTACCGCCGTCCTCAGAACAGCGATACAGATGGCTGTGCTGCGGAGCAGTAGAGGGAGAGGCGTCTCCCTTCCCTGCTCCTCTGATAGGCTGCAGGCCTAGTGCCGGCAGCCTATCAGATGTTGGTACAGGCGGCGCGATGACGTCATCGCGCTGTCTGTGAGCCGTACAGCGCGGGACACAGGCCGGAAAAGGCCTGCATTGCATCGCTGTGACGGATGGAGGTAAGTATAAGTGTCTTGTTTTGTGTGTGTGTGTTTTTTTTTTTTTTAAACCGGACCCACTGGCCCATAAGGGGGGGGGGAGATATTTTGGCACTTGGGGGGCGGAGAGATATGTGGGTGTGGCTTGAGGGTGGGCGGGGACACTGGGGCCCCATAAGTGCTGTCCCCCCAAGATTTTTGGGGCTTCCTACGCCCATGGTCACAGTCTAAATAACAGGTCAGTCTGTGATTGGATGTTGATGTCACTGGTATAATGATGTCACAGTCTATATAACAGGTCAGTCTGTTATTGGATAGTGATGTCACTGGTATAATGATGTCACAGTCTATATAACAGGTCAGTCTGTTATTGGATGGTGATGTCACTGGTATAATGATGTCACAGTCTATATAACAGGTCAGTCTGTGATTGGACGGTGATGTCACTGGTATAATGATGTCACAGTCTATATAACAGGTCAGTCTGTGATTGGATGGTGATGTCACTGAATGGTATAATGATGTCACAGTCTATATAACAGGTCAGTCTGTGATTGGATGGTGATGTCACTGGTATAATGATGTCACAGTCTATATAACAGGTCAGTCTATGATTGGATAGTGATGTCACTGGTATAATGATGTCACAGTCTATATAACAGGTCAGTCTGTGATTAGATGGTGATGTCACTGGTATAATGATGTCACAGTCTATATAACAGGTCAGTCTGTGATTGGATGGTGATGTCACTGGTATAATGATGTCACAGTCTATATAACAGGTCAGTCTGTGATTGGATGGTGATGTCCCTGGTATAATGATGTCACAGTCTATATAACAGGTCAGTCTGTGATTGGATGGTGATGTCACTGAATGGTATAATGATGTCACAGTCTATATAACAGGTCAGTCTGTGATTGGACGGTGATGTCACTGAATCGTGTAATGATGTCACAGTCTATATAACAGGTCAGTCTGTGATTGGATGGTGATGTCACTGGTATAATGATGTCACAGTCTATATAACAGGTCAGTCTATGATTGGATAGTGATGTCACTGGTATAATGATGTCACAGTCTATATAACAGGTCAGTCTGTGATTAGATGGTGATGTCACTGGTATAATGATGTCACAGTCTATATAACAGGTCAGTCTGTGATTGGATGGTGATGTCACTGGTATAATGATGTCACAGTCTATATAACAGGTCAGTCTGTGATTGGATGGTGATGTCACTGTGGTATAATGATGTCACAGTCTATATAACAGGTCAGTCTGTGATTGGATGGTGATGTCACTGAATGGTATAATGATGTCACAGTCTATATAACAGGTCAGTCTGTGATTGGACGGTGATGTCACTGAATCGTATAATGATGTCACAGTCTATATAACAGGTCAGTCTGTGATTGGATGGTGATGTCACTGGTATAATGATGTCACAGTCTATATAACAGGTCAGTCTGTGATTGGATGGTGATGTCACTGGTATAATGATGTCACAGTCTATATAACAGGTCAGTCTGTGATTGGATGGTGATGTCACTGGTATAATGATGTCACAGTCTATATAACAGGTCAGTCTGTGATTGGATGGTGATGTCCCTGGTATAATGATGTCACAGTCTATATAACAGGTCAGTCTGTGATTGGATGGTGATGTCACTGAATGGTATAATGATGTCACAGTCTATATAACAGGTCAGTCTGTGATTGGACGGTGATGTCACTGAATCGTGTAATGATGTCACAGTCTATATAACAGGTCAGTCTGTGATTGGATGGTGATGTCACTGGTATAATGATGTCACAGTCTATATAACAGGTCAGTCTGTGATTGGATGGTGATGTCACTGGTATAATGATGTCACAGTCTATATAACAGGTCAGTCTGTGATTGGATGGTGATGTCACTGGTATAATGATGTCACAGTCTATATAACAGGTCAGTCTGTGATTGGATGGTGATGTCACTGGTATAATGATGTCACAGTCTATATAACAGGTCAGTCTGTGATTGGATGGTGATGTCACTGAATGGTATAATGATGTCACAGTCTATATAACAGGTCAGTCTGTGATTGGACGGTGATGTCACTGAATCGTATAATGATGTCACAGTCTATATAACAGGTCAGTCTGTGATTGGATGGTGATGTCACTGGTATAATGATGTCACAGTCTATATAACAGGTCAGTCTGTGATTGGATGGTGATGTCACTGGTATAATGATGTCACAGTCTATATAACAGGTCAGTCTGTGATTGGATGGTGATGTCACTGGTATAATGATGTCACAGTCTATATAACAGGTCAGTCTGTGATTGGATGGTGATGTCACTGGTATAATGATGTCACAGTCTATATAACAGGTCAGTCTGTGATTGGATGGTGATGTCACTGAATGGTATAATGATGTCACAGTCTATATAACAGGTCAGTCTGTGATTGGACGGTGATGTCACTGAATCGTGTAATGATGTCACAGTCTATATAACAGGTCAGTCTGTGATTGGATGGTGATGTCACTGGTATAATGATGTCACAGTCTATATAACAGGTCAGTCTGTGATTGGATGGTGATGTCACTGGTATAATGATGTCACAGTCTATATAACAGGTCAGTCTGTGATTGGATGGTGATGTCACTGAATGGTATAATGATGTCACAGTCTATATAACAGGTCAGTCTGTGATTGGACGGTGATGTCACTGGTATAATGATGTCACAGTCTATATAACAGGTCAGTCTGTGATTGGACGGTGATGTCACTGAATCGTATAATGATGTCACAGTCTATATAACAGGTCAGTCTGTGATTGGATGGTGATGTCACTGAATGGTATAATGATGTCACAGTCTATATAACAGGTCAGTCTGTGATTGGATGGTGATGTCACTGGTATAATGATGTCACAGTCTATATAACATGTCAGTCTGTGATTGGACGGTGATGTCACTGGTATAATGATGTCACAGTCCATATAACAGGTCAGTCTGTGATTGGACGGTGATGTCACTGAATGGTATAATGATGTCACAGTCTATATAACAGGTCAGTCTGTGATTGGATGGTGATGCCATCACTTTATAACTTGTTTGTTTGTTCTTCATTTCCCCAGGATCCTTCTCTCCTCCTCCTCAGACCTGTCACATGCATCAGTTTTATTCCTGCAGATAATCTTGTTCCATGGACGTGAATCAGACATTTTTATTGCCTGAACAGATGGTAATAATGAAAAATACAACAGGAAAGGCTCTTGAATATGACAGCGAGTGATTGATACTAATTACTTCACTCATAATAAAAATTAACAGGGAGGGACAGATTTATTTTCATGTTCAGTCTTTGTAAAGAAATAAAAAAAGAAAGAAAATGAAATTGGAAAGGGAAAAAAGCAAACAAACAACCCCCCCCCCCCCCTAAAAATCATGGCGGTGGCATAGTTCATCCTTGCTCTGCTTCTCCAGCATCTCTGTCATCCATCCTCCATTTTTTGTTTCTTTTTTTTTTATACATTTTTACTTTCTTCGTGTAAATAATAAACAATCTCCTGTTACGGACTGGAAACCATCAACAAGCTGCTGTTCATGGCTCTCTCATGCTTCCTATGTGTTTCGGTTTAGTGCCATGCAAGCATTAGCTTTTTTCATGTTAATCATGTTATGTGAATGTAAGCATGTTAAAGGGCATCATGTATGTATGAGTAACTGAGCTGAGATACCCTGGGCGGTTACACAAGTCATAATAAGAATTCAGCCATAGATATAATGCCATCCATTAGCAGCAGTGATCCTGCTTGTCGATGGTTTCCAGGTTACTTTTTATATATTCTCTTGGGAGTATTGAGTTTAATGAGAAGTACTCTGGCAGCCATATTGGTTGGCACCTAGAATTTCCAAAACGAAAAACCTCCTCGGTCCACTGTATTTTACGTCCCATGCAAATGAACCCTTACGGTGCAGAGATGGCACAGGCTTAGGGCTCGTTCACACGACCGTATGGTTTTGAGGTCCGTTTTTGGTTTCAGTAGTGTTTCCGTTCTGCTTCCGTTTCCGTTTGTGATCCGTTTTTTGCGGATCGGAAACGGAAGCATATCATAATGTTTTAACAGTAAGTACATTGAAAAATTGGGCTGGGAAAATTTTTTTTAATAGATGCTTCCTCAAAAACGGAACGGATACGGAAGACATACGGATGAATTCCGCTTTTATTACAGCCCCATTGACTTGATTGGAGCCACGGAATGTGATTTGCGGGCAATAATAGGACATGACTCAAAATCTAGCAGAACGGAAAAACAGAAATACGTAAACGGAATGCATATGGAGTACATTCAGTTTTTTTTGCGGACCCATTGAAATGAATTGTTCCGTATACGGACGGCATACTGAAAGCAAAAAACGGCCCGTATATGGAACGCAAAAAACGTTTGTGTGAACGAGCCCTTAATGTGGATGGTGGCAGTATAGGGAATCAAGGATACTCCATTCCTGGCCAATTAACCCCTCAGATGCCACAGTTAAAGTGGACCATAGCATCTACATTAGAAAGAGTAAGGGGGAATCATCCCTCACCCCATCATCTGACGTGTGCCCACCATGCCAGAGGCTTAACAACAGCCTCCATGTTTGCCATGTATTATTGCCGGTAATATACTGATGTGGACCTGACTGTATCTTTGGCGCACCTTCTTGTGTTTCAAGCCAACCCCCTTATGGCAGGCGACACCTATCTTTTTGGTTGAGTCAAATAAAAGTCTCTAAAAGTGTCTAAAACAATAAAATTGATGCACCACTTTTTGGTGTAAATTGCACCAGGAATTCTGAGAACAGAGCCCTGAAAGTGGTGGAGGGCACACTGCGCATGCGTAGCTGCCCTCGGTTCATTTCTATGGGGCCCCTGAAAACACTTTACCGCTGGCTCGGCTATTTCCGTTGGCCCCATAGAAATGAATAGGAGGGGTGACCGGTCATCAGCGGTGCGCTCCCATTCACTTCTATAGGGAGAGAGCTTGGTGGTAGCCGGACCCCAGAACACCCTTGGTCCTCCGGCCACCACTTTCCCCGCTCCGTTCTCGATATAGGTGGGGCTCCCACTTAGAGATATGCCCCCATTGCCTCAGATGAGAATACCCCTTTAAAGGGATTCTGTCATCTCATTTTACCCTAGAGAGCTGCGGACATGCACGGCTAGATCGCCACTAGCATGTCCGCAATATACCTGTCCCATAGTTCTGCGTGCGTTTATTTTGTTTAAAAAATGATTTTATTGATATGTAAATTCGCTTGTGAAGGTGCCGAAGGGGCGGTACTACCCGTTCTGGTGCCCAGCCACGCCCCCCTGTGAACGAGCCCAGCACCGCCTGCGTCCGCCTAATCTCCTCCTTGCTTCAGTGAGATCACCGTAAATCTTGAGATGCGCGAGCTGGGGCATTTCCGACATAGTGTTCTTTCCCTGTGGTGGCATCAGCCTCAGGGAAGTAACTGCGCATCGCGAGATTTACGGTGATCTCACTGAGAGGAAGGAGGAGATTCGGCGGACGCAGGCGGTGCTGGGCTCCTTCACAGGGGGGCGTGGCTGGGCACCAGAACGGTTAGTACCGCCCCTTGGGCACCTTCACAAGCAAATTTACATATCAATAAAATCATTTTTTAAACAAAATAAACGCACGCAGAACGATGGGACAGGTATATTGCGGACATGATAGCGGCGATCTAGTCGTGCATGTCCGCAGCTCTATAGGGTAAAATGAGGTGACAGAATCCCTTTAAAGGAATAAAATTATCATGCCACTTATAGGGCATGGTGAGCAGCATAAGAAAAGCCTGGGCCATCCATATCAGAGTGGCAGGGGTCTGACACTCCACACCCCCACCAATTGGCACAGACGCCCGAACTACACAGCGCCATCCATCGTGCAGTGGACGGAGCTGGTAACTGCAGCGCTGCTCGCATTCTATTCAATAAGTAACAGATTATAGAAGTCTTGTCCTTTACATAATCAGACACAAATGGGCAAGATTTATCATTAGCTAAAGTCACTTTAAAGGAATGAAAAAGTCCCAAAAAAATGCGCAATCGGTGAAATTGCGCATTTTTGGGGGACTTTTTCAAGCTCTGCACTAAGCTCTGTTTTGTGAAAGTGGGCGTGTTGTCTTAGGCCTCTTGAACACGAATGTTTTTTTTGCGAGTGTACGGGCCGTTTTTTTATGTTCCGTATACGGTCCGTATATGGACCCATTCATTTCAATGGGTCCGCAGAAAAAAGGGAAGTGTTTCCGTGTGCATTCCGTTTCCGTATTTCCGTTCCGTTAAAAGATAGAACTTGTCCTATTCTTGTCCGCATTCTATTAGGGGCCAGATGTTCCGTTCCGCAAAAAACGGAATGCACACGGATGTCATCCGGTTTTTTTGCGGATCCGTTTTTTGCGCACCGCAAAACCATACGTTCGTGTGCAATAGCCTTATGTAAATGAGCCTCTAGACAGATTTACTATTGGGACTATTTAAAAAGTCTAAAAAAAGTCCCCAAAAAACGTGCAATTTCACTCCAGGGAGGACGATGCTTATCTTATGCGACTTTTTAATAGAATATGCGACTTTTGTAAAGCCACTTACTAAAGGATAAACTGCTACCGTCAATCCACATTTATCACAGTATTAAATGACCATTAATAAATCTGACAATCCTAAAGTGACTTTGGGCAGATGTAAAAGTGGAGTAAGATGGAAGTGTAACGATAAATCTGGCCCATGGTGCGGTGCAGATTTTCTGGAAGACAGCCCGCCACCGTGTGCAGGAAGCCTTATAGACATTGTGCCAACAAGTATGGTATATGACATGCATCAAGTTTAGGGTCCATTCACACGTCCGCAAATGTGTCTGCATCCGTTCCGCAGTTCTGCGGAACAGGTGCGGACCCATTCATTCTTTATGGGCCGGATGTGTGCTCTCCGCTTCCGCATTTGCGTAGCACGGCCCCGAACTTTCCGGGCTTTGGAATCAAACTTCCGGTCTGCGGCTCCGCAAAGGATAGAACATGTCCTATTCTTGTCCGCAGCTGCGGAGAAGAATAGACATTTCTATGGGGGGTGCCGCGGATCCGCAATACACTACGGACGTGTGAATGGAGCCTTATTGTATGTTTTGTTGTTGCGCTTTTCATGCCCCCTGAAACTTTTATTGTCTAGAAATGAGAGGATCTGTAAAATTCTCCAAAAAATGCATTCACAGAGTGCACTTTTTTTGTTGTAAGATCTGTATGTAAAGTAAATCAGCTATTAGACGGTGTATTGAGAAGTATCTAGTATGTCTGAAAGGGTGTCACAATTTATTAAATGGCAATCGTTAATTTCTAACGATAATTTGTTTTCCCTTAGTCCTAACAGCAGCACAGATGGGGGTTAACCACCCCCCGTGGACTGGCAGGACCGGCGGAATGTTTAATGAGCCCAAGACTAATAACTCAATTAAGTATCTCCTTAAAAGGAGGAAGTCAACCCCCAGCCCACTGTGTTTATAGCAAGAATAAAACTAGACTTACTAGGGTGGGAAATTTGTGTGCTGCTGTTAGGACTAAGGGAAAACAAATTATCGTTAGAAATTAACGATTCCCTTACGTCCTACCAGCAGCACAGATGGGGAGATAGCAAGAAGAAACCCCTAGGGAGGGCCTTCCTGCCTGGCAGAACTAAGAAAAGTCTGCCCAAAGGCCGAAACTCAGCTAGACTGGCATCTAGTCTATAATGGGAGATGAATGTCGATTCAGAGCTCCAGGAGGCAGCTTTGCAAATCATGTTGAGAGGCAGAAGATTCCTCTCGGCAAAAGAAATAGCCACAGCTCTAGTAGAGTGGGCCTTCACGAATCCTGGAGGTCCAGATTGTGGAGACAAAGGATTCCTTAATAGCCTCCTCAATCCACCGACTGATGGAAGGTTTGGATGCCTTATAGCCTTTAAACTTACCGGCAACAGGATTAGCAGATTCTCATCTTTCCTGAACTCCTTGATCTATCCACATAGATCCGGAGACATCTCGGCGTCAGAGGATGTCTAGCAGGTTCCTAGGAGGAGGTGGTAGATGTCGACAGAACCGGGAGGAATCTCACCTGGTTGATGTTCTGGAAGGAAGGAACTTTAGGCCTACAATACGGGAGGAATCTAAGAAGGTCCGGTCATGTAAGAATAGGGCTCATGTGCTGAGAGAGCTTGAAGCTCAGAGACCCTCTTGGCCAAAGTCACTGCAAGGAGAAACACAAACTTCCAAGTGGCGAACTTGATGTCCACCTCCTCTAACGGTTCAAAGGGGAGATGCTAACCCCTGAGAACTACTGAAAAACCCATTGAAGAAAGGGGTCTCAGTACTGTAGGCTTTTATCTTTCAGCTCCTTTAAGGAACCGTTTGATCAGCGGGTCCTGAGAAAAAGCCTGTTCAAGGCAAGCTGAGATGGCTGAAACTTGAACCTTCAGAGTAGTAGCCTCTATCAAGGCCGTCTTGCAGGAACTGAAGGATAGCGGAGAGGCGGATCTGCAGACGCCACCTCAGTTGAGGTACAACAGGATGAGAGTAGGCTCTCTTGGTAGAGTCCGCTCTAGAATGAGACAGCGTTCTCAGGACCGACTCTAAAAGCCCTTCTATTCTGGGAAGGGACTGATCAACCTCAGGCTGTCAGGTTGAATCTGTGCAGATCTGAGCAGAGGTGAGTGTCCCACGACACCAGGGTCTGCTGTGGGGGAGCCTCCAATATTGTCCTCGACTCAACTGGGTGAGCTAGGTAAACCAGGATCTCTTCGGCCAAAACAGTATGATGGCTATCACTGAGGCCTGATCCTGGCAGTTTTCATCAATACCCTCGGTATCATGGAAAGGGAGGAAGATGTAAGCCAGCCTGAACCTCCAGGATATTGACAGAGCGTCTAACGCCAGGAGTTGTCCTCCCTGTAGAGGAGCAGAACCTCTCCACCTTGGCATTGAACCTTGTTGCCATGAGATCCACCTCTGGCATACCCACTTGAGGACTATCTGCTTAATTCTCCGGATGTAAAGACCACTCCACCGACGGAAGACCGCGGCTCAGCCGCTATCATATTGAGGAGCCTTGGATGTGGATTGCAGATAAGTGGGAAGGTACAACTCTGTCTAATCCAGAATCACCCGATCTCTGACAAGAGGGAAGTGATCTCGTGCCTCCCTGCTGGTTGATGTGAAGTACCGCAGTCACATTGTCTGACTGGACTTTCACCGCTTTGCCCCTGATCTGAGGGCTAAGTGAAGGAGGGCTAGCCGGATAACTTGAATCTCGCGGAGGTGGATGAAAAAAGCCACTCCTGAGGAAACCAGGTCCGAGAACTGGAGAGTCGTCTAGGTGAGCGTCCCAGCCTACTTAGGACGCATCCGTAGTCAATATGACCCAGACTGGCTGGGTCATAGACTTCCGTCTAAAGATGGCACCACCATCTGAGGGAATACAGAGTTTGCCAAGTCAGGGAGCACAGGAGTTTAGCCCAGCAGGGCTGTCATTCCATTAGGAGAGGACCTCCGACTGTTTAGAGGCGGAGGTGCCATAAAGCCAAGGACTGCTTCCGCAGAGCGCTGACATGAGCCCTAACATCTTCATGAGAGTCTGGATTGGAACTCGCCGGGGAAAGGAACTTGCCGTGTTCTGAACCCGGAATCTTCTTTCTGGAATCAACTGGAGCGACATCCCAGTGGAGTCGATTATGAAGCCTAGATATCTTACTGAAGTCGACGGGCTCACGTTCGACTTCTACCAGCTGATGATCCAACCTAGGTGGAACAGAAAGGAGATTATTACCTGAAGGCGTTGGGTTAGGACCGCTAGAGCAGAGGCTTTCAAAGCCAGTCGTCCAGATAAGGAATGATGGTCAGTCCTTGAAGCCTCAAAGCCGCCACCACAGAACCACCACCTTGGTAAAGTGTGAGGGCAGAAGAAATGCCAAAGGAAGGGCAACAAACAGAAAATGCCTGACGACACCGGACACCTGGACCGTGATCCTGATATACTTCCTGGAACCAGGATGGATCAGGATGTGCAGATATGCATTATTGAGGTCCAGGGTTGCCATCACGTCTCCAGGATTGGCGGCGTGAACTACTGACCTGATGGTTTCTACACGAAACTTCACCTTCCTTATAAATCGATTGAAATATCTCAGATCGATAATCATCCGGAGATCTCCTGAAACCTTGGGAACCAGAAAAACTGGTGAATAGATCCTAGGCCCCGTTCTCCTGCCGGAACCTCCTCCAGAGCCCCTTTGCAAATGTAGTCCTGAATGTAGGCCTCTAGGATCGCCTCCTTGGCAGCTTGTAGAAGGTTGATCTTGACAAACCTGTCCAGAGGAATAGAGGTGAGGTTGACTAAATAACCGTTGTAAATGATATTCAGGACCCAAGATCTCTTGGATCCATTCTTCTCAGAAGTGGGAGAGACAACTCCCGGCGGGTTACATGAAGCTTAGGAATGGAGAAGCTTATTGGCAGGACGGCAGGAGTAACAGGAATTAACCAAGAGCCTCGCAGAGGCTCGGTGAGACAGGAGGTGGATTTTCCATCTTGGCTCCTCCACGAGAGCACCTCAGACCCTTTCGCTGTGCTCTCCAGCCACTACAAGAGCTTGTTTGCTGGCCAGACCCCAGGGCCATGTTATATATAGGCCCCTGACACTATCTGATAGTATTGTTACAGGGTGCCAAAGGCGCACTTGGTCTCCCATGAGCCACAGACCTGCTGCTTAGCTTCAAGAGCAAGGATCTGTGCTTGGCCTCGTTCCCAGGACTTGCTTTGCTAGCGGGAACTCTTCGCTAGCTTCAACTGGAGCTGTGCGGTATCGCACAAGAAGTCCGTAGCTAGGTTGATGGTCTTGAAAGCAGCCAGTATGTCGTCCTGGAAAAAACCTCTGGTTCACATCAACTTGAATTTGATCCATACGAGACGGAGGAGCGTAGAGACTTCAAAGCCGCTATGGCTATGGCTGTGGAAGCGGAAGCCGCAGCTGCCGTAACACCCCGTCTTAGTGTGCACTCTGCAAGGGGTCCTGCAGCTAGACCCATCGTCTGCAGGAACCAGAGTGCGCTTGGACAACTTAGCGATAGCCATGTCCACCATGGGAATGGATCCCCACGAATCCACCAAGGGTTAAGCCATCAGAAACATGGATTTAAACTTCTTTGTTAAAACCGGACCTTTTCCAGGTTTTTCCACTCTATATCATGACAGAGAGGAGGGTCTCATCCGCTTTAAAGACACGAGGTGCCCGGCGGGAGCGGAGGCTCCCCACAGTCAACATCATGGTCCCCCGACCTGATGGACTTAAGCAACTTCTGTGTTTTTCCAGGGAGAAAACACAACGTCAGCTCCTCCTCGTCCGAGGAGGAAGAAACTAAGGAGACCAAGAAGGTCTCTCTACTGGGACAGAGGTCTCCATAGGGGCCTGGGCGCAAATAGGAAGCCTTTCCATCCAGCAGGCCTATGACTCCTTTAACAAAGCATTGATACATATCCTGCAACGTAGGTTCACTAGAGGGCAGAACCCTCTAACAGCAGCTGTAACACCTGGTGTAGGTTAAGTCAACATACCCAGGGATTCCCAACCGGTCTCCCAAGCTGGTCTTAGCCCAGCCTTAAGCTGTTTAGCCTCTGCGGTCTCACGAGTGCAGGTATGATCAGCCTACAATAACCGTTGACTGCTGCAATGGTAGCAGGATAGATGCTTCCTCTTGGATCCACTTTCCTGCCTTCCGAATCCCGCGGCATCACTGCGGAAAAAAACAAACAAAGGGACAAATAAAACATTTGTACACCACCTATCTACACAGGAAAGGTAGAAAAACAGACCGGAGGCAGCTGAGGAAAAAAACACCACAAGAGGAACAACACCAATTTTAGGACTCTGGGATCTAGCTGAAAAAGCATATGCAGCCAGAGACTGAACTGGAGCACACAGCCTCCCAAAATGGGAAAGGGAGGGATAGCCAATCCACCCTCCCCAGCAAATCCTCCACAGGAAGATGCATAAAAAATCGCATCTATGAAAAAAATCGTGCCCGTGAAAAAATCACGGCAGGATTACCCGAGGTGATGCAAAGGAAAGTCCCCGCATCACCTCCGGAAGATGGCGGCACAGGACCGGGAATCCTGGCCAAGGCGCCGCCAAAATATCCAACCAGGCGCAACTGCACGGGGCCGGCAGCAAATAAGCTGCCGGCCAAACTGACAAGGTAGAAAAAATAACGAAAAGAAGGCTCCCCGCACTTTCCATAAGAAAGGGGGGGAACAAAACCGCCTAGTCCACCTGTCCAGGAGGACAGAAAAAAACACAGTGGGCTGGGGGTTGACTTCCTCCTTTTAAGGAGATACTTAATTGTTAAATTGAGTTATTAGTCTTGGGCTCATTAAACATTCCGCCGGTCCTGCCAGCAGGGCCGGCGCCACCTGTAAGGCGACCTAGGCAATTGCCTAGGGCGCAATTTAGCAGGGGGCGCCGGAACCCTGCGATAAAAAAAAAAAAAAAACGTATGTGGTAACGCCGCGGGGCGGCCGGCGCGCCGCCCCGCTATCATTTTGCACTGCCTGAGGGGGGGGCGGACCGTACCGGGTGACACCAGTCCCTGGGGTAACACCCGGTGCGGTCTCCTCGCCCCCAGGCACCAGAGCAGAGTCGCGGCAGCGGGCGTGCAGGAGGAGGGCGGGCCGGAGGCGTGTCCCGTCCTCCCTGTGCATCTGATAGGCTGCCAGCCTAGTGCTGGCAGGCAGCCTATCAGAGGCCGGTTCAGGAGGCGCGATGACGTCATCGCGCCGCCTGAGCCGTACAGCGGGACACAGGCCGGAAGAGGCCTGCATCGCATCGCTGCCATGGAGGTAAGTATGTGTTTTCTTGTTTTTTTGTGTTTTTTTTTTTTTGGTTGGCTACTGGCACATAAGGGGGTCACTGGGCGCATAAGGGGGCTACTGGCGGCGGCGGCGCATAAGGGGACTGCTAGCACATTAGGGGGCTACTGGCACATAAGGGGGTCACTGGCACATTAGGGGGTCACTGGCGCATAAGGGGGCTACTGGCACATTGGGGGCTACTGGCTCATAAGGGGGTCACTGGCGCATAAGGGGGCTACTGGCTCATAAGGGCTACTGGCACATAAGGGGGCTACTGGCTCATAAGGGGTGCTACTGGCATATAAGGGGCTACTGGCATATAAGGGGCTACTGGCATATAAGGGACTACTGGCACATAAGGGGGGCTACTGGCACATAAGGGGGGCTACTGGCAGCGGCGGCGCATAAGGGGACTGCTGGCACATTAGGGGGGGCTACTGGCTCATAAGGGGGGGGTCACTGGCACATTAGGGGGGGCTACTGGCTCATAAGGGGGGCTACTGGCACATTGGGGGGGCTACTGGCTCATAAGGGGTCACTGGCGCATAAGGGGGCTACTGGCGGCGGCGCATAAGGGGACTACTGGCACATAAGGGGGCTACTGGCTCATAAGGGGACTACTGGCACATAAGGGGGCCACTGGCATATAAGGGGCTACTGGCACATAAGGGGGCTACTGGCACATAAGGGGACTACTGGCACATAAGGGGGCTACTGGCTCATAAGGGGACTACTGGCATATAAGGGGCTACTGGCACATAAGGGGCTACTGGCACTGTGGCACATAAGGGGGCTACTGGCACATAGGGGGCTACTGGCACATGAGGGGGCTACTGGCACATGAGGGGGCTACTGGCACATGAGGGGGCTACTGGCACATGAGGGGGCTACTGGCACATAAGGGGCACTACTGGCACATAAGGGGGACTACTGGCACATAAGGCGGGCTATTATTATTGTTATAAGGCCCCCACTGTATTATTCTTATGTTAATAGCCCCCACTGTATTAGTATTATTATTTATACAGAGGGGGCCGTTATTATAATAATAGCACAGAGAGGGCCTTTATATTAATAATAATACCGAGCTGTGTTGCCATGTTGGAGGGGGAGAATTGGGATATACCCTATATACTGTGTATTATATTATGGGGGCACTAGGAGGAAGGCGGGAGAGGAGCACTATGGGGGCATTTAGTAGGGGCACTATATAGGGGTATTTTATACTGGTACATTATGGGGACATTAGCTGAGCTGGGGCATTACAAGGGGTATTTTTGCACTGTATATTATAAGGAGAATTATTACTACAGGGGGGTATTATGGTGGGCTTTATTACTCCCCATGTTATGACCCCAGTAGCTGCACCAGCCTCTCCCTGCTCTGCTATCCCTCTGATCCTTCTCCAAATCCTTATTCTGATATCTTTCTCTTTAGGATAAAACACATCATCTGCTCCACCGATCCCCACAGTATACCTCTACACCGATCCCCCGGCCAAAGTGTGAAGTGGTGTCCGAGATCCCCAAGGGCCAAGCCAAGTAACTGTAAGTTTTCATGTGAAATATGTTTGTTATACACATATAGCATACACTGCGCACAGCGTCATTGATTGCTATGACGCCGTGCGCTTCGTGCCGCCGCTACAGTACTGTAAGGGCAGATCATCTGATGGGGGGGGGGGGGCATCAATTTTTATCTTGCCTAGGGCGTCAAAAATTCTTGCACCGGCCCTGCCTGCCAGTCCACGGGGGGTGGTTAACCCCCATCTGTGCTGCTGGTAGGACGTAAGGGAAGCGCTATTTTCACCTAAAAGGATGTATTTTAGGATAAATTCCCCCATGTTTCAAAGTAGATTTCAATTTTAATAGGATTTTCCCCTTTAGGTTATCTCAGCTGTAATTTACTGTCTCACCACTAGATGGCAGCATGTTACCACTGTAGGACTATATATCTTGCTTGCTTTGAAAACCTGAACTGCAGTGTCCAGACATGTAATAGTTCCTGATAGAGATGAGCGAAGTATAAAAAAAATTAGATCTGGCTTAGCCAAATTTTACCCAAAAAATCCCCTTTGTGACTAATTACTTCATTTCTTTGTCAGTACTGGGGGCCTCAGATGCTGCCTTCATACATGATTGTGGCATCTGATAAAAATAACAGAGTGTGCAATAAAAAATTATTAAATAAATAAATAATACTTACCTGATCCATTTGCTCACGAAATCTCACGCGGCCTGACTTGACGTCATCACGTCGGCCTTCGTGGTCGCGTCATACATCACCGCGCACAGGATTTCGACAAGATGTCAAGCAAGATGGCCACAACCGGCAAGTCGCAAGCAAATGGATCAGGTAAGTATTATTAATTAATTTATTTTTTTTACACTATTTCAGTTTAAATTGATGCGCTAACGTGAAGCACAAGGAAATTCGGCATCGCTAGTTCCTAGCTATGAGATTTTGGTTCCTGCAATGTACAGAGGCAGCGATTCTAGACTTGAGTGTGACCTCACGGAAGAAAAGCCAATGAAAAAGTCAATTCCATGTTGCTATTTCATTTATTTCACTCAATATCTGGATTGCTACTTCTGTATTCACACCTTTACCCATTGATTGTGGCCATTCATCCTCCATTGCTTCTTAAATCTTTGAAAGGATGGGCACATATTTCCTAAATGTAATGCAGCCCCCCTCCGATTCTTACAATACTATGTTTACATTTCATTGGATGCTTCTTTTCAAAGTTACTAGACTGCAACGACTGGATTGAGAAAGGAAGGGGGGCGCTGTTGCACTGGTGGCTATGGAAAGTGTTTGTCGTCTGCAGTGGTGAGAAGTGGTACTGCAAGTGGCACAAGTTTTAGATTAAAAAACTTTGATAAAATTGATAGTTGGTTCAATGTGGAAAAATGGGCGTCTGTTGCTACTGAATAAAATATCTGTACAATATTGCTAAGAAGTATTTAATATCCATAATTAAAACAGTCTAAAATCCCACTGATTATAGAGACTTTCTGTATAAATGTACATCACAAGTTTTATACAGATTGATTTATTGGTTCCAAGCTGTGTCGGACTGGGGTGAGTAGGGCCCACCAGTATACTTCACTCTGGGGGCCCACTGTAAAGCTACATGCGTTTGCTACCTGCCCACACTATCCAGTCTTTTATATGGACATAGCATCTTATCTTTGTCAGTCTAGTGGGCCATGTGCCACTTGTGCAGGGGGTCGGAGACTAGGGGCCCGCCTTGCTCAGGGGCCCACCTGTTAACCCATGGGCCAGTCCAAGCCTGGTTCCAGATAGTGCTCTAGAATAGCGGTTAAAGGGGCTGTCCGGTTTCATCTCTGAACCCCAACAACCCCCTTAATTCCTCTGGTGGTGTACGGGGTTAATATTGATATTCATTGTCTAGGTGGGAATTTGGGTTAATATCTAATATCCCTGGAGGCCTATGGTAGTTTCATATTATCTAACACAACCCCAATTCCAAAAAAAAGTCAGGGCGCTGTGTAAAATACGAATAAGGGTACTGTCACACTTGCGGCAGAGGATTCCGGCAAACTGTATGTAAACGCATGTCATTTTTTTTGACTGATCAGGCATTTTTATGCCTGATCGGTCAAAAAAATGCATTGCAATGCCAGGTCCGTTTTTCCGGTGTCATCCGGCAAAATGGATCCGGCACTTCGTTTTTTTTAACTTTTTTAGAGGTCTGCGCATGCGGAATGCCGGATCCGTCGTTGTGGTATTTGTAATGCCGGATCCGGCACTAATGCAAGTCAATGGGAACTAATGCCGGCATGTCTTTCGGAATTTTGGATGGAGATAATATTATCTCTGGCCAAAACGCCATTCAGTGACTGAACTGAAGACATCCTGATGCACCCTGAACGGATTTCTCTCTATTCAGAATGCATGGGGATGATCCTGATCAGTTTTTTTTCCGGCATAGAGACCCGACGACAGATCTCTATGCCGGAAAAGAATAATGCGAGTGTGAAAGTTCCCTAAGAACAGAATGCAATGATTTGTAAATCTCATAGACCCATGTTTTATTCACAGTAGCTCACAGAACACGTATCAGATAATAAAAGGGAGACATTTTCACCATTTCATGAAAAACTCCTTTAGAACTTGATGGCAGCAACGCATTTCAAAAAAGTTGGGCCGGGCCAATGTCTACCGTTGTGTAGCCTTTTCTGTTACTAACAGTCTGTAAACGTTCGGGAAGTCAGGAGACCAATTGCTGGAGTTTGGGGAGAAGAAGGTTGTCCCGTTCTTGTCTGATGTAGGATTCTAGCTTCCCCATAAGTCCTGGGTTTTCTTTGCCAGATTCTTCATTTCATGAAACGTCTGGAGAAAGGTCTTGATGCAGGCGGCCAGTTTAGCATTGTCCTCCTGGAATATGCAAGGCCTTCCCTGTATGGATAGCAGCATATATTGTTATAAAACAGGATGCCCAACCTGCGGCCCTCCAGCTGTTGCAAAACTACAAGTTCCATCATGTCTGGACAGCCTGCAGATGTCAGTGCATGCTGGGAGTTGTAGTTTTGCAACAGCTGGAGGACGGCAGGTTGGGCATCGCTGTTGTAAAACCTCTATATACTGTTTAGCACTGACAGTGCCTTTCCAGATGTGCAGCACATGGCATTCATGGTTTCCAAAAAGAATTTAAAAATTAGATTCTTCTGACCACAAAACAGTTTTCTATTTTGCCTCAGTCCATTTTAAATGAGCTTTGGCCCAGAGCAGACAGCGATGTTTCTGGATGGTGTTGGCATATGGCTTCATACAGCTTTAACTGGCATTCGTGGATCGCACGACAGGCTGTGGAGGAGACCTGAGCCCATGCAGTGATTTCCAGTACAGAATCACGCCTGTATTTAATGCAGTGCTGTCTGAGGGTCCGTAGATGGTAAGCCTTCAGTATTGACCGCCAGCCTTGTCCCTCGCGCACATGGATTTCTCCAGATTTTTTTTTTATTTTTATTTTTTTTATTGAGCGGAATAGAAAAGTACAATAAGGCCTCATGCACACGACCGTATGTGTTTTGTGGTCCGCAAATTGCGTATCCGCAAAAATAACGGATGACGTTCTGTATGGATCCTATTTATTTGACGGAATGTAAACACGGACCACGGATGCGGAACAAAAACGGTTGACCATTGGTATTTTTTGACGGACCCATTGAAATGAATGGGGAAGCATCCTATCCGTGAAAAAAAACGGAACGGACGCGGAAACAAACAACTGTCGTGTGCATGAGGCCTAAGGCTGTTATTTTATAGGAAGAGTCTGATGCTGAACTCAAATTCCTCTGTTTCCCTTCATTTAGGCTATATGCACACGACAGTGTTTTTTCTCAGCTTCCGTTCCGTTTTTTTTGCGGATCCCATTCATTTCTATGGATCCGCAAAAAAAACTGATGCCTCTTCCGTTTCCTGTCCGCGTCCGTATTCCGCATTTCACGTCCGCAAAAAAAATATGGCATGTCCTATTCTTGTCCGCAAAAAACGGTTTGCGGACCCATAGAAGTCAATGGGTCCGCAAAAAAAACGGAAGACACACGGAAACACAACCTACAAAATTTGCAGACACACAGAATGGATGTGGATGTGAAAAAAAAAGGAAGACGGATCCGCGATTTGCGTACAGCAAAAAACAACTGTCGTGTGCATATAGCCTTAACCACAGAACTAGTGATAAAACTCTGCTTTCAGCCACCACCAGGGGGCGCTCACTGCATAAGGAGTTATACAAGTCCTACTGAACTTCATAATAATAATAAAATAATCAGTAGAGAGCTCCCTCTAGTGGTGGTTTAGCATTTTAAATGACCGGCATTTTCTGCTGGTCTTTGATATCCCCTCGGCCTCGTCATAAATTAGGCGCCTCCTCCAGCAGCCCGTGGGCCTAGATTGAAATGTCAGCCCCCAGCTGGAATAGATTTTAGTAGCCATTTACACCCGGAAACTGGTGTAAATGATAGTGAATGGGCCTCCCCTCTGTAAAAATGCCACATTAGGCACAATAGCGTTCAAAAAGTTGCAACCTGGGGGTTAGTGGCTTTTTTATGCCAGATCATAACAAATCTAGGACTATATGAGAGAGGGCAGAATGACTCTAGCTGGGACTACAGCGTTGTAGATAACAGTGCTGACCTTCGTCTAGGTCTTTAAGGTGAGGACGTCGTGTTCTCGGTGCAGGTTCATTAATAAGTCATTGGCCTCGTTATCTGCAGAACACGTTCTGTGCTGAAAATGTAAATGTAATTTAAGTCAAATTTTGCACTTTATGAGTCCAGCGATGAGATCTCGGTGCCCTCTGTTACCTTGTCCTGAGACAAGGGGTCCAACCCAAACTAACCCATGACTGCCACTATTCCAGGCAGGCAGCCGCCCGCGAGCATGGATGTGGAAGGGGATGTGGAGCCACACATTTGGGCAGGCGGCTTAGGCCACTTTCACATCTGCGCTTTGGTTTCTAGTTTTGAGATCTGTCAGAGGAGCTAAAAAACGGACCAAAACTGTTCCGTTTGCTTTACCACATCAGGATGCATCCGTTTTTAAGATGCGTTGTGTTAAATCAAAACGGAACAAACCGGATCCATTACTAAAAACAGTGTAAGCCAATGGGTGACGGATCTGGACGTTTTTAGGATCCGAAAAATAATGGATCCGGCACCATTGACTTACATTATCTTTAGTGACTGATTTGTTTCGATGAGTAGACACAAAACCGCAGCTTGTGTCCGGTCACAACGGAATGCAGTTTTTCTGGAATTGGCTTTTTTGCACGTTTTCTGTGATATGTATGTGGCACACGTTAGTCTGGAAATCCTGAGATTTGTAATACTCCAAAGGTGTTCCTCGGATCACAGCCACCGGATCAAAGGTAGGAAGTGTTGTCATGGGGACACAACTTGTATAAAATACTGATAAGATAGCGACATGTCATAATGGAGGCCACGCCCGAACTTCTGCTTTCAGTGCCAACACTGGGGGTGTGGACTTATTTTCACGACTCTGCAGGGGGAGCAGGTCTAAAATGTAATCAGTAATACTATAAAAGCCCAAAAATGGCCCTAACCTTGAGTTGTACCTTAGCACATAAAACACGCAGCAGTGCATGAACTTATTTATTTTTTAGCAGCTTTTTATGTTTTTTAAAAAAAATCACCAGCTCCAGATGTTAAATGAAACTCTATGGGAAATATTAAACACAGGACCAGTGTTTTTAGTAGTGCTGTTTTTTTTCCACCTTTGAGGTGCTTTTTTGTGGTCTTTTCTTTCTCCATTTTTTTCTTTTTTTTTCTTTTCTTCTCATGCCCATGAATGTCCATGCTGCGGATGGCAAATAACTGTCCGCAATGCACGGGTAGCGGCCATGTGCACTCCGTCCTGCGGACCCATTGACTTCAATGAGTCCGTGATCTGCAAGATACGGCAAAAGATAGGAGATGTCTTATCTTTTGCGATGCTGGTCCAGTTTTTCCACCTGGCACATGGACTGCTGAAGGTGCGACTAATTTATGATGAGCAAAGCAGGGAGTAAAAGACTGGCGTAAAAATATGATCTTTGTGAATGACCCCCACTTTATGGCCAAAAATGCCTTCAAAACGCTACAAAAAATACTGAGCAAGTGAAATACTGCCATCATAAGACTACATGCTAAAGAACCCTCGTAAGAGTGGCAGTCAATTTACCCCTTAAATTGTGCCAACCACAGCCCCTCTATAGGAGTGACAGCCAAATATCCCAAAATAGACATCTACACTGCCCTCGTAAGTGTGCTGGCTAAAGTTCCCCCATAGTGGGAATCAAATATCCCCCTAAAGTAATGCCAGCCACAGTGCCTCCATAAGACTCCCCCTATATGAGTGACGCCAACAGTGCCTACTCCTACACCCACATGGGTGCCAGCCACAGTGCCTCATGCCTTTCCTGTTCTGCTGCTATGACATCATTGCTGGTTCGGTGATGTCAGCAGGGGATGATGCTTGTCCTTACTGCCTGTATAGTAGCATACATGTACATCTCTACACTACTGCGCAGGCAGCACAGACTAGCCGACACGTTTGGGAGGCCTCCCCAATTTTCCAGGTGTGTCGCGCAGATGTTCCATACTTACCGAGATTTCTGTTGGTAAATTTAGGCCTCTTTCACACGAGCGTGTCCGGATTAGGTCCGGATGCGTTGCGGATGCGTTCAGTGAAAACTGTGCGATTTCACAGGCAAAGCCATTCAGTTTTGCCTGCGATTGCGTTCAGTTGTTCAGTATTTTCCGTGCGGGTGCAATGCGTTTTGATGCGTTTTTCACCCGCGTGATAAAAAACTGAAGGTTTACAAACAACATCTCCTAGCAACCATCAGTGAAAAACGCAACGCACCGGCACTTGCTTGCGGATCCAATGCGTTTTTCACGCAGCCCCATTCACTTCTATGGGACTAGGGCTGCGTGAAAAACGCAGAATATAGAACATGCTGCGATTTTCACGCAACGCACAAGTGATGCGTGAAAACAAAAAGCTCATGTACACAGACCCATTGAAATGAATGGGTCAGGATTCAGTGCGGATGCTATGCGTTCACGTCACGCATTGCACCCGCGCGGAAAACTCGCTCGTGTGAAAGGGGCCGTAGGGCATTTAAGTCATGCCCCATACATGCCACAGAAAACACCCACTTTTGGGCAGGGATTACAACCCCCCTTCATTTTTGAACAGGCCGAATTCAACAGGTCATGCAATAATTGCAAATGTCGCCGCAAGGCAACTGCAGATTTAGCGAAATCTGATGCCATTGCAAAAATACTTACTCTCCCTTCTCCTGAAATGTGTGTAATGGGGGAGGGGGGGGGGAGTCAAATCAGGCCACAAGAGGGTCACCAAGGGTCAAGGAGCCTTTGTCCCAATCCTCTAAGGGCCCGGTAAACTAATTCCTATCATTTCTTATTTGTACGGGGCTGGATCTTATCAGTACTGATGCTCATTTCCTTCTTCAGTTTCCATTGCACACAGTAGGTAATTACAGTCACTTACAGGCTCCGCTGATCACATACAGGCTGATTGTGACCCGGGTCATAGTTACAAACGAAGGGGACGTTAGCGGTGACAGAGGAACAAGCAAAAGCCCCCCTGCCCCGTCCCGGTGTCACCTTTACACGTGTTGCTGCTATAAAGTATTGGACGAAGTTTCAAAAGGTTCCCTTAGGCTGAATGCACACGATCAGGATTGCGTGCGGATTTTCTGCACGGATTTGCGTGCGGAAAATCTGCACCGTACATCATGTACATTGTATTCTATAAGAATTTAAAATTATCAATGCACACGATGCAGATTTTTTCCGTGCAGATTTTGACCTGCGGTGCGGATTTTAAAATCCGCCGCATGTCAATTTATTTTATTTTTCCTGAGCGGATTTTCTCTATTCACTTAGTAAAATCCGCATGCGGAAAACCTGTACCAAATCCGCACCAATTGAAGCGGATTGACCGCACGGATTTGCCTGCAAACACCTGCGGATTTCAGTGCGGATTCTCCGCACATGAATCCTGAACGTGTGCATGTAAAGGGTCAGAAGAAAATGAGGGACCGTTATCTAGTAGAATGCTATAGAGCGCACCACTTTCCTATTCTGTGGGCTTCTCCTTGTTTGGAGAAAAGCTGCGGCTGACCGTATTAAGCTATAGGCCTTTGGGGTGGGGGTCTGACAACTGAGCTTTCTTTGGTGTTCTTGTGTCACGCCCCACCTCCTCAGGCATCATGCAGGACACAGGGGATGAGTTTTGCCCAGTGCTCCTTTAAAGGGGTTTCTGGTTTTCTACAATATAATCTTAATCTCTGTATAAATGAAAAGTTTTACAAGTTTCTGATAGACTTTATGTGTCAAATCAACTGCTTGCTGGCTGTGAAAGAGAACGCTCTTGTTTTCGTTCAGAGGCAATAAACCTGCCCATAACTAGTCCTGCTGTCAGCGGAGAAGCGGATACAATTGTATGTAGTGTAGACAATGCTAGACATAAACATCCAGGACTCAGACTGATACATTGTATCAAACTAGCAGCTGTTGATAATGTGCTTTGCGCACAGACCCTCTGATCCCGCCCTTTTAAAGGGGTTGTCCAGCTTTTGTTTCTTTAACCCTCAGTTCACACCTGAGCGTTTTACAGCGCGCTCAAATGCGCTGTAAAACGCTCAACACATGAAAACCAATGCTTTCCTATGGCCCTGGTTCTCACTTGAGCGTTTTACAGCGCGTTTGAACGCGCTGTAAAACGCCTTACGCTCAAAAAAGTTCTTGAGCTTCTTTGAGGCGTTTTGTCGCGCGTTTGCACCCAAAGGCTTCAATAGGAACGCGCGTTGTTACGCGCGTTGAGTGTAGATATGCCTTTTTTAAATTGGTCTCCAGAGTCACGAACGCGCGTTTCCTATTTCCAAAACGCACTGTAATACACGCGTTTTACGCGCGACAAAAACATGCGTAATACACACGTATAAAATACGCTCAATCGGATGCGGACGCGGACCAAAACCAGGGTTGTGTGAACGAGCCCTTAATCTGTTAATTACATGTACGGCGCCAATAACATCTTCAATTTGTCTTGCAAAAAAACAAGTCCAGCTTCACGGACGGCTCTTTAAATGTTGCAATAAAAAAATGAAAATAATAAAAAAAAACACAACTAGAGGTTAAACGTCACATAAAAATCCAAAATAAATTTTTTATAAGTCCCTGAAAAAGCCCTTTTATTGGGTGATTTTTGGTGTTTCTGAGCCGAGCTCATTGTCTGCCTCTTCTCGTGAACATGTTATTGGAGTCACCGTGGGTTTAATGATTAGCCCGGGCCTGGGCCGCGCGCCCCTGTTATAATGTATTCCCACAGGCCTCTCTGTAATTGCCCTATTTTTATCAGCTCTTAATAAGTAACCGAGACGTAAGAAAACAAACCCACCTGTCTGCAGCATACCGACAGCCTCCGCATTGCTCACCTTCTTTACAGTCTTCTGCAGTGTTGGCCCTGGAGATGGGATTTACTCCTCCAGGTCAGGGTCAAACTGACCTTTGGGGCATCAGGGTAGGACCCGAGGGCCCAGGGCCAGAAGGAATCAATTGCCCCTTAGTGGCAAAAATAAATGAAAGCCGTCAATGCTCCCTGAATGTAGTTTATTGCCCCAATCCATGTGGATCAAAGAGATAAGGGGCCCTTGACCTTCAATACCAATGGGCCCAAATCCCTCTTAGTCAGGTGTATATGAAACGGTAGTTAGAAGACTTGATGAAATGATGATGAAACTGAAGTCACATCTGGGCCCTAGTGCCTGAGGGGCCCATAATGCACTAGTATTATAAATAACACTTGGTACATAGGGGGATCTCATACGTGTTTTACACTGGATCCAACTTACTCCTCTAGGGTGTATATAGAAAGATCAAAATGTGGCCCCTCCTTAGGGCCCTGGTTCATGCCAATACATCTCTCCCCACCCATTACAGGAGGTGCTGGTTCTTTTGTGCTTCCCACCCCCTACTAATGACTCCATGATTGCTAATATTGCGTACATTGCACATAAGTCAGCCCTGCCCCTGCAGAGCCAGGAAACACCCCTTTCAATGCAAATTTGCATAAATTCCACCCTCGAGGTCAGGTTTGCAAACTCCTAATAGAGAGAAGGAGCCCCCTAATATTCTTTGGCCCTCCCGTGCCATCCTTAGCGAGCTTACAGCTTTTTGGAACCCAAAGCTGATGTATTTTAATTCTCATTTTAACTGAACTGATACATTGTAACGATCTCCAAAATAGGGGAGACCTATGTGCTACTGAAGTGTCGACCTGGATGCAAACCTTTGGCTGTGGGATGCATTTGGTTTGTACAGAATCTCCAGCTCTGACAGCAAGCAGAGGTCTTGAAAATGCTGAAGATTTGAAACACAAAGGATATTTGAAGGTTTTTATTGAGTGAAAGGGGCTGAGCTGCAATACCAGGCACAGCCTATGCACAAGAACGGCGCTGTTCCGATCGTCAAACAGTCCCTTTAAGTTTTTCATTAAACATGTTTCTAATTGTTACACCAGGGCTAATTTGTGGATCTGGGGGCGAGGGAGTTAATACTGACTGTCACCACGTGAACCCGGTGTCAGCTGCATGTCTCTTGGCCTCTCCCACCTGCAGATACCGCCTCTTTCTCAGAAGATTTTATATGGGTGTTATGAAAACAAAACTCTTACAGTAATTTTCCATCTCATAAAAACAACTTCTGATTATAGATTTGACCTGCAGAGGGCGCCAGTCGTGGTCTGCGGCATTTTCAATGCTAGGACTAAACTAGAAGACATCCTCCTGGGAACATTTATTTATGACTGTATCTTAAAGGGGATGTCCAGGATAAAAAAAAAAAAAGCTGCTTTCTTTCCAAAACAGCGCCACATCTGGGTGCTGGTTGTGTGTGGTATTGCAGCTCATCCTCACTCACTGGTAAGGAGATGAGCTGCATTATCAGACATAAACCCTGGGCCGGGTGTGGCGCTGTTTTGCTAGCCTCTACAATCCCTTGACGGTTGAATGAGACCAGCCCATTAACCCCTTGACGTAAGCTATGGGGTGCTAGGTGGTGCCATAAGAAGGAAGCAGGGCTGGCAGACAGACAGACATAAATGAGCGCCTAGCTATGCCTCTGCCTGCTAGGGTTTCTGTGTTCTAGCACTAATGCCTGTAAGGATAGCAAAGGGCGCAGAGGGTGTGAACCAGACTACGCACATGGTTTGTTTGTAGTCTGTAACCATGGAAACACATAGCTCTACATGTAAGCTGTAGACATGAAACAGTTCAAGTTCTTTTTAATCCCGGCTATTTGCACAGCGGCTTCGTGTTTGATTTTAGATACATTTGAGCAGCACAACATAGTTGCAAAAGTCGACAAACCCCTTAAATAAGCTTCTCATACTTCAGATTCCTATAAAATCAGTTTTATCTTTCTCATGGGTTGATACAATCGCTGTGAGATCTGGTTCTGCAGGATGTTTCATTGGATAGATAGACATGAGTTGGTCGGCACTCCTAGTCGTTACTGGTGCTGCTCAGTGGTGGATACTTATATGAAATCAAACCGAGTAAACCACGGCACTCAATTGAAAGATGCAGAAGTAAAAAATTTTATTCCGTCCGAAAATTAACAAGGAGCCATTGGCCAACGTTTCGGTCTACCCCAGACCTTGTTCATGGCCTATAGTGTACATGTAAAGAAAAGAAGAATGGTATAATATAACATAAGAATGGTATAATATAACGTAAGGATGGTATAATATAACATAAGGATGGTATAATATAACATAGGGATGGTATAATATAACATGAAAATTGTCAGGTTTTTTGATATGAAAAAGAATAGCAGAAAACATCAATGGAAATTTGTATGTCCTTATCTATGAATGGTTGATCTTCCATATTGCGACCATGGTGGCGAAGAATGCTGAGGATGTAACAAAAGTATAATGGACATACATTAAACATGCTGGGAGTGTAACTAAAGTACATGAAACATACATCAATCATATATTAAACATCTATTATGACCAATTAAATTTGCGATCAGCAATAGTAATGTGGAACAGTTGAACAGGCTACTGAGATCCCCTGTATGCAGGACTAGCATTACAGCGATATAACTTTAATTATAGTTTACTAAATTCATGACTATAGTTGGAGGTATACTGTAAGTGAAAAGCAATATATGTATAGGGTAAGTCTATATAGATCATATCAAGGGATTATGAGAAATATAGCCTTTAGAGAAAACACCTGGATGTTCAGGTTCGAGAAGTTTGTTCGAACTTCCCGAAAATGTTCAGGTTCGGGATCACCCTGAACCCCAGCCCCATTGAAGTCAATGGGGACCCGAACTTTTGGGCACTAAAATGGCTGTAAAATAGCCCAGGAAAGGGCTAGAGGGCTGCAAAAGGCAGCAACATGTAGGTAAATCCCCTGCAAAGTAATGTGGATAGGGAAATGACTTAAAATAAAATAAATAAAAATTAACCAATATCAATTGGCAACTTGGAGGAGGAGGAGGTGGACTAGAAGGTTGGGGGTGGCATCAGGTGGGAATGCTATGGGAGTTGTTCTCATCACAGCCAAAAAGGATTCATGTCTGCCTGCAGTGCCACAGGCCTCATTCACAGACTCAGGGCCATGGCACCCGCAAAGAGGAGAGCGGTCCCGTAACAGCAACACAGGCCTCAGGTCAACCTGCAATGGAACAGGCCATTATCATTTATGTAGGCCCCTGACACCCAGACAGAGGAGAGGTCATTTGACAGTAAAAAGAGTTTAATGTCTCTCACCCAGACAGCAAGCAATTAAATGAAATATAGGCCACTGACACCCAGACAATTTCAATATAAATATATCAGGGGTCAGTACAGAGATCTCTCCCATCATCTATTGCGAGGGGACATCCTCTGCATCTGGAGGAAAGAAGGTTTGTACACAAACAAAGAAGAGGATTCTTTACAGAAGGAGCAGTGAGACTATGGAGCTCTCTGCCTGAGGAGGTGGTGATGGTGAGTACAATAAAGGAATTCAAGAGGGGCCTGGATGTATTTCTGGAGTGTAATAATATTACAGGCTACAGCTACTAGAGAGGGGTCATTGATCCAGGGAGTTATTCTGATTGCCTGAAAATTGGCTTCTGCCTCGCAGTTTTTTTTTTTTGCCTTCCTCTGGATCAACTTGTAGTAAACAGGCCGAACTGGATGGACAAATGTATTTTTTCGGTCTTATATACTATACTATGTTACAATGGGGCAGTCATTAGACAGTAAAAAGAGTTTAATATCTACCACCAAGACAACAAATGATTAACTGACATATAGGCCCCTGACACCCAGACAATAGGGCGGTCATTAGACAGTAAAAAGTGTTAAATGTCTGCCACCAAGACAGCAAGCAAGTACGTGAAAGTTAGGCCCCTGACACCCAGACAGAGGAGAGAGGTCCCATAGCAGCAAAAGAGGCATCATGTCACCCACCAACGGAGAAGGCCACTTTTAGTTATTTAGGCCCCAGCACCCAGAGGAGAGAGGTCCCAAAGCAGAGAATCAGGCTTCATGTCACCCACCAATAGAGAAAGCCCTTTCAGATATTTAGGCCCCTGGCACCCAGACGGAGGAGAGGTTAATTCAACTTTGGGTTGCCCCGCAAAATAATGGTAAAATGAAAAAAAGAGAATTCAATAAAGAAGTGCCCTGGAGTACAAGAATATATGGTTAAGGGGAGGTAGTTATAAATGTCTAATCTGCACACGGGATGGACAGGTCCTGTGGGGTCCATGCCTGGTTCATTTTTATGAACGTCAGCTTGTCCACGTTGACTGTGGACAGGCGGCTGCGTTTGTCAGTAATGACCCCCTGCCGTGCTAAATACACGTTCAGACAATACACTGGTCGCAGGGCAGGCCAGCACCTCCAAGGCATAAAAGGCTAGCTCTGGCCACGTGGACAATTTGTAGACCCAGAACTTGAATGGGCCGAACCATCAGTCAGTACGTGGAGTTGTGTGCACACGTACTGTTCCACCATGTTAGTGAAATGCTGCCTCCTGCTAACACGTTCCGTATCAGGTGGTGGGGCAGTTAGCTGTGGCGTGGTGAAAAAACTTTTCCACATCTCGGCCATGCTAACCCTGCCCTCAGAGGAGCTGGACGTAAAACAGCTGCGTTGGCGACCTTTTGCTCCTCCTCTGCCTTCGCCTTGGGCTTTTACTTGCTCCCCTGTGACATTTAGAAATGCTCTCAGGAGCGCCTCTACCAGCGTGCGCTTGTTCTCGCGCATATTCCTATCACGCTCCAGTGCAGGAAGTAAGGTGGGCACATTGTCTTTGTACCTGGGAACCAGCAGGGTGGCAACCCAGTAGTCTGAACACGTTAAAATGTGGGCAACTCTGCTGTCATTCCCCAGGCACTGCAGCATGTAGTCGCTCATGTGTGCCAGGCTCCCCAGAGGTAAGGACAAGCTGTCCTCTGTGGGAGGCATATCGTCATTGTCCTCCGTTTCCCCCCAGCCACGCACCAGTGATGGGCCTGAGCTGCGTTGGATGCCATCCCGCTGTGAACATGCTTCATCCTCATCCTCCCCCACCTCCTCCTCATACTCCTCGTCCTCCAGTAGTGGGCCCTGGCTGGCCACATTTGTACCTGGCCTCTGCTTTTGCAAAAAAACTCCCTCTGAGCCACTTCTAAGAGACTGGCCTGAAAGTGCTAAAAATGACCCCTCCTCCTCCTCCTCCTCCTTCTCCTGGGCCACCTCCTCCTCCATCATTGCCCTAAGTGTTTTCTCAAGGAGACATAGAAGTGGTATTGTAACGCTGATAACGGTGTCATCCCCACTGGCCATGTTGGTGGAGTACTCGAAACAGCGCAACAGGGCACACAGGTCTCGCATGGAGGCCCAATCATTGGTGGTGAAGTGGTGCTGTTCCGCAGTGCAACTGACCCGTGTGTGCTGCAGCTGAAACTCCACTATGGCCTGCTGCTGCTCGCACAGTCTCTCCAGCATGTGCAAGGTGGAGTTCCACCTGGTGGGCACGTCGCATATGAGGCGGTAAGCAGGAAGGCCGAAGTTCCGCTGTAGCGCAGACAGGCGAGCAGCGGCAAGATGTGAACGCCGAAAGCGCGCACAGACGGCCCGCACTTTATGCAGCAGCTCTGACATGTTGGGGTAGTTGTGAATGAACTTCTGCACCACCGAATTCAGCACAAGGGATGTGCGTCAAACCGGCTAGTCCCAGAGCTGCGACGAGATTTCGCCCATTATCGCACACCACCAGGCCGGGCTTGAGGTGCACCGGCAGAAACCACTCGTCGGTCTGCTGTTCAATACCCCGCCACAACTCCTGCGCGGTGTGGGGCCTGTCCCCCAAACATATGAGTTTCAGAATGGCCTGCTGACGTTTACCCCGGGCTGTGCTGAAGTTGGTGGTGAAGGTGTGTGGCTGACTGGATGAGCTGGTGGAAGCAGAGGAGGAGGAAGCCGAGTAGGAGGAGGAGGCTACAGGAGGCAAAGAATGATGCCCTGTGATCCTTGGCGGCGGAAGGACGTGCGCCAAAGAACTCTCCGCCGTGGGGCCCAGCCGCCACTACATTTACCCAGTGTGCAGTTAGGGAGCTATAGCGTCCCTGGCCGTGCTTACTGGTCCACGTATCTGTGGTTAGGTGGACCTTGCCACAGATGGCGTTGCGCAGTGCACACTTGATTTTATCGGATACTTGGTTGTGCAGGGAAGGCACGGCTGTCTTGGAGAAGTAGTGGCGGCTGGGAAGAACATACTATGGGACAGCCATGGACATCAGCTGTTTGAAGCTGTCTGTGTCCACCAGCCTGAATGACAGCACTTCAAAGGCCAGGAGTTTAGAAATGCTGGCATTCAGGCCCAGGGCTCGAGGGTGGCTAGGTGGGAATTTACGCTTTCTCTCCAAGGTTTGTGAGATGAAGAGCTGAACGCTGCCGTGTGTCATGGTGGAGATGCTTGGTGACGCAGGTGGTGGTGTCGGTGGCACATCTTCTGTTTGGTGGGCGGCAGGTGCCAACATTCCTCCCGAGGCGGAGGAAGAGGCCGAGGCAGCAGCAGAAGAGGGAGCAGGGGGAGCCTGAGTGAGTTCCTTGCTTTTAAGGTGTTTACTCCACTGCAGTTCATGCTTTGCATGTAGATGCCTGGTCATGCAGGTTGTGCTAAGGTTCAGAACGTTAATGCCTCGCTTCAGGATCTGATGGCACAGCGTGCAAACCACTCGGGTCTTGTCGACAGCACATTGTTTAAAGAAGTGCCATGCCAGGGAACCCCTTGAAGCTGCCTTTGGGGTGCTCGGTTCCTGGTGGCGGTGGCCAGTAGCAGGCGAACTCTCTTGGCGGCGGCTGTTCTGCTTTTGCCCCCTGCTCCCTTTTTTGCTACGCTGTTGGCTCGGTCTCACCACTGCCTCTTCCTCTGAACTATGAAAGTCAGTGGCACGACCTTCATTCCATGTGGGGTCTAGGACCTCATCGTCCCCTGCATCGTCTTCCACACAGTCTTCCTCCCTGACCTCTTGTTCGGTCTGCACACTGCAGAAAGACGCAGCAGTTGGCACCTGTGTTTCGTCATCATCAGAGACGTGCGGACTCCGATGAGGTGGTATTCCCATGTCCTCATCATCAGGAAACATCAGTGGTTGTGCATCAGTGCATTCTATGTCTTCTACCACTGGGGAAGCGCTAGGTGGATTCCTTTGGGAAACCCTGCCAGCAGAGTCTTCAAACAGCATAAGAGACTGCTGCATAACTTGAGGCTCAGACAGTTTCCCTGATATGCATGGAGGTGATGTGACAGACGGATCGGCTTGGTTTTCAGGCGCCACCTGTGCGCTTTCTGCAGAAGACTGGGTGGGAGATAATGTTGTGAACGTGCTGGATCCACTGTCGGCCACCCAATTGACTAGCGCCTGTACCTGCTCAGGCCTTACCATCCTTAGAACGACATTGGGCCCCACCAAATATCGCTGTAAATTCTGGCGGGTAATGAAACCTGAAGTAGTTGGTTCACTAGGACGTGTGGCTGTGGCAGAATGGCCACGTCCTCTCCCAGCACCAGAGGGTAAACTAACACCACCACGACCGCGTCCACGTCCCTTACTAGATGTTTTCCTCATTGCTACCATTCACCACAATAAGAAAAAATTATTTGGCCCAATGTATTGAATTCAAATGCAGGCCTTTTTTTTTACAGGCACCTAACACTATCTGCCTATTTATTTATGTAGTGTATTACACTAATCCAGGCACAGCAGTAACCACTGATTTAGGGGAATATCTCTTTTAGGGCTAGTATTTAGGCCCTGGATGAAAGGTATCCTTCTACGGACAGATTTACACTTAGAGATGCACAGTAGCGTGTGAAAAAATATATAGGATTATGCTTTCAGCAATTGTATTTTAACACTTTGTGTAATATACCCTTTAACGGAAAGAAATACACTTGGAGATGCACGCTGAGTGTAATATACCTTTTTACGCACAGTTTTACACTTGGCCTGCCACAGCTGTGACACCAGATTCAGGGGATTGCTATTTTGGCAATTGAATTTCACCACAGAAAAAAATCTATCCTTTGCCAGGCAGCAGACAGTATTACACTTGGCTAGCCACAGTTGAAACACCAGATTTAGGGGATTGGTATTTTGGCAATTGTATTTAACCCCTCAATAAAATATAGAAATTGCTATCCTGAGTTTCTAGGGGTTACAATAAGCACAGCCAAGCCCTTGATGTAGGATATAGCAAAAAAAAAAAACCCTAGTATTGATGGATTGATGGACTTGGTGGCAGCTTGTGCTGGTGCACCACAAGACACAAAATGGCCGCCGATCACCCCAGAAAAAAGTGACAGAAAAACGCTCTGTGCAGCCTAAAAACCAGTGAGCAAGTAACTAGCAGAAGTTGAATCATTCACAGCTGTAGATCGATCACTTCATTAGGTGCTTTTGCTGACTTTTCCCTGCCTAATCTCGCCCTCACAGCAGCTGCGTCCTCTCCCTACACTAATCAGAGCAGAGTGACGTGTGGCGCTACGTGACTCCAGCTTAAATAGAGGCTGGGTCACATGCTGCACTTGGCCAATCACAGCCATGCCATTAGTAGGCATGGCTGTGATGGGCTCTTAGGGCAAGAAGTAAAATGCTAGCTGATTGGCTGCTGTGCAGCCCTTCAGAAAGCGGGAAGAAATCGCCGAACAACAGACCCGAAGCCGAACTTTTTTGAAAATGTTCGGGTCCAGGTTCTGGTGCCAAACACCCCAAAATTCGGTACGAACCCGAACTATACAGTTCGGGTTCGCTCAACTCTAATAGCCATCTCTAGATCGGATGGGACAGTGCATATCGCCAAGTGTAAAGACTACAGTGCGGTCATAAGAAGATAAACAGATACATTGGTGGTCGGTGGAAGCTTACCATATTGTCTGATATACGCTGCCGAAAAACAGAGTTACCTATTTCACATCATTTTTTATCGGCTAAACATGAAATCAACCAACTTAGATTCCAAATTTTGGAACAGGTGCTACCAGCAAGACGGGGACGGGGGGCAATAGGATCTACATTTAAAACAAGGGGAAGCATACTGAATTTTTGAGCTCAATACCCTTTCTCCCAGGGGACTAAATAGGGACATTGATTTTTGTATTGCATAGCGATTGTATCAACCCATGAGAAAGATAAAACTGATTTTGTAGGAATCTGAAGTATGAGAATCTTTTTTAAGGGGTTTGTCGACTTTTTCAACCATGTTGTGCTGCCCAAATGTATCTAAAATCAAACACGAAGCCACTGTGCAAATAGCCGCGATTAAAAAGAACTTGACTTGCTTCATGTCTACAGCTTATATGTAGAGCTATGTGTATCCATGGTTACAGACTATAAATAAATCGTGTGCGTAGTCTGGTTCACACCCTCTGCGCCCTTTGCTATCCTACAGGCATTAGTGCTAGAACACAGAAACCCTATCAGGCAGATGCATAGCAATATGGAAGATCACCTGTTCATAGATAAGGACATACATATTTCTATTGATGTTTTCTGCTACTCTTTTTCATATACAAAAAACATATGACAATCTTTAGCATGAATATAGAGAAATGTAATATGCGGCACTCACTATGCGCTTAAAACTTCTGTTTATTTCTTCATATTGAAAATGACATCACATAAAGGGAATAGGTAGCGGACACGATCCACAGGCAGTCGGCGGCTACGGCCGTTTCGCGCGAATACTCGCGCTTCATCAGGCCGCACTGATGTCCCGGCGTGACTCCACGCTATTTATTAGAAGCTCCTCCCCAATTGTCATGGCGACACTAGGACGCTTCTGTATAGATGGGACAAATAAAAACAACTTGCACATAAAAAAGATATATTCGGCAACATTATTAACTCTAACGTATTACGACTGAACAGGCAAGTAGCTTCTTATGAACATCATTTCACTGCTTATATCGGGCACTAAATCATCACGGACCCCACAAGACTCGCAAGTTACCAAACATTCAGGAACTTCTACAAAAATACTGACATATCATTTTTGTCGTTAAGCCCATTTGCCCCCATTGCTCCTGTATGCAGGATCCACCTTGCCTCCCTCTGCAGGAGTAGTCGGCGCCGATCCCCACCCCGACGGATGGGTCGAACCATCTCCACTCCCGCAAAGGACAGGCAACGTGGATCCCCGCCATGCGCACCGCGAACAATCTTTATGTTATAGTATACCATTGTACTTTTCTTTACATGTACACTATAGGCCGTGAACAAGGTCTGGGATAGACTGAAACGTTGGCCAATGGCTCCTTGTTGATTTTTGGATGAAATAAAAATTCTTACTTCTGCATTCAAAAATTTCAGTTGAGTGCCGTGATTTACTCGGTTTGATTTCATTGGATAGATAGACCCCGAATTGTTATACGTGTTATATGTCAGCGTGTGAGCAGACGGGGATCTTGTGGGTCTCAAGGCCTGTTACTACCGGACCCACCATTTACTCCTGTGTTCCCCACAGCTGCACTGATTCAGGGTAGACAAAGCGTGCCAAGACTCCTGTGTTAGACTATGGATGTTACAAAAACTTTGTTGGGCCTGAAAAATTGCCTTTGGGCTAACTTCTTTTTATATTTAATAGTATGGGCGTTTTTGCATGTGATGATGCCCATGATATTATTATTTTAAATTGTTTATATTTATTCTGATTTTGGGGAAAGGGTGAATTGAAGTTTTACATTTTTTATTTTTTAAACATTTTTTAAAACTTTTTTTTTTTCTGCTGGGTCCGCAAGTGGATCACAACTTACAATCATCAGATCGTAACTTGGAAAATGGTCCATTATTCTGTACAGAAATTACTATATGTCAGTTCAGTGCTGCCACCTAGTGGCCTGAACTGGGATATACTAATAATAAGCCTGAAAGCCTAGTAGAGGCTGCAGCTCATTATTAGATCAGGGCGCTTTCTGAGATCTCTGCCAGGGGAAAACGCGCCTGACCTGGAAGCACGTGCTTCCAGATTTTAGCCTTCTCAGGCGCCATGGTCACAATTGACCACAGCATCTGAGAAGTTAAATGTCCGCAGTCGGCATTACCGCCGATCGCAGACATTGGCTGCGGGTGCCTGCTGTATGAAACAGCAGGCACACGACGGCTATGGTGCTCGCTCCACTCCTGAACAGGCGCCACCTTTAAGGACCCGACATCATGTATGGTGGACATCATGTATGGTGGATGTCAGGAAGGGGTTAAAATATGTGTTTTGTCACATGCTCTAGGCACATCTCAACCCCATAGAAGTAAATGGGACTGAGCGCAATACCAAGCACAGCTGTTATGCAATGTACGGTACTGTGCTTCGTGAGCAGGTAGAAGGCCGCGGCGCTACTGCCAGCACCAGTGCCTTGTCAAACAGCTGATCAGTGGGGGTCTCTGGTGTCAGACCACCACCAATTAGATACTGATAACCTATCGAGAGGACAGGTCTTCAGTATAAAACCCCTTTAAAGGAGTCACAAAAAAACTACAGCCACTTGATCACAGATAGGATAGCGGTCTTCTATGTGATTGACAGCCAACTGGGTATACATAGCTGTCAATCACAGATAGGAACGCCCACATAGATACTGAGTTCAGAAAGAGCAGAGATTTCAGGAAATCATTGATTCAGTGAATTCAGCCCTCAATCTTTTCCCATATCACTGTATATCAAACTGCTCAGCTCCTTCTGCTCTATAACAAGCTCCTGGCAGGTCAGACACTGTGGTCAATGCGACAGGTTCCCTTTAATTAAAGATGGCAACAGATTTCCATAGAAAATTCTTGACCGTTTGGCTGAAGGCATGCCAATACCTATCCAATCTAATGGCTTTGTCTCCAGCCTTAGATAGTCATTCAGATGATGGATATGCTAGTGAATGGCGGCAGGCAGCCTGTTGCAAAAGAAACCTAATGGTCTAAATTTTTTAGATAAAAAACAAAAAAATATTTTTACACCAAAATACATATAAATGAAATTCCCATTGGCATGAAGTCTGTCCTTTCACAAACTGCCACACAGGTTACTCCATGTACTGTATGCAGATATCCCCTAGAAACAATGTTTTCTTGTAGCTCCGAACATACTGAGTCCCGTGGACCATACCACTATTTTTTGTCACATCTGTATGGAATCTGACAGAAAACAATTCTTTATGCCTCCAGAAGCCGACAGAGTTAGAGTAGAAGGCTCACGGGAGCCCGGTTACATCTTAGTACTCAAGTTGTAATATGCCCATGTATGTAAGTCATAGGATAGTCGTGACTGAGGAATGGACCATACCCCCTCGGACTCTGCTCCAATGTGCTCAGATTGTCTCTCGTGCCTTGTGTTTATGTATTTGGCTTGTAAGATGAAGAAACCAAATCTACCTTGGGATTGAGCCCCCTCCTGGAGAAATGGCTGTGCCATCCTGCCGACTACGCCAAAAAAGTAAGCTGATAGAGGGGCTAGGCTTTTTGCCAACACAAGCGAAGCTACATTTAGGCGCCCCCCCCCCATGATCACATTATGACCCCCTATTGTGTCACACTTCTCTCCCCCCTCCCCCCATGGCGCCTCATCCTCCCATGTCACATTTCTCCCCCTCAATGGCACAGACTACAGACATTTGATTTGTCCCCCCTCGCATCATGTCACCCGTGACCCCCCCCCCCCATTGATGTTGTGTAATAATTATAAACAATATGCGCTTTGCGCTCATCACCTACCGTCTAACCTGCGGGAGTCGACGGTCTGCCTGGGCTGGGTGTGTGAGTCACAGTCACCAACAGCTGCTCCAGTCCCTGCTGCTGCCCGCCACGGAGCCACTCACCAGTCACACCCCCTGAGTGCCCCTGTGACCGTGTTGCCGTGCTGCCGCTCTGTGAGTGAGGATCAGGGCCGCATGGGCCCCCCCCCCCCCTTCTCTGCGTCCTAAGGCAGCCGCTTGGTCTGCCTTATTATAGAACCGGCCCTGCGTGGAATAAGGAAGGCAGATGCATGGACATTTTAGTCACATGGCCAGTTATGTCACCCAAGAGCCAGCACTTTTCCTTCTGCTTTGCCTCACCTAGAACACAGCATTAAATCTCTGGTGCAACTGGGCCATCTGGTGGGCAACCTGTACTGCCAGTCTTCTATTAAATTCAGTTCCTTCAGCTGACAGAACCTCCTTCTTAGGCGCCAGTATGGGGGCGAAGCTTATCTCTCAAGATGGGCATCAGTCAAGGTGGGATTGGCTTTCCTAACCTTACAGAACCACTCGGTAAGGCCCCATGCACACGACCGTTGTTTGTTTCCGCGTCCGTTCCGTTTTTTTTGACGGATTGGATGCTTCCCCATTCATTTCAATGGGTCCGTCAAAAAATGCGGATGGTCAACCGTTTGTGTTCCGCATCCGTCATCCGTGTTTTCATTCCGTCAAAAAAATAGTGCATGTCCTATTTTTTTCACGTTTGCGGACAAGGATAGGCATTTTTACAATGGATCCGTCAAAAAAAACGGTCCGTCAAAAAAAACGGTCCGTCATCCGTTTTTTTTGACGGACGCAAAATTTCAAGGAGGAGCGGACGCGGAGGCAGGCAACGGTCGTGTGCATGTAGCCTAAGAGTAGATTGGTGTAATGAGTTTCCAAGTAGAGTGCGCTGACCAAAATGGCGTTCATATTGAAGTGGAACCTTAGAAGGATAAACTTTTGAACATGTTTTGGATAGTTTAGGGGGGTCTTTCACTGTGGACCACCCCTTTTATGTTAGCAGGTTTCTGGGATCATTGCTCATCATTCACACTGTTATCAGTGATTGAAACCAATGGGCCACACAGGAAATGCGCAGAACCTGGACCTTGAAAATGAAGGGTCCTTGGAAGATGTTACATATACCAATCTTACTTGTAGGACTCCTGGGCAAACATGGGAACCCCTTTGTTAGCTCAGTCACATGGTAAGTATGAATCCTTGGTCATTATTAGTGTTGGGCGCAAATATTCGAATTGCGAATATCGGCACTTTATGAATTCGCGAACATTTAGAATATAGTGATATATATTCGTAATTTCGAATATTCTACATTTTTTTCATCAGTAACCTCCCTTCTTGCTTGTGGACCAATGAGAAGGCTGCAATGTCTTTGTCAGAGCTTAGCAACATCCCTAGCAACCAATTGGAAAGTTACCTACCCCTTACTATATAAGAACCTCTCCAGCAGCCATTTTCTGTAGTGTATTGGAGTTCGGAGAGAGACAGCAGTGTCATTGCTGTGCGCTGTGCTTTGCTGTATATACATTAGACAGTTAACTTATATATATCATACAGATAGTTAGGGGGAGATAGTCAGTGTAGGTTACATTGATTTATAGTGTAGCTGATAGGTTCCAGTGCAGGGTGTTAGGTAGTGTGATAGGTTCTGCTGTCCATACATACATAGTGCTGTGATGTCACCCAATTGCACGTATTGCGCAAAAATATGTGCATCATTAATTGCAGATTTTCACAATCACGAATATATATCGGAGCACTCTACCTGCATATAAAGCTATTGTAATGTTCTGCCGTGCCAACCATTATCCCCGGTCTCAGGAAACTTCTAGCAGCTTGAAAAATGTACCCAAAGTGACCCACGCCTGTATTGCTCGCGCATAACGCGAATATTACATTGCCGATTTCTCGCAATCAAGAAAATAACTGCGAATTTGCAAATATAGGGCGAATATTTGCACATATATTCACAAAATATCACAAATTCGAATATAGCCCCTGCCGCTCATCACTAGTCATCATGTGGCTGGTGAAGTGGCCTAGGTCTACTACTAGCACAATCTGCACTGGCAGTGGGGAAAAAAAACATGGAGTCCCATAGCCACTCCAATGAAATGACCCATAAAATGCACGAAGATGGCCCTTACCCCTGGATAGCGGAGCTGTTCTCTCTTTATGTTAATCTCATAGGTGGTGACAGGTTCTTTTTAAGAAAATTGCCAATTTCACCTGGTCTTAAACCATAAAGAATGCAATCAGTGGAACAAAAGTAACAGAATATTAATCAATCGAGGCCCCATTGTCAACACAAGGCCAGATAAGGTCTCCGTCAATATTTGTCCAGATACCACAGTCCATTATGTAGGACAATGAAAATGGTTGGAGGTTAAGAGGCTACCACTGAAGCGTGAAGAGGAATACGTGAGCAACAGGTAGGAATGTCCATGCGGGAAGACGAAGACGTTTCAGAGACAACCAGCAGTGTTGTTGTCCATGTGATGCAGAACACATGGTGTTCTAGATAATGTCAAAGATCTGTTTGAAAGTTCAAACAACATATTGTTTAGTTGCATTATCATATCTCCAAAGATCAGAACATGAAGTCCAGGACATACATGTCTCTATAGTTGCATTGGAATGTAAACTTGATCTCGGGTATGAGTGAGCCACCATGCTTCACATAAAAACATTGACAAAGTTCACTACTGCTCGGAGTAAGAATTGGGATTCATTAAAGAATCCAAGCATCTGTCCCTAGGCTCATCGAGACAACCCCTGTCTATGTGCCCTCTTTGGACATATGGATCTCATTGAGGAAAGGACCATGGGCGTAGCTATAGGGGGTACAGAGGTAGCAGTCGCTACCGGACCCAGGAGCCTGAGGGGGCCCAAAGACCCTTGTGCCGCATAAGAAGACACACAAAGCACTGAGGAAGGGGGGCCCAAGCTGAACTCTTGCACCAGGGCCCATGAGCCGTTAGCTACACCCCTGGAAAGGACCACAAGCTACTCTGTAATTGCAGATCCCACTTTAGTATCTCTGACACATCCACGTATCACGGTTCCTCTGAGGTTACCCAGATTACTGAAGCTGGATTTATGGGGATCAGTGGATTAGAACACCATCTTCATGAGGAAGCTATCATTGTACCCCTTTCTCCATTAAAATGTATGTATACTGAGCCCGGCGGTGCATACAATCGTATGAGGAAGTCCGAAGATGTATATAAGGTTTACAACCAACCTTAAAGGGTCACAACCGGTCACAACCAACCTCACTATCCAGCTGTTTGCATAGACCAGGCATCAGCAACCTTCGGCTCCCAGCTGTTGTGAAACTACAATTCCCAGCATGCTCCATTAATTTCTATGTAAGGTCTTAGAAGAGCAGAGCAACTATGCATGCTGGGAGTTGTAGTTTCACAACAGCTGGGAGCCAAAGGTTGCCTACCCCTGGCATAGACCCATAGCAATAGTTCACCTGATTAAAACACTTTTTCTTTTGTTGACCCGAGGCTCCGTTCACAAGTTATGATACTAATATCAAATTAGGCCTTTGATGCAATGAGGGCGTCACCATTGCTCTTGTTCGCTCAAGCTCTGCTCCTTGCTGTGGCCATCTCCTCCCTCACTGCCTGGACCTGTCACTCAAAGCACTGAAACAGCTTGACATGGAGGCTGGTGGTGACAGATGCCCTTTTTGGAGGAGATTGAATTCCCGAGTGGAAACCATGAAAGAACATACATGTTACGTAATGGTTGTGGGGCCACTGTGCTAACTAACCGGTTTGTGCTAGACTTAAGATCATTATCCTGGCATTGACCCTTTCACTCTTGTGCAAGGATCTGGACTTCGCTGCAGGGAAGCTACCAGGCTGCTACCTCTTGGAACAGTCCCAGTGTTGCTGGCAGCCGACTCACTGGGATCAGAGACACCAATGCATGGCACCGAGGGAACAGGCAATGCATGTAGTCAAGAAACAGGTGGAGGTCAGGACTGGCAGCTCTCAGGCGAATCTGTGAAACAAACCAAAGGTCAGGGCAAGCAGCACCGGAACAGCATGGTGAAACGGCACAGGTCAGGAATGAGGAATCAGGCAAATGGATAATGGCTCTTTCACAGGCTCTAGGTAGCTGGAAAGAGACCTAGCACGATCATTGCAGAGGCAACCGGGTATATACAGGAGCCGCTGATTAGCAATGAGACACAACCATGCAGCAGATCACAGAGGGAAGATTAACCCTAGCAGTGCTGAAGATGGAGGTTCAAAGAATACAAGTCCTAATTCAGACAAAGAGCCTCCATTGCTCCTCTCATTTTTATGTAGCTAAGTTTCACTACATCCTACTTATAAAAATGTTATCTGACCATAATTACCACTTGGGGGAGCTCCACATACAGATGTATACATCTTCTGTCTACTTGGGGAATAGGCTTTAGATTGTGGTGAGATGAATGATGCCAGAGCTGATGATGTCATCAGTAGGCAGCAGTTATTACGGACGTGGCCATTGGACAGGTGGGCATGCAGAATCAGCACCGAACAAAGGAAAGGTGAGCAGCAAATATACAATTCACTTTCAAGGAGTGGGACGTTTCCTTGCTCATCCATAGTGATGTCATTCCAGATGCCTGAATCAAAGCCCAGTGCACCAGTCTGCTCAGTCAGAAACCAGTAAACAAGTCCTGTGACTGGCATCGCCCACATCTCGCTGGCATTATGCATTGTGCACTGTCCAGGGAACAAGAGGGAGTTGTTCTTTCAGTCGACTCAATAGACAGAAACACATTTTTCTTTGTGGACAAAAATAAAATATTTTTACACAATTTGTCAGTTCCGCGTTCGTCAGGAATCTCGCCTGACCAGAAAAATGTGTTTTGTGAGCACAATCCTTATCTCGTAATCTCTCTGTGGCTTCGGGTGCAAGTAACCACTTTGCAGATTAGAGACGGTCATTGATTTCTAACGCTTACAGAAACCTCAAATATTTCAATCAACTGCTCCAGTTTGTCTTAGGCCGCATGCACACGAACTCATCTTCTTTCCCTGTCTGTTCTGTTTTTTTTGTGGACCATATGCGGAACCATTCATTTCAATGGGTGCGCAAAAAAAAATGGAAGGTACTCCGTGTGTATTCCATTTCCGTATGTCCGTATTTCCGTTCCACAAAAAAAATAGAACATGTCCTATTACTTTCCGCATTACGGACAAGGATAGGACTGTTCTATTAGGGGCCAGCGTGCTTGAGGCCTAAAAGGGGGTTTTAATAATAGGAAATAGGATGAAGAAGCCCCTCAGAGCCAAGATACATTGGATGCTTTTGAGGCTTTTATGGAGTTATTCCATAAGCCCTCCACAAGGGTGGACCCTCTACTTGGGAATCTTCATGTTGGCCATAATGAAGAGTGGTCCATGTGCAGTCATGAGAAAATGAAGTGCACCCTCTTTGATTCTATGGTTTTACTTATCAGGACATAATAAAAAAACATTAGGTCCTTAGAAGGTCTTATAATTTGGTAATTCCAACCTCAGATGAAAACGAATGCATGACAGATTCCACCATGTCATAATCATTTATTTAATAAAAACTAGGACTAAATGGAAAAGTCACATGGGAAAAACTAAGTGCACCCCACGGATAAATAACTTGTAGAACCACCTTTAGAAGCAATAACTTGAGGTCAACATTTTCTGTATGACTTCATCTCTCTCACATCGTTCTGGAGGAACTTTGCCCCCGTCTCCTTTACAACGTTGCTTCAGTTCATTGAGGTTTGTGGACATTCGTTTATGCATAGCTCTTTTAAGGTCTCGGCACAGCATTTAGGTTGAGGTCTGGACCTTGACTGGGCACCTTGATTCTTTTCCTTTGTGTTGTAGATTTGCCAGTGTGCTTGGGATCATTGTCCTGTTGCTAAGCTTTAGCTTTTGGATAGACGGCATCACAGTTGACTAAAATACTTGGATAGAGAGGACTTCATGGTCAACTCAATTACTGCAAAACAAGCCAAAATCATCACCCCTCCACCACTGTACTGGACAGTTGGTATGAGGTGTTTGTGCTGACTGGCTGTGTTTGGTTTTTGCCAAACATATCACTGTACGTTACGGCCATACATCTCCATTTTGGTCCAAAGATCATTGGTCCAGAAGTCTTATGGTTTGTTTGGGCGTAACCTTGCAAACTTAAGCAATGCTGCCATTTTCTTTTTAGAAAGAAGAGGCTTCCGACTCTCCCCTAACCCATGATTTCTGGGGAGATAGGATAGGGCAAAATTCATATTTTCGTCTAATCTGTTTGTTCCCGAAGATGATAAGAGCTGTCTGGAAGCGGCTTTCTCTACTCGCCTCATAGCATACACAGACACATTCGGCCAAGCCAAACAAGTATGTGTATGGGGAAGCCAGAAGGGAACCAGGAGAGATAGCTGTCCGCCAAGAGATCATTCATTTGACAGCTATTAAATGTTTATGACCAGTTTTAGATGTAGCTCTTGGGTTTTTATAGTTTCTCTAAGCATTGCATGGTCTAATGTTGGGTTAAATTTGCCGGGAAGGCCAGCCTTGGGAAGATTGTCAGTGGTTATGAATGTTTTCCACTTGTGAATAACCTTTCTCACTGTAGAATGCTGGACTTCAAATTGTTTGCAAATGGCCTTAAAACTCCTCTCAGATGGATGAGCAGCAACAGTTGCTTCTCTAATGCCCCTTTCACACGAGCGAGAATTCCGCGCGGGTGCAATGCGTGATGCGAACGCATTGCGCCTGCTCGGAATCCGGACCCATTCATTTCAATGAGTCTGTGTACATGAGCGGTGGTTTTCACGTATCACTTTTGCTTTGCGTGAAAATCGCAGCATGTTCTATTTTCTGCGATTTTCACCCAAGGCTAACCCCATAGAAGTGAATGGGGTTGCGTGAAAATCGCAAGCAAGTGCGGATGCGATGTGATTTTCACAGATGGTTGCAGAGATGTTGTTTTTACACATTCAGTTTTTTATCATGAGCCTGCAAAAATCAGTAAATCGCATTGCACCCGCGCGATATAAACGGAACAACTGAACGCGATAGCAAACAAAACTGAATGACTTTGTTTTTGACATAATCCGGACACGCTCGCCTGCAAGAGGCCTAAGATCGTAGCTGATTTATTTCCCCCTTGACATTGTATTAAAACAAGGCTGAACGCTCCAGACCAGCAAACTTCCAAAACCTCCACATTTATACAGGCAGTCCTACCTGCTGATGGACGAATAATCCTATAGAAGTAGTTAGGGTGTACTACATTTTTCCTGCCTCCTTCTAAGGACTATACATATATATATTTATTTTTTATTGAGTCCTGATACCTAAGACTGTAGACTTCACAGAGGGTGCACTTTGTTTTTCTCATGACAGTATAACATATTCTAATGAATGGGTGTCCTCCCAAACCCCATTTTCTCTACAGGCAATGTAAAAGTGCCGGAAGCTTCTCAATAAACAGCAGCTGATCACCTGGGTCAAAATGATCTGCAATTGCCCAGAAAAGGCTGCAATATGAGAAATATTGTATAGATCGGTGGGACAACTTTTATAAAAGGGGGTCAATCATAGCCTCTCTCACCATAAAATGAATACCTAAATGCCAATGCCGAATAGGGGTGTGAAAGACAACTACAAGTACACCCTTATTTCTGTGAATCAAGGTCTAATTTGAGAAAAAACAAAGTTGCAAATGAGGCCACAAGTAACAAATGGGAATTCCCTTACGTCCTACCAGCAGCACAGATGGGGTTAATTGCCCCCCGTGAACTGGTAGGACCGGCGGAATATTTAATGAGCCAACAAAAGAACCAATAAAAAAAGTCCTGCTCCCATAAGAAGAGGGAGCTGCCCCCAAATCACCGTGTTTTTTTCTGTCCTTTGGACTGGGGACTGGCGGGCAGCTCCCCCTATTATTTTTTTCTTGGGCAGACAATTATGGATTCTGCCAAGCAGGTGGACCCTCCCTAGGGGTTTATGCTTGCTAATTCCCCAACTGTGCTGCTGGTAGGACGTAAGGGAATCGTTAATTTCTAACGATAATTTGTTTTCCGTTAGTCCCAACAGCAGCACACAAAATTCCCACCCTAAATAAGTAATCTTGCTATAAACACGGTGATTTGGGGGCAGCTTCCTCTTCTTATGGGAGCAGGACTTTTTTTATTGGTTCTTTCATTGGCTCATTAAATATTCCGCCGGTCCTACCAGTTCACGGGGGCAATTAACCCCATCTGTGCTGCTGTTAGGACTAAGGGAAAACAAATTATCGTTAGAAATTAACGATTCCTGATCATAGCAAGTGCCCAGACTCTCCCCCAATGCCTCTCCTTTATCTTCATGGTCCCTTGGTCCTCTGCCACTGTGTCCGAGCCTGAAATCTCATGCACTCATGACCGGAGGAAGGATGCCGGCTTCACCTACTGACCTCCCATGGTGGTGATGCACTCTGGACAGGAACACAGAAAAAGAGAATTGGACAGGGTCTTGTGACTGGAGTTCAGATCTTGATATATAGGCCACACAGGTCAGTACGAGTATAGTATATTACAAACTGACACATCTACAGTGATAAAATTAATAATCTATACTTAGCTTAGACTGAAAAACTTCCGTAGCTTATAATTGTCAGGTAAGTGCCCATTGATTTAATGACAGTAATGAAAAACTCAGCACTGCTACATCTGTACATGATATACCCAAAAGGTGACATGAGTCCATTCAGATGTGTCTCTTCTCTTCTCCATAGGCCACCTGGCAGGAGTTGACTTAAGGGGTCAAAATATGTAGTGTGCAATATCTGCTTCAAGCTATGATTGCCTGGGCCCATGTACAGTACATGCTGTATTATTGGCCACAGTGATATTGACTTCTAGATCTTTCCTTTATCAGAAAAAAAGCAGACCTTGACCTGGGACAGAAGGAAAAATGCATTCATAAATGAGGAAAATTACTACTCAAGGACAAAGTGCAGAGACTAGTGATAAGAATCTAAGTACAATGAAAGTGTGAATCCTAAAAACCGGTTAAGGGTATATTACACTGCCAGAGTTTATGCCTGATGATCAGTAATGAGTGTTTCTATGAACACTTGTTACTGATCATCTGGCAGTCTAATACTGTCTCGAAATACCTGATGAACGAGCAAAAACTGTCCTAAAGAGATCGCCTTGATGCTGGCGGACAGGCACTAATTTTGTACAAAATATATTTGCTAACAATCTCACATTTATAATGTAGCATTAGCATTAGTACATTTTCTATGGTGAGTATGGTATAATTGTATTTTTCATTATTTGTGTTTGCAGAATGCTGTTGCATTGTTAGATTTTTTCCTTTGGTTCTTACAGCCATGGCAATGTGCACGTGCGCACTGGGATGTGCTGACGAACCCCCGTTTCTTTCTTTGCAGTGTGCATTGGAGTTGTGGCTGACTCCATTGGTCGTGCACTCCTTACTAACCTGTCTGTCCCACAGGCTGATTTGAATTAGTGCAAGTAAAAAGCTGTAGCCTGCTCTCCCTGAATTTATTACAGGTCCTTTGGATAAAGGAGAGGTGGAATACAGAGTAGGATCATCATCCATGTGGAACCTGCATTCCCTAAATATAAGGGAGGCTGGTATTGTACCAGCGTAGGCAGTATTTAGTGTTATGTTCCTGTCCTAAAGAGATCGCCTTGACGCTGGCGGACAGGCACAAATAATATTCTACAAAATGTATTTGACAATAATCCAATATTTATAATGTAGCTTGCGCATTAGTACATTTTCTATATTGAGTATGGCACTATTGTATTTTTCATTATATGTTTTTGCAGAGTGCATTGTTTTTTTTGTTTTGTACTATAATACTGCCTCCTATGTACAAAAATATAAATTTCTTAATGCTGCCCAATATGTATAAGAATATACCTACTGTAATAGTTGCTTCTATGTACAAGAATATAACTACTATAATACTGCTCCTATATACAAGAATATAACTACTATAATACTGCTCCTATGTACAAGAATATAACTACTATAATACTGCCTCCTATGTACAAGAATATAACTACCATAATACTGCTCTCCTATATACAAGAATATAACTACTATAATACTTCTCCTATGAACAAGAATATAACTACTATAATACTGCTACTATGTACAACACTACAACTACTATAATACTGCTTCCTATGTACAATAATATAACTACTATACTACTGCTCCTATGTACAAGAATATAACTACTATAATACTGCTCCTATGGTCAAGAATATAACTACTATAATACTGCCTCCTATGTACTAGAATATAACTACTATAATACTGCTCCTATGTACAAGAATGTAACTACTATAATACTGCTCCTATGTACAAGAATATAACTACCATAATACTGCCCCTATGTACAAGAATATAACTATCATAATAATGCTCCTATGTACAAGAATATAAATATAATACTACCCCCTATGTACAAGGATATAACTACTATAATACTGCTCCTATGTACAAGAATATAACTACCATAATACTGCTGTCCTACACACAAGAATATAACTACTATAATACTGCTTCTATGTACAAGAATATAACTACTATAATACTGCTCCTATGTACAAGAATATAACTACTATAATTAACGCCTCCTATGTGCAAGAAAATAACCAGTATAATACTGCCTCCTATGTATAGGAATATAACTACTATAATACTGTCTTAAATGTACCAGAATAAAACTATTAAAATACTACCTCCTATGTACAAGAATAAAACTACTATAATACTGCCTCCTAGGTACAAGAATATAACTACTATAATACTGCCTCCTATGTACAAGAATATAACTACTATAATACTGCCTCCTATGTACAATATAACTACTATAATACTGCTCCTATATTCAAGAACATAACTACTATAATACTGCTCCTATGTACAAGAATATAACTACTATAATACTGCTCCTATGTACAAGAATATAACTACTATAATACTGCCTCCTATGTACAAGAATATAACTACTATAATACTGCCTCCTATGTAAAAGAATATAACTACTATAATACTGCTCCTATGTACAAGAACATAACTACTATAATACTGCTCCTATGTACAAGAATATAACTACTATAATACTGCCTCCTATGTACAATATAACTACTATAATACTGCTCCTATACTCAAGACCATAACTACTATAATACTGCTCCTATGTACAAGAATATAACTACTATAATACTGCCTCCTATGTTCAAGAATATAACTACTATAATACTGCCTCCTATGTACAAGAATATAACTACTATAATACTGCTCCTATGTACAAGAATATAACTACTATAATACTGCCTACTATGTACAAGAATATAACTACTATAATACTGCTCCTATGTACAAGAATATAACTACTATAATACTGCTCCTATGTACAAGAATAAAACTAATATAATACTGCCTCCTATGTACAAGAATATAGCTACTATAATACTGCGGAAACAATACAATGCAACAGCACTCTGCAAACCAAATAAAGTACAAAAAATAATTCTGATGCTAATACTATGCTTATTAAGTATATTTGAGATTCTTGGCAAATACATTTTGTTGAAAATTATTTGGGCCTGTCTGCCACACATCAAGGCGATCTCTGTAAGACGCAAGCCTAACACTAAATTCTTCCTGTTATGTGCCATAACAGCTACCATAAGATTCAGGGAGTGCAGGTTCTACATGCATGCTGGGCTCACTCTGATTTTTATCATTTTTGGTGCCAAAATGGCCTCCATTAAATCCAGGGATCTGCTGACTGTCCCCTTTTTTCTTTGCAGTTTGAAACGATGGTGTGGCTGACTCTATTCAGTTGTGCACTCGTGACCAGTGTGACTGCCCCATAGGCTGATTTTAATCAGTGTTAGGGTCCATTCACACTTCCGTGTATGTTTTGCGGATCCACGGATCCGCGGATCCGCAAAACACGGACATCGGCGATGTGCGTTCCGCAATTTGCGGACCGCACATCGTCGGCACTCTCATAAAAAGTGCCTTTTCTTGTCCGCAATGGCGGACAAGAATAGGACATGTTCTATTTTTTTCGGGAACGCGATTGCGGCTGGGACATCGTCTGTCCCCTTTGAAACTAATGGGTCCGCAATTCCGTTCCGCAAAATGCGGAACACAATTGCGGACGTGTGAATGGACCCTAAGTATAAGGCCTCATGCCCCCAGCCGTTGTGTGGCCGTTCCGTGCATTGGGGACCGTAATTTGCAGTCCCCAATGCACAGCCAATGTCCGTGCAGCGGCCGGGACGGATCCAGATCCATTCAACTTGAATAGGTCCATGATCCGTCTGCACCAAAAAAAATAGAACAAGTTCAAGTGAATGGGTCCGCATCTGTGATGCGGGGAGCGCATGGCCGGTGCCCGTATATTGCATCCGCTATGAATGGATTGGGTTGTATTATGTTTAACATAATCCGTCATGAACTCCATTAAAAGTCAATAGGGGACGGATCAGTTTTCTATTGTGTCAGAGAAAACGGATCCTTCCCCATTGACTTGCATTGTGGGTTATGACGTCTTGCTCCGCATCCCAGGACAGAAAGCAAACCGCAGCTTGCTGCTCTCCGGTATCAGAACCGGACGGAATGCATTTTGGAGCACTCTGTTCTGTTTAGTTACGATTTGTCACCATTGACAATAAATGGAGACAAAATAGAGGCGTTTTTTTCCGGTATTGAGACCCTATGATGAATCTCAATACCGAAAAATATTGATGCTAGTGTGAAAGTAGCTTAAAGATGGCTTCACACGGTGCCGATTTATGTACAGAAAATCTGCATGAAATTTACACCGATATGTAAGAAAAAAGCTGCACATAATTCCGCACTTTTGGTTTGCTTTTTGTTCTTGTTTGTAAGTGGGGGATTTGACGCCAATTTTCCACAGATCTCACCCTGAAATCTGCACCAGAAAAACACCCACCAGGTCAATTTCCTCACCCAAAAAAAGTGTACATTTGTTTTATCTGTACTATGCGGTGTTTTATCCGCACGAAACTCAGCACGGAACTACCAGACATAGTCTGCATGGCGAAAAGGCGGCCTAAATGACTATTCAGCTATCCAGAGAACAATAGGTATCTGCTATGTAAATGCTGTCAGTCATGTGACTGTGTCTCATTGTTTTCTGCAGTTGTGAGTTATGTGCAGTGTTTACCAAAGACAAACAGAGGAGGAATTGTCTCCAGAGGTTTCCAATAGCCACTCATTACTGCTGGGTTATGGGACCTCATGGAGTGTATTAGATAAAGAGTTAATATTTACTTAACTGCAACAATGTCTACAAATATTTACTAACATTTACTCATTGCACTAACTTATCTATCTGTGCAATTCTCTGTCTGTCCGTCAGTCCATGTATAATTATAACACATTATATATCTCTTTTATATATATATAAATGAGTTTCTGTCTGTTCTTTATGTGCGACCAAATGACTGAACCGATCCGCACCTATGTGCAGTTTGGCACACGGTTACATCAGGTGTCTGGGAAGGTTTTATACCGGGTCTCAGCTCTCTAGGATGTACCGTTCCTGAGATATTCCCAAAAATGTAACTATGGCACCATCAGATGACCTGCATTAGCCAATACTGTAGAAGCCTGCAGGTCTGTCACTCATATCCAAACTGCCATACACACGGTCACATGACCCATATCAGTCAATAGAGGCTCACAGGCCCTTAGTCTTGACATACACAGTTTTACACCTGGTTTCCATAACAACCCAACCATTTTACTTTACTGCTGTAGGTCAGCTTTGAAGGGGCAGGGTGCTGTGGATGGCACTGTTAAGGCAGCGGAGTGCTGTGGAGGTCACAGTTAGGCCTCTTTCACACGGGCGTCATGTTTGACGCCCGGATAAGAGGCGAGTGCGTTGCGGGAATATGCGCGATTTTTCCGCGCGGGTGCAAACGTTTGTAATGCGTTTTGCACGCGCGTGTGAAAAATCGCCATGTTTGGTACCCAGAGCCGAAGCCGGACTTCATCACTGAAGTCCGGTTTCGGGTAGAGTATTCTGGCGGATTTATTATTTTCCCTTATAACATGGTTATAAGAGAAAATAATAGCATTCTTAATAAAGAATGCTTAGTAAAATGAAGAGGAAGGGGTTAAAAATAATAAAAGTTAACTTACCTTAGCCACTTGATCGCGTAGTTGCGATCTCTCCTCTCTTTTCCAGCATCAGCTAAGATCTACAGGACCTGTGATGACATCACATCACATGGTCCAATCACATGGTCCAATCACATGGTAAGATGGTGAATTACAAATAAACCAGTAGAATTTTTTTGCCATTTATACTTGCACAATTCAGCAATTCAGGACATTTCCGGGCATCACTAGCATTGTGCAGTGTGTTTGTAAAAGTTTGTTAACACTGTGAGGTTACCCATAGCTATAAATCTCACTTGTCATTGGATTCAAGAGCTTAAAGGTGGGGGGGCTTTCAATAAAAAAAAAGAAAAAAAAGGACATGATTGAAGAGATATAAGTCCTAGGTCCAAAACAAATTTATTAATCTCTTATATGCCACAGAGTTAAATGATAAATTTCCATCTGTCTACCTTCACCACTAGGGGGAGTTATATTTGAATGTAATTGGATTGCATCAATCTTTTTGCAGTAAGCTCCCCCTAGTGGTAGCTTCAGACATGTGCTGCGTGTTGGGATACAGTTAAAAGGGCAGCATGGTGGCTCAATGGTGTCGTGCAGCTCTGGGGTCTTAGGTTTGAATCCAACCAAGGACAACATCTGCATGGAGTTTTTATGTTCTCCGTGTTTGCGTGGATTTCCTCCCACACTCCAAAGAGCGTGAGCTCCATTGGGGACAGCATGTGATTATAATGTCTGTAAAGTGATGCGGAATATGTCAGTGCTATATAAATGAGAATAATAATAATAATTTCCAGGTACCCTCCTGCCTTGGGCCCCATGACAGTTCTTAAGGGTTTGTCGCCGTCCTGTTTATGGTATTGGTAATTGTTCCATATGACAAGTTTCCTGGAATTGCCCTTTCAGGCAATTCCGATCATTCCTGCTATATTTGAACAGACAAGTGAACATGTTTTATCACCAAGAACAACAAGACGCGCGCTGTAGAGACGTGTATGTCATGTGGTTCATCTCTGCTGACTCAGCCCTTGCTGTGACACTTTCATAATATTACATCAGGCCTCCAGACGCAGGACACCTCGTTGTGATGGGCAGGTTCACTATCGGCGTCTCACACACAGGTGCTGCCGACGTGCCGCTCCCCACACACACCGTGACTCACCCACTCTCCCGTTACAGTCATTCATGTTCAGTTCTCATCCTCTAACCTGCTGAATGAACCCTCAGAAGGTCCATTTATGGACAGTAGTCACCGACTACTGTGATTTCCTGCACGTTTCAGCTTTTTGCATCACTTCAATGTGTCAGCACCGCAGGGTGCAATCTGAAGCAAGATCTGAAAACATGAACAAATTCCAACCTGCTGCACACCACGGTCCAAAAAATGAGAAAAGCAGACATTTCCACCATACATTTTCAAGATTGCTTGCTGTCAGTGAATAGGAACATTCTTGTTTACATCCAGGATTGAAGTCCTGTACAGATCTTATGCATTCTCCCATCTGAACGTTTGCTTCCATTGTATCTCCTCCAGACACTGAAACAGCTCATACGTATCTTTCCCCTGTTACAATGTATCTTTGAAGGTGAAATGTATCAATCTGGAGTCCAGGAACTCTTCAGCTCACAGGAGAAAGTCTAGACTGGAAACAATGTTAATAAACTCTTAGGCCTCTTTCACACGGGCGTCATGTTTGACGCCCGGATAAAAGGCGGGTGCGTTGCGGGAATATGCGCGCTTTTCCCGCGCGGGTGCAAACGTTTGTAACGCGTTTTGCACGCGCGTGAGAAAAAAACGCCATGTTTGGTACCCAGACCCCAATCTGGACTTCATTACTGAAGTCCGGTTTCGGGTCTTCTGGAGAATTGTTTATTTCCCCTTATAACATGGTTATAAGGGGAAATAATAGCATTCTTAATGAGGAATGCATTGTAAAATGAAGTGGAAGGGGTTAAAAATAATAAAAGTTAACTTACCTTAGCCACTTGATCGCGTAGTCGCGATCTCTCCTCTCTTTCCCTGCATTATCTAAGATCTACAGGACCTGTGATGACGTCACATCACATGGTCCAATCACATGGTCCATCTTACCATGGTGATGTGACGTCATCACAGGTCCTTTAGTTCTTAGCTGATGCAGGGAAAGAGAGGAGAGATCGCGACTACGCGATCAAGTGGCTAAGGTAAGTTAACTTTTATTATTTTTAACCCCTTCCACTTCATTTAACAATGCATTCTTTATTATGAATGCTATTATTTCCCCTAATAGCCATGTTATAAGGGAAAATAATAGAGATCGGGTCCCATTGCTAAGCAACCATGCGGGAAAAACGCAACGCATCCGCACTTGCTTGCGGATGCTTGCGATTTTTCCGCAGCCCCATTCACTTCTATGGGGCCTGCGTTGCGTGAAAAACGCACCATATAGAGCATGCTGCGATTTTCACGCAACGCAGAAGTGATGTGTGAAAATCACCGCTCATGTGCACAGCCCCATAGAAATGAACGGGTCCGGATTCAGTGCGGGTGCAATGCGTCCTCCTCACGCATTGCACCCGTGCGGGCCTTAGGGTACTTTCACACTAGAGTTTTGGATTCCGTTTGTGAGATCCGTTTCAGGGTTCTCACAAACGGTCCAAAACGGATCAGTTAAGCCCCAATGCATTCTGAATGGATAAGGATCCGTTCAGAATGCATCAGTTCGGCTCCGTTCCGCCTCTATTCTGTTTTGGAGGCGGACACCAAAACGCAGCTTGCAGCATTTTGGTGTCCGTCTGAAGAGGCGGAGCCTAACGGATCAGTTTTTTTTTACAATGTAAGTCAATGGGGACGGATCCGTTTTCAATGACACAATATGGTGCATTTGAAAACGGATCCGTTCCCCATTGACTTTTAATGTAATTCAAAACGGATCCGTTTTGGACTTTGTCATTTTTCTTTCAACCTAATGCAAACGGATCCGTTCTGAACGGATACAAACGTTTACATTATAGGTGCGGATCCGTCTGTGCAAATAAACAGACGGATCCGCACCAACGCAAGTGTGAAAGTACCCTTAGTTATGAGAATGATCAGGTCTATAGAGGATTTCAGCATCTGGATGCAAACAGGAGTATTGACATTCACTGACAGCAAGCAGAGACTTTTAAAATGGAACTAAAACACAAATATAATTACCTTTATTTACAAACAAATAAATATTTACTACAAATCCGCCTTATAATGTTAGTCTCCCATGATTCTTATCCATTGGGGTGATCCAAAACTAAACGAGTGGCCCAGACCTGCTCGACCCAGGGTGGGGTGACGCTTGCCTGATCCCCGCCGCTGGATCCAGTCCCTTTGCGCCATGTGTGACATCACATGTGACACACAGGGAGCAGGTCACTCGGGCAAGCAGCTCCACTGCGGAATTCACACCGGATCTCCGCCACTGGATCCGGTCTCTTGGGCTCCCAGTAAGGCAGCCGTCGATGGGGGCACACGTGCCCGCTGCAGTCAATCAAAAGCCAGAGCGGTCACATGTGCTCCCGTCGACGGACGTTTTCCTCAGTGCACGTGGAAGCAGAACTGCTGGCCCCGGGAGCCCAAGAGACTGGATCCAGGGACAGGGAACAGGGGAGCATCACCCCCACCCTGGGCCGAGACGGTCTGGGCCACTTTTTTAGTGCTGGATAACCCCTTTAATATCTTGTCATAAAGATGTAGCAGAGCTGAGCTTGTCATATAGTGATTTCACAGTGTGTCATCTGGTATTGTGTGTTATCACAGAGCAAAAAGGAAAAATTAAATGTGATTTCTCAAGTGAATCAGCCATTCTTGGAATAAAGCCATTCCATAAATCATCTAATCACCTATCCACTTATCTCCTCTGGGTGGAACCCGTTTACAGCATACATTATCAGTGGCGAAATCTATAGGGGGCACAGAGGGAGCAGTCACACCCAGAACCTGGTTCCAAGGGAGCACAGAGGTCCCCTTGCCCCATAAGAAAAGTCCAGTATTATAAAAGGTACATGGTAGAAGCCAAAATGACAGATTTTCTCTGAAACTTCATGTTACGTCTGTGGTTAGTCTTAGGCAAATTGAAGTTAATGAAGCGGACTTTGGTCCAAATTTTAGTAAAAATTTGATTCGTCATGAGGCCAAATCTATTTTTCCTGAAATGGCATCCATTTACTCACGGAGAGACCTTTGCAGCCCTCTTGATTGAAGAAAATGCGCCAAATATCGCGCATGATGACGTGTGATGTCACCAAGTCATTACGCTGGCTGGGCGCGGTGACATCATCACATCAGCGCGTGTGAGATTTGGCGCGTTTCTTAAATCAAGCTGGCTGCAATGTCCTCTCCCCGAGTAAATGGATGAGGCGAGTATGACTTTTTTGTTTTTAACCCCTGATAGGCCTCAATGTGACTGTCAGATGCTGCGATCAGCGTTGAAAACGGCACCTGAGTGGTTTAGTGACAGGGGGCAGCACGATCGCCGCTCCCCGTCATTGCACCCACTACATACAATGGAATGCGGTTCCTGATGAAGTAATTCTTTACGAATCAAATTTCTTTGTGGACTTCAACAACGCAACCAAATCGAATTTTTGATATCTTTGCTCATCTCATATCTGCGGTTACTACAACAGACCCCCAATAACAGTGACTGCCACAGGATCCCTATAACAGTGCTTGAAAATGACAATGTGCTAGAGGGCCACCAAGAGATGTAATAATCCTCGGACAAAGCTGGTAAAAAGTAGCTTCATTATCTCCATGTACATAGCGTCATCTTGTACGCGGTCAGTTCTCGCCCCTCCCCTCTACCAGTCGTCTTGGGTTTGTTGCAATGTTTTCTCATTGTTTAATACTGCAATAAATCTGGGAGATGACGTCCGGCCACCTCAGTCATGTGCCTCACAATAAACATGTTTTTATGCTTGTTGTCTTCTCTCCTCTGCTCGGTCTGCTATCCATCATCTGCTCTGAAGCCCTTCAGTAAATAGCGTTACATATGACTGTTTGGATCCATGTGTGAACCGGTCACTTGAGAGAATCCACAGCACCAAAATAGCACATGAAAAAAAGTCCTTGCTCATCTGGGCACTAACTAAACAGTGAGTTTTCCTCACCTTTGCACTCAGCATAACATGAGAGATTTAGGCTTTACTCAGCCAGCAGGTCATGCAGCTCCAGGCTTTTGACACTGAATGAGAATATTTATTTCCCCAGTAATTCTCCTAGTAGTTATACCTAGGTTTGCCTCAGGCTAAGGGAAAGTGTTGTACTGGAATGGGGAGGGAATGACTGGTTCCACTACCTGCCCATCATTCCATAAAAACCCAGGCCCATAAAACACATAAAGTACTTAACAGTATTGTCCTAGCTTTGCTACGGCTTTGAAAAAAGACTTAGGGTACTTTCACACTAGTGTTGTTAGAATTCAAACATATATCTTTTTTTTTCCGGATTTGGATATGGATCCATTAGACTTATACATTGAAATACCAGATCCGTCTTTCCGGTATCATCCGGAATAACGGATCCGGTATAAAAAGTTTTCAAAATTAGACAGAACTGCGCATGCGCAGACCGGAAAACCGGATCCAGCGATGCGGCAATTTGAGGAACACTTGGTACCAGATTCGGCATTAATACATTTCAATGAAAATTAATGCCGGTGGTAGTGTTCCAGAATTTGGGCCAGAAAAAATACCGCCGCAAGCTGCGTTATTTTGTCTGGTCAAATACCATACAAGGGATGGAAAGGAAGACATCCTGATGCATACTGAAAGGATTTCTTTCCATTCAGAATGCATTGGGACAAACCTGATTTTTTTTTTTTGCAGTATTGATACTCTTTACCGGATTTCAATACCGAAAAAGAATAGTGCTAGTGTGAAAGTACCCTTAGCAGTTCAGCCAGAGCAGAGATCTGGCAGAAGGGCAAGGGGGGTGGGCTGCTTTAGCTGCTCATATCTCACGCAGCTAGAGATAGTTTGAAAAATAACCTTTCAAGCTTTCCAACAAAACCAGAATCACAGCATTATCTCTGCTACATTGTGAGATATAGCTGTTAGAAAGTGGGTGAAACCTGCTTTTACTTTTGCTTTCAGCTGCATTTACTGGTAACCCAATTTCTAACAGCTCTATCTTCCTATCTAGTGGAGATAATGCTGTGATTCTGGTCTTGTTTGAAAGCCTGGAATGGAAGACTTGTATCTCTAGTTGCTACCAGTCCCTTCAGTCTGGAGGGGGGGGGGTCAATTGGGGAGCTGATATAAAATATGTATATATATATATATATATATATATATATATATATAATGTTAAAATTGTTGTATTTTTATCTTTTCCCCCTAAAAATAAAAAATTATTCAAAACACTATATGTACCCCAAAATTGTTCCTAAAAAAATACAACTCATTCCAGAAAATCTGGAAAACATATTTTAAAAATTATAAATTTAAATTAAAAAAATTATGACTGCTGGAACACAGAAGGACAAAATACTATGGGTCCTTTAAACTATAATTAATTTACTAAGGGGTTAAAAAATGTAGTTGTATTTACAGAAAACTGCTCTTCTCAATATAGCTGTAGCCTTGAGGTAAGTTGTCAGCCTTTCAATTGGATATCCCAGCCAGGAGGCACTTCAAGACTTTTTTCTTTAGTTATCTTTTTCCCCTTAATTTAACTGATAATGAAAGGATTTAGCCTTACTATATCGAGAATCGAGGTTTCTGTACTTAGAAAGATTGTGCCTGTGAATAAACCAGCAATATGTTTTATCTTTCTAAGCATAGAAAACCTCTATTCTCAATATAGTAAGGCTATAGCCTTTTATTTGGGTTTAAATGAGAGAGAGAAAAAATATCCTTAAAGGCTCTCCTGGGATTTGAACCTAGGGCATCTATATGTAAGGCTGGCCACCAAAAATGTTATCTGCCGGTAAAACCACATAGTAACACATATCCTTTTTTAAAATCTGCTTTTATTTTCTGATTGCAGATTTCTTTATTCTGTTTCCTGAACATGATTATAGTGGTAGCCATCTTGCCTGAGCTGTTCATAACAGGATTTACACAGCAGTAAAAAAAATTGCTTTACGGCAGCCCCATGGTCCATAGACACAATAGTCTGGAGAGGACCTCATTGACTTCTATGGGAGAGTTCTCTAGGCCTGCTCTGTGACCTGTACAGAGGTCATTGTACAAGGAAAGAATAGATAAGCTCTGACAATCATCTTTTGTGAATGTTGGATCCTGTCTTATGTATACACAGAGGTGATATCATTACAGGCAGGATTACAATGACAGATAAGCAGATAACTGCAGTAAAGTTATCTGTACAGACCAAGAGGTGGTGCCTATATTTAGGCTTAGTGGTCAGTGCAAAAAGTGCAGGATTTTATGTTTTTTGTTTAAGTTGACATGAAAAATTAAAATTAACATCTTCAAAAATTCTTTACAAATCTGTTAAACATAAAAACATGATTTAAATAATAGGTCATTTTCTGACGCATTTCCTTTAACTCCAGAGGAGTGGTTTTCTTTACTTAGAAAGCTAATACATATTACTCGTGTCCTTATAATCATACATTGTGCCTGTGAATAAAGTAGTAATATGTATTAGCTTTCTACACATAGAAAACCTCTATTCTCAACAATGTAAGGCTATAGAAAGTAATGTATATGATACATACATGTTATGACACAGCATGCTGATGTCTAGCCCTGTTAATCAAGGAGAGAGGGAAGTGTGCAGAGCACAAGGGTGTTACAAAAGCAGTGCTCCAAGGATTTATCCCTGCCTCCTGGTGCTCCAACATGATCATTTGTATATGAAGCTGTTTAGAATACAGACAAATGAAAAGTATCATTTGAATCAACCTTAATTTAATAGGATTGATCATGCCGATAGAGGCTCTTTAAATAAAAGTGCCTGGATTCTTTTATCTCACCCATCTTAACCTTCTGGGTAAGGCTACTTTCACACTAGCGTTTAATTTTTCGGATATTGAGATCTGTCATAGGGGCCCAACACCGTAAAAAAAGCTTCAGTTTTGTCCCCATTCATTGTCAATGTGGAGAAAACTGAACTGAACACAACGGAATGCTCCAAAATGCATTCTGTTCCGTTTAGTTGCGTTCCCATACTGGAGAGCAAACTGCAATATGTAGTTTGCATTCCATTCTGGGATGCAGAGCAAGACAGATCCGGCATGACCCCCAATGCAAGTCAAAGGGGACGGATCCATTTTCTCTGCCACAATCTGCCACAATAGAAAACCGATCCGTCCTCCATTGAATTTCAATGGAGTTCATGACGGATCAGTCTTGGCAATGTTAAAGATAATACAACCGGATCTGTTCATAACAGATGCAGACGGTTGTATTATCAGTGTCGGATCCAGCAAAAACGCTAGTGTGAAAGTAGCCTAAGATATATATCCTCTTTCAGTACTTTATAAGCCACCATTTTACATGATATAGACTATGGGCCAGATTTATCATTACACTTCCATCTTACTACACTTTTACATCTGCCCAAAGTCACTTTTAGTCAGTCAGATTTATTAATGGTCCTTTAATACTGTGATAAATGTGGATTGACGGCAGCAGTTTATCCTTCAGTAAGCGGCTTTACAAAAGTCGCACGTCTTTACAAAAAAGTCGCATGTTCTATTAAAAAGTCGCATAAGATAAGCATGGTCCTCACTGGAGTGAAATTGCGCATTTTTTTGCGACTTTCTTGCGACTTTTTAAATGGTTGCAATAGTAAATCTGTCTAGAGATTCATTTACATAAGACAACACGCCCACTTTCACAAAACTGGAGAGCTTAGTGCAGAGCTTGAAAAAGTCGCAAAAAAATGCGCAATTTTACTGATTGCGCATTTTTTTGCGACTTTTTTACTCCATTAAAGTGACTTTAGCTAATGATAAATCTGGCCCTATGGCTTTAAAACTAGTAAAAATGTGCCCAAGAGCAGGGAGTACTTTGACATTTGGACATTTGTGGACATTTGCCTATATCCCTATGCAAAGTTAAAGCTTCTTACTTTATTTTTCTTGAAAGGGTTAACTTATATTGTTTAATACTGTGTACCTGCGTTTTATATGTTGTGATATATATCCTGTTCATTATCACTGTATTTACATGGCTCTGTGGAAAGGGTTAATGAATACTGTGAGACTGTTAGGGCTTTGATTGAGAAGCTGGTAATTTTCCACGGCTGCCAAAGGGTTTAAAGAAGAGCATGTTTTGTAGGGAAAACCCCAGACTTGTTTACCACCAAAAAGCAGACAGCCTGACCTTTTAAATGTCTGGTTTTAGCTCTGGTGTTATGTCTGGAAACTTGTTTTTGTCTGGAAAATCTGCTGTGTCATTGCCATTGAGTATCATTGAAGCTTTAATGTAAATCTATACCAGACCGGAGCTGGAACAATGTATCTGTTTGTGCTAAGTTTCTCCACTCCACCCCTCCACTAGAAGGTTCTAGTCTAGTAAAAACTGTATATAAGGAGAGCAGTCAGAGCGCCTAGTGTTCTGCAGTCAGGGACCAGTGCTTGGAGGGGAGACTCATGCCAGTCTGCAGACTCATTCCCAGCCTGCATGAATGACCAAAAGAAGACGCTGAGATGGGGACGGTGAGCCACAGACCATGGGTCACCACCCCTGTGACCAAGGAGCCACTCGGACTACTGAGCTACAGACTGTGGGCCAGCCTTCTGAGAGAGAGAGGGACAGCTAGCTCCAGCCTTTCCTCAGCATCAAACCCTCCGTCTGCCAGAGAGGAGACAGGAGAAGCCAGCCCAATGCTTCACCTGTATTATTTTGTACCTGAATTCCTCTAGTAAAGAACCCTGGTTTATTGCAGACCCTGACTTTCTGGACTTATTTCCTATTGGGGTGCACCACGCCTTACCATCCCTTCCGGAGAGCAGCAACACGTGGTAACACCTCAACGGTGTCGGGGGAACCCAGCGTAGCTTTGGGGCCACCCCAAACCCAACTACTGCAAATCCTACAGATGTATTACACTGCATTTGTTTTTAGAGGACATTCCAAGGAAGTAGCCCTTTCCAATCTGTTATTATTCCCAGGAAGTAGTTGGGGTTCATTTTTAATGTAGCACACAGCAGAGAATCTGCCCTAGAACAGAAAAATGGTACTCTTATGGTGCTGAGCTTGTTTTATAATTTTCTGTTAATATTTCTTTTGCCATTTGCCCTTATCTTTCAGCTTGTTCTTATTCATTGCCTGGAGACAGTGAACAAATTGCTGTTGATGGATCTTATATATCCCTATTTAATACCTAAAAGCATCATAGTGTCTTGTGTCACTGTCAAGTGTTATGTGTCTGGCTCATTAACACCTTGGAAACCAGGTGGAGCCCGTGACCTGCTTACTGACATTTTTCAGATAGCAAGATTTGAGTAAAAATGAGCTAAAAATTAGGCAAAATTATCAAAAAGATAATAATAACATATTAAATAAATGCTGGGGACAATATGAGATTGGTTATCCTATGTGAACTTTTGACAGCGCTGCACATATGGGTAGGGTCTGAGGTCAATATACAATATATTATTATTAAAATATTATTCTAAACTGTTGCCGAAATCTGAAAATGTTTTTACAATGAGAAGACAAGCGGCGTGTGGAGATCTGCACCAGTAATGATGTTTGAGCTGGAAACTGTTCATAGTAAATAGGACCTAATGGGAATTACAAAAAAATCAGTATTCGTACAAATTCTTACTTTTAAAAGGGTATTCCCAGAATAGATATTGACTGCTTATCTTTAGTTTATCTGATTGGTTGGGGGTCCAACTCCCCCCCTCTTATTTTCAGCAGGACCAAAATTGGCCCATTAAACTGTCTGCAGCAGCTCGTTGGTCCCTTCATGCTGCTTAATTTATGGGCCCTGGGAGTCTGACCAATCACAATTGATGGCATGTACTGATAGGTCCCTCAATGTGTATTCCTAGAAAAAACCTTTAACCCTTTTCTGCGCTGTGTTGTGGATTCAGGCACAGACGGAAAGTACATCCTGCACTGAGACATAAATCTTCGGCACAGTAGTAGGGTAGGCACAAGAGCCTGCAGAATACCAATGCCATTTTCAGCTGGGATGGAAGATAACTTTCACCCCTTAGAAGCCATGATCAGTAGTGATCGTGGCACCTAATGGTGTAAACAAGGCTCCCCTTGATATCCCCAAATCACCCTATGATACGATCATGAGGTGCAGAGAGGTAACTGCACGTTGTGGCTCATGCAAAGCAGAGATTTTCTTAATATTAATACAGAATGCAAGGCGATATCTGAGTGACAGGATCATCAACAGCTCATTACCCATAAGTCTATGCAGATAATTAATAATTAACAGATATGTGGGCATCAAAAAGGCTGAGTCCATGGAAAAGCGGAGTCAAGAGGTTCTTCCTCTACTAATGATGACCAGCATCAATTGTAAGCTTGGCATGAAGCAGTGGCATAACTAGAATTGACTGAATCCCACAGCAAATTTTAGAATGCAAGTTCTTCACAACCGAATATAACTACTATAATACTGCCTCCTATGTACAAGAATATAACTACTATAATACTGCCTCCTATGTACAAGAATATAACTACTATAATACTGCCTCCTATGTTCAAGAATATAACTACTATAATACTGCTCCTATGTACAAGAATATAACTACTATAATACTGCCTCCTATGTTCAAGAATATAACTACTATTGAAACTGCCCCTATGTACAAGAATATAACTACTATAATACTGCTCCTATGTACATGAATATAACTACTATAATACTGACTCATATGTACAAGAATATAACTACTATAATACTGCCTCCTATGTACAAGAATATAACTACTATAATACTGCCTCCTATGTACAAGAATATAACTACTATAATACTGCCTCCTATGTACAAGAATATAACCACTATAATACTGCCTCCTATGTTCAAGAATATAACTACTATAATACTGCTCCTATGTACAAGAATATAACTACTATAATACTGCCTCCTATGTTCAAGAATATAACTACTATAAAACTGCCCCTATGTACAAGAATATAACTACTATAATACTGCTCCTATATACAAGAATATAACTACTATAATACTGCCTCCTATGTACAAGAATATAACTACTCTAATACTGCTCCTATGTACAAGAATATAGCTACTATAATACTGCTCCTATGTACAAGAATATAACTACTATAATACTGGTCCTATGTACAAGAATATAACTACTATAATACTGCTCCTATGTACAAGAATATAACTACTATAATACTGGTCCTATGTACAAGAATATAACTACTATAATACTGCTCCTATGTACAAGAATATAACTACTATAATACTGATCCTATGTACATGAATATAACTACTATAATACTGCCTCCTATGTACAAGAATATAACTACTATACTACTGCTCCTATGTACAAGAATATAATTACTATGAACGGTTTTCTTACTGTTCCGATACTCTATTCCCCCCACTCCCCACACGCCAGGGATAATATGGCGCAATCCTGGGGCGAGCGCCACATATTGGAGACTTTCACGCCCGCCCAGCCGCATCTAATTGAACTGCTGCGGAGGGGCCGGCGTGAGGGTAACCACAGCAGTATACCTGCTCTGTCCTTCATTGTTATTGTTACACTTTTTGTTCGATTGTTGTCCCCATCCCTCCTGGTCAGAGATGTTACACGTGGTAATGGGTCTCTTTTCTGTTTGACATGACACAAGTCATACCTCGTCTTAAATGCACTTCTTTCAATGTCAGGGGCTTCAACACCCCACAGAAGCGCTCACAGGTCACTCGCCTGCTGAAAAAATCGGGTACAGACATATGTTTTCTGCGGGAATTGCATTTTAAGACGACCAGGGTCCCCAGTCTTCCCAAATCCTATTTTCAACATTGGTTCATGTGTCCCTTTGAGAAAGCGAAAAGAGGTGCAGGTATAGCTATCTCAAAGCGAGTTCCCTTTAAGCTGGTGGCAACTCAGTTGGACCCGGAAGGGAGGTTCATATTCGCAAAAGGGGTTATAGGCACGCACTCGGTGACACTGGCTAGCCTCTATAGCCCCAACAGGGGCCAGAAGAAATGGCTTAAAGTTACTTTAGAGAAATTTGGACAATTTGCCGAGGGTACACGGATAGTAGGAGGCGACATCAATGTCACTCTTAACCCACTACTAGACGCCTCAGACGGCACCTCCCAGCTTACACACTCAGCTATAGGATGTATTAACCACTATCTCTCAGATGCGCATTTAGTAGATACATGGAGACTCGTACACCCCGATAACCGGGATTACACTTATTTTTCGACACCACATATTACCCATAAGAGGTTGGACTACATCTTTCTGTCCTCTAACTCCATTGACATGGTGGAAAGCGCAGTCATAGAACCGATAACAGTCTCTGATCATGCACCAACATCTACGGTTCTACGCTTCTCCAGCATGCCGTCTCAGTATAAACAATGGAGACTCAATGAGACGCTATTGGACAGAGAGGCGGATGTCGATACCCTCAAGCAAAAACGGACTTGGTTCTTTAAGGAGAACTCTACACCTGAGGTCTCTCCCACTACTCTGTGGGAAACACATAAAGTTGTGATGAGAGGGGAATTAATCGCCCTGGGCAGCAAACGTAAAAAAGAAAGGCAACACACCTTACATACGCTGCTCCAGCAGATCGCTGAAAAGGAAGCAATACACAAGCGGTCAAAAGCAATTTCCATCCAGACGGAGCTACACCAGCTGAGGTCACGCCTGAAAGATCACCTAAACATTAAGACAGCTAAAGCCTATCAGTATGCCCAATTCCGATATTACGCTCATGGCGACAGAGGCTCCAAATTAATGTCTTCCCTAATCAAACAGAGAACTACAGCCATGTGTATCCCCATAATTAAATCTGACCAGGGCGCCGTGCTACACAAAACAGCTGATATAGCTGGAGAGTTTCAAAAATTCTACAAAAGATTATATAGTATATCTGGAAGTCACACGGAAGGCGGGCCTTCATTAGAATTGGCCATGGACCAGTTCTTAGAACGCCTACACTTGCCTACAATATCTCAACAGGATAGCAACGGCCTGTTAGTCCCAACAACTGAGTCAGAAATTCAAAAAATACTCAATTCCATGCCATCCGGGAAAAGCTCCGGCCCTGATGGCTTCCCGGCAGGTTATTATAAAAAGTTTGCCGCCACTCTAACTCCACAACTGACCACGTGGTGTAATGCCCTCTTGAACGGAGCACGTCTCCACAAACAATCGCTAGAAGCGACAGTAACTATTTTGCCCAAACCCGGGAAAGACCCCCTACTGTGTGGCAGCTACAGGCCCATATCACTACTTAACGTAGATATCAAAATCTGGGCCAAACTGATGGCCTTAAGACTCAACCCTCTCCTTCCAAAGATTATCCACCCTGACCAGGCCGGCTTTGTACCGGGCCGGGAAGTGAATCACAATTCTTGCCGGATTGTGGCTGCCATACAGTGGTCCATTAAACACCAATTGCCACTGACATTCTTAAGTGTAGATGCAGAGAAGGCCTTCGACCGGGTTAATTGGGCCTTTATGCGAAAGACGCTGTGTAAGTTTGGCCTCCCGGAAGGTTTTCTAAACGCTATTATGACTCTGTATAATGAGCCTAGCGCCAGAATCAGAGTTAATGGCACTTTATCGCCATCTTTCTCTATACACAATGGAACGAGGCAAGGCTGCCCCTTGTCCCCAGCTCTATATGTCCTGGTTATGGAAACCTTATTACAAGCGATTGGAGAACATCCTGATATCCGAGGAGTCAGGGCCAAACAGGACTCCATAGAATATACCACTGCAGCTTACGCAGACAACCTGCTCATTATGGTATCCAACCCGGTCGAGGCCTTCCCAACCCTGCTGACAATTTTTGAGGAATATGGAAGGGTGTCTAATTATAAAATGAACCACACTAAATCTGAAGCAATGAACATCACTGCCTCCAAAAAAATTATAGATGACCTACGCAAATCCACTCCATTTCAGTGGCAATCCACATCAGTCACTTACCTGGGGGTCAAAATCCCTCCATGTCCCGCAGATATATTCCGACTTAACTTCATACCTCTATTAGACGAGATACAAACACTACTACAAACTTTGCGCCTTCCCTATACCAGCTGGATGGGTCGGAAAAACTTACTGAAAGCCTTTATCCTGCCGAAATTCCTTTATACATTACAAATGATCCCCACCTTCCTGCCCACGGCATACCTAACTAAGCTTAGATGCCTCTTTACCACATATCTCTGGGGGGGTAAACCCGCACGCCTAGCCTATAATCACCTGATACTGAAACGCTCACAGGGAGGATTTGGGATGCCAGATGTATTCAGATATTATCAAGCCATACACCTGAAAAGATGGGTCCAATTGCACAACCCCAGCTTACATACCCTGGGCAACGAGTTAGAGATTCTGTTACTCTCTCCTCCTCAAAAAGCAGCTCTCTGGGACTTGACCCCCCTCACCCTTCACTCCCAGATTTTACTTAAAGGTACCAGAGCGGTAATCAAACACTTAAACTCTGGAGGCGAATTGCTGGGTAAAATACCAGCAAACCTCCCGGCGGACTTAGCCCCTTTATACTTAAACCTAATCTAACGAGCCCCTCACCGGTTTGGGTTAAACTTAGAACGCACAAAATGCTTGACTTTGTACGTCACACAAGACTAAGTCCTTCAACACAGACTCCTATTAGGTCCCTTATGGACAGCGCCAATTTTCTAGAACAACACGAGTTGTCATACACAGGGAAGGCCCTAGAAGCCACAGTAGACCTAAATTGCCAACCTACTTGGCTGGAAAAAATGCTGGATTCTAAAACCCCGATAAGGAGGTGGATTTCCTTGCTATACCTCGCACTTAACACCCCAAACACCAAAGCACAACCACAATACATACACACATGGGCAGGTGAATTAGGAAAAACGTTCTCAGAGACGGAGATAATGAGAATCCACGTCAATTCCCATGGCTTTTCCAGGTGTATTAAAATACAAGAGCACTCCTACAAGGTGCTCACCCAATGGTACCGCACACCTGCGCAACTATTTCGCAGCGGACTCAGTGTTAATGACGTTTGTTGGCGTTGCAAGGAGGACAGCGGGACACTCCTACACATTATGTGGACATGCCCGAAGATCAAGCCTTACTGGGCACAGATCTCTGATGAAATTCACAAGATCACCGGGGCCAGGGTGAATTTAACACCTGAATTAGTCCTCTTATGGCTACCTTCTGACACCTTGACCCCCTCAAAGCACAACCTAGCAACTCACCTCATACAAGCAGCGCGGCTACTCATCCCCTTGCAGTGGCTTAGCACTGACCCCCCCACCATCACACAATGGACAGCAAAAGTCGTATCCCTGCAAAGACTAGAAGAGCTAGCTAGCTGGGAGGCTAGGACACACTACAAACACGAGAAATTATGGGCACCCTGGCTACAATACATGTATTCACATCAACCGCCAATCCCTCCCCACGTGCAAGGATAACTGTACATCCGACTCGGCACATCCTATGTCTATAGACTTCGTATTAGATGTCATGTCAGGGAAGACCTTCCCGTTGACACAGGAACATATCGCTCATTCACGATCCTATTACCACTATACTCATTCACCTCCTTTCATTGTTGGTATACTCTGACCTATAGGTATGATCCCCTTGGGAGACGTCATACCTCCCCCACTCCCTTTATACCCCAGTTCATTGGTTACTTGTTGTTTAACATACATGACTGCACATGCTTTATGCTAAGCTCCGTAATAGAAGTCTATATTACTGACTTTGCATGTTTTGACTTTCTCCTGTGCTACACTGTGAGCTCTTGATTGTAAGATGTTGTAAGCTCTATATATGCAGTGTTTCCATGATTGTAACTGCTTCTTTTCTATGTATCACTGCTTCAATAAAAAGATATTTGACAAAGAATATAATTACTATAATACTGCCTCATATGTACAAGAATATAACTACTATAATACTGCTCCTATGTACAAGAATATAACTACTATAATACTGCTCCTGTGTACAAGAATATAACTACTATAATACTGCTCCTATGTACAAGAATATTACTACTATAATACTGCTCCTATGTACAAGAATATAACTACTATAATACTGCTCCTGTGTACAAGAATATAACTACTATAATACTGCTCCTATGTACAAGAATATAACTACTATAATACTACCTCCTATGTACAAGAATATAACTACTATAATACTACCTCCTATGTACAAGAATATAACTACTATAATACTACCTCCTATGTACAAGATGTAAGAGAGTGCAAGGTGTGGTATCTGATAGCAGGTACGTGTCACCGAGGTTGCTGGCCTCGGTGAGGTAAGAGCCGGGGTTTTTGGTCTGCAGCAGCTAGTGCTGCTCTGTTAAATAGCATGGCTGCAAAGCCGATCCGGGCCGGCTCTTACTGGGAGCAGCTAAAGAGTAGGGTGGGTGGCTGCTCCCCACGGTCCAGTCCATGTTTTGGGCTGGGTATATAACGCAGCCAGCAGCTGTGTCTGGGGGTGTGATTATCCTGGAGCCTGCAAACAGGGCTGAGGAATTCTCTGTCCTGGAGGAAGGAGCTCAGCAAGGTGGTGTTTCCCTGCGACCTGAAGGTGGAATCGCCTGCGGCTGAGCCGACTGCTAGGTGTGAACCCGCACCTAAACCACCCAAGGTGACTGGACCCTGTGTTGGCCTGTTTTTGTTTTGCCACAGTATTTCCGTTGTGTGTGAACTGTCACCAAGAGACTGCTTTTCTTTTATGGCGTGCAAGTGTGAATAAAACACTGTTTGATGCACCATCTGGACTCCTTGTTTTGCCTCTAAACTGCACCCGCACCGCTGTCTACCAGAGCGACTCCCCACATTTGGTGTCGGATGCGGGCATGCGCAGTGAGGCTGGCGTGAGCGCCGAACTTTGTTTGCTGAGTAAAAGTGTATGTCCTATATTAGGCCGGCAAAGTTGCAGCCTGGGTTCCCGGACAAAATGGAGGCGGTTGTAAAAGCCCTTGTGGAGGCTAACTTGCAGCAGCGGGAGGCCAACAAGCAGCAGCAGGAGACCAACCAGCTACTACTACAGCAGGTGATGGCCTTACAGGCGGCAGGAGCGTCCCACCACGTCCATGATGCCCGGAAGCGGTCCGTGCGGCGATCCCAAAGATGACCCCGCAGGCGACGTGGAGACATACCTAGCCGTCTTTGAGAAGGTCGCCGTGAGGGAAAAGTTACCCGTGACCAGTGGGCCGAGGTGGTTGCTCCGTTCCTGGCAGCCGGACCACAGCAAGTTTTTCGATTTGGCAGATGTCCAGGCAGCTGACTACCCGACCGTGAAAGGTGAGATTCTAGCAAGACTGGGGGTGAATGTTTTGGTCCGGGCCCAGCGGGTGCATCAGTGGGAATTTAACCCGGCTGAACCCGCCAGACCACAATACTATGACCTGCTACATCGGTTGCAAAAATGGCTGCAGCCAGACATACTGACTCCCACTGCTATGCTCGACCGTCTGTTAGCAGATGTATTCTGGAGGTCTTTGCCTTACCCTCTCCAGCACTGGATCGGCCAGGTATCCCCACCAATGCCCTTGAGATGGTCGACCTGGTGGAGCGATATGAGGCCACCAGAAACCTGCAGGGGGTTCTTTTGGGAGGAGGCCAGTCAAACCCGGAAACCTCCACCCCAGTCCGGCGGCCGGCCAAACCCGCCCGGGATGTACCCCTTGCAGATCCCTCCCCAGTAGTCTGCTGGCGGTGTCACGAGCCTGGCCACGTAAGGGCCGACTGTCCACAGTGGGGGGAACCCATGGAGACTAATTATGGGTACCGGGCTTCCCTGTATGCCCGGAGACTGTGTGCGACCGGCACCCCCGAGACAATAGACAATCGACATCTGTGCCAGGTGCAAGTCGGGGATAACCTGGCAGTGGCGCTGTTGGACTCAGGGAGCCTGGTAACCCTAGTAAGTGCTGCCCTGGTACAGCCCACCCAGTATACGGGCCGGAAAGTTGGTGTGGTGTGTATACACGGAGACTTAAAGGACTATCCCACGGCTGTAATGTCTCTATCCACGGCGGCCGGCACCTGGACTTGTGAAGTGGCGATCTCCACAAAGCTGCCCTATGAACTAATAATTGGGAGAGACTTCCCTGGTTTTCCGTCACTGTGGCCTGAGATGAAAGTGACTAATAGCCCTGAGACAGGGGTAACCCTAGCAGAGTAGCCTGAGCCCGAGTCTGAGGGGCCAGCGGTAGGGGTGACCACTGCTGCAGCGGTAGTGGGGGAGACAACCCCACTGAGTGTAATGGTGGGAGACACGGAGGACTTGCCACCGGGGCCTGAGTTGGCAGACCTCAATGTCTCCGGGGAAAATTTTGGGACCGCACAACACCGGGACCAAACCCTAACCAGGGCCTGGGAGAATGTGCTGGAAATTGATGGTAAACCCCAGAAACCAGGGGCTGAATTAATGTTCCCACGATTTATTGTTCTGCAGGATATGTTGTATCGGGTGAACCAAATCCGAGGTGAACCTGTTGAACAGTTGGTGGTGCCCACAGCGTATCGCAAGCTTGTCATGGAGCTTGCCCACCAACATGTTCTTGGGGGACACCTGGGGTGGCAGAAAACCCAGGACCGCATACTGCAGCGGTTTTATTGGCCCAGTGTGTTCAAGGAGGTAGAGAATTATTGTAAGTCCTGTCCGACCTGTCAGATAACTAGCCCCCAGCCACATTTCCGTAGTCCTCTGGTACCTCTGCCAATTATTGAAGTACCGTTCGAGCGAATCGCTATGGATTTAATTGGGCCTGTACCAAAGTCTGCCAGGGGCCACCAACACATTCTGGTAGTTCTCGACTATGCCACTCGGTATCCGGAGGCGGTGCCTCTGCGACATACCTCAGCTAAGCTCATTGCCAAAGAGTTAATGGAGATGTTTTCCGTGTGGGCCTGCCAAAAGAGGTTCTGACAGACCAAGGGACCCCTTTTATGTCCAAAGTAATGAGGGAACTGTGTAAATTGTTGCGTATAAAGCAGCTACGGACGTCCGTTTACCATCCGCAAACAGACGGTCTGGTTGAGAGAGTTTAACCAAACTCTAAAAAATATGTTAAAGAGGGTGGTGTCTAGAGATGGGAAGGACTGGGATCTGCTTCTGCCCTATCTCATGTTCGCAGTGCGAGAGGTACCCCAGGCCTCTACTGGGTTCTCGCCCTTCGAACTGCTTTATGGCAGACACCCTCGGGGCCTGTTGGATATCGCCAAGGAAGCATGGGAACAACAGCCTGTCCCCCACAAAAGTGTCATTGAGTATGTCACCCAGATGCAGGAACGGATAGAAAGGGTGTTGCCGCTGGTCCGGGAGCATATGGAGGCAGCACAACAAGCCCAGAGTAGGGTGTATAATCGTCAGGCTCGAGTGCGGGGCTTCAATCCGGGAGATCGAGTGTTGGTTCTGGTACCCACCCTTGACAGCAAATTCCTAGCTAGGTGGCAGGGCCCCTATGAGGTGATCGAGAAGGTAGGGAAGTAAATTACAAAGTACACCAGCCAGGGCGGCGCAAGCCGGAGCAGGTGTACCACGTGAATTTACTTAAGCCTTGGAAAGATAGGGACACGGCCGACGACCACAGCCCCCGGCCAGGGCTTCTAGGTGAAAAGTGTCCAGCCCCACAGTTCGAGGCCTGTGAAGCAGTAACCACGGTAAAAATTGCAGACAGCCTGTCTTCCAAACAAGTTCAGGAAGTCAGGGAGTTCATCAGTCGGAACACGGATGTGTTCTCGGACCTCCCTGGCCGCACGTCTCTCATCCAACATGACATCGTCACTGAGCCTCAGGCCAAGATCCGGTTAAAACCATACCGGGTACCCGAGGCTCGGCGACGGGCCATCGCGGAGGAAGTACAGTTAATGTTGAAGCTCGATGTCATTGAGGAGTCGAAGAGTGAGTGGGCCAGTCCCATAGTCCTAATACCCAAGCCGGATGGGACGTTGCGGTTCTGCAACGATTTTCGCAAGTTAAATGAAGTGTCCAAGTTTGATGCGTATCCCATGCCCCGGGTAGACGAGCTTGTTGAGAGTTTAGGGCAAGCCCGTTATTTTTCTGTGCTGGACCTCACTAAAGGGTACTGGCAGGTACCCTTAACGGAGTCGGCTAAGGAAAAAAACGCATTTGTTACCCCGCAGGGCCTGTATCACTACAAGGTGTTACCCTTTGGCCTGCATGGCGCCCCCGCCACTTTCCAAAGGTTAATGGACATAGTGCTGCGACCACATCGTCGGTACGCCTCGGCCTACTTAGATGATGTAGTCATCCACAGCACCGACTGGGAAAGCCATTTACCCAAGGTGCAGGCGGTAGTGGATGCCCTGAGGAAAGCCGGACTGACCGCTAACCCAAAGAAGTGCTCCATAGGGTTAGAGGAGACAAAATATCTGGGATATGTAATTGGGCGGGGAGTCATCAAACCTCAGGTAACCAAGGTAGAGGCCATTCGTAACTGGCCCCGACCGGTCACCACCAGGCAGGTAAAGTCGTTCCTGGGGATTGTAGGTTACTACATGAGGTTTGTGCCCCACTTTGCCACAATAGCAGCGCCGTTGACAGACCTGTTGAAGGGCGAAAGTCTGGGAGGGTTAGCTGGAGTGAGAAGGCGGAGGAGGCTTTCGCCGCGTTGAAGTCGGCCCTGTGTGGGTCCCGGTTTTGGTGACACCCGACTTCAACAAGGAGTTTGTCGTACAGACCGACGCCTCGGAGGTAGGCCTCGGTGCGGTACTGTCTCAGGAGGTCAACGGGGAAGAACATCCCGTTGTCTTCCTGAGCCGTAAGCTCAATCCCGCCGAGTCCAGATACAGTATAGTGGAGAGGGAGTGCCTGGCTATCAAGTGGGCACTCGAATCTCTCCGCTACTACCTGTTAGGGAGGAGGTTCCGTCTGGTGACCGACCATTCCCCCCTCAAATGGATGAGTCAGGCCAAGGAGAGGAATGCTCGGGTCACCAGGTGGTTCCTATCTCTTCAGAATTTCAAATTCTCTGTGGAACACAGGGCAGGCCGCTTGCCGGGCAACGCAGATGCCCTGTCCCGCGTCCACTGCCTCACGTGTGTTCACCCCCTCAGGGTTGAACAAAGGGGGGGGTGTGTAAGAGAGTGCAAGGTGTGGTATTTGATAGCAGGTACGTGTCACCGAGGTTGCTGGCCTCGGTGAGGTAAGAGCCGGGGTTTTTGGTCTGCAGCAGCTAGTGCTGCTCTGTTAAATAGCATGGCTGCAAAGCCGATCCGGGCCGGCTCTTACTGGGAGCAGCTAAAGAGTAGGGTGGGTGGCTGCTCCCCACGGTCCAGTCCATGTTTTGGGCTGGGTATATAACGCAGCCAGCAGCTGTGTCTGGGGGTGTGATTATCCTGGAGCCTGCAAACAGGGCTGAGGAATTCTCTGTCCTGGAGGAAGGAGCTCAGCAAGGTGGTGTTTCCCTGCGACCTGAAGGTGGAATCGCCTGCGGCTGAGCCGACTGCTAGGTGTGAACCCGCACCTAAACCACCCAAGGTGACTGGACCCTGTGTTGGCCTGTTTTTGTTTTGCCACAGTATTTCCGTTGTGTGTGAACTGTCACCAAGAGACTGCTTTTCTTTTATGGCGTGCAAGTGTGAATAAAACACTGTTTGATGCACCATCTGGACTCCTTGTTTTGCCTCTAAACTGCACCCGCACCGCTGTCTACCAGAGCGACTCCCCACAAAGAATATAACTACTGTAATACTGGTCTTATGTACAAAAATATAACTACTATAATACTGCCTGCTATATACAAGAATATAACTACTATAATACTGCTCCTATGTACAAGAATATAACTACTATAATACTGCTCCTATGTATAAGAATATAACTACTATAATACTGCTCCTATGTACAATAATATAACTACTATAATACTGCCTGCTATATATAAGAATATAACTACTATAATACTGCCTTCTATGTACAGGAATATAATTACTATAATACTGCCTGCTATATGCAAGAATATAACTACTATAATACTGCCTGCTATATACAAGAATATAACTACTATAATACTGCCTCCTATGTACAAGAATCTAACTACTATAATACTACCTCCTATGTACAAGAATATAACTACTATAATACTGCTCCTATGTACAAGAATATAACTACTATAATACTACCTCCTATGTACAAGAATATAACTACTATAATACTACCTCCTATGTACAAGAATATAACTACTATAATACTACCTCCTATGTACAAGAATATAACTACTGTAATACTGGTCTTATGTACAAAAATATAACTACTATAATACTGCCTGCTATATACAAGAATATAACTACTATAATACTGCTCCTATGTACAAGAATATAACTACTATAATACTGCTCCTATGTATAAGAATATAACTACTATAATACTGCTCCTATGTACAATAATATAACTACTATAATACTGCCTGCTATATATAAGAATATAACTACTATAATACTGCCTTCTATGTACAGGAATATAATTACTATAATACTGCCTGCTATATGCAAGAATATAACTACTATAATACTGCCTGCTATATACAAGAATATAACTACTATAATACTGCCTCCTATGTACAAGAATATAACTACTATTATACTGCCTCCTATGTACAAGAATATAACTACTATATTACTGCCTCTATATTTTAGAATATGACTATTGTACTTTACCCATTGAGAACATTGAGAAACGTTTGATTTTTTTTGAATTTGCAGACCTGGTGTTATCATTTTCCCAGGTAGTGGCCGTTTCTTTGCACCTTTATAAATATTCGGTCCGCAGCTCCGCACGTAATCTTCTTTGCCATTCATTAAATGTTAATGGAATTTATTTGTTATCCTCCTCATGTATTAGCAGTGCAGCTAAATGAAAACAGATTAAAATTAATTAAAACATTTTAGAACAGTGACATGATACAGCTGCAAAACACTAATCTACCGCAACATGGCACATCATCAAACCTAATCAACAGAGCGGCTGATTATCAGTCTGACAATATGCATTGTAGGAGCAGTAAATCTGGTTTACACAGTTTTCAGCAGCTTACATGGTTGATTACAGACATAACAGATATTCTTAAAGAAAACAAAGACGTCATATTGTTTTACAATTTTATAAATGATTACTACCCGGTAATGAAATGTAGTTTTCTTGATAACCACTAGATGTCAGCACTACAGAAATACGTTTATGATGAAAAAATAACCTGACCTTCTCACTTTTCAACGTGCTGTAATGAGTTCATGCATAGTCAGTAGAGATGAGCGGATTTCCACTTATGAAAATCATTCACGCTTCGTTTACTGGTATAAGCTGAATTGCGTTATGGATTCCATTACCAGGGACCATAACGCAATTCTATGATGGAATGCATAACGGAATGCCTTTAGAGGCATTCCGTTATTCATTCTGTCATAATAAAAGTCTATGGGCTGCATAACGGATCCGTCCCGTTTCCGTTATGCAGGGGAGGACTCTAAAGGCTTTAATGACCGCGATCGGCATTATTGCCAGTTGCGGTCATTAGCCACGGGGCTCTGCTGTTTGAAACAGAGGAGACCCGCCAGCCACGACACCCGCTGCACGCGTGAGCGAGCGCCATGTTTGCACTACACGTACGACGCTGGAAGCAATTGGATCTTTTTTTTTTTTATCTGCAGTGTATAGGAGACATCATAGCAGCTAAAGGTTGAGCCTGAAGAAAACTGCTAGAAAATGCAGAATACAAATCATATAATGGCCAGACATAGTGTTATTCCTCATGTACACACCTACGGTAGATTATACTGAAAAGTCAACTGAAAGCGATGGTATGCCATTATGGAGGTATCCTCTCTAAGAAGCATGCCCTGCAGGGCAGAATATGCAATATGCCGTTATACGGAGGAACCATGCAGCGCCAAACTAAGCTCTGAAGTACAGAGAACCATACAGCCTCTCTGTGCCGCCATATAAACCAGCACCTGTGTGCATGAGGCCTAAAGCTTGTTGCTCCTCGTATTTCTTGTGCTCCTCAGAGGTTTTATGCAGGGAAGTTAAAAGTCATGGCTGCAACGTGTATTGAATAAGCAGCCGTGCTAATGGCGGTCACGCTCGAAATTTTTAAGGGTGTTTGGAAGGTTTACAAATAATAAGCATTCTTTTTGCCGCATAGTGAACTTGTGCTGGCTAATCATTCATGATGCTGTTTACTACATCAAGCCTTATCTAGTGTAAGTTTAACTCCTTTTATATAACAAGGTTAGAAAAGTAATGAGCTCCCCGCACCAAACCCGTCCAATAACTAACCCACTGCTTTTTATTAGAATCTGGGCTAACACTTCCCCAAATCAACAGAGAAACAACAAGCACTGAGAGAACGAAGAAACCAGAAATGTTATGGTTTTATGTTTCTTTTTTGCCATCTGAACCATAAATAGAATCTAGAATCTTAAATGACTCCTTTCAATTAGAACAACTTCTTAAGGTGGGGAGAAGGATCGGGCAACGTGAATATTTTCACCCTATCCTTTTGTTTTCCAAGGAGATAAGTCGCCAACTCGCCACCAGAAGATTTTCTCTCCTCTCTCCCCATTTAAAGGGATTGTCCGGGTTCAGAGCTGAACTGGGAGAGATCCCCATTTTCACCCAGGCAGCCCCCCTGATATAAGCATCTGAGGATTTCATGCTCCGATGCTCTCCTTTGCCCTGTACTGAATCGCGCAGGACAAGAGCTTTTTCTGGAGATGCGGTGACGTACCGGGCTCTCCAAGGGTAAGATAGACGGAGGCTTCCGCCCAACAGTGAACCCGGTGAGTTCACCGGCACTAATGGACGGACTTTAGGGCTGCCTTAGCCTGTAAAACAGCTAGGGCAGTGCTAAAGCCCGCCCATTAGTGCCAGTGTCATCACCGGCAACACTGCTAGGCAGAAGCTTCAGCCTAGCAATGTAAAAATATATACAAAAAGCCTTTGCCCTGCGCGATCCAGTGCAGGGCAAGAGGGAGCATCGGAGCATGAAATCCTCCGATGCTCATGTCAGGGCGGGGGCTGCCTGGGTTAAAATGGGGATATGTCCAGGTTGAAGTCAATGGGGCTATTCACATGACTGTTTTTTTGACAGCCAGTGAATAGAGGCCGTCAAAAAATAGAACATGTCCTATATTTGCAATTTTCACAGACAGATGCACCCCATTGAAATTATTGGGCCAGATTTCAACAGCCATTTAGACAGCAGTGCTCCCATTTTAAAATGGGTGCACTAGGTAGAAACAGGCCTTTAAGGGGTTAAAATAAAAATAAAAAATTACTCACTGCATTCAATGAGAAGCAAGTGTCTGCCACGTGCAAGTGGATGAGTTGAGTATTGTTTTACACAAGCAGAAGGTGCATTCTTTATACTGGGAGCCACTAATGCGGGCATTGATAATATGGTGGGGCACTAAGAGAGTATAAATTATACAGGGGGCCACTAAAGGGGGAATTAATAATACTGGGGGGAACTAATGGGGGAATTACTTATAATTGGAGCCACTAATGGTGGGGGCATTAAAGGGGTTTTGCCATCTCAGACAATGGGGGCATATCGCTAGGATATGCCCCCATTGTCTGATAGGTCCAGGTCCGACCTCTGGGACCCGCACCTACAATGAGAACAGAGCGGGGAAATGAACAGAGGGTGCACTGGGCATGCGCAGCCGCCCTCTAATCATTTCTATGGGGCCGCCGAAAATAGGCGAGCCTTGGCTTGGCTATTTCCGTCTGCCCCATAGAAATGAATGGAAGCATGGGCCGTGCGTGCGCGGTGTGCTCCCATTCACTTCTATTGGAGAGGCAGGGAGCAGCGCTTGGTGGTGGACGGACCTCAGGAAATTCGGGGTGCTCCAGCCACAGCTCTGCCCGCTCCGTTCTCGTTTTAGGTGTGGGTCCCAGCGGTGAGACCCACACCTATCAGACAATGGGGGCATATCCTAGCGATATGCACCCATTGTCTGAGATGGGAATACCCCTTTAATAATAAAGGGAGCACTAATCACACTGGGGGCTTTTAAAGGAGGAATTAGTAATACTGGGGGCCAGTAACAGGGCATTAATAATACTGGGGGCCACCAATGGGGGCATTAATAATAATGGGGAGCACTGATAGGGGCATTAATAATACTGAAGGCCTCTAAGGGGGCATTAATCATATTGAGAGACCATGATGGGGATTTGAAGTCCAGGGGACACTATGGGGGCATTATGTATACTGAGGGCTCTGCCTCCAGCGGCTGGGGTTTAAAAACAAAAGCCAATTGAATATATCAGTTTTTCTTAATGGCCGTTAGAAATGCCGGGATGGTCAGAAAATAGATAGAAAAATTGCTGAAAAGTGGCCATGAAAAACTGGCGGTGTGTGCGTTACATCCTTACGCCTCATTCACACATCAGTGTTTTGGTCAGTGATTTCCATCAGTGATTGTGAGCCAAAACCAGGATCGAAGCCTCCACAGGCATACGGTATAAGGGAAAGATCTGCACCTGCTCTGTGTTTAGAGCCGCACCTGGTTTTGGCTCCGAATCACTGATGGAAATCACTGACCAAACACTGACGTGTGAATGAGGCTTTACATCCACGGCTGTCGTCCTTCATGCTCAGGTCTTTGGATGATTATTTGTACCCTCTGCCGGCTTCCTTTCGCGGGAATACAGGAGGAGAATGCAATAATCTGTTTATCTTGCTGCTGGCCCAGAGGAAACAAGAAAGATGTTAATCCCCCAGTGTCAGGACCTTTAGTGGAATCGCTGCCTGTAATCCTGTGCAGTAGCTCGGTGCTAGGCCAGAGACATGTTCACGACGTGACATATGGGATTACAATCACCTCTTATGTATTACCTCTATGAGTTTTATATTTCCAAAAAATTGCAAGCCCTTCAAATCAGAGAGCCGCCCTATGTCCCACCCGCCCAATGACCTTATGAATGATGAGATCCATATTCCTGTTTTCTGGGAAGTGAACAAAATCTTTGGTTTTTAGAATCAAATTTCCTATTGTTTAGGAGGTTAATTTGTTTTATTCAGATTCTGAATTAATGGAGCCAAGAGTAGACAGCCCATTATTATTAATGGAAACTGTGTAATACTTTATCTCTCCTTTGGTGGTCGCTGCAGAGAAACTGAGCACCGATCAATGGAGATTCCAGAAGAAGGACAGCCTGCGACCAAGTTCTAGCTGGAAGAACATTCTAACCAAAACGATAATCTCCGTATCCTCCTCTGCCTCTTCAGGCCCTTTGCCCGGGGTTGTGGAACATGTATGGGCGGCAGTTTGAATAAATTTAGTGGTCAGTATGGGCAAAAATGTGCATTTCTGCATCTGTGAAGGTCAAGACGGTCTTTTAGCCTCTTAATATCAAGGAGAAGGTTTCTATTCATTGACAACAATCATACCTAGAACATGACAAGCAACTGAACACAAAGTATCTGAAAAAGTTGCAATTTTTTATTCTAGTGGACCACGATAGGACATATAGGTGGTACAGAAGGTGGTACGCCTAGGCAGGGCCGGCTCAAGGTTAATGTGGGCCCTTGGACGATAAATCCCAGTGGGCCCCCTTGAGACATTCTTTTTGCATTTACATGTCCCCCTGTGGCTTCCACACCATATAATGACCCCCAATGGCCCCCATACAATATAATGACCACTAGTGGCCCTTCACACAATATAATGACCCCCCCCATGCCCCACACACAGTATAATTACCCAAGTGGCCCCCCACACAGTATAATGACCCCACAGTGGTCCTCCATTCAGAATAATGATCCCCAGTCACCCTCTATTCAGAATAATGAACCCCAGTGGCCCCCACACTGGGGGTTATACCGTATGGAGGGGGCACTGGGGGTCATTATACTGTATGGGGGTCACTGGGGGTCATTATATTGAATGGAGGCTCTGGGGGTCATTATATTGAATGGGGGGCACTGGGGGCAATTATACTGTGTGTGTAGTGGATGCAGTGTGTGTGTGTAGTGGATGCAGTGTGTGTGTGTAGTGGATGCAGTGTGTGTGTGTAGTGGATGCAGTGTGTGTGTGTAGTGGATGCAGTGTGTGTAGTGGATGCAGTGTGTGTGTGTTAACCAAATGACCATAAAGGGACACGCATTTACAATTTCACAAACTTTATTAGTTGATAAAAGACCAACGACATACACAATATCAATATAAAAAAATAATTATATATAGCAGCAATACAGGTAGTAGCCAAGACATGTGGCTCCCCTCCCACACCTAGAAAACACCGATAGTTCACCTATATAAGGTAAAGACCTTTTACAAAAGTACTGGCATAGATAAACACATCCCCAATATAACAATTGTATAATAGAACCAAGCCCCACTAAGAATGGTATAGTGGATAAACCACACAAACACTGCAGCAAGGAGGCATATATATTCCATAAATGTATACCTGAGGGACACTTAGAGAGGAGAACACGGGTTTTCAATTGCAGAGAGGAGAGCCCACCCCGACGTACGTTTCGCTCCGCTTTCTCATTATATTGAATGGAGGCTCTGGGGGTCATTATATTGAATGGGGGGCACTGGGGGCAATTATACTGTGTGTGTAGTGGATGCAGTGTGTGTGTGTAGTGGATGCAGTGTGTGTAGTGGATGCAGTGTGTGTGTGTAGTGGATGCAGTGTGTGTAGTGGATGCAGTGTGTGTGTGTAGTGGATGCAGTGTGTGTGTAGGTGATGCAGTGTGTGTGTAGTGCAGTGTTTCCCAACCAGTGTGCCTCCAGCTGTTGCAAAACTACAACTCCCAGCATGCCCGCACAGCCAAAGGCTGTGCGGGAATGCTGGGAGTTGTAGTTTCTCAACAGCTGGAGGCACACTGGTTGGGAAACACTGGTGTAGTGGATGCAGTGTGTGTGTGTAGGTGATGCAGTGTGTGTGTAGTGGATGCAGTGTGTGTGTGTAGTGGATGCAGTGTGTGTGTGTAGTGGATACAGTATTTGTAGTGGATGCAGTGTGTGTGTAGTGGACACAGTGTGTGTAGTGGATTGCAGTGTGTTTTCGTGTAAGTAAGGGATAGAAAGAAGTTTGTGTTTGTGTATAAGGGATGTATTTGTGTGTACGGAATATGTTGTGTGAATCTGTGTTTGTATGTGTAAGGGCTGCATTGTGATTCAGTGTGTTTTTGTGTGTGTGTAATGGATGTCAATCTCCCCCCCCTTCTCATTCTCTCCCCCCACTTGTCATTATCTTTCTCTCCCCCCCCCCCCGCCATCATTCTCTTTCCCTCTCTTGCGATTCTCTTTCTCCCTTCCTCCCTCCCCTACCTCTAGTGTAGCGTGGTCGAGATCTGTATGGTCCGCGGGTACAGGAGCTTTTCTTTTCCCCTGTCAGCCCCTCTCCTCTTGCTGCGCCCAGGTGGTGCGCCCTCATGGATCGCTATATAGAGCGCTCAGGCAGCTGCAGCATAAGAGGGGGGGGGGGTGGTGCTCCTGGCGGCGCCCCTTCCCAAGGGGCACCCTAAGCAGCTGCCTAGTCCGCCTATAGGACGCTCAGGCCCTGCATACAGATAGTACTGCCTTCCTGTCTCTTCCTGTAACTGATGTAGATACAGATAGTACTGCCTCCCTGTCTCTCCCTGTATATGATGTAGGTACAGATAGTACCGTATTTTTCGCCATATAAGACGTACTTTTTTCCCCCCAAAAGTGGGGGGAAAATGGCAGTGCGTCTTATAGGGTGAATGCTACCATTTTCCTATAGTTAAAGCTGATACATCGCACAGCCTGCGATGTATCAGCATGGAAGGAGGGGGGCGGAGCCTGGCAACACGCGGCGGGCGGCCCGCCGCTAACAGCGTGACTGCTTTCATAACATTTATAATCTTTAATCATGTCCCCTTATTCTCTATAAACCCAGTACAGTAGCGCTCTGCTAACCTGCTATACCGATCCTCTAGCAGGCAGAGCGGTGCGGCGGCAGGCTGCTGTGTAACGTCCTCACTGTTAGCGGCGGGACGCCCGCCGCGTGTTGCCAGGCTCCGCCCCCTAAGCAGTCACTATGGGCAAGATCTGTGGATAGCACTTTGATGGGGGCATTTATGAATGACACTGTAATTGGGGTGATCTGTGGATGACACATATAGCATAAGATGCTATATATGTGTCATCCACAGATCCAATTCATTACAGTGTCATTCATAAATGCCCCCATCACAGTGCTATCCACAGATCCCCCATCACAGTGCTATCCACAGATCCCCCCATCACAGTGCTATCCACAGATCCCCCCATCACAGTGCTATCCACAGATCCCCCCATCACAGTGCTATCCACAGATCCCCCATCACAGTGCTATCCACAGATCCCCCCATCACAGTGCTATCCACAGATCCCCCATCACAGTGTCATCCACAGATCCCCCCATAACAGTGCCATCCACATCTCCCCCACATAACAGTGCCATCCACAGATCCCCCCCATAATACTGTCATGCACAGACCACCATTACTTCAAAAGCACACCTTTTGGTTAAACATATTTTTTTTCTTATTTTTCTCCTCAAAAACCCAGGTGCGTCTTATAGGCCGGTGCGTCTTATAGGGCGAAAAATACGGTACTTCCTCCCTGTAAATGATGTAGATACAGATAATACTGCCTCCCTGTCTCTCCCTGTAAATAATGTAGCTATAGATTGTTCTGTCTTTCTCTCTCTCCATGGAAATTATGTAGGTCCAATTAGTACTGCTTTCCTGTCTACAAATAGAGCTGCCTACCTGTAGATACAGATAATACTGCGTTAGTGCCTTTCTAACTGAAACGGATGTTAATACTGTATTCCATGAAAATCATGTAGGTACAGATAGTACTGCCTCCCTGTCTTTTCCTGTAAATGATGTAGGTACAGAGAGTACTGCCTCCCTGTCTCTCCCTGTAAATGTTGTAAATACAGATAGTACTGCCTCCACGTTTCTCCCTGTAAATGTTGTAAATTCAGATAGTACTGCCTCCACGTTTCTCCCTGTAAATGTTGTAAATTCAGATAGTACTGCCTCCCTGTTTCTCCCTGTAAATGATATAGGTACAGATAGTTCTGTCTCCCTGTCTCTAAATGTGAATGAGTGGGGTTTGTTATTGTGCCTAAAGAAAAGGGCCCTTAGCCCTTGAAATGAGTTGCAAAATAAAATACCAATATCTACACCTTCTTTGAAGTCAGATGGACAAATCAGAACAAGGTTCCGTTTTCCTGCACAAATCACATTTACCTGATATCCTGGCATACCGCCCCGGGGCGAGGCTGGAAGAGAACGAAGGCTGCAGTCTCCTGACACTCACTTTCTGTGCGGTAAAAAAAACCAGCAGCCAAATAAGTTGTTATCTCGATCACAACAAAAGATATTAGCGCATTACCAAACATTTTGAGTGTGCACTCATCTCTCTCTCTTATCGGTAATATACATGAAGCACTGCCTCCATTTTTCTTTTATATGTAGATGATGTAGATACAGATAATACTGCCTCCCTGTCTCTCCCTGTATATGATGTACAGAGAGCACTGCCTCCCTGTAAATGATGTAGATACAGATAACACTGCCTCCCTGTCTCTCCCTGTATATGATGTAGGTACAGATAGTACTGCCTCCCTGTCTCTCCCTGTATATGATGTACAGATAGCACTGCCTCCCTGTAAATGATGTAGATACAGATAATACTGCCTCCCTGCCTCTTCCTGTAAATAATGTAGCTATAGATTGTTCTGTCTTTCTCTCTATCCATGGAAATTATGTAGGTCTAATTAGTACTGCTTTCCTGTCTACAAATAAAGCCGCCTACCTGTAGATACAGATAATACTGCGTTAGTGCCTTTCTAACTGAAACGGATGTTAATACAGATAGTACTGTATTCCATGAAAATCATGTAGGTACAGATAGTACTGCCTCCCTGTAAATGATGTAGGCACAGATAGTACTGCCTCCCTGTCTCCCCATGTAAATGATGTAGGTACAGATAGTACTGCCTCCCTGTTTCTCCCTATAAATGATGTAGGTACAGATAGTACTGCCTTTCTGTCTCCCTCTGTAAATGATGTAGGCACAGATAGTACTGCCTCCCTGTCTCCCCCTGTAAATGATGTAGGTACAGATAGTACTGCCTTCCTGTCTCTCCCTGTAAATGATGTAGGTACAGATAGTACTGCCTTTCTGTCTCCCTCTGTAAATGATGTAGGCACAGATAGTACTGCCTCCCTGTCTCCCCCTGTAAATGATGTAGGTACATATAGTACTGCCTTCCTGTCTCTCCCTGTAAATGATGTAGGTACAGATAGTACAGCCTTTCTGTCTCCCTCTGTAAATGATGTAGGCACAGATAGTACTGCCTCCCTGTCTCCCCCTGTAAATGATGTAGGTACAGATAGTACTGCCTCCCTGTCTCCCCCTGTAAATGATGTAGGTACAGATAGTACTGCCTCCCTGTCTCTCCCTGGAAATGATGTAGGTGCAGATAGTACTGCCTCCCTATCTCTCCCTGTTAGGGCGCATTCACATAACAGTAGTGTTTTCCGGATCTGCAAAACACGGATACCGGACGTGTGCGTTCCGTATTTTGCGGACCACACATGGTTGTCACTATGATAGAAATGCCTATTCTTGCTTATTATTGGGGACAAGACATGACCTATCTTTTTTGCTGGGCTGCGGAACAGAACTGCGGATGCGTACAGCACATGGTTTTGCGACCCCATTGAAATGAAAATTGCGGAACAAATGTGAACTGATTCATACGGCCGTCTGAATGAGCCCTAAATGATATAGGTACAGATAGCACTGCCTCCCTGTCTCTCCCTGTAAATGATGCAATTGCAGATAGTACTGCCTCCCTGTATCTCTCTCTAAATAATAAAGGTAGAGATAGTACTGCCTCCCTGTCTCTCTCTCTAAATAATGAAGGTAGAGATAGTACTGCCTCCCTGTCTCTCCCTGTAGGTGATGCAGGTACAGATAGTACTGCCTCCCTGTAAATGATGTAGATACAGATAGTACTGCTTCCCTGTAAATGATGTAGCCACAGATAGTACTGCCTCTTTGTCATCTCTCCCTCTTTGTCAATGATGTACAAAATGATACTACTGCTCCCTTGTATATACATGTAAATTACAGCAAAATAAACACAGAATTCCGTAAATGTAGTTTATTTGTTGTAATTCATTTCATTATTGTAATTAATTGTAATTAATTGTAATTATTGTGTTTTACCTTTGCTGGAAGAAAACACACCATATATGCAGGTATGTTATGCCTTTTTTTTTTGGTGCTTTTTTCTCCGCACCCAAAACGCAGTATAGTCATGATGTGTGGCAGCACACTTAGTGTAGTTATTAGTAATATCTACTGTCAGGTCTGAGAATGCACCAAGAATAACATCCGAACCTGCAAAGCCAGTAATTAGGTTTATAGACTTTCCTTCTGCAGTTTATTAGATTACTAAAAGGTACCTGTCATCTACTAGAATCAAGAACTAGAATGTGGATGAAGGGGTCCATGCAGACACGGCCTATGAGATGTTACAGGATCATTTTTTGGGGTTTATTCACGATTAATCCATTACAAATCACAGAATAAATAAAAAAATTCAAAAAGAAACCTGCTGCTTGTGGCGCAGAAGACCATTCATGGAAGTGCCCTTTAAGCATTTTTGTGTTGTATTTTTTTTTTGGTAATAGGTAAATTTTTTCCCGTACAAGACATTGATGACCACAACTTTCGGGCCCATCGTTTGGCCTTATGTTGCTGTAGAACTTATCAAAAAATTTCTGAGAGTTTCAACATTCGCAATCAGCTGTAACGTACTGTAGATATTCTCAGGTCTGACTGACCTTGGCTGCGATACCCAAATAATCCTTCACGGGGATGAAGTGTTCCTCATTAATTTTCCCAGCTTGACAAGTGCTGTTTCCACTGCTCGATTGTTCTGCTTTTCTCGTGTTTGACTTCCTTAGTTTTTCTTCTGCTCTGATATTATCGAGATCTTGTTATTTTCCAAGTGAAAACCTCAAAAGGATCCAATGTCACAGAGGTCTCCGTACACGTCGCACCGTCAAGGTAGATTTAAAAGAAGGGAAACCAATCAGGAGAGTCTCATACCTCCCAACTTTTAAAGAGCAGAAAGAGGGTGAATATGTGCGGCGCGACTAGCAGCAAATTTTTTGGCTACCTGCACACGTTGTGCGTTTTTCATGCGGATTCCCGTGCTGAAAAACTGAGTATTACACTAATCTCATGTACACTTTGTGGATTTTTTCCATGTGAAAATTGACCGGCATTGCGGTTTTCAAATTTAATAGCATGTCAGTTATGTGTGCGGTTTTAGCTGCGGATTTCACCCTTGTAAATAGAAGAGGGAGATCTGCGGCAAAATGGCATCAAACCGCACCAAAAACCACTGTTAGACATTGATTTTGGTGCGGATAGGCTGCAACGCACATAGATCCGCATGTAAATACGTGTGGATCTTATGTGTGTTCACCCGCACACGTGTGCAGGTGGCCTTTCATACTAGGCCATACCGCTAACTCCCCTCAAAACATAACTATACACACCCAGTCCCCTTATTGCCCCCACATAGTAATTATTCCCCCTTTATGCCACTATACAATAGTTATCCCCACATTGTTCCCCTCACAGTAGTTATGCCCACACTGTAACCCTGACAGTAGTAACACCCACATGTGCCCCCTTTACAGTAGTTATGCCCACATATACTCCCTTCACAGTAGTAGTGCCCACATTAAACCCCTCACACTAGTAATGCCCACATGGGCTCCCTTAACAGTAGTTATGCCCACATGTGCCCCATTCAAATTATTTATGTCCAGATGTGCCTCCTTTGAAATAGTTACTCCCACATGTGCCCCTTCACAGTAGTTATGCCCAGATGTGCCCCCTTCACAGTCCAGCAGTGTGGACGCAGAGACAGCTGTGGTGAGCTGACCCATCCTAGTAGACAGGAGAAGATGAGACAGCAGGATAATCCCTGCTGCTCGTGGTCGTCAGTAGATACAGTGGCATGTCATAGCATTAGAAGGTAGGTGGAGGTCAGATGATCGCTGTGGTTTGCCTTCTCACACTTCCAGCAAATATCTGGCTTTTTACATGCTGGCTGATCAAGTGGATGGACCTCCAAATAATACATGAACGGTTCCAGTGCGCCAAAGTGAGACCCACGGTTTTCTTGTGTTTCCGGCTCACAGTGTGGATTGTGAGTGGGGTACTCCCTTCTATGATTTCCAAATTCTGTAACAGAATATATGAAAAACGGTTTATAGAACCAAAAAAACACAGCTGCCTGTTTTGGGGTCTGTCTTGTGGGACAGCTGAGCTAAGACCTGGGCTACCCAATCCGTGTTTCAGTAAAATCGGACGTTCTCCATGATATGGGCAACTCATTTGACTCCATGCTCCTCTCTAACATTAATCCCTTATTCACACCTGGGCATCATGATTTGCCCTACATTTAGGCACCATGATGTACAGATGGATAAAGAGGATTATGGGGGCACGGGAGCGATGAACTGCAGGGGCTCGGATGTAAAGGACAGCGGGCTTCTGTTGTAATTTCAGAGATTAGAGACACCTCTCTTTCCGTTTGTTTCACGACTTAGAGATACTGTGGTCAATAGCAACCATGGCATCTACAGAGCTTGACACAAGGAGATGGGCTCCCTCTCTTTGCCCATTGTACACCCCACAGGGTGCTGATATGTTACCATGGCAACTGGGACCTAACGACCCCCTAGGTCTGCAATGGGTATCAGCCTATTAGACTGATGTCACTGGTGACAGGACAGTCTCTATACTCGACAGGGGGATGTCACTGTTAATAGGATGGTCTCTATACTCGACAGGAGGATGTCACTGTTAATAGGACGGTCTCTATACTCGACAGGAGGATGTCACTGTTAATAGGACGGTCTTTATACTCCACAGGAGGATGTCACTGGTGACAGGACGGTCTCTATACTTGACAGGAGGATGTCACCGATGAGAGGATGGTCTCTATACTCCACAGGAGGATGTCACCAGTGAGAGGACGGTCTCTATACTCCACAGGAGGATGTCACTGTTAATAGGACGGTCTCTATACTCGACAGGAGGATGCCACTGTTAATAGGACAGTCTCTATACTCCACAGGAGGATGTCACTGGTGACAGGACGGTCTCTATACTCGACTGGAGGATGTCACCGGTGACAGGACGCTCTCTATACTCCACAGAAGGATGTCACCGGTGACAGAATGGTCTCTATACTCCACAGGAGGATGTCAACGGTGACAGGACGGTCTCTATACTCCACAGAAGGATGTCACTGGTGACAGGACGGTCTCTATACTCCACAGGAGGATGTCACTGATGACAGGACAGTCTCTATACTCCACAGGAGGATGTCACTGGTAACAGGACGGTCTCTATACTCCACAGGAGGAGGTCACTGGTGACAGGACAGTCTCTATACTCCACAGGAGGATGTCACTGGTAACAGGACGGTCTCTATACTCCACAGGAGGATGTCATCATTAAGTGCAGTGTGGGCCTTTAATTCTAGGATTAATTCCTCTGAGTTGAGACTTGATAACAGAGAAGAATATTTTTCAGACAGTCTATTATAACTATCATAGGTCTTATTCAATTTTGTACACATGGCCTTTAATTGATCTTCATTATAGCCTGATCCATGTGCTGCATCCATATATTGTTCAGTCTTTTCCCACAAACTGGACAAATTATCACATATCTCAATTTTGTCGGGTAAGAGGGCCTCTTTCATTTTTAATGAGGGTTTAGAAATCCTTCTAGCTGTGTCCTGCATTTCCATCTGTAACACAACAGCGACCTCTAGTGGTGGTTCAGTCTTTTAATAGCCCACAGCAGGCAGACAATATTTACCTCAGAAAACAGGCTGAATACAGTTCCTAGTCTGTATGAAACTGAAATTGCTAGAAGCTTCTGCGATCCTAGTGAATGCAGTACTGAGCAGTATAAGATATTACTCTTATTACTGTAGCATAACGGAGACAAATGATGATGGTTTATTACTTGGAGGAGGAGAATATTCTTTTCTTAGCGGGAGAAGGAGAGTACTAAGACAATTCTTTTACTGTGGCGTTTTGAAATGTCAGCTTTATACAATCACTCATCTGTGAGGTGACTTGTTGAATCAGACATTCTCCACTTACAGTTTACGCATCAGACACCCAGGAGTTAATCAAGTAGTCTTTTAATCCGGAGATTGTATTACAAGATATGCAAGGAATCCAGATGGTAAAAGAATTATGCCTCTAATAATCTCCTTGACAAGAAAATAAAATACTACTAATATTCTCCTCAGATTCTCCTCAGAGTCAGAGCACACAAAACAGCAATGCATGACACAGGAAGTGGCTAGACTGAACCAAATAGAAGCTGAAACAGAGGGGGGAGGAGAAGAGAGGAGCATACCAATACACCATGCATGATACTGAAACAGAACATGGCAGGTCTCAAAAATCTCAGTGAGAAAAAGGATTTAATTATTAAATCATCAGATGAAGACGGCGACATCGTGATATTAAACTGTAAACAGTACAAATAGATGTGCTTATCACTCCTTTCTGGTACAAAAAGTTATAAAGTATTGGTGCAGGATCCTACTACTCAGTATCAACTGCAACTGTCGATTCTACTAAAGGAGGCAGTAGACAATCATTGGATAGATCAGAATAAGTATGAATTTCTATTCCCCCAACATCCAAAACTTGCAACTTCTATTGACTTCCTAAAGTCCATAAGGGTTTACATCCCGTAAAAGAGGGGGTTGGAAATCTGACTCAAAATGCTGATATCTACAGTGCCTTGCAAAAGTATTCACCCACCTTGACTTTTTTCGTATTTTGGTGTCTCACAACCTGGAATTAACATAAATTATTTGATGTACATTGCATCATTTAATTTACAGAACATGCCACAACTTTGAAGATGTTTTTTTTTTTTTATTCTGAAGCAAACAACAAATACACAAAATAACAGAAAAGTCAGTGTGCATAACTATTCACCCCCTAAAGTCAATACTTTGTAGAGCCTCCTTTTGCGGCAATCAAAGCTCCAAGTCGCTTTGGATAAGTCTCTATAAGCTTGCCATATCTTACCACTGGGGTTTTGCCCGTTCCTCCTTGCAAAATGCTCCAGCTCCTTCAAGTTGGATGGTTTGTGCTTGTGAACAGCGATCTTCAAGTCTGACCACAGATTTTCTATTGGATTGAGATCTGGGCTTTGACTAAGCAATTCCAACATATTTACATGTTTCCCCTAAACCACTCAAGTGGTGCTTTAGCCGTGTGTTTGGGGTCATTGTCCTGCTGGATGGTGAACCTCCGTCCTAGCCTCAAATCACGCACAGGTTTTACTCCCCATCCATCTTTCCCTCAACTCTGACCAGTTTCCCAGTCCCCCCCCCACCCCCCATGATGCTGCCACCATCATGTCTCACGGTGGGGATGGTGTTCTTTGGGTGATGTGATGTGTTGGGTCTGCGCCAGGCATAGCGTTTTCTTTGATGGCCGAAAAGTTAAATTTTAGTCTCATCAGACTAGAGCACCTTCCTCCATACATTTTGGGAGTCTCCCACACGCCTTTTCGCAAACTCACAACGTGCCTGTTTGTTTTTTGCTTAAAGTAATGGCTTCTTCTAGAGACTCTGCCATAAAGCCCAACTCTATGGAGCGTACGGCTTATTGTCGTCCTATGTACAGATACCAGTCTCTGCTGTGGGACTCTGCAGCTCCTCCAGGGTTACCTTAGGTCTCTGTGCTGCCTCTCTGATTAATGCCCTCCTTGCCCGATCCGTGAGTTTTGGTGGGCGGCCGTCTCTTGGCAGGTTTGCTGTTGGGCCTTGTTCTTTCCATTTGGTTATGATAGATTTGATGGTGATCCTGGGGATCATCAAAGATTTAGATATATTTTTATACCTAACCCTGACTTATACTTCTCAACAACATTGTCCCTTACTTGTTTGGAAAGTTCATGGCAGTGTTTGGTTAGTGATGCCTCTTACTTAGATGTTTCAGCCTCTGGGGCCTTTCAAAAAAGTGTGTATATGTGATGACAGATGATGTGACACTTAGATTGCACACAGGTGACATAATTTCACTAATTATGGGACTTCTGAAGGTAATTGGTTGCACCAGATATTTTTATGGTCTTCCTAACAAAGGGGGTGAATACATAGGTACATGACAATTTTCTGTTTTCTATTTCTAAACAATAGTTTTAATTATATATTTTTCTCATTTTACTTCACCAACTCAGACTATTGTGTTCTGATCCATCACATAAAATTCAGATTAACAAAACATTGAACTTATGGCTGTAATGCAACAAAACACGAAAAAAGTCAAGAGGGTTAATACTTTTGCACGGCACTGTACATCGAAAGAATTCTACATCCCTTTGTCCTATCCCTTACTTCATACATATGTGATACGATGGATCTGCTCAAAGGTGTGGCTGACCTCGATTGATGTTGAGGCCCTCTATACATACATGAGGGCTACCAAGTATTTCCCTGATACTAAAAGCAATCACTATCACGACCATAATAGTTTTGCTCTTCGTTTGTTAGGATTCATTCTTGACCCATAACTATTTTGTATTCGACTCTAAATACTACCACCAGCTTAGGGGCACCACTATGCGGAGTCCTTATGCCCCAACTTATACTAACTTGCTCCTGGACTGGTGGGAGGATACAATTGTTTTTTATGACCAATATGCCAACTGGGCCTCACATATTTTATTGTGGGTAAGATATTTTGATACTGTGGTCAGCTGAGAAACGAGAATTTCAGTTATTTGTTGAGACACTGAATCAGAACAAAATTGGGCTATTTTTTACCCATGAGATACAGAAAGAGTCTATTGCTTTTCTAGATATTCGACTATGGAAAAAAGATAATATGATTCAGACATCCCTACATCGTAAAGATACCTCCACTAACAGTTTTTTGCAATGGAGGAGTTTTTATCCTATTCCTTTAAAGAAGGGAATCCCAAAGGGACAGTTCCTCAGAATACGGAGGAACTGTACAAGGGATGAGGATTTTGAGAAAGAGGGTACCATTCTGTATCAGAGATTTTGAGAAAAAGGTTACCTGAGAAAAGTGTTAAATCAGGCATGGGAATTTGCACGGAAATGCGATAGAACTAAGTTATTAACCCCCAAAAGCAGACAACAAGAGGACAGAACTGTACATATTATCGAAACTTTTCATCCCTTGGCACAGGAAGTAAGAAATGTACTGGGTAAATATTGGTCACTCCTGAAAACTGATCCGGATATTTCTGGATTTATTCCAGATTTTCCAGCAAATACGTATAGACGTGGTCGCAATTTAACCGCCTCCCGACCGCTGAACGCACGGATGCGTCCAGGAGGTGGCTGGTTTACTCCTCCTGGACGCATCCGCGTGTCATCTCGCGAGACACGAGATTTCCTGTGAACGCGCGCGTGCGTAAATACCCCACATGTGACCCCAATAGGGGGCCATGGCGAGTTCACAGAAATTTTTTTTTTTTGGCACAAGTTAGCAGAAATTAATATATATATTTTTTTTTTACAAAGTCTCATATTCCACTAACTTGTGACAAAAAATTAAATTTTACATGAACTCACCATACCTCGCACGGAATACCTTGGGGTGTCTTCTTTCTAAAATGGGGTCACATGTGGGGTATTTATACTGCCCTGGCATTTTAGGGGTCCCTAAAGCAAGAGAATCCAAATGCGTAAAAATGCCCTGTGAAATCCTAAAGGTACTCATTGGAATTTGGGCCCCTTTGCGCACCCAGGCTGCAAAAAAATGTCACTCATGTGGTATCGCTGTACTCAGTTATACAAAGTTGTCATTTACAGAGATATTTCTCTCACCCAGCATGGGTATATGTAAAAATACACCCCAAAACACATTGCCCTACTTCTCCTGAGTACGGCGATACCACATGAGTGACACTTTTTTGCAGCCTGGGTGCGCAAAGGGGCCCAAATTCCAACGAGTACCTTTAGCTTTTACATGGCTGCTCACAATTTAGCCCCACCCAAAATGCCAGAACAGTAAACACACCCCACAAATGACCCCATTTCGGAAAGTAGACACCCCAAGGTATTCACTGAGGGGCATAGTGAGTCCGTGGGAGATTTTATTTTTTTTGGCCAGAAGTTAGCAGAAATGGAAACTTTATTATTATTTTTTTTCCTCAGAAAGTGTAATTTTCTGCTAACTTGTGAAAAAAATGAAATGATACATGAACTCACCATGCCCCTCCGCGAATACTTTGGGGCGTCTTCTTTCTAAAATGGTGTCATTTGGGGGGTATTTATACTATCCTGACATTCTAGCACCTGAAGAAACATGACAGGTGCTCAGAAAGTCAGAGCTGCTTCAAAATGCGTAAATTCACTTTTTTGCACCATAGTTTGTAAACGCTATAACTTTTACCCAAACCAATAAATATACACTTATTGCATTTTTTTTTTTATCAAAGACATGTAGAACAATAAATTTAGAGAAAAATTTATATAGAAATGTAGTTTTTTTTTTTTTTTTTTATGAAAAAGTGAAAAATGTCATTTTTTGGCAAAAATTTCGGTCATTTTGGATTAATATAACAAAAAGTAAAAATGTCAGCAAGAATGAAATAGCACCAAATGAAAGCTCTATTAGTGAGAAGAAAAGGAGGTAAAATTCATTTGGGTGGTAAGTTGTATGGCCGAGCAATAAACGGTGAAAGTAGTGTAGTGCAGAATTGTAAAAAGTGGCCTGGTCATTAAGGGTGTTTAAGCTAGGGGGGCTGAAGTGGTTAAGAGATACCTTGGTTCATAGCCAGAGGCAGCACAATGAAGTGCCTTATGCATTGTGGCATTGGAAGAATTTTTATATCTCCAACTTTTTAGTCCAACCAGACTGTTACTCTGCTTTAGTTCTTCTAGTGCCGTTCTATGGAAACAGTAGGCTTAAAGAGCACACCAAATGCTTAAGATATTTATAACATATCTTCATATATAACACTGCCACCTCCGCAGCAGATAGTCCATGTACAAAACAAGTGTTGAATAAAGTATCACAAAATGGTGGTTCAACTGTTCAATCTTGTCATTCAACATAAGATGGTGGATATATTTCTCTCTTCAGTATCTGTATTCTCACTTTAAGTTATTTAAGCACTTTATGATCTCTCTAAGAGGTATATCTGAGGTTTAACCAATAGTTCTACTTGCTCAACTTGGTTTGCAGTTTGCTCTATTCCATTGCTTTGAGCAGTTTGTTCTATATAATTGCAGATTGTACGTAGTTTGAATGCTTTTATGCAATTTGGTCGAAATTTGTAAGTAAACATACATAACTAGTTCAGTATACCATTCTGGACACAGTCTGTCCAAAAATATTCTTCATCTATTTTCAATTCCAATTCTTCTCTCAGAAACTTGCTTACTGATGCTGAAACAACAGCTGCTGTCAGTTTAAGTCTTGGAATTGTCTGAATACTGGTAGGTGCAACTCTGGCCTTCCCCATAACCAGGGCACAGTTTATTTTTCCTTCTCCTATCACTCTGATATTGAAGCACTGACCATAACCATAACTACTGGCATCTGAAAAATGATGAAGTTCTATTTTCTTGTACTTTCTGAAATCATGAAATACAAAACATCTGGGTATCTGAACTTCCCTCAAGTTTTGCAAGTCTCTTATCCAACTCTCCCACCTTGGCCTCAAATTCTCAGGTATGGGTTCATCCCATCCTAACTTCTGTCTGCATAATTGTTGCAGTATTTCTCTCGCTTTGAGGATCACTGAGGCCCGAGAATCCCAATGATTTAAATATAGAAGCCATTGCGGAAAGAATGGTATGTCTATCAGTGATAAGCGGCAGGGGCAATATTCAAATTCGTGATATTTAGCAAATATTTGGGCGAATATTCGCCATATATTCGGGAATTCGTGATCTCCAGTTATTATTCTCTTGATTCGCATAAAAATTTGCATCAACTGGTATTTAAAAAAAATCGAATATTCGCAATTACGAATATATTTCGCTATATTCTAAATACTCGCAAATTCTCGAAGTGCCGATATTCACGATTAAAATTCGCAATTCGAATATTCGTGATCAACACTAACGTCTAGTTGCAACTTTCTCTTTCGTAGATACTTCAAAGAAGAACTTGTCATTCTCTACATTCCATCCCAATTCAAATACATTCTGAACTGGAAGATGATCATAATTGAGATCTACATTCTTCATTGTTGATGCACGTTCAGAGTCACTGATGGATTCCAGTACCTTTCTGTTGTTTAAGATGAATTTGTGTAGGCGCAGGTTTCCTCTTGCGCATAACACTTGGCTCTCTTTCACTAGTTTGATTGCAGATTCTGTGGACTCTAAACTTATAAGACCATCATCCACATAAAAGTTTTTCTTCAGAAAATTTGCTGCTGATGGGCAATCCTTTTCATTCTGATTGGCCAGGTACTTCATACCATAATTGGCGCAACCTGTAGACTATGCTGCTCCGAACAAGTGTACTTTCATTCCGTATTCTGCTGGCTCTGTATTTCCGTCCTCCCATCATAGGAACCTCACGAAGTCTCTATCTTCATGCTTCACATGAAACTGGTGGAACATCTTTTCAACGTCACACATGACTGCCACGGGATACTTTCTGAATCTACAGAGTACTCCAAGCAAAGTGTTTGTAAGATCTGGTCCTTTTAGTAGAGGATCATTAAACGCAACACCATCGTACTTTGCTGAGCAATCAAATTCTACTCTAATCTTATCTGGTTTCTTTGAGTGGTAAACACCTTGATGTGGGATGTACCACACTTCTCCTTCTTTAGGTTGATTATTAACTTTCTCTGTGTGTCCTTTGTTTACTCTGCGTCTGGCTTCTATAATCTTAACTTCTTTCTTTTCATTTCAGCTTCCATTTTGGCTATCCGTAGACGCTGCGCCTTGATGGCAGATTCTATCTTCATTTCTGCTCTCTGGACAGCAAGTTGTTCAGCTAATTCCTTTCTTTTGGCTGAAGTACTTGAGGACTCTGATATGCGTCTGGCACTTCTGCTAGCGAAGAAAGTCCCACTTGAGATTGTGGTTTCACCTAAGGATTTAGCATAGTCTCTCATAAAAAGCTCATTCATTCTACTTCTTGCTTTAACTTCATCATAATTAGCTGCAGATGATAGTTCTCTCATAAGCTTTACTAAATCTTTATTGACTGCAGTACATATGTCCATGTTCTTTACAATATCCTGGGAAGGTGTCGTAAATGACCGCAGGTTGACATATGCTGCCATAAGCTCCGATTCAGATTCTTCCACCGTCTCTACCATGTCACTCAAGTTCCTTTTTATACTTGCTTGCTTTAGCTTTCTACAAATGTCTTTAATGTATGATTTCCACCTAATACATTCGGGCGAACTTCTTCTATTTTAATGCTGCTTCTTGCTCCAGCATCTTTGAGGTTGGTTTTCTAGTACTAAATGAACGTCTTAGTTCATTTGCTTGGGCTATATTTGTTTCCAGCAAGACTAATGCTGCATCAGACTCTTCTACCTCAGACAGGTTTTCTTGCTCTTCCCCTTCTATCCTATCTATCTTTGTATCCTCTAACACTGGCATGGTAATACTAGGCTCAGACACTTTACTTTAAATACTATAACAATCAATACGAATAATAAGATGCTTTTAACTTTAAATGCAATACTGACAAATGCAGAAATAAATGAATTTCACTTTAAATGTAACAGCGATAAATGCAGGCAATACATGACTTTCACTTTAAATACTTTAGAGTCCGTGTACTGCAAACGGTAATTTGTTTTACATTAAAGTCTTTTATTCCTGAACACGAAAATGTCTTAAAGGAGACTTGTCTTTTCTTCATGTGATGCAATGCTCTGTGCTGACTTGCGATGCGCTGGCTGACTTGCGATTCTCTGTGCTGACTTGCGATGCTCTGTTCTGACTTGCGTTGCTCTGTGATGACTTGCGATGCTCGGTGATGACTTGCGATGCTCTGTGCTGACTTGTGATGCTCTGCGCTGACTTGCAATGCTATGTGCTGATTAGCGATGCTCTGTTCTGACTTGCGATGCTCTGTTCTGACTTGCGATGCTCTGTTCTGACTTGCGATGCTCTGTGATGATTTGCGATGCTCTGTGCTGACTTGCGATGCTCTGCGCTGACTTGTGATGCTCTGCGCTGACTTGCAATGCTCTGTGCTGACTTGCGATGCTCTGTTCTGACTTGATATGCTCTGTGCTGACTTGCGATGTTCTGTTTTGACTTGCGATGCTCTGTGCTGACTTGTGATGCTCTGCGCTGACTGGCAATGCTCTGTGCTGACTTGCGATGCTCTGCGCTGACTTGCGATTCTCTGTGCTGACTTGCAATGCTCTGTTCTGACTTGCGATGCTCTGTGATGACTTGCGATGCTCTGTTATGACTTGCGATGCTCTGTGCTGACTTGTGATGCTCTGCGCTGACTTGCAATGCTCTGTGCTGACTTGCAATGCTCTGTTCTTACTTGCGATGCTCTGTTCTGACTTGCGATGTTCTGTGATGACTTGCGATGCTCTGTGATGACTTGCGATGCTCTGTGCTGACTTGTGATGCTCTGTGCTGACTTGCAATGCTCTGTGCTGACTTGCCATGCTCTGTTCTTACTTGCGATGCTCTGTGATGACTTGCGATGCTCTGTGATGACTTGCAATGCTCTGTGCTGACTTGCGATGCTCTGTGCTGACTTGCATTGTGCTGGCTTGGATAGCTGCTGCAGGCTTTGGGCCTAGTGGGGGGAAACTAGCTGCCTACAGTACGTGGCCTCTTTGTGGGGAGCAGTGTGGGAACTCTAGCTGTGGACTCTGGCCTCCCACCGTGCGTCTTTCTCTCTCTCTAGGGATCGATGGAGGGTTGGCGCTCTTTCTCTGACTATCTTGCCTTTGCCGTTCTGCCACTTTAAGGAGTCGGCCGCAGTTTGACTAATACACACGTTCTATGGCCTCTTTGGTAGCTCCGCTGAGGTGTCTTTGCTTGCTCACTCAGGGAACAGTAGCTGCACGGCAGTATATGCTGGCGCTCCGCTGCTCTAATGCGTTCTTTACTGTGCAAGTTGAAGAGTGCTTTCGCTTCGCCCTCTAACCAATAGTTCTACTTGCTCAACTTGGCTTGCAGTTTGCTTTATACCATTGCTTTGAGCAGTTTGTTCTAAACATACATAACTAGTTCAATATACAGTTCTGAGCACAATACTAACAATATGAACATTATATAACTGTTATATAAATACCTATTTTGGCCTCTTTGCTTCCATAAAACTGGAGTGAATGTCTGTTCAGCTCCTCTCCCGGTGAATACTGATTCCAGCAGCTTCTGCTAGGGGATTTCCCACACAGGCTCAGTTTGAGGCTGGCAGTGATTGGTCATGACTCCTGGGCACTAACAACAGTTTAACTCTATGCTTTCTGTTGTTAATTCTGCTGTGTCATTGAGCTTACCTTACAGTCATATAATGAACCTAAAGGCATATTTTCTTTTCTGCTTCTATGAACACAATATATAACTGTTACATGACATCCCAAAAAAACATGAACCTCACTGTAAATAACTCACTTCTGTCTTTAACATATACACATATGAACTGTATTAAGGTTATTGGCAAGTCTAGTTGTATATACATGTAAGTCATATTACCAACCTAGGACAGGTCTTAGCTGGCCAGCTACACAGCCGCGTTAAGACTGATAAAAAAGAGACATGGCTGACCAATAGATAGACTGGTACCTTTCCTTCAGGCCACTGTAAAGCTTGTCAACTCATTGTTAGAGGGTCTCAATTTTCAGATTCTGGTGGACACAGAGTACACCATACCCGCTCTCTTGCTAACTGCAATACTGAGGGTGTAATATATCTATGTAAATGCACCTGCAATTTGATGTATGTAGGTAAAACGCGCCACGCATTCAAGAGATGGATTTTGGAACATGTGGGGATGTGAGAAATAATTGTGATAAACCTATCTCCAGACATGTGACTGTGAAACATAATGGCGATGTCAGAGTTCTGACCTTTTGTGTGCTAGAGACGATCAGGACAGGCATTAGAGGTGGAGATCTGGGCACCATTTTGAAACAGAAAGAAGTTAAATGGACATACAGTATAGGTTGAACACCATTACCCCTTGTGGTCTTAATGAATATATTGATTTTGCATGTTTTATTTAAATAATTCCGTGTTTGGACGGGCCCGTCTGTTGTTATTATTTGTATCTATGGGTGAGGTGGGGGGCTACTTATACCTTTAATTTTGCACCAAATATTCATCTTATAATATGAGGGATAGTAACCTCCCTCTCATTTTACCTCCCCCTCCCCCGTCCGTTAAGCTGACATGAAGTGACAATGATATACGGCAAAATACAAATTTTCAATAATCGAACAATCTTCTTGTAGTAACAGGGTATAGCGGCTGCTCATCTGTACAATTATGTATATGCCCAATAGTTTCTCTGTCCTTTTTCTGTATTATTAGTAATAGCTGCGATTTACTTCCTGTATTTGCGTTCCACGACCTCCGGTCATGTGACTTCCGTTTTTCGGCGCACGGGTATTTAGAGCTGACGCTGACAGAGACCAGACTTTCCATCAAGATGGCCACCACTGCGCCACCAATGCTCCTGTGCTGACCCAGACTGATCCCTTATCGTGCCCTCTCCAGGCTTGGCGTCTCATCTAGGATTTGGGGAGGTATAATCATATCCTCCCCTTTCTGTTATAGTGATTGTTATGTTTATTGGCCTATCCTGCTGTTATTTCGATTTTATTGAAAGCCATACTTTGATTATCAGTATTTAAATGGGTCTCCGTAATAGCAGCGCTGCGGACATTTGGTATGTGATGCAGATGCATGATATTTGGTCCCAAATATGTGGGAATCGTCTTTCTTTATGGCCATGAGATTTACCATTATCATTTGGTATTACTACAAGAATATATTCTGATTCGCACACATATTATTGCCTCCATTTCTGTACCGTTTGTTTTTTAAAGTTATTTTGTTATATGTGGTCCCCTGATTAACTGACCCCAGAGAACGGTTCAGTGAAACGCGTCGGAACAAAGTTTGCATTCCTGGGACACCAGGTATGGGCTCCTTTCTTTGATGATCAAAACCTGGACGTCATATTAGGTCCCGTCTCGGGTGGCGGTATTTATTCCTTGTCAGGGACATATAGGGCCTATCAGGAGGTTCCTGACATGGGATAGCCCCTATCGGGGCGGGCATTCCATTTTATTAGGCAGGGCTTATAGCTTGATAGGGCAAGTGTGAGGGTGAGCAAATCTTCCTTTCCTTGTCCTGCCCAACCTCATGACGTAATCGGCGCAGGCGCACTGAGGACGGAGCTGGCGTCCTTCACTCAGTACGCTTGCGCCGATTGAAGAATGTTACGGCGCAGGCGCGGGACTTAATGAGAAGGCAGGCTATCCTGTCTATCAAGAGGAGAGGAGGCGTCGGCAACAGGAGGATGCAGCGGCTACCAGCAAGTTACCGTCCAACTTGCTGGTAGTGAAGATATTTGCATATATCCTGTACTGATCCTGAGTTACATCCTGTATTATAATCCAGAGCTGCACTCACTATTCTGCTGGTGCAGTCACTGTGTACACACATTACATTATGTATCCTGTACTGATCCTGAGTTTCATCCTATATTATAATCCAGAGCTGCACTCACTATTCTGCTGGTGCAGTCACTGTGTACATGCATTACTTATCCTGTACTGATCCTGAGTTACATCCTATATTATAATCCAGAGCTGCACTCGCTATTCTGCTGGTGCAGTCACTGTGTACATACATTACTTATCCTGTACTGATCCTGAGTTACATCCTGTATTATACTCCAGAGCTGCACTCACTATTCTGCTGGTGCAGTCACTGTGTACATACATTACTTATCCTGTACTGATCCTGAGTTACATCCTGTATTACACTCCAGAGCTGCACTCACTATTCTGCTGGTGGAGTCACTATGTACATTACATTACTTATTCTGTACAGATCCTTAGTTACATCCTGTATTATACTCCAGAGCTGCACTCACTATTCTGCTGGTGGAGTGACTGTGTACATACATTATATTACTTATCCTGTACTGATCTTGAGTTACATCCTATACTATACTCCAGAGCTGCACTCACTATTAAACTTGCACTCACTATTCTGCTGGCGGAGTGACTGTGTACGCACATTATTATGTGACTGATCCTCGTACTATATCTCGAGCTCTACATCCTAGTACTGGTACTATGACGTTACATCCTGACTGACTGACACCACGTATGCTGCAGGCTGCACTCACTATTCTGCTGGTGCAGTCACTGTGTACATACATTATATTACTTATCCTGTACTGATCCTGAGTTACATCCAGTATTATACTCCAGAGCTGCACTCACTATTTTGCTGGTGCAGTCACTGTGTACATACATTGCATTACTTATCCTGTACTGATCCTGAGTTACATCCTGTATTATACTCCAGAGCTGCACTCGCTATTCTGCTGGTGGAGTCACTGTGTACATACATTACTTATCCTGTACTGATCCTGAGTTACATCCTGTATTATACTCCAGAGCTGCACTCACTATTCTGCTGGTGGAGTCACTGTGTACATACATTACATTACTTATCCTGTACTGATCCCGAGTTACATCCTGTATTATACTCCAGAGCTGCACTCACTATTCTGCTGGAGGAGTCACTGTGTACATACACTACATTACTTATCGTGGACTGATCCTCGGTTACATCCTGTATTATACTCCAGAGCTGCACTCACTATTCTGCTGGTGGAGTCACTGTGTACATACATTACATTACTTATCCTGCACTGATCCTGAGTTACATCCTGTATTATACTCCAGAGCTGCACTCACTATTCTGCTGGTGCAGTCACTGTGTACATACATTACTTATCCTGTACTGATCCTGAGTTACATCCTGTATTATACTCCAGAGCTGCACTCACTATTCTGCTGGTGCAGTCACTGTGTACATACATTACATTACTTATCCTGTAATGATCCTGAGTTACATCCTGTATTATACTCCAGAGCTGCACTCACTATTCTGCTGGTGGAGTCACTGTGTACATACATTTCATTACTTATCCTGTACTGATCCTGAGTTACATCCTGTATTATACCCCAGAGCTGCACTCACTATTCTGCTGGTGCAGTCACTGTGTACATACATTACATTACTTATCCTGTACTGATCCTGAGTTACATCCTGTATTATACTCCAAAGCTGCACTCACTATTCTGCTGGTGCAGTCACTGTGTACATACATTACTTATCCTGTACTGATCCTGAGTTACATCCTGTATTATACTCCAGAGCTGCACTCACTATTCTGCTGGTGGAGTCACTATGTGCATACATTACATTACTTATCCTGTACTGATCCTGAGTTACATCCTGTATTATACTCCAGAGCTGCACTCACTATTCTGCTGGTGCAGTCACTGTGTACATACATTACTTATTATCCTGTACTGATCCTGAGTTACATCCTGTATTATACTCCAGAGCTGCACTCACTATTCTGCTGGTGCAGTCACTGTGTACATACATTACTTATTATCCTGTACTGATCCTGAGTTACATCCTGTATTATACTCCAGAGCTGCACTCACTATTCTGCTGGTGCAGTCACTGTGTACATACATTACTTATTATCCTGTACTGATCCTGAGTTACATCCTGTATTATACTCCAGAGCTGCACTCACTATTCTGCTGGTGCAGTCACTGTGTACATACAATACTTATCCTGTACTGATCCTGAGTTACATCCTGTATTATACTCCAGAGCTGCACTCACTATTCTGCTGGTGGAGTCACTGTGTACATACATTACATTACTTATCCTGTACTGATCCTGAGTTACATCCTGTATTATACTCCAGAGCTGCACTCACTATTCTGCTGGTGCAGTCACTGTGTACATACATTACTTATTATCCTGTACTGATCCTGAGTTACATCCTGTATTATACTCCAGAGCTGCACTCACTATTCTGCTGGTGCAGTCACTGTGTACATACAATACTTATCCTGTACTGATCCTGAGTTACATCCTGTATTATACTCCAGAGCTGCACTCACTATTCTGCTGGTGCAGTCACTGTGTACATACATTACTTATTATCCTGTACTGATCCTGAGTTACATCCTGTATTATACTCCAGAGCTGCACTCACTATTCTGCTGGTGCAGTCACTGTGTACATACATTACTTATCCTGTACTGATCCTGAGTTACAGATCTGCCCTCAGTACAGTCCTCTGTGTTACACTTGGTGACGTACAGACAACCATGTGTTGCCTTGTTTATCAGTTCGGTATTTACTATGACAGGTGTCTGAGGCCTGAAATACAAGTGTCAGTCCTGGGATTACTGATATGATTCTACATAATCCTATGTGTGTATTAACGCCAATCGGAAAGTCTCATCGGATCACTACCCTGGATGATGAGCCTCTTACTGCCAATGTCATCTCTACGTTCTGGGGGGAGGCTTTAGTCCAGGAGTTCCTGCATGTCGTCTTATAAGCAGCGATATCACAGGAGGGAATGATCAAAGTGTGGAAAATGGAAAACAGCGAGGTAACGGCGGAATTACCCTACATTTTATCTGTACTCTGAGAAGTAAACTTTATCTTTCTGTAAGATTTTTGTCTTAGATATTGTCTATCTGTCTATCTATCTATCTATCTATCTATCTATCTATCTATCTATCTATCTATCTCATATCTATCTATCTATCTATCTATCTATCTATCATATATCTATCTCATATCTATCTATCTATCCCATATCTATCTATCTATCTATCTCATATCTATCTATCTATCTATCTATCTCATATCTATCTATCTATCTATCTATCTTCTATCTATCTATCTATCTATCTATCTATCTATCGCATATCTATCTATCTATCTATCGCATATCTATCTATCTATCTATCTATCTATCTATCTATCTATCGCATATCTATCTATCTATCTCATATCTATCTATCTATTTATCTATCTATCTATCTATCTATCTATCTCATATCTATCTATCTATCTATCTATCTCATATTTATCTATCTATCTATCGATCTATCTATCTATCTATCTATCTCATATCTATCTATCGATCTATCTTATATCTATCTTTCTATCTATCTATCTCATATCTATCTATCTATCTCATATCTATCTATCTATCTATCTATCTATCTATCTCATATCTATCTATCGATCTATCTTATATCTATCTATTTATCTCATATCTATCTATCTATCTATCTATCTATCTATCTATCTATCTATCGCATATCTATCTATCTATCTATCTATCTCATATCTATCTATCTATCTATCTATCTATCTATCTATCTATCTATCTATCTCATATCTATCTATCGATCTATCTTATATCTATCTATCTATCTCATATCTATCTATCTATCTATTTATCTCATATCTATCTATCTATCTATCTATCTATCTATCTATCGCATATCTATCTGTCCCATATCTATATATCTATCTATCTATCTATCTATCTATCTCATATCTATCTGTCCCATATCTATCTATCTATCTATCTATCTATCTATTTTATATCTATCTATCTATCTATCTATCTATCTATCTATCGCATATCTATCTATCTATCTATCTATCTATCTATCTATCTATCGCATATCTATCTATCTATCTATCTATCTATCTCATATCTATTTATCTATCTATCTATTTATCTCATATCTATCTATCTATCTATCGCATATCTATCTATCTATCTATCTATCTATCTTTCTATTTATCTATCTATCTATCTATCTCCTATATATTTATCTTATATCTATCTATCTATCTATCTATCTCCTATCTATCTATCTCATATCTATCTATCGATCTATCTATCTATCTATCTATCTATCTATCTCATATCTATCTATCGATCTATCTTATATCTATCTATCTATCTATCTATCTATCTATCTATTTATTATCTATCTATCTATCTATCTATCTCATATCTATCTATCTATCTATCTCATATCTATCTATCTATCTATCGATCTCATATCTATCTATCTATCTATTTATCTCATATCTATCTATCTATCTGTCTATCTATCGATCTATCTATCTCATATCTATCTATCTATCTCATATCTATCTATCTATCTCATATCTGTCTATCTTTTTGTCACCTGAACTCTGAATAATAATCTTGATTTCACTATTTATAAACCTGATTATTTTATATCGTTTAGCAGATTACATTATTTGTTGCCATTGCTATTATTTTCCTAATACTATAAATGCTATTGTTGGTGACTGAGGATGATTTTTAGAGTCATGATAATGGTTCACCTTATTTCTACTAATACCGTTAGGCCTCTTTCACACTTGCGTTTTTCGTTTCCGGCATTGAGTTCCGTCCTCGGGTCTCTATGCCAGAAAAGAACTGATCAGTACTATCCCCATGCATTCTGAATGGAGAGAAATCCGTTCAGTTTTCATCAGGATGTCTTCAGTTCAGTCACTGTCAGGCGTTTTGGCCGGAGATAATACTGCAGCATGCTGCGGTATTATGTCCGTCCAAAATGCCTGATCAGTCGCCGGAATGCCGGATCCGGAATTAATTTACATTGACTTGTATTAGTGCCGGATCCGGCATTGCGAAACAACTGAAGGCTTGGAAAAACTGTGAAAAAGACTGCAGGACGGATCCGTTCTTGCAATGCATCTGTAGACGGATCCGGCTGGCAGCCATTAGTAGAAGAGCCCTGCAGTATTAATACTACCCTTACAGAGCCCCTAGTAGAAATATGGCCCCCCTATTGTTCCCCCAGGGGTTATAAAGCTCTCTACAGACCTCTCAGTAGTAATAAGGCCCCCATAGTGCTCTTAGTAGAAATAAGGCGGATCTATAAGTCCCTCCTATAGAGCCCCCAGTAGTAATAAGACGCCTAATGTCCCCTGGATTTATAACACCCCTATAGTGCCCCCAGTATTTATACTGCCCCCTACTGTTATAATGCTCACCCTAAAGTGCCCCTAGTATTTATAATGCCCCCTGCAGTGCCCTCTGTAGTTATATTCCTCCCTCCACCATACAGTCCCATGTAAGTAACATCACACCATCTTTCCTGACCCCTCCAAAATACAAAAATACAGCCCCATGTAAATAACATCACTCCCCTCCCTTCAGCCTTTCCACCATACAGTCCCATGTAAATAACATCATCCCCTCCCTTCAGCCCCTCCACCATACAGTCCCATGTAAATAACATCACTCCCCTCCCTTCAGCCCCTCCACCATTCAGTCCCATGTAAATAACATCACTCCCTCCCACAGCCGCCTTCAACATACAGTCCCAAGTAAATAAGATCATCCACATTCGCCTTCAACACCCCCTACCCTAGCCATCATAACATACAGTTCCATGTAAATAACATCACCCCCTCCCATAGCCGCCTTCAACACACAGTCCCATGTAAATAACATCACCTGCCCTAGCCACCTCCAACATACAGTCCTATGTAAATAACATCACCCCCTCAACATTCAGTCCCACCTAAATAACATCCCTCCCTTCAGCCCTAACATACAGTCCCAGTTAAATAACCACAACTCCCATCATTGCTCTGCCGCTCCCTTCACTTACCTCTCCTCATGTGGCAGACCTCGCCACAGCTGGTGTCTCTGGTGCTGTGCAGGCTGGCTGCATGCACTTTGTGTTCTGGATGTGGGGGTTCCCATGTATGCTGGTTCTGCGATGCGTGCTGGCTGCGGCCTTGTGTGTGAACTGTGGCCTGTATTGTTTGTTCTATGGTTCTGGTTATCCTGGTTCTGATGGAGTTAACTTTCCCTGGTCTGTTCCTGGGTGAGGCTTATCAGGGGCCCTCCTACAGCTATATCTATCTGTGGGGCTTGTGGTCGATCTGTCCTGTGCCTTGCTTGGTGTAGCCCCGTGCTGCTGACCCAGGGGGTTTTGCCATCTGCCCTTGTTTTGCCATGTGCCCTTGCCTGATCTTCTGTACTTGTTCTGTGTCCTGATCCTTTCGGATCCATGTCTAGCCTAGCAGTGCTCTAACTGCATCTGATAGCTTGGCAGTGCCTACTGCTTCTGATCCAGTCTGGTCCTTGTCTGTCCTGCAGTGCCTACTGCTTCTGATCCAGTCTGGTCCTTGTCTGTCCTGCAGTGCCTTCTGCTTCTGATCCAGTCTGGTCCTTGTCTGTCCTGCAGTGCCTACTGCTTCTGATCCTGTCTGTTCCTTGCCTGATCAATCGCCGGAATGCGGATCGGCATTAATTTACATTGACTTGCATTAGTGCCGGATCCGGCATTGCGAAACAACTGAAGGCTTGGAAAAACTGTGAAAAGACTGCAGGACGGATCCGTTCTTGCAATGCATCTGTAGGCGGATCCGGCTGGCAGTCATTAGTAGAAGAGCCCTGCAGTATTAATACTGCCCTTACAGAGCCCCTAGTGAAATAAGGCCCCTATTGTCCCCAGTGCTATAAAGCTCTCTACAGACCTCTCAGTAGTAATAAGGCCCCCATAGTGCTCTTAGTAGAAATAAGGCGGATCTATAAGTCCCTCTTATAGAGCCCCCAGTAGTAATAAGGCGCCTAATGTCCCTGGATTTATAACACCCCTATAGTGCCCCAGTATTTATACTGCCCCTACTGTTATAATGCTCACCCTAAAGTGCCCTAGTGTTTATAATGCCCCTGCAGTGCCCTCTGTAGTTATATTCCTCCCTCCACCATACAGTCCCATGTAAGTAACATCACACCATCTTTCCTGACCCCTCCAAAATACAAAAATACAGCCCCATGTAAATAACATCACTCCCCTCCCTTCAGCCTTTCCACCATACAGTCCCATGTAAATAACATCATCCCCTCCCTTCAGCCCCTCCACCATACAGTCCCATGTAAATAACATCACTCCCCTCCCTTCAGCCCCTCCACCATTCAGTCCCATGTAAATAACATCACTCCCTCCCACAGCCGCCTTCAACATACAGTCCCAAGTAAATAACATCATCCACATTCGCCAACACCCCCTACCCTAGCCATCATAACATACAGTTCCATGTAAATAACATCACCCCCTCCCATAGCCGCCTTCAACACACAGTCCCATGTAAATAACATCACCTGCCTAGCCACCTCCAACATACAGTCCTATGTAAATAACATCACCCCCTCAACATTCAGTCCCACCTAAATAACATCCCTCCCTTCAGCCCTAACATACAGTCCCAGTTAAATAACCACAACTCCTATCATTGCTCTGCCTCTCCCTTCACTTACCTCTCCTCATGTGGCAGACCTCGCCACAGCTAGTGTCTCTGGTGCTGTGCAGGCTGGCTGCATGCACTTTGTGTTCTGGATGTGGGGTTCCCATGTATGCTGGTTCTGCGATGCGTGCTGGCTGCGGCCTTGTGTGTGAACTGTGGCCTGTATTGTTTGTTCTATGGTTCTGGTTATCCTGGTTCTGATGGAGTTAACTTTCCTGGTCTGTTCCTGGGTGAGGCTTATCAGGGCCCTCCTACAGCTATATCTATCTGTGGGGCTTGTGGTCGATCTGTCCTGTGCCTTGCTTGGTGTAGCCCCGTGCTGCTGACCCAGGGGGTTTTGCCATCTGCCCTTGTTTTGCCATGTGCCCTTGCCTGATCTTCTGTACTTGTTCTGTGTCCTGATCCTTTCGGATCCATGTCTAGCCTAGCAGTGCTCTAACTGCATCTGATAGCTTGGCAGTGCCTACTGCTTCTGATCCAGTCTGGTCCTTGTCTGTCCTGCAGTGCCTACTGCTTCTGATCCTGTCTGTTCCTTGTCTGTCCTGCAGTGCCTACTGCTTCTGATCCAGTCTGGTCCTTGTCTGTCCTGCAGTGCCTACTGCTTCTGATCCAGTCTGGTCCTTGTCTGTCCTGCAGTGCCTACTGCTTCTGATCCTGTCTGTTCCTTGTCTGTCCTGCAGTGCCTACTGCTTCTGATCCTGTCTGGTCCTTGTCTGTCCTGCAGTGCCTACTGCTTCTGATCCTGTCTGGTCCTTGTCTGTCCTGCAGTGCCTACTGCTTCTGATCCACTCTGGTCCTTGTCTGTCCTGCAGTGCCTACTGCTTCTGATCCTGTCTGGTCCTTGTCTGTCCTGCAGTGCCTACTGCTTCTGATCCTGTCTGGTCCTTGTCTGTCCTGCAGTGCCTACTGCTTCTGATCCACTCTGGTCCTTGTCTGTCCTGGCAGTGCCTACTGCTTCTGATCCAGTCTGGTCCTTGTCTGTCCTGGCAGTGCCTACTGCTTCTGATCCAGTCTGTTCCTTGTCTGTCCTGCAGTGCCTAGTGCTTCTGATCCACTCTGGTCCTTGTCTGTCCTGGCAGTGCCTACTGCTTCTGATCCAGTCTGTTCCTTGTCTGTCCTGGCAGTGCCTACTGCTTCTGATCCAGTCTGTTCCTTGTCTGTCCTGCAGTGCCTACTGCTTCTTATCCACTCTGGTCCTTGTCTGTCCTGGCAGTGCCTACTGCTTCTGATCCAGTCTGTTCCTTGTCTGTCCTGCAGTGCCTACTGCTTCTGATCCAGTCTGGTCCTTGTCTGTCCTGCAGTGCCTACTGCTTCTGATCCTGTCTGGTCCTTGTCTGTCCTGCAGTGCCTACTGCTTCTGATCCTGTCTGGTCCTTGTCTGTCCTGCAGTGCCTACTGCTTCTGATCCAGTCTGGTCCTTGTCTGTCCTGCAGTGCCTACTGCTTCTGATCCAGTCTGGTCCTTGTCTGTCCTGCAGTGCCTACTGCTTCTGATCCTGTCTGGTCCTTGTCTGTCCTGCAGTGCCTACTGCTTCTGATCCAGTCTGGTCCTTGTCTGTCCTGCAGTGCCTTCTGCTTCTGATCCAGTCTGGTCCTTGTCTGTCCTGCAGTGCCTACTGCTTCTGATCCAGTCTGTTCCTTGTCTGTCCTGCAGTGCCTAGTGCTTCTGATCCAGTCTGTTCCTTGTCTGTCCTGGCAGTGCCTACTGCTTCTGATCCAGTCTGTTCCTTGTCTGTCCTGGCAGTGCCTACTGCTTCTGATCCAGTCTGTTCCTTGTCTGTCCTGGCAGTGCCTACTGCTTCTGATCCAGTCTGTTCCTTGTCTGTCCTGCAGTGCCTACTGCTTCTGATCCTGTCTGGTCCTTGTCTGTCCTGCAGTGCCTACTGCTTCTGATCCAGTCTGGTCCTTGTCTGTCCTGCAGTGCCTACTGCTTCTGATCCAGTCTGGTCCTTGTCTGTCCTGCAGTGCCTACTGCTTCTGATCCTGTGTTTGTCCTGCCTTTGTGAGAGGGTCCGGGGGTTCTCCGGAGGGAGGATCTCTAGTCTTTGTGCAGGTCTGCTTCCATTCAGTTTGGGGTCCAGGCATCTGCTTCTGTGCTGGTTCCCGTTTGTCTTGTTGTCTGTTCCATGTCCTGTGTTTGCTTGGGTTCCAGTTCTGTTGCCTGTCCCACTGGTGATTTCACCAGCCTGGTTCTCTGCAGGTAGGGGCTAAGTGTACCGGGACCTTCCTGGAGGTGCGACCAGTGAGCCCCCGACCCAGTTCATCCCCACCGCCAGGGGCTCTGTGAAGAACAGGGCTCACTGGCTCTCCGTCCTCAGGGTTTTGCCTCTGGTCTGCCGGTGCACTCGGTTCGGTGGTAGTTCTTCCACTATTACCCTTGCCTGCTGTTACGGTCATGTTCCTCTATTACATGTGCAATAAAGTACTCTGTTGGTCCCTGGTCTGAATCTTGCCTGTGTCCTGTTTGCAAGACTTCCCAGAGGTCTGCCTTGATCCTCCGGAACGTGACAGATTAGATAGATATAGAATTGTTTGATTAGATAGATAAATATGAGATAGATAGATAGATAGATAGATATGAGATAGGTAGATATTAGATAGATAGATAGATAGATAGATATAGATATTAGAAAGATAGATAGATAGATAGATAGATAGATAGATAGATATTAGATACATAGATAGATAGATAGATAGATAGATAGATAAATATGAGATAGATAGATAGATAGATAGATAATAGAGATAGATAGATAGATAGATAGATAGATAGATAGATAGATAGATAGATAGGTCTCGCGGTTGTGCAATGAATGTCGGAAGACGCCGGTCCGTTCCACATGAGGCCATCACTACAGTGAGAACGTCCATAATTTTAATCTAGTTCACATGGTAGATGAGTTTTGCACATTTGAATATATGATTGGATAATTAGGCAATTGAGATTGAAGCGCACAGTGAACTATGCACTGAATTAATTCCATGATGGAGAGAATTCACCACATTGCACTTTAAGCACTTTATTTATGAATTGAGTATATTTTAATGTATTATTTTATATTTTGTGATTGATTGGAATTAATTGGATTGTAATCATGCGCCCTATATATTTGTGGCTTGATAAAGATTGCATTGAGCAATTGAAACGTTGCTGGAGCACTGGGTCAATAAACGCACATGAATTTTACTTCTTGGAGTGCTGCCTGCTTTTCTGGACTAGATAGATAGATAGATAGATAGATAGATAGATAATATTTAGATATCTAGATATAAGATTCCCATTAGATTTCACCTGAATGGGCCGAGGTGACTTACAGCACCAGACATGGCCCCATGTATCGGGTACTGCAGGGTAGGACACTACTCTCCAGCAAGCACGGCTCCCTCTATCCCTCGGGATAGGGCATCGGTATCTAGTTGTTGGGGGTCCGACGCCCGACGCCCCCGATCAGCTGTGTGAAGAGCGAATCCCTGGAGTAAACACGAATTAAATCCAGACAATCTCCTGAATGAATCACGCACTGAGCCCACGGCTAATTACCCCGGGCAGGGATCATATGACTTCTGTAATTTGAGGGTGAACAAGCAACAAGTATTTTGTAAATTTTAAAAAGTCAGTTCCTAATCTAATCTGCAAGTGAAGCGTTGGCCACGGCCAAAGTGTAACCAAGCGTGTAAACTCAAACTGTTACTCGTCTGTGAACGTAATGAGTTTTATTCAAGAATACAAAAGGTTATTGCAGAATTAATTAGTTGCAGAACGAAGCTGGGCCTTTCCAAGTCAAAATAGGACCCAAGGTTTGACCTCGACTGCGGACTTCGTGTTTCTTAAAGAGTTTTCTTCTCAAATTTTGAAGGAGAAAAATAAGGTTGGACTGGAAGACAGAAAGTTTTTAAAGCAAAAAATTGACAGCTCCTGAAGACTCCCTGAATGGGTGACCGGCGGTCAAAAATCATGAGCTCAATCTCTCTAGGAGCCCTGCTGACTGGTCTGGGTATTTTTGGAAGCTATTTAAGGTCCATAAGTTCATTTTCTGTTTTCAAAAGGAGACATGGGACGAGTCATGTCCCCCAACTTCACTTTTTATCCCTTTTCGCCTGCTTGCCAGTAGATGCTATGTTTTTTAAGATGATTCTTTACTATAGAGTATGAATTTAGCTTCAAGTGAGAAAAAAAAGGGTCTGTGTGAAGGACAAAAAGTTTTTGGAGCCAATAAAATGGCAGCCCTTTAAGATTCTCTGAAGGAGTGACTGAAGGTCAAAAGATCATGAGCTCATCTTCTCCAGGAGCCCTGATGACCAGTCAGGGCTTTTGTACAGGAATTGGAACCTATTTAAGGCCATGAGTTTATGTTGTGTTTTTAAAGGAGACTTGGAAAGAGTCATTTGCATCCAACTTTATGTTTTTGGTCATTTCAATTCCGCTTGCCATTTTATTAATTTTTTTAGATTGTCCTTCTCTGTAGTGAGAAATAAAAGGGTCAGACTGAAGGACAAAAAGTTCTTGGAATAATAAAAATTAGCAATTGGGTGTCCAGGGGAACTCCTGGCCACTCAGAAGTGTCGAGAAGGCTCTTATGTTGAAATTCCCCAGGTTATTAGCCCCTTTTAAACGCATTTGAGTATTTTTTGTGATTTTGAGAGAGTCATTAAGAGGTAGAAAGTGTCCTTTGTAACCAATAATAATGTTTATTGGGCATTTGACCTCAGGTTGAAAGTTGACAGATTTCTTTCAGGTTCTTCTTATACATAGAGTACACATTCAGCTTCAGTGTGAAAAGTGGGTAAGACTCAAAAATAAAACTTTTTGAAACAGTGATTTTGTGCTCCAGTCCTTGATGTCCATTACTTTACTGCTCTAGCCCTTGGTGTCCAGTAGTTTACTATTCCACTTTTTGGTGTCCAGTGGTTTACTGCTCAGTCCTTGGTGCCGGCTGGTTTATTGCTCCAGTCCTTGGTATCCTCTGGTTTAGTGCACTAGTCCTTGATATCCAGTGTTTTATTGCTCCAGTCCTTGGTTTCCAGTGGTTTACTGCTCCAGTCCTTGGTGCCGGCTGGTTTATTGCTCCAGTCCTTGGTATCCTCTGGTTTAGTGCACTAGTCCTTGATATCCAGTGTTTTATTGCTCCAGTCCTTGGTGTCCAGTGGTTTACTGCTCCAGTCCTTGGTGCCGGCTGGTTTATTGCTCCAGTCCTTTGTATCCTCTGGTTTAGTGCACTAGTCCTTGATATCCAGTGTTTTATTGCTCCAGTCCTTGGTGTCCAGTGGTTTACTGCTCCAGTCCTTGGTGCCGGCTGGTTTATTGCTCCAGCCCTTGGTATCCTCTGGTTTAGTGCACTAGTCCTTGATATCCAGTGTTTTATTGCTCCAGTCCTTGGTGTCCAGTGGTTTTGTGCTTCAGTCCTTGGTGTCCAGTGGTTTACTGCTCTAGTCCTTGGTGTCCATTACTTTACTGCTCCAGTTTTTGGTGTCCAGTGGTTAACTGCTCCAGTCCTTGGTGCCTGCTGGTTCGTTACTCCAGTCCTTGGTGTCCATTAGTTTTCTGCATCAGTTTTTGGTGTCCAGTGGTTAACTGCTCCAGTCCTTGGTGCCTGCTGGTTTATGCTCCAGTCCTTGGTGCCTGCTGGTTTATGCTCCAGTCCTTGGTATCTAGTAGTTTACCACTCCAGTTCTTGATATCGGTGGTTCAGTGCTCCATTACTTGATATTCAGTGCTTTAGCGCTCTAGTCCTTGATGTCCAGTGTTTTTTTGCTTTAGTCCTTGCTGTCTAGTAGTTTACTGCTTCACTCCTTGGTGTCCAGTTGTTTACTTCTCCAGTCCTTGGTGTCCAGTAGTTTGCTGCTCCACTGCACAAGCTCCAATCTAAGAAACTGACCTGTTGCTAAGGATGTGCAGCGTCCGACAGCGGCAAAGGGTCCGTTTAAGAAATATTTGAGATGCCAGTTGCAGTGCAGCAACAACGGGACAGAGTCCCTTTGAGAAATGCTGGTGGTGGTACCCAGGTGTAGGAAAAGCCGAGTGGTATAGGGTGGCCTACAATGTCCCTTACTGTTTTGTATGTGTCACGGTGCTCCTACCTGGATACGCTGGACTCCAGGCGTTGTCTTCCGAAGCAGCAAATAAGGGGGTGATGAATAAATTGAGTCCAGACCTTGTGATGAAGTTCAATAACAGCTTTACTTGGCATAAACATTTCTCCAAACGAGTTACAGATTTGGTTCCAGCAGGGTTTAAACTAATCCTACACCTGTGTGCACGTATATGTGCCAGGATGTAAGGTCACACTCCTAAATGTATTCACAATTCCAATGTTGACCAGGTATACTAATTCTAAAATATAACTTTTACTAGATATGCCATAAAACAATTCAAAATGTTAAAAAACACCACAGATCAGTGAGCAGACGAGAGGACTGAACCTCTACCACCACTTTCCACTTTACCACAGTGGTCCCGCTGTATTAGATGCGGGGAAGTGTCCCTTTCATCATGCCGCCTTACCGTTGGTGTGTCAAGTGGTGAGGCGGCATGATGAAAGGGACACTTCCCCGCATCTAATACAGCGGGACCGCTGTCTACCTGTGTATGTTAAATGTCACTATTGAACTTCATTATCAATTCCCCTGATGAGTCTTGTGATTGAGACGAAACGTGGCATGTTGGAATGTAGTGAGGGCAAACATAGGGAATAGGCCCCTAACCAGGGACAGGTTCCGTATGGGGTCGCCCCTATCGGGGCGGGTGCTCTGTGTCTTGTAGGTGGCGAATGTACCAGTCCCCCTCATTGATCTCATTTTGAGGGAACCTTTGATTAGGGTCATCAGTCCACGCCACCTATTATCATTGTTACAAAGCATCCGTCCCCAATATCCTCGGCCGCTGCAGTGAAGGATATCGTTCTAGTACACTCCGAACCACCAATCACAATCTATACGTCTGGAACTGGTAGGATTGTATCCTTCTCTTTAACCATCAGACTATTAGATATTATAATATAAAGTGGAAAGTGGTGGTAGAGGTTCAGTCCTCTCGTCTGCTCACTGATCTGTGGTGTTTTTTAAAATTTTTAATTGTTTTATGGCATATCTAGTAAAAGTTATATTTTAGAATTAGTATACCTGGTCAACATTGGAATTGTGAATCCAGCAGGGTTTAGCATTAAAACTCTGACGAGCAAACTCGTCTCTGCTACATCTGTTGCTCTCTGGGTCTGCTGTACTAACAGGGTAGCTGTATAACTTAGCTTCCTCTGGATGCTGCAACTTCTCTCGGTAGTCTGTCTCTTAAGTAGTACCAGGGAACTCTACTTCCTGGCTTCTGAGGCTTCAGGCTGTGGCCTCCATATCCAGCAGAGCTGAAGGTGCCCTAGCTGGCTTGGGCACGTCCAGCAAACCCTAAGCTGGAACTCTCTAACTAGAACTCCACCCTTCCAGCAGCAAGTGGGACACGCCCACCACACCACAGAGGGGGGGGGGGGTGTTAGAATGGAAAAGAAGGTTCCACTCTATGTAACTATAGCTCTGACATATTCGCTGTTACCTGTTGGTGAACCAGGCACATTACACATGAACATAAACAGTTGCAAAATAGGAAATGCACATTGTCTGGACCTGGAATAAATACACATGATGACATGAGGTTAACCAATAAAGACAGTAGAGAGGTGGTAATGCCACTCTGGGGCATTACAGATGCAATGGTCTGATTCTCCCAGCAGCGGGCGTGTGCTGGAGGAGACTAGCAGTGGGATGATTGCTCAACTGCTCTGATCTTATGTGCTATTGTTTATGACTAATGGAGCGCAGAGTCATAGACCTATCAGGTTCTGATCTATGAACTTGGCGCTCTATTTAAACCCCTTCCTGGCCATACCCCAGTGCCACTCCTAGTCTCTGACTCACTAGCTGTGTTCCTGGTTCCTCGTTCCTGTGCTTTTTGGATTGCTCGTTCCTCTGACCCTGGCTTTTCTTCTGACCACTCTCTATCTCTCGTTTGGTAATGCATAGCCTGTCTGGTTCTGACCCATTTACATACTACTCTGTATTGTGTTTGTCTGTCTTTGGTTGTTAGTCTGTCTCTGCACTTAAATAGCGTAGAGACCATCGACCAGTTGCAGTCTAGCTATCTAGGGCTTCAAGTAGGTAGGGAAAGTGGGAAGGCTTCTAGCCTTAGGGCTCACTGTACTTGTGTGTCCCTACCTATAGTCATAACATCCAGTCCTTGGTGTCCAGTAGTTTACTGCTCCAGTACTTAGGGGGGTCATTGATGACCAGATATAAGTCACTTTTTTGGCGTCTATCTGGCGCAGATTCTGTCGCATGCCATGGTGAGGCAGAATCTGCGACTTCTTCCCCAACTCAGACCATATCTAAAAAAGTGGGCTGGGTGAGGGTGGGGAAGGGGACGGGCCGGCAGGCTGGTTTCAGTCGTCATTTTCTACACCTGTTTTAGGCGTAGAAAGTGTTCTTAATGTACGTCAGCAAGAAAGCCGTCTTACATTTAGAATCGGTGGTGGATGCGCTGAAGCTATGTAGAGGCCGGCGTCTCTTCATAAGTACGGAGGATCCACCGCCAGCTATAGCGGATATTAAGACGGGCGTCTAAAACGTCGGTCTTAATAAATGACTCCCTTGTGTGTAGGAGTTTGTACAGTACGTAGCTTAAGTACAACCACTCTACCAAAAAAAAAGCACAGAAGGGATGGCGCAATATCCTGATAAACTTTCGTGAGCGCTCTTTACCTTTGTATACCAGGCGTATGATAACAAATATGAGAGATGTAAGAGATATGCCAGCGTCTCACATTAAGACGAGACATTCACATTCCCGTAGACACCAGGCTTGACAAGACTTCATTGCTCCTCATTACCGTAGATGAATCCCTCACCAAGACATGCCGTCACAGTCTCTGAACCATGACCTTGACAGGACCTGCTGTATATGAGAGAAACATGTTTTTCTTTCCATCCCCTGCGGGGAAGTCATTTTCGCCGCTCTTTACTCCAGTAAACACCATGAGAGTAGATTCTGGTTTCTATTTACTGTAGGGCTTTAAATGCTGATGGTCTCCTGATTAATCAGCCGTTTCAGCTGCAAGGACAACAGACCTGTTTGCACTTTACAACCTGAGGTTTAAAGGTCATTAAAGCTAGATGTTGAGTCTATTGTGAGGGATCTAAGCATACTTGCAAACAATTTGGGATAGAGCACCACATTGTTTGGATGCCGTTTGGACCCTTCTGGGACGAGTTTTGGAAACCTATGGACATTTCATCTGCTCGAAGTGCAGATTATGCTAAGGCCCCTTTCACATCAGCGTTTTTGCTTTCCGTCCTAGAGTTCCGTCCTCGGGGCTCTAGGACGGAAAGATACTGATCAGGATTATCCCCATGCATCCTGAATGGAGAGAAATCCGTTCAGGATGCATCAGGATGTCTTCCGTTCAGTATGTCAACGTTTTTTGGACGTTGACAAAAGCGCAGCATGCTGCGGATTTGTCTCCGTCCAAAAATCCGGAAGACATGCCGTAACGCCGGATCGGGAATTAATGCCCATTGAAGTGCATTAATCCGGATCCGGCATTAAGCTAAACGTCGTTTCGGCGCATCGCCGGATCCGACGTTTAGCTTTTTCTCAATTGTTACCATGGCAGCCAGGACGCTAAAGTCCTGGTTGCCATGGTAAATGTAGTGGGGAGCGGGGAGCAGTATACTTACCATCCGTGCGGCTCCGGGCGCTCAGAGTGACGTCAGGGTGCCCCAGATGCATGGATCACGTGATCCATGCGCATGGGGCGCTCTGACGTCATTCAGGAGTGCCCCGGGAGCTGCACGGATGGTAAGTATACCGCTCCCCCGCTCCCCGCTACTACTATGGCAACCAGGACTTTAATAGCGTCCTGGCTGCCATAGTAGCCTGAAAGCATTTCGAGGACTGATCAGGATCCTGATCAGTCTTCTAATGCTTTCAGGCGACTTGGGTTCTGACGGATCCGGCGGGACGGAAGTGCATGCAGGATCCTCAGAACGCAAGTGTGAAAGAGGCCTAATTGCAAAACTACAGCTCCCAACGTGCCCAGACCACCCTGTTGCATGTTGTAGTCTGACAACAACCAAAGCATACAGGCGGCGTGCTCTATATGCAGCAACAACATGTACAAAGAAGTCTAAGTTAATAGTGGGGGATGTTCTGTTCGGGATTCTCATCACTTGCCCACAGTGGAGAGCATCTCCTGTTCTGGAGGACTTATCCTGTATTACACACATTGATTGGAATGGACACAGTGTAATACTTCATTTCCCCTGTGGAGGCGCTGCAGGGAAGCTGAACGCTTACTGCCAGCTTTCTCCACAGATCATGGATAGTCGCTAGGAGTTCCAGCAGGAGGACACTTTGTGAGAAGTTTATTGTCAGTGGAGCCTTCTTACAAGTTGGCATTGTCCGAAAGACCCTTTTCAACCTTCCCATGCCCATTTTATCCAAGCAATATGGTATCACATGGCACCCATGATGCCCATGAATGTGCCGAGCCCTCCAGGGTGGACGCCTTTCTTTTCAGTGATTTTTCGCTCTGGCTAATAGAGAGGAACCATGCAAGGAACATTGATATTGTACTAGCATGTCTCACACTGTCCTTCGAGCCAGAGCCAAGTTTAGAAGATGCCAAGGTTCTGCACATTTTCCCTGTGGATGGCGTCCAACACTTTGTAAGTCACCAGTCAGACCAATCCTAATCATGATAAACTGATAATAGTAATAAACTTATCATGGAGTATTGGGTCCAGTACTTGGCACTAGTGCCGCAGAGAGCTGAGCAGCAGGCGACTAAACTGGATTGGATGAACTACAGATCCCAGAAAGATGATCGAAATTAGGGTTATTTAGTTCAGAAAAAAGACGACTGAGGGGAGATCTAATAACTCTGTATAAATATATCAGGGGTCAGTACAGAGATCTCTCCCATCATCTATTTATCCCCAGGACTGTGACTGTGACGAGGGGACATCCTCTGCGTCTGGAGGAAAGAAGGTTTGTACACAAACATAGAAAAGGATTCTTTACGGTAAGAGCAGTGAGACTATGGAGCTCTTTACTGTAAGAGCAGTGAGACCATGGATGATTTACTGTAAGAGCAGTGAGACTATGGACTCTTTACTGTAAGGGCAGTGAGACTATGGACTCTTTACGGTAAGAGCAGTAAGACTATGGATTCTTTACAGTAAGAGCAGTGAGACTATGGACTCTGTACTGTAAGAGCAGTGAGACTATGGATTTTTGCCTGTAAGAGCAGTGAGACGATGGACTCTTTACTGTAAGAGCAGTGAGACTATGGATTATTTACAGTAAGAGCATTGAGACTATGGATTCTTTACAGTAAGAGCAGTGAGACTATGGGTTCTTTACTGTAAGAGCAGTGAGACTATGGATTCTTTACAGTAAGAGCATTGAGACTATGGATTCTATACTGTAAGAGCAGTGAGACTATGGATTCTTTACAGTAAGAGCAGTGAGACTATGGATTATTTACATTAAGAGCAGAGAGACTATGGATTCTATTCAGTAAGAGCAGTGAGACTATAGATTCTATAAAGTAAGAGCAGTAAGACTATGGATTCTTTACAGTAAGAGCAGTGAGACCATGGATGATTTACTGTAAGAGCAGTGAGACTATGGGTTCTTTACTGTAAGAGCAGTGAGACTATGGATTCTTTACTGTAAGAGCAGTGAGACTATGGCTTCTATACAGTAAGAGCAGTAAGACTATGGATTCTTTACAGTAAGAGCAGTGAGACTATGGATTCTTTACAGTAAGAGCAGTGAGACTATGGATTATTTACTGTAAGAGCAGTAAGACTATGGAATTTTGCCTGTAAGAGCAGTGAGCCTATGGGTGATTTACTGTAAGAGCAGTGAGACTATGGATTCTTTACAGTAAGAGCAGTGAGACTATGGATTCTTTACAGTAAGAGAAGGAGACTATGGATTCTTCATAGTAAGAGCAGTGAGAATATGGATTCTTTACTGTAAGAGCAGTGAGACTATGGACTCTATACTGTAAGAGCAGTGAGACTATGGATTCTTTACTGTAAGAGCAGTGAGATTATCGATTCTTTACTGTAAGAGCAGTGAGATTATCGATTCTTTACTGTTAGAGCAGTACGACTATAGATTCTTTACAGTAAGAGCAGTGAGACTATGGATTCTTTACAGTAAGAGCAGTGAGACTATGGATTATTTATAGTAAGAGCAGTGAGACTATGGATTCCTTACTGTAAGAGCAGTGAGACTATGGATTCTATACAGTAAGAGCAGTAAGACTATGGATTCTTTACTGTAAGAGCAGTGAGACTATGGACTCTGTACTGTAAGAGCAGTGAGACTATGGATTCTTTACTGTAAGAGCAGTGAGACTATCGATTCTTTACTGTAAGAGCAGTGAGACTATGGATTCTTTACAGTAAGAGCAGTGAGACTATGGATTCTTTACTGTAAGAGCAGTGAGACTATGGATTCTATACAGTAAGAGCAGTGAGACTATGGACTCTTTACAGTAAGAGCAGTGAGACTATGGATTCTTTACAGTAAGAGCAGTGAGACTATGGACTGCTATACTGTAAGAGCAGTGAGACTATGGATTCTTTACTGTAAGAGCAGTGAGACTATGGATTCTTTACTGTAAGAGCAGTGAGACTATGGATTCTTTACTGTAAGAGCAGTGAGACTATGGACTATTTACTGTAAGAGCAGTGAGACTATGGACTCTTTACTGTAAGAGCAGTGAGACTATGGACTCTTTACTGTAAGAGCAGTGAGACTATGGATTCTTTACTGTAAGAGCAGTGAGACTATGGACTCTTTACTGTAAGAGCAGTGAGACTATGGACTCTTTACTGTAAGAGCAGTGAGACTATGGACTCTTTACTGTAAGAGCAGTGAGACTATGGATTCTTTACTGTAAGAGCAGTGAGACTATGGATTCTTTACTGTAAGAGCAGTGAGACTATGGACTCTTTACTGTAAGAGCAGTGAGACTATGGACTCTTTACTGTAAGAGCAGTGAGACTATGGATTCTTTACTGTAAGAGCAGTGAGACTATGGATTCTTTACTGTAAGAGCAGTGAGACTATGGACTCTTTACTGTAAGAGCAGTGAGACTATGGACTCTTTACTAGTAAGAGCAGTGAGACTATGGATCTTTACTGTAAGAGCAGTGAGACTATGGACTCTTTACTGTAAGAGCAGTGAGACTATGGATTCTTTACTGTAAGAGCAGTGAGACTATGGACTCTATACTGTAAGAGCAGTGAGACTATGGATTCTATACAGTAAGAGCAGTGAGACTATGGATTCTTTACAGTAAGATCAGTGAGACTATGGATTCTTTACTGTAAGAGCAGTGAGACTATGGATTTTTTACAGTAAGAGCAGTGAGACTATGGACTCTTTACTGTAAGAGCAGTGAGACTATGGACTCTTTACTGTAAGAGCAGTGAGACTATGGATTCTTTACAGTAAGAGCAGTGAGACTATGGATTCTTTACTGTAAGAGCAGTGAGACTATGGATTCTTTACAGTAAGAGCAGTGAGACTATGGACTCTTTACTGTAAGAGCAGTGAGACTATGGATTCTTTACTGTAAGAGCAGCAAGACTATGGATTCTTTACAAAAACTGTACAAAAAGAGCAGTGAGACTATGGATTATTTACTGTAAGAGCAGTGAGACTATGGATTTTTTACAGTAAGAGCAGTGAGACTATGGATTATTTACAGTAAGAGCAGTGAGACTATGGATTCTTTACAGTAAGAGCAGTGAGACTATGGATTCTTTACAGTAAGAGCATTGAGACTATGGATTCTTTACTGTAAGAGCAGTGAGACTATGGATTCTTTACTGTAAGAGCAGTGAGACTATGGATTATTTACTGTAAGAGCAGTGAGACTATGGAACTCACTGCCTTGCTGAGGTGGTAATAATGAACTCACTAAAAGAAGAGGAGCCCAGATATCTGGAGTGTAATAATATTACAGTTATGGAAGGGTTGTAGATCCCGGGAGTTATTCTTCTTGTCAGATTGAAGTTGCAGAAATAATTCTTCTTTCCCTAAGATGAAGAAAATTGGCTTCTACCCCTTGAGGGTTTTATGCCTTCCTCTGCAGTGACTTTGCAGGATAACAGGCTGGACTGGACGGATGTCTTTTTTCAGCCTTATAAACTATGTTAGTAGCTTAGATAAGTCACTGGAGTCACAAGACAAAGCGGAGTTATCCAGCCATAATGTGATGCAAGAGAGGCACATTCAGCAATATACAATGACTTCAGCAAGACTGAGCAAAACATCAACTAAAAACTACAGAAAAACACAGGAAACCACAAGCGGCACATGATTCATCATGTAATACATTACTTATATCGGGGGGGGGGGTTACTGTCATCAGAATACAATAACATTTGGTATCTGGATGGTCATTATGAGTCATATCCCATCATAATGTTAAGGGGGGAAAAAATGAAAAGTTATGTCTCAAAAGTCCTAGAGGGAGTAAAGCCAGGAAGAATTTGGGGTGTACTTGTAGATCATAGGCCAAATGACAGCACAATGTCAGTCAGCTGTTGCCAAAGCCAACAGGGTATTGTCATATATTAAGAGGCACAGACTCGCAAGGCAGGGAAATTCCCTGGAGTCATAAAGGTACAAAAGAACATCTAAACTAATAAAGGACGTAGAGAGTACTAGCATACCTCCCAACTTTTGGAAAAAAAAGGAAGAGGGACACTATGTGCAGCGCAAAGCAAATTTTTTCTGCACTAGGCCATGCCTCTAATTCCACCCAAAACATAACTAAACACCTAATTCCACCCAGTCCCATAAATACCCCACATAGTAATTATTCCCCCTTTATACCACAACACAGTAGTTATGCCAGCATTGTGCCCCCTTTACAGTAGTTATGCCCAGATATGTGCCCCCTCATAGTAGCTATGCCCACATATCTGCCCCTCACAGTAGCGATGCCCAGATATGCGCCCCTCATAGTAATATGCCCAGATATGTGCCCCTCACAAAAGTTATTCCCAGATATGTGCTCCCTTACAGTAGTTATGCCCAACTGTGCCCCCTCACAATAATATGCCCAGGTGTGCCCCCTCACAGTAATATGCCCAGCTATGCCCCCTCACAGTAATATGCCCAGCTATGCCCCCTCACAGTAATATGCCAAGCTGTGCCCCCTCACAATAATATGCCCAGGTGTGCCCCCTCACAGTTATATGCCCAGCTATGCTCCCTCCAGGGGCGTACATAGAAATCAATGGGCCTCAGAGCAAGAATCTGAATGGGGCCCCCTAACTCCACCCACTACCCACCCCTGGCCCATCCCACCTCCTGTCTTGGCTCCTCCCCTGCCACACCCCCATTTTCCAATAAAGAAATGTATACATACATTCGTACATATTCGTACTGACCCAGAGAATGAAGGGCATAGGTCAGTTTTGCGGCAAAGGGAATGCCGTAGGAAGAAAACCCTGTGGAATCTGAATCTATGGGGACTCCTGTGGATATTCCATAAAAGTTTTTTCTGCAGTCCTATGGAACACTACAAATAACACAGTGATATCTGTGTACTCTGAGTACAGATAAAGTAGTAGATGTCACCTGTAGTCCAACGTAACAGCACAAATAACACAAAGATAGCTCTCTGATTACTGAAAATGTAGCATTGTTACCTGCAGTCCTATGTAAAACCACAGATAACACTATTGATGATAACGTAGCAGTGTTACCTGCAGTCCTATGTAAAACCACAGATAACACTAGTGTAGATCATGTGGTAGTGTTACCTACATCCTTAGTGTGCCTCCTGTGCCTCTCCCATGGACTCCATGCTGGCGGCGCTGCCTTCTCTTTCTTCTTCTTCCCCCGCATAGAACGTCCTGATGCAGCTGCGACAAGACATAGGAACACTGTCGGCATGGTGATGGTGACAAACGCACACAGGGAACACAAACACAGGGAGAGACACACACACAGGGACACACACACACAGGGATGGTGAAATACACACAGGGACAGATACACACACCTACATACAATAAATATGATCACCAAAATATTTCCTCAAAAAAAATGATAGTAATATATGGATGTCCTATCGTGGCCTGCTATTGAATGCCCCTCTTGTCGCTGGATGTTTTCATCTGTGTGACGGGAGGGAGGCAGTGGCGGCTGTGCAGTAATCAGGAGCAATGCGGGTGCCGGAGAATGAGATAAGTAAGGTGCCCAGGCATTTTTGGGGGCATTATAGGGGTTGGATAACCCCAATAACTTCTTGCTGCTGATGCTAAGTGTTCACTTAGCCACCAACCATATTCCCCTCTCCCGCAAAAAATGCCTGATGTTCTGGGGGGGGGGGGGGGGGGGGGGGGGTTTAATATGATTGGTGGCACTCAGCATCAAGATGGTAAAGGGGCTATCCAACCCCTAATGACCCCCAAAATGCCTGGGGGGGAGTAGGAGGAAAGCACACTGTCCTCCTGAGTCCTCTATGAGCCCCCTCCCCCCGAAACATCTATGTGCCTCTATGAGCTACCACCCTAAAACCCCACTGCTTGCCTTACTGCTGCCCTCAAGAATACCCATATCCAAACACAACCAACCATATAGACTCCGGAGCAGTCCGCCTTGAGTCTGGGCCGTGTGGGGATTCACCCACTGAAACTGGCAGACGTGAGCGCAGAGAGGATGCTACAGGGTGTTCCCGCCTCTGTGTAATTGAGCGGCGCCTGCTCCTTCTGCCTGCCAGCGATACACTGGCCAATCAGCAGCAGGATTTTTGCGCTGCTGAATGCTGATTGGCCAGTGTGACGCCCGCAGCCCGGATCATAAAGTCGGGGGGGGGGGGGGGGCCGCAGGAGAAGACAAGTGCGACATATTACCAGGCTATGATTCCTGTCTGTGCAGAGTAGATGGAGTGGCAAGTCCTTCCGTGAGCTTCGGCCCCCCCGTGCCGCGGGCCCCATAGCAACGGCGTGGTCTGCCTCTATGGGCGGTATGCCACTGGCTCCCTCACAGTAATATGCCCAGCTATGCCCCCTCACAGTAATATGCCTAGTTGTGCCCCCTCACAGTAATATTCCCAGTTGTGCCCCCTCACAATAATATGCCCAGTTGTGCCCCCTCACAGTAATATGCCCAGCTGTGCCTCCTCACAATAATATGCCAAGCTGTGCCCCCTCACAATAATATGCCCAGTTGTGCCCCCTCACAATAATATGCCCAGCTGTACCTCCTCACAATAATATGCCAAGCTGTGCCCCCTCACAGTAATGTGCCCAGCTGTGCCCCCTCATAGTAATATGCCCAGGATTGTGACCCCTTCGCAGCCAGTAAAAAAAATAATAATAAAAAACTCCACATACTCACCTCGTTCCCCAGCAGCAGCAGCAGTATAATACACAGAGCTACTGGCCAGCCCCGTCCCCTTCCCAGGCCCCGCCCCTGTCCAGACCTTAAGTGTAGAGCTCAGACAGGGGGGAGGAATGATGGAGCAGGGAGCCGATGGACTGCTCTCAGCTTTATCATTATAGGCAGCTGCCTCTGCCTCCTATAGAAGACAGCTGCCAGAAAGCAGGACATACCTCTACCATACCTGGACTGTCGGAGAGCCACTGAAATACGGGACTGTCCCGCAGGACCCGGGACATTTGGGAGGTATGTACTAGTTATGAAGAAAGATCAAAAGTATTTATTTAGTCATTCGAAGAGATGCCTAAGGAGAGTCATGTAAAATCCCCTCAAAAGCCCAGACAGTGCTGATTATCTAAAGGTCAATCGCCAGGGGTGGCAAGTGGTGTTGAGCGAATCCGAAATTTAGGAAAAGTCAATTCACCACAATTTCCTTGTGTTTCATGGTAATTAGTAATTTTTCCTAAAATGGCAGCTAGAGTTGTCTTAGAAAGAATGAAAATTAAATACTTACCTCATCCACTTGCTCGCGCAGTTGCAGTCAGCTCCAACACTTGAGTGGAAGAGACCTGCGCTGTGCGTGATGACATCACTGTGCATTCCCAGCGTGATCAAATGGTGATGTCATCATGCTCAGAGCAGGTCCTTCGGCAAGTCTTTTTAACTCGAGGGGAGCGGACTGCCTCTGCGCGAGCAAGTGGATGAGGCAAGTGATTTTTTTTTAAACTGAAAAGGCCATATTGCACTAGCGTAGTACCTCGTTCGACCGGTGCACTTCTGTCTAAGCGGCCGCTAAAGGTGGTGCCATTGATTGATAGGCTGAATAGGGTTGTAACATAGCGAATTAATGCGTAATGAATCAAATTTTTTGTCAAACTTCGGCAAAGCTGCCAAATCAAATTTTTTTCACTCCTCTCTAGTGGCAAGGCTTCTTTACTGTAAGAGCAGTGATCCAGTCCGATCACCACTCGGAGTCAGAAAGGAATGCGGGTTTTGAAGGGGCCCTGCGCTGCTCTCTGCATTTATGGGTCCTGCTAAGTTCCTCTCAGACAAAACGGTAGGAGAAATGGGTCCGCAAATCCGGAGATGCGGAGCGGAATCACGGAATCACGGTTCTGTTCCATAATTCCGTTCTGCAAAAAGATAGAACTTGCTCTATCTTTTTGCGGAACGGACGAATGCAGACCTATTCAAGTTAAATGGGTCTGGATTCATTCCGCCGGCAGTACGGAGGTTGCCCGTGCATTGGGGACTGCAAATTGCGGTCCCCAATGCACGGAACGGCCCACCTACGGCTGTGTGAATGAGCCCTAACAGTGAGCCGCAGGAGGCACATTCCAAGGATTGTCTCTGCCTAAAAAATGCAATGGTATTATTCTTCTTTATAGGCATAACGCCTGGTATATATATGCAGTATATCTCTATATGACGGTACATTATATTTGTAACTGCAACTCTTCTTTGTGAAGTTGAAGGGATTATCCCACAATTTCTGTTAAAAAAAATACATTACAATCTCTAGAACCAGCTCTGTACCTCACATGGATCCAGAGAAATCCTAACCCTGGGTTCAGACCTGAGCGTTCTTGAAACGCGCGTCGTACGCGCGTTCTTGTGATTGACTACTATGGTGTCAATCACAATACGCGCGACAAACGCCCCAAAAAAAGCTCAAGTACTTGTTTATGCGTAGGGCGTTTTACAGCACGTTCGAACGCGCTGTAAAACGCGAAAATGTGAACCAGTCCCATAGGGAAGCATTGGTTTGCATGTGTTGAGCGTTTTACAGCGCGTTTGAACACGCTGTAAAACGCGCAAGTGTGAACTTAGGGTAAATCATTGCTCCTTTTGCTCTGCCTGATTTCTTTCAAGCTGGCAGCACAGGGGTGTGTCCTTTCTCATTTGACAGGGGGTGTGAACTGCAAAATTCTCTCCCTGTAACTGTCAAAATATATAAAAAGATCCATTTGGTGGTAGTTGATGGATGGAGCTGAGCATTTCTGACCACCTCAGTGATGTTACTGAGGTGGACAGAGTAAAAGGGGAAATGAACCAACAGCAGGTGGCGCTGTGCAGATGAATTTTATTGAATAACTCAGTGGAAATGCTAAATTTTTCATTACATGCAATTACATAGGTAGTCAGATTCAGGTTTGAAAAATATAGAATATTTTCCGTGGGGGCGACCTTTTTAATGTAGCTTAAGGCCCCATGCACACGACCGTTGTTTGTATCCGTGTCCGTTCCGTTTTTTTTCACGGATAGGATGCTTCCCCATTCATTTCAATGGGTCCGTCAAAAAATGCGGATGGTCAACCGTTTTTGTTCCGCATCCGTGATCCGTGTTTGCATTCCGTCAAAAAAATAGTGCATGTCCTATTTTTTTCACGTTTGCGGACAAGGATAGGCATTTTTACAATGGATCTGCCATAAAAATCGGATCCGTCAAAAAAAACGGTCCGTCATCCGTTTTTTTTGACGGACGCAAAATTTCAAGGAGGAGCGGACGCGGAGGCAGGCAACGGTCGTGTGCATGTAGCCTAAAAATAACATTGTAGAAATAATTGCAAAAACACATATTTGTTTTTAAAGGGGTTTTCTGAGATTTTTATATTGAGCACCAATCTCAAATTGGTGGAGGTCCGACACCTAGTACCCCCGCCGATCAGCCGTTGGTCAGTCCCATGGCTTAGGCACAGCAAGTGAATGGGGCTTAACTGCAATACCAAGCACAGCCAGCGGTCTCCTCAAACAGCTGATCAGCGGGGGTGCCGGGTGTGGGACCCCTGCCAATATGAGACCGATGACTGATCCTCATAAAAATCTTGGAAAGCTGCTTTAACTCCTTCCCAACATCTGCCGCACATGTATGGTGGATGTTGGATCTTTAAAGATAGCAACTACTCCAGAGCGAAGCGAGCGCCATAGGTGCCGGGTGTCTGCTGTTTCAACACCTGAGATCGGGGAAGACGTTCCTTAGTTATTAATAAAAGAATAAAACTAAAAATATATATGAAATAAAACCATCCCCCATTTGCCCAAAATTTAAATTAAAATAAACAATAAAAATGAAAATTATAGGCATGACCATGTCCAGAAATATAGAATATAAAAATTTGGCGTAACAAAAAAATAAATTAATAAAAATGATCAAATAGTTATACACACTTCAAAATGGTATAAATAAAAACTGCAGATTGTCCCTCAAAAAATGAGTTGTAAACCGAAAAAATAAAACAGCTAAGGATGGGGAAAGACAGTAAAAAAAGAAAATGCAAAAACAGAAAATCACCATCAGGAAGGAGTTAATAAATGTCACAACAAACGAATTATTATTGAGATATTTGGCATTCGCATAAGGCCTCATGCACACGACAGACGGGCTTTTTCAGTATTTTGCAGTCCGCAAAAAACGGATCCTCAAAAAATACAAATGACCTCCGTGTGCATTCCGTAGTGGAACAGCTGGCCCCTGATAGAACAGTCCTATCGTTGTCCGTTATGCGGACACTAAGGCTACATGCACACGACAGTGAAAAAAAACGTCCGTTAAAAACGGACACACTGTCAGTTTTTCATGGCCATTTTGCATTAGTGTGTGCATCCATTTTCTGACCGTGTGTCCGTTTTTAATGTCCGTTTTGCATCCGTTTTGCATCATTTTTGCATGTCAGTTAAAAACAGACATAAAAAATGGATGAATTTGATTGGCAGTTATTTCTAGACCCACCTTTCTGACAGCACCCACAGGATGGTAGGCCCCCAGCTAAAATAATGTCCCCCATAGTGTAGTAATTTTTTATTTTATTTTTTTGCTGCCCTCAGCTTTAATAATGCCCCCATGTAGGCCCCCATCTAAAATAATTTCCCCCATAGGGTAGGAATTTTTTTCTTTACTGTCCCCAGCTTTAATAATGCCCCCCATAGTATAGGAATTTTTTTTTACTGTCCCCATCTTTAATAATGCCCCCATCTAAAATAATTTCCCCCATGGTTTAAATAATGCCCCCATAATGGCCCACCGCTGTTTTTGTTTAGTGCCCCACAGCCAGAAACAAAACAAAAAACTCACCTCATCCACTTGCTCGCGCTGATTTCAATGGGGTCCGCACGGCCGTGGAAACGGCCAAACGACGGACGCTATTCACTGGCCGTTAAAAGAACGACTATGTGAATAGCCCCCTAGACTTTCACTGGTGCTACAAAATGGCCGTGTGATGGCCGTTACTTAGACGGTTGTGACACGTCCTATTAGGCTACATGCACATGACAGTGAAAATTGGCCAAGTTCTATCTTTGAACGGAAAAACGGAAATACGGAAACGGAAGGCATACGGAGTATATTGAAATGAATGGTCCATATATGGAACGCAAAAAAACGGAACGTAAACGGAGAAAAAAATGTTTGTGTGCAAGAGGCCCAACTGGTGCATTATAGTAAACTCATTATTAATAGTGATTGGTAAATTTCAGAAAAATGTCAAAATGTCATTTTTTTTCTTCATTCATCCCGTAATAAAAACGAATGTAAACTGAAATGGTTACTTATATATACACTGCGGCAACCTGTCGCCTAAAAACAGCCGATCTCACAAAAAAGATCCAAAAATTCTGCATCAAACTCAGTAAAATGGTTACAGACTTTGCCTCCGTCTGCGCTGTGGTGTCGCAGCTAGGTCCACGTGTGGACTTAGGGGGCCCCTCATGACGCTATCATCTAAGGGCCCACAAAAACCTGGGGCTGGCCCTGTCTGTATATGAAGTTATTACAGATTTTAGCGTGTACTCGTTATAAATTCCATTGGAGATCACTTTCCAAACCCATGAAACCAGCTCCTCAAGTCACGGGACAGGAAAAGTCAGACTTTTGGTCTATATGGGGATCACGTGTCAGTTCCTCAGTTCCTCAAGGACGATAAACTTGTAAAGCAGACGAGTTCCTGCAATGAGCTGAGAATGGAATCTATCTGCACCCAATGTGGCCTCTTCCCCATCATCACTTGACCGGACTCCGGGGACATGTGGTCCCTGAAGTTAAAATCCCAATGACCCCTCTCCGTGACTATCCCACCAGCACAGAGCATACCTATCCAGATTGCCAAGGATCATCCCGTCCGCCCAGTGGTCCCTGGCGCTGACCCGGCTTCTCACTAACAGGATTTATCTATGCTGGCGTTTGATCACTACGACCCCCACCAAGCAAGAGGTCCTCAAGTCACCTGTGTGAAAGGTGTGGAGGTGCACATGCGCAGTGCCCTAGAGGGGAGAAGAAGAGGAGAATGGGAGTGGTAGTGGTGGCACAGATAGGAGTCGACCAAAGGGGTTCACATTCCAAATAAGTACTACAGTTCCCACAGTGGGGTGCAGATCCTCCAACCGGTAGGTAACCCAGTATAAAAGCACGGTGCGCCAAAGCAAGATACGCTATCCACTAGCAGTAAGGCCTGTTGCCATAAACGAGCGGTTGCACCTACTGTCAGTCCTTTGCATCAGTCCTTTATATTGATGCTCAGCAATCAGTATATTCGGTTCTTCTTTCTCTCTCAGAGGAGGGTAACTCTTACTCAGCATTCAGGGATGGAGGCTCTTTGGAGTAGACCCCACACTGCACTCTCTGTCTGCTCGAGGTACACCCGCCCTCAGCAGCTCCCTCAGTGGGGGCAGGTCTGGCTTTCCTCCTTCTGAATAGGGCACACTAAACAGTGCTACCATTTTCAGCTCTTGGAATAGCATTAAAGCACAAAAAAACAAACACATCTTAACCCTTTGCAGTGGTCCTCTGGTTCACTGCACATGTGTAACCCCCTGCGCCATTCACTTCTTTGCGACTGCTGACTGCAATACTTGACTATCTCCACCACTCCATTCACACAAGCGAAATCCCCTAGAGTGCATTTCATAGATGGCCCCATACAGTTCTGCAGCTTCATATACACCGCAAAGTGCCTGCCCAAAATTCCCCCCACTATTGTCCTCGTGATTACCTTCCAGATACTCGCACAGATTGGGGGCATCTGATGGCTTATCACGATAAATAATACGGTCATATCGTCATTGATCACATGACCAGGGCAGATTTGAAGGTTCATTCTGAATGACAGCAAGCAGAGATCTTGAAACCCCTAAAGAGTTGATGCAGAAATTATATTGGGAAATAGAACCAGGTTTCATTATCGGGGAAACATTAAACCGCCTTTATTACATTAGTTAATTATTTGCCGAAACTGCAATAAAATATTAATTTGAATCCATTTTGAAAACTATTGTAACTGTAATGACAACGAAAACGAAAGCGTTTCTGTAATTTAAATTATTTCTGTTAATGAGAAGGGTCCTAGAGGGTCCTACGACCCTATTCTGATCCCTGGGCGCTGTGACCCTCAGCGATCTGCTGTGATCTGTGTGGGAACAGGCGCTTAGTTTTCCTGCAGTGCCACCTCAGGAGAACTGAAGTATGACACTCTTCCCCTTGAAACCAATGTAATGTATGGACATGTTGGGTCCTCCAGAGCAAGAGATGCTCTTTGTAGCCGCTCTCTGCCCTGGCTAATCAGTAATAAGGGGACACACCACCGTCTGTTCCCTAACAGAGTATTTGATGATCCCTGTAAGGAATGTGATGTTTGGGAAGCTACAATATATAAAAAGGCTGGTGGGTTCTCCTATCTCACCCATCCACCGGTCATCCGATCCTTGGAGGAGCATCTCTATGGAAAAGTCTTAGAGTCCATGAAGGGGTAAGGTACGGTCATCTGATTGGCTGAGAGGGTTTGGTAAGGCTCTTTTCCATACATCTTGAACCTCTAGATCCCCTCTCTGCTCTATTATATTCACGTAAAGCACCAGAAATCTACGTAAATATGAATCAGAAGACCTCCTTCAGATATGTAGTATGGGTAGAAGACTTATTAACCCGGACTTCAGTAAATTTGATGAACCCTCCTGGCGGTGGCTCCATAATAAGCTCCCATGGTCCAGAAGATGCCCCACTGCTCGGGAATGCTCGAGATCTGGGCCAGGACGGCGGCAGTTCATCCACTCGTAACCTTCATCAGGAGATGCCAAATCTGAACAGAACACAAAGGGTGGGCCCCTTCCCCGCAGAGGCGACCTGTGACCAATCAATTAAAGTTTATGAAGACCATAATAAATCTTCAGGACGCTCACGAGGCAGGATGAGAAACTCTGAAATTAAGGGCTCATTCACACAAACGTATGTGTTCCTTCCGTGCATTGGGGCCGCAATTTGTGGTGCAGGAGAACGTTCGTGAGGCCTCCGGGATGGATCTCGACCCATTCAACTTGAATGGGTCCGCATCCCTCCTTTCCGCAAAAAGATAGGACATGTTCTATCTTTTTGCAGAACGGAAGTACGGAACGGAACACCAAAGAAGCACTTTGTATGGCTTCCATAGGGTTCCGTTCCGTGCTTCCGTTCCGCATCTCCGGATTTTCGGACCTATTGAAGTGAATAGTTCCGCATCCGTGATGCGGAATGCACACAGAACGGTGTCCGTTTATTGCGGATCCGCATATGCAGTCCGCAATACGGAAACGGAACCCATACGTTCGTGTGAATGAGCCCTTTGTCTGCGATTGCATTGCATTCAGTTTTTTTGGCGCAAGTGCAAAACGTTTTAATGCGTTATGCTCGTGCGTAATAAAAAACTGAATGTTGGTACCCAGACCGAACCCGGACTTCTTCACTGAAGTCCGGTTTCGGGTTGAGTATTCTGTAGATTTTATTATTTTCCCTTATAATAATAGCATTCTTTAATATAGAATGCTAAGTAAAATAATGCTAAAAATAATAAAAAAATTACTCACCTCATCCACTTGATCGCACAGCCGAGATCGTCTTCTTTCTTCTTCTTGCAGGACCTGCAAAAGGACCTGCAAAAGGACCTGCAAAAGGACCTGCGCTGACGCCATCACGCTCACCTTGAACGTATACAGAGCAATTAATTTCAATGGGTCCGCAAAAAAAAACAAAGTTACTCCATGTGCATTCCGTTTCCGTATGTCCGTATTTCCGTTCCGCAAAAAAATAGAACATGTCCTGCATTACGGACAAGGATAGGGCTGTTCTATTAGGGGCCAGCTGCACACAGACGTCATCTGTATTTTTTGCGGATCCGTTTTTTGCAGACCACAAAATACATGCGGTCGTATGCATAAGGCCTTAGGCTGCATTAACACAACCGTATTTGATTTGCGGTCCGCAAAACACTGATCTGCAAAAATGACAGATGACGTCCGTGTGCATTCTGTGTTTTGCGGAACTGAACAGCCGGCCCCTAATTCAACAGTCCTATCCTTGTCCGCAATGCGGACAATAATGGACACGTTCTATTTTTTTGCGGAACGGAAATACGGACATATGGAAACAGAATGCACACGGAGTAACTTCCGTTTTTTTTCCTTTTGGTATCCATATTGCATCCGTTTTTTTGGGGGATCCATTGCAACAATGCCTATCCTTGTCCGCACAACGGACAAGTATAGAACATGCTCTATATTTTTTGCGGGTCTACGGAACGGACATACGGATGTGGACAGCACAAGGTGTGCTGTCCGCATTTTTTGCGGACTCATTAAAATGAATGGTTCCACATACGGTACGCAAAAGAAATGAACGGACACGTAAAGAATATACGTTCATGTGCATGATGCCTAACTTTTTTTTTTTTTTGCGGACCCATTGAAATAATCCGCAAGAAAAAAATAGAACGGACACGGAGACAAAATACGTTCATATAAATCCTCCATGTGCATTCATTTCCGTATGTCTGTTCCGCAAAATAATAGAACATGTCCTATTATTGCCCACATAACGGAGAAGGATAGAACTGTTCTATTAGGAGTCAGCCGTTTCATTCCGCAAAAATATCATCCGTATTTTTTTGCTGGCCGCAAAATACATACGGTCATGTGCATAAGCCCTATTAGAACAGACCTATCCTGGTCCGTAATGCGGACAATAATAGGACATGTTCTATTCTTTTGCGGAACAGACATACGGCAACAGAATGTCCACGGAATAACTTCCATTTTTTTGGGGGGACACGAACGGACACGGAAAGAAAATACGTTTGTGTGCATGAGCCTTAAGATGTGAAAAATGTCAGGTCTGGATGTGAACAAGAAAGTTCTTATTCAGTGACAGCAAGCAGAGATGATTTGTTACCTTTACATAACATATTATTCTGTAGGTAGGAACAGCCCGTAAAAAGTTACACAACCAGCTCAGCTCTGCTACATCTGTATACAGTAGATGCTGGGTGACGTGCCAGTAGTCACATCCACAGTGCTGCTCACTATGTGCACAGCGCTGAGTACACCTCCCCACTCCAGGCTGTTTACAAGGCGTGCCAGGCTGACCCACCTCAGACCCTGCCCCTCCAAACTTCCCCTGTGCTCAGCCCTGGGGTGGGGGGAGCGCTGGGTGGAGCAGCTCCGTCCCCATATAACCCCCCACACTGAGCTGGATGGATTAGTGAAAAAAAAACTACTGGACGCAGCATCTGGGGACAAGACACATCTGTGAAAGGTAAGACCCCCAGGAGGGGCCTCTTAGGGCCTGGGGAACCACAAATCCCAGCCACTACACATCCACTGAGGACGTACTTACACCAGGGTGCAACCAACACACACCAGAAAGATATACTGGGAGTTGTAGTCCTTCAGCAGCCACTGTAATTGCCGACATCGATACTGGGGACTGTAACCCCCAACAGCCGCTGTAGAGGCTGAGGCTTGTAGTTCCCTAGCAGCTTGCAAGGTGATGATAGATGGATATTGGCTTTCCTGAAGTACAAGTCTCATCATTGTCAACCGTGTGCAGATGTAGCAGGGCCGAACATGAAATCTTTAGCGCTGGGCATTATTTCTAGCGGGTTGTCTGCGGGACGAAAATGCAAATGCACTTGGAGTTGTGTAGTATAGCAGACTCAGCTCTGCTACATCTATTAGGTTAGCAGCACGCCATGCCTTAGCACATGTGCCGGCGTACCCATAGGCATTTTGACAAAAGTCACAGATTTCTATCTAAAATCTGCAAGCCCCCCCCCCCCCCCGGTCTGTGCTTTAGGGCTCATGCACACGATCGTTGTCGTTTTGTGGTCCGTTTTTCACGGATCCATTGTTCTGCAAGTCCTCTTCCGTTCCATTATTCCACAAAACATATCTGTATGGTTTCCGTATGCGATCCGTTTTTTGCGGATCGGAAACGGAAGCAATAACTTAATATTCACCAAACACATGAGCAATATGGGCCGGGCATAGCATTTCTACAGTATGGATCCGGAAAATACGGATGACATACGGATGTGTTCCGTGTGCGTTCCTTATTTTTTGCGGACCCATTGACTTGAATGGGGCCTCGGACGGGGATTTGTGGACAATAATAGGACATGCACTACCTTTTTGCGGAACGGCCATGCGGAAAAACGGAAACGGAATGCATGCGGAGTAACTTCCGTATTTTCCACAGCCTCATTGAAGTGAATGGTTCCTCATACGGGCCGCAAAAAAAAGGAACGGAAGCGGAAAGAAAATACGGTCGTGTGCATGAGCCCAAACGGAAACGGAATGCGCACGGAGTAACTTCTCTTGCTTTCAGTGAATAGAAACACCTTGTTTACACTCATAGATTGAAAACCTCCATTCATGCGGCTGAAGATGTGCTACAATGTATCAGTGTAGAACAGATACACATATGAGCACAAACTGCTCTCCTACCCTGATGTGTCTCAGCCCAGAGGACAAAGGGCTGTCTAGACTGGATGCAATTGTAACAAACCCTCAGCTGTAAGACATAGTAGGTGTAGCTAGCCAATGAGAATGCCTCCAGTTGTTGGCAGAAAGCAGAGATCTTGAAAATGGTGAGGAACTGAAACAGAGTATGTTACAAAGTTGCAAAAGTTGCATAAATATTTATGACTTGCCCCTGCAGTCCTATGTAAGGGTCCTTTCACACTTGCGTTCTGAGGATCCGGCAGGCACTTCCGTCCTGCCGGATCCGTCAGAACGCAAGTCGCCTGAAAGCATTTGAAGACTGATCAGGATCCTGATCAGTCTTCGAATGCTTTCAGGTACTATGGCAGCCAGACGCTACTAGCGTCCTGGTTGCCATAGGAGCGGGAGCGGGAGCGGCATGCACATTCCGTGCGGCTCCCGGGCGTCTGAATGACGCCAGAGCGCCTCATGCGCATGGATCACGTGATCCATGCGATCACGTGATCCATGCACTGGGGCGCCCTGACGTCATCCTGAGCGTCCCGGAGCCGCACGGAATGTAAGTATGCCGCTCCCGCTCTCGCTCCTACTATGGCAACCAGGACGCTAGTAGCGTCCTGGCTGCCATAGTAACCAGTCAGAAAAAGCTAAATGTCGGATCCGGCAATGCGCCAAACGACGTTAGCTCAGGTCTGATCCGGATTAATGCCTTTCAATGGGCATTAATTCGGATCCGGCCTTGCGGCAAGTGTTCGGATTTTTGACGGAACAAAAAGCGCAGCATGCTGCGGTATTTGCTGCGTCCAAAAAACGTTCCGGTCCTGAACTGAAGTCATCCTGATGCATCCTGAACGGATTTCTCTCCATTCAGAATGCATGGGGATGATCCTGATCAGGATTTTTCCGGCATAGAGACCCGACGACGGATCTCTATGCCGGAAAAGAAGAACGCAAGTGTGAAAGGACCCTAAAGCCGCAGAGGATGGCATAGTCAGATGACATCAGCCCTGGACACTTGCTACGCGCAGGGCGCCGTACATCCAGGTGCTCCCACAATGCACTGCTGCAATCATAGGAGACCTCTGGCAGGGGAGACATTGTATTTCCTGCCGGAGTCTCTCTGCAATAATTGTTGTATTTCCCTAATATCCCCGCGGATCCAAAACGTTTCAAATCCTGAGTCATGCTCCGCCCCTCGGACTCATAGCACAGTGTAAGGGCTCGTTCATATGAACGTTTTTTGCGTTCCGTATACTGTCCGTATGTCATCCGTTTTTTGCGGATCCATGCTGTAGAAATGCTATGCCCAGGCCAGTTTGCACATGTGTTTTGTGTTTGCAATGATTACAAAGTTCCTGTTTTTGCGGAAAAAATGGAACTGAAACACATCGGATCCAAAAAACGGAACAACGGATCCGAGTCGGATCGGATGCGAGTGTACGGGCCTTTTTTCCGTTCTGTATACGGAACCATTAATTTCAATGGGTCCACAAAAATAAAACAGAAGGTACTCCGTATGCCTTCCGTTTCTGTATTTCCGTTTTTCCGTTCCGTTCAAACATAGAACATGTCCTATTATTGCCCGCATCACGGACAAGGATAGGAATGTTCTATTAGGGGCTAGATGTTGAGTTCCGCAAAAAACGGAATGCACACGGATGTCATCCGTTTTTTTTTGCAAAACCATACGGTTGTGTGCAAGAGCCATAAGTGTATTATCGGTCGGAGGTCGGACCGCTGGGGCCCTTGCCGATCACTAGAATGGGGCCGTGTGTTTTCTGTTTGAATGGACTAGTAGAGACGTATGCATGGCCACCACATCATTCAGCTCCATGGTACTGCCAGAGATAGTTGTATGTTTTCTCCAAGGGCCCCTCCGTTGTAGTGATCAGCAGGGGCCCCAGCGGTCGTACCCTTAATAACCAGACACAGCCTTTTCCCAGTGGAGGTAAGTTCTCATAAGACAACCCTTTTAAGGATATCTATCTTCAGTAGGAATATCTTAGGTCATTCCCTTAGACACAGGTTTTGAAGGGTTCTTAGACAGTTTTAGGGCCACTGATCTGTCAGGAATTGGATTTGCTCCTCATCATTAAGGGGTCCCAGCATGGGGGCCCAATCATCTCAGGGAACCATGTAGAGAAAAATAAACATGTTAGAAAATCAGTGCACTGTCGCCACCTGTAGGATATACATGGATCTGCAACACTAGGAAACTGGGGGGACTTAATGACGCATCTGTCTATATTTTCCTATTATTAAGCAGCCCATGGGGGGGGGTCCAATTTTTTACAGAGAGATTTATTTACATGTGACTGTATATATATATAGTGAGAGAGGTAGGCATCATGCCAGCCAGAAGCAATTCTGTAATATACTGATTTGTTTTACTTAAATCTCTACAGGATGTAACTCAGGATCAGTACAGAATAAGTAATGTGTGTACACAGTGACTGCACCAGCAGAATAGTGAGTGCAGCTCTGGAGTATAATACAGGATGTAACTCAGGATCAGTACAGGATAAGTAATGTATGTACACAGTGACTCCACCAGCAGAATAGTGAGTGCAGCTCTGGAGTATAATACAAGATGTAACTCAGGATCAGTACAGGATAAGTAATGTAATGTATGTACACAGTGACTGCACCAGCAGAATAGTGAGTGCAGCTCTGGAGTATAATACAGGATGTAACTCAGGATCAGTACAGGATAAGTAATGTATGTACACAGTGACTGCACCAGCAGAATAGTGAGTGCAGCTCTGGAGTATAATACAAGATGTAACTCAGGATCAGTACAGGATAAGTAATGTATGTACACAGTGACTGCACCAGCAGAATAGTGAGTGCAACTCTGGAGTATAATACAGGATGTAACTCAGGATCAGTACAGGATAAGTAATGTAATGTATGTACACAGTGACTGCACCAGCAGAATAGTGAGTGCAGCTCTGGAGTATAATACAGGATGTAACTCAGGATCAGTACAGAATAAGTAATGTAATGTATGTACACAGTGACTGCACCAGCAGAATAGTGAGTGCAGCTCTGGAGTATAATACAGGATGTAACTCAGGATCAGTACAGGATATGTAATGTAATGTATGTACATACACAGTGACTGCACCAGCAGAATAGTGAGTGCAGCTCTGGAGTATAATACAGGATGTAACTCAGGATCAGTACAGGATAAGTAATGTAATGTGTGTACACAGTGACTGCACCAGCAGAATAGTGAGTGCAGCTCTGGAGTATAATACAGGATGTAACTCAGGATCAGTACAGGATAAGTAATGTATGTACACAGTGACTGCACCAGCAGAATAGTGAGTGCAGCTCTGGAGTATAATACAGGATGTAACTCAGGATCAGGACAGGATAAGTAATGCAATGTATGTACACAGTGACTCCACCAGCAGAATAGTGAGTGCAGCTCTGGAGTATAATACAAGATGTAACTCAGGATCAGTACAGGATAAGTAATGTATGTACACAGTGACTGCACCAGCAGAATAGTGAGTGCAGCTCTGGAGTATAATACAGGATGTAACTCAGGATCAGTACAGGATAAGTAATGTAATATATGTACACAATGACTCCTCCAGCAGAATATTGAGTGCAGCTCTGGAGTATAATACAGGATATAACTCAGGATCAGTACAAAATAAGTAATGTACTGTATGTACACCGTGACTGCCAGCAGAATAGTGAGTGCTGCTCTGGAGTGTAATACAGGATGTAACTCAGGATCTGTACAGAATAAGTAATGTAATGTATGTGCACAGTGACTGCACCAGCAGAATAGTGAGTGCAGCTCTGGAGTATAATACAGGATGTAACTCAGGATCATTACAGGATAAGTAATGTAATGTATGTACACAGCGACTCCACCAGCAGAATAGTGAGTGCAGCTCTGGAGTATAATACAGGATAAGTAATGTATGTACACAGTGACTGCACCAGCAGAATAGTGAGCGCAGCTCTGGAGTATAATACAGGATAAGTAATGTATGTACTGTGGGGAGTCGCTCTGGTAGACAGCGGTGCGGGTGCAGTACCGAGGCAAAACAAAGAGTCCAGGATGTGCAATAAACAGTGTTTTATTCACACTGACACAAAAATACACAGCAAACAGTCTTTCGGTGGTAACTCACACATGTCAGAAACAAGGAGGCAAAACAAAACAGGTCAACACAAGTTCAGTCACCTGGGAGGTGTAGGTGCAGGTTCGCACCAGGCTGTCGGCCCAGCCGCAGGAGAATCCACCTTCAGGTAGCCAGGAACAAAAGCCACCTCCTTGCTGAGCTCTTTCCTTCAGGACAGAGAACTCCAGAGCCCTGTTAGCAGCTCCAGGATAATCACCACCACAGACACAGCTGCTGGCTGTGTTTTATACCCAGCCCAAAACCAGGACTGGATCGTGGGGAGCAGCCACCCACCCTACACTTTAGCTGCTCCCGGTAAGAGCCGGCCCGGATCGGCTTTGCAGCCATGCTATTTAACAGAGTCAAACAGCACTAGCTGCTGCAGACAAAAACCCGGCTCTTACCTCACCGAGGCCAGCAACCTCGGTGACACGTACCTGCCATCAAATATGACACCTTGCACCCTCTTACAGTACACAGTGACTCCACCAGCAGAATTGTGAGTGCAGCTCTGGAGTATAATACAGGATAAGTAATGTATGTACACAGTGACTGCACCAGCAGAATAGTGAGTGCAGCTCTGGAGTATAATACAGGATAAGTAATGTATGTACACAGTGACTCCACCAGCAGAATAGTGAGTGCAGCTCTGGAGTATAATACAGGATAAGTAATGTATGTACACAGTGATGCCACGAACAGAATTTTCAGTTACTTAACTTTTAATGTAAATTACATTTTACATAAACTCGGGCTTGTGGACCCTTCAAGTGATCTTCACTTAATCTTGAGAGATTTCTTGTCTTCCTATTACTGTGTGGTTAAAGCCAACTACAGTATAACTAGACCATTCTGCTGAGCCGGCACATTGTGAAAAAAGATTGCAAAACACATGGACATAAAAAGGAAGTTTATCCGTCACTACTTTTAGGGGTTTGGACTCTAAAGCAATTCAATAACTTACAGAAAGGCAAAGTTTGTGTGAAATATTACGTGTTATGTTAATGACTATACTGGAATTTAATGGATGAAAATGTCATGATCAGGATGGACTATGCTGCACACAGAATTCAGCATCCAGTAATCTGTAAAATGTCATAATCTGGCACTGGAGCATAGTGCGACACGTTGCAAGACCAGAAACAAAAAATGAAGAATGGGGTTTTGCAGATTTTGCTTTCTCTATCTTTGCCATCTTCTCTGTGACCATCTTAGGGTACTTTCACACTTGTGTTGGTGCGGATCCGTCTGTTTATTTGCACAGACGGATCCGCACCTTTAATGCAAACGTTTGTATCCGTTCAGAACGGATCCGTTTGCATTAGCTTTAAAGAAAAATGACAAAGTCCAAAACGGATCCGTTTTGAATTACATTGAAAGTCAATGGGGGACGGATCCGTTTTCAAATGCACCATATTGTGTCACTGACAACGGATCCGTCCCCATTGACTTACATTGTAATTCAAAACGGATCCGTTCGGCTCTGCATCGTCAGACGGACACCAAAATGCTGCAAGCTGCATTTTAGTGTCCGCCTCCAAAAAATAAAAGTGGAACGGAGCCGAACTGATGCATTCTGAACGGATCCTTATCCATTCAGGATGCATTGGGGCTGAACTGATCCGTTTTGGACCGTTTGTAAGAGCCCTGAAACGGATCTCACAAACGGAATCCAAAACGCCAGTGTGAAAGTACCCTTATAAAGCAGAATCCCAGTGATGGAGTAAGAATAGTTGGTGCTAAGCAAAAGACTGGACCAGAGGAGTAACTTCAAGCGCTCGGGCCCCATTGCAGGGACCTCACCTCCTAGGTACCATCTTGTTATGTGGCAGAGGGATCTATGGCATCTTGTACCTTTGCAGCCCCAACAGCATGGAGCCTGGAGAGAAGAGATCTGCTGTCATCTGTCAGCACTGCAGAGACTGAGGTCAAGGACCCTGTACAGCTGCTATGGGGCCCTTGAGATGGGGAGCAGCTCACCCTCCTGGTTTACCCCTTCATACACAATTAAGCTACATGCACACGAGCGTATGTGTTTTGCGGTCCAAAAACGGAACCGTTATTTTTGCGGATCCATTGTAATAATGCCTATCCTTGTCCGCAAACTAGAAAAAAATAGGCCGTGCTCTATTTTCTTTTGTGGGGCTAAGGAACGGACATACTGATATGGACAACACATGGCGTGCTGTCCGCATTTTTTGCGAACCCATTGAAATTAATGGGTGCGCATCCTATCAGCAAAAAAAACGGAATGGACAAGTAAACAAAATACGGTCGTGTGCATGAGGCCTTAAGCACTGGGAGGTTTGATATAGGTTTTGCACAAGGCCCCAGCCCGGATAAATCTTGTGGTATTTGTGGATATGATGCAGATTTCTAAGGCATGCAGGGACTGTGGCCGGCAGGTTGGAATGCAGTGCAATGCCCACGTCCATAGGGGTTGAGCCCTACCTTTCTAAGCTGAGTCCATGCTGTGCCATTACATGGCAGTGATGGCTAGCCTCCGTCACTCCAGCTGTGGTGAAACTACGACTCCCAGCATGAAAATAACAGAAGAAAAGTGGTCGTCGACTAAAGTATCAGTTCACTGTTGGTGGAGTCACTGTGTACATACATTATATTACTTATCCTGATACTGACTACAACTCCCAGCATGTTCCATTCAATTCTATGGAGTTCTGAGAACAGCCAAGCAAGTGTACATCTTGGGAGTCGTAGTTTTAACACAGCTGTAATGCCGGAGGTTAGCCGTCACAGACATGGGGTATTCCTGGCTCTTACACATGCAGAACGTGACTACATAACAGAAGAAAAGTAGTCGTCGACAAAAGTATCAATTCACTGTTGACCTTCATAAATCCAGGGGTAATCATTAACCGCGGCAGATCACTGTGTTCCTCCACGCCTTCCAAGTGTCCTTATTCCATCACGAGACCTGCTAAATGTCATAGAGCAAAGGTGAGGAATCCGCTGATAGCGCAACTTCACATCTTCACAATCCTGCTGTGTAAATATGTAACAGATAAGTATTTTCTTTGTAAATACGTTACGTTTATCATCAGTACGGATCCTGGGTTACTCCAGAGCTGCACTCACTATTCTGCTGGTGCAGTCACTGTGTACATACATTACTTATCCTGTACTGACCCTGAGTTACATCCTGTATTATACTCCAGAGCTGCACTCACTATTCTGCTGGTGGAGTCACTGTGTACATACATTACTTATCCTGCACTGATCCTGAGTTACATCCTGTATTATACTCCAGAGCTGCACTCACTATTCTGCTGGTGGAGTCACTGTGTACATACATTACTTATCCTGTGCTGATCCTGAGTTACATCATGTATTATACTCCAGAGCTGCACTCACTATTCTGCTGGTGCAGTCACTGTGTACATACATTACATTACTTATCCTGTACTGATCCTGAGTTACATCCTGTTTTATACTCCAGAGCTGCACTCACTATTCTGCTGGTGGAGTCACTGTGTACATACATTACATTACTTATCCTGTACTGATCCTTAGTTACATCCTGTATTATACCCCAGAGCTGCACTCATTATTCTGCTGGTGCAGTCACTGTGTACATACATTACTTATCCTGTACTGATCCTGAGTTACATCCTGTATTATACTCCAGAGCTGCACTCACGATTCTGCTGGTGGAGTCACTGTTTCCATACATTACTTATCCTGTACTGATCCTGAGTTACATCCTGTATTATACTCCAGAGCTGCACTCACTATTCTGCTGGTGCAGTCACTGTGTACATACATTACTTATCCTGTACTGATCCTGATGTTCACCGGAAATCCGTGAGCAAACGCAAAGCATTTGTAGGCAGATCCGGATGCAGATCCGTCTAACAAATGCATTGAAGCACCGGATCCATCTCTCCGGTGTCATCTGGAAAAACATATTTTTTTTTTTTTTGCATTTTTAAAGGTCTGTGCATGCGCAGACCGAAAAGCTAGATCCGTTTTGCCGGAAACACTTGGTGCATTTCAATGGAAATTAATGCCGTATCCAGCATTCCGGCAAGTGTTCCAGAATTTTGAACGGAGAAAATTTTTCCGGCCAAATACCGTAAGAGTGACTGAACTGAAGACGTCCTGATGCATCGTGAACGGATTTCTCTCCATTCAGAATGCATTAGGGTAAAAGTGATCAGTTTTTTTCCGGTATTGAGCCCTTAGGACGGAACTCAATACCGGAAAACTTTAACGCAAGTGTGAACATACCCTTATAGAAATCATCCAAATGAAACTTTTTGGTAATGTCCTACATTCCATTGATACTTGTTAGAGCTCTCTGGATCTTTCCCAAATATTTGTTATTTTTCATTATTGGTTTGCTGGAAATTGTAACCGCGTCCTTGACATTTATAGGTTCCCAACAGCAGACAGAGCATCAGTTCTATTACATAAAGTCTAGCAATGATTTACTCCATGATGATCTCAGGGTTGTGTTTGTGTGGGTTTTACTACTTGTGATACTTTATCGTGAGTTGTTTATGCTCAATGTGTCTAAATGCCGCCACCTAGTGTTTGTGAGGTGCACTGCAGCCTCTAAAGGGTTTTGGGAAAGAACTGTAGTTGAAACAAACTTAATGGTGGATGATAGGCATGGGCGTAGCTATAGGGGGTGCAGAGGTAGCAGTCGCTACCGGGCCCAGGAGCCTGAGGGGGCCCAAAGACCCTTGTGCTGTAAGGAAGACACACAAAGCACTGAGGGAAAGGGGGCCCAAGCTGAACTCTTGCACCAGGGCCCATGAGCCATTAGCTACGCTCCTGATGATAGGAACCCATTGCTGAGAGTCAAGGAAGGAGGAGATGGTCATATAGGTAGACTGAGGATGAATGACATGACCGGAAACTTACCCTATCTGAATTCAAGTCAGCACATCCGCCTGGACTATACAACAGCACATCAACAGGCAAGAGATCATGGAACCCAGAATACACAGAAAACACACTAGATACAGTTGTGGAGCTACAAATCCGAGAGTACAGAAAAAAGTACAAAATATCTTGGAGGGAATACACCTAGAAAATGATATATCTGGCAACCAGAATGAATTAAAGCTTGGATATATAAAGACTCAACAATCAGCAACTTCACCCTAATCAACCAGGCAAAGTTATGCGATAAACAAACCAGGAAAGGTGGAGAACGCTGTAGTTAAATGCCTAGTGTAGGTGCATGTAGTACACATTTATATCCTACATGTATTGTCTTAGATAAAATGGGATCCTGATAGAAACTGGCTGAATACAGTCCCTTATCCTAACAGATTGGATATAGAACTGTCAGGCTCTTGCATAGGATCCAATGACTCGTCTACCCGTCCTTGGAAAATCCTAAAACACTAAAGTTGATAGATTCACAGTTAGGACCCAGGAAATCATGGATCTGGAGGTGCAGCTCAGACCAACGCAGGAACGTGCGGTGAAAGTTTTTATTTTTGGTAATGTAAGATGACTGTAGGGAGATGGATTCGGAGTTCTTCTTAACCCCAAATTAAAGACAATTCATTGCATTTTTCTATATTTCTGATGTACATTATGCAGTGTTTCTTATTTTAATCAGATACATTCTTTCTATTTTGCAGTCTCTGAAAATGTCGACACAGCTCCAAGACTTCAGTTTCGGAGAGGGGAAGCCGCTGCTGGTGGAGAAGGATGAGGTAGTGCACATTCAGTCCTTACATCATGTAGGCAGTATCACAGTACTGGCAGGGGATTTCTTCAGGCCCTATAGTTACAGGATGTATTTGTCAGCACTTGTGGATATGAGCAATTTCTTAGGAATTTTCTCAAGTGGCCAGGCCTCCCGCAGGCTGACTCCAAGGAATCAGAGACAGAAAATTAGAAGAAAAGACTGATAGACTGAATACACGTGTTCGCTCCATGCAGTTACTGTGAGGTCTGATTTATTAAGGAGCTGCATAACTCCAGGTTCTGCCAATACAGTGCTGAAATACTACCACCATACAGTGCTGAAATACTATCACCATACAGTGCTGAAATACTATCACCATACAGTGCTGAAATACAACCACCATACAGTGCTAAAATACTACCACCACAGTGCTGAAATACTACCACCATACAGTGCTAAAATACTACCACCATACAGTGCTAAAATACTACCACCACAGTGCTGAAATACTACCACCATACAGTGCTAAAATACTACCACCATACAGTGCTGAAATACTACCACCATACAGGGCTGAAATACTACCACCATACAGTGCTGAAATACTACCACCATACAGTGCTGAAATACTACCACCATACAGTGCTAAAATACTACCACCATACAGTGCTAACATACTACCACCATACAGTGCTGAAATACTACCACCATACAGTGCTAAAATACTACCACCATACAGTGCTAAAATACTACCACCACAGTGCTGAAATACTACCACCATACAGTGCTAAAATACTACCACCATACAGTGCTGAAATACTACCACCATACAGGGCTGAAATACTACCACCATACAGTGCTGAAATACTACCACCATACAGTGCTAAAATACTACCACCACAGTGCTGAAATACTACCACCATACAGTGCTAAAATACTACCACCATACAGTGCTGAAATACTACCACCATACAGGGCTGAAATACTACCACCATACAGTGCTGAAATACTACCACCATACAGTGCTGAAATACTACCACCATACAGTGCTGAAATACTACCACCATACAGTGCTGAAATACTACCACCATAGAGTGCTAAAATACTACCACCATACAGTGCTAAAATACTACCACCATACAGTGCTAAAATACTACCACCATACAGTGCTGAAATACTACCACCATACAGTGCTGAAATACTACCACCATACAGTGCTGAAATACCACCACCATACAGTGCTGAAATACCACCACCATACAGTGCTAAAATACTACCACCATACAGTGCTGAAATACCACCACCATACAGTGCTAAAATACTACCACCATACAGTGCTGAAATACCACCACCATACAGTGCTAAAATACTACCACCATACAGTGCTGAAATACCACCATACAGTGCTAAAATACTACCACCATACAGTGCTAAAATACTACCACCATACAGTGCTGAAATACCACCACCATACAGTGCTAAAATACTACAACCATACAGTGCTAAAATACTACCACCATACAGTGCTGAAATACCACCACCATACAGTGCTAAAATACTACAACCATACAGTGCTAAAATACTACCACCATACAGTGCTGAAATACCACCACCATACAGTGCTTAAATTCTACCACCATACAGTGCTAAAATACTACCACCATACAGTGCTGAAATACTACCACCATACAGTGCTGAAATACTACCACCATACAGTGCTGAAATACTACCACCACAGTGCTGAAATACCACCACCATACAGTGCTGAAATACTATCACCATACAGTGCTGAAATACTACCACCATACAGTGCTGAAATACCACCACCATACAGTGCTAAAATACTACCACCATACAGTGCTAAAATACTACCACCATACAGTGCTGAAATACCACCACCATACAGGGCTGAAATACCACCACCATACAGTGCTGAAATACTACCACCATACAGTGCTAAAATACTACCACCATACAGTGCTGAAATACTACCACCATACAGTGCTGAAATACTACCACCATACAGTGCTGAAATACTACCACCATACAGTGCTGAAATACCACCACCATACAGTGCTGAAATACCACCACCATACAGTGCTGAAATACCACCACCAAACAGTGCTAAAATACTACCACCATACAGTGCTGAAATACTACCACCATACAGTGCTGAAATACTACCACCATACAGTGCTGAAATACTACCACCATACAGTGCTGAAATACCACCACCATACAGTGCTGAAATACCACCACCATACAGTGCTGAAATACCACCACCATACAGTGCTAAAATACTACCACCATACAGTGCTGAAATACTACCACCATACAGTGCTGAAATACCACCACCATACAGTGCTGAAATACTACCGCCATACAGTGCTGAAATACCACCACCATATAGTGCTGAAATACCACCACCATACAGTGCTGAAATACCACCACCATACAGTGCTAAAATACTACCACCATACAGTGCTGAAATACTACCACCATACAGTGCTGAAATACTACCACCATACAGTGCTGAAATACTACCACCATACAGTGCTGAAATACCACCACCATACAGTGCTGAAATACTACCACCATACAGTGCTGAAATACCACCACCATACAGTGCTGAAATACTACCACCATACAGAGCTAAAATACTACCACCATACAGTGCTGAAATACTACCACTATAGGCATAAGGCCATCCTTCATATAAGATAGGGCCTGGGGCTATCCATAGTATTCAGTATATTGGGCAGACTAGATGAGCCAAATGGTTCTTATCTGCCGACACATTCTATGTTTCTATGTTTCTATACAGTGCTGAAATACTACCACCATACAGTGCTGAAATACTACCACCATACAGTGCTGAAATACTACCACCATACAGTGCTAAAATACTACCACCATACAGTGCTGAAATACTACCACCATACAGTGCTGAAATACTACCACTATACAGTGCTGAAATACTACCACCATACAGTGCTAAAATACTACCACTATACAGTGCTGAAATACTACCACCATACAGTGCTGAAATACCACCACCATACAGTGCTAAAATACTACCACTATACAGTGCTGAAATACTACCACTATACAGTGCTGAAATACCACCACCATACAGTGCTAAAATACTACCACTATACAGTGCTGAAATACTATCACCATACAGTGCTGAAATACTACCACCATACAGTGCTGAAATACTACCACCATACAGTGCTGAAATACCACCACCATACAGTGCTGAAATACTACCACCATACAGTGCTAAAATACCACCACCATACAGTGCTAAAATACTACCACTATACAGTGCTGAAATACTATCACCATACAGTGCTGAAATACTACCACTAAACAATGACAGAATACCAGCTCTCAATAATACTGTTATATAGTTGATACTAAGATTTGTGGTGGTTGCACAGGCCACCCCAGGTGGTCTTTTAGCAGGGGTAGCAGATGCAACCTGTTAGACCACAGGGGTCACACCCCCACTAGGGGAATCACCCAATAGCAGGGAAGTACTTCTGACTTCCACACCCAGAGCCCCCTCCCCCATCTTTAAGGGGATTCTGTCACCATGTTACAGCACATATAGATGCGGACATGCACAGCTAGATCGCCGCCAGCATGTCCGCACTATATGTGTGCCATAGCGCTGCGCTTCTTTATTGACTGTAAAAAAATGATTTTATTAATATGTAAATTAGGAAGTCAAGCTGCCCAGGGGGGCGGTACAAACCTTTCCTGTGCCCAGCCACACCCCCTGTGAAGGAGCCCAGCACCGCCTCCGTTGTATCATTCTCATCCGTGCTGACAGTTAGAGCGCTGTAAGTCTCGCGATGCACGAGATCGCGCATAATAAGACTGTATCCGGGAATTGTTATGCAGGCGATTCCGACCTTTTACACTAATAGAAATGACGTCCAGATTTATTTTTGAAGAAAACTAATTGATTTTATTCTTCTCTGTTTTAGGGAATTACTGTATTACTGCAAGAATATGAAATTCAGGTAATTTCCATCATATAGAGTACGTGACGAGCGTCCACTATTAGTCGCCTCACATTTACCATCAGTTTTTTTGTATGATTTTTTTTTTTTATGACTTGTGCAATTGTCAGCTATTGTGCTTAGTATAGAGATTGTGGGTGGCATATACATTGTCGGGGGGGGGGGGGGGGGGGATGAGCAAAAGGGGCAAGGCGTCATTTAGGGGACACGGTCTTTAATTCTTTCTACCATATCTAGTTTTAGACTGGCACTATATGGAGGTATTATGGGCTCTCTGTGGCAGTACTATAGAGGAGCTGTATGTCAGCACTATGTGGGCACCGCTGTATATGGAAGTATTACGTGTAAAATGTAGATTAATGTTATAAAGGTTTCAAGGGTTTAATTTAGACATTTATGGCAGTATTAAGTGGGCACTGTGTTATACTTTTATTTACAAATTGTATGGCAGTATCATGTGGTCGTGGTATTATACTTTTATTTAGGAATTTTGGTAATATTGTGTGAGCACTGCATTATGCTGCTATTTAGCAATTATATGGCAGTATTTTATGGATTTATTCACAGTGTGGTCAATTTGTTGTTTTTTACTGTGATATTTGTCAAATCGGGATGAAATACTCTGGTTTTCTGATAATCACAGCGATTTGATCATACAATGTGATTGAATCCTTCAGCGGTATTATGGAAAGAACATATCGCATTTTTATGTAGATACTGTGTAGTTTTATTTGGGCATTGTACTCTAGAAGGCAGCCTTATGGTGGAATCGTATGGCGGTATCACATGAGGGCGCTGTTTTAGGCCACTGTATGGTATAGTTATGTATGGACCTTATAGCAATATTACCATATAAGGCCTCATGCACGCGGCCGTTGTGCGGCTGTTCCATGCACGGGCAACTTCCGTGCCACGGCCGGGACGGATGGAGACCCATTTAACTTGAATGGGTCCGTGATCCATCCACACCATAAAAAAAGAGGACATGTTCTTTTTTTTTGCGGTGCGGGGGCACGGACAAAAACACCACGGAAGCACTCTGTAGTGCTTCCATGGGGTTCTGTGCCTCCGTTCTGCACCGCAGCTCCGGATTGCGGACCCATTCAAGTGAATGGGTCCCCATCCGTGATGTGGGGAGCACATGGCCGGTGCCCGCATATTGCAGACCCGCTGTTTGCGGGCCGCAATACGGCCACGGCTGAGTGCATGAGGCCTAATTCTTATTTCTGATTTGGCACTATTATGTGGGCAGACTACCACTGTGTACATTGGCACTTGACTCTGTATGGCGCCATTATTTGGACACTGTTAAGCACTATTATTTAGCCCAGGGGTTAGCAGCCAGTGGCGCTCCAGCTGTTGTGAAGCTGCAACTCCTAGCATGCTCTATTCATTTCTATGGGAGTTCTGAAAACAGCCGACCAAGTGTGCATGCTGGGAGTAGTAGTTTTACAACAGCTGTAGTGCTGAAAGTGGCTGTTTTAGGCGGTACTTTGGCATTTTTACCTTTTTTTTAAATACTAGAAAGCAGCCCCCTCAAAATAAATTAATTGACCTTGATATGGCCCTTTTAGTTGAGCTAAATCCGGGCGGGACCTGTTTGGTCCGAAATAATGAACCCCAAGGAAAGCTGCTGGTGGGTGTCTTAGGCTGGGTTCACACGAGCGTGTCCGGATTAGGTCCGCATGCGTTACGGATGCGTTCAGTGAAAACTGTGCGATTTCACAGACTAAGGCCTCATGCACCCGACCGTTTTTTTATGCTGTCTGCCAAAAAAAAACGTTGTTCAGTGATCCGTGTCCGTTTTTGCCTTCCGTTGTGTTTCCGTGTGTCTTCCGTTTTTTTTAGCGGACATGACCCAAAAGATTTTACCAAAAGACAGGCTGACAATTTTTGCCAAGTGCCTGCCAAGGGATCCGCAAAAACACGGACACGGAACACGGATGGCACACGGATGGCCATCCGCATTTTTTCACGGTCCCATTGACTTGAATGGGTCCGTGAACCATTTTTCACGGACAAGAATAGGACTTTGGCCTCATGCACATGACCGTTGTTTGATCCCGTGTCCGTTGCTCAGTTTTTCGTGATTTTCTGCGGATCCATTGGTTTTCAATGGGTCCGTGAAAAACTCAGAAAATGCGCCGTTTGTCCTCCGCGTCCTTGATCCGTGATTCCAGTCCGTGAAAAAAATATAACCTGTCCTATTCTTGTCCGTGAAAAACGGTTCACGGACCCATTCAAGTCAATGGGACTGTGAAAAAATGCGGATGGCCATCCGTGTGTCATCCGTGTTCCGTGTCCGTGTTTTTGCGGATCCCTTGGCAGGCACTTGCCAAAAATTGTCAGCCTGTCTTTTGGTAAAATCTTTTGGGTCATGTCCGCTAAAAAAAACGGAAGACACACGGAAACACAACGGAAGGCAAAAACAGACACGGATCACTGAACAACGGAACCCCTTTTTGCGGACAGCATAAAAAAAACGGTCGTGTAGATGAGGCCTTAGTCTGCAATTGTGTTCAGTTGTTCAGTTTTTTCCGCGCGGGTGCAATGCGTTTTGATGCGCTTTTCACGCGCGTGATAAAAAACTGAAGGTTTACAAACAACATCTCCTAGCAACCATCAGTGAAAAACGCAACACACCCGCACTTGCTTGCAGATGAAATGCGTTTTTCACGCAGCCCCATTCACTTCTATGGGGCTAGGGCTGCGTGAAAAACGCAGAATATAGAACATGCTGCGATTTTCACGCAACGCACAAGTGATGTGTGGAAAAAAACGCTTATGTACACAGACCCATTAAAATAAATGGGTCAGGATTCAGTGCGGGTGCTATGCGTTCACGTCACACATTGCACCCGCGCGGAAAACTCGCCCGTGTGGAAGGGGCCTTACTGGCGAGATCCAGGATTTATCAGGGAGTTGCAATTCCCCAAGATAGAAGAATGGGTTCTACGGTCTTTGTAGTTTTATCCGTTAGTTACATTGTATCAGATTAGAAGGATTTGACCACAATACTGGATACTTTGTTTCCTAAGGAGGCAGATTTCAGGCATCAGCCGGACGTCTTCTCCCCATTTCCTTACGCTGTGTCCTCCTGGCCATGTCATGGCGGCAGCATCTGTCCGTCCCACTTGTCTGGTTTACCCCATGGATAATATGTAAGTGTGTCAGCCAGTGAGGGAAGGCTAATCCATTTAACTGTTGTTATATCCAGCTCGCTCCAAAGCCGCAGATCTCCAGAAAGAGCATTTCCACGCGATTAGTGTTTAGAACGGAAGGCAATCTGTGTTCCTCTGTGAATACCGCCATAGGGGCCAAAAAGCCATAACAGTGCTCCTAATATCACTTCTCGCTTCTAGGGTGACATCCTCTCCTCGATAGGACTGCGGCTGCTAATCGAATGTCGCCATGACTTTCCGACTTCCGTTTTCTTTCTAAAACTGTGCTCGCTATTATGATATCCACCCTATAGGCCAGGCATGGCCAACCTGCGGCTCTGCAGCTGTTGCAAAACTACAACTCCCAGCATGCCCAGTCTACCTACAGCTATCAGTCTACAGCAGGGCATGGTGGGAGTTGTAGTTTTACAACAGCTGGAGCGCCGCAGGTTAGCCGTCCCTGCTATAGGGGGTCACAATAAGAGGTTACTCCCTAATAACATTGATGGCACATAGATGAGATATGCCATCATTATCTGATTGGTACCAGTCCGGTAAATCACGTGACTGCCGCCATCTTGGATGCTGTCGTTACTGGGGGGCATCTACAGGTATGCTGGGGTAAGCCGTTGGCCATGTTACCATTTTACAAGCCATTACACGTCATTGTACGAGATTTTGGAAATCCCTCACATCGTGATATGGTATAAGTGAATTACTCTCCTGTAATACTCTGTGCTGCTGAGTGACCCTGCTCGTTCCGCTTGGGCAGTCTCTTAATATGAGTAGGAGAATGGGAGGTCGCTGACCGGGTATCCAGCAGCACAGAGTATTACAGGAGATGGAGACACTGGCATTTACTTGGACTCTTGAATTTATGAGCAAGGGGCTGTATGCGCAAGGGAAATGGGCAGCAGGACACAGAGCAAGAGTTGCACAGTGGAAAAAGCAGGATGCACCGCAGCACAGAGTATGTCAGCAGAGGAGTGTGCTGTCATTGCAGGAGGCAGTGACCTGAGCACTCATGTGATGTTAGTGAGGACAGGGCTGTATGAGATGGGGCAGTTATGGAAGGAAAGGATGGAGCCAGAGAGGGAGAGTTACAGAGTGGAAGGAGCAGAGTGCACTGCAGCACAGAGTATGTCAGCAAAGGGGTGTGCTGATACTGCTGTGGAAGGAGCAGAGTGCACTGCAGCACAGAGTATGTCAGCAGAGGAGTGTGCTGATACTGCTGTGGAAGGAGCAGAGTGCACTGCAGCACAGAGTATGTCAGCAGAGGGGTGTGCTGATACTGCTGTGGAAGGAGCAGAGTGCACTGCAGCACAGAGTATGTCAGCAGAAGGGTGTGCTGATACTGCTGTGGAAGGAGCAGAGTGCACTGCAGCACAGAGTATGTCAGCAGAGGAGTGTGCTGATACTGCTGTGGAAGAAGCAGAGTGCACTGCAGCACAGAGTATGTCAGCAGAGGGGTGTGCTGATACTGCAGGAGGCAGTGACCCGTGCACTCATGTGATGTTGGTGAGGACAGGGCTGTATGTGACAGGGGCAGTGACTGAATGCGGAGGATGGGGAAATGAGCCACATTGTAAAAGGTCACGTCAGTTATTACAGTAAATCTGCAGGGAGGAGATCACCATGTAATTTTCTCCGCCCTTCGTGTTTTGTTGTAACGCTACAATTCGTGTCCATTACTCCATAAAGACCTACAGAAGGTTACTGTGACATTTTGGCATCTTGCTCTGTATATGCAGTCTGCGCCAGTGCTATGGATGGAACGATTCCTCTGCTGCATAAAGGTCAAAATGTCTGGACAGATGGCGAGCATCTTCATCCTCGGCAGATTACCAGACCGGCCTCCACTGTTGCCCCCCCCCCCCTCCTCCTTCCCTGAGATGGTGTTTTAATGCAAATCAGTGGTTAAAGAGGCCGTTTCCCTAATAACAGTGACGTTTGCTTGTTATGTGCGGCCATCTGTCTCCCCGGTCGTAGAACGCACATCGGTTACAGGTATTTGCTTTCCTATGATGTCAGCAGCACAAATGGAGCCAATAATGACATTACAGGAAACAACATTGAGCGTCGTGGGTGAGGGGTGAGGATCAGAAAACCGCCATTTGCTATAGACCCCGGAGATCCAAACTGGCTTCTATTATGTGGCGGTAGAATAATTGACAGTATATTATCCCATAGAACGAGAAGATTCCTCTGAGGAACACAAAAGGGATGACAACCTCAAGGCTCCTCAGGGGCGGCCCCATGCAGAGGTAGAAGTCACGCCCAAAGTCTGGCATCTAATGGGACCTAAGACCCCTTTGGCACATGAGGTCACCAATGGATTCTAGTGAGCGCACATGGGTCACTCTGATGTCTCCCACCCATCCACCCTCCCGATAACCTATCCATGACCCTGTCCAGCTGAATCTATAAAAACCCCCATTATCACCCCCACCTCTAATGTGTATGGAGACCCCCTGACTATAAGCCATTGCAGTTGTCTCCTCTCTTGCCATTGAAAACGCACGCATACTCAACCAAACTGAGAATGCATGTGTGTAAGAAAGAGCAGGAGCAATAGCTATCAGCCAACGGCTATTGAAAGTGTATGGGCACATTAAAGGGGGGTTTTATTTTCGGGGGTCTTTTGAACAGATCCTTCCCACATGGCATACATACCTGCTCTCCGCCACTGGTTTCCGTCTCCTTTGCTTCTCTGCAGCGCTCCGGTCCCCGCATGTTAAAATCAAGTTTGATGGATGCAGCAGCCAACACACCCCATTGTGTCATCCGGTAGGTCACATGATGCAAGGGGGATGTTCACTGCTGCAGCCAGTGATTGGCTGCAGCGGGTGTCTAGCCAGATGTTGACATGTGGACTCAGCAGCTGTGGGGGAGCAAAAGAGCTGGAGCAGGTAAGCAAGCTTCCCTCTGCAGGTCTGGCCACATGGGGAGGGGGGAAGGGTCTGCTTGAAAGGCCCCCAAATTAAAAAAATAAAATAAAATTAAGGGAGTCCCTGGCTGGTTGTCTCCATAGTTCCCATAGGCTTCAGTGGAGGGAGCACACGCATACACATTGAGTAGGGTGTTCATAAGTTGTTTTTGAAGAAGTTGTTTGCAGAATCTCCAGTTACAACAAAACCCAGATTAACGGGAGAAATCCCGGTACACATCACACAGTCAGATTTTCATTTAGCCCCCAGATTTGGTGAGGACGAGATTGAATGCATCCTGGCCATGATTGATGCCGAAAAGGACCCCATTGTTCGGGAGCACTCTAAAATTGCCTACTTCCAAGGAGGCGTTGGGTCCACCTTCCTTCCCCCGATGCCGGCCGGTACACCTATCGACATCTTCTATAAAAGGGTCTTGAGAGATTTACGTGCGCTACGTTATCCTGTGGCGCCGACAAATCTCACCCCTGCAGAGCAGACCGCTCTTCACTGGCTTACCCAGCAGGACGATGTCGTCATCAAACCGGCGGATAAGGGGGGGAACGTGGTCCTCATGCCCCAATCCTACTATTTGGAAGAGGCAATGAGACAATTGAACGACCCGGAGACGTATGAGAAATTGTGTATCAATCCCACCGAGAGTATTAAAAAGAAAATAGAGATACTCCTAGGGAAATTTGTTGTCCTCAAGGTCTTACCACCTAACATTGTGGAAAAATTAGTTCCGAAATTTCCAACATACCCGGTGTGGTATTTTGTTCCTAAGATTCACAAGTCTCTCACTCGTCCCCCGGGCCGTCCCATCGTCGCTGGAGTGGATTCTGTCACAGAACCCTTGTCGAGGTATCTTGACTGGTTGCTGAGACCCCTCCTGTTGGGGACTCCCACGTATCTCAAGGACACCGGCGACTTTCTTCGCGCGATCGAATACCTCGAGTGGCGCGAGGATTTTCACCTGGTCTCCTTGGATGTGGAGAGTCTCTATACTCGCATCCCTCACGATCTTGGCATTCAAGCTGTCAATACAGTGCTAGCTCGAACCTCAAAGGGACCAGCCTTTTGTCGGTTCGTGGAGGATGCCCTTCATCTCGTCCTCACCAATAATGTGTTCTCGTTCGGCAACCAGTGGTACCGCCAGGTGCAGGGTACCGCGATGGGCACTCCGGTGTCCTGCACTTTCGCGAACCTGTACCTGGCGGTATTTGAAGAGTCTTATGTCTTCACGGTCGATAACCCCTTTCTTCAATACATACACCTGTTCTTGAGGTATGTGGACGATGTATTTCTGGTCTGGTCGGGCAGCGAGGATCAATGTCGAGGGTTTGTGAATCATCTCAACCAAGTCAACCGTATGAACATGAGGTTCACGGTCAACTATGGGGGCGATAGCCTTGACTTTTTGGATGTTAGAGTCGAGGTGAGAGGGGGCTCCCTCGTCACCTCTGGCCATCGCAAGCCCACGGCAACCAACTCGCTGCTCCACCAGACCAGTTTCCACCCTCAGGCAGTGAAAAGAGCTGTACCCTACGGGCAATTTGTCCGTCTTCGGAGAATCAACAGCTCTGACGATGGGTTCTTAAAACAGGCGTCGCAACTCAAGGAACGTTTGATCGTGAGGGGCTACCCACCTGAAGACTTGGACGCTGCCCTACGCAAAGCGTTAATTCGCCCACGCGCTACGTTGCTGAACGAGAAGACAGAGAGCGATCGTTCACCCGATCGCTTTGTTTTTTCCTTTGGGTACAGTCCCATGGCGGATACGATCCGTAAAGTGATTTTAGACAACTGGGATTTGTTGAAAGGAGATACTGCGCTAGCACCACTTACACTACAAAAACCAATGGTGGCGTTCAGAAAAAGCACCACCATCAGGGATCGATTAGTGCATAGTGAATTTAAGGAGCCACAGCCAAAAGATTGGCTAACTCAGCAAAAACCAGTGGGCAACCACAAATGCGGTTTTTGCTCAATATGCCCCCAGAATTCTCAAGCGAAGATACTACAACTTGGGGCAATTAGTCATAAGATTCGGGACTTTATAACATGCAGGACCACTTATGTAGTATACGCCATTCTGTGCCAATGTCAGGCCTTTTACATAGGCAAAACTAAGAGGCCCCTGCTCGAAAGGGTTAAGGAACACTTCGCTTCTGTAAAAACAGGGAGAGGTTGCCCTAGATTGATTGCCCATGTTCAAGAGTGCCATGGTGGTGACGCACGCTGCCTAACCTTTGCGGGCATTGAATGGGTTAAGAAACCCTCCCGCGGAGGAGATAGGCATCGGATCCTGTTGAGAAGAGAGGCATGGTGGATCTTACGCACGCAAGCTATGGGACCGATTGGTTTGAATAAAAAAAATGACCTAGCGGTTTTCATGTAGGGTATCGCCCCTCCGAGGCATCCTACTTATGGGAGGTGACACCTGCTCCTGCTCCCCATCATTAGTTCTGAGGTGCCATTTTCATTGTTCTTGCATCACGCAGGCCCGTATAGACAGGTCTTGAATCCCTCAATACCTGTATCTTTCTGTACATACCTATGGTGTTTATACACCATGTGGTCTGCATCCTGCAATTAAATCCCTATTTTGTTAAACTACTCCCCCTTTATTAACGATATACAAAATCATGTGCTTTTCTTTATTATGACTTTTCTATGCAATATGTGGTCAGCAGTACGGATCAGGAAAATAACTTATTGAAAAGTTTTATCTGAGATAGACAAGTATCGTTGTGATCGAATTAATGCAAAATTGAATGTAACATTTTGAAACATTTTAAACTGCTTCTTGTGATGTCAGTAGTTTCAGGATCAGCGGTCTGACGGGTTACGTAGCTGGAGCCGGCAACGGGACGACGTCATAAAAGTGCGCCTCTGCGCACGCTGATCTTATTGGCCTGACGATGCGCTAGTCCAAGCGCGAAACGGCCGTCGCCTCCTTGCAGCCGCTCAGCTCGATATCCGCCCCCGCTACCTGAAGGTTTGTGTCCTTGCCTTATTTATGACACATTAAACGGAACTGTTATACCAGCCGGGTGAGTGCCGCACCGCTTTTTTTCTCTACCTTTATCCATTGGATTACTTTCTGCATATTTGGAGCAGAGCACCACGTACGGCCCCACGCACGCCGGTTCGTTGGTGACCAGCATTGACCTACGGGGATACTCACTGGGTAGTGCCGCCCTGTTTCTATTCCGCTTTCTCCCCACCACACACATTGAGTGATGTCCAGGTCCTGGAGGTGGGATGAAGACCCCACCAATCTTTACCCAGCCCAAACAAGTTACACCTGGGCATAGCAGGGGTGGGGGGGTGATACAGATTTTGCATTGAGGACCATGAGCTTCAAATCCAGCCTCTGGTTCTCCCTGTCCCATATTATCATCCACAGTTTTGGGGCTAAACATTAACTAATTGAACTCTCCTCCATTCACCTTCCATCTACATTATTCCTCAGATCCCGATCCTTTCATACAGCAGAATACCCCCGCTCCACCCACCCCTCATACACAGATACTGCCCAGTGATGCCTCAGGCCGCTCTATATTCTCTCTCCTGTACAAACCGAGCACGTCTACCTCTACCTGTCACCCCATTTCCTCCTAGATTGTAAGCTCTTGTGAACACAGCCCTCACTCCTATGGGTTACATTGTATATTTTATTTTGTTACTTTTCTATCTGTAAGATTTATAGCATAGTAACATAGTATATAAATAAGACATACTCCAGTTCTTACTGTTTTGCCTTATCCAGAGTAAGGCAAAAAATGAATTTTGGACAGAGAAAATACCGCAGCTTGATGACACTGTTATGGGGAGTCTGTGGTTGACACTGTTATGGGGGAGGTCTGTGGTTGACACTGTTATGGGGGGTCTGTGGTTGACACTGTTATGGGGGTGGTCTGTGGCTGACACTGTTATGGGGGATCTGTGGATGACGCACTGTTATGGGGGATCTGTGGATGACACTGTTATGGGGGATCTGTGGATGACGACTGTTATGGGGGATCTGTGGATGTACACTGTTATGGGGGATCTGTGGATGTCACTGTTATGGGGGATCTGTGGATGTCACTGTTATGGGGGATCTGTGGATGACACTGTTATGGGGGATCTGTGGATGACACTGTTATGGGGGCATCTGTGGATGGTCACTGTTATGGGGGATCTGTGGATGTACACTGTTATGGGGGATCTGTGGATGGCGCACTGTTATGGGGGGCATCTGTGGATTACACTGTTATGGGGGATCTGTGGATTACACTGTTATGGGGCATCTGTGGATGTCACTGTTATGGGGCATCTGTGGCTGACACTGTTATGGGGGGATCTGTGGCTGACACTGTTATGGGGGTGCTGTGGCTGACACTGTCATCTTATGCTATGTGTCATCCACAGATCCCCCCATAACAGTGTCGCTGTTTAGTGTGAATGTAATGGCACCAGGCCCCGCTCAGAGAAGTAATACTATAAGTAGCTGTAATAATAATAACGATCTTCTCTTCTTACCGTACTACATGGAGAGGGAGGAGGCAGCATAACTCACTATATCATGCGCCTGCGCCGCCTGCTTCATTCATGAAGTGGACGGAGCAGGGGCGTCACTTAGTGAGTTACGCTGCCAGTGACCGCATGCCCGCCCGGCCTCCTGCCTCACCATGTAGTGAAGTGAAGAAGTGAAGATTGTTATTATTATTAGGGTTATTCATAGTATTACTTCTCTGAGCGGGGCCCGGTGAAATACAGTGACTGCACTGGACCCCGCTGCCATTACAATAGGATGCTGCACTGTGGTGTCCGTGGAGTGTGTGCCGATTGGTCAGTGTGCCGCGCATGCGCACTTGAGTATTCAGCACACACGCATGGGCACCACTCACACACGGCTTTTATTAGTATAGATGGCGCTCTCTGTCTCACTATAGGACTATATATATATAGTTATGGCGCTCTCTGTCTCACTATAGGACTATATATATATAGTTATGGCGCTCTCTGTCTCACTATAGGACTATATATATATAGTTATGGCGCTCTCTGTCTCACTATAGGACTATATATATATATAGTTATGGCGCTCTCTGTCTCACTATAGGACTATATATATATATATATATAGTTATGGTGCTCTCTGTCTCACTATAGGACTATATATATATAGTTATGGCGCTCTCTGTCTCACTATAGGACTATATATATATATATAGTTATGGCGCTCTCTGTCTCACTATAGGACTATATATATATAGTTATGGCGCTCTCTGTCTCACTATAGGACTATATATATATATAGTTATGGCGCTCTCTGTCTCACTATAGGACTATATATATATAGTTATGGCGCTCTCTGTCTCACTATAGGACTATATATATATAGTTATGGCGCTCTCTGTCTCACTATAGGACTATATATATATAGTTATGGCGCTCTCTGTCTCACTATAGGACTATATATATATAGTTATGGCGCTCTCTGTCTCACTATAGGACTATATATATATAGTTATGGCGCTCTCTGTCTCACTATAGGACTATATATATATAGTTATGGCGCTCTCTGTCTCACTATAGGACATATATATATATAGTTATGGCGCTCTCTGTCTCACTATAGGACTATATATATATAGTTATGGCGCTCTCTGTCTCACTATAGGACTATATATATATAGTTATGGCGCTCTCTGTCTCACTATAGGACTATATATATATAGTTATGGCGCTCTCTGTCTCACTATAGGACTATATATATATATAGTTATGGCGCTCTCTGTCTCACTATAGGACTATATATATATATAGTTATGGCGCTCTCTGTCTCACTATAGGACTATATATATATATAGTTATGGCGCTCTCTGTCTCACTATAGGACTATATATATATAGTTATGGCGCTCTCTGTCTCACTATAGGACTATATATATATAGTTATGGCGCTCTCTGTCTCACTATAGGACTATATATATATAGTTATGGCGCTCTCTGTCTCACTATAGGACTATATATATATAGTTATGGCGCTCTCTGTCTCACTATAGGACTATATATATATAGTTATGGCGCTCTCTGTCTCACTATAGGACTATATATATATAGTTATGGCGCTCTCTGTCTCACTATAGGACTATATATATATATAGTTATGGCGCTCTCTGTCTCACTATAGGACTATATATATATATAGTTATGGCGCTCTCTGTCTCACTATAGGACTATATATATATAGTTATGGCGCTCTCTGTCTCACTATAGGACTATATATATATATAGTTATGGCGCTCTCTGTCTCACTATAGGACTATATATATATAGTTATGGCGCTCTCTGTCTCACTATAGGACTATATATATATATAGTTATGGCGCTCTCTGTCTCACTATAGGACTATATATATATAGTTATGGCGCTCTCTGTCTCACTATAGGACTATATATATATAGTTATGGCGCTCTCTGTCTCACTATAGGACTATATATATATAGTTATGGCGCTCTCTGTCTCACTATAGGACTATATATATATATAGTTATGGTGCTCTCTGTCTCACTATAGGACTATATATATATAGTTATGGCGCTCTCTGTCTCACTATAGGACTATATATATATATAGTTATGGCGCTCTCTGTCTCACTATAGGACTATATATATATAGTTATGGCGCTCTCTGTCTCACTATAGGACTATATATATATATAGTTATGGCGCTCTCTGTCTCACTATAGGACTATATATATATATAGTTATGGCGCTCTCTGTCTCACTATAGGACTATATATATATATAGTTATGGCGCTCTCTGTCTCACTATAGGACTATATATATATATAGTTATGGCGCTCTCTGTCTCACTATAGGACTATATATATATATAGTTATGGCGCTCTCTGTCTCACTATAGGACTATATATATATAGTTATGGCGCTCTCTGTCTCACTATAGGACTATATATATATAGTTATGGCGCTCTCTGTCTCACTATAGGACTATATATATATAGTTATGGCGCTCTCTGTCTCACTATAGGACTATATATATATAGTTATGGCGCTCTCTGTCTCACTATAGGACTATATATATATATAGTTATGGCGCTCTCTGTCTCACTATAGGACTATATATATATATATATTAGTTATGGTGCTCTCTGTCTCACTATAGGACTATATATATATATAGTTATGGCGCTCTCTGTCTCACTATAGGACTATATATATATATAGTTATGGCGCTCTCTGTCTCACTATAGGACTATATATATATAGTTATGGCGCTCTCTGTCTCACTATAGGACTATATATATATAGTTATGGCGCTCTCTGTCTCACTATAGGACTATATATATATAGTTATGGCGCTCTCTGTCTCACTATAGGACTATATATATATAGCTATGGCGCTCTCTGTCTCACTATAGGACTATATATATATAGTTATGGTGCTCTCTGTCTCACTATAGGGCTATATATATATATAGTTATGGCGCTCTCTGTCTCACTATAGGACTATATATATATATATAGTTATGGCGCTCTCTGTCTCACTATAGGACTATATATATATAGTTATGGCGCTCTCTGTCTCACTATAGGACTATATATATGTAATGACTGGACTCCATATATCTCTGTAGGGCTGTATATAAAATGAGTCCATATTTGACTACAGAGCTACACTCTTTAAATATGAAGGACCCCTAACCCCTCTGATATTGATGAAATATCCTGAAGGTAGGTCATAAATATCAGAGGGGTTTGTTGTCCTTCATTTCTGTATCCCGGGGGTATGAAGTGAGATTTAGCGCCTACGGTCTAATTGCTTGGATTTCACTTACTGAATCAATAACTGACAGCAAATCCCAATAGCCGCGTATGTGACCTCTACAGTTCTGGAGGCAGAGTGCGTTACTGGTCAGGAGACGGTATTATAACCCTATAGACGGCATTATAGTTATTACTGACCCTTGTTCATACTTTACATTGTATACCGGTCTGGGCCATTAATATTGTAGTCCCAAAAAAAACATTCGATTCAAGCTTATCGTCATTATGTCTATGGCCGCCTTAGAGTGCACACAACCAATAGGGGGCGCTCCTTTCTGCCCTGAATTCCCACAGGTAAAATTTACATAGGAAATCGGGGAGGTTCTCACACTAGGTAATTTAAAGAATCACATTGTGTACAGGACCCCAATGCGGACCCCAGTACTGCGCACAGGCCAAATTTTTAATCCCAGACAGCCTCTCGGCAGAACCTCTACATGAGGACCCATTGTGATCAGCTGTGATTTCAGGGGGATCCCACAGCAGATGCACATTTTTCCTACAGTGGCCACTAGAGAAGAAATGTGGTATTACAAGATGTTCCTTCAAATGTGCAGGTAATGCATGGTAACACTGAGTCCTCCACAGTGGGCGCTGCTCCTGGGGTGACTAGTAGGGAGATGTCTTCTTCACCCCACCTACCCCCAAATTGGAGAAACGGTCATGATCATTTTTAGAATGAAGAATTGTTAAGCGTTACCAAACCATTAGATCTTTCCAGCCACACTGCGTTCTTTTGCATACGTGATGTTCCTTCATTTTCAGGAAGGAGGACTGAGTTGACCCAGCATTGGCCAAAGACCCTAGATAAGACCTGTCAGTACAGATCAGCATCACAGGCTCTTGTGGTGTTACGCCCTACATCCCTTGCTGTGCCCTTCTTAACTGGCCATGGAGGGGATTTGTCTTGGTGGCATGGGTGGCCCCATCTTTTTCCTGAGGTTGACCTTTTGTTGTCTGAGCTGGATTGGGAGAGCATTTGTCATATGATGAACCTTTGACACAAATTCGAGGTTAAGAACATCTTCATCCCAACTTAGCTTGTTGTGTTGGTGGCGCCCGCCGGGAGGTAGAGCTCTTATGCAGAGCAGCAGGTGGGCTATATAAGCCTGTTACATGGGAGGCTCCCGCTAACTCCTGGGCTCCGGTAGTCGCTCCTGTCACCTCCTGCTCTATAATGGTGCTGGACGTGGACGACTGCGTCTTCTGTACCACTAATGATGTACGTAAGAGGCTATAGCTACATGATGTGCGCATCGTCCTATGGTATTATTTCTATCTATCTAATTATCTATCGATCTATCTAATTATCTATCTATCTATTATCTATCTATCTATCTATCTAATTATCTATCTATTATCTATCTATCTATTATCTAATTATCTATCTATCTATCTATCTCATATCTATCTCTATCTATCTATCTATCTATCTATCTATCTATCTCTTATATCTGTCTATATCATATCTATCTATTCCATATCTATCTATCTATCTATTATCGATCTATCTATTATCGATCTATCTATCTATCAATCTATCTATCTACCTACCTATCCTATGTAATGAATAATTGCACCATGTATCAGAAAACCCACATTATATCCAAGTTTAAAACATAACTTTATATTAAAATATGTAATTTTGGAAGTATAATAATGTGATTATTTTCTCTAAATATTTGTGCAGTGATGTAACTCCATTGCTTGCTTTATATGTACTACTTCCTTTAAATAAATAAAACTTACAAGAAAACCCACATTATAGCAAAAAGCCCCCATATTGTTATTCCACACAAAAATGAATAATGTTTTTGCACCTGACTGCCCCCCTCCCCCAACTTCTGGGCCCCAAAGCACGTGCTATGGTCAGTTACATCTATCTATCTATTATCTATCTATCTATCTATCTATCTATCTATCTATCTATCATATCATATCTATCCATCTCATATCTATCTATCTCATATCTATATACTCTTTATCTATATCTCCTATCTATATCTACATATGTATACAATAGTTTCCTAATTCTTTCATGTACAGATGTAGCAGAGCTGAGTCTGTCACCAGATGACATCCATTATGACTTTTCATCGGACCACAGTACATTGTCACAGTGTCTCTCGCTCACATAATGTCCCAAGCCGTGCAGTTTGTGGAGTACCACTTTGTAGATGTATGTTGTGAGGTCAGCGCCGAGGCATTAAATCCATATCACTATGGAGACACGAGCGGGGCCTTAATTAGGGGTTTATTAGATTTGCCCAGACGGACAGAGACGACTAAATCGAAGGCCTTTTATCAGGAACAACCTATTTACGTAACATAAAGCAGCGTTGAATTATCTTCCGTGATTTAGTTGCTAATGACATGTAGTAAATGACCGAACATAGGACCTTAAAGGGGTATTCCACCTTCCATTAACAGATAGTAATAAAAGAAGTGCGGGGTGTATTTGTCATTACCAGCCCTGTACAATAATTATCCCCCTGGGCATGCAGAATTACCTCTTCAATCGGAATAAAGGGATTAACAAATTTAGAAAGTTCCCTTCCATACTCCCTATTAGGTAATTCTGAGTTAATGGAGGGTTCTCACTTCAGGGCCTTCCTGGAGACTGGTTGCAAAGATGGTCTCTCTCCCTCTATGGGCCTGCCCTGCATTACGCACCATTGATTTACATGGACACTGTGTAATACTTCATTTCTCCAGTGGTGGCGCTGCAGGGAAACTGAACACTTACTGCCTGGTTTGGCCTCAGATCAAAGCTGATCACTGGGGGTTCCAGCAGGAGGACACTTTGTGATCAGCCTTCTAATAGTGGAGACTGTCTACCGCGAAGAACCTCTTGCCTTGGTTCAATATCTGCAACAGGGAACCACCTACCAGGGGCCATTTGTAATACTGGTGTCTTCTGGTGAAGCAGACTGGCCTTTGGGCCCCTCAAGTACCAGTGCCTGGTCCCTCTGCAGCTTCTGCACCCCTGCTTTAAACTATGGTTCATAGGTGGATGTGTTTGATGTCAGGATCCCATGTGCTGGTCCTTCTGAAGAAGTCTACTTCTCTGGGCCATGGGTTACTCCATGCTTGAACATTCGCTGCTTGTTCCCATGTGCACAAAAAAAATAAAAAATAGCAGATAAATACAAAATATATTATATAGTGTTGGACATACACCCAACAGCCCCAGTCCTTGAGGCTTTACCCAAATCCCTTGGGCAGTGGAGAAGTAACGGTGCCTGGTTTGGTGAACATTTGGTGGACATGCTGATCCTGGCATTGACTTTATGACCATTAATGTAAACTGTTCTGCTGTCTTCTTCAGGAACATGACATTGAAACGGCTCATGGAATCATCCACGTCACCATGTGTGGAACGCCAAGACAGAACCGGCCCGTCATACTGACATACCACGACATTGGACTAAACCGTAAGCATTTCTCTTACTTGATCTATGGCTTATAAATAGTTTCTACACAACGTGCAGAAGGTATGGCGGATAGTGATGCTTGGTGGATCCTTCTGACCTGATACAATGCTTAGGAGACCTTCTCTGAAGGATAGTCTCATCTCTTTGGTGAACCTATGGCAAAATATCATCTCCAGGTGTAGTGTCCACTCCAGGGTGATGTCTAACCATCGTGACTAGGTAGGATAGCACCCATTCCGTGGTGGTCCTGAAGGTCATTGGAAATTCCCTTTGTATTCCTTGGAGAACCTAGTTAGGAAACCTGCTTGGTCAACCTCTGACGACCCTTAGGGCTAGCATCCTCTCTCTACTGGAGCCATAGAGAAGAGACCATAATATGGTGATCCCATGGTACAGCATCCGGCCCCTGGTAATTCCCTGCGATAGCATGCGGTCTAGGGTGATTTTGAGTCACTTTGATCCTGTCCAAATCCTTGGACCGATTGCAGATCATGAATACATTATGGTGACACAACATCCCGCCATGACCATTGTATACAGTGACCCTATAGAATGTTTTTTTTTCTCAGTAGGTCCGAGCTCACAAGCTACTTTTTAGTGGCAACTGAACACATCGAGCCCCATCCTTCATATGTAGTGTTTTATAGAAAATTGGCAAAATGTAAAACAGAGCCTTCTTTGTTTTCTTATTTTTGGACAGTTTTGCTTAGAATTTCAGCCAAGTAATAATACAATAATGATACTGCTACATGCAGTCCACATAATACCACCATGTAGTGCAAAGGTAACACTTTCATACAAAGCCCATAATATACCGCCATATAGCACCAAGATAATATTACCATATGGAGCCCGCATAATACCTCTATACAGTATAAAGGTCATAGTACCATGTACAGCCCGCATAATTCACAATGTAAAACCAAAGTAATATTAACATATAGGAGCCCACAGACTAACTTTATCATGTTTTACCCTGGGAACACAGCAAAATTACCATATACAGTACACCTAATACCTCTATACAGTATCAGGGTAATACACCCTGCATGATACCACCATATAGTACCAAGCTAATGTTGCTGTATGCAAGCCAAATAGTAAGTCTATACTAATAACTGGGTAATACTGCCACGTACAGTCCACACAATTCCGTCCTATAGAACTATATCCAGCCCAAATAATACCTCTATATAGTATGAAGGTAATTCTTCCATATACAGCCCACATAATACCGCCATATAGTACAATTACCATATAAAGCCAACATAATACCTCATTAGAGTATCTAGGTAATACTACCATATATATCCCAGAGAATTCTGCCATATGACTAAATCGTATACAGTGTCCAAATAATACTCCCTTAAAGAGCCCATATAATACCACAATATAATGTTTACGTAATACCACCAGACAGAAGTAAATAATACTGGGTGGTGTTAGTTTGCTCTTGGGTTGCTGTCCTTCGGGGCCCCATAAGAATTAAGGAAAATTGGGCAATTACCCACCTAAGGCCAGCCCTTCTGTGGTATGTGAGGTTAAGTCACAGTCTGGCGGTACACCCTGCCAAATGACACACTCAGCTCAGCTACATCTAGTGTTTTGTCACATGCATTGTAATAGTTGTACAGGATTCACGCCGATTTAAGTTGTGTAAAAATGTTCAACAATGTTCAGGTAAAAAACGTGACTTTACAGATTCCAGGGCAGCGATAACTGTAAATTTTGTGTATTTCCTACATTTTAGATAAAACATGCTTCAATTCCCTGTTTAACTACGAAGACATGCACGAGATCACACAGCATTTCTCCGTGTGCCATGTGAACGCCCCCGGTCAGCACGAAGGAGCTGCATCCTTCCCTGCTGGGTAAGGCCGTAATGAGATGATTGTGTTTTGCTCCTCAGGTTTAGTAACTCGGGTATGTAAGAGGTTAATGGGCCACTAAGCCCTGTCAGCTTCAATGAGACTTCTCAGAATCAAGATTTAGTAATGACGAGTGGCTAAGTACGGCTCAGGGACGAGGAACGTCTTATGTTGTGCACACCTTCTGGGCATCTACACACAATGGGGCAAATTCCAAACATGTTGAAGATCAGCTCCATTAAAGTGAATGGGACTAAGTGCAATACCACCCTCAACCTGAGGACAAGGGTGGTGCTGTTTGTGGAAGAAAGCAGCCGTGTTTTACAACCCCTTCAAGTGGCTGGTTTATTATTCCAATTGTAGGATGGAGATAAGTGGGCACCTCTGGGTCTGTTGGATAGGTTGAGGTCCTCGTACACATTAGGTTGACCGGTGTCGGTCCATTCACTCGAACCTCCATGGGTCCTGGAAATGATTTGGGTCCCAGATCCCCTTATTGAGTTTGCATCTCCTTATCCCCAATGTGTGATTGATCACCTTTTCCAGGACTCTCCTCAGGTACCGGAGGTCCCATTAGATGGAGCCATCTGGCATATTCAGAAAAAGTGTTTAAACCCTTCAAATGATGTCATCACACAGGTGCAGTGATGTCACCAGTCCCAAACCAGATGCCCAGCCCCACCCTTGCCTCTAGTTAATAGAGACATCTCAAGTGAAGGCATATCATTGTCTGATCATGGGGGTCCGTCCGTGGGGCCCCCACTGGTGATGGAGCAAAGGGGCCCAGTTTACGTACCTACACAGTTCCAGTGACTTTGCAGGGGAAAATGAGAAAGGTGCCCAGGACACTGCCCTCCCTTCGTTTTTGCGATCATGGAGGTCTCTGCCATTTTTGGGATCAGGGATGATTGGTAGACTCTGAAGATACCTGGGGCAATGGTGGAGGCGGTAATGGTCTGTAGTGATCGTTGATGCCAGGGGCATTGGGCACAATTCCCGGGGTAGGTGTCATGGTGCCAGGGACCAAGGATAACATAATGCTAATAATTATATTTCATCTTGCTCAGGTATGTGTATCCTTCAATGGACCAACTGGCTGAAATGCTACCTGGTGTCGTACAGCAGCTGGGGTAAGCGTGTTGCATTATTTTGGTATATGCCCATTAAATCGGGGTTATTCGGGGTAGGAACCCCCCTGGGGGGCAATGCAAGTAGACGTAAAATGGGGCCCTCTTCCCTACTATTGCCTATGCATCATATTTGTATTCACGATATTCCTCCATGTTTCTTAGCTCTTGGCTAGTTTGCGCCCCCTGTAGGAAAAGCTGAGTATCTGCTGCAGAATACTGATCGGATATGATTCTTTTTGTGTCCCTAGTTTAAAGAGTGTCCTTGGCCTGGGAATCGGAGCGGGTGCCTATATCCTCACTAGATTTGCTGTAAGTAAAATCACCATGGTTTCTGCCAAACAACAAACTAAGCTCTGCTACATCTGTATTCAACCCATAAGCCAGTGTTTCCTAACCAGTGTGCCTCCAGCTGTTGCAAAACTACAACTCCTAGCATGCCCAGACAGCCTTTGGCTGTGCGGGCATGCTGGGAGTTGTAGTTTTGCAACAGCTGGAGGCACACTGGTTGGGAAACACTGCCATAAACGATACAGGCGATGCGCTGTGTAATTTGAGTTTCTTTATTTTTGTGCTTGGAACATAAAGTTCTCATTAAGGTCCATTAGAGGGATTAGACGACCTCTCCTTAATTCACAACAAACCAGCCGGGGAATGTGCGCCGGCTCCAGCTGCAGCCGCTCCGTGTGAAACGCGGCTTGTCGTGGAAATTTACTGAATTGTGCTCTGAACAAACAATTCTTTCTGTTCCAGCTAAACCACCCCAGCATGGTAGAAGGACTGGTGCTCATTAACATTAACCCCTGTGCCGAGGGATGGATGGACTGGGCAGCTACAAAGGTAAATTGGAGCCACGCGTTTCAGTTCTTCTTAGTTCACTCTTCTCTCGCAATGATTCTTACACTTTTACTTGTCTAGGTTAGTATTAATAACGAGAGGTCACTCTCCGGGTCCGGCCTCTTACTTCTCCTGTGGCCACTGATTTGACTGAGGGACCATGTCATATATTGTCCAGTCTAGTCCACCGAGCAGGAATCTCTCATTCTACAGTGGGGTCCGGTTGAGAGTAGAGTTGAGTCAAGTCGTCCTAAGAGAAAGTCACCTATTGTTGTGGCTCTTGCTCCAACCACATCAGGGGAACCCTTCTAACACACCTGGAAAAGTCCATTAATTTGGGGACAAGCTAGTTTTCAAAAACAGCCCCTCGCCTGTCTACAGGTTGGGATTGGTATAGCAGCTCAGCATGGTTGCAATACCAGACTCAATCCATGGACTGGTTGTGGAAGAAAGTAGGCATGTTTTGTAATCTTGGACACCTCCTTTGAGCCACCATCAATACCAAAGAGTCACTGCACCCAGGAAATGCCTCCCCGAACTGGCAACAGGAGGGGCATAGCAAGGGTGAGGCAACCAATCATGGCATGTGAGATGGCTCCCTGGAGGAGGGCTCAGCTCTGACTTGCCCTTTAGTTCTTACAGCGGTATGAAGCTTGGACTTGTCTGAGGGTGTGGTACCCCTGGAAATTATTTGAGTTTTATTTTATTTTATTTTAATTTTTTTTCTGCTTCGTAGCTTTCTGGACTAACCCATGGACTGCCCGATATGTTGATTTCACATCTGTTTTCCAAGGTGAGTTTATGTTGTTCTAAAATGTAAATTCTATAAATTCTGCAGATTCAAGGCAGACTAGCCTTAAATACCTTGTCTAAGAAAAATCAGCAGGGAACCTCACTAATTAAAGGGGGTGTTCCAGGCTCCTCAGGGTCGGTCATTAGTATCTAATTAGCTGTTCCCTCTGGCACTGGAAATCGCAGTTTACATGGAACAGGAAGCACAGCTCCGTTCAAAGTGTAGTAACCGTGGCGGGGTACTGCAGTTTATTTCTCATTTAAAGGGTTTCTGTCACCAACTTTTGACATTATAAGCTGTCTGACATTAGCTATGTGCTAATGTCAGACCAGCTTGATAATGTCTTTTTTATAAAAATCCGCTGTATATATAGTCTGAAAAACTTACTTTTATATTATGTAAATTAGCCTCTAGGAGCAGGGGGGGCGTTGCCCTGCTCCTAGCGGCTCCGTCCGGCAACCTGCTGGCACGCCCCTTCACACTTTGATTGACAGTGCAGGGCAGCGATCCTCCTGCACTGTCTCGTTCTGAAATCGCGCGCCCGCGCCGCCGCTCTGTATTCGGCGCAGGCGCGGTGAGCAGAGGACGCTGGTGCCTGCTGTCCTCTGCTCACCGCGCCTGCGCCGAATACAGAGCGGCGCGGGCAGCGATTTCAGAGCGAGACAGTGCAGGAGGATCGCTGCCCTGCACTGTCAATCAAAGTGTGAAGGCGTGCCAGCAGGTTGCCGGACGAGCCGCTAGAGCAAGGCACGCCCTGCTCCTAGAGGCTAATTTACATAATATAAAAGTAAGTTTTTCAGACTATATATACAGCGGATTTTTATAAAAAAGACATTATCAAGCTGGTCTGACATTAGCACATAGCTAATGTCAGACAGCTTATAATGTCAAAAGTTGGTGACAGAAACCCTTTAAGTGAATAGGAGAAAAGCTGCAGTAACCCGGCACGGCCACTACACTTTGAACGGAGCTGTGCTTCCTATTCCATTCAAAGTACTATTTCCAGCACCAGAGGCTGCAGGGAACAGCTGATTGGTCGGGGGTCCCAGGTGTCAGACCTTCACCGATCAGATATTAAAGAGGTTTATTTTACTGATGACTTATCCTTAGGGACCCCCACGATCAGCTGTTTGAGAAGGCAGCGGCGCTCCTGTGAGCGCCGCAGCCTTCTCGCTGCTTATCCTTAGCCAGTGATGATGCGTTGATCAGTCATGTGGCCTAGAAGCAGTTCCAATACTAAGCACTGCAATACCAAGCACAGCCACTATACAATGTACGGCGCTGTGCTGGGTGAGCACCGCTGCCTTCCCAAAAAGCTGATCGGTGGGAGTGCCAGGTGTCGCACCCCTACCGATCTGATACTAATGACCTATCCAGAGGATAGGTAATCAGTATTAAAATGTTGAAAAACGATTTCAATGACCTGTCCTGAGGATAGGTGATTAGTATCAGGAGCCTAGAAAACCCCTTTAATAAAAAAAAGAAAAATGGCATACTTAATTTGCTAAACCGCCTTGTTCTTACGTGGGCGCGCCGTCCTCCCCATTACATCATGGGTGCAGTAGCAGGAAGTAAAGGAGTGGGGGCGCTAGAACGGACGAGTATCAAGAAGACATGTATACCATTATTTAATTAAAATAGATTACCATTAGAGATGAGCGAATTTCAGGTTATGAAATTCGTTCACGCTGCATTTACTGGTAAAAGGTGAATTGCGTTATGGATTCCGTTACCACGGACCAAAATGCAACTCTATGGCGGAATGCCTTTAGAGGCATTCCGTTTTTCATTCCGTCATAATAGAAGTCTATGGGCTACAAAACAGATTTGTCCCGTTTCCGTTATGCAGGGGAGGACTCAGGATCAGGAGAGCACTCCCCTGCATAACAGAAATGGGATGCATACTCTTTGCAGCCCATAGACTTCTATTATGACGGAGTGGATAATGGAATGCCTCTAAAGGCATTCCGCCATAGAATTGCGTTATAGTCCGTGGTAACGGAATCCATAACGCAATTCACCTTTACCAGTAAACGAAGCGTGAACGAATTTGAAAATATGCAATTCGCTCATCTCTAATTACCATATATCGCAGGCAACCCCTTTCAAAAAATGTAAACTTTAAAACTGTAAAAAGCTCTCCAAAATTTTATAACATACTCTTTGCGTGAAGTTTTCATCATTTGTATGATCTCTGCTTGCTGTAAGTAAAGGAAACCATTCCAGTTTCCATTCCTAGGCGGAAAACATGTCCTGATTATGTTTAAATAACAAAGATGCAGAGTGTGTTACATTGTATCAAAACTCCCTATTGTAAGAAGCCATGCAGCTGTGGTATCCTGATGATCAGTGAGCTTGTGTAGCACCAGACGGCGAAGGTTTTTATAGGTATTACAGGTCGCCCCAGACCGCCGGCCTTATACCGGGACCCGCCTATGTCCTTTTTCCCCGGGTGAAGCAGCTTGTTTACTGACCTAGTTTCTGAATTACATAACTACAACACAGCTCTGGTGTCTATCTGGCATCTAATCGTTTAAGCTGAACTCTTTTTTTTTTTCTTGTGTATCTAGGATGAAATCCACAACAACCATGAACTAGTGCAGACCTACCGGCAGCACATTATTAATGACATTAACCAGAATAATCTAGCTCTTTTTGTCAAGTCATACAACAGGTAACAGTGACAACATCATAGCAACCTACTATCAGGAATAAATCAGTCTAAATAATAGTTTATAAGGCTTTTTATTTGGATTAAAGCAAAATTACTAAAGGCACCCTATACTGTAACAAAATACTGTCCCGCATACAGTACAAAAATATAAGGCCTTCTGTACAATAATATAACTGCTATAATACTGCTCCTATGTACAAGAATATAACTACTATAATATTGCCTCCTACGTACAAGAATATAACTGCTATAATACTGCTTCTATATACAAGAATATAACTACTATAATACTGCCTCCTATGTACAAGAATATAACTGCTATAATACTGCTCCTATGTACAATAATATAACTACTATAATACTGCTCATATATACAAGAATATAACTACTATAATACTACCTCCTGTGTACAGGAATATAACTACTATAATACTGCCTACTGTGTAGATGAATATAACTACTATAATACCGCCTCCTATGTACAAAAATATAACTACTATAATACTGCCTCCTATGTACAAGAATATAACTACTATACTGCTGCTCCTATGTACAAGAATATAACTACTATAATACTGCTACTTATGTACAAGAATATAACTACTATAATAACTGCTCCTGCGTACAAAGAATATAACCTCACTATAATACTACTCCTATGCACAATAATATAACAACTATAATACTGCCTCTATGTACAATGATATAACTACTATAATACTTCCTATATACAGAATATAACTACTATAATACTGCTCCTATGTAAAGAATATACACTATAATACTGATCCTATGTACAAGAATATAACTACTATGCTACTCCTATGTACAAGAATATATACATACTATAATACTGCCTACCTATGTACAAGAATATAACTACTATAATACTGCTCCTATGTACAAGAATATAACTACTATAATACTGCTCCTATGTACAAGAATATAATCTACTATAATACTGCTCCTATGGATTAAAGCAAATTACTAAAGGCACCCTATACTGTAACAAAATACTGTCCGCATACAGTACAAAAATATAAGCCTTCTGTACAATAATATAACTACTATAATACTGCTCCTATGTACAAGAATATAACTACTATAATACTGCCTCCTATGTACAAGAATATAACTACTATAATACTGCTTCTATGTACAAGAATATAACTACTATAATACTGCCTCCTATGTACAAGAATATAACTACTATAATACTGCTCCTATGTACAAGAATATAACTACTATAATACTGCTCCTATGTACAAGAATATAACTACTATAATACTGCCTCCTATGTACAAGAATATAACTACTATAATACTGCCTCCTATGTACAAGAATATAACTACTATAATACTGCCTCCTATGTACAAGAATATAACTACTATAATACTGCCTCCTATGTACAAGAATATAACTACTATAATACTGCTCCTATGTACAAGAATATAACTACTATAATACTGCTCCTATGTACAAGAATATAACTACTATAATACTGCTCCTATGTACAAGAATATAACTACTATAATACTGCTCCTATGTACAAGAATATAACTACTATAATACTGCTCCTATGTACAAGAATATAACTACTATAATACTGCTCCTATGTACAAGAATATAACTACTATAATACTGCTCCTATGTACAAGAATATAACTACTATAATACTGCTCCTATGTACAAGAATATAACTACTATAATACTGCCTCCTATGTACAAGAATATAACTACTATAATACTGCGTCCTATGTACAAGAATATAACTACTATAATACTGCTCCTATGTACAAGAATATAACTACTATAATACTGCTCCTATGTACAAGAATATAACTACTATAATACTGCTCCTATGTACAAGAATATAACAACTATAATACTGCCTCCTATGTACAAGAATATAACTACTATAATACTGGCTCCTATGTACAAGAATATAACTACTATAATACTGCCTCCTATGTACAAGAATATAACTACTATAATACTGCCTCCTACATACAGGAATATTACTACTATAATACTGATCCTATGTACAAGAATATAATATCTATAATACTGGTCCTATGTACAAGAATATAACTACTATAATACTGCTCCTATGTACAAGAATATAATAACTATAATACTGCCTCCTATGTACAAGAATATAACTACTATAATACGGGTCCTATGTACAAGAATATAACTACTATAATACTGCCTCCTATGTACAACAATATATCTACTATAATACTGCTCCTATGTACAAGAATATAAAAACTATAATACTGCTCCTATGTACAAGAATATAACAACTATAATACTGCCTCCTATGTACAAGAATACAACTACTATAATACTGGTCCTATGTACAAGAATATAACTACTATAATACTGCTCCTATGTACAAGAATATAACTACTATAATACTGCTCCTATGTACAAGAATATAACAAATATAATACTGGTCCTATGTACAAGAATATAACTACTATAATACTGCCTTCTATGTACAAGAATATAACTACTATAATACGGCCTCCTATGTACAAGAATATATCTACTATAATACTGCTCCTATGTACAAGAATATAACCACTATAATACTGCCTCCTATGTACAAGAATATAACAACTATAATACTAGTCCTATGTACAAGAATATAACTACTGTAATACTGCTCCTATGTACAAGAATATAACTATTATAATACTGCCTCCTACATACAGGAATATTACTACTATAATACTGCTCCTACATACAGGAATATAACTACTATAATACTACCGCCCATGTACACGAATATAACTGCTATAATACTGCCTCTTATGTACAAGAATATAACTACTATAATACTGCTCCTATGTACAAGAATATAATTACTATAATACTGCTCCTATGTACAGGAATATAACTACCCTAATACTGCTCCTCAGGGGCGTAGCTAACAGCTCATGGGCCCTGGTGCAAAAGTTCAGCTTGGGTCCCCCTTCCCTCAGTGCTTTGTGTGTCTTCTTATGCGGCACAAGTGTCTTTGGGTCCCGTCAGGCTCTTGGGCCCGGTAGCGACTTCTACCTCTGCACCCCCTATAGCTACGCCCATGCTGCTCCTATGTACAAGAATATAACTACTATAATACTGCCTCCTATGTACAAGAATATAACTACTAAAATACTGCTCCTATGTACAAGTATATAACTACTATAATACTGCTCCTATGTATAAGAATATAATTACTATAATACTGCCTCCTATGTACAAGAATATAACTACTATAATACTGCTCCTACGTACAAGAATATAACTACTATAATACTGCTCCTATGTACAAGAATATAACAACAATAATACTGCTCCTATGTTCAAGAATATAAGTACTATAATACTGCCTCTTATGTACAGGAATATAACTACTATAATACTGCTCCTATGTACAAGAATATAACTACTATAATACTGCTCCTATGCACAATAATATAACTACTATAATACTGCTCTTATGCATAAGAATATTACTACTGTAATACTGCCGCTATGTGCACGAATATAACTACTATAATACTGCATCTATGTACAAGAATATAATTACTATAATACTGCTCCTATGGAAATGAATATACAGTTATTACTATAATACTACCTCTTAATACTTTTTAACAGTGTTTACGGCTTTGTAGTCAGAGTTCACCTTTCATTGCTTAAAGTGTTCTGAATAAATGAAAGGTTAGCTGTGATTGGTTGCTAAGGGCAATTAAAGCCAGTTTTCCTGGTGGTTATTCACCCCTCCAGGCTCCAGGGTTGCCACTGTTGCAGGGAGGCAGCAACTAGATCAAAGATACATGCCTACACACTCAGACTGCTATGCATGCCCCCTGCTTTCACACAGACTTCTCAGGCACCCTCTGTTATATATACAGCCCTCATGCCTCTAGGTTACACCAACTGCTCCTCATGTTACACAGACTGCTCCATATGCCCCCTTTTACATAGACTTCTGCACCATATGCCTCGATGTTATGTATACAGCTTCTTAAGCGTCCCCTACTCCTCTCTAACAATATCTCTGTTTTCCCTATTAAACTGATAGCTCAGCTTCTCGTTTCCTCCATGCCCTGAGCTCAGGGAGGCATAAAGAGGACTGTGCAGCAACTGTACAGCTGCACAGTTCTCTCTATGGTGGCACTGAGTGATTCAGGACAGCTCTGATCAATCACGGGAGAGCTCAGGGGGTCTTTGCATCAGCATACTCTTAGTGGGGGGAGTTTTCAAGCTCCACAGCCTAAAGGGAACTGTTCTCTTTAGAATCTTCTTATACAAGTAAATTAGTGTTCCCACTAATAAGGTTTATTTTTCTTTCTTGTTTTTCATAGCCGAAGAGACCTTGAGATTGAACGTCCAATACCCGGAACAAATGCAGTTACATTGAAGTAAGTGGAAGATTCTTCTTGCAAATGTCACCAAATTATTATTGGTATTTGCTAAAATTTTATCTTTCCAGAAATAGTCTAAATGTTTTTTAAAAGTTATTCGTAGAAACCATATATCTGCTCATCAGTATGTCCATTATTAAACACAATTTAAATGTTGATTTCATATTATTTAATTTATCATACAAGGGATGAGTTGCACAGACAAAAAACCTGGATAAATTAAAGGCCAGATCCACTAATAGTGCCTAAGAAGTCCCTCATTCCTCCAAGATCTTATCTATCTTGGGTTTAAAGGATTTAATGTAGGAATGAAAATGTATGCATTCTAGATAAAGTTATGGATACAGCTAGGGGCAGCAAAGTGATCACAATAAGCCCCGCCCCCGAGGAGTGTACAGTTATGCCCCATGTAAGCAATTGTCTATGGAGTTGAACCTGTGAGGATCCTCCTTACCTAATTCTCCAACCCTCTCAATCTAGGAGGCTGCCGAAGACTTCATAGTGATGTAGAAGGGGAAACAAAGGATCAGACCAATTGCAATCTAACCATTGTTTTCTCTAACATAAAAACGGCAGTTGGGTTGACACCATATACATAAGATGGTCCTCCGATACTGTTGAAATTGGTAGAATAGAAGATAATGTGTAGGCCCAGCATAAACTTGATTACATTTGACCATCTAGAACAGGCAAGCACCGATAGGCCAAAATCTATAAGAACCTGGGTCCTGCATATATCTGAAGACCCCAAGATGGTAGTAGGACCTTTGGGCAACCTTTATTGGGTGTAATGTTTTAACAAATATCTATTGATATATATCTTGACATAGGGGCCACTTAATATGGTGGATTTGGTGATCTCTGTAATGGAGACACCCCTTTGCTTGGTTTTCCTTCCTTTGAGGGATATCTGGCTTTCATTGTGTTGTAGACCCATAACTGGGGCTCCACATTTATTTTGCATATTCCTATTTCCCAGGGAACTTTGCACTTCGGATTGCTGTGTTGAGACTCTTAATTGAGGCTCCGCGGTGTTTTTTGTAGCTGGTCTCCCTGAGATCAGCTATTGTTGTGTTTGAGTAGTCTCTGAGGCATTGCTCCCGGTTAGCCAGAATCCTACTCCACACTGATGAGGGGCAACACCCCGAAACAGCTGTCTGTGGATGGATACCTGGCTTAGGTTTTCCCTGTCACATCCTTAAAGCTTGTAAAAAAGCGGGATCTTGACATAGGGGCCACTTAATATGGTGGATTTGGTGAGCTCTGTAATGAGGACACCCCTTTGCTCGGTTTTCCTTCCTTTGAGGGATATCTGGCTTTCATTGTGTTGTAGACCCATAACTGGGGCTCCACATTTATTTTGATATATATCTTTGCAGAGCAGCTTTGATGTGATATGGAAGGTGATGTCTAAACAATTTTCATTCTGTATTCTAGATGTCCTGCCCTGCTGGTCGTTGGTGATAGCTCTCCTGCTGTAGATGCTGTGGTAAGTTCCTAAACCAAGAACTAATCATTAAACTCATAGACTTTCAAGGTTTTTGCTCCCATCATCCATAGACCACATTAACAAAGGCAGTGGTTGGACTGGAGTAATATGAATGGCATACATTTAATAGACATTACAGACAAGACCTGCCAGAGCTTGAAGGCTACAACTTGTCATAACATAAAATGGAAGCTGAGCACCTCGCCACCAAAAGGTCTTCCTCTGAATAAGTCTTCCTTGACATCTATGTTTAATGGCCAAGAAGCATCTTTAAGTCTGTGGTGGAGGGAAACCAAGTAGACACTGGGAAATTTCTTGCCCTTATCTAGCCCCTAAAAATTGGATGAAACTGTAATGGCCAATTCATCAGGAGCCATAAGCAGACATTTTTCATCTTCAAGAAAAGTTCAAACCGACCAACCTATTTGTGCAGGCAGGCCTCTCACCAGGGGCGTAGCTAACGGCTCATGGGCCCTGGTGCAACAGTTCAGCCTGGGCCCCCCTTCCCTCAGTGCCTTGTGTGTCTTCCTATGCGGCACAAGGGTCTTTGGGCCCCCTCAGGCTCCTGGGCCTGGTAGCGACTGCTACCTCTGCACACCCTATAGCTACGCCCATGCCTCTCACCAATAAGGTGACTGCTGAGGGTTCGGCTTTTAGGAGTCCCTAACCCCTACGCTGTTGAGTTGTTATTTTGGAGGGAGACAACACCGTTGAACATGGACATGCTCCACTCAACCAGTCTATGAATGCAGAAGGTCCTCCAGACAGAGAAGCGTCATATATTTGACTAGATTGGAACTCCTCTGGTTAGCGTTAAAGCCTCTCCTCCCAGCACCTAGAGCAAATGCTCCAACAGCACCCCTCGCTAAGTCCTTGTTTATTGCCTTTACAGAAAAATGTCCATAGGGACCACCCCTTCAAATTAATTTTCTATGGTCATTGTTAAACTTTTGTGATTTTTTTTAATGTTTTGAGATAACATTATTTTCATTTATTTTTAAGGTGGAATGCAACTCAAAACTCGACCCAACTAAGACTACATTACTAAAGGTAGGACCCAGTTACCTTCTTTATGGGCTAGTGTCCTGCATGGATAGAATGAAGAGGCTGATGATTACTATACAAAATTGTACCACCAGCAATCAGTAATACGCACAGGAACTTGAATGGGGCAGTGCTGCAGTACTAGTCTTAAGGCTCATGTACACGATCCTTGTCGTTTTGCGGTCCGTTTTTCACAGATCCGTTGTTCCGCATCTGAGTTTTTATTTTCTCTGATTTAAGTCGTCCTCCGTTCTGTAATTCCACAAAACATATCCGTATGTGATCCATTTTTTGCGGATCGGAACCGGAAACAGTAGCTTAATAATCACCAAACACATGAGCAATGTGGGCCGGGTATAACATTTCTACAGTATCGATCTGCAAAATACGGATGAAATACGGATGACATACAGATGTGTTCCATGTGCATTCCCTTTTTTGCGGACCCTTTGATTTGTATGGGGCCTCGGACCGTGATTTGCGGCCAATAATAGGACACGCACTACTTTTTTGCGGAACGGCCATGCGGACAAACGGAATGCACAACGAGTAACTTCCGTATATTCTACAGCCCCATTGAAGTGAATGGTTCCGCATATGAGCCGTACAAAAAAATGGAACTGAAGCGGAAAGAAAATACGGTCGTATGCATGAGCCCTTAGTTGCATGTACGGACATACTTCTTTGGCTGGAAGAACTGGTTGGGAGGTGATACTCACATATGAAAAAAATATGGTCTATCAACTTTATTCATATCATTTATGATTTATTCATATCATAAAAAAATATATTTCTTTATTACCTGTAGATGTCAGACTGCGGAGGATTTCCACAAGTTGTTCAGGTAATTATCAATTTTTAAAGTAAATCTTAAATAAGACCACATTTTAAAAATTTGCAAAGAATTGTAATTATAACTACTGGTCTTCCATCACTGTAAATTGTTATTGTTTTCAGCCTGCCAAGCTTGCTGAAGCCTTTAAATATTTCGTCCAAGGCATGGGCTACAGTAAGTATGCTAATAAGTTGTATACACCAATTGATATTTATATTGCTTTTATGTCTGCAGAATCTCAATGCAGTTAACTATGTAAAATGACAGTGTGAAAAAAATTGTTAAAAACATGATCCAACAGGATCGAGCATAGATTTATTTTAATTTCATTTCAGCAGCAGTGACCACAATTTGAGCACAAGAACTTTTATAATAGTAGTTATATTCTAGTGCATAGGGGCAGTGTTATAGTAGTTAATGGCCTCTATATACAAGGATACAACTGCTACAGACTGGAATATAACTACTATAATACTGCTCCTATGTACAAGAATATAACTACTATAATACTGCTCCTATGTACAAGAATATAACTACTATAATACTGCCCCCTATGTACAAGAATAAAACTACTAAAATACAACCTCCTATGTACAAAAATATATAACTACTATAATACTGCCTCCTATGTACAAGAATATAACTACTATAATACTGCATCTTATGTACAAGAATATAACTACTATAATACTGCTCCTATGTACAAGAATATAACTACTATAATACTGCTCCTATGTACAAGAATATAACTTCTATAATACTGCCTCCTATGTACAAGAATATAACTACTATAATACTGCCTCCTGTGTACAATAATATAACTACTATAATACTGCTCCTCTGTACAAGAATATAACTACTATAATACTGCTCTTATGTACAAGAATATAACTAAGATAATTCTGCCCCTGTGTGAAAGAATATAACTGCTGTTTACCTACCTGAGCTTTGCGTTCATCTTAGTGGATCCATATATTACAATGCTGTGTATTTTCTTAGTGCCTGCTGCCAGTATGACCAGACTGATGAGATCCAGAACAAACTCTGGAGCCAGTGTGTCCTCCATGGATGGTAACAGAAGCCGATCTCACACCAACGAAGGAACTAGGAGCCGCTCCCACACCGGAGAAGGTAACAGAAGCAGAGCTCAGACCGGCGAGGGGAACCGCGGCCGCTCCCACACAGACACCAGAATGGAAGTGAATAACACCAACAACCCGGACCACAACAATGTCAAATCTATGGAAGTTTCCTGCTAAATCAATGATCTCAGTGATCAGTGTAAACTTTCCTGCCAATTTGTACAGATCAAGGAATAGTTTTAACTCCGGAGAGTACGACCACGACAGCCAAAGGGTTAAAGTTGGCATAAATTCTGGAATACAGAAAAATTTCGAGGACCAAAGATGAAGTGTGACATTTAGCACCCAGCTTCTCGTAGCCCACACTCCAAAAACATATTGTAAAGTTCTAGAAAGTTCACCCTGTGTTATTAGCACACGTTAAAAAATGTTGCATTTGATTGTGCATCATTAGCTCGTATAATACTGGTAATTTTTTTAATTTTTTTAATACCACTCGATTTGCAGCAATACTGGGCTACCTAGCACTAAAAAATGTACATACATAATTGAAGATATTTATAAATGTGTTGTGCATCTAAATCTCTCGTAGTTTTAAATACTGGGAAATAGTTTTTACTACTACTAAGCCACTTGTCAGAGGAATTTTTTATGTAAAAAAAAATATTTCAAATATTATCACGCTTATTTTTACAAAATTATTTTTATTTTAAATCATTTTTCCACCTCGTTTCATGTATCAAACTTTTTTTCATCGTTACGGACACTATTAAAATAAGGGTCATGAAAAATCATCATAATGAATATGCTAAGAATTTTTCTTAGCGCCTACAGCTGCCATTATCCATGCGTTGATTTAGAATGCTAACAATATCCTGTTCAATAAACTATATATCAGACAAATGATTGCTGCTAAAATAAAAAAATTAATAAATCAAAAAGTTCAAATGAAGACTTTTTTTTTATTGTAACCCATTCAGTTTTTAAGGTTCCACCAAATTTAAGTTTGTTCAATGGCAACAATTTTAATTTTTTCCTTTTGATAACGATATTTTATTGTTTCTTGACCAAAAAACAAAGTCTAATTTCTGCTTTTGTTGATTTTAGCCTGTTCTATGTTACTCATTATCCAGTGTTCTATATATTTTTATTTTTAAAGTGTTTTGGGGCAGAAAACTGTGATTTTTCTAGAACTAGTTAAAGGAGCTCGTTGTATACACATGAATGGGGATTATTGTATTTATTAAAGAACAATAAACTTGTCACTTTGCTGTGTCTGTGTGTTTTTTTTAAGATAATTTCTTAAACAAAGCGACCATTTGGCCTCCGGATGTGTCGTCTGCTAAATGATTTGAATGATTCTTGGTTGCTATTTTAACTTTAAAAACTTTAAAGGGGTTGTCCTCAGGATAGGTCATCAATAGGGCTGAGCGAACGTCAAGTTTTGAAGTTAGAGTTCAGGTATATGCTGAATTGTGTTATGGATTCCGTTACCACGCACCATAACGCATTTCTATGACAGAAGGCATAATATTGATTTATCTTTGCGTTAAAGGGGTATTCCCATCACAGACAATGGGGGAAAATCGTTAGGATATGCCCCCATTGTCTGATAGGGGCGGGTCCCACCTCTGGGACTCACGCCTACGCAGAGAACGGAGCGGCGTTCTGGAAGTACAATTTATTTCTATTTCATCAACGCCTCTGGGAGGAGTTGAACACAACTTGATACAGCTCCCACTGAAGTCAATACTAGTTTTATAAATACATGTGTAGTTAGCTCCCTCTAGTGGTGGCAGCAGCCAGTCAAGTGTTATCATTTATTCAGCAAAGAATTGAGGACATTTGGTTGATTTCCCAATGGGGGTGTGGTTTATTCTGCATTTGCTATGGGCCCTGGTCTCTACTCATCGTGGCCATCCATGTAGAACTGTACAGTATCATGCACAATCAGTAAACACAAACTTGAATTGTCATGGTGCCTCATCTTAGAATATGTGCTCTACTGACTTATCTTCTGATGATTTCTCATGAATGAATTTATATAAAGTACCACCAAAATGGGACAGAGTTAAATGTTGTGAAACTATCACTTACTACTACACTGTCTGTAACTCTATCTGTGAGCCAGTATTATATGCAACCACATCACTATGTTCTGGGTGCTTAGCATCTACTTACATGACACCCAGTACACTTATGTCTCTCCCTGTAGTATGGGATGTCACACATGACACATCTCCATCCACTGCCTCTCTCCCTTTCCTCCCTGTCTTTAGAGCGTGCATGTTTCATATGCTTGGGAGTAGATTGTGCAATGTTAGTGTGTAGACAAGTAATGTCTAAGGATGTGATCATAGAAACTGCAGCGCTTTACATTGGTTATCCCACCAGCAGCAAACCCTGGTAGCATCAAAACAACTGTGCTGCACATAGCAGGGCAAGATGTTAAAACAAATTACTTCATCATCTTGTGATCATTCAGACACAATAAATGTAACTTTTCGTATTTTGTATAGACTCATAAAACCTCCTTAAGCTGGTTTGTTTTGTGGGCGGTTAGCAAAACAGAGGCATTCATTGTCACCATTATGATTAATACAATGCTGCTGCTGTGCAAAAGTAGTAGGAGGCTGCCCAGTCTCTTCTTTTGTACACTCTCAGTCAGTGCAAGTAAGGAAATAATGGCAGATTACATTTTACAAAATTGCAAAGCCTTGTGAGAATCTGGCCATGTACACTTAAACCCGCAGATGCCACTGTCAATAGCAACCACAGCTTCTGAGCGGTTAGTCAGAAGGAGAGGGGATACCTCAGCCACCTGATCACCTCCTCTGCCGCAAAATCGGGTAGTGCTGATCTGCTGTCATTGCAGCTTGAGGCCCAGTGCAGCTTTTCCTATTAAGCACAGCCTGTAATTAAAAACTTGCATGTACCTCAAAATGGTACTAGCAAAAATTATATAAAAACATGAAAAATAGCATAAAAAAAGGTTATGAGTTATGGGTCAGAATACCTTTTTTATTATTTTTTAAGTAGTAAAGCCCTAAGGAAAAATATAAAATAGGTATTGTTTTAATCACTCTCACCGCACAATACATGCAACATTTTAGTGAACACCTTGAAAGCTAAACCCAAAAAACAATGGCAGATATATATTTTTTTTTCATTTTCATCCTACAACTATTTATCCACCATTTTCCAATACATGATGTGGTAAATTTAATGGTGCCAATAAAAAAACAAAGTACAACTTTTCCCACAGAAATCAAGCCCAAGTAAAACGTCTTAGTTCTAAGAAGTTCCAATAAGGTGGTGGGGGGAGGAAAAAAAAGTCATAGTTTAGGTGATGGATCCAGCAGTTGGAGGGGGGTCTACATCAGGTTAGAACATCTCAAGGCACAATCACAAACTAATTCAGGGAGAGGGTAAAACTTCTTTATTGGATCCTCTTTTAAAACAACACGTTTCAGAGTTCTGGAGCTCTTTCTCTAGTTTGTAACATAAAATACGCTGAGCCCATCAACTACGGAGGATACAGGATAGCCTGCTGAAAAACAAGCCTTTCTATGCAAGTCTAGGAGATCCACTACCTGTAGTGTAGAGCTACAACACAGTTTTAGGTCAATGGGTGTGCCACTCAGTGGCATACATAGAACTAAGGGCCCCATAGCAAGGATCAAACCAGGCCCCCCTCATAGGACAGAAGGGTTTCTGCCTAAACTCTTTTCAATGAGCCTTGGGCCATTTCTCCACTGCCTCATTTGCTAAAAGTTGTTAGTTTAGAGGGTAGAGTCCTGACCAAGTTTTCACCTTCAGTAGAAGAGGAGATGATCCCAGCTAAGACTGGGCCCCCTCTTGCCCTGGGCCCCATAGCAGTCGCATGGTCTGCCGCTATGGTAGTTACGCCCCTGGTGCCACTGCTGTCATGCTACTCACCATGCTGCCTCACGACCTCTGCAAGCTGCTGTCTCCATTGCTCCAGTCTCTGTTCCCCAAGTGTGTGCGCTCACCTGTGGTCTCTTAAAGGGCCAGTGTGCGCATGTGTAAATCCTTCGCGTCCTGGGGTATTTAAGGCACTCTCTCCAGGCAGGGGGTGCCTGAGCTTAAGGTTCCCTTTAAACAGCGAAGGTGTTTGAAAGACTTGTGCTACAGTGATTCTCTTGCGTTATCCAGTCTGTTTTCCTGCCGTGTACGCCTCACCTTACAGTTCAGCTTTCAGTTGGAGTCTGCATTCAACTTCTCCTACAGTAGCCTGTCTGTCGTTTGTGATACAGTCTTGGTTACTGACTGCCTTGTTCCTACATCCATCACTTACCCCCCTTGCGTGCTCTTCTGGTGCCTGCAGTTCTGTGTTGCTATTATCTGCAGTTCCAATATTAGAGACTATCCAGACTGCTTCTGCAACTAGCCAACTAACCATCTAGCCAAGTTTCCTACAGTCAAGTTCTGCCAAAAACCACATAATCAGTATAAGTGACTGTTCAGACTATGCCTGGGACTAGAGCTTCTGCTGCTTTCAGCAGTCCCTGACCCAATAGGTCAGCTGACAATTATACTGGGACTATCCCAAGAGGTAGAAGTCTGGTGGCTCCCCTGCAGCGAAGTCCAGATCCCTGTACAGGAGTTAAAGGACGAACAGCAGGGGACTGCAAGAATAACACCTATAAAGTTTAGCCCAAAGCCGAACCAATAAGTCGGCACAGTGGATCAGTGACATGTGGTACGTAAAGAGGTAAAGGTCATTTTATTACATCTGCTCAGAAACGTGTCTATTGGCAAATTTTCCTATTTCCTATCAAACCATGAATTTTAGAATCATCTATAATGTCAGTTTTCATACTTGAAAACTATTCTGTGTTTTTTATGCAGATTGGGTCAAACCTCTGTGCCAATTCATTTTTTAATCTATCTTTATCGTGATTACAGCTCCAAATTCACTGCTTAAAGGGGTTCAGACCTGAACCCAGACATAACCCCTCCAGCCCCTCTAGTTGAGCATTTCTTGCTCTGATGCTCTACCTTGCCCGGTGCTGCACGGCGCAGGGCAAGGGCTTTTTCTTTATATCCGGTAGCGTACCAGTCTTCTGCTAGGTGGAGGTTTCCATCTAGCTGCGATCCTGGTGATGTCACCAGCACTAATGCGCGGTTTGTAGCGCTACCCTAGCCTGTAAAGCCGGCCCATTAGTGCTGGGGATGACACCAGGATCACTGCTAGGCAGAAGCCTCCGCCTAGCAGTGTAAAGATATAAGCAAACAGCTGTATCGCGCAGGGCAAGGGAGAGCATTGGAGCATAAAAATGCTCCACTTAGAAGGGCCGGAGGGGATAAGAATGGGTTATGTCCGGGTTCAGCTTTGAACCCGGACAACCTCTTTAGGGCTCATTCAGACAGCCGCATGCTATCCGCAAAAATTCGGATCCTTTTTTTTTTGCGGACAGTTCAGCATGTTGACAAAAAAAAGGACTGTATTACGCATTTTTGGGGACCCATAGACTTCAATGGGGCCATGTCCTGATTTTCACTGACAAGTATAGAACATGTTTTATTTGTTTAGCGGAGCCGTAGAACGGAAGAAAAGGGCCCCATAGCAGTGAATAGGTCTGCATCTAATCCACAAAAAAACGGATCCGCATTGTTACGGACAACATACGGCCGTCTAAATAAGCCCTTAAGCATGGTTTAAAACCCAACATGCTGACTACCGTTAGTTTAGGAACTTAAAAAGTATAGTAAGCTTCCTTGCTCCCTCTAGTGGTGACGGTGCCGATCTTGTGCTGAGGCGGGTGATTTGTCGCACTGAATTAAATAAATGGCGCTCCGACTGTTATAAAGTTTTATTAAGTGGCACAGAATTTTGGGCCTACAAATGACGTGTGCTCTGCCCCTCTGCTGACTTGTCTTTTGTAGTAAGGATCCTGCAGTGCCAGCAGTCTGCAATGAAGGTCCAGCAGGGTGTTACCAGCTAAGGGTGTGTCCCTGCACATTCTGACATTGTCCAATCAGTGCTGCCAGTGTTAGACTGTGCAGGGACACCTCCCCCCAACTGGTAACACCCACTCCCGGATGCATCGATTCTGAAACCCCAAAAACCATCCACACAAAAGGAGTCAAACAAAATAGATATTTTTTTTATTTAAATTAATTAACATAAAGTCATTAACACAAATGATTTCATCGTTGCCAAATTCTGAAAATAATTTCCAGGTATACCTTCCTGCTGAGCCGGGAAATCTAAGACCTCTCTGGATGATCATCTCCGTGCAGACCCCACTTTATACTTTTAGTTTTCAGCTCAAATAAATAATGAATTTTGGGTTTGATTTTAGGTAGGGCCTAAGGGGCAGATGGTCTGGAGTCTCTCACCCTCCTTTAGATCTGACACAGCAAATACAAGGAACTAATGCCTGGAATCATGGCTATTTGTGTGAAGATGTAGCTTTGGGTGGTGCAGGGGTTGCAGCCGTATACCTAGGCCCTGTCACTGTAGGGGGCCCAAAGGCCCCTCTGCCACATGAAAAGATACCAGTATTATATACGGTGCACGGAGGTCCTGTTACAGATTTTACCTTGAGGCCCTGGAGCTCCAAGTCATGCCTCTGTTTTTGTGCACTGTGTAGACCTTTTAGGCAGTGAACTGTACCCCGGTGTAATTTGGGTTACATTTTACTTTATTCCCCCCCCCCCCCGGAAATGTTTAATTTTAGCACCTTTATTACTAATATTACATCAGAGCTCACTGTAGCAGGAAAGACACGATCTGTGTCTTCCTTGCATTTCTTCACTGTTTCTTTACCATTAGCAGTTCTGCAATAGCAAAGGGGTCTTCTAGGAGGAAAAATGGTGTTCTAAGAGGGCCAGGATGGGTTAAAAGATGCATTACTTGCCTTCACCACGGTGTCCTGCCAGTGACTGAGCGGGCATTTCCAGCCATTTCCTGTGTGTCAAGCTCGGACCAAGAAGTGGAGAGCAGCAGAAACCAAAGAAGCATCAGCCGGGGATCGGTGAAGGCGAGTACTGCCCCCTTTTTTATTTTTAACCCCCTTTAAAGAGAAGACAAAGAGTGTGTCTCCCGGTCATCAGCCCATCAGGGTCACTAATTTCCATACCATTCTGTCTAATAATTCATCAGTTCCGCACATATTTGTTGGAACACAAGGTCCTCTCTCTACTTAGATCCGAAGTAAGGAGGCCAAAGATGCAATTTTACGCTCAACGGCACAATGCAAAAGCTGTAACCCACTGGGTAGGGGGTGTTGAATCTCAAACGTTCCTACCTTGCTGTAGATTAACGAGAAATGGGTCTACACATTGTTTTTGTCCCATGGCAAGGATGGATCCCACTTCTGATGCTTACAACTCTACCATTCGCCTAACGACCAGAACAGGAGGTCTTTGTGTTTATTTGCCCCCATTCCATAACCACTAGTCGCGCCCTGGTTGTGCAACCTATGGAAAGGGCACAGGTTCCCACCAATTGCAACCAACCTCCTCTGAATCCCATTTCTCTAGGGACCCTAAGCCTCTATGGTACATCAGCCTTTTTGGCCCTTGGCCCTGTTGTAATCAGTATAACTCTGGAAATTATGAGTTGGCAACCGGGATGTTGGTTCTTACTCTTAAAAATATGAAACTCCGACCTAATCGGCCTAGTTTTGTTTAAAAGGTTTGGTTTAAAGGAAATAAAAGGCGAGAACGGGAGCCTTCTCTTAAGTCTTCATATAGAAAGTAAATGATAACAAGTCACATCTCACCCTGAGACTCATTAATGCACTTTAACGGTGTAGTACCAATATCAACATAGGGATCCTGGCTCATACAGGACACCCCGGTCTTCTTCATCTCTTGTTCATCATCAGTTCATAATTTCTGTATAATCGTGGTAGCTTTCCAGATCTGCAAAAATGTCATTTGGTCTCCTGCAGTTCAGATTGCAAAAACAAGCGTTGATCCACATGACGTTCCAGGAGACCCCGGTCCCATCAGGGCAATCAAACTGGACTCTGATGGTCTTAGACTTGTAAGGAGTGCAGCATCTGTCATCTGTGCACACGCCACAGTATTTGGGCCTGTACGCTTTCTTACTCACGCAGCCGGAAATAGTGAAATTTTTGGGTTCAGTTTCCCGGTAAACGGCCAGACATTTTTTACCTGGCTGGAAGGAGGGGTGAAAAACAAAAAATTATTAAAGTGAACAGATACGATAAGAACTATATGATACAGGGGCGGATTGGGAACCTAAAGTGGCCCTGGAAAAAAATGATCACAGATGATCACAGAGGTCATTACCACTGATCACCAGCTTATTATGTATCCAGCCAGTGGCTGAGATGGAGGCTTGGGTGGCCCCCTGGACATCGGCCCACTGGGGAATTTCCCTGTAAGGTCTATGGCCACGGTACTGTTGGGGGGGGAGGCTAACATGTAGTAGGACACCAAGACACCTTAAAAAGCACATGATAGTAGGTGGTCCATGTAACAGATTTTACATAGTGTATATGGTTGAAAAAAGAAGTCCATCAAGTTCAACCAAAGGATATGTGGGGACACGAATCCCAGAATTTTGCATTAGGCAAAGATAGTTTGACAAATTGTACCTAGTACCTGATGCAGTTTGTGGCCCACAACATGGTACATGGTAGATGGGGCCCATTTGGCATCAAATTCGGGATCTTAAAGTTACTCCTATGCTTTCCTTTTTTCGTTCCTATCACATCAGAAAGGTTTGTCCCAGAATCTACCCACAGGTCTGATAACTTTGTATTTATACCTCTGGGACCCCCACCAATCACAAAAATGGAGATGATGGGTCTAAGGCTTGAATAGATTGGTGGACACCCAGTCAAAGTCCATAGTTTTACTGAAAGTAGCATCGCTTAAGAATCTCAATTCTTGTGATCAGTTGGTTTTCTAATGGTCAGACCCCCGGTGATCAGACACTATCCTGTGGACAGTGTTGGCTAAAGGACAACCCCTTTTACCAATGGCCCTTTTTCCTTCCTGAACCTGTGAGTTTTAAGACAAAGTCTTAAAGGGGTATTCCTATTTTCAAAATGTACGGTTGGACCTGCATCTATCCTCTGAATTTGATCAATAACAGGAACCATTCACATGAACATTCAAAGGGATCATTATCACTATTGCTATGTCCATCACTGCTGGCAGGATGCAATGTTTTTAAAATTTTCCTCTGCTATTTCTGCTCACTGACTCTGCCGTTTTACTAGACCACACCTAGCACAGCAACTAAACATGCCTTTTTCTTTACGTACTAAACTCTATCACTCCCCCACTTCTCTCTGCCCAAGGTTTGCTAGTTTCTGTAGTGCTTGAATTATCTTTCCTGCTTGAAATATCGTATTACTTGAACTCTTCTAGCCCTGACCTTATGCTTGATTGACTATGAATTCCATTTCCTGATTTCCCTATTATTGACTGTTTTTACTCATGTCAGCCATTGCCTGCCCATAGATTCTATACCTGAGCTACTGATCTCCATGATAATTGAATCCACTGTTCAGGTTGACCTCATTCCACATATTAAAGGAAATGTGTCACAGAAAACTTTTTCTGCCAGTAAAAAACAGATAGTAACATCTCCTTTTTTCTAATCTGTTTTTTATTTTCTGATTACAGATTTTTTTTATTCCATTTCCTAAACATGATTATGGGGGTGGCCATCTTGCCTGAGCTGTACTTAGCAGCATTTAGAAAGCAAATAGCTTTACAGCAGTCCCATGGGCCATAGACACAATGGTCAGGAGGGGACCTCATTGCGTTCTATGGGAGAGTTTTCTAGACAGGTTCTGTGACCTGTGCCGAGGTCATTGTACAAGGAAAGAATAGATAAGTTCTGACAATCCCGTCTTATCTGTCATTCTAATCCTTCCTGTGATGATATATTCTCATTCTATAGATAAGCAGGTAACTGCAGTAAAGTGACCTGTACAGACAAAGAGGTAGTGCCTGTTATAAGGCTTAGTGCACTGGCCAGTGGGAAAACTGCAGGATTTTATGTTTTTGCTTAAATATGGATAAACATGGAAAATTCAAAATAACAATCACAGTATTTAAAAATATGTTTAACATAAAAACGTGATTTAAACAAGAGGTAATTTTTGGACGTACATTCCCTTTAAGTCTCACTACACAACGGAAGTTCCCGGGTAAAAGAGCTAAGCTACGTATGACCAGTCCCAGATCCCATCGCCACCACAATCACCACCATACCGTCCCTACGCACCTTCATGGAGTTTTTCATAAAACTAATTTGTAAAAAAAAGGAAATTTACCCGAAAATGCTGCACAATGTCCACTTCACAGGGTCTCATGTTACAGAGACGACTTTCCTTGAGCAGTTTACACTTGTCATTATCATTGGATATCCGCGTAGATATTCCCACGTCGCACGTCTTGGAACATGGACTCCACGGAGTGGTCTGGATGATACAGTTATTGTGCCAGGATTCACTTTCTCCCCCGTACACTAAAACATTGAAAGAAAACAGAGGTAAAAATATATTATTGCTGCTTCTAATAAGAATTAGAGTAGGAATTTTGTGTACAATAGTAGTAGTAAAAATAATCTGTACGGTATAATACTACTACTTACGGAAACGCCTGTTCTACAGTGTCCGATTTGTTGGCAGATAACCGGATGAACGCTTGTTAGCAATGATCTGGCAGTGTAATACCGCCATCGATTGCCCGATGAACGAGTAAACACTTGATCATCAGGTAATCCAAATCTATACAGGCGGCAGAACGTGGTGTCTAATCATGATCTGCTTCCGGCAAACCACTGTACAGCCAGGTTTGACGTCATCATTGATCTCAGTCTTTATTACACAGCCGGTACCCGCAATGTATGGAGCGTGTTCAGCGCAGCAACCCGCTCGCTCCATACATCCGCTGAATGCCAATGCCCCA